>JAMALP010000007.1:0-1232987 GCA_023627985.1 Cutaneotrichosporon sp. PT3311B | reverse complement strand
GTGCTTTGGGGTTTGGCGTTTGGGGTGGGTTCTTGGGGGTATGGTTTTTGGCATTCCCCCTCCCCCCCCCCACCCCCCCCCCCCCCCCCCCCCTTTCCCCCAAACTCCTATCCATCCACTACCACCAGACAACAGCCATCGCGTGCACAAGCCCACGAACTCTCTGCACGCTGCCATACTGTTTTGCATTGAGGATATGACGCTGTTGCCAGATATGGTACAAACGCCTCAACAAACGGTACAGCGTAAACAGGCCCAAACAAATGTGAAGATGAATCGATGAAACTTGGTGAGGGCGTGAGGGCGCACATCAGACAAGTGGCAAGCCAGCAACGCGTCTACAGCTCTTCTGTACTAATGCCCTACATCATGCTGAAGTCGAGTTCGACTTGTCTTTCCGCAGAGACTGCAGTGGCCTAGTTCCGTTGGCCAAGGCGGCTGGCAGGCCATCCACAATTCCCGTCCCGCGTTGCGTTTTGCCTGCCCCGACTTTTGCCGCGGCACTCACATTGCACCGACCCTCGTTCATCCCAACTATCCACTTACACAGCGCACGATTCATACAAAAGCTGTGTCTGGTGAGATCTTGATGTTAACGCCCTTCTCGGAAGCCTGTTCGGAAAACGGGTGAAGACGCCACCGCCGGAACGCAGGGCCGACGCGCAAGGCGCAAAGACACTAGAGCAAAGAAGGAGCGCGCACAGTTCTCCTCGCACAGTTCTCTTCTCGTCCTTTACAACGTAAGTGGGTCTACAACCGCTCTCAGAATGAGACAAATGTGTGCGTCCTCGATGAAGCGTCAGTCCTGCTGTCCTGCTGTCAATTCAAACTACACCGGCCACAGCCTTCCTCTCTGTTCGCTTGCCAAGGATTGTCGGGCGGCAGTGAACTTGTCACACTGTCGAGAGGCTTGGCGATATGCATGCTGCCGTTTTAAGAATTAGATGATCCGTGCACCTGCCAGGATCGAGATCAGATCTGTACCCCTCTATCGGGACCGATCGAAGGAATGGTACTGTCACAGCGCACGGATGCAGTGCAAATGTAGGACAGCAACACTGGAAGCTTGAATGCTACTTTGCTTTGACGTTCGCCGCCCTCAACTACGCTAGCTGAAGCACTCAAAGGCGGTCTCTGTCTCTGGCGCCTCGTCCTCACCTCGCTTCGCTGATCTGACCGATAATCCATCGAGAAACGTCCGTCCTCAGCCCAGGCTCTTTGCAGCGCCATTTTTGCGCCCCGCACAAGCCACAAGCACCGCACTCGCGTCTCGTGCATCCTTGGGTCCATGCAAGATCTTGAGATCACGAATGGGAAGCAGGGAAGATGTAACCGTGACGATCAAGAGCTTGAAAGTCAAAGCTCTGAAGCCCGCCGACACACACAACTGCACCGCTATCGACGCGCGAGCACTGGGCTGGCTTGTAAACTGCACGCCACAGTATTAAATCAAACCGACAGTTCTTTGTCGCTCCTTTCCTGCCACATTCCTCCCCTTTCTCAACTCCTATCACCTTCTACCATCTCGTATCTGACGGTCCTCTTTCTGGTGTCGCTTTCACTTTCGCACTCCTTCCGCTATGAAGGCTGCCTCGCTCTTGCGGCTTTCAGCTCTCTTTGCCTTAGCTGGTGTTGTGCCGGCAGCGGCCACGCCCTTTCGAGCCGGCAAATCTCTCGAGTCACGCAATAACTACGGCTGGGGCCATGGGCACGGTTGCGACAATGACAAGTGCAGCGATCGCGGCAATGGTGACGACGACGACAAAAACGGCGAAAAACATGATGACGAGCATGACGGAGAACAAGGTTGTAAAGACGGCAATAAACACTCTTGCAAAGGTGACAACGACGGCCACGACGGCCACGACGGCCACGACAAGGACGACTGCAATGGCGGCGACAGCAAAGACACGGACAGCATCGTCACGTGGATCCTTAAACATCCCACCGTCGTCACCGACTTCATCCTCCCATCGACCATCAACAACCACACTCTTATTGATCTGGTTGACGGCGACGCCGTTCCAACAACCAACGGAACTGCCCCTCTTTTGAACGGCACCCTTCCCGCCTTCGTGAACGGTTCGGAGCCCGCCACAAGCTTCGGTGGTGTCACTGCCGATGGCCTCAACGCAACTCACCGCCCACTTCAGGGCACCATGGCCAACGCTGCCGTCTTCTCGCGCACAGTGGCTTTTTCTCTGCACTTGAACCTGACAGACAACACCGACTATCGCGGACGGATGGTTGCGATTGGCACACAACCAAGCGTGCCTTTACCCAACCCTGACACGAAGCTACGCTGCGAGTACGAGTATGAGCACGTTCTTGGAGGCAATGGCACAACGCCGCGAGGGGCGCTTTGGGCGCTGGAAGGCTATGTCGACCTTGTGGCTGCGGATGTCATGCAGGGCGGTATCGGCGACTGTGGCATGGGGTCAGCGGTCATGGCCCTCGCCGATGGTGGATGGACCCGCTACCTCAAGAGCATGTTCATCAAACGCTTTGACGCACCCAACCTAGGCGACCGAACGATCGCCGCCGTCTTCAAAAAAGATGGAGGCACTCAGATCGTCCTCATTGACGACCAACTTCCAGTCCTTCAGAACTTCAACCCCAACTGTTGGCCGTACCCTGGATACCAGCCGGTCAACGACGCGGCAGAGCCAGGCCCCGATGGCCGCTATCCTCCGACACCTATCTTCTTCATGCCATTGTTTGAAAAGGCATTCGCCAAGTTTCTTGACGCGAACTCAGACTGGCGAGCAGCCCCAGCTGGATACACGGGGTACGCGGGTTTGGAGGGCATTCTGCCTCACTACGTCCTTGCAGCCATCACGGGTGGCAAGCCCAAAGCTGTGTGGCGTACCAAGTCAGGATTCGATGGGCCCATCCTCGCCGCACTTGTCACTTGCATGCGTGGCCTTGCCCCTTGTGTAATTGGCACCACCAACGCCAAGACGCTCGAGGGTCTGGGTACATTGGACCAGTACAGTACCATCTGGCTTAACCCCGAGGGTGATGCTGCAATCCCGCCCGGCTACACACCGGGCTCCACATCAGGCATGCTCGCCCCCGACGCGCCTAAGAGTGAGCACACTTACACGGTCATCGACTTTGACCAGCTCATCAAGACGCCGGCAGGTGACCGTTCAACGGCTATCACGATGGTCGGTAACCACGCGTACGCCTTCGAGTGGCAGCGCTCGACACAGCTTCCCATCACCAGCTTGTTTGATGCCCGCATGCGCGTCCTCAACCCTTGGGGATCCAACCCTGACATGTGGCCTGGCGGCGTTGGAGGCGGCGGAGGTGCTTTCGACAATCCAGCGGAGGTTACGTACAGCTTCCGTTCCTTCGCTCAGACGGTCACAGGCGTTTTCACTGTCGAGGACATGCCTGTCATCTGAGACGCAATGTCAATCTGACTTTATGGGCCCATTTTCAGATGCTCGTCTTTCGAGACAGGACAATAACATTTATAATGTGATCGTTGTCATATGCTTATAGCGATTCCGCCTACGTTTTCTCAGTTGGACATGCAGTTTGCGTTTCGTCATGTGCATCGTGTGTAGATTGGGGGATCCCTGGTTTCTCCAGTATATCGAGCCGCCCGGACGCCCTGAACACAGTGACAACGGTTGAGATTAGCAAATGTACAGCACGCGTGGACAGCCAGCGTAGGATAGTGGGCGAAACTGTCAGCCACCAGCGTATGCCCTACAACTGCCCTGTGGGGGTGATATGTTTAGAAAGGTGGTGAATAGAGCCACCGAAGCTCCCCCTTCCTAATCTGCGTGCGCCAAGAGAGCGGAGTACGTACAGTAGGTGGGGTTGCCCAAGATATCCTCACCTCCGTCACGTTACTGCACGTTGATTACCTATGGCCATTTAGGCCCCTGTACCTGCGCTGTACGGGATCCGGGCTTTTGACTCGTACTGCACGTGACTCGTCCATCTTGGCGTGTGTGAAGCTTAGTGCGCATGGTGCGTACCTGTATCCTGTGTCCTTGAGCTCTTCTTCAACTCCGAACCGACTCAGTGCAGCAGAGCACAGTGTTGCTCAGCACACACTGCGGCAGATACGAGCACATTACAATCGCTGATTCAAGCGATCAGCTCTTGCCATGTTCAACAACGCCAATTCCAACATTCGCATCTATCGTGCCCAGCAAGAAGACAAACCCAAGGCGCGCGCCATTGTTGATGAATACTGTGAGGCAGTCGATGTGGTCGTCCGAGACACCACCGCCGCATTCGACAGCTACTTTACATCCTATTCGGGCCTATGGCTAGCCGAGCGAACATCTTCAGACAGTGGCCAAGTCGTTGGCTGCGTCATCCTGCGGCCTCTCCCTCAAATCACAGAGGCACGAGCAGCAGAAGTAAAGCGGTTATATGTTGTTCCCGGCGCCCGAGGGATGCGTATAGCTGAGGATCTCTTGTCAGCACTGCATGCTTTTGCTGGCAGAGTGGGATACGAATGGGTCTATCTTGACACAAAGGATGACTTGACCGCCGCAATCAAGTTCTACCATCGGCAAGGCTATCAAGATTGCGAGCGCTACAACGACAACCCCCAAGCGACAATGTTCATGCGGCGGAAGCTGCGTCCAGACGACATGCCGGAAGAACGGGAAATGGTTGACAATATATCTGGATAGCAGTAATCTTACCGCCCTTGGCACGATCGTATGGCACCAACATCAAATGGCACCAACATCAACATCGATTGGACATACCCATACAAAGGCGCATGCATGCCATGAGCTTACGATAACTCTTGCATCCCACCTCGTTATTTCCCGTACAATTCAAACGCGCAGACGGCTTATCACCACGAACGTCGCAATGTACAAGGCAGAAGCCACCAGGAAGATTGCAGGAGGATAGGTGGTAAGGGTTGCTGACCATAGCAAGGAGAAGACCACATTGCCAATCAGTTTGCTCAGCGCTGTGATGACCCCATGTGCGCCTAACACTCGTCCTGGTTGGGAATCCTTGGCCAGCCGTATCATCAAGGTGCTCCAGCTGGAGTCCGCGGGAGCTCCAAGCGAGGAGCCGATGCCAGTGGCCACGACGAAAACGGTTGCGCTGCCACTAGCGTTTGTTCCTAAAACCACATTCGCCAGCAGTTCCGCAAACAGGCACATTAGCAATATCCTTTGGTCAAAGTGACTCTCTGCTTTTGCGTGGCGAGGAGATATTGCGTTCCTGCAACTTCGTGAAGGGTGAGGCGAGATTTGGTCACTAATGGGGTCATTGCTCTCTCCGTAAAGCCCCTCTGGGGGCTGATCTTTGGCTTTGGATAGGAGTGATGTCGTCTCTGTCGGACCTTGAAAGCAGTTCTCAACGTCTGGAGCCGAAGATATGTCCACCGTGTCCGACGAAGGAGTGCGAAAGAAGCGAGTCACCACTGCGGTGCGTTAGAGTGTTATCACCGACACGACTTCAAGAACCTACAAGGGAGCAGACCCATTAGAACTGCAACTTGGCCAAGAGCCCTCATGGAGAGGTACGGGGCAATCTGGCTTTGGTCCCATCCAAACACGAACATGGTGTACTGCAGCGCAGAAGCACTGTCCCCCTTAGATTAGCTTGATTAAAGGGCAGAACGTACTCTCACGCTGTCGACAAAAAACACCCCTATTGCCAAGAGAAGAAGATTGTAATCTCGGCGGCCCGACGACGATGCCGAAGCTTCCCGGGGCCGAAAGACCTGAAGTGGCTCGAGAATAGACACGCACAAGGATAAACCTCTGCGCGCAAAGAGCAGAGATTGGTGCAACACGACCACCAGGCGTGAGGCACCAGTGGATCGTTGCTGTCCCAGAAGGCTATTGCCCTCCTGCGCTTCTCGTTTCTTGTCCTTCGCTTCTTGAAACATGCGAATATTGTTCTCCTTGACGTCCTTGGATAGACTTTCGGGTAGAACCGCAAAAAGGTATGCTATGAGACACAAGCTCACCGCAATCGAAATTTTGAGTGTGATCAATCTTTATAGATGTCAGTACTTTAAGTGAACGGACACGGACCGATCATTGAATCTCTCGACCAGGTATGTGGCCAAAATCGGACCCAGCGTGCTACCAATTGCGAGGAAGCCAAGCAGCAAAGAAAAGTGCCCAACCAGATTGCCATTACATGTGTCCGTAAGATAGGCCTGGCAAACCCTGCCGCTCACGGGTCCCCCTCCAAGAAGAGCTAGAAGTGTTGGCCCCAGTAAGAGGACCCCGACGCCAAGGGTTGAAACCACCTTCGGGTTGACTGCACACATTAGAAACATGGCATCACACGCAAGGAACGCAATCTGTGCGAGGACCAGGACGGGCTTGCGACCCACACGGTCAGATCTATCCGACCAGTACGCTGTGGTGACGACATTCAGAATGCTCGCAATAGCATTCGACCAAAGATTAACCTTTGCGGTTAATCGTTGCACGCCCACATCCCTTCGACAAGCTTTAGGGTCAATGTCATCCAAGGCAGTCCCAACGAGCAGCGTTGTCGCGGGTTTTTTCAAACCGTCCTTTGTAGAGCCGTCTGCCGCTTCAGCTACTCCACCATGCATGTAGCTGATCGACCTTGCGAAGCTGGCGTCCGCCCATATCTTTGAGTCTGATTGGGGTGACTGCGCAGGTGGAAGGTGTCCTTAGGTTATTTCCCTCCAAGGATACCATGCAATAGCACTAACACTCACCAGCTAACCCCCTTGTGGCAGGCATCTCGACCAAAGGAGCGCTGGGTGGATGCGCCATGCACACAATATCGAGAACAAGAGATGGAAGCTGACTATGGGACATCCCATTGAAAAGAGTAACGGCCAGCACATAGGGATAGACCCAACGCGCACTGGGTCGACGCCAAGATCGCATGTTAATGCTACTCTGACCGATGCTTTGCGGGGTCGGCGAGGAGGAGTCAGAAGCAACACAAACTGATGTCGTTCAATGGGGCTCGAAGACTTTCGATAGGGCTGGAGTGAACCCAAGATGAGGCAACAAGCGTCCTTGCGACAGACAGCGTTGGGCCATGGCTAAAGACAAAACGAACGGTTGACGAGTAGACAACATGCGGAGCGCCACCTGCAACTCTGCAAGAAAGAGAATGTGCGGTGTTCATCGTGCGGAGAGGGGGAAAGCGTGAACTCATCAAGGACTAAGGGATGCATGTGGACCGGCCTGGGGTCACCGCCCGGCACGCTCCTACCCGCCCCTCCATGCGGTACAGCACTGTATCTGTAAAGGCCGGCAAGGCTAAAGCGCTGCAGTTGCCCGCGTTAACCCGAGTGCACACAACTGCATGACGACACGAGTGCATGGCTGCAATCAACAATCAGCAATCGACACCCATCGCACATGGCCCCATGGGCCCGCGCACCACATTGGCCGATTGCCCCTGGCCCCTGGGCACCACGCGCACCACATGGCTGTGCGCGTCGTAATCGCATAATCGCTCGATATCACTGCGCATTTCTTATGCTTGCTAGCTTGATCACTGTCACATTTTAGCAACACACACTACCCATGCGGGATGCCAAGCTCGATGTCTGCTCAGGGTTGGGCTATTTTCAACCACGGCTTACATTGTGCCTCGAGGCATCAGGCGCACAGGCGCCGGTCGGTCAAACAGTGGAGGCTGAAACTGACCCGGAATAACCATGGTGTGTTCCTGTACACACACACTGTACAGGTCCACAAGACCGATCGTGTGCGGCCTTCAGAGCGGGACGTGGTGCATCATGCAATCATCAACACGCAAGCGTTGGAGCCCCCAGCTTTCTTCTATCAGATGGTCAGCTTTGAAAAAGATAACAGCGCGATGAGCTTGCGGTTCTGGATGGAATAGCGACTCGTGGCTCACCTGCGCCAGGTTTAAAACCGCATTGCCACCTTCGTTCTGTCCAAAGTTCAAAGTCCGTCCTCCCACGATGACAGAAATGAGCGACAAGTTGCCACAGAAGGTGACGGCAAAAGACGAATCGCCTTCTCACAGAGGCAAGGAAGGACAACCCGACCGCGTTCCCGCTTTCACAGCCAATGACACAGGCTGGTAAGCAAGCCCTGCACACTGACCGCCCATTAACACTGTACAGGAAATACATAGGAAAGCCCGCTCCGCCGCCTCCAGAGTCGCTGGACGCTGCTACGGAGCTTCCTCTGGCAAAAGCCAATCTGCTCTCCAAGTTGACGTTCTGGGTAAGACGGCCATCGTGTAACAGTAGTAAAGAAACTCTAATATCAAGTGGCTCTCTCCTCTCTTGCGGCTCGGTTTTAAACGCCCATTAGCGGATACCGACTTATGGAACATGGACGAGAGCAGACAGTGTAGGTCTTCCACCCTGGAGAAGAGCTGATGTGCAGCAACTCACCTGACCCATAAGCTTGAAGCCAGCATAGCCAGACGAAAACTGCGAGCTGCACAGTGGAACACCGAACTAGACAATGGGTGTGCCAAACCTCGCCTGTATCGACGCCTTCGCTGGTCAATACGGGCTTGCTGGCCTCTGCCAGAGAACATGGAACCCTATGGAGGAAACACATCCTTTGGTCAACGCCGCGCAACATTGGAGGCCGAGTGGCGTGCAGTGTCAGGCCGTCGTGTTGCCAGCCTCGCATGGGCACTTAGTGATGCCTTCCCACAGTTTTGGTTCATTGGCTTGTTCAAAGTTGGGTTTGACACTGCAACTGTAGTCTCGCCATTGCTTATCAAGGCGATCATTGAGTATAACCAGCAAGGTTAGTAAATTGCAAGCACTCTGCTTACGGCTGTACATGTAGCCAACCAGAACAACGACTCCGGACCATCCCTGGGTCGTGGAGTGGCACTGTCGTTTGGAACCTTGTTACTAGGGCTGTTCACGGCAGTTTGTCTTGCCCAATTTCAATTCCAAGGAAGACAGATCGGTGCATTGATGCGAGCCGCCCTCATTGGCGCCATATATCGGAAAGCATCGGGTCTGTCCCCTCACGCCCAAGCCAATTTCTCCAGCGGCACCTTGATGACCTTTCTATCGTCCGATACCACGCGCATTCACCAGGCAGTGGGCTTTCTCCACGGGCTCTGGACAAGTCCACTCCAGTGCATTGCCATCCTTGTTCTTGTGTGTATTCAAATCGGCTCGGCGGGACTTCTCGGCTTTTTGCTGTTTATCTTGCTGCTGCCCGTCCAAATATGGATAATGAAGTTTGGGATCCGGATTCGGAATGCGGCGATAGTATGGACAGAGGCACGCACAAAGTTGCTGCAGGAACTATTGTCTTCCATGGGCATCACCAAGATGTTCACGTACGAGATTCCATACCTCGCAAAACTCGATGGCATGCGCCGCAAGGAGACAGCCGGCATTCGAATCCTTCTCTTCACGCGCGCCGCCAGTTTTGCCCTCTCAAACAGCCTGCCAACTTTTGGAGCCGTCGTGGCCTTTATCGCATACTCGGCATTCCATTCCAGCATGAACCCCGCTGTTGTGTTTACCGCCTTGGCGTATTTCAACGCGCTTAGAGGACCTCTTCAATTCTTGCCTCGTGCCGTGTCCCTTTCAGGGGATGCCCTCACTGCTTTGCATAGACTTTCAGTCTTTTTCGAGGCTCCAGATCGGGAATACGAAGTGGTGATAGACCCAAATCTGGGCGTGGCTATCAGCGTGATAGACGCCTCTTTTGAGTGGGGAGGCGTTAGCAAGCCTTCAGAGGAACCTCAAACTCCGGTCGTTGTCCAAAGTAAATCCGTGAACGCTGAGCCACTGCCCCATGCGCAACCCCGCGGTCACGCGGACCCTGTTCTTCAAGAACCGTTTAGGATCAGAAATCTATCCTTCCGGGTACCGATTGGAAAGCTAGTCGCCATCATTGGACCGGTAGGCAGTGGGAAGAGCAGTATTCTGTCCGGGTTACTGGGAGACATGCCTCTGACTAACGGCAATGTAACATTTGGGGGCAAGGTTGGGTATTGCCAACAAAGTGCGTGGATTCAGAATGCCACCATTCGAAACAATATTCTGTTTGGCGAAGCCTGGAACGAGCCTCATTACTCGCAGTGCATCGAGCAAGCCGGACTCGTACGCGACCTGGAGCTTTTCCCCAATGGCGATAACACCGAGGTGAGTTGGAAAACGCTGCCCCACTGAAATAATCTTAATTATTGTTCAGATTGGCGAGCGAGGTGTAAACCTGTCAGGCGGACAGAAACAACGGATCAGTCTTGCTCGCGCACTGTATTCGGACCCTGACATTTATGTGAGTTTACGACGTTCAACATGAGGACTGATGATAAGCTACTTGATGACCCCCTTAGCGCAGTCGATGCGCGAGTTGGCCGGGCAATGTTCAATGACGCCATTCTGGCTCTTCGAAATGCCGGAAAAACGATCGTCTTGGTGACGCATGGCTTACACATGCTTCCAGAAGTGGATTACATTTACAACATCAGCAAAGGCGCGATTGTGGAGCAGGGATCCTATGCGGCGTTGATGGAAGACGGGGGCCCATTTCGTCAGCTCATGGATGAGTTCGGCGGGACCCACTCTGAGAGTCAGTTAGGGGACGGGCCCCGCCTTCACGGTGTCGAAGTGGCTAAACCCGACAATGTACTTGCCGAGGTTGAAGAGGACAGCGCCGACGGTCTACCGAAGGAGGATACCAAGAAGAAAGTCGAGGTAAAGACGGCGTGGGTTGAGAAACGCCGTTGCTGATCCAAAAGGCAACCCTCGTTGAAGCCGAAGAGCGAAAAACCGGATCACTGGGAGCGGCAGTGTACGCTCACTACCTCACAGCTGGCAATCCGCTGTGGTTGCTTCCTGTCGCTCTATGTGCAATATTGTACCAGGGAAGTCAACTCATGTCAACGTAGGATGTGTAGCAGAGGCGCACTGACAACCAGTGTGTGGCTCACGTACTGGGCTGAGGACAAATTTCACGAGACGGGTTCCTTCTATCAAGGGCTTTACGCAACTTTAGGGGTCCTGTCCGGTATCTTCTGCTTTTTTATGGGCATGTGCTTTATCGTTATGTGCATCAACATCTGCAAAAAGCTGTACTCGCGCGCGGCACGACGGGTCTTCTTTTCCCCCATGAGGTTTTTCGAAACTCAGCCTACTGGCCGGCTCATGGGCATTTTCGGCAAAGACTTCGAAGTCCTCGACAATTCGATTCCAGATGTTCTCATACAAAGTCTTTTGGCAGTCTCTATGGCATGATTTTTCATATTGTGCCACGCTAACCTTACAGTTTATCGGCGCTGTGGTTATCATCACAATCCACTTACCTTTCTTCATCGCCATGTGGGTTTCATCCACCTGTTACAAGCTTACGTTCACAGTGTTGTTGCAGTTGGCCTCGTTTACTCGTAAGGTAAAGGGCATATCGATCTGACCGCAGCGCCATCGCCTATTACTACCGGCGCACATCACGTGAGCTGATTCGCCTTTCCTCCAACCTCCGCTCGATTCTATACAGTCACTTCTCGGAGACGTTGGCTGGTATGCCAACCATCCGTGCGTACGGTAAAGTTGGGCGGTCCATTGAGGAAAACACATACAGGATCGACTTGGAAAATCGTGCCAACATATTGGCAGGGGCAGACCAGAGCTGGCTAGAATTACGGCTGGACGCTGTTGCGCAACTGCTCTCATTTTCAGTGACACTGGCCTGTACTATTGGCGCTAGCAAACTTAGCTCTGGGCAGGTCGGTTTAAGTTTGAACTATCTCAATCAAACCACGAATTTCTTGGCTGCCCTCGTGGTGCTTGTTACGGTAATTGAAAACACGAGTGAGCACTGCGGCAAACAACGTAAAGTGTTGCTTACGGGCCTGTGAATTGCGTTGAGCGCATCATGTACTATTCGGGTAACACTCTTGAACAGGAGGCGCCTTACAAGATTAAAGATGTTGCTCCAGATACGTGGCCCTCTTTGGGGGCTATTGAGCTGCATAATGTGGTCATGTCCTACCGTCCCTCGTTACCACCGGTGCTTAAAGGAATGTAAGTCTGCTGGTGTCCTGAGCAGTACATCTGACCCTCAGTACTCTTAAGATTGAGCCGGGTGAGCGGGTGGGGATTGTTGGCCGAACGGGGGCGGGCAAAACGTCCATCACGGTCGCGATGTACCGCCTGGTGGAAATTACGTCTGGTGCAATCATGATCGATGGGGTAAACATTGCGACCCTCGGTTTACAGACATTACGTTCTGCTATATCCATCATTCCGCAAGATCCAGTGCTCTTCAGTGGCACTCTACGCACAAACCTTGACCCCTTCAACGTGTATGATGACGAAACGTTGAATCACGCCCTTCGACGCGCCCATTTGAATGAGGAGGAAACTCGCGAAGACTCTGCCGAGAGACTCTCCCAAAAGTTTACTTTGGACATGGCAATAGACGCTGGCGGCTCGAACTTGAGTCTTGGCCAACGTTCACTCGTTAGTCTCGCGCGCGCTCTCGCAAAAAAAGCTCGGATATTGATTCTGGATGAAGCCACTGCTTCAGTCGATCTCGAGACTGACAGCCTCATCCAGGAGGCTATCCGTGGTGAAGCTCAGCAAGGTCGCACGTTGCTTTGCATTGCTCATCGCCTTCGCACTATCATTGGCTGGGACAAGGTGCTCGTCATGGATGCTGGACATGCTCGCGCATTTGGGACGCCTCTCGACTTGTTCGACACTGATTCTGTCTTCAAATCGATGTGTGAGGGTTCAAACATCTCGCGAGAAGAGATTGTGCGTGCGGCGCGGGAAGAGCGCATAGCTGGTCAGTATCCAGAACCCCTGGAGCCGTAAGGCGCTGTGATATACCGTATATCCGCCATAGAATATGCAGTACATGTCTTGAGCCAAAAAGGCCACAGCTCATGTACATACGTTCTCAAATCTTACCGCGGCCTAGGAATCTGTTGGGCACTTCAACGTAACGGGCACGGAGAAACTCTGCGACGCTTTTTGCGAGACAATCAATGCGTACTGTTGAACTGACGCCTTTGCCCAGGTAGTCATGAATGACGAAATGTACAGCAAGCATCCCCTGGAATTCAACACGCTCAATCCGGTTATTATTGAAGTCCTTGCCAAGCAGGCAGATGACTGTCTTTTTTGACAAGAGCGCTTTAAGCCATTCGTACTCATCTGCATGACGGACAAAGAAGCCGACATTGGCATCTTCCTTTAGCTGTGGCGCGCGATGATGCAACCTACTGCCGCCTTTGTCCCCCGAGCGGGCATGAACAACCCAGCCAAGTGGCCCGGTGCTTGTGGGACCGAACGCAGTAACATCAAAATGGCTGGACGAGTCATAATCCTTTTGTGGTTGGAGGTCCATTGTATCCTCCACAGGCGCTACATCAATGCAGTGGTTCGACCCCACAAACTTGACAGACATTGGAAGGTGCTTTTGGAGCACGCGCCCGGGCCAGTACTCAATGTAGGGCTTTGGGACGCAGACTGCAATTAGCACGACAGTTCCTCAACGTCTACGACAACTGACTGCGGGAATCCATTAACCATTGAAACCCAGGGAAGTGCCCGAGGCCTTCGGGGTTGATAAACGCCATAAGATTCTTCGTCGGTCCGAAGGCGTCCATGCTTGGTGCCTGTGCCAGAATGCGCATCATTGATGTGCCTTCAGCTTCACTCTCGGGGTTGAGCTTTGGGACTCCGTACTGTGTCATGTCAAAAACACTGAACTTGGCAAGGCCAGAAGGGCCAAGATTGTTGCGGATCTGCAAACGAAGCGTATCAAACTTGTCTGACATCAGTGGCTGGTGTTAGGGGAAAAGTACCATCGACATCAAGACCGGTGGCAAAGACCATGGTTTCAGCTTGGTATCCAGCCACAGCGCAAATTGCTACTTTTGTAGAGTGAGGTGGTGCAATGCCCCGCACCCCGCTGACCAAGACTTGGTCCTCTGCAAGATCTGTGACTCTAATGTCTTCGATGAGGGCCTGTACATCCGGGTTCAGGTAGACATTTCCTTGAATCTCATAGAGTATTTGAGAGCGGACAGTCACGCTGTTGACGATGCCATTGAGGTTTGGCTCTGGGAATTAGTTCAAGTCGTGTGATGGCTTCACGCTTTGTCACCACAAAGGTGCCGTCACAATTGATTTCGGCAATGCCCATTGAAAAGTTGTAGTATTTGTCTTTGATTTCCCGAAAGCCACTAGAGTTTCCGCCAGTAACGTACGCCCCACACTCTATGCAGTGTCCAGCCAGCAAAGCTCCCGCCAACGCATTGTAGTTGTCCCACTGCCAGTTGTGCCACCAAGTGGCCGCAGCAATGACAGGAGACGCGTCAGTGCACCGCCCTGAAATGACGATATCTGCACCCGACCGAAGGGCGGCGACAATTCCACGGGCACCCACGTACGCGTTGGCGCTGGTGGGATGAAGAGGCCAACTGGCGAGTGGCCGATTGCTGTCTTCAATATGCTGAAAGCCTTCACCTTGTTCTCGGAGCTCGTCGAGACGATGAATGATGTTGTCCCCTTCGACATATGCGACCGTTAGATCTCGGAGTCCTTCCTCTGACAGGATGCGTGCCACAGCCTCAGCGCATCCTCGGGGATTGAGGGCACCCGCGTTTGTCAAAATCTTGGGACGATTGCGAGCAATCGCCGGGGCGGCGATGCGAAGGTGATGTAAAAAGTTCTGTTCATAACCCAACTCCGGGCGCTGACGAAGCTCCAGTGCCCTTGTAGCGAGATTCTGCCATTAAGCAGCTGTAGTGACGACGACTAACCATTTCAGCCAGGTAATCACCAAACAACACCTGGCATCCGCTGCCTTCGGCTTGCTCTTTGAGTGCCGTCCTGCTTGTGAGTGTCTTACCCCACACCCAGCAGGAGCTCACCACTTGTCACCATTATATCCGCTAAATGCTGCGATGGCGAAAGGCTTAGCTTGGGGGGTGGTCATGGCGCTGAAGGCACTGTGAGCATAGCACAGCAGCCGTCAGGTATTTGTGAGCAATGGGCATCATTTATTAGTGTACGGCGACGGGAAGTCGAATACCGAGCAGAACTCCGAGGTATGGGCTTAACGGCAGCTTCCATAGCCGATGACAGTATCTAATCGAGTGCGTTGTCAGTCGCTGCGGACTCTTCTCAGCGATCCCAGCATCGGTACCACTTGGTATGCAGGCACTATGTACTGTGCTACTTCGTTGCTGTGCTCAATGTGAGATGGTATACTGGTCGAGGTGGGTTAGTGTTTACGACCGTAGTGCATGACACGAGACGAGCAGCTGAGGGCAATTGGGCGACTTGTAATGGCCGACAAAGCCGTGCGAAGATGAGTGGAGCCCGTGGAGTCTAAATCAGGGCCCAGTAAAAACACCGGTAACGTCGTCCACCGGTCGCCGTTCCGGACTCTCAAGTTCGCCGTTGTCCACTTCAAACCTCTTCCGATCCTGTGCAATGGACACCGTCGCGTCGAGTTCAACGGATACAACGCCTGCCGTGGCGGGACCTCAAGCGGCCGCGACACAAAGGTCCAAGCCCGAGAACAAAGTGTAAGAAGCAACCCGGATGTGAACTGACGAAGCAGAAGCTGTTCGGCATGTCGCGCAGTGAAGGTGAGGGCACGCTGGCCAATCACTTGTTAGCTTTATGCTCATGACTTCTAGTGCAAATGCGTCGAACTCCAGGGATCGAGTCGGTGTCAACGCTGTACGCGTCTGGACATTGAATGTGTATACAAGGCCCACCAGCGTGGGCGGCGACGACGCCGCGACAGCCATGGACCTTCCCGGCATGACACGTCCTCGAGTACCACGGGGCATGAGCGAAAGCGCAAACGCCATGATGTCAGCTTTTCTGGTCTGTACGGCTCTCCCCAGATAACGCCCGTGGGAAGCAGGACTGGATCTCCCGAGGGCGACCAGAGCGGACCCGACCGCCGTCTGAAACCGGCACATTCTGTCTATCACGATGTTGCGGATCGCTCAGTCTTCTCGATCGCTGGGGTCATGGAGCGAAAGGGCTCTGTTGAATCCCCCAGCGTCCTCTCTCACAACCCTCGCGACGACCCCATTGCTTTTGGCCTCCTCTCCATGGAGGACTGCGAGTCCTTGTTTTGGCACTATTTTGACCAGTTGCAGACTTGTGTGTGCCTTTTGGACCCTGCTGTTCACACTGCACGATACACTCGGAGAGCGTCATTGCAGCTGTTCGTTGCAGTGCTCACTGTCGCGGCCAAATTCTTTCGAGCAGAGCTCTATGAAGACTTGCTGGCGTTGGCAAACAGGCTCGTCAACCAGGCAATCGCGGACTGCATGTGCACGATTGAGCTCGTCCAAGCCATCTGCATCCTCCACTACTGGAAGAAGCCAATTGACAATCGAGGGTGGCTTCGACTGGGTCATGCCATTCGCCTTGGCTATCAGCTCGATCTGCACCTTCCGCGAAAAGGCCCTCTCCCATCTGATGAACGTCGGGCGAGACTTGCAATCGATCGCGAGCGAACATGGATCTCCCTCTATTGTTTCGACGCCACCGCAACCCAACTGTCCGACCGCCCCTCAGCGATGCACAGCGCTCCCGATGTCTCGGAATGGATGCGCAGTATTCCGTACCCCCTACCATCCGACGGCCAGCTAGACTTTGCAGTCAAGACCAGCCTTCTGAGCGGCGAGGTACGACAGCTTCAGGCGTGCCGCGGCAGTTATGAAGTGTTGCGGTCTGGATTGCGTAGGGTCCTCGAGGACTTGCAGCGCTCCCACGAGGCGTTGCTGGCGGGAACTGCTGTTGTAAAGTTGACTTCCACTTCGGTCAGCATCAACAAGTTTAGCTCGCTCGCCATCCAGCTACTGGTGGAGTGTACGTCTCTGGCGTTTGCGCCAAGTAAACACCGCATCGGCCTCCTCCACACATGCGTCGCAACTAGTTTGGACTTGCTGGACATTGTTGTCGAGGAGTTTGCCCGAAAGGGCATCATGCCCATGATAGAGGACGCACATTCGGTGGCCGTTGCGTCTACAGCCGTGAGGCTTATCCGCTTCATGGCATACCTCGATGCCTCGGCCAAAGCCAGTGTCATGCGCAAGTTGACGAAGAGTGCGTACTGCATATGAGCAGCAAGCTGACTGTAGTTGTCATTATTTGTCGTGATGGGTCTCGGGGAGACCCGCAGTCTCATACGGCGTATCTGGCGCGGTTTATTCACGCTCTGCTCGACAAGGCCCATCAGTCGCGACCGACGTCGCCTGCAGCATCTCCAAAGCACCTCCCAATGATCTCCCCAGGACAGCAGAAGACGACGCCCGATCAATGGTGGGATGAAATTGCGAGTCCTTGTCGACCATGGCGGATGCTGACGATCAGGGCCAGTTTGCATACCAGGATCCGTTGCAGCCGTTCAAGGAGTACCAAGACTTTTGGGATGGCTTTCCTGTGCTTGCTGGAGCCATGAATACGCTGTCAATGGACCAGCCGGTCGACCCAGCTCTGAACGGCCTGCTGGAAGATGTGTGGGATGCCGGGTTTCTAAACCAAACAAGTGTTTGACGGCGGCTGTAGGTTCATGGCTTGTGGATGTGTGTACTGTCCGCATGTACTTGTTGTGTATGTGTATGGTATTGCACTGTGTATGCAGCGGTGTATGTTGCTTTCATTGTATTTGCTTTGCTTTACAGCTGACCCCATGTCTCCACATGGCAGCTCCGCTAGCGCTGCTTACAGACCCTCGACGTAGAATGGTGCATCCTCCCAATGCTGATCTGCGCGTGCGCATAGCGGCCGGCACCATACTTAGGTATTGCCCAGCGTGCGGTATCTTACAACGACATCACGGTACCCCGTCCAGAGACTAGAGCAAAGGATATCGCATGCCGCGTATTCACAGCCTCTGCATCGGGCCTAGTTGCCTTTACGGAATGGTTGAAGGAAGGTCGGAGGAGTGGTGTTTCTCCGAACGACATGTTGCTTGGCATTAGCGGAAAGTGCGAGTGAGGACAGTCGCCGGTCAGTGATGTGTTGGTCGCCGATCAGGTGAGTTGTCGGCGACTTGGACCTGCGCTCCCCGGCGTTCAAACCTGCGCCATGCATCTCGATAACTGGCCACAAGTGACGGTGAAAGCGCAGACGGAGACCTTAAGGAATAAGGTCCCCAGCCTTTTTGCCCGAACAAAGGTCTTGTGACACTTTGGACGGTCCCGAAGAACAACCCAGTGCTAAATAAGTCACCGACGGTCGCCGGTGCCTCTGAAACGCCGTTGCAAGCCAGGGTCCGACCAGACCCCGGAGGCCATGCGGTGGTGGCTTCGGTTCGCATACGCCCATGTGTTAAGGTGTCAGGCACCGGGGGCCAGAACGGTGCCCCGGGGTGCGAACCATCATTTGTTATGCAGTTTTCTGACCGCGGTCGAGCTAGCTCGAGCATGAGGGTTATAAAGCATCAGCCTTGTGGGGCCGACGACGGCCACCATCATTCTCCCCACACTCAGTCTCGCCATAATGTCAAACGAGCGTTCTGATGTTTTCGATGTCGACGAAAGGAGGGAGAAACTCGCCGGCCCAACTGGCGTGGCCGGTCTCCTGAGGAACAAGAAGCTTTTCGGCATTGCCATGGTCACTGCTCTCGGTGGCCTGAACTATGGATACGAACAAGGCTCGTACGGCCAATGCATGGTCATGCCCTCTTTCAAAGACATGCCCGAGTTTTCTCGCATCATCAATGAACCAAGTTACAAGGGTTGGACAGTGGCGTACGTCGCGCGCGTCAAGAAGGTGGCTGACAATTAGGATCCTTGCCCTTGGGGGGTGGCTCGGCTCGCTCATCAATGGCTACTGCTGCGATCGCTTTTCTCGTCGCTGGTCCATGTTTGGAGGTGGTCTCATCTGCCTCCTCGGTGCCATCTTGACCGCGGTTGCCTACAGTCCAGCGTTCATTTTCGCGGGTCGCTTTTTCATCGGTCTTGCCGTGGGTAGCTTGTCCACTGCCGTTCCAATGTACAACTCCGAAATCAGCCCTGCCGAAGTCCGTGGTGCCATGGTCGGCACTTGGCAGCTCAGTGTTACGCTTGGTATCATGCTGAGCTACTGGATCGGCTTTGGCACCAACCATATCTCGGACACCAACACTGTGTCGTGGCGACTTCCGGTACGGCTATGACCAAAACATGCACCTCGCATGCTAACTTTCAGCTCGCTATCCAGGCTATCCCAGCCATTGGCCTTGTTGTTGGCACCCTTTTTATTCCCTACAGCCCACGCTGGCTGCTTTCCCGCGGCCGCGATGAGGAGGCACTTCGCACCCTTGCCCGTCTGCGCCACAAAACCGAAGACGACGAAGAAGTGCGCCTCGAGTTCATTGAAATCAAGGCAGACGCCATTTTCGAGCGCGAAATGGCTGCCCAGCGCTACCCCAAGCTGGTGAACCGCCCGCTCGCCCTCCAGTTTGCCCAGGTCCGCTCCCTCTTCCAAAGCTGGCCAATGTTCCGCCGAACCGCCATCACATGTCTCATGATGTTTTTCCAGCAAATGTCTGGTGAGTATCCCCCTTTTGCATGCATTTAACCCCCTCAGGAATTGACGCAATCGTTTTCTACGCTCCCACAATCTTCCAGGACCTGTGAGTACTCTCTTTGCGTGGAGAAAAGTGGTTTGAAGAAATCTCGATTGGAGTTGAAAGTCGGTTGAGGCAGAAAAATGAGACGTGGTGCGGTGGAGACATTTCGGCGGTTTCGTGTCCGAAAGTTGCAACCACGATGCTGACGCCGCAGTGGTCTGCAGGAGACGAAGACGTCGCTGCTTGCCTCTGGGGTCATCGGCATTGCCATGTTTCTGGCCACGTTCCCTTCGCTCTTCATCATGGACAAGCTTGGCCGTCGGCCGTTGATAATCTTCGGTGGTCTCGGTAAGTCAAAATTCCTCGCCTTGGCTAATGTCAGGCATGTCCGCCTGCCTTGTTATCGTTGCCGCTCTCACGGGAAGCTTCAACACGAAATGGGATACCCACATGGGCGCTGGTTGGGCAGCTGCAACCTTCATTTGGATCTACATCGCCTTTTTCGGCATGTGAGTACGACGACCACTCACAGCTGTCACTGACGCTACTCAGCTCCTGGGGACCTGTATCTTGGGTTGTGATTAGCGAACTGATGCCAATGTCGGTTCGCGCTCCTGGCACGGCGCTTGGAGCGTCGACAAACTGGGTACGTGGACAGCTCGGCTGCATGCAGAACTAACTGGCAGATGACAAATTTCTGCGTCTCACTCATGGTCCCCCCAATGCTTGAAAACATCAAGTTTGGAACATGTACGTCGTTAAGCCATCCTCCAACAATCTGACAACGTCCAGACATCTTTTTCCTTGCCTTCATGCTTTTAGGTGTTGCGTACGCCATCTGGATCCTTCCCGAGGTGAGCACATTGCGACGACTATGGTTCAATTCGCTAATCTCAGACCCGCAATGTCGGTCTCGAAGCCATGGACAAGGTGTTCAAATCCAGCGACGCTACACGCGATGCTGCGGTCATGCACCGCATCGTGCAGCGCCTGCAGGCCGAGTACGGCGGTGATGCCAGTGGATCTGAGAAGGCCGAGAAGGAGATGGTTGAAGCTTAATGGGCATGTTGTATTTAGAAGATGCAGTTTCATCAAAAGAGCATGACTCGTAAGCGTATTGTACACTAACCTCAGTTCTGCGCAGTACTGTACAGTAGAAGGTTTATGCTGTAAACCACGTGAAACACTGTAAGGCTGGCATACCGTACGGAACGGTTTCGTTCGGTGCATGCAAGACCTTAAGAGTACATAAACAATGGACATGGTTCAATATTGTACAGTACCGAGCAATGCGGTACAGCACAGCGTGGTGTAGTCCGGTACATTGCAATACAATGACAGTACTAGACGGAGAGGACAATACAGCCCAGCACGGTACGATATAGTATGGAGAGTGCAGCAGTGTACAAGACGGCAGAGTCCAATAGGCATTATAGTACAGTACGTAAGTACACTGCATACTGTACAGCGTGCAGGACAGTATATCAGCACAGTACAGTACAGCACAGTAAGGTACATCAGCACAAGACAACCGAATAAAACACTGCACGTACAGTTGCACTGTACTGTACTGGACAGCAAAATCAGCCTTGCATCAGAGTGATGACGAGTCTTTGCCTGCGAGAGTGCTAACAATGCCAGCATACATAACGTCTACATACAGACTGATTAAACCGCCCGTCTGTAAATGTCTACAACCTTCAACTGCGCCTTCCTGCGCCAGAATTTGAATTGATCGCTGGCCTCAGAGTGTGTAAACGAACCAGTCGTTGTGGTCGCCATTGTCCTCAAACTGTTTCTTCTCGGCGTCCGTCCACTCTCCACGCGCTGCATTGCGTGCCGCACGCTTGGCGTTTGCTCGGGAGCAATAGAGCCAAAGAACGATGGACGTGACAATGCAAATTATGCAGTAGGCCAAACAAACGGCGTGGCCTTTGCGGTACAGCGGAGCGTCCTCTTTGGGGTAGATAAAGCTGGAGACAATGCCACCGCAGTTGCCTACCGAAACAACAATGGCTGTCGCGACACTCTTCTTAAGCGCACCGCCGCAGTTGTTGGAACCCCAAGCGACAATGACTGGGATCAACGGGTACATGCCAGAGGCCGCGAGGAAGAGGCCAAAGTAGTTGACGCCACTGGTGACGTTGGCCAAAAGGAGCGCGTATCCAAGTGCGCCGATAACCGAGCAACCGATAACAATAATCCCTCGTCTCTGGAGTTTGTCGGAAAGCCAGCCGGCACCAATGGTAACAAAGGCGGCGGCAACATAGGGCGGCACGCTCATGAGCTGCGCACGCGCTGCCGTGTAGCCAAGGTTGGCGACCAAGGTTGGGGAAAAGAGAGAAAATGTGTAGACGGGGCAGAGCGAACCGTGGAACATGATAGCGACAGTCCACACTTTCCAGTCGGTGAAGGCATCCCACACAAACTTCAGCTTGAAGGCGCTGCTGCAGCCATCGTTGTCGAGGTGTAGTCGGTGCGTAACAACAGCACGCTCCGCAGGGGTCAGGAACTTGGCCGTGTTGGGATAGTCGTGCATGACGAAGAACGACGCAAACGCCACGATCACAGTGAGGATACCCTCAAGAATGAAGATCCAGCGCCAGCCTTCGTACCCGCCAACGCCGTCCATGAGATTGATGAGTCGTGCAAGCAGTCCACCAAAAGCTCCCGCCGCCGTAGCAGCAGAAAAGAACAAGGAGATGCGCCAGGAGATCTCGTAGCGGCGGTACCACTGGGTTAAATAAAACGAAACTCCTGGAAAAAGACCGGCTTCCGTAATGCCAAGGAAAAGGCGAGTGCTGAGAAGCCCAGCAAAGTTCTTGACGAAACCCATGCCGATCATGACCCCGCCCCAGGCGATCATGATAATGGGGAGCCACATTGACGGCCGCCAAGCCTTCATGACCATGTTCGAAGGGACCTCAAAGAGGACGTAGAAGACAAAGAAAATGGCGAGGCACACGGCGTATTGCGAGGAGTCGAGGAAAAGGTCTTTGCTAAGTCCGAACAGATTGGCATTGCCAATGTTAGATCGGTCGAGAAACGACAGCAGGTAGAGGAGGGCAAGCCAAGGTACAAGTCGGACATCGCTAGAGTCAGCGTTTGATATCATAGGCATCCACAAACATTTTGCGAATTAGTCTCTTGATGTCAACCTCCTGGGCCTCGATCTCGGAGGCGCTGTCCTGGGACGAGCCGAAGGCAACATCTTTGGTGTCCACGGGATCATTATATTCAACCTGGGCGGGTGCTACCTTCTGGTCGTTCCAGGTTGAAGTCATGCTTGGTTGCGAGAGAGATGAAGACGAAACCAGTGGGGGCGCCGGCAAACGCTTTATAGTCCGTCAACTTCCTCCTCGTTTCACATTGAACCGTGGTTCTTCACTGTCCAGCGCACGCCGTCACGGTGATAGCCACTATAGCCCTGTTGTCTTGGCATCAACATCCCCATCTCAACTTGAAGTGGGGCCCGAACAACCCCGCAGCGGGGCCGCCAACAGTGATCTCAGGTTGCAGAGCTACCAATCAATGGCAGTCCCGTCCATGGCAACCGAACACCCCGGACCAGCGGCAATTGAACGGACAGGTCAATGTCAGCGATGTATTGACTCTCGATGGCGTGGGTCTGGCCGCCTCCCCATCGACTGCGCAGCATGTGCGTTGCCTGCTGGGCGCCAAGCGCCCACGTTGCCCCGCCGAGCTCTGGTGCCGGGATGTCCAGCAGCACATGGGAACATGTGATACCGATTCGCTCCCATTTGGGCGATGTCTCGATGCCAAGATGGCCGGTTGTAATGAGGTAAAGTAGTTGCCGACTGGAACTGTGCGAGCCACGTCGGTCATTGGCTGCTTATGAGGCATCGAGGTGCTCGGAACGCGGTGTTTTGTCTTGAATGTACCGAGTCCCCAGCGCTACCTTGTTCATGGGCCAACCGGGTTTTAATCGGTGAAGTGACTTGTCTTGGCATGCTGTTGTGGCTTGCTTGATAGTGCGTGCACCCAGCTGTCCCTGGAAACGAGGCTGTTTGGGAGACACAGGTAAACTGGGGGCCCCAGGAACATGGTGACAGCCATGGATTCCTGACGGGTAATGGCCATTTCAGAAACGCTGCGTGCAGGTATGATATTGCTGGACTGTGAGGCTACCAGCAGCTCAATAAATTGTCCACTGGTACGGTATCAGCCGAGAAAGGTATGGGCATGTATCGAGCAGGTAAGCACTGACTGGCTGCTGTGTCAATCGTGTTGTCTGTGTCCGTTGCAGAACATGAACACCCATCGCCGAGAACCGCCGTTTATGCGAGGTCTGTCGTGCCTGGACAATACTCCTCAGCTCCAACAGCTTGGCCAGGCCTTGGCATCCCCTAGATAAGGGTACGGGACGGGCTCTCGGGTGCGCCAAACACTGTGCGACTTACGACTACCTGACGAAACCGGCAGTTACCGCCACTCATTGAGCGGTGGTGACAGTGTGGTTCAACGCTGCGTGGATCACAGTTTGATGGCGCGATCGCATGGTGGCCACGACAAATGCTGATTGGGCGATCAGCTGTCGTCAGCGATGGCGCTGTGGCCATACTTCCCGGTCTCGCCTTACCATCATTGGACAGTGCGGCACTTTCGTTCATGGGGAGGACGTGCGGTACTAACCCGGGGTTTAGGATTAGCCTTTCTTCAGTGAAAGCCGAAGACGGTATAGCTGCTTGCGTTCAGTACGGCTTCCGGTATTAGAGAGCTGTGAACATGTTGAGGAGCCTGAGGAGGCAATTGCATGGCGATATGGCGACGTGTTTGTCTCAGTCTTGCTAACCTATTGGAGAGCGGTGCTGGATGCTGGGCTTTGAAAGAGTGTTGCGAACGAGATGCAAAAGTTTGTATTCGCCGCCAGCTTTGCCGTTGGCGTGAACACAGTAAAATCGATGCAGCCAGCTGTGACAGCGAAGACGTTCGCCGCGATGCAAGAGTCCAAGCGTGCGGCGTAGGACGTCGTTGACAGCATCGCTCATTATATGCGGAAATTAAGACAAGGCGTCGCTTGATAGACTGATTGCCGTTCTGGATAGCCGCCGCGCCTGCGCATTGGCAACAACGTTTCCCGTTGATATACAAGTTTCAAGACAGGAGACGCAAAGCATCACGTGATGGCCATTGACGATGTTTTGATGTCGTGTGGTGTAACGCGCTGTCGAGAGGTCGAGTTTGAGTGCGTGATCTTTTGCGTCCCCCCATGTACCGCGCATTCATGTACCGTTTGCACGAACTCACTGAACGGGGCCAAATTCCGTTCTCCAAAACATGGTAGGCGCGTAAGGAAGGCGCGGAAGGCGCCTCGCGCCTCAAAAGTCTTAGGCACGTGTTTAGGCCCGCCGCAGTGACTAGCATGAGCAGACAATGGGCCCCGCGGACACCCTGACAAAAGTGAGCTAAAGTGAGAAATCCCCGATGAGGCACGTGACTTTGTCTCGCATTGTATATGGTACAACGGCAGATGTGTCCCAGATTTCGCAATCTACAATGTACGGCATATACTATATACTCTAGCTTATTGCCCAATTGCTCAACGGCACAACCGGGTAGCGGTGGTTGTGTTTAGCACCAGGTGCTCACGACCGATCGCGACCGAAGTTTCTGGCACAGAAGGGGTGTCAATGGGGAACAGCATCTGCATTGGCAGCCGGGCGTGGATTGTGGAATGCGTGTGGAACGCCTGGGGTTAACGTACAAAGGCGGTGGATGCCGACTTGGGTGTCCAGGGCCGTCGGGGATGGCCGATGTTGCGCCGGTTACTGCTCACGACAAAACGACTACTCACGGCATTCGGTGGTGTGCGTCGCCGGGTACACGTCAAACATGCCTCTAACCTTATAAACTTGCTGAAGGATGCCATTCTCCTTCCTGCCTGTAACAGCGACTAAAATACCATGTCTGTCATCAAGACCTCCATCACAGAGCTTTGTAAGGATTTCACAGCCGGCCTGCTGACTCTGAAGTTGGGATCAAACACCCCGTCCTTTTGGCGGGCATGAACGTGGCCGCAGGACCGAAGCTTGCGGCAGCTGTCACCAATGCTGGTGGTCTCGGGGTCATTGGTGGCGTACGTGCCACGCCCAAGTATCTTCGGCGCCAGATTCAAGACATCAAAAAGCATTTGAATGATCCTGAAGCCCCCTTCGGCGTAGACCTACTTCTTCCACAGCTCGGTGGCAGCGCTCGCAAAACTAACAAAGACTACACTGGCGGTCAGCTCGACGACCTTATCACGGTCATTATTGAAGAGGGCACCAGCTTGTTTGTGTCAGCAGTCGGTGTTCCGCCGAAAGAAGTGGTGGACCGCTTGCACAAGCACGGTATTGTTGTGATGAATGTGAACCTCAACTTTTGCTGCAGCAGCTGACACCAGATGGTGGGACACCCGAAGCATGTACCAAAGGCCCTTGACGTCGGTGTCGACATCATCTGCGCACAGGGTGGCGAAGGTGGGGGTCACACCGGCTCTGTCCCTTTCTCGATCCTCATTCCGGCTTGCGTCGATGCCGTCAAAGGCAAGAAATCGACATTGACCGGCAAACCTGTGTCTGTCGTGGCCGCGGGTGGCATAGCCGATGGACGTGGGTTGGCGGCATCCTTGATGTATGGCGCCGACGCAGTATGGGTCGGGACTCGGTTTGTGGCTTCAACTGAGGCGGGCGCTCCGCCAAAGCACAAGGAGCTCGTCGTGTCCGCCGGCTTTGGTGACGCACAACGTACATTGATATACTCTGGCCGACCCATGCGTGTGCGTTATACCGACTACGTCAAAGATTGGGAGGAAAATCGTCAGACTGAGATCAAAGAGCTCTGCGACAAGGGTATCATTCCCCACGATCACGAGATGGAGAAGCACCCCGAGAAATCGATGGCGGCCACCAAATGGCTGATGGGAGAAGTATCTGCGGTAATCAAGGAGATCAAGCCAGCCAAGGAAATCATAGATGACATGGTCACTACAGCAGCACGTTGCATCCAGAGAGGCGCTTCAGACCTCAGGGGAGAACGTGCGAAACTTTGAGTAGCGTGATAGCTCTCACTGCATATATAACACCTGTAATGCTAAACTTCCACATCATGAATGTGGTTTGTTGCTGCAGCGCAGCTAGCGCAGAGAGGATTGAACACGTGGTATGCAAGCGCAGAAGTCTTATGGTAGGCATCGGAGACTGTAAGCACAGGGGCACAAACTACTTGAAGGGTTGAATAGCAGATGACGTCGGTATATAACCCTTATCTTCGAAAATTGGTAACAAGCACCTACTTTCCCCGCTACATTTATCACTTGCTCATCACCATGCTCGGCATGGTCTCTGCAAGCTTTGGCCCTCGCTGGCCCCCATGTTCTGGCGCGCCATCTAAATTTCGGACGTCCTTTTTATCTGCATTTTCAACAACCTCGATTTCTCGTGGTGCTCCAGGATGGGGCCCTTCCACCACACCCGTTCGTCTTGCGTATGATGTTCATGAGCCAAAACAAGTGAGACGGCCTGGAGAGTCAATGGTAATCTGTCATGGTCTACTGTAAGTCGGTGCGGGTGTGCAGAGAGGGTGATGCTGCCACTACATGGTTGCGGTTGCACAGGGCGGCCTCGTCGTCTGACATCAGTGGTTCAAAATCCAACTGGCGGAGCCTTGCGCGACGCTTTTCACGCGACCTAGGGATTCCGGTCTACACACTGGTAATTGTCGCACTGGATGTGGACTAACGGCAGGATATGCGGAACCACGGGAGGTCGCCTCACGCAACGCCCCATACGTACCCAGCTCTGGCGGGAGACGTCGCCCACTTCTTCAAGGAGCACCACTTAGGACACGTTCATTTGCTCGGGCATAGCATGTGCGTATGATTGACACAGTACACTCTGACGTTAGGGGAGGAAAGACAGTCATGGCGTTGGCGCTCAATGGCGAGCTGAACAAAGCACTCAAGAGCCTTATCTGCGTTGACATTGCGCCTACAAATACACCCATTGAGAGCCAGTGAGTGTAATATGTTTTGTCGCGGCTGTTGATGCGAGATACAACGGGTACATGGAGGGTATGCAAGAGATTGAAAACGCGGAGATCTCGTCAAAAAAGGAGGCAGACCAGATAATGCAGAAATATGAACCTGTGAGTGCAAATGCGCAACATTCGTATTCCCTTGGTCACTGATAACAGCTCCTGTCGACACGGCAATTCCTCCTTACGAATGCTGTCACCACTGAGGGTGAAAACGGGCCTCATATAACATTTCGTGTTGCGATTCCGACGTTGAGCGAGGCTATTCAGGGTGAAACCGCGAACGGATTAGGCAGCTTCCCGTTCGTGCCCAACACGACAGACCAAACTACGATGACCAAAGCATCTCAGTCACCGCATTGGGATGGCCCGACTCTACTCATCCGTGGAGGAGGCAGTGATTACGTACCGGACTCGGCGCTGCCTGGTACCAAAGCATTTTTCCCTAACCTTGAGGTGGTCACGCTGGACGCCGGTCACTGGGTTCACGCCGAGCAACCCCAAGGAACAGGCGACGCGGTCGTACAGTTTGTGAGACGCGTTGATGGCGAGCAGCCCACGCCTGCATGATATACCACAATGGAAGTGGCATGATATACATATTGCGCCTATCCCTTCTCTTCTTGAGGTCCTACAGAACTGGTTACAACTTGGCCGTGCGCTTCTGCTTCTTGACGTACAGGTCCTGCACAATTCTCTTAATGTCTGTCTTCACCAGTTTGCCGTTGGCATTCCGGGGAAGTGGTTGGTCAGCGACCCAGACAAATGAGGGACGGGCGTGTGACCGCACCCGCGTCCACACCTTCGCTATAATGTCCTGATCTGTCGCCTTGGCGCCAGGGGAAAGACTGACAGCAACGCCGACGAGTTCCCCCAGTGTGTCGTCCGGGATGGGGACCGCAGCAGCCTCGGCCACACGGTCATCCAGATAGATAGCGTTCTCGACCTCCTCCGAGCTAACGTTTTCACCTCCTCGGATAATGATGTCTTTGATACGGTCGGAGACGTACAGGAAACCGTCATCATCCATCCATCCGGCATCACCCGTGTCAAACCAGCCTTCCTTGTTGATGCTCTTATCGTTCGCGTTGTCGTCGTTGTAGTAGCCCTTCATAACATTGGCGCCCCGGGCCTCAATTACCCCAACGGTACCATTCGGCACCACAAGATGCGTATTGGGGTCCACAATGCGTACTTCGGAAATTGGAAGGGATGGACCAGCACTCTTGGGCCTCGCGAGGTAGTCGTCACCGACATTGACGGTGTGGATGGCATTCGTCTCCGTCATGCCCCATGCAGTGATCCTACATGTCAGTTTTCTTTCGGCAATATTAGATGGCACACACATTCCAATATCAGGCCATCGGTTTTTAATGTCTTTTGGCATCCTTTCCGGTGCGGGAGCTCCACCATAGCTCGCAGCGGTGAGATCGTGGTCCTTCGGGAGAAGGCCAGACTTCATAATCGCCAGTAAGATTGCCGGAACGCCACTGACAATGTTCACTTTGGTCTTGACCATCAGTCGAACAGCCTCTTTTACGTCCCAACGACGCATCAACACCAGCTGATTGCCATCTCCGACAGATTTCAGAAGAATGGACAGACAGCCCGTCACGTGGAAGAAGGGCACAGCCATGAGTGCGACGTTTTGTGTCTCCGGAGGTACTTCGAGCATTTGCATCACCATCTTGGCTGGGGCTCCCATACGCATGCCTGCGCGGGCAAGAGCTGTCTCGTTAGCAGGATTTGGTAGTGCCGACTTACGGATAAGGGATGAGATACAGCCATGAAGTGCAGCACGTTGACTCGATAGCACGGCTTTGGGGTAGCCAGTGGTCCCAGAAGTAAAGAAAATGACACCGTCACTTTCTGGGTGCAGCTGGGTGATATCATCTCCGGCAAGCACTTCGTCCACAACTGATGTCGAGACGTTGAGGTTTCCGAGATCGATGGTTTTGGCTACTGCATTGCCCTCTGCCAAATGTCTTGAATCTTGCCACGAGACTACTTGGCCTATCCCTGCCACCCGGAGGTCCTCAGAGCGTGGCGCCAGTGCGGTGGCGGAGAGCGCATCGGCCAGGACGAGCCGGGGCTTTGTGATCTTAAGGCAATGGACCATTGAATCGGCCTGTGTGGCGGCATTGACAATGACGGGGACAGCGCCAAGGATGTTTATGGCAACCCATGAGGCGACCCACTCGGCGCTGTTATAGCCCACAATACCAACAAAGGAGCCCTCTCTGATCCCCTGGGACCTCAGCCAACCCGCTGTCGGTAACGCTAGATCGTAGATCTGCTGGAAGGTCCACTGGATGCGTTCCGACGCAGGCCTCGGCTCGGGAGCTGGCGAATTTAGAAGAATCTTATCGGAGTGGACCTTGAACCGCTCAAGCATGAAATCACGCATCGTCCTGGGCAGCTGTGAACGTCAGCATTCAACCATTGTACTCGTACATACATGTTTCCAGACCGCTTGGGGCCGTCCCTGGATCTGCACAGTCTCAAGCTCAAAGATTGTGCCGGGCTTGCAGAGCTGCGCATCACCTTTTACTATCAGTGATTGCCTCTCTATCGTTGCTCACACTCTGCAATGGAAGGCTGCTTATGTTTAGCTTCAGCGTCCATGTTGATCTGTTGAAATAGTGTGACGAGATGGGATACAGCTGAGATGCAACAGAGGTGATGTCAGAGGATATAAGAGGGGCGAGGGGCGCTGCGTCGCGCATCCATGCGACGACTGCTCGACTGACCATGACCGGGTCTTTAACTACCCATATGGAAGCCGCAATGCCTCACGCGGCGGCCGGCACGACAAGCGACCACTGCTGGAGTATACTACCGGCTATTCGGCTCAAACGCGGCGTTGGCCGACAATCGATGAATCGGTGACTGCCGCTTTTTGCTTTGGCGTTTCCTGGAAGCATTTCCGTACATTCCATGCATTCTGTGCATGAGGCCGCAGGGCGTCGGTGGTGGGTCTACTACTGATCTACTAATTGTGTACGGTGACTTGGCCAGCCTGCAGCATTGGAGCACGTTTCCCTCGAGATGCCAGACCGGGGAACCCACTCTCCGAAACGATTGTTGTAGATATGAGCTCCGAAGTAACACATAGACTCGGCCCCAAAATCCATGACGCCGTATTTTGCCGGCTCGGTGTTGACAGCTTCGTAGTATCTACGTCCTGCGGCGACAACGAAACCCCTGGCGTAAAGAAACCCATCGTCACTGCCGTCGAGTATCGAGTGTACGTCTTCCCGATCAATATCGTATAACGCCCGTTCGCAAATGGCGTCCCATGCGCTGAGTGACTCGACACTGTAAACTTGGAGAGTCTGCTTGAGTGCATCCAGCATAAGGGGGATGAGCTGCGATACTTTGTTGGCAGCACTCATACGTTCATCGTCGGTCGTTGCACTGAGCAATTGGGCGCGCGCGCCATCGTCGGCGACACCATTCCAGGCGTCCTCGATGCACTCCCAAAAGTCGTCAACAGTGTGCAATGGGTCGCTGGTCATGTCCTGTGTTGTCCGGTTTTGCTATTGAATAAAGGAGAATGCTGAATGTACGACTGAACCCATCCTTTGAACCACACTCATCCGGCACACCCGCACGGGCCTCCCGTATGCCAAGCTCGTCGGCATCATCCCGAGTAGACTCCCCTTCCACAATACCTAGTTGCATGTTTCTATCAACTTTGATACATTGCATGTCTCTAAAAACAGTTTAACTGTGGCCGCAAGAAGACTGGAAGCCACACATGTCACGATCCCTCAGCAGTCGTCTGCACTTAGCGAGGCGTCTACTTTGACCAAAACCTTCCCTGCGGCATGCCCTTCTCCGAGCTTTTGATAAGCCTCCCTGGCGTGTTCGAAGGGCCAAACACTATCCCGCACCAGAGCGATCTCCCTTCTAGCAAGCATGTCGACGACACGTTGCCTATCCTGCGAGGTCGGATTCATCATTGAGGTGCCCTCCCAACGTCGACCAACGCCGCCAAGCCAGCGAGATGTCGGCCACCGCTCATTCAAAGTCATTTGAAGCACAGCGCGAATAAAGTCTGGCACCCAGAAGGTGGGCGGCTTGATACCAACACTCTTGTAGATACCGTCGACAATGAGGAAGGACGGTGAAGTGCGGTATAGAGTTTGATGTCCCAGAGTGTCGATTACAAGGTTGAACGGCTTCCCAGTAAAGTGGGTTGAGAGATGAGTGGATAGCTGGGCGTGCGCGGTGTAGTCTACAACCTGAGAGTTAGTCTGGTGTTTATACCGAGCGTCGACTTACTTCGTCTGCGCCGAGAGATCTTACCATGTCCGCGTTTCGTCCACTGCACACCCCAGCGACGTAGCCTGTTGGTCCCACAACGCGGCTCACCATCTGCACCACCATAGTACCAATGCCTCCGCTTGCCGCATTCACCAAGACACGATCCCCGGCCTTAACTCCAGATTCAGACACCAGCTGGTAGGCAGTGAGGGCAGGCAGCATAATTCCAGCCGCGTCGGCAAAGGAGCAATCCTCCGGTTTATGGCATGCGTAGCGAGCGGGAATGCGCACGTATTCAGCAAGGGCGCCCGTACCAGTTGGAATTGCGTGAGCAGCCGGCAACATCGCAACAACCCTGTCGCCCTTCTTGAACCTCGCCTTGTCCTCTTGCTCCTCGGGAGTCCAAACGTCCAACACGGTTCCACTAAAGTCCATCTCTGGGATAGCGTCACGTTGTCGCATGTAAGGGGGCAGCAAGGTCATTTGGAAAATTGCACCTGGATTAAGGCCCACAAATGCTACTTTGACGAGAAGCCATTCTTCTGGTTTGGGGACGTCCTTGGGCAAAGGTAATGATGGTGGCAAGGTGGGTTTGGGACGTGCCTCGTCCAGTTCGAGTACGTCCCACGGAAGGCCTCGCGTTGGATAGGTCCAGGCTCGACAGGTCATTATGTTAACGACGTGAAGGTTTGATTACTCTGTAGATCTGTATGATCTGATTCCACGCAGCCTTTTATCTTGTGGTCTCTGTCAAGCACTCAGTGAACACACACACTGGACACACACAAGTTCGCTCGGCAGCGATACACACACGAGTTCCCTCGGCAGCGATGCCATGCTGATTGTTCAACATTCCACTCACCAAGGCATTTCACACAGCTACAGTACCACACAGCATTCCGCACAGGGGCAGCCGAATTAGCCGACAATTGAGCGCACGTTGCATAGCACATTGATAAATCCGTTACTCCTACGTTGATCGGTGCCGAACTTCTAATCCCATTGCTTTCGCGCCTGCACCTCACGAAAGCCACTCGCCCCCCTATTCGTTAGCAGCAATACGACATTTTTGCGCTCGTCGCCCAAGAGATGACTCACGTTACATTGAAGCGCTTGCCCATTGACAAATGCAGAGTCGGGACCGGCAAGGAATCTTTAGTGTCAGCGTGTAGCGCACTGCGAGCATCGTAGATATGACACGTACCCCACAAGATTGGCAATGTCCTCAGGCTTCCCGTTACGTCTCAGAGGGTTCTTGTCGACATGCTCACGGTCAACCACATTTTCCCCTGCTAAACTTACCGCTGCGGACAATTGACCGGCTTTGAAACCCTCACGAGCCTCAAAGTCTTCGTCGATTTTGCGCCACATCTCAGTGAGGACAGGTCCGGGACAGTAGACATTGGCGGTGATGCCATACTTGCCGAGCTCAAGGGCAGCACCTTGGTTAATGGACCGTACGGCAAATTTACTGTCAGTCAGCATCACCTCTTTCATGGCGCCCTCACGATGAGCAGTACGCAGTTTGATGAAGGCCTGTCTCGATGCCGGATACAGAACACGCAGCAATAAGTTTGCCGCCGGTACCCTGCTTGATCATGTGCCGTGCGGCCGCCTGGTAGCAGAAGAGCACACCCCGGACATTCACGGCGTAGAGATTGTCCCAAAAATCGGGCTCGATGTCGAGAAACGAGTCGGTCGGCGCAATGCCGGCGTTCGCAATCATCACTTCGGTCAAAAACTCCATTAAAGGCGTCTCTTCCATGCGTGCCGCACCACACAAAAGATTGCACTAACCATTCACTTTGCCAAGTTCTTCTGCCGTTTTCGCGACCAAGTTGTCCACGTCGACCTTACTGCGCACGTCGCACGCAAGGCCGAACACGGGGACACCGGCGCTCTTCACATCTGCTACCACTTCCTCGAGAGCCTTCATGTTTCCCGAAACATCCGCCAGAGCAAGAGCAAAGCCATCGCGCGCCAGTCGAAGCGCGATGGCTCGCCCAATGCCTTGCGCTGCTCCAGTTACAATTGCTACTTGACGGTCTGAGTTAGTCATTGACGAGGACGATGTTGGTAACCACACAATGGGGTCCTTTTGAATGCATCACACGGATTCACTCGCGGGACAAAGCTATCCCATCAAACAACCGACGACCCACGCAATGATGAACGTCACGATGCCGACGCTGGTCGGTTCCGGTTGATAGCCGTGATTGTATGCCGCTTAGGAACCCGCGCCAAGCCGTTAATGGCCGCCCCGCCGAGCCCCACACTTTGCCAGGTTGCCGCAAGGAGGTCATCCCCACCACTTCTGGCCGCTTCCGATGCCCACATTGGAGCTCCGGATCGGCTTTACCTGTTCACCTGTCGTCAAGGAATGGGAGGCACAAGGGGGACAAGGACAACCAACGACAACGACAACTCGGTCCTAATGACCATCGATACATGCGATCGATACGTGCGATCGATACGTGCGATCGATACATGCGTGCATGGAGAGCAGGCGTTCATCCCGCAAACAGGCATCTATGAGCATCATCGTTGAGCATCTCCCAGTGAGAAACGGGGTTACCCTCGTCCTGACGTCGCCAGAAATCATGGAGGAGCCGGATACACGCCCGTGTATCAAAACACATCTGAGGTCCAGGGTGCTCCAGCAGACGGATGAGCGGCTCGCGTCCATCATGACCTAGATGAAAGCCCGCCAGCATCAGTGGCCAGAGCAGCCTGGATGTCAGCTTTCCCAGCAACACAAATACGAACCAGCTAAGCGTGGGTCCTTCTTCAAAGTCCAATTCACGGACAAGTTCAAGGATTGCTGTCGCAGATGACACTACTCGGTCATCTGCTGGATCAAGCTCCAGCACGTCGCGCATCAGCGCAATGCGCATGGCATGCCTGTAGCAATGGTTGCCGTACTGCGCCCGTGTATGGTACGGCGCGTAGCTGAAGCCTTGATCAAGAACCTGCAGCTCGGCCAAAATGCCATTTGCAGCGTCCTGCAGCTGTGGTGGTGGGGCCCGAGCATGACCAGCCTGCTGCAGCCCGAGAGTCTCACGGGCTGTCCCAATTAGTGAGCAGGCGCGTGCCATGACATCGACCATGCCGCGAGTGACACCTAAGTGTTAATGACGAACATCAGGGGAATCAGACGAACCGAACAAACGCTCAACACTCTCCCACTCTACCTCACGCCCCGACCATCGCTCGATCTCAAAGAACCAAGGTTCAAACGGTTGCCGTATGATACTGGGCCGTCGCCCGAGAGTCATACATGCCACGACATCTCGCACGGCAAGCTGTTCCAGAACAAAGCGAGTTACGCTGTACTGGTCCTTGTGAGATAGCGCCACTAGCTTCTGCGCACCACCCAGCCTGTCAATGAGCCTGACCGCGGTGTTCAAAGTTTCCTCCCATGCATTGTCCGCAGCAAGAGTCTGCGTCAAGTCAGCGACGGAGATTGACAAAAGGAAACTTACGCAAGCAACAATCACGCCCAACATGGCTGCCAAAGTCCCCTCAATCTCGTTGGGGTACCTTTCTGGCTCGCGTAAAACAGGTTCCAGCAGACGCATCACTCGACGCCGGGCGTCCCCCGCTATCCTGCCAGCAGCCCGTTGGTTGCTGCGGTCGTCGATGAACCGTAGGCGCACAGAGCCGATAGCAAGCAGGCTGCATCGCAAGGCATCACTGGTGGCCGACATTCTGAAGTTAGACAGTATCCTTTTCAGTATATCTACCCAGGGGCATTGCGCAAAGCTAAGGGTGCGTGAATCGATACCCAGGGGTTAAATGGATTCTTTGGCGGATTGAAAGCAATAAGCTGCTCAGCGGTGGAGATATAGTGGCGGAATATAAGCATCTCATCTCTGCGTTCATTAGCAAAATTCCCAGGGTTATACAACGAAAGGGAAGCTGCAACTTACGACTTTGGAAAGAATGTAGCTAGCATAGTCCTGCGTATCAGTCGTCATGGGTCACTAAAGAATCTCACGGATCCATCATCAGCTGCTTGCGGGTATCGTGCGAGATCCAGTCGATGCCCTGGTCGAGGACACCGATTGACGGGCTGGGGGGCACTGTCGTCCCTGTTGAGCCAGCAGGTGTGGATAAGCCTCCAACAGTGGGCGAGTTGGTCGCCGTTGAGACTTCTGGCTTGGCGGGAGGTGGCACAGCATTTGATCCAAAGCCTACGCGTCTCCTCTTGCGTGGGTTTGGTGGCTTTTCTGGACCATAGCCACACTGAGAATGTCAGAGCCGATAAGCACAACGTGATGTGCGCCAACACTGTTATCGCGCTCGTGTCGAGGCAGTCGGCGGCTCGTTTCGACACTCACCTCTCGGTTGCCAGCCTTGCATCTAGAGCACGTCGGCCGTAGTTCGTCACACTTGACGCGCCGAGCCCGACACGTAAGACAGCCATTACGACTACGCTGCAGTTGATATTCTTCAGACTGTCCAGTTGCGGACGCCATGGTAGTAAGGGAAGTGGATGCTTGTGCGTTGTCTGCAACTCTGTTCCGGCCGGTGGGCGGTTTTGTTCGTTTCGACGCTTCTAGCGCAGCAGGGATAAGATACTTTACGTAAGTCTATTTTAGTTCGGCAAAATGAAGTGCGCCCGTTGTTCGCAGCTGCATTCATGTATGACATCTCAGTTGCTCCTAGATTCTTACAATCAACCCAACAACAGCGAAGCAACAGTCCGCATGAACCTCTGACCACTTTTACTCCTTGGTGTCGATGTGCTCCGTGCTTCCCCCCGCTTTCTCGTGTGCTCCGGGTGGCGTCGCGGTACCAACGCTGCCCTCTTGGTCGGCTTCCCAACCATGCTTGCGAACAATAAGTGACCGACGGACAGCACCTGGCTTTGTGAACAGCCAGTCGACCTCTTCCAGGGTAAGCCGTGTCGTTTCGGGATAGGCAAAGTAGATCAAGGGCACAAAGGCAAAGTTGAGGACCATGAATACCAGATACGCCTTCCACTTGAGGCTTTCAATCAGGGTTGGAGTAATCATGACCACGAAAAAGTTCCTGTAACTATCAACACACGAAACAGCGCGTCTGTGCTCACCAGATCCAGTTGGCACTGATGCCCACGGCAGTACCCTTTGCACGAACATGCAAGGGAAGGATTTCGGGAACGTACACCCAGGGGATGCAGTTGGCGGTCGCACCGAAGAACAGCATGTACTTGAAACATAAGCACAACGTTGTCGGGTGAGAACACTTACAGTAAAGAAGAAAGCAACACTTGCACTGCTGGTGGACTTTGCAAGTGCACCACCGTGGTCTTGGAAACTGAGGAGCACGGCAATAAGCATCATAGAGATGCCTAAGACGGCACTTCCCCACATCATCGGGTTCCGACGTCCCATTTGGTCGAGCGTAAATGTTGGGAGAAGACTGCCAAGGACGAACATGAAGTTGATGCAGCCTCCCAGAATGAGGGACAGGTTGCGGTCGAGACCGACGTTTTTCTCAAGCACGGACGTGATGTAGTAACTGATGTCAGGCAAGCGACGATGCCTTGAACGTACACAACAAGATTGATACCACCCATCTGGTTCATGAACTGCATGCCGTACGCGAGAAGCACACGGCGACCAGTTTGCACCTCGTCGCGTTTGAAAAGCTGGCTCCATTTGTACTCGCCATGCTCACGTTCCAGGGCCAAGGCGTCCAGAATCTCGCGGCTCTCCTTGGCGATGTTTGGTGTGTCGGGAGTTCCATCATAAATGTCACACAAGACTTGCATTGCTTCCTCGTTTCGGCCGTGGGCAAACAGGTACCGAGGCGATTCCGGGAGACCAAATACCATGACCATCACGACCTCAGGATCAGAGATGACCGAAGGCGCACACTCACGATAGCAAAGATCATTTGGCACCCAATTGGAAGCCGCCAGGCCAGACCTCCTTTCGTGAAGCTCATACCATAGTCAAACCAGTAAGCGATTTCGATACCGACTCCAACAAAGAGAGGCTCGCTCGACACCAGCCGTCCACGGATTTGTGCATCACAGAGCTCAGACAGGTAGGCAGGAACCGTACTGGTTTCTATACCCGTTCCAATGCCAGTGACAAAACGTCCGACCATCATGTGAGGAACAGTGAACGCGGTTGTCTGTAAAGTGGCCCCGACCAGGATGAACACCATGGCGAGCCACATGCTCTTGCGACGACCAAGGCGCTCGCAAGTGATGAAGGTGACGATGCATCCAGTGAAACAGCCGAGGTTGTAGATGGAGACGATAATGCCCTCGAGCCCAGCATTGGGATGATCGAAGGTGTCGAGGAAATGTTTGTTGCCAACAATACCAGAGAAGACGCCCTGGTCATACTGGGAAGTCAGTCAGTGTTCGCTGCTGAAACGAAATGCTTCTGCTCACGCCAAACAAGACGAATGCCATCTGGCACGCGATCGCGACAGCCCAGCGTAGGGGCTTGCCCCGTCCGTACAGGTTGTATTGCGACTTGAGGCCCATTGGAATGAGTTGCGGTACATCTCCATTCTGCCGGCTTTCCGCTTTGACTATTTATGCATTGAGTGAACTCACAGCTAGTGACCTCACCGCTAACATGTGCCCGTTATCGCTCCATAATCGGCAGATGGAGCCATGGTGGGCAGGGGGGCCCGGGTGTTGCTCTGACGACCTGTAGAGTACCTCAACACGACCAAGTCGTGGCGCACTTGGGTACCCTTGGGCCTCAAGAGCCGTACTGTGCCGCTCCGGGGTTTACCACCGTACCATCAAGCGGTGGGCTGGTGACTCGGTGATCTGTGATAACAGCCGGGGACTACGGACGTGGACCCCCTGTCATTCTGCCGAACGTAAATCCGCCGGGGAGGTTGTAGCTTTGTAGGCTATCAATCTGAAACACCTCACATCAGGCCAAGCCGAAAGGCTGGGGCACCAAGAGTGTTGGAGTGTCAGAATCTGGGCCCCAGACACAGAAGGCTAATTGGGTACAGGCGATGCCCGAGAAGTGCGGTCAATCCGGATGGAGGCCGCACATTGTCTCTTGGAGAGTGGGCTAGCTCCTCACCCTTGCGGTCAAATGGAGAACAAAAGAAGCTGGCCAGGGAGAGTACGTATACGCACTCCCGGAGCCCTCTTCGCACTCGCAAAGCTTTCACCGCACACCTGGGTCCCCGTGGGACGGTGATGATGAGATAGCCGGCAAAGAACCGGCAAACAACCGTTGCAAGCATGCCGAGACTCGTTCCGGACCGGCTACCAAGCGGCAGGTCTAGGAATTTGAGGGAGGCAACAACGTGGCCATCTAAATGGTCTGCGAGAGCTGAGAGCATTCAAAGCACCGGGTTTTACCGGCCCATCTAAGAAAGACAATTCCGCTTGGACTCTGTGCGTCCTCGATTTTCATGCAAAACGAGGTATTCACCCAAGAAGACTGTGCGTGCCGTTGATCAACGACCGTGCGGGCCTTGGGTTTCGGCACAGAACGCTGGTAGGACACATTCCGCAAACGCCAAGCGCGAAGGGCCTTTCCACCACGGGACGCCCATGTGGCTGATTGTGTGGAGTGGTACACCTGCACCACGAACAACGTCACAGGCGTTCACGAGTAGACAGAGACAGTACTTGGAAGCTCTAAAGTGCTGATACAGAACCATAACTGCATATCCTCTGTTATCAAACTTCCCTCTGCAGCTCCTGACGCCAGACCTCATCTCATTCTGATTCTACCCCTTGGAGTTATCGGCACAGGAGAATGGTGGCGTCGTAGCGCCTTTCTTGACATCTCCGCGGATAGCATTAATGCTGGCCCACATGCCAGTCACCATCGCGAAAAGGGACGCCACAATGATGATCATGTTGAACAGGTGGAGAGCTTTGCGCCACAAAGCCATGCCTCGGTGCAAGCGGCCAGTTCGGTTGTCCTCCCAAATGAACATCATGCACTCGATAGTGAGTGAGAGGGGTGTGGAAAGCAGGGCACCGGCAAATGACAGGAGGTTGCTGAACACGGGGATTGCCTCGGCGATGAGGAAAGATATGGAGATGTTGGTAAATATGCACCCAAGCCAGACAGCAATGTGGGTCGGGGTATTCTTGGAAAGATGTCGGCTGTTGCGAAGGATGCGAACAAACACAAGCTTGGCAGGGATGTGGCAGTTGAGCACCGCACCACAAATCAATCCTGGCAAAGCCAGACCATAGCACACCTTCTTGAGTGTCGGGCCAGCGGAGCCGAGTGCAGGCGACGAGACGTAGATGCCGCAAAAGTGGTACACAACGCATCCCAGAATTGTGAAACCCGAGATGACTACCGTTTGGCAGGCAAAGAGCGATTTGGTGTATTGTTTGGGGTCGCGCATTTCCGAGATAACTGAGAAGAACGCAGGTGTCCCTGAATACGAAAAGATAACCGTCGACACAGCACTCATAGCCTCAAGCAGTGTTGGAGAGGCAAACAGCTTCACTTGCTTATCCCATGGCCCCTCCTGCGGTGCTGCGTTCGGGCGGTCTTGCACACCGACGGCAACCGCGAGCGTAATGAGCGCGCTGAAAATGCCCAGAACGCCGACCCAGTTGATCCAGGAAATCTTGTCAAGCGTCTGGATAGAAGCGACGCTTGCCACAACAATGGCGCACACGAGCACAAAGACAACTGTGCACACTGCGTGGTCGCTCAGCGCGTTCAATGCGGTTGATGCGCCGAGAAGGCCTGCCGCAGCAACGAAGATAAGGTAAAGCTACACGTTAGCGCGAGTTTGGCGAGGGAGGCGAGCTCAACAACACACTTACCCAGTAGGCACCAAACAACACCTCGTACCCAACACGGCCAAACATGAGCTGCCCAACGCTGATGCAATTAGCAGTCGTCGTGAATGGAGACCAAGAGCACGTACTCGGCAAGCGTGTACACCTCGGGATGGGCACGCTTGAACATTCCAACGATCCAGTCAGTGTATGTAGTCAAGGCACCCAATCCAACGAGGACAAGAATACCGGGGATCATGCCGAGGGTGTCCAAGATGGAGGGCTAGCATTTAGCCCCAATTCGCAGCCTCTACCCACCATCACCAGGACGCCCAGGCCAAACTGGACCTTGACCATGACCGCTGACGCTCTAATCCTGGGGTAAGCACTGACCACTGAGTTTCCTGTGCGCACCATCCAAGCCCGCGATAGTTTGGTCCAGAGTCGTCAAGGTCGCCCCAGACGTCATCGTGTTGCACGCCGGGCTTCCGAACAGGCTCGATGCCGACCGTGTAGCTGTCATTTCTATCGAAGCCCTTTTCATCGTAGTGCTCCGCGTTGCTTTGCTTCTCGTCAGGCCAGCTGAGAGAGTTTGCGCCACTGCCGTTGTGCTCGTAATGCGTTGTCATGTTGTCTGAAGGCCTACAGATGAGGCCAGAGTTGATGAAGGAGTAAAAAATGTGATGCCTCATCAGCACTGCGAGTATATCTCGCCAAAGCTGTGTCCATGGCGACGCGCGTCAGTAACACACTATCCCCACAGAGCCTCTACGACAAACGCAAAACGCACTCCCCTTGCACCAACCAGACGACTCGAGAAAACCGAGGTCCGGCTTGGCAAAGGAAGGATGCCAGTCCGTCCGCCAGTAGCCGCGTAGTGCCTTGGTCCGCCCACCGGCTGTCCTGAAGGTTCATTCAGGGCAGTGGGGCTCTGGATCCGACGCCGTGGACGTAGAGGATGGGGTTGGGGGACGTAGCGACAACTAGTCTGGCTTTCGGCCCTGTTGGCGGGGCCGAACGGCGTTTTGCTCCCCGGAGCTTGTCCACGGATTTGGGCCCCCACGATTCTTCGTTTCCCCGCGGTTGTTTGCCGAGTGTTGGCACTGGCGACATCATGGATGAACCCTTTACTCCCGACATAGAGCCACGACTGGGGGCGTGTTGAGCTCCGCAGGCTGACCGACACAATTATATGAATTAAAGGGGTTCGGAGTCGCTCCTGCGACATGTCAAGTATCCGTGGGTGTGGCATCCGGTGTACAAGGATTTCGAGACATTCACAGCATACCTTCAAGCCTCTTGAATCGAGGGCCGGTGGCAATACCTTGTGGGTAACTAGTTGCCCTGAAAACAGGACAAAGCTGGTAACTGGTGCCCCATTGGAGATGGAGATCCACCACCCCTAAAGAAGAGTTCTTCTGGCCCTGGTCTCGCCAAGCACACATGCCTGCTCACATGTCACCACAGATAAGACTCAGGGACTCGAGATCTCAAGAGCCTACGTGCACTCTGACTGACTTGGGGGAGTAAAAATGGTGTGAACTCCCAACCATTCTGGATGGCTGCTCCCTGACTTTGACGTCTCCGTGAGTCGTAAGATGCCTAGATGAGCGCATTCGCTCTCTGTCCAGTCTGCTTTCCCTCCAAGCCAAGGCTACGCGCACGCAATGCTACAATAATACATCTGTATCCAAATATGATCCGAGACGACTGGAGTTAACGAGCAAGGATGCGTGGTACGCCATGATGGTGTTTGCGAGGCGGGTGATGGCAAGTCGTACTGTATGATGATGTGAGAGTCCTGCTTGTGGAGGCTTGTAATGCGATTGCGTATTGTGCGGGCGTTGCGGAGGGTGAATGTGGGTTCATGTGGAGAGATAGGACATGTCAAAGTCACGGGGGAAAAGGCTGTCAAAAACGTCGCCGTGCTCAAAAGGTGGAAGGGGAGGCAATACTCGGCCCGCCAAACGTCGAAGCTCCGCCTCCTGGGTGTAGATACTGCGCAAAGACAACACGATAGAGCGGATACCAAAGATAAAGCCCAGATCAGGGTCCTTCGGATGGTGGGGAGGGAACCTTGCAAGTGCTAATCCAGTCGCCTCATCGACAAGAGGATAATAGCCTTTACCAAGGTTGGGGGGATCTTTGACGCCAGGAGGGTAGGGGTACACAATGTCTTCCCCAGACGTTGAATGGGCGAAGTCGACAATACGAAGTGTTACGCCGCCTTTAACACGTTTCTGTGGTTGCACCTGCTGCGTTTCAGGAATCTCGGCAGAGCGCGAGCGTCGGTTCGACGTCGACGTTGATTGTCGTCGCCGATGGATCCCCGCGTCAAACCGCGGATCTCCATGATTGCTTAATCGCCCGAAGCGCGCACGTTTTGCGTAGTGTTCCTGAACCTCGCGGTCGCCGTCGTAGATCAGCAAAAGCGAGCAACCGTACAGTCGAAAGCCATTGAGAGTTGCGAGAATGGCAGCCAGGCTGTACAGCTTTTGGATGAGAGGTGGGATGTGATCGACAAGAACACGTTCGCCGTCATTCAAGAACAATTGAAGAACACGCGGAAATTCGTCCGTTTTCAACTGACGCCCGCGATACTTATTCTTCGAGACGTATGACTGTGTGGCAGGGTTCCAGACCTGTGTTGTAAGTATACATCCATCCAGCTCAAACACACCTGCATTCCGCACATTCGTACACCAAGCGTGCGGCTCGTGGTCTGGTCACACTTCTTGCGCTGACTGGCCTTCTTGAGCGGCGTCGCGTCATAACCATACTGTCGCGTGCCCATTTTTAGATCGAGAACGCATGGTTTCTTGAGCCGTCCCGTCAAATCCTCCATGAAGATGAACAACTCCTGACGCATAATGTCGTCGCCTCCGATGGAGGGAGAAATTGAAGGTGAGTAATCGTCACTGGGCGGCTTTGAGGATGAAGCGGACTGATGTTCTGGGTGGAGCAGATCGGAGTGAATGACGTCTGATGCAGGGCGTCCAGAACCATTCACCAGCGCCGCGCTTCCACGCCGCACTGCACGCATGGTCAACGGCGCCGCGTCGTCATCGTCTTCCATGTGAAACACTCCACGATCAGCGCTCTCTTCGCGCCTCTTTCGACCTCGGTCGGCTGCGCCGACTTGCACGTCACTGCGAGTGCGTCGAACTGGTGTAGTGTCAGAATCAGTCCGCGCATGTCGTTGAAGTGCTGGTCGCCTCCCAAGTGATGAAGCATCTTGTTCGTTCTCATCGTCGGCGTCATCGTCATGGTGATGCCGGTGAAGAAGGGAGCGCTTCTTCAAGCGTTTGAGAATGGAGGCAAAAACATGGTCTTTGAGTTTGTTGTTAACTGTTGTCGACCCAATGCCTCCGAAGGCCGGATGGGGAGAAGAAACACCACTAGCTGACCCTTCCAGGCTGTGTACACCATGCCGGTGAAGTGCAGGCGTTGACGGCGTGTGGTGCAGGCGAGGGCTTGATGGCGATTGCGCCGGTGTGCTCGGCTCTTCGCGCATAAGACGGGCAACTGGTAAGCCGTTGGGCGAACCAATGTCGGCCATGGACAGGCGACCAAAGGAGCTCGAAGGGCTAAAGGAACCTGGGGCTGCAGAGCTAGGTGACCTAGCAGAGGATGGCCGCCTAGAACGCAGCGGGTCGTCCTCGTCCGCGCTCGGATCCCGTTGTCGACCCCGACCGCGGTCAATGGAACCAGAACCAGAGGTTCTGCATGACCCTGTTGATCGAAACAGCCAGTCTGGAACCACATGACGGTTGAAATCAAGCATGACCTCGGGAACCTCAACATCGGGAACCAAAGTGTCCGTTCGAGGTGGAAGGCGATCGGACGGGGTTGCAGGGTGTGAGGCACTGGGCGAGAGCGTAAGATCACGCTCTGTTCCAGGCGTCTGCGAGCCCTCTGTTCTACCCAGGCGACGGTAGTTGACTAGCATCACCCCTAGGTAACGAGGAATGTAAGGCAGCAACGCTGGAGCCAAATGCTCAATGTCTTCGTAGAAGATGTTCTCTCGCCCTACGAGGGGCTTGCAAATTGCAGCGCGCGTGAACTGGTAAATGCTCGAGTGACCGCCGACTTTGTGTCCATAAGGCTGCAGTGGCACTGCCAGGGGTTCTTCGTCCGTGTCTGTCTCGCTTCCGAGGAGCTCGTCGGTGTCCGAGGTTGAGGACGTTGACCAACCACTGTCATCGTCAAATGAAAAGGCGCCCCCATCACCCGACAATGACCGACGCGGCGAGGATACCGGCTCTGCTGCCAAAGGCTCGGGGCGATTGCGCTGGCGTGTCGAGGCGACAGTTCCGTGAGGTTCAAGCACTTCGTCTTCCTTGACTTCCTCCAAGGGACTGGTCATTTCCTCCAAGCCTAAAGTGCTCTTTGGTTCCGCGGTACTGGTACTTCCCTTTCGCCCTTGTTGAGACCTGGATCGAGATTCCTTGAAAAGGCCCATGCCAATGCTGCCTTTTCGGGTCTGTTTAAAGACGGCGCAGTTGTCCATGTCTTCTTTGGCCTCGGACAGTGCGCGGAGCGCTGATTTCGGCAAGGTAACCTCCCCGCCATTGGCGCTACGACGAATAGCGTCGTTGAGGCCGTTCGTTGCAAATGTGCCATCGTCCGTGCGCGTGTTGCCCAAGCGCACGCCGAAATTGGAGCTGGGGGCGCGATGATGGTGGTGGCGCAATGAGAATTTGGAGTCGGTGGAGAAGTGTGGCAAGTAAAACTTATCGCTAGAGGAGGCCGGGGTTGCTGGCTGTTGCTGCGAAGGTGGAAGAGCCAAAGAGTTTGCCCGCGGACGAAACTGGCGCCGCCCGCCGGAGGAGAGTGGTCCTGGATGCCTCGAAGGATCCAGAGCTCCGCGAGGTTTGCCGTGGTCTTCGCCTTCCCCGTCATCCTCTTCCGACTCAGCCTCGCAAGCATGGTGGTTAGGATGAAGTGAGATAGTAACGCTGCCAACTTCACGCTCGCGGTCGCGGTCGCTGCCACTCGGTTTGGATTTTGACACTGTTCGAGGACGGAAAGGCGAAGCCAATTCGGAGGATGGACCTGGTCCCACCGACGTCGACCTCTGCGGCGGTCGCGGCAGTGCTGTACTCGACCGCCGAGAAAAGGAAGGATCTCGCGCAGGTGGCATGGCCGTTAGACACGGGACACTGTTGTTAGTCAGGACGCGGATTAGGACGATCGCCACTGGCACAAACAGCCTGAGTTTCACGTACAAGCGCGAGTTCTTGGTGAGGCGTTCATGCGAGCTAGTGTTGGAGGGGACGATCAGTCAAGCAGCGGATGTGCCAGGGAGTGTTTGGGCAACGCAACCGCTGAGAGATGAATGTGGAAGTGACGAACGTGGGGCGCGCACACGTTTATTGATGGCGTAGGCGGTGCGAAGGAGGATTGCGCTGGGAGACGGAGATGACAATCGCGAGAAAAAGTACAAACTGCGCAAGGCGTGGGAGAGTCTGTGTGTGCAAGGAATGGGACGTTGATGACGGATGATGCAACGTTGTTGAGTTGGCAGCGTCGGGGTATAACGAAGGGTTGTTTGCAAGACTGGAGGTTGCGGAGATGAGCTGTGGATGACGGAGTGAAAGGGAGAGAGCCCGCCAGGTCGCGCACATGCACCCACACACAGGGTGGTGCGCCGGTGGTGGCGGTCGGCGTTCGGTAAATGCCCCACCCACCTTAAAGGCTCAATCATCAATTGGCCACCCAACATGCATAGACAAACAACTCCCGACACATATGACATCCATCCACTCTCCTCCGGCCTCCATATCTCTCGCACTCTTCTAAATAGCTCATCACAGCCCAAATTAACCAAGCGTTCGCAGTTTACAGTAAAATCCCTCGCCTTTCTTTCTGTCGACGCATCCTTTTTCGATCCACCAAAAAAACATGAAGAATAGATTAACGGCGGCCTACACAAGCCGAAGCCGGCGGGCTGTCCTCGAAGTCTCGATCACCGTCACGATCACGTGTAGACGTGGGCTTTGAGCTAGCGAAGCTCTACAGTGTACGATCTACGGCACTTCCGTCTTCTCGACAGAGATACACCACTATCATCTCTGCCCGAAACTCCTCGATGTTAAGCGTCTCACAGAAAGAAACTTTGAATGTCACTCGGTGTACAACTTGGGAAGGTTGGCCCCCGTGCGACAAACAACGGTTTTAACTCGCATTTCAGGAGACGTCGACAACACAATCCCAGAACGTGGCCGGATGCTTCACGCGCAGTGGGAGCACGTCCCATCAATCAAACTCAGAGCTACGACCTCTCACGTTCTCGTGGAGGTCGTGTGTGAGTAGGCGGGTGAGAGAGCTCTAAGCGGGGCGCTAGCTGTCTTCGTGCATACGGCCTGTACAGGCTCTGCCTGAGGGCTCACGTGCATCGATATTGAGTGGGAATGCGGAGTGCAAGGTGTATGGGTGCAGGAGTGTGTGGGCATGTGGCTATACCTCGTCCGAAACTGCCTGGCTGTCGTCAGCCAGCAGTTTCAACAGTTGCCCTGTGGCCTGTGGATATTACGCCGCCCCTTCGGTTCGGTACTGTTCGCAGCAATATCTGCTGAACAGCTATCTAGGCCATGAACAAGAGGCCAACATCACGTAAAGCACAATGCGCCGATGTGCAACGTCCTAGGGCCCAACTCCAACAAAACGCCGTGTGTCCTCGGTGCCGCATAATTCTACAAATGCGGACGTGTCATGCACCACAACAGATAGCGGCCTCCACTGATAACAAATGATTACACACAAGACTCATTATAATGACTATAAGGATCGCACCACAACCTGTATATTGGATGACGTTAAGAATAGCACAACTAGGAGAATTAATTCAGCCTCAATGCCATGTATTTTGATGATTGAAACCTAACAAAAGGGATTGTAATGACTGTGATAAATATCAAGTTATATGGAATTAGGAAGTGTATGGTGATTTGCTTCCGCAACCCAGAGAGCCAACTCGCTTACGTGTATAGGGGCGACTCTGGGGGGCCTCGGGCTTGACCGCCGCAGCCCCCGCCAGCCCGAGCCCAGCCCTCCCACCATGCACCAATTGCCACCAGAAAAGGTCCCGCGCCACTTGGCTTTGCTTGTGGGTGCATGGGTGGGTGGAATGGGACGACGTACACCCACTTATGGCCGCAAAACCAACCCTCGCCGCTTTCCACCTTCATCTTCGCTCGTCTTCATCATCACATCGACAACTCACTACTCGCATTTCTTCCATTCACGGCCTTCTCTTCGTCTCTCGCTCCTTTGCTCGAGGTTCAACCCCTTTGACATTCCTTGTGGCGCAGCCGCATACCAATTACCACAGCCAAAACATCTGGTAGAAGCATATCCAGATCTCCCGCCCACCCACCGAGAGGTGCGACTTGTAAGTGCCAAGAACACCGCCCCTTGCCCCTCCCCAAGAACGGTCCACCAGCGACCTCTCTCCCGACTTGTCGCCGGTCGGACACGGAGATGAAGAGAATATAGAAGTCCGCTATCGCCTGCGTCGCATTCATATTCGTCTGCAGACAGCAGTGCATAAAGTGTGCGCAGACTTCATGCACCACCCTCTGATCCATCAAGACCTCTTTTCATCATTCATGTGTATTGGCCGTCGGCCTTGAGACCTGTCGTGCTGACAACCCAGAACTATGGCTCCATATACGTCGCTGCCATCGGGCCCGACGGGCTCTGGGTCTAATTCTTCCCCCCGCAGGCGAATGTCGTTCTCCTTCCACACGCGTCGCCAGAGCACTTTGCCGGACCCTGACGAGATGGACCGCGCGTTTGATGGTCCCGGCGACGATGACGACCACCACACTGCCGACGAAAGCAACGCTCTCCTCGGCAGCCAGCCGTCCACCTCCGCTCCAGCCGGTAGGTCGACGCCTCCGATGCCAGGGGACTACGACTTCAACCGCGACTACGTGAGTGAAGTGTTTTTGATGGTGCACTTGGCCTCTGCTGACCGTCCAGTTTCTACCACCCCCCACCGACTCGCCCCCTCCCTTCCAGCCGTACTCTGCCGAAAACCCCGCGCCCGGCAACAGCAACGGTATTCTTCCCACTGAGCCTGTGGCGCGCCCCCAGCCACAACCTGCGCGTCACTTCCTTGGCGGTGTGCTCCCTAGCGCATTCTTGCCCCGAAGACAGCCTGCACAAGCCCTTGGCGGCGGTCAAAGTGCCGTGTTTGCCAACCTGTCTGCACGGCCTGACAACCAAAACAATGAAGATCTTCAAGAGTGGGCAGAAGAGGAGGGCAAGGACGCTCCGCCGTCATACCAGACTGCACTGCGTGATGCCGTCCCTCCCTACTGGGACACAACAGTCGTGCTTCCTTCGTCATCCTCACCTTTTGGGCCACTTTCGAGCTCTATCAGAGGTGACGAGATCCTCATCGATGGCATGCCGTCTGGAAACCTTTTCGGATTCCTCTGGAACATGATCGTGTCGGCGGCATTCCAGTGGGTTGGTTTCCTGCTCACCTATGTCCTTCACACGACGCACGCTGCGATGCATGGCTCGCGCGCTGGCCTGGGCATTACTCTTATCAAGTTTGGTCTTTCCCTGCGCCAAGCTGGTACAGAACTGCAGTCATCCAACCATTACCCTGGCGACATGGAAGTTGACCCCGATACCGGTCGATACCTTGGCGACATCACGTTTGAGCAAGCGTTCGCCGATCAACCTACTCCATTTCCCTACTCGCTCCCGCACCCCTACGAACCGGAGAAGGGCATGATTGTGCTTCACAATTTGAAGGAGGCGACCGCGTTTGTGCACAGCTACAACCACACGCTCGTGGATCTTATGCGACCTCAGGCGACCGACGTGGGGCGCGCATGGGTGTGGTTCAGCTTCATGCTCATGGTGATGGGCTGGTTCATCCTTCTTGCAAGCATCGGCGGCTACTGGCGTGTCAAGCGGTTCGAATACAAACTCAAACAGGCGCAACGCGAGAGTGAGGCAGCTCAAGCGGCAGCGCGGGGCGAGTTTGATCCGGACGCTTTGGACAACGACGAGGACGACGAGCCAGCTCAACCGGGTCCCACCCAGCTGTCCTACTACACCTCGGCATTTACGCAGGCTCTCAACGGCGCGCGCGAAATCCAACGAGGCTTCTTTGGCCACCGCGGCCGCCCCGTCACTTCGCGAGGCGACACACTCTTCGCATCCGACGAGGCCGAGGACGAGCTGCTTGAAGCACAAGGTTACGGCCTTGAGCCCATGGCCCGCACGGACTCGATCGATGGCACCTCGCCCCAACGTTCTCGGGGCCTCTGGGGCATTCGGTAGTCAGTAGCTTTGGGGCATTTCCCCGTCCACTCAACGTAGTTTCGGGACATTCGGACCGCGACGAACGGCATCAGTTGTAACAAATCGTTGATAGATATATCCCCCGTGTGTATTTTGCATCTTGCTTTCAGCGGCAATGCTTTGCGGTTAGCGAATAGTAGTACTGACAATGCTAACTTGTGAGAAGTACTGATAGTAGTCACAGAATGACGCCTGACGCTTAAATGTATTGGTAAGATGTTATGGTACTGCAATATGCCGCGCGCTTGAAAGATACGTTGCAGCACTTCTAGAACCTGGTCCGCCATAATCACGTGTCACTGCATGTATGGTGCGGAATCTTTTGATACAAGAATTGTTTTGCTCCTTACACTCTAACGGTTTCGTCTCTATGTAGCCACCAAGCCGAATTGCTACGCTGCGAATACTGCTCGTAGCAGCTTATGAAATTGCCAGGCGACATCAGGCGTATGCAGCGGCCGGATGGCCAGCACGGAACCCACAAGCGTCGCGATACGCCATGTCGCGCGCGAGAGAATCCGAGTTCTCGAGAACACCTGGGCTGGGGACGTTTTCGTCGATCATGTCTGCGGGGATGACAACATCGCGGCTAAAGTCTGTGTATCCCGGAGTGTTGGGTGATGGGCGGGATGAGCGTTTCTGGCGCATGCGCTTGGCGCGGGACTGCTGCGGGAGCAGACCATCTGTGTACGCTGCGGGCCATGAGGAGGTCGTCGATGATGTTCCGCGTCGCGAGCCTTTGCGTCGCTGACGAAGCTCAGGCGGCGGGTACCACGGGCTGGGGTAGACAGCGTCAAACTCACCCCGCGACTGCCGCAGAGGTTCGTACGAGTCGGTCGAACTGCGCGGCGAATAGTTCTCATGAGCTGGAGCCGTCATATAGACGTCGTGGCGGTGTGGCGGAAGGCCCCCCACGTACGCATCCGACCACTCCTGCGACGTGCGCCGCCGACGTACAGTGCCCCGTGGCACAACGACGACACCGCAGCGCCTGCACCGACGTTCCCGGAGAACCAAGTACGCGAGACATCCAGGGGCGCAGACTACCGCAAGTCCAGCAACTGCCAATGGGTTCGGGCGCGTGTCATGGCCAGTGGCGCATGGGTCATAGATCGCCGGATCTGCAGTTAGTGTCTGATTGATGCCTGAGGCGAGTGGGGCTGGCACATGGGCTCGGCAGTAGCCTGTGGAGCTATCTTTCTCGAGCGGCCACTCGGCGCCGTCCCAGTGGCGACCACATCTATTGAACAAGACGTGTGACACTGTCTGTTCCCCCAGATGTTGCATGTAACAGCGAGAAGATGGCAGCGAATTGCACAGGACTCAACAGCGATGCCATGTAGATACTCACTGTATGGCTCACGGACAGCAGCTAGCTCACCATCCGCACGCCGGGACAAGCGCCGGCCTGGGTCGTCGACCGCCTGCATGCGGGATTGAGGCACCTTTGCGTGCTTCCACGAGGAAGAGTAAGGTGGTGGCGAGTCGGGCCCGGGGGTGTTATCGGCGTCGAGACGATCCATGTCGTTGAAGAGGATGGCGTCGGAGTAGCGTTTGGACGATGACATTTATGAATGCTGAGGTCTCGTCTGCGGGGTAGCTAGTGTGGCGGTGCTGTCGGCTGGCAGGCGAGCGCGCGGTTGCGTTAGCGAGCTTGTTGATGAGCGTGAAGCGTCGGTGGTACTGGTGCTGTGCAACGCGGGTGGAAATAGGTCAATGTGCGCGATTATCGCAGAAGAGTGGACTCAGCTGCTGCTATGTATGTACTGGATGCATTCGCACCCATGCCGCTGGTCTGGTCGGAGTACTAAAGTAAGTGACCCTCGGCCGCGGCATGCTTGGGCCGGTGCAGAGCACGTCGCGGCAGAGACGTCACAGTCGCGCAGCTCCTCTCGCAGCACAGTCGCGTCGTCGTCGTCGTCGTCGTTGTTCCGAAATGTTGCACGGTTTAGGGAAAGCGATGTTGAATCCGCAGTTATGTTTTGGGTGGGAGCATCGGAATGACGCAACAACAGCACTACGCGACTGTGGCAAGCAGAGGCCTGGGCCAAGAACGATCATAGTGGCGCGTCTGGGCCCCCCAGTTTCGAGTGACTCGCCACTTGCGCAGATCATCGCGCCTCCCAGCGGCTGGCCAGCGTGCAAGCTTGGGCTAACTGGGCTTGGCTCACTGCGCCCGCATGCATGCACACACCCGCGGTGCACCTCCTCAAAATGTGACGTTCGAGACGCGCGTCACCGCGCAGTATCCTCGATCCTCCTGCGAGTACTAGATTGAGGATCACGTGAATTAAGACGTCTTACTGCCTCAACGGACAGACAAACGAGCACTGCTTCGGCCTATCGCATGTGCTCGTCTGTCTGTCTTGCTCGCCTCCAGTTGTTCACTCCGATGCCGCCCCGCAGTAGGCCCCCAAAGCCATCCTCAAAAGCCATTCCGCAAAGCCGTTGTCTTCGCAGCGAGGAACAATCATATCAATGGGCTGGAAGCGTCGCATGTCGCGTTACTGGTCCCGCCGGTTCCGACGCCCGGCGTGCCCGGAATAAGCAAACACTTGCAAGCGTTTGGGAGCAGAATGGTACCTTTGGTTTGATACTTTACAAGTCCGTTTGTAGCCTCCGCTTGTAGCCTCAATCGGAGTTGCCATGGTCAGCAGCCTCGTAGCATCTCCGACTGGCCAAACAGTGCCTCTGGCCAGCCTGGCCGTGGCCAGCAGCTCAACTTCAGATTCCATCGCTGTGCGAAGCAGCCGATGCATGCTCAAACCCAGTTCGGAATAAGTCCTAGAAGCAGCGACGAGACACGGATATGAGCACGGAATGTAGGCCCCCACTGTTTCTGAGCGCAATGCAAGCACCCCACCCAGCAATGCCCGGCGGCAGAGGCATCGGAATGCACGATCACGGCAACTCACGGCACTTGGCGGGCCCACTTCACACCGCCGGAGATGTCACCATGTCACCTGCTGTACATTCCAGGTTCCTCCAACCTGTTATGCGTGCCCATCTGCTGCACACAGACAGTTTATCTTCCCAGCTCCCAAAACTACTGACCCTTTCCTCCTTCCACAACTCCCAATACTCTTGCGCACTTGCCCACAATGACCTCGCACTTTGGAGACGACCCGGCGCAGCTGCCGCTCGACTACCTTCGTGGCCTGATGGCTATCAATGCCGACGTGTCTGTGGATGAGCAATATCGAGGTGAGTGCGAGCTTGCGAGCACCAAGCTAATACCAGTGCTTCATGTGAGGAACCCCGACCGCAGCAAGGTTGCGTTGATCAGTGGTGGCGGATCAGGACACGAGCCGGCGCGTGAGTAAAACGAGGCGGACGCGGGGTTGCAAGCTGACATTCAGACGCGGGTTTCGTGGGAACAAACTCCCTCACTGCGGCCGTGGGCGGCAATATCTTTGCGTCCCCCAACACCGCCCAGGTACGACGGGCGCTTGACATTGTCAAGAATGACAAGGGCACGCTAGTGATTGTGAAGCGGTACACGGGTGATGTGCTTCACTTTGGCATGGCCGGTGAGAGCGCCCAAGACAACGTCGAGTTTCTCATTGTTGGCGACGATGTGGCCGTCGGCAAGACGCAAGGCAAGATTGTTGGTCGGCGCGGGCTTGCCGGCACGACCCTCGTGTACAAGGTTGCTGGGTATCTTGCTGCCCAAGGCGCCGATCTCAAGGAGGTCAAGCGTGTAGCCTCGCTGGTAGCCGACAACTGCGCCACCATTGGGAGCAGCTTCGCTCACTGCCATGTTCCGGGGACAGCCAAGGGAGAGTCATCTCTCAAGGACGATGAAATTGAGATTGGCATGGGCATCCACAACGAGCCAGGCGTCAACAAGGTCTCGCGGCAGACCAAGGCCAAGCTCATCGACGACATGGTGGAGATGATGACGTCGACCACGGACGCCGAGCGCTCCTTCGTGTCGTGGAAGGGTGACGGTAGCGACCGCGCTGTTGTTATGGTGAACAACCTTGGCGGTCTCAGTGAGCTGGAGCTGGTGGGCCTCGTCCCCGTCGTCCTCGCTGCCCTTGCTAAACGGAAAATTGAGCCTGTCCGCCTGTTTGTCGGCACCTTCATGTCTTCCCTTGACATGCCTGGCTTCTCTGTGACCGCACTTCGACTTCCCGAGAAGGATGCCGACGTGATCCTCAAGGGCGTTGATGCGTCGTCGACTGCCCCCGGATGGCGCCCTTGCACGGTGCCCGTCCTCAAGCCCGAACCTACACCTCAAGCTAGCGCCGAGGCCACCAAACCCTCGGCTTCAGGCCTAACTGCGTCTGACGTCTTCATCAAAGCTATCGAGCAGGGATGCAAGGACGTCATTGCCGCGGAACCGGACATTACACGCTACGACGTGATCGCCGGTGATGGAGACTGCGGCCTCACACTCAAGGCTGGTGGTGAAGCCGTTCTCAAAGCCATCTCGGACGGCACAATCAACGCCGGCGACGTTGTCAACAGTGTGCGCGCCGTATCCGAGATTGTGGAGAACGACATGGGCGGTACCAGTGGCGCGCTGTACGCCATCTTCTTCTCTGCACTTGCCAAGGCCCTCGCCGCTGCACCAAAGGGCCCCATCACTCCAGAAGTGTGGACCAACGCCGCAAAGCAAGCCCTCGATGTTCTGTATGGCTACACCCGCGCCCGTCCGCCCTCCCGCACCCTCATGGACCCCCTCGTTACCTTTATTGACGCACTTCCACAAGGCCTTTCTGCCGCGGCTGACAAGGCCAAGGTTGCTGCGAAGGACACGGCCAACCTTCAGGCTGCTGCTGGCCGCGCCGCCTACGTCGACCAGGACACACTCAAGAAGGAGGCCGTCCCTGACCCGGGCGCGTGGGGTTTGGCTCTCCTTTTCGAGGGCTTCGCCAAGGCTGCAAAGTAGATGTGGTCTTAGATTGGTTGCGGCTTTGTACTTGCAAAGAATGCAGCGGGTTTCATGTCCCCTCAAACAAGCCAGCAAGTCCCGGTGTCCATATTGTATATTGTACATGAGTGCTATACCCCTGGCTCCTTACTCTACAAGTGCAGCCCCTCATCGGCGTCGGCTGAGGCATGGCCAGCGCTCGCCGGCGCGCCTGTTTCAGACGCCACCCCGTTGGCTGATAACGTGCTTGTTCCGTTGGCGACTGAGCCGTTCACGGAGCTCGGCGGGTTTGTAGCGCCGCTGGTGGGTATAGTCGACGCTGGAGGGGTGACGCCGTAGTGTGCAAGCGAGTCAGGCCCAACCTTTTCCACAAGAACATTGCGGAGCATCTCCACACGCTCTGTCTGGCTCGCACTGGGATTAGGTCGAACAAGTTTGCGGTACCTACATTACACCCTCGTTCTCATTCAGCGCTGCGCGCAGCTCCTCGTCGTCGTCATCAGCTAGCGCAGACCGAAGCTCATCCTGGGTCAATGAGAGGTGCGTGAGAGAGTTTCCCAGCCGCGAGATCTCTGCTGTCAGCGTCGTCAAGGGCAACAGGCCAACTATCGGCATCTCAGCATGCAAGGCAACCTCCCGGTCCGCGAAAAGAGCTCTGCCGACACCGAGGGAGTGTTGTCTCCTACCCACCTGCTACAATCGTTCCTACATCGAGCTGTGCGGCCTCGGCCGCCGTAAAAGGTTGTGGCTGGGAAGTGCGGAAGGACATGGAATGAGTGATTGTCAAAACGTCACTGGATTCCACCTCCACCTTGTCGATGCGAGTTAAGTGTAGATCTGACCGCTACTGTTAAGAATTCCACCTTCATCGAACAACTCCAAACTAATGAATGCATATACATAAAGCAGAACATCTAAACATCACCGAACTTCTGGACTGGCCCAGTGAGCCACTCGGCGCGCATGGACCCATCGTGATCTTCGCGCACGACGACCACGTCCTCTATCCTAACGCCCAAGCCTCGCAAGGTCTCGTTGCCGATATGCGAGTCGGCAGGAATATAGACACCAGGTTCAAACGTAAGAGAGTGGCCAGGTAAGATCCTGCGCTCGCCAGTGCGGCCCTGAACAGCATACGGCGGCTCGTGACCTTCGAGGCCAATACCGTGGCCGAGACGGTGCGTAAAGACAGTGTAGTCGGGCCCATGGCCGCGTGCAGGTGGCACGCCAAGCCATGCCATGCCGCGCTTAACGCGCTCCCGTGCCGTGTCGTCGAGCCACGAGAACACGGGCTCGTCCCGCTGTTCGACTAGCGCTAGCAGGTTCGCTGGGGCAAGTTGTGCCAGGCGCACAATCTCCCATACAGTTTGGTGCACATGTGGAATGTCCTGTCCTGTAATGCTGAACGTCTGTGCATCAGTAGAGGACTTTCTAGGCGATTGCCTCACCCTCGTGATGTCCGCAATGTATCCGCCCCATCGACCTCCGACATCGATGAGGGCAAGGTCGTGCTTGCCGAGTCTACGATTTGTGCCGCTCCCGTGCGGCAGTGCCGCGTTTTCTGTCATCAATTTTGAACCAGTGTCCCAGGCGTACCACCAAATAGTACCAGGGCGCTGTAGTCGATAAGTCCAATCGAAGCCATCTCCTCATAGAGTATGGCGCGTGTTTCGCTCTCGCTGATACCAATGCGCATGCGAGCACGAGTGTTGCGAATGGCGTGCAGTGTGAAGACATTGGCGCAACGCATAAGACCAACTTCACGCTCATCCTTGCGCTCGCGCAGGGAGGCCACCGCTTGAGCTGTGACGCCCAACACATCGTCGCTGTCACCCTCTCCGCTGTCGCTATTCCAGGCTCGTCGCAGACCTGACGAGACAAACGAGCGCACCGGTCCGTCGATGACCAGCGACCCTCGATCTGTGCCCATATGCTGAGCAAGAACGGTGTACGGCCATGCACTTTCGCTCCAGGAAAGCCAGTTCACATTGTCGGCGATACGTGGGCCCAAGTGCTGTTGCCGTGCCCTGCCCTCCTCGAAAGCAGGTGTCAGAATTGTGACATTGGCGGTGGGCGCGGTATCATCTCTGTTGAGGCCAGGTGCGATGGCCACGAGTAATGGGCGTTCTGATGGTTTCCATACACCGGAGCCGAACCCTCCGATGAAGTACTCGACGCTGGGGCCGGGTTCTGCGACCCAGACAGCGTCCCTCGCATGAAGTATCGATGCGAGTCTTCCCAAACGAGCAGTGTACATGTCGTCTGGAGGATCAAGGAGTGCCTTGCAGTTGTCAACAAAGCGGGAATCCAAGGCTGGCACATCGACCCGAATGTTGCCACTAGTATTGCGCCAGCCGTTGCACAGTGAAAGTGGCATTCCTGCTGGGCCAAAAGTTACTCCCATAAGCATCACACTGGCCACAATGATTGCGGGTGCCCAAAGCAGCGTCCAGTAACTCTCCCGGACCTGGCGCTTGTGTTGTCCATCAGAGACTGGTAGCAGTGGGCCTTTGGACTCTGCCAAGTAGCTGTCTGGGGAGTTGCCCTCTGTAAACGCGAGGGGCTGAGGTATCCTAGGCGTATCATGCGGTTTCGACAACATCGTGGGGCGAGAGTAACAAGCACAACATTAAGGTGCATTGTTCGTGATCGTATCTGATCTCGGAATTCGGATGACGTCGGGCCAAATAAACAACGGGGTGTTTTAGGTAGATCCAAACCAAGAATTTGGCAGTTAGTAACTTTTCCACTCACCATAGCTCAGTTGGTAGAGCGTCGGACTGTAATTGGTTATCCAGCACCTTGAGAAAGGCCCACATCCGCAGGTCCTGTGTTCGACTCACAGTGGTGAGATTCTCTTTTTATCAGGCGCCAGAAAGGCGGCGTGCCGTGATCGGCAGCCCTGCGCGATTTGCCCATTCCCCACGGTGATCGTGAATGCGGTGGAATCGTGATCTCGCAGTCGTGGCCTGTTCCATTGGCTGATGTTAGTCACGTTGGTTCATGATGGTTGCCGACGACGTTGGTCAGCTGCTCCTCTGGACACGAAAGACCGGTATCCAAGCTCAGAGCTGTCAGCCTGGAAACCGCTCCACATCGGAGCACCCGGTGCGCGATTTCTGAACATCACTACATTTCGGTTGTGGTAACCGGAGTGAGCTCTCCGAAGGAAAGGATCGAAAGACGACCCGAGGAGACGCACGTGTCGTAGTGCCAATCTTCAGAGAGCAGAGTGCACAGTGAGATCGCACACACGTCGACACGTCCGACATTCCCACGACTATACGACTACGCCTTAGGCATAAACATGACACCATGGCCGCCGCCGGAAAAGAGAACGGCGTGGGGTGGGAGGCTTGCGGTTCGGGCCGTTCGATCTTCGGATCACATGACCATGTGATCGCATAGCCGCCTCACTCGGAACCTTAGTTCCAGACAGCATACCAAGTCCCCGAAATTATTTCGAGCGCTGGCGTCACAGTTGCGTGCATTTCTCCTGTAGCCTGAGGACGGAGTGTGCGACGAAACCCCAGAGCGGACCTGCAGCCGCTTGCCGCCTACTTGGCGGATTCAGACAGGCCGCGCCTTCTATTCAGTGTTGTTCTTGTATGCATTATGCTGGCAAAGTGTGGTGTGAATTGGTGACTCATGCGGACCCCGGGAAAGTGTGGCGCCGAGGTCCATATGGGTCGGCCTAACCGCTTGGCCCGCTTGGAGGCTCGCGGTCACCCTGTGTCCTATCGCGCCCAAAGGTGTATCGTTCGGACGCTAGATCGTAGTCTACTTCTGGAGACGGAGCACGGGTTACAGTCACTCGCCAATATCCTCATCGCGTGAGTAGTCGTGATAGGGGCGTTTTATCCCTTTGCGTATGCAGTATGTGGATACCTGAGGAGCCCAGTATAAGCTCGAGGAATCAAGGGCCTCCGGTTGCCGTGCTTCACAGACCACAAGCACAGTGGTGTGGTATTTTAGCGACAAAGCTTGGCAGCAAAGGGCAAGAGGAGGCGGTGGGGTTCCCCAAGACCAGGGTGACGATGGGTGTGTGGCAACAGGATGGGGGTCGGGCGTCGCGGCGGCGACCCGGCCCAATCGGTGTACTGTATGTACTGTACTGTACAGCCATGCATATGGACGCCTCTCGATCCAGGGCCGAGACGCGTGGTCCGGGGCCCGCGCCGCCGTGCCGGCCGTGCCGCAACGTGCACCGCCAGCGACGACTCCCTTTACCCCACTCGTGCCCATGCAACTGAAACCGTTATCCAAGCGAACAGAGCCATGACGAGTATATAGGGGTGTACGGGTAGATGCTTCTGGTAAGTGAGTGCAGACTGTACAAGAACAGGCGCTAGAAGGCCGTCGGCGCGACGGCGGCTGGTTCCGTTGCATGTGGGCTGTACCTGATCATCCGGGCGTGAGCCAAAGACAACCAGAACAATGCGCACAGAGGAGCCTAGAGGCGGAGAGACAACGCCAGCTGCAAGAGGGGAACGGAAGCAAATGGCTGAAGGACAATTCCTATTGGAATTAGGACTATCACTAATACAAGACGCCAGCTGAGTATGTAATAAGATGCCACATGTCCAGGTGTGCGGCCGTAATGTCGTAATAAGGCCCTGAGCTATTTGATGGGGGCTCGGATTAGAAATAGGGACAATGGTCGTTTACCCTGTGGCCTGTGGCCAGGCGGACAAGCCCACCCAGGCTCACCAGTCGGTGGCGGGGACTTGTCCCCCGCTCCCCACACAAAACCAATTGGCCCACGATTCAACCGAAAGCGAGAGAGGGACTCGAGCACCCTCTGAGTGTCCCCCTTGTGCCTCGCGCCTCGCCGGCACCCCGGGCTCACGGCTCACACACCTGCAGCTACAGCAGACACTGTTCAAGCCCACATCTTGGGAGAGGCGAGGCATGGGGCATGGGAGAGACTAGAGACACACCGAGACAAGGACACGGGACTTTAGTACCACGACTGGGATTTCCGCGTCCACCATCCTCTTTTTTCTACTTTTGCCCCCCTTACACTTTCTCAATCATCACACCCCTCCCCTAACCACTTTCACAACACGCAAACAGACAGAACACTTGCCACACCGCTTCCCATCGCCACGACGTGAGTCCTCGCTGTCACTGGCACACACACACATCGGCGCAGCACCGCCCATTTCGGCTTTCGGGTGTGACCCCAGTCGCGTGTCCCATCGCCCATACTGACACGTCTTGTTCAGCCGGCCAACCGCCAACCGAACTTGCCGCCGCAGCTTGGCAACTTTCCAGCTAGCAAGCAGCACACTATGGCACCCGTGGCGACCTCCAACTCCTTTTCACAATGGCGCTCACCGCCGCCGGCAGCGACGCCTGCATTAGAGGTGAGTCTTGGTCACTCCTATTTTGAACCGCATATTCCGTGCGGCGGTGCCAGCGGCGCGTATGGTTAACCGGGTGGTACGGAACCAAGCCCACCTTGGTTGTCGACCCAAAGTCACCGCCCAACCGCATACAACCACGCATGCACGCATACACGCACGCCCACATCATCACAACTGTAGACGCCCATCGATGCTTCCAAAAAAAGTTGGGCGGCTTTGGGATTGTCTACGGTCCTTCGTCACCCAGTTGCTTGATGCTTCCCATTCACGGGACACCACATGGCTACCCGTGCAACCACACACCATCACGACTCCCCTTTCTGTCCATGCTGTCACGACCACCCCAAATTATTTCCAGGCAAGACTCTGTGCTGACGCTTTTCTTTCTTTCCTCTTCGTCGCGACTTGCAAACATCATTCTCGATCCTGCATGAACACTCGCGGTCATTCCTTGCGGACCCCATGAACATTTCCGCCACCTCCACTCTCGACGCGTCGCTCTACCCTCTATGTCCGTCCCCACTCTCGTCCCATTAATCCCATTACAACGCCAACAACAGCCCGTCGACCTGCCAGGCTCGTCCTCGTCCCCTAGTGTGGGTGGCGCAAAGTCCGACCTCCTTCACCCAAGTTTCCTGCCTCCATGCGAGCATGCAAAGGATGGTGGCGAAATGCACGCACACGCTTTTGGTAAGCACCCTCCCTCATTTTCGACCAAGCCTCCGCTTCGGATCGCCTCCAAAATATCCAGCCGAACCCCCGCCCCAAGATTCTTCTTGGTGTTGTGCTTCTTTTAACACCCGCAGACCTTCTCTCCCTTGCTGGTAACGCTAGCTCGGCCAACGGTGGCAAGGCTGGTGCGGCAGGAGCCAAGGCGGCGGTCGACGCGTCGACATCAGTTCCGGCCTCGTCTTTCCTCTCCTCAACCCGCCCATCTAATGTCAGCACGGCAAGTGGTACAGCAGCTCAACCATCCAAGAGCCGTCGCATGAGTTCATCCACCACTGGTGTCCTAGGCCGTGGCAAGCTTGGTCTGACCGGCGACCCTTCGCTGGGCAAGGATGTGTACGTATTTTTTTTTCGCTTTTCGCCACCCAAACTTCCTCTTGGGTATCCCCGTGGTCTGTGCTGATGGAACAATAGCCGCCCAACACTGTCTAGTTCCGTTTCGAGTGCTGCCGCCATTCCAGGACGCCGCATGTCCAATGCTGCGCCTGGATCTTCGCCACAGTTATTCGATTTTGCCAAGACGGACCGGCGGCCGGTTGCAGTTCGTACTGCCTCTGGCCGTGGAGGCGTTGCGGCATCTCTGCCTAATCGAGGGCTCCTGAGTGGCAGCGCAGCACCTGTTGCCACCACGGATGACATGGAGCTCGACATGGAGTTTGACGCCGACGACGACGAAGAACGGTCCGGCGGACGAAGTGGCAGTGCCGAGCTCGACATGGACATGGACGACGAGAGCAAGCCTGACTGGGAGAAGCTGGCACTAGGCACTGGCTCTGGCGGCATCAAGGGCCGGAGGAAAGGCATGGTGTTCAAGTGCGAGAGCTGCTCCAAGGAGTATCGCCACCCAAGCTGTCTCGTCAAACATCGCTGGGAGCACAGTCCTCACTGGCGCGAGCCGACGCAAATCAGCATGAGCAAGCACCAGCAGGTGCAAATGCTCGAGGCCGCTGCTATTCTCGCTCATCTGGATCCCACAAATGCCCAAGGACGATCGTTGCCGACTGACAAGTCTCTGTGGCCTGCGATGCTGTCGCCTCACCAACAAGACAACAAACAGTTGAGGTCGGCCAAGTCAACGACCCGTGAATTGCCAGACATCCGCTCGCCGCAGGTGCCTCCACTCACGCCCTCGTCTCTGCCCAAGGACCGCAAGTCGAGCCCAGCGTCCGACTCGACGTCGTCAATGGGCACCGACATGTCTCCCAACCCCAACTCGCTTGGGCTGGAGAATGGCCATTCGCGACCGGTGGGCATTGCCAACGGTGGGCGTCGTTCGTCCGTGTCGTCCGTCCCTGGCCCGACGACACCTGCGTCAGTTGGCTCGCTGCCTGATGTGGGTATTCTCAACTTCCAGTCTGGCACCACCCCCACTAGCGCGAGCCCCATTCCCAACCGTGGCGGCCTCCCGCTTAGTCTTGGCGCCCGCGCTGCAATGATTGGCGGTGGCATGTTCGGCGGACGATCAGTGAGCAACTTCAAGGTTCCTGACTCGAGTCTCCGCGGTGGCGCACCGGACGAGGAAGAGGACGAGCGTCGGTACGGCCGCGGCAAGTCGTCGTCTGAGGAGGCAGAGGAGCGTCGCCGTGAAGACGAGGGCTTTGAGATCGGCCAGATGGAGCTGTAAGCGCTGTGCCCTAGAACAGCATTTTCAAGCCCGCCCGCGAACGAAGCGGCGTAGCAAGTGCAACCGTGACTTGACATCTCGCCTTCCCTTTAGCTGAGTGTACGATGTGCGGCCGAGTAGCGGTTCGTGTCCGTTCAAGTACTACAGGTGTGCGCGTTTTGAGGAGCAGGGGACAGATTTGGAGATCATCAAAGTATCATACATGTCCGCAGCAAACCAAACCAGGCAATGCATTATGTTCAGAAGCTGGGCCGCGCGCGCACAAGTGGCGCAAACTGTATCTGTTGCTTTCGGACACGTCCGTGGCCTGGGTTCGCGGGTGGCTTGCATCGCCCGCACTCGTACGCGTACGTCCGGGAGAGTCTTGGGTTGCTGCGCTTGGACGTAGTACGTAGCGCACGTAGCCGGTGCCGTGGCGCGTAAACGCGGTGCGGCGCATGGGTGCCTGCTGATCGGCGCCGCGATGAGTGTAATTCAGGCAGCTCGGGAAGGCATAGGAGTGGGGCTGAGTGGCATGCAGAGGAGACCGGATCACTGTCATCCTCAGTCCGCCACGCCGTCAACTCATGCCAGGCTAACAACGTGGGCAATGTGACGCGCTGGCCAGAATGCACGAGGCTGAGCTTGGCAACGTCGAAGCCCAAGTCACGGGCACCGGACCATAAGGCATAAGGGGCCATAACTTGCGCAGTCTTCCGGCACACGGGGTAGACGGCCTAGTGTAGATTAGCGCGTTCGCGATGGCGTCGACGTCGAACCTTTTTCTGACGCGCTCGGCGATACTTAGGCCACGCACGCATCCAGAGTATGCTGCGTAGGCCTCTGGCTAGTAGATCATTTGATCTGTATGTTGCGTCTGTTAATTTGCGTAGAGTGTGTACTCCGTTGTGTGGTGTGGACATGCACCGTTGTGTGGATCAGTGATGAGCTGCACAAGGTGTCAAGTGCCAATCCAGGCATTACTCTCACAAACATTCATGGCCGCTCGTATATTAACTGCTCGACTTCTACGTTCTACTACTCGGTTCTAGGCTACAATCTTGGGGGCCGCTTGCGTGCTTTGTACAACAAGTGCGGCGCGCACGAGGTTGGTTTTCAGGCCACGCTCGAAGGAGTGCGTCGAGCGCTTAGTGCTCGAAGCGGAGCTTGCGGCGCTGCTGCTGCTGGGGCTGCTGCTCGCCGCCCTGCGAGGCAGACTGCTGGGCACCCGACTGCTCGGAGCCAGTGGCCTGAGCCGACTGCTCAGAGCCGGTAGCCTGGGCAGACTGCGAGCCGGTCTGAGCCGACTGCGAGAGGGTCTGGGTGCTCGAGGAGCCACCGGCGGCGCCGCCAGTCTGGCTCGAGGTCGAGTTGGACGACTGGGTCGAGTTGGCGCCAGCGGCGGGGGCGATGGGGGTAGCCGAGCCGGTGGGAGCCGACTTGGTGGTGGTCTCGCCCGAGGTCGAGTTCTTGAAGATGATGGGGACGCCAATGGTCGAGTTCTGGGCAGTGGCCTCGATGCCGTCGGGAAGAGTGCCGTTCGAGCTGATCGACGAGTTCGCGGCAGGGCACTTCTCGGTGAACCAGGCGTCAAAGGTCTTGTTGCCCTCCTTGTCGACGATCATGGCAGTGATCTCGGGAGCCGACTCGTGGATAAGAGAGACAACGCCGTAGCCGCACTCGGTGCAGAGCTTCTCGGTAACGTCAGCCTCGTCGAGCTTCTCGAGGAGCTGCTTGTCGCCCGAGATGAGCTGGAACACAGTGCCGAAGGTGAGGTTGCCGCCGATGGCCTTCTCGACCTCGCGGAGGAAGGGAACAGCGCAGTACTCGCCCTTGGTGGTGCTGTTGCCGCCGGCAGCGGGGCTAGACGAGTTGGAGCTACCACCGGCAGCGGCGCCGCCAGACTGCGAGGGCATGGCAGCCGAAGAGCCAGTAGCGGACTGGGCCTGCGACTGGGACTGGGACTGCGACTGCGACTGCGACTGAGACTGAGACTCGGACTGCGACTGCTGCTCCTGGCGCTTAGCCTGAGCCGACTGCGTCGACTGGCCAGACGGCTGGGACTGCGACTGCGACTGGGTCTGCGACTCGGACTGCGACATGGACTGCGAAGAGCCGGCGCCGGCGGTCGAGTTGCTGCCGCCGGTGGTCGAGTTGCCAGCGGCGGGCGAGGAGCCGGCCGACTTGGTGTCCTTGAAGCAGAGAGCCTCGCGGGCGAGGGGGTAGTACGAAACGATCTGCTTGACCTGCTCAGGGGCAATGTTAACCTTCTGGAGGTCCTCCTGGCACGACTGCGAGACAGTCTGGGCGACCTGGGTCATGGTCGCGTTGGTGCATGGGTCGTCGGCGCACGCAATGTCGAGGTAGCGGCCGAGGTAAGGCACGAGGCTCGAGTTGGAGTTGGCGGCGGCGAGCACAATGCCGGTGTGCAGGCACTTGCCGGTCTCAGACTCGGGCGCCATGATCTGCTGAACGCTCTGGCGACACTGCTGCGAGAGCATGCCGAGCGCAGCCTGGAGGTAGGGAGAGCCCGTTGCGGTGCTGTTGCCGCCGGCAGCAGGCGAGGTCGTGTTGCTGCCGCCACCCGAGGGAGCAGCCGAGGCAGAGCCCGACATGGCAGAGGACGCGCTACCGGTCATGGCAGAAGACGCGCCGCCGGTCATGGCCGAGGACGCGCCACTGGCAGCCGACGAGGCACCGCCTGCGCCGCCTTGCTGCTGCTGCGCCCAGGCAGAGGTACCGAGCGCCAGAGTGGCGAGGACGGAAAAGTACATCGTGTTGTGGGGTGGTCGTGAGTGTAGTCGAGGGGTTCGTTAAGCGAGGCGAAGAAGGGATTCCTAGCGAGGAGGGGGGAGATGAAGAGTGTGAGGATGGGGCGTCAAGTCCGCAGTTGCACAGTCTTATATACTCTGCAAACTGTCGCGACCTGCGCTGCGCAGGTCATAGCAGACAACGTTTGCGGCTTTGCCACTGACGATGACTCTTGGGTACGGGGGCATGCGCGCCGTGTGCCTTGGGTTCCTCTGGCGATGACATGCGCCTTGGCCCGACTGCGGGCTCAAGGGTCAACGCAAGGGACCGCATAGTGGAGAGTGTGCTGGGTAGAGTATGCGGCGAGGGCAGCACAGTGGCCGCCGGCGGCGTAGCCGCAGACGACTGCAGTGTACTGCGCGGCATAACGGCGCACGCAGGCGCGGCAGACGCAAAACGGAAATCTTTGGACGTGGTGGGGTGGCCAAGTAGGGTTGATGATGCCGACCCTCTTCTGCCACAGTGCCGCACACGTCACGTCCTCAAAACCGTAGACGTACTCTGTCTGTGTAATGTATCTGGCCCGACCCTGCTGCTAGGTACCGATGTCGCATGTGTCATTGCCACTGCAGCCGCGGCCGGCGCAGTTGGCTTGTCCCCGCGGGGTTAAGGCAGCCAGCCCCCCTCGGCGACAAGCCCCCACCTCCGCGTCGGCCTGCACTGGGAGATTCGCCACTGACGTGTGGCTGTGTAGAGGAGTGCGCAGTTGCGGCTTGGGTTGGGGTGATGCCGTAGCTCGTTAATAATTTCGGCGAAAAAAAAGTCGAGAGTAGCTGACGTCATTGTCGGGTGTTGAACGCGTATGCCCCCAAATCTATTACTTTCCAAGCTTCTGGACTCTGATCGCCTTTGGAATCTCCTATGCATATGCTTGCTACCGACCAGCGGTGCGTGCGTGCGTTTCATCCGACCATCCTGTCCTCAAAACCGGATCCGCGTCAACAAGGTTATGCACATGTCGGTGGTAGTCAGAAACGCGTCGTCAAAGCTCTTGAGTGCGTTGGCCCTTGCAGTTTGAAGCCAAAGTCGACATTCAGATTAGTACTTGGGCGCGAACGTCACACTGGAATCAGTTTAGGGTCAACCCGCACTACAACCCTGGGCCTCGCCCAAGGCCCTATCGACACCCGCGCCGTCGCCCAGGACAGTCGTCCTGGGCGAGGGATGTGACGCCGATGGGTGAGGATGACGCTTACGAGCTGAGCATGTGCGGGATAGCGCTAAGCTGGGGGCCATAGCGCTGCGTGTTGTCGTAGAACTCGTGGATCGGTACGGCCAGGAGCTTCATGTTGACCGGAACGCCGACCATCTCTGCACGTGGTTAGCACGCCCACACGTACCCTGCACCGCCGCGCTGCACTCACGCTCCGGCATCGTCACGAGAAAGATCTTCTTGCGCTCCTTGGGGTGCGACACATGAGCGGGCTTGTACGGGTACTGTGGGGATGGTCAACACTGCCGCTCGGCTTGACGTCGTACGAAAAAGCCATCAAAGTTGGGGCGGTGCCACACAGCGAGCAGGTTGCGGACCGTCCAGTGGGGCTCCTGGGCGTGCCACTGCTTGGTGCCGTCGCCGAGCAGCTCGTCGAGGTGACGGATGAGGCCTGTCACGTCATCCTCGGAGGGGTCGAGGTATCCACCGGGGCTAAGGCACATCAGCTTGGCCCCACTCCGGTGGGCACGGCGGCATGCAACAAAACGTACAGCTTGAAAAAGTCGTTGGCGATCTGCATCGTCAGGACGCAAGGAACGCCGTGATCCTGCGGCATTAGCCTCCACCGGCGCACCAGCACACGAGCACCGTTGGTGTGCGCCCCACTCTGGACTTACGTGGCAGACAATGACGGCGTCAACGGACCGACGTATACCCGTCTCGTCGTACTGGTCCTGGAGACGGCGCATGCGCTCAGCAACCGACGAGTCCTCCTCGGGTTGCCCGGTCGTGTTCCTTGGGCGTTAGTTGGGGTTCAGGGCTAGGGAGTAGAGAAAACGTGGTCAGCATGTGGGCTCACTGGAAAGTGTAGTTCTGAACGGGGTAGATGTCAATGGGCGCGGTGGGGTCGAGTGTGAGCGTCATTGTTGTTAGTGTTGGGGGCGAGTAGTTAGAACGAGGGGCGATGTGGACGGAGACGTGGCGTGTCGTGAGTAGAGAAGGAGACGTCGTGAGCGATGATGAGAAAAGAAGAGGAGAGAAGAAGAATGAAAGAATGTTATAGCCCCAAGAATGAAAAAAGGAAGGAAGGTAGAAAGCACGACGAGGGAAGACGAGGGAAGACAAGCAAGCTGAGGTGTACAAAGTACAGTCAACCGCGTCTTGAATGACAGTGACGACGAAAAGTACAATCGCGTCGAGCCTTCAATCCCTCAGACGCGACGAACACTAACTACCACAAACATTATATACAGTCACGTGATTCTTGGGGCAAAAGGGCAGCGGAATCAAACGCGGTGATGGCCGATGGCTGAATGGGTGGCAAACCCGGACTGTACCATGCGGTGCGTCATACGGCCGCGATGCGATGGCGCGTCCAGCATTGAGCATGCAGTGTGCCAGCTCTCATCACAAACTCTCGCTTGCCATTGCATGTTGCAGCTTACACCACGACACTCGTGCTAGCTATTCTACCTTGACACTCATCCCTTTGGCTGCATCGACCATTACCATGTTTTGCACCGGAAAGCGAGACAAGCCCATTCGCCTGCCCGACGACGAACAGGACGACTTGCTTGCCGAAGTGTACGGCCTCTCCCTAGATGAAAAGGTCGCGCTGGTACCCAGCAAGCCAAGTGAAGATGAGATGCAAAAGCGTCTGAACGATCTCCGCGAGGCCATCGCCGACGCTAAGCTTGACTGGTAGTGCGTATAGCAATATGTCGCGGACAAGGCTAACAAACAGTGTCGTGCCAAGCCAGGACGAGCACATGAGCGAGTACACTGCAGCCTCGGACAAGCGCCGTGACTGGATCTCTGGGTAAGTGCGGTTCGGTCAGCGCCGTATCTGACGATAGGTTTGATGGTTCGGCAGGCACAGCGCTTGTGCCGAGCTCCAAGGTCGACGCGGACGCCTTGCTGTTCGTTGACTCGCGATACTGGATTCTCGCCGACCGCATGATTCCAAAGAAGGGCTGGAAGGTTGTACGCGTTGGCGCAACGGGTGGTAGCGGCGATGCGGCCGTAACCGGTGGCTGGACCGAATACGTCGCGAACGTGAGGTCACTGCAGATCCACCGTACTGACGCTAGGACCTGAAGGACGGCTCGCGCCTCGGCATTGACCCCAAGCTTATCACGGCTGACCTGGCGCGCGACATGACATCTCGCTTGTCTCCTGTCGCGACCGAGCTCGTTGCCGTCAAGGACAACCTCGTCGACAAGGTCCACTCGTTCCCTGCGCGCCCCCTCGACCCGCTCACACACTACCCCTTCGCGTTGTCTGGCGAGAAGACGGCGAGCAAGCTCAAACGGATCCGCACGCACATGGACAAGTTTGCACACTCGTCTAACTGGATCTACCTGATTCCCACGCTCACGACCACACCATGGCTGCTCAACTACCGCTGCACCGACGTGCCGTACACGCCGGTTGCGTTTGCGTACGCTGTGCTCACCCCGGCGGAGTGTGCCCTGTTTGTCGACAAACGCAAGGTCAAGGACGACGACGAGCTTCTAAAGGACTTTGAAGATGCCGGGGTTGCCCTGCGCCCCTACGGCGTCGACGAGGTGGAGAAGTATGTCAAGGCCAGTGTCAAGTCTATGGGCGATAAGAAGGGCGACGTGCGCATCTTTGCGTCCAAAAGCACATCATGGGCGCTGGTCAAAGGTTGCGAGCCTGTGAGTTGTGATTCTCGGGTTGTGACTTACGACCCAGGTGCCCGTCAACACGATCACTTGCCCAGTTGACGCGGCCAAGGTCCGCAAGAACCCTGTCGAGCTTCAAAACTTCCGCAACGCGTACCTGCGCGACGGCCGAGCCATGGTGAGCACTTCTGTGCAACAAGCATTGACAAGTGCAGGTCCGCTGGATGGCGTGGCTCGAGGAGAAGCTGGTCAAGGAGAACAAGGAGATTGGCGAGTGGGCCGCTGCGCAGGTCCTCGCTCGCTACCGACGCCAGGAGGACATGTATGCGTGCGTGAATGCGTGGGGGCGTTGCTTACCTGCAGTGGCCTTGCATACGGTGACATCTCAGCCACAGGTCCGAATGCAGGTGGGTCGTGCCATCTGCCATATACTCACTGCAGCTTCTGGCCATTACGCGCCTTCGCGGGGCAATGAGGCCATCATCGACATCAACACACCCTATGTCATGTAAGCTGCCATATGCTGGATGCCAGGCTGACATCAGTGACTCTGGACCCCAGTACCACGGTAGGTTTTATCGAACCCTACCCCACTAACATCAGACGCGACGATCGACACCACGCGCACATTCTTCATGGGCAAGGACGCGTCCGATGACATGAAGCGACAGTACACGCGTGTGTTCCAGGGACACTTTGCAGTTGCGCGCGCGACGTTCCCTATGGGTACAGACGGTGCGGTCTTGGGCGGCTTTTCGCGCAAGTACCTCTGGGAGTGAGTCTGGGTCCAGTGTCGGGGGCTGACGCCAGGGATGGCCTCGATTTCGGACATGGCTTGGGCCACGGCGTGGCAAACTACGGCACGGTGCACGAGGGTCCAACGGGCTTTGTGTCCGGGTTCAGGTTTGAGCCGGGGCATGTCACGACCATCGAGCCAGGTTTCTACCTGGAGGGCAAGTATGGCATGCGCATCGAGAGCACGTACATCTGCAAGGAGGTCGAGGTGAGTCAAAGGGCGGGTTGTGTGTGGCTGACTTCTAGACGCAGTATGAGTTTGCGACCAAGTGGCTAGGGTTCGAGTGCGTCACGCGCGTACCTATCGACACGCGCCTGATCGACTGGTCGATCCTCAGCAAGAACGAGATCAAGGCCCTCAACGACCACAACAAGATGGTCGAGGACGCGCTCATGCCCCTTCTCGGTGACGACCTCGACAAGGAGGCTCGCGAGTGGCTCAAGCGCATGTGCAAGCCCAAGTTCATTTGGCCGTGGTAGGCGAATTAGCGTAGTGTTTGGTTATGCATGATGTAGCGGTATCCGTGATGTTGTAAATCACACGAACGGAGTGTGCCTGCGCACCTGTACTCGAACGCTGAGGGGACACCGGTAATGGACAGTGCAGCGTTGGCGAGGAAAGTCGCAGCAGTTGGCGAGGCTACAGTAGGCAGTGGCATTTGAGCGTGGCGGCCTGAAATCTGGCAATACCGCAATTTCACACATCTTCCAACCGTCCTTCGACGTGTTCGCCGAGACTCTGCGTCAATTCTAGGCACAGGATCGAGATGCGAGATATCAGAAGCGGAGACTGTGCCGAACGACCCGTCGAGATAAAGCACTCAATGATAGTAATGATACGTGCCCATTGTTTCGACGGACTACAGTACAGTATGTACAATTTGTCGTAGGGTTCTTTCGAACTCCTATGAATCCCGAGCCCTTTGCTCGCGCCCGCGCGTCTGCTGTGAATGTATGCGTACAGTTTAAATGGACGAGACAGGCATGCGCTGCTGACAATGAAATGAAATTACACAGCGGGAGTCGATGTGATGCGGTATGATAGCTAGCGTGGCAGCCAGTCTCAATCACGACGTTCGAACAATAACTGGAGCACCGTTTGCTGAACGTAGACGCTTAAACCACCTTGCGCTCGTCCACGGAAACACACGGCCAACAACAATGTCATTACGATTACGGATGAGGGGCGCAGGCAAGCTGGCAGTATTAAAGATGCTACAGGGGTTCGGTGGTGAATGCTGTCGGAGAATGTGAGGGGGCTACAGTGGGTCTCTCGGTTATATACATGACTGTCGCAACGTTGGGCCGCTCTTGTGGCTCTGCTGTACTAGTGTATATTCTTTGAACGTGTATGCGCTACTTGCGCGAGGTGTGGCGCGGCGTTCGCGGCGTCTTGGGAGCCTTGGCAGGCGTCTTACACTTGATCGAGGGGGTGCGTGGCGTCTTGGCTGCCGTCGACGGCTTGCGGGGCGAGCGTCCGGGTGTGCGCGGCGTACGCTGCACACTCACGCGGCGGGGAGTCGGGCTGTGCGCCGCTGGGTCGTACTCTTCCTCGTCCGAGAACGTGCCGTCCCCATACTTGTGGCGCGAGCTGGCACCGCGACCGCCAGAGGGCGCGACGCCAGTCATGAGAAAGTCGGCGTCTGCCTCGGTGTAGTTGATCCAGCGCCACTGTGGTGTCTGCGGCGGAGTAACGGGCTCTGGCGCGGTCGCCAGCACAATGGGAGGGGAGAGGGCATGCGCACTCAAAAGCTGTGGGTCGATGTCGGCGGTACTGTCGCTGCTCTCGCCGCGTGCGCGGTGCACCGGCGTCTCGGGAGTAGCAATTACCGTGGTCGAGCCAGTAGGATCACGCGACATGCCTGGAGCGGACGCGGGCGACACGGCAGCAAGAGTGCCATCTGGCAGACGACCGCGAGGGGGTATAACGGCGCCGTCGCGTCCTTTCCTCTTGGTAGTGGTGCCACATGTTGACGTGGCGTCGGAGGGCGGCGAAGGCGTAGGCGTAAGAGGAGGAGCAGGGGGAGGACACAGCATGGACACGTTGATAAGGGATGCCTGCGGCTTATGGAGCGGTGATGGCACTGGACCCGGAGGGGATGGTGTGCTGGGCTCGGCTTTGGGGAACCCGTTTGTCGGCGTTTCCGGGGCGAGACCGAGAGTAGCGTAGGGGTTGGAGCGGGGAGTGAAGGGGGGGCGAGAGTAGACGGGAGCAGCACGAGCAGGAGTAACGGGCGGGGCACGAGGGATAGGAGGGGCAGGAGCAAGCGTTGCAGTCAGACCCATGCCGAAACCGGTGTGCGAGGGGTTGGGAGGCGGCGCCGACACAGTGCGGAGTTCGATGAGGTCGGCTTCGAGGTCTGTGTACAGGTGTGTGAAATCACTGAGGAAGGGGCTGTCAACAACACCGAGACCGAGGTCGATGGCGAGTTTGGTGTCGTTGTCGGCATTGAGGGGAGACGACAACGGCGATCCATCCGACGATCCCGACTCATCGGGCGTCGATTGCTCGCCGGCGAACAGCGACCGCATGGTGTTGTCAGTGCCGAGGGGCCCAAAGTCGAGACCCAGTGTGCCGTCATCGGCGACCACAACTGCCGGCTGTGCGAGTACGGCCGCGCCAGAGGCAGAGGTGGTGACCCCGAGCATGATGCCGGGTATTGGATTATACAAGAAGAATGAGGGTGTGGATCTGCCGTCAACACTGAGGCGGGCGAGGCCGAGACCGTGTGCAGCGTGGCCAGGCCACAGGCAGCGACGATAAGCACTGCCGGCTCGACACCGACGCCGCGGCTGATAGTCGAGAGAGATAGACGACGGCGATAGGGGGTGTCGGGGGACACTTACGAAACAAGCAACCGAGTTACGGGCGAGAGGCGCGCACAGAGAATATCTACAGACACAAGAAGGGTACAGGGATGAGAGTCGACATGGACGAGGGATGTGAACAGGATGGTAAAGAGAGAGAAAAAGAGCTGAGAGATGTTAAGACGAGCGCTCAGCAAGGTGCGAGCTGCCCCCTGCCAGCTGAGTGGACCGACTTTACCCACACTCACGCCTACCCAGTACAGCGAAGACAGTGCCGCCCGGTGAGCATGCTGCATACGGCCTTCTGCCCAGGGTATACCTCTGTGGGAACTGGTTTCAAGACATCCGAGAGCACGCAGCGACCAGTAGTGCTTTTTGGTTTGCTGGCGTTTTGCACCCCGTCGACGCTTTCGTCGAAGACGCTTCCGGTCAACAACACTGTCGAGTTCCGCCCTCATTCCTCCATCCGGACAAGCGTGAATTCACGCTCTCAAGGGCGCTACCCAGCATGGCTGTCAATGCACCTACACCGCAATGGCAAGCAAGCTTACACATATTCATCAGATACATCAGACGGCCCCAGCATAGTTACAGCTGTGAGCTGAAAGTGAACAACACCAGTCAACAGTGGATGGAGTGGTGGATGAGCTGTCGCGTGCGCCACTAGTCTAGCTTCAGACATGTGGCGAGGGGCTCTTCGGAGTCTCGGAATGGGCAGTGTGTGGACTAGACCCCGACTTGACAGCATGTCCGGCGGCTCGTGCCAGCAGCGCAGCCGAGCAACATCAATTAGCGCAGAAGTGAGACAGCTTGACAGGCGAATGCGAATCCTTGCCGCAGAGTGAGAGAGGAGCCCGAGCAGTGAACTTGGAATGCTCAGCTCCGGGGCGGTGTTGCGCGCGCCGCATCCAGCAATGGAAGAAAATACCGCCGCACGCCGAGACGGCCAACTTTGCGGACTCCTCAGCAGCCACTGCGCATCACTCTGCGCTGCTTTTCCGCATGCAGTCGTGTGCGCGGCGACCAATCAGCCAACCAGCATTAGCGGGCGCACGCCATGCCAGTCTGTCAAGGTAAATGGTGAGGGAGTGAGGGGGTGAGGGGGTGAGGACTGGGACCTCGAGGACTGGGCCATCGTAGGACGCCACCTATGGCAACCGCAGACTATCGCACCTAGTTGTGCGCATGGACACCTACCTGACGATGCTTGCGACACCGCTAACATGTGGCACACGAACACTCTGGGTCACTAACCATGCATCTTGTATGCACGGCGGTATCCGCGATAGCTGCTTTGGCGTCGCTGTGACTGGCTTGCACATGAACGGGATGAAGGGGTGTGGAGGACTACATGCAATGGGATCGCGGGCAGGACAATGAGCAATGGAGAGGACGCAAGTTGTTTGGATCGCTTCGATTGCAGCTATTTCAGCATTGGGCGTGCACTTTCGTCCCCGCGCACGTACACAAGGGAACAGTCGGATACAGCCGCAACTGACAAGTACCCTCGTCCACGCTGACAGCCAAGCCTTGATCCACATCCTCTCTGGTTACGCACAACCCTGTCCCAACAGGTGATCAGCCCTGGCGCATTGCACCGCTGTGACAGTGGCTTTGAGGCGCTCCCTACGGGGTTTCTCGGCGGGAGAACCAATGGTCCCCTCAAGACTAGTTGATCAATTGCATGCAACTACATGCGCCGCATGTGCCGGGCCGCAAAGCACGTGTTCGCCTAGACCAGGCGCCTAGCACCGGCACCTACGTCTAGACTGTAGATCGTGGAGCAGACTCGCGCAAGAAGCGAGAGACATCCAATACACACAAGCTCGGATGGTGGAAGCGTGGCTTCAATTGCGTTCCGTCGACACAATTGGGCGCGACCGGCGTGTCTGAGGTCAACTAGTTTGGCGCAGTGCACGTCGTGTAAGTTGTGGAGTGTCAGTCAATGGGCGTGGCGCCGGCACAAGCCGAAGCTAGCGCCAGTTCAGTCCAGAGAAGCAAGCGCGCTCACGGGAGAGCATGTGCAGTACGCCACAGCAACGATGCCGGTGGACGGGGCTGGGCGTTCTACTGAATAGGCAGGAGGCCGCGCGCTTTCACCAGAGCCCTGGCTTGACGAAAGCGGGAGCAACGATGGCAGCAGCTACGACATGCGCGACATGGCAATGTGACGCTGCCCCGTGGTCAAGCGTAATGTGTGCATGAAGCGCAGTCGATCTCAAACTCAAGCTACAATGACATCGGCATGAGATCCAAGGAAGAGCAGGTGATCGCTTTGGAATCTAGCGAAGCGTCGAAACAACGACACGAAACGCACAAAACGAAGCTTGTGGGTTTGGGGGTTGTGTGACAGACGACACGAGAGCGCGCGGGGCATATGCTTAGCCGTTGGGTTCAGATTAACTGAACTCTCGTGCTCTAGTTGACGGCGGCTGTTGCTCGGGTCGGGCGCGGGTTGCTTCACCTGATGCACACCAATTAATCCTAGAATGTTCCTGGGTCCGATGCATGTGGGTTGGGAGCAGAGAGATGTGCAGAGTATGCACCAAGCCAATGTGTGCGATGAGGCAGTGGCGGCACAGGCAGGTGCTCCGTCTCCCGTCAGCCCACCAAAGTAGGACCGTCAGTCTGCTGTCCTGACTCTGGCTCGACTCTTTGCCTGAAAACGGCCTGTTGCATGGGACATGGCCAGGTGCACAAGCATAGCTCGTGGCCCTGCCAACTCTACCTGTCCTCGCTGTCCTGAAGCTAACATTTCCTTGACTGACTCAAGTACAGTGCCTATCACTCGAAAAGTTCCTGCAACTCACAGAGTGGTCAAGCTACTGGCTTGCACGGGGAGAGTGCAGCAGTGATGAAATGAGTCGTCGTGGGTCTACCAAGAGGGCTGGCGTAGTCCTATGCAGCTTGGTGAGACCATGTCATGGGTGTACGTAGTAGTTCAGCAAATAAACATTGACCGCGGCAGGTCGGTACAGAATAGCAATGCCTTGCTCTTGGCAGCTGCGTCTTGTCGAGGTGTTGTACACTTGACAAGCCGTGTACTGTACTCGTTGCTCGTCTCACTGCGGCCGTTGCTCTGAGAGAGTGGGGCAACAAAGGCGATCACCCAGGTGCACCAGGCCACACCCGGCGACCACCAGGTCCATCGCGTCGAGAAGAGCGTTACCCGGGGGGAAACGACCCTCGCGGGCCTGGCGGTGAGTAGCAAGAGCGCAATTGCAAGAGCATATGAGAATGGGCATGAGGATGGACATGCACATGTGCATGGGTTTGGAGAGCAAAGCCGTAAGCCGGTGCGGATTTTTCCCCATTGGCCTGGCCAGGGGCTGAAACACTATAGTTTCCCTGTGACCCTGGGTGCATGTCCTCGGGTCTGATGCCTATTAGCTTGGACGATCTTGCCCTCGACCCTTAATTCTAATCCCTTCTTGGGTCCTCCCCTCTTGTGCTGACATGGTACACGTAACAGGATCCGCACAGTCCCAGAGTCCTTGTCCCGCCTTTATCCTCCGCACACGCGGGCAATGTGCCTTGGATCCTTGGAACATCCTGTTTGCTGTGTGTGCAGTACGTGCAGTGTTCAGTGTGCATGAGCATATGCGTTGCAGAAGAGTAGAGTCTAGGAAGCAATCAAAGAGAGACACGGGCAACGGCAACGGCAGCCAGCACCAGGTTAACAGGCTCAAGGCGCGCGCGCGCGTTGTATCACACAGGTCCTCGCGCGCTCTCGTCATTTTCTCTCGGCCCTCGCTGGGTCGTGGAACCCTCCTCCTCCGCCCAGCACACCCGCTGTAGAGACTCACTCTCTCTCCCTGAAGAAACACACCCACACTGTGTAGGTAGGTACAAACGACAACACCGACGTACACACTGTACACCAACCGCACTGTGTCTGTCGCCTCGATTGTCACTCGACATCCACATTCCTGGTGGTCCGGGGTTGCTTGCACAGGCTGTAACCAAACCACACGCGTGCGCGCGCCTTGACGCCCGCGTACGCTATACGCCCGCCCGGCCGCCCTCACACGCCCTTTGCACACACCCCGCGCGCCAGCCCCTTGCTCCCTCCAACTCGCTCTCCCCTCTCCCTCGTTGTCATTGTCCCCTTTGGTATCAGCTAGCCCAAAAGAGGAGTCGGGGCGGATCCACACACTTGTCCTCTGCTCTTACCCTCTGCTCCTCCTCTTCCACCCCCCCTCCCCCCCCTCCTCCCCCTGCAGGCAATGTCAACAGCCACCGCGCCTCCTCCAGCGGCGGCTGCCTCTGCGTCCATGTCTGCCTCGCCATCGCCAGGTCCACTTCAACATCCACAACCACATCCACACCCACAGCAGCGACAAGGAGGAGGAGTAGGACGTCTGCCGCTCGACTGTACTGTACCACACTCTCACTCCCCCTCCTCTCCTCCCAACCCCACAGACACCCTCTACTCCTCGCGACAACAGCAACAGCAACAGCATCAGCTTGCTCGCGCCCCCACACACGCCGCGCACGGACAGCGGCACAGTCCAAACACTCCCACATCTCCCACCGGCCTCAACTTTCCCTCTGTCCACCTCGGGTCGTTTGACTCGTTTGCAACCTCCCCACTCCATTCGTCGCCGCCTGACAACACCCCTGTAGCAAGAGCCAGCGCGGGAGGCACACCCGAAGCAACAGCAACAGACGCCGGCCCTAGACCTCCTTCCATCAGCACTGGAGGTGCCCATCGCCGCTACGCGTCAAAGGACAGTGTCCGTAGTGCTGGCTCGAAAACGAGCTTAACTGCGCCTCCCTTTGCCAACAGCATCCTCACTGCCGGTGGTCCCGTGCAAGGGAGCAGCGTCAGTGCACCGCAGCACTCATCCTCATACACCACCACTACCACCTCGAGTCCCCTTGACGCGCCGCTCTCGCCATCGGCGTCTCGTCGCGACACCACTTGTGTCGAACCACAACAGACAGAGTCGCCGACAGAGCTCGACCCACCCGAGCCAGCATACAAGGGCGCAGACGTGACGGTCACTCCATCCTCGCCAGACCAAACACACGCCCCGGCTGGTGCAGCTGCTGCGCAAGCAGGTGGCGCGACTGCGTCGTCGTCGTTGTCGTCGCCCACATCCCCCACTGTGCCCTCGCCCAAACACACACAGCGCGTGCGCGATTCACCTCCTCTCCTGTCACCACTATCTTTGGACGGCCCCTCGCTGGCACGATTTGGCAGTACCTCATTCAAGTTTGACGACCTGGCCGAGGACAACGTCGAGAACCGTACTACGCCTCAGCCGCCCTCGAACGCAGCCCGTCCCCTCTCGTGGGCACCAGGAGCACAGGGCGCCGCCACTGCCATTTCCCAGTTTGGAGTGCGTTCCGACGCACGAGCGCCGTCGCCCCTCCTTACCCCGACCTCGTCGACGTTTGACCTCGCGTCGCCCAGGCTCAGAGAGTCGCCGAGCGTTCCACGTCGTCGCACTATCATCCAAGCGAGCCACGCAGCTAAGCGTGCGTCCGGGATACATCCTGCGCGTGAGTCGGTGCCTCCGCCACCTGAGCAGTCCCAGCCTCAGGAGCAGCAGACGCCCGCTCCCGCGTCGATCGAAGGCGAATCTCCGTCGTCGCCTTCGCCAAACCCTCGGCGCATCACCAGCGTCTCGTCCCTTGGCGCATCGTCCACGGGTAACCGTCCGCGGCTCCAGCTTGCGTTCCCCGAGCCGCTCGTCACGTCCGAAGCTGGCACCAGCACAGCCGTAGACTCTCGGAGCCCGCAGGACACGTCCCCCACCAAGAAACGCACCCTCCCGCGTCCCCCAAAGTCATCCAAGGACAGCCACAACCCAACTCCCCCTGCCCAACCGTTGTCCGCGGAGACCATCTCCATGCCAACACCAATGCCCGTCGCCGTTGCAGCCGCACCCACGATCACTTCGCCTACGTTTACCGTACAGACATCGCCAAAGGCCAACATCACTGCGCTCGGGATCATTGCTGGTGAACCAATGGCCATGCACGCGCCTCAACAAGGCGCGCAGGCGTCGGCGCGTTCGCCACCACCCCAGCAACGCGCCTCGCGGGCATCCATCGATCCTCGTGCAAGCCTCGCGACGTCGGCAGACACCCAACTGGCTCTCCAGGTCCAGCAGCAGCAGCAGCAGCAGGAAAAATCCAGGTCCGTGCCGACGCCTATTCCAATTCGGCACCGCCCAACCAAATCCGCGTCAAACTTCCCAAACATCCCTGGCCTAGCTGATGCTGGACCATATCCAACCCAGATGCGGTCGCCAAATGGCCTCGGCCTCCCTGCACTGCCAGCGCTGCCTGGAGCTGGGCCCACGGCCAACGGCATCCCATTGCCACCAGGTATAAAGTCCGGCGAGGAAATCTGCCTCGAGTGCATGATGCGTGACCGCGACTTAGCCGACGTCGACGTTACCGGCGACGGCGTGTGGGAGCGCGCCAGCGATGTCGCGCTCGAGGAGCTCAAGGCTCGCGAGTACGATGTGCTGCGTGGCATGTCCATTGACCACTCCATTTCAACCATGTCCATGGACGACTCTATATCGAGCAGCACGCACGCCGAGACGGCCTCAAGCCCCAGATCGCACGCATCGGGACTTCCGTCCGACGAAGTATCACGTGCGGCCGCCCTTAAGAAGCAGCAGGCGCGTGAGGCGCGTCGTGTTCGCCGTGAGGAGCGCGACGCACAGGTCGCTCGCATCGGGTGGCGTGGATTCAAGTGGGAGGAGGGCACTGGTGGCGAGGGCTTCCCTCGGGGATTCCGTGGCACGCGCCCAGGGGCGCTCACCGAGAAGGGTATCAAGAATGTTTTGACAATGGTGCGTGTTCTTAAGGCTGTTTTGATGGCTGACTAGCAGTACCCCTCGTCGTCTGCGCTGCGCTACCAGATCCTCCAGAGCTACCTCCGTAACCAGTACCGCCTCATTATCGAGATTCGGCAGGAAGCTCATCGGCACGGCCACTATGCCGAGCCCGAGGAGCTCACCTACCCCCAGTCGCCGACTCTGTCGAGCCACGACAGCCAGCCCAGCAGTGGTGGCCCGCGTGGCGCTCCATCCATCAAGGCGCCGTCAATTAGCACTGCGCGGTCGGCTCCTGTCACGATGCAGCCTCCCACAGCGCCACGGCTTCGCGAGAGCCCGTCGACGCCCGCGGGCCTCAACTCTGGCATCCAGGCCCGCCCAAGAACGCAGTACCTTGGCGAGCACGACCCGTCGTCGAGACTAAGCACGGCAACCAACATTCGCCAGCCTCTGCATGTCAGCACAACGTCTCCTCCCAACCGCCAGTCGCACTTCAAAAACCCCAGCACGTCTGTCGGCACCAAGGGCCGCGAGTCCAAGTTCTTTGCGGGCGACGAGTGGTCCGACACCGAGGACCTGTGGCCCGGCTACGACGACCTCGGCTCACCGGGCTCTGGCCACTTGCGGCCATTTTCGTTTGCCGTGCGCGCAGGCCAGCAGCGCGAGGGAAGCATCGGATCGCATCACCGCCGCAGCTTCTTTGGCAAGTTTGGTGACAGTGTCACGAGCTTCTTCACTGGCAGCCAGGGTGGCAGCGGTAGCATGATGGACATGCACTTAGGCATCGACATGGACCGCCGCAACCGTACCTCGTCGTACCAGGCGCACGAGAGTCCGCGTGTCAGTGCGTACGTGCCCGCGCGCCCTGCATTCTCGACTCGGCAGTCGTCGTACACTGCGCAGCCACAGATGGACGAGATGCCCGCTAGCTCCCAGGACCGTCCACGCGCTCGTTCCGTCGCTGTACCTCAAGCACATGTACCCCAGCGGCAGCGCCCGACACCCGTGTCCATGTACGCGGCTGAGGAAGAGGTGTCGCCCAAGAAGAAGAACGGCATCAAGGGCTTGCTGCAGAAGATGAAGGGCAAGAAGGGACGCCGTGCGTCCATGTCTGCGGCCAAGGCCGAGGAGATGGGCATTGGCCAGACCCCTCCTCCACCTGCCGAGCTCGAGCCTCCCCCGCCAATGAACTTCCTCGTGAACCGCAACGAGCGCAACCACGACCGCAAGCGGTCGAGCTCGTCGTTCTCCATCCCTAACGACAGCCAGCCATCTCTACCCCCTGGATCTCCCGCGCACATGAGCCAGCGCTCGGTCTCGGCTCCGATGGGTTCTTCCGGCAGCGACATTAGCCCCACGAGTTCACGTTTCCTTGCGGAACGCCCCAGCGACATCCCGCGTCGCAGCACGGCGCCCGTTGAGTTACCGCCAGGCGCTGCGGAGAGCGGGTTCCACCTGCGCAAGACGTCGCAGCCGTCGCCGGGTATGGAGATGCTTTCTGGCACGCCTCCTGGCGGCATGCCGCAGGTGATCACCGCGTTCGAGAATGGGCCAATGTACAGCGAAGAGCCGCAGCCGATGGGTCCCCGCGACAGCGTGGTTGGTCCTCCGGGCGCGACAGCTCCCAACTCGTACTACCGCCAGAGCCAGCCGTCGCTGTCGTCGCGGCTGTCTGGGTCGTCGACGACGGTGCCTGCGATCGAGACGCCCGAGCCAATGAACGGGGCCATGTACCTCGCACCAAACTCGCAGGGCAACACGTCGCCGAACCGATACAAGAACCTTCCGCCGCTCCCGCCCGGGATGGTCGCTGCTATGCCGTCGCCCGACCAGTTCAGCGACGCCGACTCGATGCGCCAGATGAGCATGTACGAAAAGACCGCGAGCCGCATGTCGACAGCGTCGTCGTTCCCGCGCACGTCGGTCATGTCAGATTCGCCGACTGTGCACCGGACTGGCGTGCCGCCGTCTGCCGAGTACTTCCCTACCGCGTCGCCGCGGTATCAGCAGCCTCAGCTAGGCAGCCCGCCGCACATGACGGTACCGATGCCGAACTCGTCCGCGAGCAGCCCGGGCGGCATGCCGTCCACGCCGTTCCTACAGCCGAACAATGGCGGGTTTGTCCCGCAGCACCGTGTGATCCAGCCGCGCGCGAGCTTTGACGCGCTTGCCGACCGCAACAACCAGCGCGTGCGCCGCTCGACCGCTGTGCCAGGCATGCTCGGTATGCCGGCCGAAATGGGCCGCAACGCGCAGAGCATGTACATCAACCAGTCTGCGGCGGCGTCTACTGGCTCGTTTGGCAGGTTCCTCAAGGGTGGCGGCGCAGACGGCGGCCACATCCCGCCGCCGTACGTCACCAACGTCGTCAACACTGTCCCCGTCACCGAGGACAAGAAGGAGCGGAGACGCGGAATCAAGAGTTTCTTTGGTAAAAAGTAGACTCGCCCTCTCGCACATTCGGACACTACCTCCCTGCTCTGCCATGTTTTCTTTCTCCATGCCCCGTCCACGCACACCAGACACGTAATACATACACTCTCATACCCCCCCATGGTTCTGGTTGTAGCACTACAGCATACTGGCGGTGTAAACGCCATGCATACTTGTTTGCAACGTTCAGGTTGGAGAGGGCCAGCTCAGGTCGGGAAATCCGCCTGTCCATTGGATGCGAAAATTGCCGCTCAGCCTCAAATAGCCGCCCCCAACCCCGGTCCTCAACTCAGACCGGTCGCGTGGCGAAATGGCATCGCGTCTGACTACGACTTCCATCGTGTATCAGGAGATCGCGGGTTCGACCCCCGTCGTGACCTAAACGAGTTACGTTTTTGCCGCCGACGTCGGCACGTCTTGCGTTTCTGCTTGTGTCCTGGCCGCGTTGACATGGTGTCAGTCGTGGTGGTGACGAAGTATAAAGATAGTGGTGATGGATGCATGCAGTGATGCGCAATGACAACCCCTGCATGCATATGGCATCACAGTCTACGAATTGGAGTACCCAGCGCCGGCCTAAGCGTCCTTGACGCGGGGGCGGGTAGGCCACGCGCCCGACTCCTTGAGCGCAGCGGCCGCGGCGTCCTCGGTCCCAGCGACGATAGCGCGGATCGCGTCGATCTCGGCCGCGTCGTCGCCGGCAGCGGCGTCAACCGGGTCGGAGAGGGGCACGAATGGGCGGGAGAACGTCGACGCGAAACGGGGTACGAGGGCGGCGCAGGTATCCGCCACGCTCGGCCGCGGGGTGTTGACGCCTGCCTTGTCCAGCATACCCGCCAGCGACACGGCGCGCACGTCCGCTAGCCCACACGCCGTCACGAGGTCAAACCACGGGATCGGCTCGGGCGTGATGTTCATCGCGAAGCCGTGCGAGGTTATCCGGTGCCGCAGGTGGATGCCGATCGACGCGACCTGCGAGCGAAAGCGAACGCGAGCGGAGCGAGCGTGAGCGTGAGCGTGGCCGTGGAGTGTGTGTGTGTGTGTGTGGTGGTGTGGTGTTTCGTCAATGGGAAGGGGTAGGACAAGACAGACGCCGAGTGCGCAGAGGCGGGTGTCAGCGTCAGAACTAGTCGTCGTGCTCGGGCTTGCTCGACGGCGCGTTGCGCCGTCTCGCGCGCGGCTCGCGACTCACCTTCTCCGTATCGCTCGCAAACACGCCCACATGACCCTCGGGATGCGGCGCGAGCACCTCCAAACCGAGATCACGCGCGTACTCTGCCAGCAGGGCCTGGAGGTACTCTACATAACACCTTGTCGGCGTGCCCATCGCCGCGAGGTCAAGGAGGGGGTAGCCCACCACCTGACCTGGGCCATGGTACGTCACCTGTCCACCACGCTTGGTGATGTAGAACCCTGCGCCGACGTCAACCACCTTGGCTTCCTCCGGGTGTAACTGGTCGGGATTGGGCGTGTTGTCCCGCCTGCCCGTGGTGTATGTCGGTGTGTGCTCTGTCATTAGCCCTGCGTTAGCGGGTGCCACTTGCCAAGGAGGAACATTACGTCCTGCGCGCTGCTCTCGCCGCGCGCGCGACGTGCTAGCCGTTCCTCGATCACGCGTGACTGGAGCGATAGTCCCACGGGGTACGGCAGCGGCGTTGAGAAGATGTGGTAGCGTACTGGAGACAGCGACGCTACGCCTGTGCCAGTCGGCGCCGTCTTGCCCACCGCGCCAGCGCACGCCGCGCCGTCCGCCGGCGCAAGGAGCGCACGCGACACCGTCCTCGAGAACGCCCGGATACTGCTCGTGCGCATGCCGCTGCTCGTGGTGTATGTATGTATGTGCAGTGACAAAATGTCAAGCAGACGTCCACTCGCTGCGGCACAACCCGGCCCGCCGCAAGTTCCGTCCAGATCCGGCGGCCCCGCAATTCCCATCCCCACAACTTTATCCCACCCCTCCACACCACCAAAGCACTGTCTCGATGCCTAACTCTACATATATACGAACGGTGTCACAAGGAGTACACAAAAAGATGAAAAGATGTCAACCATGCCGGCGTGCGTGTGCTAGTCGTTGTCCGCCAGGGGGAGGTAGCCGCCGCTGCCCGCGGGCGTCTCATGTTTGGCCGTGGCCGACGTCGCTGCGGGTGCAGGACTGTCGGCCGCAGGCAGCGCAGACGGCGTCGTGCCCCCAGTACCAGCACCCACGGCACTCGCCGTACCCGTGCCTGCGCTCGAGTCCTCGGCTTCCTCCTCCGCAGGCTCTTCAGGGATCTCGGGCGTCAACCGCGATCGCGCCGAGCCCGCAGCGCTGGCCGACGGCGTCGAGGCTGGCATCTCGTCGAGCTGCTGCGACGGCGTAATGACCAGCGTCGAGAGGAACACGTCGTTCATCGGCGTCTGCGCAAGGCTCGCGGCCGTCGACGCCTCGCGGTCGGCGCCTGCGCCTGCGCCTATCGATACAGGCGCCGCGGTGGCGTGCGACTGCGGCCCGTCCTCGTCCGCAGGCGTGTGCGTGCCGCTCAGCGCTGGCGTGTGCGTGCCAGCCGACGCACGGGACGACGACGGCTCAAGCGCTCCGGTGTCGAGATGCAGCCCGGGCCGCGCTTGGGCACTTTCCGAAGGGCCCTCCTCGCTCGACTCGGCAATGCCATTGACACTGAGACTGCCGAGAACGTCAGGCAGGTCGGCTGCGTCGACGTTTACTGTTGTGTCGGCCGGAGCCGTGGTGGCAGGCTCTGCCTCGGCGCTCGCATCGGCGCCCGCGCCCTCGGCTGCTTCCGGCGGCGGCACGCGCACCGACCCTGTCGAGTTGCGGCGTGAGCGCACCGACTGACGCCGCGACGCGGCGTCCCATGCGTCCTCCACCTCGACGTCCTCGTCAAGATTCGCATATGTGCGCTGCGGTCAGTGGAGTCCCACGCCCTATGACATACACAAAGGGGGCACGAGAAGCCTGGGTGATGCTGCATCAGCAGCGGGCGAATACACTTGTAGTGATACACATGAGAACAAGGGCTGCAGGTCAGCTCGATACGTGCCAAACCGGACGCACGCTATGAAGAGAGACTGGGCAGGCGCCACGGAGAAGAGACAGATACAGCAGTCGGTGACGCTCGCCTTTTTGGGCTTGAACGTGGGCGAGGCATGCTTCTCCGGCGCCTCCTCGCCGCGCAGCGCAGTCAGCTGCTTGATGGCCTTCTTGCTGCACGGTTAGTCACACCCGATACGTTCCACTCACTTAAACTCGGAAGCACCCCGCTGCTGCCACTCGCGGCCGACCTCGACACGCATCTTGACGCAGCGGTACATCTCCTCTGCGCCGCCCTGGTAGTCGACGCCGAGCTGCAGGACGTCGCCATCCTTGAGCAGCTGCGGGCGCGAGTTGACGTTGGGGCTGGAGAGACGAATGTGGTTTAGGAATGTGCCCGACGAGCTCGCAGTGTCTCGGATGAAAAACTTGCCACCAGGCTCACACCAGATTTCCGCATGCGAGCGAGACACGACTTTGCTCTTGAAGGCCGCACGCGGCGAGAGCAGTTCGCCACCACCTCCACCAGGCGCAACCGCAGGCGGGACAAACGGCGTAGCCGCAGATCCATGGCCTGCGCCACCGGCACCGCCCGCGGCGTCTGCGCCGCCAGCCGCACCGGTGTTTGCCCCCGCAGTTGTCGCCAGCGCGCCGGCCGCCGCTGCCGAGCGGTCAGTGAACCGCCCAATCTTGAGGAGCAAAGGAGGCGGCCGGCCGTTGACGGGCGGGCCCGGGTCGGTGACGCTTGCGGCCGCAATGGTGGGCACAACACCGGGCGGGACGTGCATGACGCCCATCTCGCGCTGGACGGGCGCAAATGTGAACGACCTGCTTGACTCTAGCACGGGCACGAGGCGGATACGGTGTGTGCGCTTGAGCGCGGGGTCGACGGGCGGAATGGTGACGGGCTCGTTCGACGTCCCTGCGGAGGGCGAGCTCACACTGCGGCCCACGGCATCGCCCAGGGGGTTTGGGCGCTCAGTGCTGGGTGACCCGACGCGGCCCCGAACAGCGGCGACTGCGTTGCTGACACTCGGCGCGCGTGCGCGGCCGCGTAAGATGCCGCCTAGGAAGGAAGATCTCGGAGACGTGGGCGAGGTGAGGCTGGGGCGTTGGTCGGGTGCCATGACTGTGCCGCGGTTTGCCGGCGGTGAGCTTGGTGCCTCTGCGCCAGCTGGCCCGCGTCCATTGACAAACATGCTCGCGGCGGGCATCGCCATTGTCGGCGGCGCGACGTCACAGGTGGGAGGCGCGCTGGTGGGTCTAGGCGCAACAGCTGGGTCGGTCGACAGGTGGTGGACAGTGCTGCTGGGCGGCGGCGTCGAGTGTCGGATCCATGTGTTAATGTGTAGTGAGCGCAGAAGTGGGTGGTTGTGGTGGGGGGTCGAGGAGGAGTTGTTGTGGGTGTTGGAAGACGACGGCAAGGCAGAAGTCGGTGTGTCGTGTGAGTCGGTTGGCGGTCGGTGTGCATGGTGGGTAAAGAGCTCTGTCAGCATTGCTGCTCTTCTGTGTCTGACGGAAGAAGAAGGAGGATGAGGGGTAGTAGTGGTCGCCACTGCTGGGGTAGCGCTCACTGGCGTTGTCGTCGCAGGCGCTGGCGACGACAGTAAATCAAAGTGCGAGTGCTTGGAATGCATTCTGCTTCACTGTTGCGCCAAGGACGATGAGAGAGAGGAAAAGCAGGGGCTCGGCAAGCGCCGACGGGGGCCAGTCCACGATGAGGAATTGATCCTCTTGTATGTGAGTCGCGGGCGGCGGTGCGCGGTGCGCTGTGCGCCCCGTGTGGGAAGGAAAGAGGAGCAGAGAGGAGCAAGTGGGTAGTGGCGATGGCGATGGTGAGAGGGGGGAGGGAGCGAGCGAGCGAGCAAGGGACCGTGCACTGCGCATGGACGTTATAAGGAGGGGGGAACTCACGAGGGAGGGGCAGGGCCGTTTTGATTGTTGCGGGCTTGAGGCAGTGAGAGGTGATGAGGAGTGGTGTGAAGAGGAGTGTTGATGATGATCAAGAGGAGAGTGATGGTTGTGGTTGTGGCTGTGGTTGTCACTCAAAGGAGCACCGGACGAGGGAAGGTTGGATGTCTTTGGGGCCCAGGGCCAAGCTGGGCGGCACACCCACTGGGTGGACTGGGTGGGGACACACCACTGATCCCAATCGTTGTCTATGTCCTTGTTCTCATTGTAATGCTGGTCCACTCTGTTCCTATGCAAATCTGCATACACGGCAAATACCAACGACAGCGTGCACACACAATGCCGTGTGTGTGCATCGCGCGCGTGTATGCGGTGATAATGAGGGCGCGCGGCAACCCGCAACCCGGCAGCCACCGGCAACACGCCAACAGTGTCAAGGGTGCATCGTGTGGTGTCGACCTGCCAAGAACATCAACACAAAGGTCCAACCCTTCTTGTTCGGTTCGCCCGCAACCACACCCATTGGTCAAGGTGGGCGAGCAGACCGTGCCTCGGCGTCGCTCCTCACATCGTGGCTTGTGAAACTCAAGCACTCGAGCTCACGACCTTGATCGTTTCTATGCCCCGTCATGTGCTCACTCCTATCCCAAGCCACAGCGGGTCACATGCGCACTGCACCGGCACTGCTAGACCGCAGACTGCGTTTTGTCCTTGCTAACGGCACCGCGGCACTGCATGGCGTGGCACATGCTCGTTTCAGGCTGCATACAAGTGGGGGCCGCAGCAAGCAGAGCTGCATATCCGCACGACGCCCACCTCGCTTAGGGACGACAGGGGCTTGAATGCGACGCAGGAGCACAGCGCACAGAGGGCTCATAGATCACGTGATATAGCTACCCAAGATTACGAGAAGGTAGTGATTTACATTGGTTCAGCTGTCCGTTGCTGGAAAACAACGTTCCAGTGAAGACGCTACGGGTTCGACTGACGCACCAAGAATCCCTACACGGTGTTCTCGTTTCGTCCAGCGGATAGGTTGGCATCGATAGGTTGGCATCGGCGTTCCTGTGTTCCGGCGTCCATGGAGTGGCAGGTTAACCAGCCAACCAAGGTACTGTAAATGTTTTGACTTGCCGTAGAGCACCGGTACTGAGCAATGCGTCGTCACTAGCAGTGTGCATAGCGTATGAGCGCATAGATGGAGAGTGCGGCATTCGAGTTGTGCGTCGCGGAGCTGTCAGGTGTAGGCAGTGCCAGTGAAAGAACGTACAGTTTACAGTAGTGCGTCTGCACGCCGTGTGGGAGCATGAGAGACGGAGGACGCTGAGAGAGTGGTCTCCTGCACAACCCCTCGAGTGGTTTGACTTGCTGTTCGGAAGCGTGAGTGCTCGGGAAACTGGTTTGGCATCCATACAAGATGCACCCTCTTGACTGAGCGGCGCTCAGCGTCGTCCTCACAGCCCACCAGACGATGGACGAGTACAGAGCGACGCTTGCGGCGCTCGCGGGGCTGGCGACAGGCGCTCCGGCGAACGACTCTGTAACCACAGAGCCAGGGCACCCGGCGGAACGCGCAGCGCAGCTACCGACGTACCTCACCCAGCCCGCCGATCAGGAATCACTTGTGAATCACCACGGGGCGATGTTCTCGCCGACAGGCGGGGCAGACACCCGCACCTCGGCCAACTATCGAGACTGGAACGGCGGCGACGTCCGCGCGACCACGCCGGTGATGGGCAGTGTGCCTAGCACAGGAGCAGACGCGGTACGGCCCGCCCTGCGTGATGATCGCGCAGTGCCGCCTAAACCTGAACGTGGGACGCTTCAGTCGCCGATTGATGAGGGCGCCTCCCGCACGTCCTCGGGGCAACCCACAGCCCCAACCGCCGAGAGCAATCACAACGCCCCCAGTTTCCCTCATAAAGTCGGTACAGCTCGTCGGCATAGTCGGACGTCGACGACTCCGAGCTCGAGCACAACCTCGCGGATCTCCATGTCACCTACTAACCGACAGGCGATCGCCGAGTGGAGACTGGACGTGTTCGAGGCCAACGCGGGGCCGCCCGAATCCGATCACGCGCAAGAGGCACCACAAATAAACCACACGTAGCGAGGTATCCCTCGCTCATTCCCAGGAAGCAAGCCACAATGCATGATATGGATATCAATCAATTCAGCAGCTGATCAGCATCCCTGCTGCTGATCAGGGCACTGTACTGTCTCGTGGCGACGTGCTAGAGGGAGTGCGGTGGCCGCCGGCCGAGTAATCTTGTGTTTGCGGCGCGTTCTCAACGTCCCATTCGGTGCGTCGACGTTGTGGTGCGAAGCATGACGAAGGCCTGGCAGACATTGCCGCTCCGACTGCCGGAATGCTCGTCTCCGCACTGCTACCGAGCTACCGAACACGCGCCACCGGGGACAACGTCGGCAAGGTCGTTTACATTGATCGTGGATGTCAGTGGTTGCTATTCTTAGCCTTTGCCGTCCGGGATCATTTCAGCTCGCCACCACAATGTTATACCATGCGCAGACATCGTCGCGAGCAACGTTCTCGTCATTGCCATTCAGACTCGCCACCACACCCCTAGCCACTGCACTTGACGGCGCACAGCTGTGCAACCAACACTCAACTCGACGTGGCAGCAGTGACTTTGTTATCTAAAAATAAGCCGGAGATCGGTGGAGCAATCCGTGTGCCCTCGGCCCCGAGCCCAAACATTTCGTCGGACGTGCCCGTTGCTGTGTTCCACCCCGGAGACCACCACAACGACCTCTTCAAGCATACATACTCTCTGCGCGCAACTCACTTTCCATCGCTCTGCGCGCACCAAGCGATCCAAACGGCGCAACATGTACATACCGGTACTGTCGTCGATGCTGCCGGCGGCGACGCCAGGACCTCACAAGACGGTTGGGTTTGCGACGGTCCGCGCGCCAGCCCGCGAGTGGGTACACCCCGCCAGTCCCACGTTCAAGGCGCCGTCACGGCGTGCTGGCCAGCCTGCACTGCGGATAGTACAGAGCGCATGGGGCGTGTATTACCCCGCTAGCGGCGGGGCCACCCGCTCCGCGCCATCGTCCCCAGCGAACACGTCGTCGTCGTCCTTATCGTCATCGTCATTCGCGACCAGCGGATCCCTCACACCAAGATCGACACCTGGCACCCCCACCAGCTCCGCGGGTTCCTTGGGTGCATCGACTACCAAGAGAAATGGCGCTAGAGGATGGAGTGGATGGGGTAGAAACAGTCCCGCGGCGGCGTCAACGACCGATACGACGACAGCAACGCCCGTCGGCGTGCCAATGGTCGCTGAGCCTGTTGCCGGGGTGATGCGGGGCTATGACAGATACTTTGGCCAAAAGGGCGGGTGGTTGTGTACGTGTGGGCGTGTGAGCGGTAACTGACAGACAGGGTCGATGATGGCGCCTGCTGTGGCGCGATACACAGTAAGCTACTTGTGGTTGTCGCCAGCTGACAACAGCTCCCACTGGTTCCCAACGCGCCCCTCGCGCCCAGCGCCACGCCATACCCGCTCGTCATCTTCAGCCACGGCATATGCGGCACGCGCACGACGTACGGGTATGTCTAGTCCGACCTGTGGATGTCGCTAACGCTAGCCAATATTGCCAGGCACTCGCGTCCGAGGGCTATGTAGTCGTCGCTGTTGAGCACGCCGACGGAACTTCCCCTTGTGTACTTCTACCCGACGGCGAGCTGTCCTTTACCGTCCTGAACGAGCTGGAGTGCGTACTCTGCTGCAACTTTGCTGACGCTCAGATGGCGACTAGACGACAGCACATCCACTCCGTCGTCGACGCGGTCCCGTTCAGGCTCGAGAACCTCCGACACCAGCGAGAGCAGTGGCGGTGCGTCGAGCTCGGGACGTAGCTCAGAAGCAAGCAAGCCCCGACGACGCCGGAATCGCAAGGTGCCGGCGAAGCCGCAGTTTGACGACCTGTACGCGCTGCAGATTGACCAGCGCGTGCGCGAGCTGTACGCCGCGCACGAGGCGTTCTGCGACATGCTAGGCGGCGGGCGCGTGTCCGTTGACGGGCTGGGCGAGGACGCCGCGCGTAAATGGGCAGAGAGCTTTACGGGGCACGTGGACGTGTCGCAACCAGTCTTCGCGGGACACAGTTTCGGCGCCGCGACCGTGTTTCGTTCCCTTGAAGCGCCACCGTCCGACTACGCGCCTCTCACGCTCCGCGCCGTCGTCGCTCTTGATCACTGGTGGGAACCCTTTCCCAAGATCACTGACCGCCCCGCGCTCCGTCACCCCATCCCGCCTGTCCTCGCGATCAACTCTCAAGAGTACACGCAGTGGCGAGATCAGTGGCCGAACATCCTCAAGAGCTGCAAGGACGCGGACGCAGCCCTCGTCACTATCCTCGGCACGACGCGTACGTCCCTACTCACGACACAACTAACCCCAGACGAGTCGTTCTGCGACGTTCCCCTCCTCTGGACAATGTCGCCAGCAACGGAACGCTCGTACCTCGCCACGATGCACTCGCTCACCTGCGCCCTCCTGGATGGCACACTCTCGACACACCCCGCCATGCGGCGTGCGCCCGACAACGGCGACTTTGCTTCCAGCGGAAGAAAGATGGTTGGGAACAAGGGCGACGTCGTGGTCCACCTCGTCGGGCAGTCGGGCGAGTCCGACGAAGGGCATAGGAATAGAAAGGCACTACCCAGCGATTCGGACAAGCACAACGCCGCCGTAGTCGACATCCACGTCGTTCCAACCCTCGGGAGCGACTCGGAGAGAGGCATGATTGCACAACGCACCGCGCACGCATAGACATTAGTTAGGACATCTTCTTGGAAACACACGTAGTGTAGATCGCATTGTACTTCCATCATGCATTGTTGCACGATACAGGCATCTTGGGGGGCATGTTGGAGGCGTACGCCCTGCAATTGTGCACATTTCAAGATACTGTAGCACTGGCACCAGTGCCGACATGTCGTGCTCGTGCTCATTGTAACGCCCAGTTCACAACGTCTGGAGAAGTTCATTATGGCGTGCAATGTTTGGAACACGGCGACGCCATCTCGAGGCAGCTCGTTGACTTGACGGAAAGTATGAACCAAATACCCAGAAGTACTGTATTGTCCCGAGCGGGACCCACGATACGGCGTGAGCTGCTGGGGCTGCGCCCCTCAATGCAGCTACTCATCTTTCCTTGCTTATCTCAACTGTGTCCTCGCTGGCAGCTCATCGATGCCGACTCAACGTCGCTCGCCGGTTCCGATAAAACATGTCCCTTCGGCCGCTAAAGCTGGATTGTATACAACGCGCGGGTTTCTTCTAGGATGCAGTACACCCCCTTCGCACTTGAACAAACATTTTCGCTGTCTTCAGGACGTGTATACCTTGTCAGCAAGACTTATCTAGCCTAAAGATATACCTTGTGATGCTATCCCCAACGCCACACGCCCCATTGCGCCAGCAACAATATCTGCAGGCACCTCCTGCACATGTCCTCATGTTGTTACCATCGCCGACGGCGTTGTCAACGAGTGAGCTATAAGTCGCAACTTCTTTCGGCTGGATAAGCTTTAAACGCCCACAACGACACATGGTGGGCATGCCATAACCCCATGTCGTCCGATTGTCGCTCGTGATACTGATGTGCGGGGCGAGGCACAGGTACAGTACAGCGACAACCGTGACAGTGTAATGACGACGATGTCACACTGACGCACTGGAACAGGGTTGTCGCGCTGCTGGAATGGGGCTAGACGGACGCGTCCGTTGGCAGTCCCCAACAAAGACAACTGCAGCTGCAGCTACAGCACCACTACTGTGGCAGTAATTTGACCGTGGCGCAAGACGTACGCCACACCACTTGTCGAGGTGCGCGAGCTAGTCGTTCCTGCCAGTACAGTAGCGTGTTTCGGGGTATTCCACTAAGGTTTATCGTCCGAAACACTTGGCGGCGCGGCGTGCGTGAGCTAAACGACTCCGACACCCCGGCACCACCGGCCCCCTGCGCACAATGCCGTCGGCCTGGGGCGCGAACCTAGCGCGCCGCGCCGTCGTATCCGAGGGGTAAGCCACGCCGAGGCAGCCCCGTGAACTCATCCGCCGCAAACGGCGTGCAGCGTACTGGACGCGGCGATCGGTGGCGTCGTGATTGGAATCACCCCGCGCGTCAGATGTCCAACTAAAGTTGGAGGACAGAACATGCCTCTACTTCCCCCATCAGCCAACACCTCTTGGCCTGGGCTTGCTCTTCGAGCAGCAGCCCTAAGGAGGTGGCGTCTCCCGTCTCCTCTGCACATCTTTCCTGCAAGCGCGGATGTCAGGCCTCACCGTTGCTCGTGAAACGTTGGTGACATACACTCTACACCAGAACGGATGCGGGGGACATAAGGTTAAGGAGAACAGGCACGACAGTCTCCTCCCATGGTCACGCACACCTGGCCACTGAAGGGTGCCAGGGGGTACCGTACGGGCTCCAGCTGCCGCTCCAGCAACAACTTGGCGGAGATTTGTGTGTAAGGGTGGCGGCGACAGGGCGTGCCGTAATCCGAAACAGACAACTGACTGCCTGACAACTCGGCCTTCGCGGGGTTCCAGCCTGCACGTCCGTCGGACAAGACGCGCTGGACGCGAGCGCACGGCCGCGGCGGGCTATGTGCTAGATTGACTGCCTCTGCATATCTTCATTTCTACGAGCACGTTGAGTGAGACAGTTTAATTTCAGCAAACAAGCTCGGCGACGGCTAGGAGTGGCGTCTGGATCTTCTCGTCATCGAGGCATGATCCGCGCTTCGGGGTTATTTCTGCCCACTGCCGTTGGCGTTGTCGTTGCCGCTGACTTTTCCTGAAACGTCGGAACGCAGAGCTCCTGTCTCGGCAGACAGGACATGTCACGAACGGCGTGGGAACAACGTCGTCTGCGGGATACAAACAGTGGAGCTGGGGTCGACCGAGCAACGTCAGACACAAGTAGCAAGAACGCGGCACACAAGCCCAAGCGCTCACCACTCTCTTGTAGCAGTAGAATACATGTAATTGTTCGGTACGTTGAATTAGTCCAAGGTAAATGTGTAGGCGAAAAGAGAGGCGGCGACAATGTGGAGAACGCCTCAGGCGTCGTCTTCGTCGTCATCGTCGTCTTCAGAGTCGACGTCCGACTCGTATTCCTCGCCCTCTTCTATGATCTGCTGGAGCTTCCGGAGCTCGACCAGTTCTGCCTCCTTGCGTGCGTTTGCGACGCGGAGCTCCCACAGCTCCTTCTCGCGCATCTCCTTGAGCTCGCGTTCCTGCGCGGCGCGCGCCTGTGCGTTCTTGACGGCACGGCGGATGGGGCACGAGTCCTGGACAGCCTTGAGACGCGTGCGAACTTGTTCCTTGTACCACTTTTGTGTGCGGACCTGGAGGTTGGTCGTCGATGCATTGAGACCCTTCTTGCCGACAAACTCGCTGTCGTCGAGCGCAATGCCCCGGCCAATGGTGCGTGTACGGACTGGTGGCAGAATGTCAAAGGTAGGGTCGGCCGACGACACGCGTGCCTTTTCGCCCTTGGTCAGAGCCATCTCCTTGAACTTGGCGTCCAGGTCGACAAAGCGGAACTGGGCATCGCGAGCGGCTTGGGTACGGGGCGCCTTGGCAGGAGCCTCGGTACCGCCTTCACAAGCGGCGGCCTCGCTGCTAGCAATGATTGAGCAAACGGCGGGCTCACGCAGCTTGACAGTCGTGTTGACAATCCTTGGTACCTCGGCGACAATAGTCATCGAGTGTGCAGACTCGACCGACTCGGGGGGATCAGCAATGATCGAGCACAGGTCGTCTTCCGAGTCGCTGCTGAACATGCTTTCGCGCTCGTCGCCGTCGTCAGTCCCGGCGTCAGTCATCGAGTTGCGCCACGCCGACACCTGCTGCTGTCAGCTTTGAATCGTCTTATGAGGACACATACAGCATTGAGCTCGTTGCCTTCTTCATCGAGCCACGGCGTAGCCATGATCTTTTGTCCTTGGGTCTCCTCAGCAGCGAGGGCGCGTGCCTCGGCTGCAGTCCAGGCAGCGAGCTCGGCGCGGAGCTCGGCCTCGATGCGCAGAGCCTCGTTGCAGGCCTCGCAGTCGCAGTGCAGCGACGTCAAGTCGTATGCATTGTCATAGTCCTCCCCGTCCTTGTCGAGGGTCATGGCGAGCTTGTCATATTCCTCCTGGGTAAGGTCGTCCTTGCTCCACTTGCCCGAGAACGTCGAGCTGGACGACGACTGGATCGATGTGGCAGGCGTCGAGGCGCCCGAGTTGCGCCAGGGCCCAAACGTCGAGGTCGAGGTCCATGGTGACGAAGTGTCGGATGCCGACGACACGGGCCCAAAAGTCGACGTCGACGTCCACGGCGAAGGCGAGTTGTCCTTGGCCGCGTTTGACGGAAGGCGGTACAGCTTGTAAGGCCCCGTCGTCGCAGCCTGCTTGGACGACGTGCGCGGTGGCAGCCACATCGCCACAGGCGTGCTTTGCTGCTCCTTGACCGCAGCCATTACTTAACTATTGGTCGCACAATCGTGTGCGGCGAGTGAGAATGTTTATGACGAACAGAGAGGGGGCTTCAACGCGGGGTGAAGCTGTCGTTGGGTTTTATGTATCGTTGCTGAACAGCGGACCTGTGTACGGCTTGACTACGACTCCTGCTAGACTCTGCACCCGAGGCTCTGGAGTGCTCTGACCATGCCCTTCATGCCGTGGTTGCCGCACTTGGGCTGTGCTTGCGTGTGCAGTGTGGACAAGCGACATGCCGGCAGCGCGTTCAACCGCCAACCCCTTCTTGTTGTGCATGGAACGCGCATCGTCGTCGGACATTGTGACGGCACCATCCCCCCTTCACCCTGCCCTTGTGTCTGTCCCCTAATCTACAAACCTTGTTTGCAACTGTTTGGAAGCTTAAATACCGCTCGTCAAGGGAATGGCGTCTCACATCAGCGTCAAGGGCGAGTACCTGCTTTCCGTTTATAGTCGCTCCGCAGGACACAGGGATTCCGGATTAGTCGGCGGGAAGCGGCAGTGTGATGTGCACGCCGTGACGACTGGGACTGCAGCTTGGCCCGACTCCTGGGGCCAGATCTGCTTTACATAGACGAGCGGAAGTCAGGTGCTGCGCGCCAAGTTGCTTTTGTCGCTTTACTTGCAGAGGAGGCACGTCCAGGCGTTGCTTTGCTACAACTGCCCCTCAGTGCCTTGGACCCGTTCCTCTGGCACCACCGCGCAACTCCTCGACGGCACTGGACAGCGACGGGCACAACAGGCCCGTCCATCGAGGCGTCAGCTCTGACATGCTCTAGACTCGCAAAGGCTGCTTTCCGATGACGCCAACTCCAGCCAGACACACTTCCAGTCTCATCGGGTTTCCACAGTCCTATGCTTCAGGCTCCACTGGGATTGAAGCGGCCGTAGACAGAAGGAACTATGCAAGGAACAGATATACCACCGAGCAGTGCAATGGCCCACGGACTGTGGCTGCAGCTTTGAGCCTCCCCGACGTCGCATCTCTACGCCACCTCGGGCAGGCTGGGCAGGCTGGCCGTGGGCCCCCAATGCGCTACGTACTCTCCGGCAGACGGAATGCCCCAGGTATGCCAAGTACCGTTTCAGACTCGCGAGAACAGGAGCTTGTTTGGCTTTTCTAGCGCTCCGGATTACATCAAGTGCATACCTGTCGTATGGACGTGGATTGATGTCTCCGCGAGCCTCGACTGGGGCTGCAGCGCGGAATGTGTCATTCTGGAACGCCGGCAAGTCAGCCGCGCCAGGAGTCGGCCAGCGATGAGACGCCAGCTTGCCCTAGCTTTGCCATTGTCTCCATGTCTCCTTTGTCTTGTGAGGCCACATCCCTTGGCAAGCACCTGCGCGTTCCTTGCTTGCTCTGTCACTCCCGAAAGCTCCAGAGCTGTCCTGTTTTTCCGATGCCCTTCGGCCACCGGCTTTGGTCCCAACGGCCGTCGACGCGCTCGTGGAGCGGCTCATACACATGACGCCTAGAGGTCAGGCATTGTACGATGCCCAGGAACCATGCCGCGTTAGGTTGCTGCACCTCCTCGAAGGGGACTGGGGCATGTTACACCAAGTGACTACTGTCGTGCAACGTCAACGTAGTGCAGCGCTGTGCATGTCCAATTCCACCGCCTTGTTCTCTAGCCTCCTGATTCCCCGGACCGCTAAACCTGGACTGGTATTGCCCCAAACCATCTTGACCACATTAGGTTGGATTGTACATAATCATGCATCGTACTATGCAATACAGAGTGATCCATGTGCGTGTCGCGGGAGCAGCATGAGCAGTGCACCGTCCCTCCACAGACCTGCCGCATCCGCCGAGTGAAGTGGCTTGGGAGAACGCCATGACATGATGTCGGTCACCAACCCCCACGGCCCCATCGCCTACCGGCGTCTCCGCGTCTACCGCCGTAACGGTCACGGCTTTGGGGCATAGGTTCACGCTGGCTCCATCCGCCACTGCGGCCTCCACTGTCGTCGTCGGGGCGGTACGAGTCGCCGCCGCGCATAGCGTTGCCCCGTCCCTGTACTCGGTCGTCGCGGAGGGGTCGCCAGTCGCGTCCGTCACGATCATCCTTGGGGCCCGGTCCCCACCTGTCGCCTGCGCGCCAGCGCTGTGGCTCGGTGCGTGGTGCACGACGCGCGGCGCCGGGTCCTTCGCGCCATACGAGGACAGGTCGGGCACGGGTATGTCGCAGCGGGGAAGCACGGTCAGGGCGTTCGGGGCGTGCCAGTGGGCCGGATGCAGCGGCGTCACGAGCCGCGCGGGCTGGGCCGGACATGCGGTCTGCAACGCCCGCGCGTCGGTCTTGAGGCTCGTAGTGGTCCCCCGTCGCGGCTGAGCGTGGACCCATGCGTTCGACGAGGCGGGCGCTCGCAGCGGTAGGAAGAGGCGGAGGAGGCGCAACGGCGCTCGGTCGACGTCCCTCGGCCTCGAGAGAGAACGTCCATTCTCCGTTGTCGTTATGCGCCACGAGGGCCAGTCGCGCCCGGCTAGCGTCCCACGCCCCTTCTTCTTCAGACAGCAGGCGGGGCACGGCCGCCGGATCGACAAACTGTACCTCCAGGGGACTGCCGGTGCCCTCGGGCCAGACGGTGCCGTGTACGCGTGTCGCGGCGGCGACGGCATCGTCGACACTGGCGTATCCCACGTAGGCATGGTCCTTGATGCCCGACAGCCAAATGCCGGCGTAATCATCATGGCTGAACGGCATGCGCGGAGCGGGTGCGCCGGCAAGGCCATCGGATGCAGGATGCAGGTGCTCGTGCAGCGCAGAGAGCAGAAGCGGCCGCCGCAGGTTGGAGATGTACAGCACCGTGCTGGGTGGGAAGCGTTCTTCGAGGTGCGCGAGGGCGGTCGGAAGGGTTACCGAGGGAACGGGTGAGCGCGCAGGAGGTGCCGCATCGTCGTGGTCTACCTCCATCGATACGGCGGCGTCGGGCTCGTCGGCAGGCTTTCCCGGTGACTGCGGTGGGATCGTTGCTGGTGGAGTAACAACGCGCTCAGCGACACTGGTCCTCTCCTCGTCCATTGTCACGTCCTGCTCGTGGTCCGCATCCTTCTCAACGGGTACAGGTGCGCCCTCATCCCGATTTTCCTCCATTGGTGTACTGCTATCACCCTGCGGCGCTTGCGGTTCGGCTTCCTGCACAGAGACAGGAGCTGCCTGGACAGAATCGGCACGCGACTCCCCGCGCACCGTCTCCTCATCTATCGTCGATGAGCCCGAGGATTGTGCTGGTGGCGGGGGAGCATCCGCTGGCGTCTGATCTTCTTCAGGGGCCTGCGCGTCGCCTGCGGCGTCGGTCGCACCACCATTTGCCGCCTCGTTGTCCACGAACGCCTGCAGCCTGTCGGCAAGCTGACATTAGCATCCACCACGCCACGCACACCCACCTCCTTCTTCAACCCCTTGACCTCTAGCCCGCGCTTCTTGAGCTCGTCCTTGAGCTCCGCGACCTTGAGCTTGCCGATGTCGAGCTCCATGGCGGATCGAGGCTGGGTGATGGAGGATGTTGTGATTTCGACAACACACAGCAACCTCGCGATGACGTTTCAGGGAAAAGCAGGCACCGCCAGTAGTAGTTGTACACACCACAAGTCTCCACCATGCATTGCTCGTCTGTAGCTAAGCTCGTTGCTTTGCATGCATCTCAGGCTTGCAAAAAGATCACCTTGGCTGGCTGGTACTCTGTCACTCCACGCGCCTCAGCCCAGTCCCACTCTGCTCTGCCATCCAGTTTCACCGGACGCGACACCCCAGCTTTTCTGTTAGACTGAGGGGGAATCGAACCCATGGCTCGTCTCAATTGAACGTTGTTTTCTTGTAACGAACCACTGAACCAAAGGTAAATCAAAACAACGCGACACCGAAGCGTGTACATATCCACTCCTCGGTCATGGAGGCACAATCAATGCATGTTTGTAGACTGCAGGCTGTAAGCTTGACCGAAACCTCACAAAACCTCACTTTGTGTGACGCGCGAGCCACCATAAAGTAGAAAGCGGTCGTGTTGAAAAAGTGAGACACATACCCACCCTCACGTCCTCAACTTGCCTGACTATACCATCACACAGCCCACGCTACCTACAGTATCCATGCGCTGGACATGCCACCAGTCTCCGAGAGCATGCATTGCCCGGTGCTGGCAGCAAAAATTTACCTTGGCTGCTGGTTGTCCTGCCACTCCACGCACACCGGTCCCCAAGGAACGCCGATGCCAACCCATCCGCTGGGCGAAACGAGAACACCGTTTTTGGATTTCCGGGGAGGAATCGAACCCGTGGCCTCATCAGTGGAATGTTGTCTCTTGTAACAGACCATTGAACCAAGGCAAATTTTACTGAACTTCGCGAGATTCTGTACGCATAAAGCCCACACACGTAGTCGTCAACCACGTCGATGCATCGTGAGGTGCCATCCAGCTGACTTAGCATTATGCTCTCCGCTCAGCATGCTCTCCGCTCAGCATGCTCTCCGCTCAGCATGCTCTCCGCTCACCGTCCTCGCCTCTCAGGGGTGGCAACAGCCCTCTTGGGCTTTAGCGCCTGTGCTCAGAAGTTGCACGCTCTTAAGATCTCGAGTGGAGAGGCGCGGCGCACGCGTGTTTGACACGGGCGTGGTATGTGCCTTGTTAACGTCAATGGTACGTTTACCGCCCATAATCACGACCAGCTACTTAGTGCCGCTGGTGAGGCCGTGGGGCGTCAGGATCAGTAAGCATACTCAGGCTTGTCATGCGAGCATGCAGCTTGAAGGGATCGAGCAGAGACCTGCGTTCGTGGCTCGTGAGTACAATACAAAGTGACAAAGTGAGGAAGTGTTATTACATTTGGACCTAACCATTCATCGCGTCCTCCTCGTCCACATCCATACGCTGCGAACGCTTGCGCTCCGCGGCAGCCACAGTCGCTGCGTGGCGCCGCTTTGCGCTCGGCCTCGCTGGCTTGTTGGCTTTGCGTTTGCGGGACGCCTTGGCTTTCTCCTCGACGACGACTGGTTCACGACGTGGCTCCACATGTACCTCGATACGCAGAGAGGCCTGCCGTCAGTACACTAGAAACGGAAAGTATGCAACGGCAAAATAGCTGCGGGCGGCGTGGTCCTTCGTCATTGTGACGATCTCCAACGTTCGTGGCTGTGCTCTGTTCCGCGACTTGCGGTGCCGCAGTTCTAGCACGAACAGCCGGTGCCTCCATATCTTTGGGCCCCGGCTCAGCATTACACTTCGCCTCCGTTTTACGCGCCTATCCTCCTTCCCTTTTAAAACGAGGACGTACCTTTGTGCGTTCACGGAGCTGCGGTGCATCCTCGGCTACTGCGCCGAGACCGGGAAACTCGTTCTCGTCCTCGACGTCGGCGTCGGCTGTGTCTGTGCCTGCGACCTCGTCGCGGCACGTCACGCTGCCTGTCTGGAGCTCGTACCACACGCCTCCGGGTCCTGATTTGTACGGCAGCACGTCAAGAAGAGCATGCAAAAGTAGCAGGGCGTGGGATACCGCTGCGCCCACCGCGTACAGCGTGATGTGGGTGTAGCTGGTGTCAGGTCAACACTCGAGATGCCTCCTACCCCTCGTCAAGAATGAGGCGGCGCGCACGTCCAAGCAGTGCGCCAAGCTTGGTCTTGCGAGTCACGAAAATCACGTCTCGCCCAAACCCAGGCCGCTGCGTGTCTGTCCGCCGCACACCCATGCCCTGCAGTACCTTGATCGGCAGCGTCGGCGGCGGAGGGTCGTTCGGTGGAGGCGGCGCCGGCGCAGGAGGTCGCAGCTTGCGGGTGCTCCGTCGTGACGCCGCGCCAGAGGGATGAGGACCCCTCGGGCGCCGGCTCGGACCCGCTTCGGCGTTGTCGTCAGCGTTGCTCATCAGCGTACGGAGCTGGATGTGGGTGTGGATGACGGCGAGGAAATTGTGGAGGCACAAACATGAGCCGGGAGGGAGATTAGGCTGGTGTCACGTGAGGATTAGAAATGCTGAATAGGAATATGCTAATGGGGAACGTGGAGGGCAGCACATGTCAAGACGCCATGCCCTGTATGCGCGGTCATGTCGTGTCGCGTCGCAACGTTCCCCCAACCACGGCACCATGTCGCAGCCGGGAAAGCAGTACAAGGCTATTGGGGTGAGTGTGAGCGTGCGGCGATGCTGACTTTAGGACGACGCGTGGAAGCGCACCGACAAGGTCAACGGCGAGCTGTTTAGCTTGACGTATGGCGCGCTTGTCGTCCAGTTCATCAAAGACTACGAGGACTATGGCGAGGTCAACAAGCAGCTCGACAAGATGTGCGTTAAACTTATCAAACGTGTGCAGACCAGCTGACCCCAGGGGATACAACATCGGGACGCGGCTAGTGGAGGACCTACTTGCGCGGACGGGGTTGCAGCGGTGCTCGTCGTTTGCCGAGACGGCCGAGGTGGTCAGCAAGGTGGCGTTCCGGGCGTTTCTGGGGATCGCGCCGTCCGTATCGTTCCCCCCGCCTTCTGGCCCTTCTCCCGCCGGAGTCGCTCCCGGACAGGCTGCCGAGTTTGTCCTTACGTTCGACGACAACCCTCTCGCCGAGTTCGCCGAGCTGCCCCGCGACGCTCGTGAGGGCGGTCTTTGGTTCAGCAACGTGTATGCCGGGGTTGTACGTGGTGCCCTAGAGATGGTGAGTAGTTTAAGCTGTTTATCGCGGTGCTCTCAAAGACTCGTGCTGACCGGCAGGTCCAGATGCAGGTTGAGGCGCGTTTCCTTTCCGACCAGCTTCGTGGCGACGACACGACCGAGCTGCACGTCCGGCTGGTCCGGTTCCTCGAGGAGGAGCAGCCCGAGAACGACGAATAGATGGGATGGATGTGATATGCATACAACAACATGTCTAATACAGAGCGTCATGGCCAGTAGGTGGGGCCGCTAACGCCTGCCAGCGGCGCTGAAGACGCTCGATACATTGGTGAGGTCACTCTCTCCTGACGAGTATGCTCGGGGACGACGGCGTGGCTGCTGCGCCGCTGCTGCGGCTGCGGCGGCGGGAACGGGGGCGGTCGGGGTGCGATCAGTGAGCGTAGCGACGCTGTCGCCGCGCAGTGTGGCCGTGCTAGGGGCGAGGCTAGCGTAGTGGCCAGCGGCGCGCGCTTCAGCATCGGCATCCTCGTCGATTCGGCCGCCCGCACCGTTGGTCGTCCCCCACGCGCCACCAGGACCTTGTAGTTCGGGTTCGAGTGCCGAGATGGATCCCGACGCCCGGGGTCGGGGCCGTAGGCGACCCGCCTGGCTCAACGAGGGTGCGCGCGCAAGTCCCGGGCGTTTTGGCGCTCCAGGCCTGCCGTCGCCAGAGAGTTGGCGCTCGTGCTCGCGTACTTCAGGCTTTTCTGGCTGGTTATCTGTGACAGCAGCAGCTACGCCGGGCTGCGGCTCTTCCCCGCCAACAACCACTATGGCCCAACGCACAGCACGGCCCAGCTCCTGCACACCCTCACTCGTCTCGCGGTCGTGTGCCTCGGCCTCGACGGGGTCACGCGGTGTGTAGAATGCCGAGTAGCGCGCCTGTGTCGACAGAACCAGGCTCATCTGCAGGAGTCGAGGCAGGTCTGTCGCACCAGGTGCTGCCCCGGCGTCGCCGGGCGCAGGCAGTGCGGCTACGAGGGGGATAAGCCTCGGCAGCAGCGGTAATAGAATGTGCACCAAAAACCCTGAGAGCAGGATATACCGTACAGCGATGGGCGGCGAGGACACGGTCGTCGGATCCCTCCGTGCCGTCGCCGACGTGGGCACATCGCGCACCTGCGCCAGTGGCAGAAACACGCCCTCAACATACTGCCGTCAGCACGGGTTGCAACAACTGGCATACCGGGAGAATTTGTCCCCAAAAGAAGCTCCACACCTCGGATGCCCGCGACACGACCTTTGCGTCGTCAATGGCGTCAAACTTGGCCTTGAGCGTAAGCATGCCTGATGCTATAAAGTCGCGCAAATCAGCAGTCAGAGCGCCGATGAGGCGTGAGGCCGGAGTCCGCTGCGACGTCGCGACAATGTGCGAGTTGCACAGATTGCTGCAGTCAGTGGGGCCATTTTGGACAGGTAGACGCACTTGAGGTCCTCCAAAGGCGTTTTGAGCGGACTCCCAGCAAACAGTGGCAATACGTGGACGGTGAGAAGAGACCACGGCGAGTGTGGGGATGAATGCGCCATCGTGTGTGAGACGGACGGCGGCTCGACACGTTCTGGCCGTCCACCATTCTCGCCTGTAGGTAGCGTTGTGCCGTCGGGCAAAACGAGGACACCGCCTGCGCTCGGCGGTGGTGGTGTGGGGCGTGGTAATGAGATGAATGACGGCGAGCTGCGCGCTGCAGGCGCAGTCATCGCATGAGGATTGGTGTGGGGACTCGTCGAGGCATGCGAAAACGACGACAGGTTGGAGCCTGTGCTGCTCATCCCGCTCGGGGACAGCGGCGGAATGGGTGGGAGGTGCGATAACGTCGATGATACCTTGGAGTCAGCTACGACGCGCGAGCGCGACACACGAGCTTGTTATCGTACGCGCCGAGGGCCCAGTCCTTTCCGCGTCCCGCAAGCGGCGACGGCAGGCTTGGAAGACGCTTATCTCGCGACCCAATATCGACACTGAGGCTAGGCTTGTTACCTCCGGCCGACGACGGCGATGGCGAGCCACTCGTGGGCTGTACGCTCGTGTTGAGGCGCATCGGGGAACCGAGAAGCGACGGCGGTGCCGTCGTCTCGCGCGACGAACCATCGCGGTCCCGATCACGGTCTCGGTCGCGCCCCTTGCGCGACGGCGTGTGCGGAAGTGACGGCGGCATGGTGAGCCCCAGCACCTAGCACTGCCGTGGAGGTGTATCGAGTGAATGGATCCCACGACTACTTGAGCGGTCGATCGGAAAGTGGACGGAATGTCGGATGGAGCCGAGGCGCGGTGACGAGTACTGTAGTTACAATACCGTACTATACTACTATACTACTAGCAGGCGGAGGTCACGTGTCCCATGATTTCATGAATTGAGGAGTTGTCAGTGACGACAACAAGTTAACCGAAGTTGTTGCCGTTGATCATTCGTCCAAACCACCTCACATCTACTCGATATACCCCTCCGTCGCACTTTAAGATGTCCGAGCCTTTCGAACCTTGCATCTTGTGCATAGACTAGTGTGTGCGGCAGCTTCCGTGGCAACTATGATCTACTACTGTTTATACCCCTGCCATTGGTTCCACTGCTGTTGTTGAGGGGGCTGACCATACTGCGATTGCGGAGGATGCTGGGACGGTTGCTGGGGCGGCGGATGCTGCGAGTATCCGCCGTACTGCTGTGGCGGTTGACCTGGCGGGGGCGCCTGGTGGCTTGGCGGCTGTGAGTAATACTGGCCTTGCCGGGGCGGGGCTGGCGGGGCAGGATATCCGTGCCCCGACGTCGGTGGCAGGGCGTAGCTTGGGTATGACGGCTGGGGCGGCTGCGATGGGGCCTGACCGTACTGCTGCTGCGGCTGTGAGTGTTGCGGCTGGGGTGGCGCAGGATATGGGCTGCTTGAGCCGTATCCCGACGGCGGAGGGTACGAGGGCCGCGAGGGCGGGGGTGGGGGATATGCCTGCTGCGCGCTGGAGCTGTACGACGACGACGAGGGTGGAGGCGGGTAGGGCGTGTTCTGGTAAGAGCCGTACGAGGTCTGGCGCTGCGGCGGGGGCGGCGGTGGAGCGGGGTACGAGGCCGATGAGGACGACGATGGCGCAGGAGGCGGCGGGTATGGTGACTGTGTCGAAGCACGCGCGTGTGGCGACGAGGCGGGGGGCGGACTCGTCGGCACCGAGGGGAAAGAGGGGTAGCTAGGCTTGGGCGGAGGCGGGGGCGAGGATGCGGAATTGGATGGCGACGACGTGTCAAACGCCCGAGGCAGAGAAGACAGCGAGCCAAAGTCATACGGGTTGGCGTTTGACGGCGAGGCGGGCGACGTCGGCTTAGGCGGGGGAGGGTACGGTGAACTGCTTCCCCCAAGGTTCATGCCCGCAAACTGGGAGCTGATACCCTGCGCTGGAGCCCGTGGTGCGGACGCAGGCGATGGCGAGGATGCGGAGGGCGACCCAAGACGGTTACGCGTCTCGATGTCCGACACCATGCGGTTACGTTCCGAGTCGCGCGTGGAGATAAAGTTGTGTACCTCGCGCTTGAGGTCCGCGACGACCGCGTCGACGGACGCATAGAACTCCTCTGCCTTGCCGAGACCGTCGTTGACTTCGTCGAGGGATGCTCCGGCACGTTCGAGGCGTCGTTCCCATTCCTTCAGCCTACGGCTCTTGTCCTTGGCTGAGCGGTTGCGCTCGCGCACACCGCGGCCGCGCTCCACGCGCTGCACAATGCCCTCGAGCTCGTTTGTGAGGGTCTTGCTTGCCTGCGTGGCGGCAGACAACCTCGACTGGTACGGCCTGAACTTTTCCAGTTCGGCAGCGAACAGCTGCGGTTCGACGTTGCCCGAACGACGGTTAAGCAGCAGCAGGTTGGACACGTCGTCGCTCTGAAGCTTCTCCTTGAGATCCTTCAAGACCTCGTCACGCTCCTTGCGCACCTTGTGCAGGCGGTCGAGCTTGTCGCTGGCTTCCTTGGCTGCCCTGCGTAGCTCCTCGGCCTCGGCAGAGTCCAGCGTCGGGCGCGACTGTTCGTCGTCGGCGAGATCCAGCAGGCTCATGCCTTCTGGTACCTGAGGGGCGGGCTTGTTCTTGCCGAGAGCGACATCGCGGGCCTGGGCACGCAGCGCGTCGGGACCGCCTTGGAGGGCGCTAACGTCCGGTTGGATCTCGCCCCACAGCTTGGCGATCTGGGCGTCCGAGTTGGCAGCGCTGGAGAGAGATGACAGATTGCTGCTGATTGTCTGGCGAAATGCAGCCGTGTGAGGGCCGCTGGGCGTCTGCGTAAAGTTTGGCGCATACTTGCCTCGTGCCCTTTCGCACTCGCGGCTCTCGTTGTCAAGGGCAGCAGTAAGCTCCTGCAGTTCGCGTTCACAGCGAGTACGCTCGCCCTCGACCTTGCGCACGCGGGCGTCCGTCGACCCAGACCGTTGTACCTCGCCTGCGATACGGACCAACCCGGGGCTGACGTCGACGTCGGCGTCGGCATCGTCTCCGTCGGCCATGCGCCGCCACGCATTGACCGCAGCCGGCAGGCCAAGGTGTTCAAGCGCGGCTCGAACCTCCACCTCGCTGAGCTCTACGCGCTCAACCTCTGCACGTGCAAGCTTGGCCTTTTCCTCCGAGTACACGGACGCGCTCTCGTGCACGGCCAAGGGGATGAGGCGGATGAAAATGTCGGGACCAATGAGCTTGGACACGTCCGTGTTCGAGTAGACTTCCTGAATCGAGACGGGCGTAGCAGCAGGAAGCTTGTCAATGGGTGGAAGAGATGCCTCTGAGGGAAGAATGTCGTGGTAGATGAGATCGTTGTTCTTGGTCGCCTGTGCCTTCTCCTCAGCGACCACCGCAGCGTGCGCCTTTGTGATCTCGACGAGGCTTGTACCGGCGTCATTCGGAAGGGTCGGGACGGGTCCACCGCCAAGTTGGTACGCAAATGCCTGCGCAAATCGCAAGGCCTCCTTAGCGTCCTCGTCGGCCTTCTTGTAACGAACGAGTGCTGCGCCGTGCTTGCCCGCGGCGTCGTCCGCCAGACCTTTCTGGTACTGCGCCAGCGAGGGGAAGTACTTGGCCTTGGCGTCGATAAGGCGCATCCAGTGGCGGTCAAACACGCCCTTGCCGATAAAATCCTTCATCTCGTCCGCGAGCGACTGGTACATGGTAGCGAGTTGGTTAGCGGTCCGTGCGATAAGCCCTGGCGCCTTCTTCTCGTCGACGAGCTTCTCCAAGAATACCTCGGTAGCCTGAGCCAGACTCAGGCTGATGAGGAGGTGGACGACATCGCGACTCAGGTCGGTCGAGGGCGCATGCAAAAAGTTCTCGTTGATGTATGTCAACATACCGGCCGTCGCACGGCAGTTGAAGTAGGCGCGCTTGAGGCCTTCCGGGTCGGCGCGGCTTTGCGTAGCCGCCAGCGACGAGAGTACGGCCGCCAGCAAATGAATAATCGACGCCTTTTCAAAGGCCAGCGACGTCTGCGTCGTGAGCTTGCCAGTGAACGCATCGTTCCTGCTTGTCAGCTGGCATAACGGGATAGTACACCCACCAAGCAAAGGACACCTTGACTTCCGAGAACCGCAACTCGAGCAATTCGAGCTGCCCAAAGTACTTGTATAGCAGGTCGCGAGCTGTCGTCAGTATAAAGTAGAGGACAAGCCTGGGCCAACACACCCGTTGCGTCGCTGCCGGCGCCGCGGACTGCGTCTTGGCGACACCGCATCAACGATGAGATCTCCTCTGCATAGTTGTCTGGGGACTCGCCAAACGAGTGGGCGATGGTGGAGCGGATGGGGCCCGCCCAGTCGGCGTCCGTCGTCGACTTGCGCGGGATGGCGATGAGCGGCGACTGGTGGGCCATGGTGTAGTGATGAAAGACGACGACACTGGCGTGGCCTCGGACATGGCCTTGTAGCTCGTAGCTCGTCGGCAGCACATGATGCGTCGACGCCATACAGCGCATGACGCAGGCGGGGGACAGCTGTGGGGTGATGGCAACGGAAGTATACTCGCGTGGTGGCATGGAGAGTTTCAACCGGTTCAACCGCGCAACTGATCAACTACTAGTTGAAGGCACTTTGAGCAACAACTTCACACTCTTTACGACTCACGACGTCACCGTAATCATGGCCGACGCAAAGCAGGCCGACAAAAAGGTGCCCGAGGTGCTCCTGGACGTGAGTAATAACACAAATAGGCCTGTTCTGACGGCAGTTTGCCGATGGCGGCGTGTACATCAAGCGTGCGTCACACCTCTCGAAATCGTTGAGGGAGCAAAGAAAGAGATACTGACCAGCAGACAAAATGGAGAATGCCGTTTTGAGTCTCGAGAGGCGACGGATCGAGCGCGACGAGGCCAAGAAGGCTGCGCGTGCGATGGAGTCGCTCGAGGTGCAGAAGCAGGCTGGCGGCGCGCCCAACGACGCGCATGTCAAGCTCATCGTGAGTTCCATCTGGCAGCAGGGCTCGAGTGGGGAAAGACAATGGCGCCACAAACCGGCTCTACAATTGTCGAAGCCCAGTCAGCGGATTTGCGTTCAGTACGATAAGACCCCGCTAACGCCAGATGAAGGAGCTCGGCGTTGAGCGCGAAGAGGCCGAGAAGGCGCTGGCCGCCGAGAAGGGCGATCTTGTCAAGACGTTCGTGGCGCTCACGGCGCCTGCTCCACGGCGACCTAACGGCGTTGCGTAGATTGCGCCGTGGCACGACGGCATTGTCGTCGTGGAGAGTGTCGACTGCACGATATTGTCCGCTTGACCTTGCCTCGTTACTCGCTACCGCATCTCACCAGCTCGCGCGCATTAGACTGTGACAACATGCATTATACACTGTACACTGGCACCGACGTGGATCTATGGTGGTGCGTGATGGGACGAGGCCGAAGTGTCCGAGGCGATGAATGGGTCGTTGGTTGTGTTTGCGACTGCACCTAAACCTCCTCAAGATAGCCCTGTACGATGAGGCGCTCAACCAAGGCGCGCTCGAGGCGGAAACGCTCGCCTTTTCGAAACTCGACGCGCTGTCCGTTATCGAGGACGACGTCGCCCGCGTCGCGGATGACACGGACGTCGACCATGAGCTCGCCTGGCGGGCGAAGGGGGACGGTGAGGTCGAGGACGTCGAGAAAGTCGGATTTGTAGTCGAGGACGAGCGAGTTGTAGCCGCGGAGGAACTCGAGTTCCTGAGGACTGAGGGCTGAGCGGAGATCGGGCGTCTCGGCGTCTCCTGAGGGCGTTGGCGCCGCGAGGATGTGGGCGAGCGCACCGCCTGCATCCCACCATCGCTCCTTGATACCGCCAACGCGGTGGGCGAGGTACGCTAGCAGACAGCGCTTGTTGCGGCGCACGGCCAGGTGCTGCACTGTAAGGGCACACACGAGCCCACGGTCCTGTGACAATGTCGCGCCATGTATCTCTGTTGCGGCCGTGATTGCCGCGCCGAGCTGCCGCGTCTCGAGAGCGATGGCAAGGACGAGGGGCAGGGCGTACTTGGGCAGAGGCACCTGTGGTGAGGACGCCTGGGTTGACCTGTGGGCCGCTGTGACGAGCTGCAGAGCAAGGTCGCCGTGCATGGTGATGTCGTGTGGTGGGTATAGGTGTTCACAACAAATCAATCAATCGTCTGTGATGCCCTGTCCTAATGTCAGACGCGTCCAGGCGCGTTTGTGGTGGTTGTGGTGAGGAGACATCACGTGATCCTTTCCTGCAAACTGTGGGGCTCCTGGGTGGTGACGTCGGGATTGGTCGGGTTTTGTCCTGGTGGCACGGCTGCCCGTAGGTGCCGTGTTGGTTGGCTGGGGAAGAGAAATTTGATCCCGTCGTGTCGTTGCTTGGCTGATGTGAGCGGCGCCGGGCGTGTGGGCGGGTGGCCGGCAATGTCCTGGGCGAGGGAAGGTGGTCATAGTAGGCGCTGGGCGGGAATGACGGGGCCGCCCAGCCAGCCCAGCCCAACCACGACCTTCCCTCCCCACCACACAGAGTGACCACGCTCGCCTACACCCGCCCACACGGAACACCGGCAATCCATCAACGACGACGACAACGTCCAACACACGCCGTCGTTTTCTCTTTCCTTCCACACAACCACAACACTTGTCCTCCTCCTTTCCTCCCTCTCTTTCCCCCCTCCCCTCCCCATCACGCCCGTCATGCTCGCCACGACCCTTCGCACGGCCACCCGCCGCGTCCTCCGTGAGTGTGCCCAAACCTTTTTTCACACACCCCCACGCCAAAATTGACCAGCTACTAACCACCGTGTACAGCTGCCCGCGGCTTTGCGACGTCGGCTGTGGCCCGCGAGTCGTCCCAGTACCAGTCCACGGCCAAGAACATCTACGTCGGTGAGTACAAACGACAGCTGTCCAGATGCCGCCGGCATCTGCTTGCGGGGCAACGCTGATCCCACACAGACAAGGACACCAAGGTCCTCATCCAGGGCTTCACCGGCAAGACGGTACGTCGTGTTTCCCCGATCTCTCAAGACATGTGCCCCGCGCGCCGTGCACGCTGCACGCTGCACGCGCGCACCGGCGCCACCAAAGCGAACTGTTCACTGACGCCTCTTGCAGGGTACCTTCCACGCTCAGCAGTCGATCGCCTACGGCACCCGCGTTATCGGCGGCACCAACCCCAAGGTGAGTGTGGGAGCTCAAGGCCGTAGCCGAAGAGCGCGCGCCAACGACGTCGCTGCGGTCGATCGGCAACTCGAACAAGGTGTCGGGGCTGCCACCATGACGTCGACGCATCCTGTTCCTGTCCTGTTGGCATGCAAGCGTTGTTTGAGCGCATTGTTGTTTGGAGCACGCTGACATCCTCGCAGAAGGCTGGCCAGACCCACCTCGGCCTGCCCGTCTTCGGCTCGGTCAAGGAGGCCAAGGAGGCTGAGAACCCGTTCGCGACTGTCATCTACGTGCCTCCCCCGCACGCCGCCGACGCCATTCTCGAGTCGATTGAGAATGAGATCCCCCTCATCGTGACCATCACCGAGGGTATTCCCCAGCGTGACCAGCTCAAGGTCTACAACGCTCTCCAGTCGCAGAACAAGTCGCGCATGGTCGGCGGCAACTGCCCCGGTATCATGTCCGAGACCTGCAAGCTCGGTATCATGCCCGGCCACGTCTTCTCGCAGGGCAACATTGGTATCGTCTCGCGTTCCGGCACCCTCACCTACGAGGCCGTCAACCAGACGACCCTCGCTGGCCTCGGCCAGTCCCTGACCGTCGGCATTGGCGGTGACCCGTTCCCGGGCACCCAGCACATTGACGTTGTCAAGGTGCTGCTCAACGACCCCAAGACGGAGGGTATTGTGCTTATTGGTGAGATTGGTGGTTCCATGGAGGAGGAGGCCGCTGCGTACCTCAAGGAGCACAACACGGGCCCCAACCGCAAGCCCGTCGTTGCCTTCATTGCTGGCCGTACCGCTCCCCCCGGTCGCCGCATGGGCCACGCCGGTGCCATCATCTCGGGCGGCAAGGGTGCTGCCTCGGACAAGCTCAAGGCGCTCGAGGACGCTGGCGCCGTTATTGCCGACTCGCCCGGCCAGATCGGCACCAAGATGCACGAGCAGATGAAGGCGGCCGGCAAGATCTAAACTGAGTTTCCGCACACGCGCCATAGTCTTGGATTGAGTGGGCGACACGATGAGCCCTAGTGTTACTTTTGACGACGGTCCCCGCCAGGGGACAGTTTGGCAGCTGCTTGTAGTGCGGCGCTGCCGCTAGATGAATCATAAGCATTACCGGATCACCCAAGGTGTTTGACTAGGCTGCGAGTGCGTGTGAGCTTGGCAGGCGGTTACTATACAGTGATGTCGGCGGCTTGGTCAGTTCAGAGTGGAGGCCGTTGCGTTGTGGTGGAGGCCGATCTCGATGTTCGACTCTTGATGACTCGGGTTCCCAGTCCTTTCACTCAATTCAACCTGCACCGTGCACCGGGCGTTCAGAAGACATCCATATACTGACTTGCTCTAGCGCCGGCTGCATCTGCCGACTGACACATTTGCATTCTCTCGGTCAACTATCATGAGTGTGAACGACGAGCACCGACCTAATCCCGTCCGGGCGTCGGAAGAGGTCAAGGCGCTGCTTCGACAGCTCCACGACAAGTCGCTAGCGCAGGAATCGCAGCTGGATCTTCACGACGTGCCGCGCGAGTCGTTTGCCGCGGTTATGGCAGACCAGTTCGTCGCTCTGGAGGAGGACAAGTGCCAGTTCGTGTACACGCTCTTGCGTGCGAGTGGGGCCACCACCGTCGTCGAGGCTGGCACGAGCTTTGGCGTGAGCACAATCTACCTTGCCCTCGCGGCCAAACGTAATGCCGCGGACCGCGGCGGATCGCCAACCGTCATTGGTACCGAACACGAGCCCGCCAAGGCTCAGCAGGCACACAAGTACTGGGCCGAGGCGGGCGTCGAGGACGCTATCGACCTGCGCGTCGGCGACCTTCGCGAGACTCTCAAGACGGGGCTCAAAGACGTCGGGTTCCTCCTCCTTGATAGTGAGTTTGGGCATGGGCAGAATTGCCTGGCACCCGGTACTAGCAGTGTACAGTGTGTGTCTGTATCAAAGCAGCCATGCGCCTTCATGTTCTGGAGAGGACCTCTGCACATTGTCCCCGCTCACACCAGTCTGGGCACCCATGGCCCTTCCCGCTCTCGAGCTCGTGCGACCACACCTGCGCCCAGGGGCCACCATCATTGTGGACAACGTCATACGCTCAGCGGAGCGGTACGCCGATCTCCTGGCGTACGTGCGCTCTGACAGCACGTTCGAGCGCCTCACCGTGCCATACCACAACGGCCTCGCTGTGTGGGTGTACTCGCCTGCAGCGTGATTCACCGGGCTTGGGTTCTGTGCCTCTCATGGGGACTATCCGTCTTTGGATTGCGGACAATACAGTTAAGAATGTGAGGTGTGATGAGAATGAGTTGGCCGTGAGGTTATCGAGAGGGATCGTCAAGTGCCACGCCGCTTGGCACTTGACGGATGCCGCGCTGGTCGGCCATGCTGTGCCAAATGTCTGCGGTCGACGCGGCCGACGGAGACAACGGACGATGAGACCGAAAGAGGTGGAGTTGCGTTGGAGCACACCGGCTTGGCCGGGTGCCTCCGTCGACGTGAGCTTGTTTGTCCCTGTTTGCAGTGGCGACGACACCGCTCGGCAGCATCTTTGTGGCAAACACGACATATTTCGAACAGAATGAACAGATACTTGCACAAATGCGGTAATGAGGCCGACTGGCGCGTTACTGAAACGTGCCGGAGGGTGGACCCACACCGCCGTCCTAGGGAATGTCTTCATCAGAGCCGATTACGTGCCGAGGGGCAAAGACAGCCTCCGCATTGCACGGAGGTCATGCCGCCGCTATGAGCGCTGACGATCATCCGGCAAGCGGAGACAAACGAGTACCGTTTCTACAAGGTTCTCGACGTGATACGAGGTCCAGACGCGCGCCTGAAAGACGAAACGCAGGGCTCGGCGGGAGACAAACAATGCCGATTACCGCGGCATTGGGCACCGGCTTTGCCGCTGGGGTTTGCAGTAGATGAAACGCACCGCGCAACTGTATTACTGTAACACTGCTCACGATATGAGTCTACATCCTCTACAGAGGCCAGGGAGAATACCAAAAACCATTACAACGGACAGTGTAAGGCGACGCTACGAAGTCTATGTGTAGGTCAAGTCGTTACAGGCGCCAGCGCCTGGGCGACATTGATGCGTCCGAGGACGCCTCGGACTGGTCCGAATCAGACGACGACTGGCGTTTCTGTCTGTTGCGTTAGTTCTGCTCCATTTGGCCTCCGACATTCCCGGTGTCCGCAGGGGCACGTGCCGTGCCGTGCCGTGCCGGCCGGTTGATCCGTAGCTCGGTGGACATCCATACGCTCACGCGTGTGTACTTTCCGAGGCACAGCTGTGTTCCAACTCACTTTTTGCGCCACAGGCTTGGGAGGCGGTTGAGGCCTGCACGCGATGCGCTGCGCACGTTGGCGAGCGAGATCCGGGACGCGCTCGCTTGCGGGTTACTGCCGAGTGCGCCGAGCCCGGGCGCGCCACGCGCCGCATGCGATGGGCGTGGCGGCGTCACATGCGATACCTGCGGCACGGGCGGTAATGGTGGCAATCGGGGCGCACGGCGGGGTTGCTCGTACCGCAGCGTCACGGCCGACATGGTCGCAAACTTGTTGTAGTATGGCCCCGCCGGCGGCGTAGGTGGCATGTCGTTGGAGCCCAGTGATGGCCGGCGGGAGAGAGCTGGCGAGGGAGCGGCGAGCATTGACGTCGACGCCGCTGCTGGCGACGCATCATAGCCACCCAGCCACTGCTGCTCAGCCTCGATGCTGCGCTGCGGCCGTGGTGGTGGCATACACGAAATTGATCCAAACGACGATGTGCTCTCCATTGCTTCGGCATTGGAAGCCGGGTGCTCGCCCTTGGTGGTCTTCTTGCGCAGTCTGAACAGACCCATAGTGGCGGTTTATCCTTTTGGGGAGTTCGATGTGGAGATGAACAGACAACAGTGGGGTTTGGGGCGGCAGATGACCGCTTTTTTGAAGTAGTGAACAAGTCGACGCTGGACAGTGGTACAGCAGTCGAGCAATGGAGACTTGGGTAAACGTTAAAGGTTACAGAGGATCGGGGCTGCTGCGGCCAGAGTTGGTGAGGTTGGGGTTTTACATGTATCGTTGAGCTTAGCGAGGCTTAGTTTTGTTGCCATGCCATGTTTTGTCATGTTTCGTCTGGTCGACGAGGGGTGCCGATTGTACAGGAACGAGGGACAGGAGGGGGACGCCGGTCAAGCAGCGAGCGAGCAAGCAGGTGCAAGCATGCAAGTGTCCGGACGCGGCCTGTCCGGGGCGTGTTGCTCGAGCGAGCAATGGCATGTGCAGTTGGCATACCGGACTAAGACTTTGTCTAGGCCACACGGTCAAGGGCTCGCAATCTGACAGAAGAATGCGAGGGTCCCTTGCGTCAGAACAAACTCTAAAACAAACATCATGTCTATGCCTGAGCACGCGTCCAGGACCACATTGGGCTACTTTTTGCCATTGTCGACTTTTTGCGAGGTACGAGTCAGGTGTTCCTCGAAACGAGGGAGGGGGGTTTGGTAAGAAGGGGGCCGAATGGTAGGGCGTAGTTTATCGTAAGCGTAACACGCACTCCTCGTTGTAGTGTTCTGTACCCTGGACACTGCAGACAGTGAGCGAGGGGCCGCGCCCAAGTCCCCGGTCGAAAGCATCCGGAACACTGGGTCAACTCTAGCACAGCTGAGTGTGGTGCTGCATGTCGCCGGCAACCCCCCACTCACCCCGATCTGAATGTGACCGGCAACGGACACTGGCAACGGCAGGCCGTTGTACCTTTGTTGAAGCTCGGGCGACCAATGTGCGCCGGAGCAAGCTCAGTCTTACAGCATACGAGATAATCCTGGGTACGCTAGTGCCGGTGCCATGCGGGCAGGCAGGTGTGTCGTGTGGCACTTGGGCACTGTGCAACTGCGCATCACGGCACTGTTCGGAGCCCGAAGATCTCAACCAGCACAAGCTTTCAGACTTGGGCACTAGAGAAAAAGTCACAGCAAGCAGCGTGTGCAGCATGCAGCGTTCTGCTGCATGCATAGTGACGATCAGACAGCGCTCCTGCGCCCTGCGTGTCTGATCAGCGGCTCCTGCGAACACGGTACGCTCCTGCAACGATGCAGTCTCCCTACTCCGCTTGGCCCATCGGATGGTCACGGCGTTTCAACCTGCCGGCGAGCGAGGGAGATGGCGAGACGCTGTCGAAGTGTTGCCTGCCCATATCCAATAGACCCCGAAAATGCCTCTTCGGGTCGGTGTCGCCCAGAAGCGTTCAAACCGCAGCACCGAGCATTCGCGTTAGGCGTCGTCTGCCTCGTTCGTAGTCCATGCCGCAACTTTTCGCGGTAGCCCGAACTGGCGTCGCAGCTCTCCAATGTTCGGACCTTGCGACGCTGACCACGACGCCGCTGCGTCTCGGCCGCCCCTGACATGACCACATTGCCTCTAACGCACATGCTGCGACCAGGGTACGTGTAGTCTAAGCGAGCTTTGTGCGAGAACACCTGAAAACGTAAGTAGGCATAACAAGGAGTCGTAGGTGTCGCCAGTAGTGATCGAGCCAGGCGCGGCCCCCACTCAGGGGCCCTTCGAGACGGATTATTTTACGAGACTGATTTCTTTCTTCTTTGGTTTGAGGCGGCTAAAACTTGTTCCGCACTCACCTCACTCCGCTACTCCGCCAGCCAGCGCATGGTTCCCAACGGGACTACTGACAGTATTCCTGCGGACATGGAGATTGTCTGGCTTAGCGCAGAGTATTCTGGAGCAGGTCTGGAGCCATCCCTCGCCCCTGTCCCCAACCCTTGTTGCTTCGGCACGGTGGCATCGGCACACGGCATAGCGCAGCTGCACATGTACGACTCTCCGCCTGCGGCCTCTCGGTAAACTGCCCGACGCACCGAAACGGTCACTCTACTGGCTGCGGGCAGCCTGCCGGCCACCCGGCGTTCTGCAACACAACTGCGCAAGAAAACCAATGACATGTGTGTATAATACTCGTACAGTTCCCAAGATGAAGGTCTAGTGTGGTGGGAGGGGTAGGGCGCGCGGTGCGCGTGGGTCTGGTGTCGCCGGGCCTCCGGGCACGGATAACGTCGGCGTCGACGGCGACGGCGCCGCAGGCAATTTCTAGTCATCAGAATTGCGCACGCTCCGCGTCACTTACCCCGCCTTCGCCGTGCTTGGCAATGAGCGTGAACAAGTCGGCGATCTGGTGTTCGAGCGCTTTCTTTTGCTCGCGCAGAGTCCCGAGCTCGCGCATGCTCTGGGATACCTCGTTCGTGAGCGCTTTCTTGAACTCGTCAACGTGGACTGGTGTCAGCTTTGCCGTGGGACCCGACCTACTTTGCATGTTCATGGTCGTCGCTTCGCGCATGGCCTCAATGAAGCGCACACGTTCGCCGCGAATCTCGGTGGACAGATCGGTCGCCACAGCACGGAGCAGATTCTCGTTGTCCTGCCGCTGCTTGTCCAGCACGGCCAGTACATTCTCCATGACCCCGTTCTGGTGTGCGGCGCGCTCGCGCTCGTCGCCCATCATTGCCACGAGCGCGTCCAGCCGCTGGGCCTGCACGCCGCCTTCGCCAGCGGCAGCGGGCGGCGCGGCAGAGCCGGCGGCAGCCTGCTCGTCCAGCTTGCGGTGCAAGTCGGCAATCGCGCCCGTCGGGCCTTCCTCGCCCGTTCCTAGCATACCGTCAAGACGCCGGTTCATGCCTTCCAGCTCGGACCCCGAGTTGTTGACAAACTTCTCCAGCCAGCCGTTGAGCTCGGACAGATCTGGCGTCAGTTTTTCCGGGGAATGGCCAACTTACACTTTGCAATGTCTGCTGTCTGCTGAGTCTGAGTTGCGCGCTCCTCGGCCAGTTTGGAGACTAAGGCCTGCACTTCGGCCAGCTGCGCTGCCGTTGCCATATCGGTAGCGGGGGTCGCCTCTGGCACAGCGGCCTTCTCGTCGTCCTTCGGCGCGTCGCGTGAGAGGTCCTGTCCCCCCTCCTTCGGCAGATCCTTGGGCACGACAGGTTCCGACTCCTTGGAAGCCGCTGCCGCGCCGGCCGCACCACCAGCCGCACCAAGTGCCGCTGTGGTAGCCGCCAGATTGTCCTGTCGCGAGAGCACTTCCTGGATAAGCGTGGCGAGCGCGTCGAGTTTGGCGTGGATCTCAGGTAACTGTGGTTCTGACGCAGCCTCAGCCGGGGGCGGTGGTAAATCCTTGTCTTGCGGATCCTTCTCGCCCTCGGCCGCGTCCTTGGCGGCCATGGCAGCGATCTGTGCCGACGACTCGTACAGGACCATCTGCACGCCGCGGAGATCCGTGCCGAGGGCATTGAGCTTCTCGTTGAGGTCCGGCCGCAGCGTCGCGACACACCCGTGGATACTCTGCAGGCCCTCGTTGAGCGCGTCGAGGCGTTCTGGAAGACCGCCAGGACCCAGCGCCGCGGCGTCGCTCTCCTCGCGTGCCTCGCGTGCATGAATCATCGCGCTCATCGTACCCACACTGCCAGAAAGCATGTTGACGCCCGTCTGCACGTCGTCCAGCCGCCGCGTCAACTCGTTGCTCGTCGTGTCGAGGCGGGCGAGCACCGTCGGGTCGGTACCCGTGCTTGCTGGCGACAACCTTTCTGCGGATCGGGCAGTCACGGCAGCTTGTTCCGTTGCGTCGCTCTGCGACTGGCTGCCAATGACCGACTCGGCTGACATACCTCTCGCACCGACACCGTCGGCGACAGGCTGCGCGGCTGATAACGTGCTCCGCGCCTGCGTCGACGGTGTGAGCGCATAGTCATCTAACACGCCGCCAATCGACTCGCGCTCGGTCGTGTATCGGCTAACGCCGCTGGCGTCGTCGTCTTTGGCGTCGTCGACCTTGGACGTCGTGGTAAAGTGACGCGACAGGGCAGGCACGCCGACGGCACTGGTCGTGTCGCGCGGCGCGGCCGACGCCTTGGGCGTGTCGGGTGGAGGCGATTTGAGGAGGGCCGCCTTGGCTGCGTCAACGCGTGACGTCGACACCGCTGACCGTGCAGGGGTCTGAGCGCGCTTAGACTCGGGCTCGGGCTCGGGATTGGTAACGAATAATGTGCGGCGAGGGGTAGTGGGCGACGTCTTTGGGGGCGACGGCTTCAGTGGCGCCGAACGTGTCGTCTCTGGCTTACCCAACGACACGGCGGGCTTGGCAACGGACGAGGCGGGCTGGGTAGACGACGCCGCGCTCACCTCGCTGCGTGCAGCAGCGGTGAGACTCTCAAGGAAACCGGCCGACGGCGTGGCGCGGGCGACGGGTGCCTTGAGTGACGGCGACTTTGGTATCGTCGCGCCGGACGCCGCCGCCGGGGTAGACTTGGCCGCACTGCCGCTCGAACCAGATTGGCTGAGCCTGTCCGCGATGGTGGGCTCAAAGACAGCGGCAGCCGCCAGCATGCGCGTGTTCATGCGCCGTGGCGTTGTCGCGGCCTTTGGCGACGTCCGGTGTGTCAGGACAGGGGTGATGGGGCGCGTATCGGTTGGGGCCGTTACACGGGGTACGCTTTGGGGAAAGGGCTGAGGGGCGGGCTTGTCGGTCTCGGCCGGAACGATCTTCCTAGTCCGTGGCGAGCGTGGGCCAGATAAACCAGCGGCACGTTCCGCCTGCGGGGCAGAACGCGGAGCAGTCTTGTTCTCGGGCACGACGGGGAGTGAGCGCTGCAGCCCGGCATCAACCGCAGCAAGGTCGATATCTGTGTTGGTGTCGGTACGCGGACGAACCTGGCTCGCGCTGCGGGATGGGTTGAGGTCACTGGGGTCGAAACTAAACGCCGTGGCGTGCGAGCGTTCAGATGCCGCGCGGGATAATGGCGGCGGCGTGTCGACGGGGTCAGGCTGCCATGCACGGATCCGCGCGTCCATCGCCGAGCTCCGCACGCGGCTCGGCGCGCGGGCTCCACCACCTGTCGCAGTGACTTCGAACGCGCGGACAAGCGACTCGCGTAATGGTGTCGACGACGACGTCGTGGATCCAGTGCCTTTAGTAGTCGCGCCGGCCGTGTCGCCGCCACTGGGCGCACCAGTGTTCTCCGAGACGTCTCGCCGACGGATCCGCAGTGGAGCGGTGCGTGGCACAGGCTCGGTCTGCGGCATCTGTGGCTCGGGCCACGCAAGGCTGCCCTTTTCGGGCGTGTTCACGTCATTGAAAGTCCGCATGCGCTCCTCGATGAGCGTGCTGCGGGACCGCGTCTTTGGCGGCAGAGGCGGCGGTACATCACCGTCATCGCTGTCGTCCTTGAGCTGCTCAATGGCGGCAGCCGCATCGGGGACGCTGACCACATGGCCGGGTTGAACCCTTACGACCTCGCCGGGTTCTGGGGGCCGTGTGCCTTGCGAGGCGCCCAGCGGCGAAGCTTTAGTGACGGGCTGGTTGGGTAACACCGGCGCATGCTCCGTCTCGGGCGTGTTACCGGCCGAGCTGAAGCTGAAGCGGTAGTCGCTGCGGGCTACCCAGGTGTCGCCGACCTTGTACACCGGCTGTTCCTGAATGTCGCGGAAACGGTGAAGCGACTGCAGGCTGGGACTCGGAGGAGGCAGCGACGTGTTCGCCCCAGGCTCCTGTTTGCATGCCAAGAGCACATCCCTGCGTTGTTAGCCTATGTCTGTGCGGAGTGACTCACCAGATGGCGCTGACCCAGCCAAGGCGGCCAGCGACGCCCTCGACCGCGAGGTATCGCTTCATTCCCTGCGCAAAGACAAGCTCGAGCACCTCACTGCCTGCGCCTTCGGGCGCTTGCGGGACGCCGCGGCCGCGGACCTCGGCCGGGCGGAGTGACCGTACTTCGACGCAATCGCGCATTTGCAGTTCCTCGTCTGGGCGCGAGTTGACTCTCGGCTCGGGGATCGACCCGAACGGTGGCCCATGCGGCGATCCGCCGATCACAGGAACATATGTGACGGTCAAGACCTGCGATGACAGTCGTGCCCAGGCCGTCATCCACGAGCCCCAGCGGTTTGGCGTCGACGGCACAGGCGCGAGATAGAGTGCGGCCGACGAGCGCAGCGTCTGCAAATTAGCGGGCGCTGATGTGCACGGAACTTACTCCTTGCGGCTGTGGTTCTGGCAAATCGTCGGCCATCTCGACGTCGCCCATACGGTCCATCTTGTGGTCTGTCGAGCACGGGCTGTGCATCTCTGGCTGTGGGTGCCGGAGTGGTTGCGCAAACCACCCCGCCTCCTCATCGAGGCTCATAAACTGTCTCGGCTCGTCGCCGTGAACGCCAACAGCAGCGGTGCCCCAGCCGGTATGCTTGTCCTCTTTGTGCTTGTGCTTTCGCAGGCCGTTGAACACATTCTTGATCTCCTTGAATGGCGAGCGCTTGATCGGCGATTTGCCCGGCGACTTGCCGAACGCACCGGGACGTGTGGGGCTCTTGGGCGAGTCGACGTCGCCGTTGAGGTTGATACGGCGCTTGTCGCGCTTGTCTGACTGGAGTGGTGACCACGACGACGGTGAGCGGAGCTGTGGAGGCGAGCGGGGCGTGCCGCCAGCAAGCGGGGCAGGCAGCTTGATGCCACCAGGCATGGGTCGCGCCGTGTTGGGCGGCGGCCACGGCATGGTCTTGGAGGCGGGAATCGGCCGCGCTGCTGGGATCGGCAGCGGCTTTTCTTCGAGGTACCGTGGATTCAATCGCCGCGGAGACGGGGACATTGGCGACAGTGCGCCGAGGGTGGGTGCGCTGCCTGGGTGAGGTAATGGTCGTGATTGTGGCGGCGTCATGTCCTGTGCGGCCGGCTGTCCGCACTCCCAAGCCGCGACCATACGCTTGGTCGATCCCCTCCCACGGTGAAGTCCAGGCGATGAGTCTTCGTGGTACTGGGCTGCCGGCGCCGTCGAAGGCACAGGAACTCGTTGCCCTCGAGGGGGCGTAGACGGCTGCGGCGGCATGGGCGGCTGGGGTAAAGCGCGAGGTACCGGAGCGGGATCTGGTAAAGTGGGAGCCTCGGGCATAGTCGGCGGCGTCTGGCCCAGAGGGGACGGCGCGCGCAGGTTGGGTGATGCCGGGGGTAAGCGCAAAGGTGCGCGTGACTGAGTTCGCGGGGACGGTGGAGCGGGAGAGCGCCGAGGCGAGGGTGGGGCAGGGCTGTGTCGCGGCGACGAGTGGCGGTTGCTAGAGTGCGAGTGTGGTGATGGTGGCAGCCGCATTGGCGAACCGGGGCGCTCCGGGTTGGATGGAAAGCGGTTGGGCGACTTGCGGCCAGACAGAGAGGAGGGGGAGCGCGGTGCGCCGAGGCCTATACCGAGGCCGACTCCGTGCGACGAGTGGGTAGAGTGTGTTGAGATGGACGCCTCATACTCGCTTGCGCGGGAGCGCACGCTTGGTCCACGGCGAACATCGACGTCGTCCGTGTCGTCCACCCCGCCGCCGTCGTCGTCAATGTACATTGGGTCGACGCCCGAGTCGGAAGGGTAGTCAAAGCCCGGCGGAGGGCCTAAGCCTAATGGGTTAGCCTCGACGGCCTCAGCAATGTCCTGGAGCGAGTGGAAGGATGCAGCCGGTTTGGGGATGCCGGGTGAGGACATGGTCGGCGTCGTGAGTGCCGTCGAGCCCGAGTGCGACGCCGTAGGCAGGCCAAAGTAGTCGCTGGGCGGGGACGCCGACAGCGGTGCAGTCGACACCGTCATCTGGCTCCCCGGCCCACCGGGCGATACGTCGTACATTGTCGACATCGTTGGTGGTGATGCGGTGAGTGTGGCCAGCGTCGTTCCTGGATCGGCAGGTTGTTTACACTGAACCTGGGTCGGCGATCGGCGCACGGGCGGTGTGTGTCGGTGATGCGCCGGAGTCGGTCGAATGGTCCTGCGAGGGTATGCAGGGAATGTGCTCGGGCCGCAGTCGGCGGCGTCGGCGTCGGCGGGCACACACGCACCAGGAGGGTGTGGTTAAGGATCAATGTTGAAAGAGATGGTAGTGCCGCAGTGTCAATGTTGTTCTCAGGTTCTCGTGTGGCCATGGGCCGGCGGAGCGTTGGGCGTCTGGCCATGGCCGTTGCAGTCCTCTCACGTGGTACCTGGTCGCCATCTCTAGCATCTCTTGCCATCTCCACTACTCCATGCCGTCAGCCAACCAGACCAAACAGGCACCTCATCTCTCAAGCTCCCACTCTGTTCGGTACTGCTGCTCGCTCTGCTGTCCTCGCCGCCACGACTGTGTTTACAAACAACGACGTCGGTAGATCCCGCGCACGGACACATGAGCCATATCAGGTACATGGCATTCAGGGTTGCAGCGGATACACCCTGAAAGACAGCAGAAAAAAGCAGTCGCGCCGTGGGGTGGCACTTTGACTTATTTAAGTAATCCCTCCGCTTTGCCACGCGAGATATTGGTATTGTGGAGACCCCGCTTTGGCCCACGTCGGCGTCATCGCCACGCGCTGTGCACTGGGATCAAGCATTCCAGGACGCAGGACGCGTTGACAGTCCTCTTACCATCATACTTATGTTGCAGAGGCAACGCATCAACTACACTCTCGCTGTATTAGTCGCCGTCGGAGCCGCTGCCTACTTTCTCTTCACTCGCACCACCTACCTGTCCTGGTTCAACCCCATGGCTCAGCAACACGCGTTTACCGCCGGGCCGGGCGGCAAGAAGCACGTCGGATACTTTGTGAGCTAAGCACTGACTTTTGGAAGCTAACCGCAGGTCAACTGGTACGCACGCCGCCGCCACTTGCACACACGCTAACCACAGGGGCATCTACGACCGCAAGTTTCCTCCCCAGAAGATCCCGCAGCAGCACCTCACCCACATCAACTATGCCTTTGGCAACGTCAACAAGGATACCGGCGAGGTTGTCCTCAGCGACGCCTGGGCCGACGTCGAGGTGGGTTGAGGCGCAAACATGCTTTTTTTTTTTGGGGGGGGGGGGCGGTGGGCTCGAGCCTCTCGACTTCTCACGCCACGCACAGCCTTACACATACTGATGCTGTAGATCCACTACGAGGGCGACAGCTGGAATGACGAGGGCACAAATCTGTATGGCTGCCTCAAGGCGATTTACCTGCAGAAGAAGATGAACCGGAACCTCAAGGTTCTGCTGTCGATCGGCGGGTGGTCGTACTCGCCCAACTTTGCAAAGGTCGGCGACAAGAAGTGGCGCCGCAAGTTTGTCGAGTCGGGCGTCAAGCTGGTCGAGGACGTGGGCCTGGATGGGTGCGTAGCGTCTTTGGCAGGAGAGCACTACTGACCCTAGCTTGGATGTAAGCTGTGTCCAGCGTGCTGTTAGCTAACTCAGATCGACTACGAGTACCCGAAGGACAAGTCGGACGCCAAGGCGTACGTCGAGCTACTGCGGGAGTTGCGTACCGGCCTGGACCATCTTGCCCAGAGCAAGGGCAAGCCGCAGGGACAGTACCAGCTTACTGTCGCTGCGCCGTGCGGTGCCGAGCAGGTCAACATCCTGCGGATCCCCGAGATGGACCAGTACCTTGACTTCTGGAACCTTATGGCGTACGACTTTGCCGGGTCGTGGGACAGTGTCTCGGGGAACCAGGCAGGGCTGTACAACGACAACCCGGACGGTAACTCTGTTGACCGCGCCGTGCGGATGTACCTCGCTGCTGGCGTGGCACCGCACAAGCTCGTCGTTGGTTTGCCGGCCTACGGCCGCGCGTTCATGGGCACGAACGGTATTGGCCAGCCGTACAACGGTGTCGGCAAGGGATCGTGGGAGGACGGTATGTGGGACTACAAGGACCTGCCGCGGCCCGGCGCAGAGGTCGTCAACGACCACCGCCTCGGCGCAAGCTACTGCTTTGACCGCAACAACGGCCAGCTCGTGTCGTACGACACGCAGGCCATCGCGCACCAAAAGGCAACGTACATCAACCAGATGGGGCTCGGTGGCGCCATGTGGTGGGAGCTCGACGCCGACAAGCCCGAAGAGACGGGAGAGGCGCTCGTGCGTACCGTCCGTGAAGTCCTCGGAAACCTCGAGTGGCGCGAGAACGAGCTCGACTACCCTGGCAGCAGTGAGTGAAGTATAGCGCGCGCCTGTCTGACACCAGAATACGAAAACCTCCGGAAAGGCATGAACTAGACCGGACAGGCATGAACTAGAACCCTAGAACAGGCATTATCTATACACGACCACACATGCAAACGATACGAATGCGCGCGGCGCTGCATATAGGCCGCACGGGGTATTTATGATACTCGAATAGTCGTTCCTAATGTGCCGCCCTAGTACCCAATGATGCGGAAAATGAGGTACAGCGTGCAGCCAATGAACCGCAGCCCGCTGAGGGCGAGCACGGCGTAGAAGATACAGGTCTGTGAGCGTTAGCGAAGGCGGCTGGAATCAACGCACAAGGTATGGGTTGAAGTTGCCCGACGACGCCTCGGAAAACTTCTTTGTGAGCCAGCCTGTGACCAGTGGCGAAGTGAAGAGCAGGATAACAAGAATGTTGCTGCCCATGAAGGCCAGCACAATGTTTGTACGGAACGTGCGGTCGCCTTGGGGGGATGTTAGTATTGGCGCAAGAGGCGAAACACTTACGGTCTGAGCGTTTCGTTGCGTCGTCGCGCTTCTCCTTGACTTCCTGAGGGGGGATCTTGAGCTCCTTGCGTGCCTGTTGCCACACGGCGTCAATGTCCTCTTGCTTGGTGGGCAGAGCGACTTCGAGATGGTCGTCCATGGCCGCAATTTTCTTGGCCGAGCCCAAATCCTTGTTGGCGCCGTTGTCGCCTTTGGTGCCCCACGACACGTCGTGCAGGTTACAGAACGCGTAGATGAGAAGAATGTTGACGTACGACGGCAGGAGGAAGAGATACTGTACAAACGACGTGAACATGTGCCATGGGTCGAGGTACATGAGCGACGAGATGAGGTACAGGCCATACGTCGCCATGAGCGACATGGCGAGGTCGAGGAACGTCCGGTTGGAGAAGAGCGCCTTGACGTCTGTCCAGCCCGCGCTCGTGTGGGGCACAGTTTGGTACACCGTAAAGCCTGCGCAGTATAGCAGAATGCCCTGGCAACACGCAAAGAGGAAGATGCTGGAGTCAGCGACCGGTACTGGTGGAAAGTACGCACCACAGGGTGTACATGAAGTTTGAGCCCTGGGGGCGGTTACCAAGAGAACAGACCGTGACAACAAAGCTGGTGTCAACTAAACACAGTCTGTGGCAAGCTTACAGGATGGCGATGTAAACCTTGTTGATGACCTGGAACAGCTCGTCGCCGGCGCCGTAGAACGGGTCAAAGCCGTTGGAGATGGACGACGAAATGAGAAAGTAGAATGCCAGGTAGAAGGACGAGATTGACAGCCAGTTAAAAATAAAGCTGACGAGGTTGTAGACCATGAGGAGCTGCAAAAGGAACTTGCGAATAATGCCGTGTCCCGAGGTCCAAATCTTCCAGAAACACGCAATGGCGTAGATCGACGCAAAGATGGATCTGCCGTTAGTCTGGGTTGATAACAGCTACTCACCCGTTGAGCCATCGGCGGCGTTGTGAAATAAACTCGGGAACACGCGAGGGCACGTCGGTCGAAGCCTTTGCGCTCTTGACATACTGCAGGCGCCAGTTTGCGTGTTTCTTGGTGACAATCTCAAAGGCGAGAATACGGTCCTCGGCGAGGAACTTGTTGCGCTCGAAAATAGACGCCTTGGCACCGGGGCGCTCCATCATCTCGCCGTGGAAGTAGGACGCCAAGGGGCCCGTGCCGTCTGGGTGGTTGGCTACGGCGGCATACCGGTACGCCGAGAATGCACCTGGCAACACCGAGATGAGGCCAAACACCGACTCGAACGGCTTGTCGAGAATGTTGGACATTTTGTATTCAAAGTTCTGCCCAGCCACCAGCGGGTTGATGAGGTACTTGCCAAAGTTGCCGAGATCGGCGTAGATCTGCTGTCAGGGGTCCGTTTGCAGCGGTTCACCCACCTCGCCGCACGCCCCGCCGACGCTGGGATGGTTTTCAAAACACTTGTAAAGCTCATACAGGCTGCGGCCGGAGGGCTTGGTGCCCACGTCGAGCAGAATGCACACCTAATATCAGCCAAGACATTGGGTCCCCACCCACATTCGGCTTAACTTGCGGACCAAACGCGTTGAAGAACCAGCGGTGCGAGTTGAGTTTCTTTTGGTTGCGTCTTTGATCAGTTGAGTCCTTCATGTAGCTCACTCTTTCAGGCAAAAGATAACCTGCACGGGCGTCGCACCAGAGCCGACCTCGCCCGAGTCGTCGACCACAATGTTGGTCGTGTACTCGAAGATGTGCGCCGTGACGTCCTTGCCAGCGACCGTGTCCTTGGCGATACCTTCGGCATACACGCCCATGAGGTTGAGGACCTTAAGGACGCGTGGGTCGACCTTGTTGCGTCCGTCGGCGACAATGCACACGACGACTTTGCGCCATGCGCCCGGTCCCCACGTCTTTGAGCGCGTGCGCGAGCACAGGTGCGCAATGTTCTTGATGACGGCGTTGAGCGTCCGCAGCAACAGCGTCGAGTCTTCGTTGTACATTGTCATGACAATCTGTCCGTCAGCGCCAACAGGCCACAAGGGCATACAAAGAGCTCGGTCTTGCGGCCGTAGAGGTACTGCCGCAAGCTGTACTTGTTGCGTGTAAAGTCGTCTGGGTCGCACGTGGCGGCAGTGTAGCGGAGCTTCTCCATCTCTCCTGGCTCTGCGCCGCTCTGCGCACTCTTGGTGCGGTCCACGATGCTGCGGGCCGCAGGCACATCAATAACGAGGTTACCGTTCAGCAGCTGGACCTGCTTGACGACACGACGCGAAAGCAGGTTTTTGCGCACCTGGTGCCACTGTGACGAGCCCGAGAACCACCCCTGTCCCGGTGCAGGCGTCTGTGGCATAGGAGGCACATAGCTGTGGTGCAGGTTGGGGCTAGGCGGGTAGTTGATGTTGTTAGCGTACGGCTGGGTGTAGGAGAGCGAGTTGACGACTGAGCCAATGTCATGCTCCTTGCTGGGCGTTGCGCCCCTGTCGGCCAGGTGAGTGTGCGAGTTGTAGCTCTTTGTCTCGTCGGGCACGTTGTCGTCGCGGTATGTGGCCACATAATCGTCGAAATAGCCTGAAGGCGTTGGCTGGTGCCGCGATTGCGGCGGCGGGTATATTGGCTCGGGGTTGACGGGCGTGCGCATCGCATTGTAGTTGGTATAGTTGGCGAACGTGCTGCCTGTCGCACTGCCGGCGTTGCTGCCAGCGTTCGAGGCGGCGTAGTGCGAGCCGTTGTTACCGTTACCCTGTCCCCTGTTGCTGCCGTTTCCGTTTCCAGCGAGGTTTCTGCCATTGTTGGTGGCGTAGGGATGGTTCCCTTGCGCGCCGCCATGTGGCATCATCTCGGGCGGATACGCAGAGTGTGGTGGCTGCTGCTGCTGCTGCTGCTGCTGTTGCGGCTGTTGACCAGTGGGGTAGGTAAAGACGTCGCCCGGGTAGATCGAGTGAACCGCTGCGCGCTGTGTGTTTCCTTGCTGCATGAATGGATCAGAATGTGGTGTAGGAGTTGATGACGCGAAGTGTGGAACCGAGTCGTTGGGACGGTAGCGCAACGTGAAGGATGGTGAGCTTGGGGCGTTGGACAGGCCAGAAGCCGCTGAGCCGCCGTGTGCGCTGGGGAAGGCCGGTGGCGGAGGGGTTCGTGCACGGGTGCCAACGACCAAGGGACGTTGATGGTCTGCTTGCGAGTAGAACGGATTTCGGCTCGCGAAAGCGCTGTTATTGTCGTGCAAGTAAGAAGCGTGTTCGCGTTCGTCTGGCCTGTGCGGGCCCTGTGGCGGCCACTGTTGCTGTAAGTATGACTGCTGATGCAGTGGCGGCGGCGTGGACTGAGGTTGCTGCACGCGCTTCACATGAGTGTAACTGTTGTACTGGTGCAGCGGCATGGCGACTTGAGCCCACGGTGGTCAGTGCGGCGACGCGACACACGGCCCCCTTGTTGTCCTGTCTCCGAGTGCGAGTAAAGGCAGGCACAACTCCTCGAGGCCGGTCGTGTCGTTGCGAAAGCTAGTTTGGGGTCGTGAGCTTGGTGTTTAGCGCAATGCTGCGTCTAAAACGTCCCATGCAGGCCGAATGTCATCGGCAGACCCGATACCTTCGGCCGTTGAGACGCGCAACGACGATACCTCACGTTTCGTCTAAATGCGGTTGGGCCCGTGCAGAATGTAGGGACCAGGAGAGGGTAAGTGGTGCCGGTGGTGGCGCGGCGGGTCGCGTCGGGAAGAGAAACGGTGCGCGGCAGAGCTGGTCTCGTGGCAGTGGCAGTGGCAGATGGATAGCAATCTCTAGCCGTGGTCGTCGGCATAACAAGGCCTGCGGTCCTATCGATCGTGAGCACCGTCTCTCGGATCCTCATCATGGCGCGTCAGGTCATGTATGCTGTGTTCTTTGGTGCGCGAGATGTGCCTGTACAGTAGCAAGATCCGGAACGCGTGCATGGTTGTGAGCAGCTGACATGAGGAGTGGTTTAGGTTGTGGACGAAAGGAGCAGTTGTTGAAGGGGAACTCGACGCGCCCCTGGCCCAAAGCCAAGGAATCGGGAACGCGAGGCGTGGCGTCCCCGCAAAGACACCACTCCCGCATACCGAACACTCGCACGTTACTCCTTGGCAGCGGTTTCCAAGCCGGTCTGAAGAACGAAGGATGCATGCCTCCTCATCGTGATGTGCCGTACAATGTGCAGGGGCTGGAGTTCTGAAGTGCAAGGCACAACAACAACTTGATTGCGAAGTGTGAGTGTGCCTTGTGATTAGAATAGAATGGCGGGAACAAGAACCAAAGAGGTGAATAGAAAAACGTGAGTTGAACCCATTATACCAAAACTAAGGATGGACTAGGGTTGTATTAGACCTTGATTAGGGCTGAGATCGGGACTCCTGGTATGTCCCCTGGTGCCGACTGCGGAGACCGTTTCCATCTCCATCACTCGCCTCTCCACAATGAGGACATGAGCAGTTGCATCGTGATTGTCCTTCCATCCACACAGTCATGTAGCGCACAGACCACCTCTGAGGCCTTGGACGCATCGACGAACCAAACACTAACTAAGGCGACTGACTTTTCTTCTCACTCCACAGACTGATACCCACAGCCAGAAGCAACAAAGCACAGAACGCGCGAGCAATTCTCACTATCACTTCGCCACGTCCTTATCGTCATGGGCAAGAAAGCCAAAGACCCACCACCACCCGCGCCACTCGACCTGCCGACACCAACGACGGAGCAGGGTAAGGTCACTGAGGAGGCGAAAGACAAGACAACCGACGCGAAGGACAAGGCGTCTGGTAGCAAGGATAAGGATGTCGATGCTAAGAGCAAGGGAGAGGATAGCAAGGGCAAGGAAAAACAGTCCGAAGGCAAGGAGAAGACTGCCGAGAGCGACGGCAAGGCCAAGGGCAAGAGCCAGGCCGGTGGCGCGAAAGACAAAGCCCCCGCCGAGGAGAGCTGGAGCTACTACCCAGCAGACGCGACGCCGTACATGCCCGCACCTGACGGTGCCTCCGCACCGCACCAGGTGGCACCGGGAGGGACAGCCAGCTACTACTACCCCTCCGTACCCCCTCCACCACGGCGACGACGCCAGCGCTCCTTCCTCGACTGCTTGCTGTGCCGACAGCCCCCAGACGAAGACTATATCGGGACGTACAATGGGGGCAACGGCGGACCAAGATCACGTAGCCATTTGATGCCAGTGCGCGAAGTAGGGCGACGACCGGGCACGCCCGACAGCCAGCGTAGTTGGAAACACCACGACCGGTACTTTCCCGCCTTCGAGCCGACGTCACCCAACGCCGCGGACGAGTCGTACTTTCCCTCGTACGAATCTGGGTGCGTCCAGGGGAAACGCGCCCAGGCAGCGGCCGCCATGCACGGCGCCTGCGCAGGCCACGCCGTCCACGTACACTACCCCGACCTCCCGCGGTTCGCCGAGTACCATACCGCAGGAGGCGTCAGGCCGGGAACTTGGAAACCGACACAGTGGGGCGTCGAGGGATGGACGGGGTTTGGATGGGAGGGCCAGCGGCTGCCCACTGCCCAGGGCCACTTCTTCTCCGCGCCCATGCCGGCTGGAGAACCGCTCAAGAAGGACGGTGGCGACAAGAAGAAGAAGAAGTAGTGGCGATTGTCAATGTAAAGAATTCATTCCTCTGTCTCACATCGTACATGATCCTACGGTCACTCTGTTACTACTGCTTGTACACGACGGCAAACCCACTGCTGTCAGCGCTGGCCCACACAGCATACTCACTCCCAGTGCTTCTCCCCGACAGTCTGGAGGGTGCTGCAGATGACTGTCTTGCCGGCGTCATCGCGGATCCAGTCATACATCTTGCGAAGGCCTACCGTGTCCGAGTCGGCCTTTGCAGAGTCGGGCACGGCGATACTGGCGTTAGCTACTGGCACACTGCCGCCACTCACCGGCCACCGCGGATGGCATTGTCAAACACCATCACGCCGCCGGGACGCGTAAGGCGCAAGACTTCCTGGAAGTACTCAAAGTACTGGTCCTTGTTGGCGTCGACGAACACGAAGTCGTAGCCCTGTTCTTCGGTGGGGAGTCCGAGGTCGGCACCGGGAGGTTTGGCAAACTTGCCGCGGGGGTCGCGCAGGAGGTCGAGCGCCTTGCCCACGTGCATGGTAGGGAAAGGGTAGAGGTCCATGTCAAGGAAATTCTTCTGTGCGACCTTGGCGTGTGCCTCCGAGTACTCGATCGTGTCGATCTGCCCGTGTGTCGGCAGCGCGTTCGCAAGGAACGACGTGGAGTACCCCGCCAATGTCCCGATCTCGAGCACGCGCGTCGCGTTCATGCTCTTGGCCAGGATAGTCAGTAGCTGTCCCAGCATGGCGGGCACGGCAATCGGCGGCATCCCCGCTTCGTCGGCGCGCGCCTGCGATCGCGCAAGCGATGGGTCGCCGGCGAGCTTGGGGTGCGCAAGCCGCTCGTTCAAGTACGCGTCTACTCCGGCAGACGAGCGCCCTGGGCGTCAGCAAAAGTGAGTGTAGACGACAGCAACGGGGCCAACTTACATGGCTCGTCGCCTGCTTCCTCCGCAGACACGGGCAGGACAGCTTCTCTGTTCTTGTTTGGCTTGGAGTTCATTGTGTGCCGGGAAGAGGTGAATGTGCGATACGGCGCCATCACGCCGCTTGATATATGCCGCGGGCGCGAGGATGCGTTGGGGACGCGCGCCAGCGTGCTTGCACACCTTCGGCCGAACATGGTCGTCGCGTCGTCGAGTGGATGACACCATGTGCGCCGTTCAACTCGAGCCGCAGTTAACCGCAGTGGCAACGTCGGCGTCTTTGTGCGGAGGTCGGTGACTACCCCCAGAGGCTCAAGGTAAATCACCGAGCCATCTTGTTTCCCGCAAATGCCCGCACACCGCCCATAACTTCAACCACTCGGAAGGTGTTCGTGATGGGACCAGATCTGGCCAAGGCAACTGCGGTCGTGAGATCTGGGGAACAACACTGCCTTGCACCCGCATCCCTGTCCAACAGCACCCAGACGTTGTTGTGGTCGCCGATACGGTCGGGCTGCGCGGGCCGGGTGCGACTATTTTTGAACCGTTGCCCAAAGCGTCTGTAAATTGCTATTCACCTTTTAATAGACACGCTTTCTTTATTTGAACCTCCTAAAAAGTCCGCCCCACTCTCCTTAGGATGTGCCTGTGACGAATATTCATCAAGTCTGTGTAATGGCTATTAGCTTTTGCTTTTGTAATGTTCTCTAATACCCGTTTGAATGTTTTGACCCTTTTGGCACGTTTGTCCCGGCCACTGTCCCTTTTTCGGCGTTGGCTACTGTATGCCCGGGCATGCCTCTGCCACCGTCGTCGCATGCGACCCCCTAATGGCCCTATCGTTTATTCTCAGCTTGCTTGCTCCAACTCTGATCTGAGCATTTTCTCGCGTCGATCCGTCAGTCTTTGCGCACTCTTTTTCGCACGCTCGAGGTTGCAAGAAAACGGAGAAACGGCAGCAAGCACCAGTTGCTCTTCGCGAGCAAACCACGGTCGCTTATCGTTGGACGAACGGGCACCGCTTGCCACCCATCCATCAACAACACTTTCGTTCGCGGCTGACAAACGGTCTGCAACATGTCGCCCCCGCCGTCGTCCCCAAGGCAGATCCAGACGGATCCCAGTCTGCCCTCGCCGTCGCACCACCGGTCCATGTCGGCGTCGGCGCCGCGGTCGCCCGTCCAGGCCATCGGTGGTGCTCACCACCGGGGCAGCGCAGGCACAAGCCACGGCACGTCATATCGCGACAACATTGACGTGCAGCGGCAGATGCAGCAGGACATTGACTCGGCCATGAGCATGTGTATGTGCCCTCCAATAATAGAATAGAAGCTCATGGCAGCCCGCGCTCGCTCGTCCTCGCTTGTGGACAGATCCCCGATTATCCGTGGTAACCGGGGCGGCTACTCGACGTCGCCGATCGAGGAGGCGCCATTCGGCATGCTGAGCCAGGCCGAGGAGCGCGAGATGGATCGCGCGCGCAACCACGGCGACCACCACGACACGGACGACGAGCACACGCCGTACCGCCACGACGAGGACCACCTGTCGGACGGCGACAGTGCCGGGTCGTACGGCAGCCGGCGCCGGCGGAGCGACACGGAGCGCGGCGACAGTGGCGAGTACCTTGGCCAGCGGGCGTACCGTGACTCGACGGGTGGTCTGCGCAGTGTATTTGATTTTGGGCCAATGGAGGAGTTTGCAGCCCACGAGCGCAAGCGGTTGGACGACGTCGAGGGTCCCGCCCACGCTGTGAGCGCCGCGGAGATTGGGGCGGATATCTCGGGCGTCGGCGGCGAGACGCGGAGGCGGAGCGACGCGGTCGTGCGTGTCGCCTCGCCGGCACGGAGGGCGACGGACGATGCGAGCGGAAGCGGAAGCAGCACGCGCAAGGATCCGAACGAGGAGCCGCACAAGCCGTTTGACGACGAGGCGTTCTCGCTCTCAAAGGACGACGATGACGAAGGTCTGCACAAGACGACGTCGGCGCAGTCGGCGTCCTCCCCGCAGCAGACCTTTCACAGACGGAGGGCCCGCAAGCAGTCGCCGTCCAACCCCAAGGGACGACAGGCCAAGCTCGCAATGTTTGAGAGCTTTGGCGGAGGCGGCGACGACGATATCAAGGGCGGGGCGCTCAAGGCGCCGCGCCCGGGCGCGCGACCACACGCGCAGCCGCCCGAGCCCGCGCCGCAAAAGTTTGTGCCCTACACCGACGCACCGGGCCACGACCGGCCATACCGCTTCTCGTTCTACTCGAACGCGCTGCCTGTTACGATCCACGCGCGGTCACTCGCCGAGCTGCCGGCCGAGGGCCAGTCGTTCGAAGACCTGTTCAAGGGCCGTAACAACCCTGCCGACCCGGCGACGTCGGCGCGCACGTCGACCGACGTGGCGGGCGGCGCACCCGTCCAGCGGTACGGCTCGGGCCGCAGCACGCCCAACGACCCCAGTCTTCTCTCCCTGTCGGCCCCTAAACATCCCAACAACCTTGCCGCAACGGCAATCACGCGGTCGGCGTCCGCTGTGAATGCCGCTGGTGGCGGTCTGCCGGGCATGCCTACGTCGCCGCCGACGGCCGAGGAGGATCCAGAGGCATACACGTGGTGGCTGGACGTCCTGTCGCCTACCGACGACGAGATGCGCATGCTGTCCAAGTGTTTTGGAATCCACCCGCTCACGACCGAAGACATTCTGCTCGAAGAGACGCGCGAAAAGATCGAGTTATTCCGTAACTACTACCTCGTCTGTTTCCGCTCGTTCGACCAGGACCCCTACTCGCAGACATACCTCGAGCCACTCAACATGTACATCATCGTCTTCCGCGAGGGTACACTTTCCGTGAGTATACACGCCACAGCCCAAGCTTACACCAGTTTCACTTCCGCGCAACGCCCCACCCGCAAAACGTGCGCCGCCGCATCAAGCATCTCAAGGATTACATCTCGGTCACGTCCGACTGGATATCGTATGCGCTCATCGACGACATCACCGACGCGTTCGGCCCGCTCATCCAGAGCATAGAGTACGAGGTCGACAGCATAGATGAGCTTGTCCTCATCCTGAAAGACGCAGAGCAGACAGACATGCTTCGGCGTATTGGCACGTGCCGCAAAAAGGTCATGGGCCTGCTCCGTCTCATGGGCTCCAAGGCGGATGTAGTCAAGGGCCTTGCCAAGCGGTGTAACGAGAACTGGCTCGTCGCGCCAAAGTCGGACATTGTAAGTGTAGTTGCTCGCCGACGGCGAGCGACTTTGTTTCGCTCACGCCGCTAACACCCCAGGGCCTGTATCTCTCTGATATCCAAGACCATTTGATCACGATGACGTCCAACTTGAACCACTACGAGAAGATTCTGTCTCGCTCGCACTCCAACTACCTAGCGCAGATCTCGATCGAGATGACAGACGCCAACAACCAGATCAACGACGTCCTCTCAAAGCTCACAGCACTCGGTACAGTCCTCATCCCCATGAACCTCGTCACCGGTCTGTGGGGCATGAACGTCCGCGTTCCGGGCCAGGACGGACCAAATCTTAACTGGTTTGGCGGCATTCTCGCGTGTCTCGTTGCGTTCGCCATAGTCGGCGCGTTCGCCACATACAAGTGTTTCGTTAGGAACTAGTTCGCTGATCAGGTTAGAATAGATATCTGGTGCATGTATTGTTGTCCTTCTTGAGAGTGGCCGCCGTCGTAGGAGTGCGCGACAATTGGAGTTACTGCGGTTGGGTCTCGTGATCGTGGGTCTGTGGTCATTCGTGGCAGTGAGATTTGGTTGCAGGGTAGAGGGAGCGTTCCTCCTCGCACGCAAGTCGAAGACAGCAATTCCCCTCTGCACGCAAGTCGGAGAGAGTAATGTGGTCTGTCGTTGCTGTTTCAGCGCAGAGCGCTTTTAAAATCTTGTGGTATTCTTTGCTGCGAAGATGTGCGAAACGCGGTGAACCTCACGTTGAACGAACAGCATGTTTTCATTTTGTCAGCAAGCTGAAGGATTCTCAAATGTTACGGCTGGGTGCAGAAGACTCGGCAAGCACCAAAGTTGACGATTGAAGACACGGAGGTTATTGCGACTGGCGATCTCGCCATAAGGAGTGCACAAGGTAATACGACGGCATCAGCTATGAGGATGTGCAGTAAGTTGTGTGTGGCAACCTCTCCTCTCTCCGTCCTTGTTGACATTTGCCACATGCAGCATCCCGCATGCCCAAGGTCTATGCATATATAAATACAACACAAAAAGTAATGCTACAACACTGCGCGGTGCGCCTAATACCCGCCGCCATCGTAACGAGCCGCCGAAGCTTGCTTACGGCGCAGCTCGTCCTCGAGCTTGGGACAGTCGGAGAGACCGTGTCCGAGACCGCCACAGATGGGACATCCCTTGAGCACGCCGCCGGACGCTGCGCGCGGGTCGTCGATGGTAAGCAGGAACTCGGGAATTCTGCCGTCAGCCACGCCCGGACACTCCAATTCACTTCTGCTTGGCCTCCATCAAGAGGTACTTGAGGTCCAGCAGCGTCTGCTCGGACGTGTTGTGGTTGACAAACGTCGTTGCGATACCCGTCTTGCCCGAGCGACCTGTACGCCCAATCTCATGCACGTAGTCCTCGATTTCCTTGGGCATCGAGTACACTATCACATGCTGGATCTCGTTAAAGTCCAGGCCCTTGGACGCGACCCCCGACGCCACCATGACGTCCTTGGCGCCGCTCTTGAACGACTTGATCGCGTACTCGCGTTCGTCCTGCGCTGATTGTCAGCTGAACCCAAGCGAATTAGCTCACTTTTACTGCCGTGGATAGCTACTGCTTCGACACCCTTAAGAAGCAAATACTCCTGAATATCTATCGTCAGCTACGACTCCACACTCGCACCCACCGTCCACCTCGTTCTTGTTGTCGCTGAAGATGATGACCGGCGGCGGGGTCTTTTGGAGACACTCCAGGAGGTAGACCATCTTGGCCTCGGGCTTGACGTACTCGACCTCCTGGATGACATCCATGTTGGCTGCGCCTGCTCGCCCAACGTTGACGAGGATGGGGTTGACGAGTGACTGCTGCGCAAAGTCCTGGATCTTGCGCGGCATGGTCGCGGAGAACAGCAGCGTCTGGCGCTGGTACTTGAAGTGCGACATGATACTGCGCACGTCCTCCTCGAAACCCATGTCGATCATGCGGTCCGCCTCGTCCATGCACAGGTACTTGCAGTTGTCGGCGTTGAGGCGGCCCTTCTCGAGCATGTCAATGAGACGGCCCGGCGTAGCCACAACGACGTGCACGCCCTGGTTCATCACCTCGGCCTGGTCGGCCATGCTGATCCCTCCGATACACAGCAGTGACCGTAGCTCGGGATATCCGCCTTCCTCCTTGAGCTTGTTGCACATCGACACACAGCCCTCGTACGTCTGCCGTGCGAGTTCGCGAGACGGGCAAATGATAAGTCCTACGGGCCCTTCGCCCTTAACGAACGGCAACTTGGTCTCCATCTCAAGCGACTGTAAGATGGCCGGCAGCGTGAACGTGAGCGTCTTGCCCGAGCCTGTAAACGCGATGCCGATCATGTCACGTCCAGAAAACCTAAGCGTTAGGACCACAAACTGAGAAGGGTGCTCACGCTGTTGGCAGACCTTGCATCTGGATAGGTGTGGGTCGCTTGATGCCCTTCTCCACAAGATACTTGAGAATCGGTTTGGGGATCTTCATGTCCTGGTGGGTTAGTCAGTATCGTGTAGACTCAACCCACGGCAAAATGCTCTATCGCGGGAGGCGGGTCTTCCCCCTCGATGATGATCGAGTGCTTGTCGCGGATAGCCTGCTGGCCCTCGGCGTCGAGCTTGCGGATAAAGCCTGGCGGGCGCCACGAGCTCTTCATGCTCTCGGTATACGTCTTGCCGCGAGCCAGTTCCTGGGCACTGGCGAGTTTCTTCTGTGCGCGCTCCATTTGGGCGAGTATCTCTGCCTCGCGCTCTGCTTCCATCTCCGCCGCGGTCTTGTTGGCGTCTGGGCGTAGGTCAGCACCGCGGCGGCTTGATGTACCCACCTTCTAGCTCCTTCTTGCGCTTCACCTCCTGAGCCTCTTGTAGCAACGTCCTTTCCCTCCGTGCCTTTTCACGTTCACGCTCGTTGGCCTCGTCCATTGCGCGCTGCGCATCCTTCTCCTCGTCCAACTCCTCGGTCGTTTTGATCTTCTTCGCGTGCCGTCCAGGTCCCAGCTTGGAGAGCATTTGTGCCCTCCGCTTGGCTACAGGCACATACGGCTTGTAGTCTGCTGGCAGTTCATGGTCGACCGCTGGTTCCGGCGACGGCGAGCGTGTCGAGGGCGCTGTCGACGCTACCATTGTGGATGTGTCAACGGTGAAGCATGGCCGTATTCGAAGTTGCAAGTGGAGGTTGGGTGGCGATTGATGATGGTAATGGCTTAGCACTGGGCTTACTGAGTAACCTAATGCTTATTGTATATTGTACTAATTGGCTAATCCAGCGTGGCCGCCGCGTGGAATTGCCTCCGTAAACGCCGAATCTCCGTCATGCGCCCTGGCGGAGTGGGGTGGAGGCGCGTTGCAATCTGCTTCCGTCTCCCCCAACAAGGCAGGCACCAGTCAACAGACAGTGAGTGTGTCCTCATCGTCGTCCTCTGCGTCACCACCACCTCACCCATTCTCATCGTCTTGCTCAATAACCTCCTCCCTCGTCCTCTTCTCAACCTCGACACCGACAAGAGCAAAACACTCCTTCACTCTTGCCCTCTTCGTGATCGAGTGCAGGACATTCTTGCGCAGACAACGTAGGTCCAACGCCCCCAATCCGCCCGAACCGAAAGCTGATTGATGCCTCCGCTTACGCGCTCGCACCCTCGATCCTGGCCGCCACCCCTTCGCGTTAACTCATCGTTCAACTCGGCAATCCCCCCAGCTACCAAACCGTCCTCTATCGCAACCACGCTACAACTGTAAACGCGCGGCACGATGGAGGTGAGTGTTCTGCGTCTGTGCTGATGCATGCGCGCACGCAAGGCGCGTGCAGCAATGCCACAACAGCCCCCAACAACAATGACACATGCTGACAACGTGCGCAGGCTCTACGTGAGGCCATCATCGACCCCTCCCAGCCACTGGACGTTGGGTATGTCTCGACACATCCGCTCATTATGGCAGCGCGCTAACCGCCGCAGTACGCTCGACAACGTCGTCACGACCTTTTACCAGGGCGGACCACAGGTAAGCTTCTCGCGACGCCCCTTCGTCACCCGCGTCCACTCGTGACTGCGGACAGACACTGACTCAACTGCAGCAACAGCAGGCCCAGGAGGTCCTGACAAAGTTCCAGGAGGGCCCCGACTCGTGGCAGCGTGTTCCCAACATTCTCGAGACATCTCAAAACATCAACACCAAGGTTTGTGATCAACACCCGTAGTGGCTCTGACGTCCAGTACATTGCCCTGCAGGTGCTCGAGAAGCTCATCCAGACGAGATGGAAGACCCTGCCCGTGGACCAGCAGCATGGCATCCGTAACTTTGTCGTCCAGGTCACCGTGGACATTTCCAGTGATGAAGCGCGCATGAAGAAGGAGAAGAGCTACCTCAACAAGCTCAACCTGGTGCTCGTGCAGATCCTCAAGCAGGCGTGGCCCAAGGACTGGGAATCGTTTATCCCAGAGATTACCACATCGTCGCGTGGCAACCTGTCACTGTGCGAGAACAACATGGTCATCCTCAAGCTTCTGTCCGAGGAGATCTTTGACTACTCGGCCGAGCAGATGACTCAGGCCAAGACTAAGGCCCTCAAGCAGACCATGTGCGGCGAGTTTTCCGACATCTTCAGGCTCTGCAACGAGGTGTTGGAAAAGGCCAACAAGCCAAGTCTGATCAAGGCCACTCTCGAGACACTCTTGCGATTCCTCAACTGGATCCCCCTTGGATACATCTTCGAGACCCAGATCATCGACATTCTCGTTAGACGGGTGGGTGCACATGTGCAAAGGTAGCAATGCTGACGCGCAGTTCCTCGAGGTGCCCGAGTTCCGCAACGTGACGCTCAAGTGCTTGAGTGAGATTGGCGGTCTCAACGTCGGGCCCGAGTACAACTCCAAGTTTGTGATCCTGTTCCAACTTGTCATGACTAGCGTCAATCGCATGGTCCCGCCACACACCGACTTGGCAGCAGCCTACGCGTCGTCCGCCGACGAGGACCAGGAGCTGATCAAGAACCTGGCCATCTTCCTCACCAACTTCCTCCACCAGCACCTGCGCCTGATTGAGACGCCCGAGTCGAACGAGCTGCTCATCAACGCGCACCTGTACCTGATCAAGATCTCAACGGTGGATGACCGCGAGGTGTTCAAGATCTGTCTCGAGTACTGGGGCAAGCTCGTTGCCGAGCTCTACGAGGAGATACAATCTTTGCCCATGGGCGACATCAACCCGTTGATGAACCTCAACCTCGGTGGCATGGGCGTCAACGGCCCACAGACCATGGGCCTTAACGGCGCGCCGCTGCGCAAAAACACGTACTCGGACATTCTGTCGAACCTCCGTCTGGTCATGATTGAGAAGATGGTCAAGCCCGAGGAGGTCCTGATTGTCGAGAACGAGGAGGGTGAGATTGTGCGCGAGTTTATGAAGGAGAGCGACACGATTGTGCTCTACAAGAGCATGCGCGAGGTGCTCGTCTACCTCACTCACTTGGACGTCCAGGACACGGAGCAGATCATGACGGACAAGCTCGCCAAGCAGATCGATGGCTCCGAGTGGTCGTGGAACAACCTCAACACGCTCTGCTGGGCTATTGGTTCCATCTCTGGCGCCATGAACGAGGAGACCGAGAAGCGCTTCCTCGTGACGGTCATCAAGGACCTGTTGGGCCTCACCGAGATGAAGCGCGGCAAGGACAACAAGGCAGTCTGCGCCTCCGACATCATGTACATTGTCGGCCAGTACCCGCGTTTCCTCAAGGCGCACTGGAAGTTCCTCAAGACGGTCGTCAACAAGCTGTTCGAGTTCATGCACGAGACCCACGAGGGTGTGCAGGACATGGCCTGTGACACGTTTATCAAGATTGCGCAGAAGTGCCGTCGTCACTTTGTCATGCAGCAGGCCGGCGAGCATGAGCCGTTCATTGACGAGATTCTGCGCACGTTGCACCGCATCACTGTCGACCTCCAGCCACAACAGGTCCACACGTTCTACGAGGCCGTTGGTTACATGATCTCGGCGCAGCCAAACAAGCCGACCCAGGAGCGTCTCATTGAAAAGCTCATGGAGCTGCCTAACAATGCATGGGACAACCTCATGCAGCAGGCCGCGAGCAACGTTGACGTGCTGGGCAACGCTGAAAACGTCAAGATCATGTCCAACATTCTCAAGACCAACGTGTCGGCGTGCACGTCGATCGGGTCGTTCTTCCTGCCCCAGCTCGGCCGTATCTGGCTCGACATGCTGGGCCTGTACAAGGCGGTGAGCGGCATTATTTCGGCGCAGGTCGAGTCGCAGGGCCTGGTTGCGACCAAGACGCCCAAGGTGCGCTCTCTGCGAACGATAAAGAAGGAGATTCTCAAGCTGGTCGAGACGTACGTCAAGAAGGCCGAGGACCTCGACGGCGTCAACCAAAACCTCATCCCTGGTCTCCTTGACGCCATTCTGGGCGACTACAACCGCAACGTCCCTGCGGCGCGCGACGCCGAGGTGCTCAACGTCATGGCGACGATCGTGTCCAAGCTCGGCAGCCACCTCACGCCGCAGATCGCGCCTATCATGGAGGCCGTGTTCGAGCCTACACTCGACATGATCAACAAGGACTTTGCCGAGTACCCCGAGCACCGTGTTGGCTTCTTCAAGCTCCTGCGTGCAATCAACCTGACGTGCTTCTCTGCTTTGCTTGAGCTGCCACCACCGCAGTTCAAGCTTGTCATGGACTCGATTGTCTGGGCGTTCAAGCACACCATGCGTGATATTGCCGACACTGGTCTGAGCAGTGAGTCGTCACCTTTTCGCCGAGCAACACACTGACGTCCAGTTGCGTTTGAGATTATCAACAACTTTGCCGCCTCGACGCCCGAGATCTCGAGCCAGTTCTACCAGCAGTACCTGCTGTCGCTGCTCGGCGACGTGTTCTTTGTCCTCACCGACGCCGACCACAAGAGTGGTGAGTACTTGCAAGTGAAGACGGCACACGCTGACATGTAGGATTCAAGATGCAGACTATTCTGCTTGCGCGCCTCATCTCGCTCGTCGAGAGTGGTGCGGTGCAGGCGCCGCTGTTCAACCAAGCCGAGGTGTCGGACCCGAACATGTCCAACGCCGTGTTCCTCAAGGGCTACATTGCGAGTTTGCTGCAGAACGCGTTTGGCCACATGCAGCCGGCGCAGATCAACGCGTTTGTCAACCTCATGTTTGAGCACGCATCGGACCCGGCCAAGTTCAAGCTCACGCTGCGCGACTTCCTCATCTCGCTCAAGGAGTTCAGCGGCGACAATGCCGAGCTGTACATTGACGAGAAGGAGGCCGAGGCGGAGCGCAAGGCGGTCGAAGAGCGCGAGAACGCCATGCGCGTTCCGGGCATGCTCAAGCCCGCGCAGCTCGACGACGACGCCGAGTTGTAGCCGCTGGCGACACACACAGGGCAGCGGTGCCGCCGGCATCTGCCCCTGAGCGCTCATGAGCGAGACAAAAACCCCGAGGAGAAGTAGCAGCCTGGCTGCTGGCTGGCGTCATTTGCATTACTGTTTGCATAGGGTGGGCGACGGGCCCACTGTCGTATATACCCCCCAGATCCGTACATTTGTTTTATGAAGTCTTATACACACATCCGTGCGGACCGGGTGCATACGCATGCGTGCGTGCAGCGTCGCGCAGAGTATCACCGATTGCAACATGAGCCAGGAGGGCTAGGAGCCCAAAGGGGTAGCGAGAACTGGGGTGTCTCCGTCCGCCGTATTGTGTGGAGATAGAACGCGGCACCAGGCAGATTGGGGGTACAGATGGCTGGGGGGTTGAGTGGGGCCGCGGAAGCCGGGCTCATGACATTTCAAGGAGTGCACCGGCTCTCACGCAAGCATGTGAGCGGCGCAGACGATTTTTCGTTGATGGGGGTTTTGTTCATTGCGGTAATTGCGGACAGAAAGAAGTGACAGAAGCAGAAGCCGGTAGATGCGGCAGAGGGACTATTCCCAGAAACGCCAATGGCTGGGGCCTGGCCAGCTACGGACGAGCTGCAAGCTGCAAGTTGCCTCCTTGATACTCCCAAAGCCTTTGCGTCCCAGATACAAGGAATGCAGGGCCCACGGTGCAAAGGTGTCAGTTACCTGGTTACACTGGTGCATAGTGGCGGCCTCGCACGTGTGAGACCAGGCTCAAGACCGCAAGCCCTCAAGGGTGCTCGAGGCTTGAATGGCTTAGCGTCTTGGACTAGTCTTGGACGTTATCTTGAAACCCGGGTGAGCCCGTTGCGATGCAGACTGCGACTTGATACAAGGAACAAGAATCTCTGGGCTTTGCTAGGTTTGGTTGCTGTTTATGCGCAGACGTTGTTTGTTTACGACCAGTTGGACTTGTTTTGGTCTATGCACTAGGTGTGAAAGCGGGTCGACGGCGGCGGGTCGTGAGACAGCCGCTGCGGCGCCAATGCATTCCATCCGTAGTGCGGCAAGGCAAAGGCTACAAGGTGCGGGATGCGGGAGGTTGTGGGGCCGGCAGCAAGCGAGCATGCAACCATGCAAGCAACCAAGCATACAAACAACTCTTAGCCAAGGTTAGACATATGCTTTAAAGCTTTGTGGGCAGTGCGAGCATGCGCAATGCCATAAGCGCAATGCATGCGCGCATGGTGAATGCATGGGTCCCATGGTTTCGGCGGGTACACGAGTGCTTGAGCCTAACCTGATGCTCGTCCCGGTCGACCCACAAGGTTGGGTCGAGCTGATCCGACTGACGGTGCGTCTATCCGCGCATCCGCGGCACGGCACGCCACACTCGCGCAGCGGCAAACGGCATCACATCATCGCCATGCCACGCCATGCTTTGCCATGCCGTTGCGGGCGAGGGCTCTAAGTACTTTATACTCTCTTGGCAATGGGCAAGGCGCATTATCGCGAGCCGGCGAAAATGGAGGACATACGCAGGCGGCGGCGGCGGCGGCGGTTCTATAGACCACTCCGCAACCCCGGTGTAACGGGTTTGAAGACCACTACATCATACGAGGTGGCAGGAGGCGTTGAACGTTTGAACACGACAACCCCTTTCTTCGTAGTGTCCCTTGGGTCTCACCCTTATTTCTCCCTGTCTTTGCTTGCTTGGCCTGGCCGCGGGCACAAGAGTCAAGAGTCGAGGAGACAGTCCCCGCTGGTCAGAGACGTTCCTGAGGACGGATGACCCGGGTGCGTGAGAGTCTATAACCTACACCGTGGCGAACACGCTGTGGCGCATGGCGCCCGTGGCGTCTGAACCTGGACGGATCGTCCCTGAACAAGCTTTGATTCTCCGAGAGGCGCGAGAGAGGGAGCAGGGCAAAAGAGCGAGACAGAGTGCCCGTCAGAACCTCTGTTTTACGTTGAGGCTGTTACCCAAAGGCTGCAGAGCTAGGAGAACTGTTGCCCGTGGCCACATGGATACCCGCTCAACCAAAAAAATCAACTCTGGTGTCTCTCCTTAACGACCAGGACGCGGGGAGCAGCAGCAGCAGCAGGAGCATGACAGCAGCAAAACCCCCATCTTGCCATCTTTGGCGCAAAGGTAATGCAAGACCCTTTCCGCTCTCGTCCCTGTCCTGGACCGTGATGCTGACGACACCCGAACTGCCCTGGACGATGTGCGTGTGGCTCTTGACGCTGCCGTCGCTCTCGTCCCGGTTTCTGATCGACGTCGTTGTGGACAGCCCTCGACTTGCTTGGCTCCCCCCTCCCTGTGGCCAGTGGCCTGTGGTCTGTGGCCTGTGGGCACCTCGGTCCTAGCGTCCTAGGGCAGGGCGAAGGGGTGTCTGTCGCGATGCACGCAGCAACGCAACCAGGACACGGGTGAGAAGACGACAACCTACATGCTTGGGGCAGCGAAAGCTTCGCCATCTACGCACCCAGACGCTACTTACAACCACGACTGTCACTGTTCTCGACGCATCTGTTCCTCTCGACGCCCTCCCACACTCTCTTTACATTCTCACTCGCCTTGATCGGCATCGGCATCGTCTCGCTCGGACTGTCCAGCGTCAACAACAACATCAATCTTTCGTTTCCGCCAGCGTACGCCATGTGTGGCGTTCAGACCTCATCAATTTCCTCCATCGACTGCTAGATTGCAACACTCGCGTACCCTCGCTCCTTCGCGCTCCCAACCCCGACCGAACCACACGCACCCACGCACCCACACGCACACCCATAAGCACCCACGCTCGCTCTTTTGACTCTCTACCCCTCCTCTCACTCTCCCGCCCCGTCCGTTGACATGGCCGACTACAGCGCGGTCGAAACCCGCGCCGAAGCCGGCGCCGGCAACATCCTCGAGGCGCGTGGCCTGGGCGCCGACCAGAACAGGGCCCAGTCCAACTGGGCAAAGTCACCAGGTAGGGACCTCCTCTCTGAGCACGAGGCAACGGCAACACCCCGCTAACACGCAGGCTCCATTGCCGCGTTTACGATCGTCTTCTCGCTTGTGGCCATTGCATGCGTGTACGTGCTGTGGCGGGGACCAAACCGCAAAGTGCTGCCATGCATCAAGCGCAAGAAACCCGCGTCCATTTCTGAAAAGGAGGCCGAAGCCGCTGCTGGTGCGGCCGACAACAACGGCGCGGCGGACCCTGAGAACTGGCGACGCACTATCATCCGCGAGAATGCAGCGTTTCCCACACGCAAGTCGCAAGCGCCGGGGACGATGCTGCCGCCGGACATGTACTTTGACGAAAAGCTGTCGCGGCAGAGCACGGCGCGGTCGTCGCTCAGCAACTACACCACGTCGGTGTATTCACAGGTTACTCCGTCGCACCTGAGCAATAACCGCCGGTCCGTCGGCCACCACCCTGGAATGGCGACTCCCGAAATCGCCGCGCCACAGGCAGTCCACAGCCCGGGCATGGGCATGATTGGCGGCGACCTGTTTGGTCTCCAGGCAAGCGGCGGACAGCGCTCGACCCGCTCGTACCTCCAGCCTGGGCCGAGGGCGTCTTCCGCGAGCCCGAGCCCCGCCGAGCGCTCGCGCGCGTCCATGTACCGCAAGTCGACGGCAAGCTCCATCAGCGTCCCCTTTGTCCCCTCGCCTCTGGCGTACTCTGCCTCCGGAGGTCCCGACGACTCTTCGCCGCGCCGCCCAACATACAACCGCTCGCGCTCGTCCAAGCGCGCCGTGTCGTTTGTCGACGACGGCCAGTCGATGATGGACGTGCGCTCCACGCATTCTGCGCCACGACAAGGCGGTGGGCGCGGACCCGCCGGGTCGTCTCCGCCGCGCGGTGCCGACTCGCGCCGCGCCTCGTCCAACTCAATGCCAGGCCGCATGTCCCTCATCCCTCCTGGCGCACTCGGCCCTCACCCGCCAATGCCCAACTTGCCGTGGAAGACGCACCCAGCTCCGGCAGTGTACTACCCTGCCGCGCCCGCGCCGCGGACATCATGGAACACATCCCAGGCCTACATCTCTAGCGACATGTACCCGTCGTCGTACAACGCGTACGTCAACGCGCCAGACTTCAACCCGCTTCCTGCTGGTGCCCTCGCTGCCGAGCACCCAGGCGCCCACTCGCACCACAAGCCCTCGGGCAGCGACAGCAGTGGCTCGGACGACGTGCCGCCTGTTCCCCGCCTGCCACCTGGCGCGTCGTCGGGTTCGCTTGCGCCGGCGTTCGTCCCAACTCCCAGCGGAAGCCAGCCGCCGAGTCCGCCGCGTGGCGGCCTCGCGTCGCAAGCAATGAACCAGCCCCCCAGCCCGCCCCGCGCGGCGCCACCACAAATCACGAGCCAGCCACCGAGCCCGCCACGCGCGCCACCACAGACCGCCAGTCCCCCACGTGTATCGCGTAGTGCGGCTCCGCCGCACTCTCCGCCTGCGCGCGCGGGTCGCGCACCCACCGCTCCGGGATACTCGGCCACATCGGCGCGTCTGCAGACGCTGAGCTCGAGCCCACCGCGCAAGTCGCGCAAGGGGGTGAGCCCGCCCAACAGCGCCGAGGGCCACGGATCGGGTTCGGGATCGCACGACCATACCGGCGGCTCGAGCACGACGCCCGCGTCGACGATGGAGAACTGGACGACGCCGACCTCCTCGCCGCCGACAACCGCGCCGTCGTCGCGTAACAAGCACACTCACTCGCCGACCAACTCGGCCTCGTCGCACGGCAGCCACGGCAGCGGCAGGCGTAAGCGCGGTCTCTGGTTTGAGTCGATCGACGAGAACCACACGATGGTGCCCGCCGGCACAGCACCCTAGTCTTCTGGACAGTTGACATTGAGCCCACCCTCGGCCATGTTTATTCTGCTTATTACTACTACCTGCACGTTGCACTGCACAACACACGTGCACACCCCTTTTATTGTACAGTACGGGCATAGACCGGACAATGCACCTTTGCACCAGTACGGCGGCGGCGGGCGTTGGTGCATCGGGGTGGACGATGGGCCATCACAACGGCCGCGACGCGCACGACGCGACACGCCGCAGTGGATGACATTTTACGGCTTGACCTTTCTGACACTGATGGCTGACGCCCGCGTCACGACGTGCACGACGGCGTGATGGACATGCGGTGACTGTGTTCTGCGCCGGTCGGGACTTGGCCAACTGCAAGACCCGACCCACCCGAGCGACACGACATCACACGACGCAGAGCGTTCGGCGGTTCGGCGCAACACCTAACATGGAGCCATCACTTTCGGCGAAGCGGCACAAAAAGTCTGGCCGTGGCTGGACCCAGCGCGCCATCAGACTCGGCGCCGGGACGAGGCGGGCGAACGGGCGAGGCCCGGGCGCAGGCGCAGGCGCTTATGGCCGCCACGAGCACGCCCGCCTCCGTCCGCCATCGCCACTTACCTGCTGCTCTATTCTAGGCCAACCCACGCTCCACGGCTCACCGTGCCGCATACGCCGACGCGATGTGTCCCGAGCCGGCCGAGGGTGAGCGGGCGGGCATGGTAGGGCTCGCAAGAGGAGCGTGTGTGTGACGGAAACGCATTGCTCCAAGCGGCCTGTGCCGCCGTGTGGTGTGTGCTTGCCTTCTGTGCACAGGCCGTCGACAAACATGTCTCTGCGTCTGCATAAAACTGGCCGCTGCCCGCCACCACGTCAACTCGGCTCTGTGCTTTGTCCACTACCACTACTTGCTTCTCATCCTGTTCTGCTAGGAACCGCAACACCCTCTGGCCAGCAGGTGCTCATCGCCGCCGCCGTCTGCTCGAGGCTTTGCATTGCTGCCGCCGCGGCTGCCCAGTCCCTCACGACCGACCCCAGCTCGTTTCCCTCCCCCCCCCTTACAAACCTACTAACCCACCCTCTGCGCCCACGCGCGCATGTACAACCCCCTCTACATGCAGCCCGGCGCATACCCCCCTATGAACGGCATGATGCCCGGCGCGATGCCTGGCATGCCGGGAATGGCGCCCATGGCAGGCATGCCAGCTATGGGGGGCATGCCCGGCACGATGCCGATGATGATGTCTCCTGGCGGAGCACTTATGGACCTCGGATACGACTATATCCCCCCGCAGCTGTCGTACCGCCCCGAACGCCACATGTCGCCATGGGACCTCGCAACGCAGCACTACTCCGGCAATCGCCTCGAGCGGACGTTTCTCGAGTCGCTTGTGAGTGCTGCGCGCAGAGTACGCCTCCGGCGTGCTCGGCGCAAACCAGACCTAGAACTAAAACTTACCTGCAGCTTAACACCTTCTCCGAGATGAGCGACGGACACCTCAGCGAGCGCGCCGCGAAGAAGTCGCACAGGCGCGTGTACAAGGACAACGACGGCGCCGACGCAGGTAATCGCACTCTCGGCGGTGCAGCTGCCTACCAAGCCTTTCTGTGGGTGTCTTCTCAACTGCCACACTGACCGCAGGATCTGGGACCGCGACCACTTTACAGTTTACCACCAGAATCCGTCCGACGAGAACCGGAACCGTCTGATCGGCATTGCCGTCGGCGAGCGTGCGTGCGGCGTTAACGAGCTTGTACTGACCCCAACTAGTGCATCGCCTGTGGGACGTGGTGTGCCCGCGCTCGTCACGCGCCGATATCCAGATAGCAGGCAAATATGCCGCCGCGACGGCGCGCCACATTTTTAACCGCGTGCGTAGACACTACCGTAAACCCTCGCTCACGTCGCAGCACTACAATCTCTCGCACGGCACGAACATGTACGGATACCCGTCGATGCAGGGGCAAGCGCAGTACATGAACCGGCGTGACGGGGACTCGGATTCTGGATCGTCGACACACAGCAACCGTTCGCGCTCGCGCCGGCGCCGCTCGAGCGACTACGTCGCTGGCGGAGGATACGGCGGGCAAGGATACTACGGCTACCCGCAGAGCTACGGCGGCATGCCCATGACACCGGGCGGCATGGGCATGGCGGGGGGGGCCATGTCCATGGCCGGCGGTGTCATGCCCGGCATGGCCATGGGAGCCGGTATGCCTATGGCCGGCACGATGCCGATGGCTGGCGCGATGGGCGGTGTCGGTATGGGCGGCATGCCCATGGCGGGCGGCATGGGTGCGATGGGCGGCATGGGCATGCCCGTCGTACCTGGTATGGGCGTTGGCGCGCTCTCGATGGACCCAATGGTGAGTCACAGCAGCAGCGATGGTGCGGGAGTAAGCGCTGGTATTGTTGGCCTTGGGGGCGGGACGGTGATGCGGCGGCGTGATGCCGTTGTTCCACTGCTCAGCGCGGCGGGGCGTCTGCTCGCGTCCGTGCCTGCTTTGCCGGCCTACATTGCATACCAGACCCGCGCGGCGGGGCGGAGGACGCCCCGAAGGGTGAAGAATCGTATGCGAGAACTCAGCCGAGCGGCAAGAGACGTCGGCGATCACCTAAGTGAACACCTCTCCCTCACAGCTCTCAACCGTCACTACCGTGACCAGATCGCGCAGGCCGGGAGGGAGGCACGAGACGGCGTCGCTCATCTCCTTATGCCATGTCTTACAGACCAGTACCAGAGCACCTACGGTGCGTATCCCCCCGGATACCAGTATGGCCGCTACTACTAGCCGCGACCGGCGGAAGGGGCGCGACCATGCAAGAAACGCCTGCTTGGCGGGCGAAAGGGACCGGCTACGGCCGCGTAAGACAGCCGCATAAGAGTGGCCGGGTAAGAATAAAGGAACGGCGCGAACGACGCGGGACGAGAGCGAATGTGTGATCAGTTTGGTTAGATAAGTCTGGTTGTGGCAGTGTCATGCAGGTTATATAGTACAGCGTGGTGGGGGCGTGCGCGGGATGAGCGCGCCTACTCCGGGAGGGGCGTGGGCTGGACGAGTGGCTCGGGACTGGGGTCAGTGCGGCGAGTTGGAAGGACTCACCGTAAGGCGAAGACGACCTTCTTGCGGACAACGCCGACGACCTCGTAGTGGCGCGTACGTTCGGGCCTTGCGGCGCGGCGCCGCTCACGACGTCGCAACTCGCGCTCACGTTCGGCGCGTTCTTCTTCTCGCGCACGCTTCCGTTCCGTCTCCACCTCGTCGTCTTCGTCTTCGTCGTCGTCGTCGTGGTCAAAGTCGGAAGAGGGCCAAAGCGCACCAGCGGGGGAACTCAGGTCGGACGAGTAATCCCTCGCACTGCTTGGTGGCGCCCACGGTGACGAGCTGGGTGGGGGCCTTGTGCGCGGGCGCGCTGGCGTGGCCATGGCCTCAGCTTCGGGGAACAGTGGTCCGTCGTCTTCTTCTTCCTCCTCGTCCGCGGCGACGGCAGCGGCGCGGTGCCGAGGTGGTTTAGACGGCGTAGCGGCCGCGGCCGCGCGGCTTGGCCCTCCCCGTCCCCCATCGGCATCCTCCTCCTCCTCGGCCGCATCGCTCTCCTCCTCCTCCGCGTCGCCGTCCAGCGCGCTACTCGCCCCGGCCGCCACACGGCGAATCACCGCGTATGGGCGGGGCAGGGACGCAATCTTGCCGTGCAGGAGGTGGTGTGCGCCGACGTGTAGTGTTGGCCGGTCCTGCGTGTGAGCGCGAGTGAGCGAGAGCGAGCGAAGCGCGCAGCCCGTGTACGTGGCGGAGCGCAGATCGACAGCACGTCCAGTGCTGTCTCCGATGCACGACTTACCGGCCTGTCCAGTCCCAACACACCGACTACACCGCCGTCCTTGTCGCCCTCGTACTTGAGCTCGCCCTGGAGCTCAATCACCACGAGCTCGCCGCCGATCTGCGCGAGTGGCCCCGACGCCGTGGAAGGCGCTGGCGTTCCGAAATGCTGCGGGTGGAGCGGTAGGTGGATCCGCATGGCCGCGGTGTGTACAACAACAACAACAAATGTGTGTCTCACCAACATTGCACGACGCGTCGCGTCGGGGTGTTTGCCGGATATACGCCGGAGAAGCTAGGCGGAGATGCGGAGGTATACCCGGACCAAGCCACGTGCGTTTCCCTGAGCGTCGATTGGCGCTTGGCGACTGCCGGCGGCTCGGACGTCCGACATGGCCGCCCCGGGCTTTTCCAGGAAGTCACCATCGACACGTCCATCGCACTTGGCTATCGCTCCATCGCCAACACATACACATACACCATGTCCGGTCTCCCGAAACCTGAGCTCCACAGCGACGCAAAGTTTGTGTTCCTGTCTGACTGGGTGAGTCGCGCGCGGCGGCGCCGCGGCCTGGCGTAGCTGCGTCGCGAGCAGCCGAGTAGGCGACGCCGAGGGCGTCTTGGCAGTCGGCGCTGGCGTCCTCGCACGTTGAAGCGTGCTCGTCAGCCACTAACGCCCAGGACGGCACAATCTCCGACAAAGACTCGAATGACTATCTCGTCGACAACCTCGGGTTTGGCGCTGAGCGGCGCCGCGCCTACAACCCCAAGATCATCTCGGGCGAGCTCAACTTCCGTGACTCGTTCCGCGAGATGCTCGCTAGCGTTAGCAAGAACCACTCGTTTGAGGAGTGCAAGCAGGTTTTGAGGGACAGTGAGTGTTGCCGTCGGGCACGGGCACGGGCACGGGCGCGGGCGGACGTGGACACGGGGGTCACAGGGCAAGTTTATCAGGCAGGAGGGGATATCGTTGCCGGCCTTGTACACCGCTCGAGGCAGTGCGAGCCGGTACAGCAGAGCGTCACCGTGGTCCCGACCGCTCGTAGCCGATGCCAACGCACATGCTAGCGCCGCTTTCTGCACAACACTAACGGCAGACATCAACCTCGACCCTGGGTTCCCCGAGTTCTACGACTGGTGCAAGGCCCACGGTATCCCCGTGATCATCGTTTCGAGGTGAGTTGCGGGGTGGGAGGAGGGCGAGGGCGCGATGCACGCCGTGCGTCACCTCGCCACCTCGCTGCGCTCGGTGACTCGGTGACGCTGACACGCAGCGGCATGGCACCGCTTATCCGCGCGGTTCTGGAAAAACACATGGGCGCCGAAGCAGCCAACATCGAGATCATTGCCAACGATGTCATGTTCACCGACGCCGAGGGCAAGGGGCGCACATGGGAGGTGGTGTACCGGCACCCGGAGAGCGGGTTCGGGCACGACAAGAGCCAGTCTATTCTGCCTTACCGCGAGATCCCATCGCGTCCGACGCTGTTCTTCGCCGGCGACGGCGTCAGTGACCTCAGCGCTGCGCGACACTCGGACCTCCTCTTTACCAAGATCGGCCCCAACGGCGAGTCGGACCTCCTCAAGTACTGCCAGCAGGAGGGTATCCCCAACGTCAGCTTCCGCCACTTTGACGAGGTCCTCGGTTACGTCAAGGAGGTCTTTGACGGCGCCAAGACGACAAAGCAGATCCTCGACGAAAAGTGGGTCAGGTAGACGATAGAAACGTAGAGCATGCATAGACGCTAGTGCCGCGTGTGCGCAAGTGCAGGCACTTGCCATTAGGCGTGAGCCGAGGCACTGCGCCACTGTTACGCTATAACTAATAACACCTCTAGCAGCTCCGGCTACCGTTACGACGGCCTCGCGCTGACCGTGAAGAGAAGCTGCTTGCCTTTACCTTTCTTCTTACCCTGGCGCGGGGCATCACCGGCGGCGCCGTCGAGATTCATCTGGGCGACGCCGTTCGCGGCGTCGTTCGCGCCGGCTGCGGCGCCGGCACCGCCCCACGAATTGGACGGCGCCGGGGGCGCGGTCCTCCGAATACGCGCAATAGACTCGTCGCGCGGCGTGGGCTTTGTGAAGAGCGCGGCGCGTTCGGCGGCCTTACTCCTGGACGAGCTGGAGGGGAGTGACGGGAACGCGGCCTTGTTGGCTGGTGCGGGGGCGCGGGACGCGCTCGGCGTAGGATAGTTGACTGATCTGATCTGGGGCACGAGCGCCGTCGGCGTCTTGCTACTTGATCCTGCGCCGCCGCTCGCCCATGGTGTCGAGTGTGTTGTCGGCTTCGAGGGACCAGGCGTGTTCAGAGAGGGAAAGTTGCCTGGTGCGAGCCGAGCTGGCGCGCCCGCACCGGGTACGTGCCGCCCGTTAACGCCTGTGGTTGCGCGCCGCGGAGGCGCAGACGCTGCCGCCTCGACACGGTCCCACACCGTGCGCGAGTTGGCGTTACCCCGCCCAGTATGCGTTGCGCGCTTCGCAGACAGGATACGCCCCGACGACACGCCGGCCCAGTTCGTCCCGACGCCAGTGGGCGCTCCGCCCAGTGCGGGGAACGCCTCCTCTTGCTCGATACGGAACGAGTTGACCGCGGCAAGCACGGCCTGCTGCTTGTCACGCTCGCCCTCGCCGTCGAACAGCGACGCGATCTCGCGCGCAACACCCGCTGTCGCGTCCCGGTCCTCGTCCAGCACGTGGTACAGCGTGTCGACCATGTCCTTGGCGCTCGACTCGTTGGTCTTGAACTGGCGCACGGCGGCGCGGAACGATGCAAGCTTTGTCGCAGAGTCGCCGACGAGTAATGCCATGCGGGACAGCAGCGCCGCGTGTCGCGCCACAGTCGCGTCGTCGACGTCCTCGCGCGGGGTGGAGAATCCGCTTGCACTCTCCTCGTCAGGCGAGTGGGGGCCAGAGGCAGGCGTCGAGGCCGGCGCCGACGCGCCGCTGCCGTCGCTCAGGCCCGTCGCGAACGCCTTGCGACGCCTTGTCTCTTCCTGCCTGTCCGTCTGGATCTGGCGGCGCTGCTGTGCTGCCTGCGCCGCGTTCATGGGCGGCGCAGCTAACTGCTGCTGCTGGGGACCGTCGCGTGTGCCCAGCGTAAACCCACGGCCGCCCTGGCGCGAGGGTCCCGCTTCGGGGCGCGTTGAAAAGTCGAGATGAAGCTGGCGCGCTTGCGCCCGGTCACGCTGCGACATGGCTTCGCCGTGCTGCGGTCAGTGGGTAAAACGCAACGTTGTCACCCACCTCCTCCATCATGTGGGCGCGTAGATCTAGCTCGCTGCCGAATACCTGGAACTTCTTCTCGATGCACACCGGCTGCATGCACGGGTAGTGATCGCGACTGGTGTCAGTGGGTCCCCAAAGTACGTCAAGCCCACTTGAAGTGATTCTCCAGCTTGTTGTAGTTTTGGAAATAGACATTCGGGCTTCCCATCTGCTTGCACACAAAGCACTCTTCGTGTCTTTCTCGCATGTGCTTGAACAACTCGTCGGGGCCGAAGAACGCCTCATGGCAGAACTGACGTCAGTTTTGAGTTTACCATTGCTAACTCACCTCGCACATGGGATGAGGTGTGTCCCACGACTTGATCAGCTCGCGCTCCTTGTCGGTTCTAGGCCGTGGTGGTCGCTGGCCCCGTTGCAGCCGCGATGGGTCGTGAAGCGCGAGAAGGTGAGGCGGGTAGAGCACCTGCTCGTGAGAGAAGCGCGATAATTGACGTGTACACAGCTTACAGAACACAAGGCCGTGTTCTGCCAGCGTGTGCTTTTCCAGCGCCTGCCATCCGTTCGCCATGTGCGCGCAGTCGGGGTACGGGCAGTTGAAACGGAGGAGTAAGAGAGACTGTTCCATCTGGCGTGGTTAGAGGATATCATGTCCCGACACCACTCACCACGTCCTCGTCCTCGAACACAACGCCAAGCTTGTCGTCCTTGTACGGGAACTGTTTCAGGTCGAGTGTACCGGGCAACACAAGGCCCTGGTACCACTTCTTGCCCTTGTTCTCTGGCTTCTCTGCCTCGGCCTGTGCGCGTTCTATCGCGGCCTCACTCGAAGGTTTGCGGAGCGGGCCCTCGGGGAACGGCGCCTGGTCACGGGAAAAGTACAGCGAGGGGCAGAGCGTCTTGCAATACGCGCACTCGTGCATTCTACGGGCGTCAGCTGAGAGTGGGCAAGTGGTGACTCACTTGTAGAACACCCGAAGGCGAATAGCACATACACTGGTGTCAGCTACTGGCATGACAAATGAGCAGCTCACTGGCAAACATGGTGGTTGCACTGGCCGACAGACCAGTATGTCACCGGTTCGGCACAGATAAAGCACATTGCGCCATCCGACGGCGGGGGCGTCGCGACTGTAGCTGCCGGTTTCGTGGTCGGTTTGGCTACGGCCGACTCCTCCACGGCGGGCTCGGCCTCAGTCGCCGCGGCAGGGGTCGCCTCGGGCGACTTTCCCTTGCCCTTTGCAGCTTTTCCGTTGGCGCTGCCGCCGGTCAGGCCGGTGTCGAATGCGCGGCGTCGCGACATGGCTCAGGAGAAGGTGGTGGTGCTTGGAATGGAGGTTGGGAGTGGTGAGGTGAACGTGCTCAAGCAGTAAGATTCAGGACTGGGTATCTTGAGAAGAGCCTGAGTATACTTGTATCGCTGATTGTAATGGCCAAGTCTGAGAGAGAGTTTGATGGCGAGAACGATGTCGTGTTGATGTTCTTGATGACCACTTCGCCGTCTTCACTCGTCTCGGTCGCTTCTCCACTCATCTCGCCCTATGACACTTCATGTTCGGAGCCGGGTCGCGTGGTAGTATATCTTACACCTGGCTTTTACCTCGGTCCTTATCAATTCTCGCGTGGTCCCCAAGCTCGGGCCTTTTCTGACTGTGGGTGGAATGCATGACCCGTCATCGACCAACGACGACGACGACCACAGATCACAGACTGTCCGTCCGCCGGCAACGACGACGACAACATCGACTTGCATCTATCCAACACTGCATTTACACATCACCCGCGCACATATTGCTTCGTGACACCCTCCACTGGCCGATCGCCACGCCACCCGTGCCCTGGACGAGGCAGCTGAGCTCGCAAGCAGCCAGCATCGCTGTACTACCCGGCCTCCGGTCGTATAACCCACTTTAGCACATCTCGCCCAACATGTCGACGGCTATGAGGGGTCTGACCCAGGTATGTCAACAGATGCAGCGGGTGCATGGCTTGGGCAGCATAGGATGTGGCTGCGCTACCAACGCCGCCTATTGCCAGCCACCACCCACATCTACCCCGCTAACTCACAGTACATCTCGGACCTGCGACAATGCCGGGTCCGCGAGGCCGAGGAGAAGCGCGTCAATCGCGAGATGGCACACATCCGACAAAAGTTCAAGGACGGTAACCTCGACGGGTACCAGAAGAAGAAGTATCTGTCCAAGGTCGTGTTCACCTATATTCTCGGGTACAAGGTCGACGTGGGCCACATGGAGGCCGTCAACCTGATTAGCAGTAACAAGTTTAGCGAGAAGCAGATTGTGAGCGCGTGTGGGACGTTCCATGGCTGACATTTGCAGGGATACTTGGCCATCACGCTGCTCATGCACGAGAACTCTGAGATTGTGCGGCTAGTCATCAACTCGATCCGCAAGGATCTCGAGGACCACAACGAGATCAACAACTGTCTCGCCCTCCATGCCATTGCCAACCTCGGCGGCAAGGAGATGGCCGAGTCTCTCGCCGAGCCTGTCTTCCGTTCCATGATCAGCGCGTTCGTGAATCCCTGCGCAACCTCTACTGACACGCCCAGCACATCCACCACCTTTGTGAAGAAGAAGGCCGCTCTCACACTCCTGCGTCTTTACCGGAAGCACCCGTCGGTCATGCCTATTGACGAATGGGCGGAACATATCATTCCACTGATTGGCGAGCGTGACCAGGGCGTCGCCATGACGGTCGTGAGCGTGGTCACTGCGATGGCGCAGGACAACCTTGAGGCGTTTGCAGGGTGTTACCAGAAGTCCGTCGACAGGCTCGACAAGATTGTCTTTGACGCTGAGACGCCCGCGGCGTATGTTTACTACAAGGTGCCCAACCCATGGCTCCAGATCAAGCTCCTCCGCTTGCTGCAGTACTACCCCCCCCCAGATAACCCAGAGGTTGTGGAAATGGTCAACGGCCTGGTGCAGGCCATCATCGACATGTCCCAGGAGACACCAAGAGTGGGTTCCACATGCGAGTGTTTAGCTGACCTCAGAACGTCCAGCACAACAATGCGCAAAACTCGGTGCTCTTCGAGGCGATCAACCTCGCGATCCATCTCGACCCAGAGTCCAAGGTCGTGTCGAACGCCTCGGTTTTGCTGGGCAAGTTCATTCTTGCGCGGGAGACAAACGTCCGCTACCTTGGCCTCGATGCAATGGCGCATCTTGCCGCATGCTCGACGTCGCTTGTGCCGGTCAAGAGACACCAGGACACAATCATCCTGAGTCTAAAAGACCGCGACATCTCCGTGCGCCGCCGTGCACTCGACCTGCTGTACTCCATGTGCGACACGACAAACTCGAAACGCATTGTCGGCGAGCTTCTCAAGTATCTGCAGGTGGCAGACTACAACCTCCGAGAGGAGATGGTGCTCAAGATTGCCATTTTGACAGAGCGTTTTGCGACAGAGGTGAGCTACACGTACGATGAAACTAGCTGACGGCAGTACGAGTGGTACATTGATACCATTCTGGAGCTCATCTCGACTGCAGGCGACCACGTCGGCGCCGAAGTGTGGTACCGAGTCGTGCAGCTGGTTACCAACAACGAGGACCTGCAGGCGTACGCTTCCGCCGCGGTGTACCACCATCTGCAGGCGCAGCAGTGCCACGAGAACATGGTCAAGGTTGGCGGGTACATCCTTGGCGAGTTTGGCCACCTGATTGCCAACGAGCAGGGCTGCAGCCCCATAGAGCAGTTCCACGCGCTGCACTCCAAGATTAACATCTGCACCGCCCCGACACGAGCGCTCCTGTTGACGACCTACATCAAGTGGGTCAATCTGTTCCCGGAGATCAAGGAACACCTGATAAACATCTTCCGGCGGTACACGCACGTGCTGGACGCCGAGCTGCAGCAGCGCGCATGTGAATACCTGGCGCTCGCGACGCGCGACGACGACGATGAGCTGCTGCAGGCCGTGTGCGACGAGATGCCCGTGTTCCCCGAGCGCGAGTCTGCGCTTGTCTCGCGACTCCACAGTCGTGGCGACAAGGCGCAGGACAAGCGCACGTGGATTATTGGGCAGCAGGCAGAGAACCAGGGCCGCGTCGCGGAGAAGTTTAGGAGCTTCCGCAAGGGTTCGATGGTGCCCGAGTCGCCGGTCGAGCAGACGCCTATCCCTCCACCAAAGCCGCAGCCTACAATTGTCGATACTCCAACCTCGGCGAAGGCCGACACGGCGCGGGCCGCGACGGCCGAGCCGATGATGGGTGGTGGCTCGGGCGCCATGTCAGACGACATCATGTCGTCGCTGGCCGGACTCGACCTCACATCACCGACACAGGGCGACGGTTTCATTCCCGGCAACGGTAACGTTATGACCGCCGAGCCAGATGTCATGACGCCATTGAAAGAGCCAAAGGACTTTCTGCATAGCGCCACGCTCGGCGGCGTCAACCCTGCGCTCCTGGCGCCCGTCACTGTGGCGCCGAACATTGACAAGTGGCTCGAGCGCCTCAGCTACGCGAACGAGGGTGTGCTGTACGAGGACAAGCAGGTGCAGATTGGCGTCAAGGCCGAGTACCACGGCCACCTTGGTCGTATTGCACTGTTCATTGGCAACAAGATCAGCACGCCATTTACATCCGTGTCGGCCAAGATCGAGAACGAGACGCCCGACACGCTCGACGTCCAGTTCCATGACCTGCCCGTGTCGACGATCGAGCCGCTCGCGCAGATCCAGGAGATGATCCAGCTCGAGTGCCGGGGCGTCTTTACAAAGCTGCCCACGCTGCGGTTCACATACCTCGCCGGCAGCTTTACCACCCTGGTGCTGCGGCTGCCCGTGTACCTCAACCGCTTCATCGAGGGCGTGCACTTTGACCAGGTTCAGTTCTTCGAGCGCTGGAAGATTATCGGCGGTAAGTATAGTATTGCTGGAGTTGCGGCTGAAACCCAAGGTCCTCCCCGCGAGGCGCAGCAGATCTTTCCAATCAAGCTTACCGACGACGGCAACCTCGACCTCGAGCGCAACAAGATGGTCATGGAGGGCCAGCGCGTCAGTGTTCTGGCCAACATTGATCCTAACCCATCAAACGTGAGTTGGGCATGCCGGGGGTTTTGCTGACGTCTAGCTCGTTGTCGCGGGCGTACTGCACATGTCGCAGGCCGGCAAGGTCGGAGTACTCGCGCGTGTCGAGCCCAACAAGGACGCCAAGCTGTGCCGCCTCACTGTGCGCAGCACCAACGAGGCAGTGTCCGCCGAAATGCTCAAGCTGCTGGCACGTCCGCTCAACGCCGACATTGCGGCGTCGCTCTAAGTATCATGTTGTCATTACACCCACACACACACATATATGTAGCTGGTCCCTCCAATACCCCCGCTTTGGTCTGTCATGGATGCTGGACGTGTCCGTCAGTTGTGTTCGGAAGCATTGTGCATGTGGAGATGTGACAGGAGTGGAAGGTTGCGGGGAGGAAAGGCATCCCTGGCGTCGGAGGATGTGCCAGCGGAAGCAAGACCGCCGACGAGAGGGGCCAAGGTATCGGACATGAATAGGGCCGACAGGGGGATGCCAGCAGAACAAGGGGACACTGTGATGTCCTGGAAGTGCTGGTCGGACGTGTCGAACGCGTCAGAGAGCACGCAGGCCATGCCAAGGGCAGCGCGGGGTGCGCGGCTCAACGCGACGGCGTTTACGCGTTAACGGAGCACCGCACCCACGTGCTAAAGGCTAATTCAAGCCAGGCACGTCCTATAGGTCTGAATAGGATTAATAGATAACTGATTAGGTTTGGCTGTATGCTTCTCTGCGCACACACTCCCCAACGCCGACACGCACCCAACTCCACTGCGCGCACCAACAAACGCATACACTCTCGACACCAACCAACCGGTCACACATACTTGCACGTCTGTCAACACCCACAACACGTTTCGACCACGCAGAGTACACCAACTGCTTACAGTCCACAGGCGCAGTCGACGCGCTCAACGGCGCACTCCACTGCGGCTTGGCTTGGCTCCCAGAGGGATCCGCACGCACCCAGCGCACACTACACCGCCTCCAGAGCACGACCGCACGTCACCACGTTTTCGGCAGGCTCGGCTCGTCGACTCGCACTGCTTGGTGTCTGACACTTGGACAAGCGTCGCTGCTGCGACCACTCCATTGAGGACGTAGCAGGTGCATCGTTCAAACCCATCCCTTTCGCAAGCCCGTTCCACACCACACCTTAACCTGCTCGCCGACCACCTCGCTACGCCGCCGCCGCCGCCGCCGCCATGTCCGAGCCAAAGGCCCTAGGCACTCTCATCGTCGTGGTCGGCAAGGCCGTAAGTACTAGCCCCCCACTAGCGTCTGGCATGCCGAGAGCAAGGTACTAACCCCCAGCGCAACCTGCCGAACAAGAGCCGGTTTGGCAAGCAGGACCCGTACTGTGCCGTTGAGATTGGGGGCGAGAAGCGCAAGACGAAACCCATCAAACGGTTCGAGTTTGGTTGAACGCAAGGGCTGACGGTGTAGCGGCGGCCAGCACCCCGAATGGGACGAGGAACTGCGCTTCAAAATCTACGAAGATGTCGACGACATGCTTTCGGCGTCGCAGCAAAAGCCCCTGCCGGGCGCGCCTGGCGTCGTGACCCCCGCGTCTATGGCGTCCAAGTCGCGCAAGGGGGCAGGCAAGAAGACGGGCAAGACCATGCGCGTGTCGGTGTTCGCCGACGACCCAAAGGAGCCAGACCTTATTAGCGAGGTGGTTGTCCCGATCGACGACGTGCTGGTCAAGGGCGAGATGGATGGTGGGTGACGACTCGTGTGTCCTTTGCCTTTACTCACGCGCCAGAATGGTATGACCTCAAGTCAAAGGACAAGTACAGCGGCGAAATCTACTTGGAACTGACGTTCTACTCTAATGTGAGTACATCGGTTTGTACCCGTTCTGACACTTAGGCTGCCCCTCCCAAACCAAAACCGCCTGTGCAGAACAGTCCAATGGCCAACAACAGCCCCCACAGGCCGGGGGGACGACCTGGACTGCCGACCAGCGGGTCCGTGTCGGGCATGAACCTGTATATCCCGCCGTACCAGTCTGGCGCGGCGGCGGGGGCGGCGGGTGCAGCTGCAGCGGCGCCACAACAGCCGCCAGTACCTCCCGCGCCGAACAGCTTTGCTGAACTCGGTCTTCCCCAACAGCACCAGCAGCAAGCTCACGTTGCGCAGCAGCCCAACGCGGCGGACGCGCTGGCAGGCCAGATGGGCTCCATGTCGCTGGGCCCAGCGCACCACCGGCCAAACGCGCAGCCGGTGCAGAACGCGACGATCGGACACGCGCGACCAACGTCGTACATGGGCCCAACGACGCAGTATCAGCAACACCAACAGGCCCCGCAGCAGCCAGGCAGTGACGGTGCCGTGCCGGGAGCGGCACCATGGGCATCGCTGATGCAGGGCGCCCAGCAGCAGCAGCAGCAACACGGCTTACCGCGGCCTGTGAGCTCGCAGGACATGTCGTCGTGGAACCAGAGCTTGGACGGGCGCACCTCGGTGCCGCCACGGCCGATGACGTCGCAGACGCAACATCACGGCCGGACAAACTCGCTCAACAGTGGACTACCCGTGCCGCCAGGCGGATACCCAGCAACAACGTACCAGGAGACCCAGCCGCAGGGATATCAGAGCCCACCGCCGACGCAGGGGTACGCGAGCCCGCCGCCGGTGCCGCCTGTGCAGGGGTCGTTCGGACAGGCAAGCGCGTCGCAACAGGGATCGTTCAGCCAGCAGACGCCATATACCCCACCGCAGCCCGGCCGCCAGGGCTCGTGGCCGAACCAGCAGCAGCAGCCGTACCAGCAACAGCAGCAGCCGTATACCCCGCCGGTGCCACCTCCGGCCACCAAGCTGTCGGGGTCGCTGCCCAACACGCCGTCGCACATATCTACCCAGGGAGCGTACCAGAACGGGCCTTACGGCTCGCCGTCGACCGGGAGCCTATATGCGCACCGGCCGTCGCTCGGGAGCCAGACGCCGTTGCCGAACCCGCCGTCCAACCTTCCTCCGCCGCCGACGATCCCGCCGCCGTCACACACGCCGCAGCCGCAACAGCCCCCGCCGCAGCAGCACCAGTCCCCGCCCCCATCGACAGATACGGGCAACTACGTCCCGTGGTACATGCAGACGCAGCAGAACAGCGCGCAGCCGGCTCAGGGCGGCGGGTATGGCGCACCGGCTCCTGCACCGCCCCCTCCCCCGCACCGCCCGTCTGTGGGCTACTACCCCTCGGACGAGCTGTATGCGCAGGGCGGTCAGCAGCAGCAGCACCAGCACCAGGCGCCGCCGCCCCAGCAAAACTACGGCGGATACCAGTCGCCGCCGCCGCCAGCTCCGCCGCCTGCGCCCATGGGCGGATACCAGCCGCCCAATCAGTACCAGACGCAGGACCAGTACCAGGTGCCGGACCAGTACCAGGTACCGCCCCAGGCGCAGGGGTACACTTCGCCGCCTCCGCAGCAGGCGGGAAGCTACTACGGCGGTGCTGGCGCACCGGGGCCCGTACCCCCGCCTCTACCCCCGCGCGTGCCGTCGCCCATGCCCGGTACGAGCCCGACCGCGCGCAACACGGACTGGCGGAGCTACCTGAACAGCTTGAGCCATGTGAGCGGGACGCCGGGTGCGGTCGCCGCCGCAAACACCGGCGCGACCGCCCACCAGCATCAGCACGGCGCACCTCCCGCGCAGAACGACTGGTACGGCGCGGCCGGCCCGCCCCCGTCGGTCCCGCCGAGCCTGTACTCGCAGCCGCCGCAGCAGCAGTGGTAAGAAGTGCAGTAGCACTGCGGCGGTACAGACGCGGCGCGCGTGTTTGCTGGAATGATCAATAGTCGGCGTTGCGTCGAAGAAGACCATAGACATGTGGTGGATCTGTCCGTCTGCACATATTCTTGAATGGTGGTGCACCGGGTTTAGGCTCAGTAGTGGTGTGCCGGGTAAACTAGCCGGGTGGGCGACTAGTTGCTGACATATGACATACGAAGTGATCGGGACGGCGTCGGGAGAGATATATGGCGCTACGAGCTACGAGCGCTTAGACTCATCCCCAAAATATACAAAGTACTTACACTCCCGACAATGGCATCATTCAGACAGCTCGCAGGCATCCCGCCCTCGACGGCGTCGACGACCGACTCTGTGCTCGTCATTATCGACGCGCAGAACGAGTACGCTGACGGCGCGCTAAAGGTCACCAATGTCGCCGAGTCGCGCAAGGCCATCAAGGCGTTACTCGACAGGTACCGCGCCAACGGCGGCAAGGTCGTTCATGTTGTGCACAAGGTGGGTGTAACTGGCGGCTTGGTGCCGTAGGCGGGCGAGTCGGGCGGCAGGCGAGTGATGGCTCCTTCTGTGCCTGCGCGTAGCAGCTCGTTCCGGCGCGTCTCCTTTCTGGCCAGACGCGCGGCGTGAGCTCGACGCGCGTCGGCCAGACCCGCAGCGCACGCCCGCACAAGGCTCAGTGACACGCGCGCTTTGCCGTCCGGTGGGACACGGTCGGCTCAGTAACTGCTGAATCTTGCCGCTCGCTGCGGCCGCTGCGCGGCCTTGCTCGCAGGCGCTGACCCCAGGTTCCCGACGGCACGCCAGTCTTCACACCCAACACGCCTCTCGCCGCCGAATTCGCCGAGCTGGCGCCCCAGGCCGGCGAAGCTGTAGTGGAGAAGCTGTACCCGGGGAGCTTTGCCGAGACGAACCTCCAACAAGTCCTCGCCGCGACGGGGCTTAAAAAGCTCGTCATGGTCGGATACATGGCGCACGTGTGCGTCAGTACCACTGCTCGCGAGGGGTCGCAGAAGGGTTACGACGTACTTGTTGCGCAGGACGCGATTGGAGACCGCGACGTTCCTGGCGCTACTGGCGAGGAACTCGTCAAGGTGAGTGCCCGCGAACGCGGGGCCGTGGGCCGCGGCGCGGCCACGACGCATTCCGACTTTGTGCGAGCGAGTGTTGCTTGCCTTGAGAAAGCGCGTAGCAAAAACCCATGCCGCTTGCACGCCCTTGCGTGCCACCCATCTCTGCGCGGACGGCACTAACGGCAGATGGTATGTACCGAGCTCGGCGACGCGTTCGGCACGATTATTAAGAGCACCGACGTGCAGTAGCGGAGATGGGGCGTGGCGTGTACGTAGCAGACATAACGACTATGAAGAACTATGCAGCAAAAGTGTGCAAGGGAGATAAGCCAGAGTAGTGCCCAGAAACCGTGGTGAACGAGCGTTGTGAACCACCTCCACTTTGCGTCACCACTCGGTATCACACACTCCACCATGCGACCACCACCCGTCTTCTTCTCGGCCCTCCAGCGCACTGCCGCGCGCCGCGTGGTTCCCTACGCGGGCGTACCCGCGCGCGCACGATGGCCGCCGGCGCCGGCGCCGGCACTGCACGGGGCACGTTTCGCCCACGACGGAATATGGTACAAGACGGAGAACGAGTCCGAGGCGACCAAAGCTAGCGACTCTTCCGACGGCAAGTCTGGCCCACGCTCCGTACCTTCATCCGACACGAAAACGCTATTGATAGTGTACCACTCTCTGACGGACGGGGCGCGACAGATGGCGACGGCAGCGTACGAAGCTGCGGTAGGCGCCGAGGCCGAGGGCGTGCACGTACGGCTTGTACCGGCCAGGAGCGCTGGGCCGGAGGATGTCTTGGCCGCGGAAGGGTATATCTTTGCTACGCCGGAAAACCTCGCTGCGATGGCGGGGGCGATGAAGGACTTTTTCGACCGCGCGTACTACCCTGTGCTTGGACGCGCTAATGGGCGCCCATACGCCGCGCTCATCTGTGCTGGTTCCGACGGGGAGGGCGCACTTCGACAGCTAGACCGCATCGCCCTCGGGTGGCGCCTCAAAAAGGCTACGGAGGGGACGATCGTGTGTACCCATGCTCAAAGCCCCGAACGCGTCTACGCCATGAAAAAGATCGGCGAGGAGGATCTAGAGCGCTGTCGCGAGGTCGGCGCGGCGATGGCGGAGGGGCTGGCGCTGGGTGTGTTCTAGGCGACGGGCAGCGCGCCAAAGGCGCCACAGCGTGCCGTAGGCGTGCGGGCGCATCGCTGGCGTGCGGGCGCGTCGCTGGCGTGCGGGACATCACGCTTGCTCCACGCGTTCACGGCCTATGGAGGCGGAGCGACATCGCATCCTGGCGGGCGCACCACTGCTCCGACGCAGGCAGCCTACGCCTACGCCATCGGGGACGACAGCGGCAACTCACGGGGCTACCAGCGGTTTGATGCCAGTTCACCCGCCGCATCAGGTAAGCTATGATACCCCTTGCGTGACGAGCTGACACCAGGCGCCGTCAAACTTTGCACGACTGCATCTGATTTCATAGGCTACTTGGGAGCGTACGCGCAAACTTCGACTTCGACGCGCATGTCGGGCTCGCCGAGGCGCGTGACGCCAATGCATGTCCATATGGGTTTGTGGTTGGGTGCCCAGTGCGCGAGGTTGCGGGACATAGCTTGCAGTGAGGCGTCGTCCAGGTCGACGTGGTAGGAGTTGACGCGGAAGACCTGGTGTGAGCTAGCACGGCGATGTCCGCGAGGCCCGCGAGGGGGCCAGCGGGCGTGCGCCCAATGGTTGCGCTTGAAGTAGCATCTGTTTGGCAGCCTCGCGGCCACATATGCCATTGTAAAGCGCCCAAAGAGCTCAAGCACATGCGTGCCACGCTACGGCGTGGCCCGCAGTGCGCAGTGCCTACCCACCTGGTCCCAACCACTGCCGCCGGCCTGGCGCAGTGTAAGCTCTACGTTCTTGAATGCCTGGTCGATCTGCTCGATCGTGTCCTGGGGGAAGACGCCCGTGTCGGCGTCCCAACCACCTGGTGTGCGTCAGTGACGATGTCATTGTGACAGGAACACATGGGGCGCCGGGGGACGCAGCCGGCAGTGCCGCGGGGTGCCCGGAGCAACAGACGGCTCGGTGGTACTGGCTCGGCGCTTGCCCAGAGCGAGCGCGCCTCGGCGCACCCGATAGGTACACCAGGTTGTGGTCTCGGAACACCTCGCTCCCCTCGCCACGGACACGGACGTGGGTCTTGGCGCCGCGCCGTGCGCCCTCCGCCCTGGCTCGCACCGCACACACGCTCCGCACACAACGGAGAGGACAGCACCCACCCTGGCCAGCACACTCTATGCGGTCGCCGACACGCACGGCCTGCGAGTAGTTGAACAGGCGCGCATTGCGTTCCCCCACACCGGGGTACGTGTAGTACGTGAGCGAGGACATGGTCAAGTGGCAAGCAAGTGGGCAAAGCAAGAGCGGGGTCGGTAACTTGCCTTGGAGGTCGGTAACTAAATACCCAGTTGTGGCCGCGCCCTGCCAAGACAAAACCACCCATGTGTTATGCGTCCGGCCGATCGCGGGCCGAGGTAGGCAGTTGTTGCTGTGGCAGTGGAAGGGCAAGTGGGAGTGGCATCAGCCAGTCGCACGACGCACCGACGCAGCGCCCGCCCTCGAGCGTTGCGTGCTGCGCCGCTGCGCCGCTGCTCGTATATATCCAGCCAGACCAGACCAGACGAAAAGCCTCTCCCCTTACCCACTCCCCCAACTACTCCTGCCCTTCACTGCCACAATGTCCGCCTGCAAGTTTGCGTCCTACCCCGGCCTCGGCGAGCACAATGCCGCCACGCTTCACTACTCCCAGGCCGTGCGCGTCGGCGACAACCTCGAGACCTCAGGACAGGGTGAGTACAGCGGCGCCGCGGCGCCGTCAGGCGCCCACGAGGGTTGCGGCGGGCGTTGCGGCGGGGTGCAGCGCAGGCCGTCGGCGCGAGAGGCGTGGACGCTGCCAGTCCGTGCGGACGGCAGGAGGCTTTCCCTCTCTTGACTATGCCCACATAACGGTATCCGCCGCGTAGAGGCCCTCCGCGCCTCGCCTCACCGACTTCGCCGGCTCGGCTCGGCTCGACTAACGCCAGGCGGCTGGGATCCCGCAGCCAACCCCGACTCGATGACTGTCCCGGACGACCTGGACGCACAGGTCGACCAGGCCTTCAAGAACTGCGATCTCGCGCTAAGGACCGCCGGCGGAAAGGGTTTCGAGCAGGTGAGTGGCACAGGCATAGCCGCCTTCGGCGGCTGGGGCTGTCCTGGGACTGAAGATGGGTTGGGTGTGCACGTCGTGTTTCCGGCTGGGGCGCTAGGCGTGCCGCACCGCTGGCACGTCGCACGCAACACCGACCCTGCCGGGCAGCACGAACCAGGCCGTAGGCCTTGGCTTGCCTGAACTCAATCCCCTCGCACTCGCACCCTCGCACCTCGCTGCGCTCGGTGCTCGGTGCTCGGTGCTCGGGCTGGGCTAACGCCAGGTCTACCGCATCAACTCGTACCACGTTCCCCTCGACGAGCCCGCCCTCGAGGCCATGGTCCGCAACTTCCGCAAGTGGATGCCCAACCACAAGCCCATCTGGACGTGTGTCGGCGTCACGTCGCTCGCGGACCCCGGGATGAAGGTCGAGATTGGTGTCGTTGCTTACGACCCAAAGTAGCCGAGTTGTAGTTGCATTATGCAGGAGTCAGCAGTTAAGCGGGCATAGAGGCTCTGTATCGCTAGGTGACTGACTGCCCGACGGCAACCCTGTATGGCACTGTGGCGGCGACGCTACGCGCACTCGCCTCGCGCGTTGCTGTACTCTGCATCACCTCTACGAAACTAGATCGGCGCGTGGCGCCGGGAAAGAGCTCGAGCTCAGAGCTCAGGACTGAGCGAGAGGGGGTCGCACGCTCTGCACTCGCGCTCGCTGCGCTCGGGCTCGTTTAAACCTTGACGCTCCAGGGGTGCTCAATCTGACCCGTCTGGATCGCGTCAAGGTGGTTAAGCAGACCCTTTGCAATGTCGCCCATGCCCTGGCCTTCGGGACCGCAGGGAATGTCAATGTCGCGGCCGTCGTAGCCAATCTTGTCGACGGCCGAGACAACAGCAGCGGTACCGGTACCAAACACCTCGACGAGGGTGCCATTCTTCTCGGCCTGGACAAGGTCGTCCATAACGACCTTGCGCTCGTTGATCTCGAGCTTGTCCGGCCAGCCGGGCACCTTGGTCTTACCGCTGGCGTGGTCGCGCATGAGCTGCATCGCGCTGTCGCGCGTAACGCCGGGCAAGACAATGTCCTGCAGCGGCGGAGTAACGACCTCGACCGTGCCGTCGGGCTTCTTGAAAGCCACAAACAGGTTCATCGTCCCCACCTCGGTCAGTTCGTGCTCGGGACCAAGCAGCCACAGGTTCTGCGAGTACCCGTGCTGCGCCGCCGCCTTCTGCGGGACAATGCCCGGAGCGTAGTTGGCGCCGAGCTTGTACCCGCCCGTGCCGCCGTGGTGCGCCCGCACAAACTCGGTCGTTGCGTACAGCTGCACCGGCTTGAAGCCCTTGGGGTAGTATGGGCCGACGGGGCAGCAGATGACGAAGAGCATGGCGTCGGAGCTGGGGCCGACGCCGAGGGCAGCTTGCGTGCCGATGAGGGTGGGGCCTGGCGTCAGCGCGACCGCGAACGTGAGCGAAGCGAGCGGGAGCGGGAGCGGCGACGACGCTACCATGTCGCAAGACCAGGGCATGCCCACGGGGGTTGCCCCGCTGTGTGCGCTGCAGAGCTGGCCTGCGATGCACGTGTGCAAGAGCGCGGCGCTCGCTCGCTCGCGGTTACCCGCCTGGCCACTCACGGATGTAGAGCGAGTATCCCTTCTCCTTCGGGATCCACTTCTTGTCAACGTCCACGAGCTTCTTGATGAGCTCGGTGAGCTGCTCTCCGTCAAAGTTGGGAAGCGCGATACGCTCAGCCGAGTTGTTCATGCGCTCCATGTTCTTGTCTGGGCGGAAGAGACGCACGCTCCCGTCCGGCGCATTGTACGCCTTGGTGCCCTCGAACAGCGTGAACGCGTAGTGGAACACGGTCGACGACGGGTCCAGGTTGAGTGTCTGGTCTGGCCGTTAGCGCGGGCGGCGAGGTAGTTAGTGCAGGAACGGCGCCGGGCCTGATCGGCACTGTATCGACGCGCTGGCCGGCGACGGGCGCACGGCCGTAGCAGCGTCAATTGCACTGCCGCGCCGCATGTCTCGCGTCGGTGGCACCTCGCTTAGACCGCCGCGTGGGCAGGCAAGGACACCTGGGACACATGGCATGGGCAAGCCATGAACTCTGGGCGGGGACTAAGCGCAACGCTGCGCGCCGCCGCTGCGCTATCGCGCAGCGGCAGCGGCGGGCACGCACAACTCACAAGGCTTGATCTCTGGCGTCCCCCAACCAGTCTTCTCGTTCCAGGGGATGGTGAGCATGTGGTCGGTGAAAGTGTGGCCAAACTTGAGGTCCTTGGCCGGCGTCATCTCCTTGGGCGTCTTGGTCTGCTCGATCGTGACGGCCGACGCCTGGGGTTAGTCGTCGCAAAGCGAGAGCTGCGGAGCAGCTCGAGCGCGCGGCGCGGCGCGGCGCGGCACAGGCGAGCGCCAGCGAGCCTCCGCAAGTGCGTCCGGCCAACTCAGCGCACGACCTGCTCGTTCCATGTCCGCTCAGAAGGCCACCGGCAGGTGTGTCCTTGGCGTCCGCCGCGGGCCGGGCCAAAGACGCTGCTCGCTCGCCCTCGTACCGCTGCGCGGTACTCGGGCTCGACACCCACCTGGATATCATTCCCTGGGCCAGAGTACTTTCCCCTAGCCGCAAACGGCACGGCACGGGGAACGGCCGCGCGGGCGGCATTCAACCGGGAGAACGAACGGAGCGAGAGCCTCTGAAGCATGGTCGTGGTGGTGTGGTGGTGGTGGTGTCAACAGCAGTAGCAGGTCATCACGACTTTGTATCCCCCCTCCCCTCTGACTCTTGTCGCTCCCCACCTCGAGTCACCCGCAAGGCCCGGCCGGTTGCCGGCCGCAACTAACTCGTTGCGCGCTGCGTCCAAAAAACGCCACCACGTGACCTCTCTCCACACCCCAGCTAAGCCCAGCTCGCGCCTCGGCTCTGTCCGACATTCCGTCCACTTTCCGATCACGCTGTCGTTACTTGCCGAGTCGAATCGGCCGTGTGCGCTCAACTCGCGCACTGGCCGCGACAACAGCTGAAACCCATTGCGCTATTACAGTTTCTGCTCTCGCGTCGCTCGCACTCGTTCAACCACACATCCATGCTCGAAGATACAGACGGGGGCGCGTGCGCCCCCAAACTATGTCGTACATGAACCCGTGTGAGTTCGTGGGCGGGGTAAAAGGTAGGGAGTACGGGCTAGGGTAGGGTAGGGTATCGCATTATACTTTGGCGTTCTGTTCCGTTTAACGTAGTAGTAGGTACGTGGCAATCAATGTTGATGACAGGTTGGGCGCGCCCCTTGGAGGCTCGGGGTTGACGGCTAGGCTACAGCCATGTGTCTGCGCCATTTGGCCGACACGGTGTGGTGTCGTGCGTGTGCGTGTATGGTGTTTGGTTGATGCAAGAAGGGATTTCGCGTTTGGATGGTAATGTTGTTGGGTTTGGTTCGGTTCAAACGAATGTGCTTTGCCACGGCTACTCCATGTCCACGTCCGACTGGCGGCGCGTGCGCTGGCCCTCGAGGTCGTCGTCGTCCGAGTACTCGTCGTCGTCCTCGACGGCCTCTTCGTTGTCCTCCTCCTCGACATAGTCCATGCTCTGCTCGGCCAGGAACGACGCAGGCATCAGGCTCTCGCCCGTGTATGTGAACCCGCGGAAGTTTTCCTGCACCGAGCTCGTGAGCGGGCTGCCGTTGATCGCCTGCGGTGGCGGGTGGTTTGGCTTGATGGCCATGCCCATGTGCGAGGGCTTGGACAGGCTGCCGCCGGGACCGACGTACGAGTGCCGCCCGGGCTGCGGCATGTAGTCTGCGTCCTCGTGAATGTTGATGCCTGCGTCCTCGAGGGTCGAGTTTGTAAACTCGGGATCAAAGTTGGCGACGCTCTCGTCCGAGTCAACAATCGGCTTGAACGGCGGCGTGATCTGCTTCTTGTACAGCAGATCCCAGTCAATGCTCGAGAAGAATGGGTGCTCCTTGAGCTCGGCAGCGCCCCGCTTGGCGCCCAGCCGGTTCTGCGGGTTCCGGTTCAGCAGCCCCTTGACAAACTGTTTGCCGTCGTCGCCAATCACTGCAAAAGTCAGTGCCCACCCCGTGGGGCCCTCGCGCCACTACTCACCGTGCTTGGGGAAGCGGATCTTGCCGTAGCAGATCAGACGGTACATTTCCTGCGTCTGTTCGGCGTAGAATGGGCTCCAGCCGCAGCACATCTCGAATAAGAGTACACCGAGGGACCAAAAGTCGACGTGCTTGCCATAGCCCTTCTCGTCGAGAAGCACCTCGGGTGCGAGGTACTCGGTCGTGCCGCAGAACGTGTTGGTGAGCTGGTCGTTGGTGAGGTCGGGCTTGGACAGGCCAAAGTCGCACAGGGCAATGTGGCCCGTGGCGTCGAGCAAAATGTTCTCGGGCTTGAGGTCGCGGTACACAATGTTGTACTTGTGCAGGTGCTCAAGGGCGAGCACGAGTTCGGCAATGTAGAACCTTGCGCGGTCCTCGGAGAAGCGGCCCTCCTTTTGCAGGTGCCAGAAAAGCTCGCCACCCGACTTGTAATCGGTGACAAAGTACAGCTCCTTTTCGGTCTGGAACGAAAACTTGAGGCCAACAAGGAATGGGCACTCGAGCGAGCGCTGAAGAATCTTGCGCTCGCCGATCGTGTGCGCCACCTCCTTCTTGGCCACAATCTCCTTCTTCGACAGCACCTTCATGGCGTAGATTCGCTTCGTGTCGCGCTTGCGCACCTGGAACACGCGGCCAAACGTGCCGCGCCCGATAAGCTTGAGGAACTCAAAGTCGGACGGCTTGAGGTGGAGCTTGCTCTGCATGTCAGACCAAGCGCTGCGTGTGTACCCACCCTTGCTTGGGTAAAGGTGATCTGGATCCAGATCTCGCCAGTGACCTGCTCGTCGCCGCGTGTGCCGAGCTTGTACCACTGGTCGACGGTGTAGCCGTCCCGGAGCACAGGCTTGATCTGGAGCATGCCTAAGAAGCCCTCGCCCGCTTGGTTGCGGTCGTACACGGACACGAGGACGACGGACGCGGCCTGCGTCAGGTCGCTGCAGAGTTAGCAAGGAATAACGATGCAACCCACAAGGTGACCTCCTCTTTCCAGATGGGGTCGCCGGGTCCGGGTTTGCCGAGCCACGAGTTGGGGCTCTCCTCCGCCTTGGGTGTACGTGCGCCGTCCTTTCCCTTGCCGCGTCCCATGGCGTCGGCGAACGCGCGGGTGATTGACCCAAGGCCGCCGCCAGACGAGGTGCGGCCGAGTGGCTGAGGGGTGGCGGTGGTGAACGGAACGTGTGAAGGGTTGGTGACTGGATGCGGTGTGCGCGAGACAAACTCGTTCTGTTCAAACTGCATGACGACGTAGGGCTGGGGTTCGTGCTCCGTGTTGACGTGCAGGCCGCGGGCCTGGATCAGCTTGACGTTGAGTGTTCCCCGGATCGACTGGGTCGGGGCGGACGTGGCGTCTTCGGGAGTCGCGGTGCCGTCGGCCTGGGGTGTGCGGGCTCCGCTACCGCTCAGCGCCTTGCGCATCTTGGGGTTCTCGTGGAGCCCAAAGCCGCCCACACCACCCGCGCCGCCGAGTGTGTCGCCGATCGTCACCTGGGTGGTCGGGAGCGCTGCACCTGGGGCCCCCATCGGTGCGAAGCCGACCGTGGTTGGGGTTCGCACACCGCTGCCGCTTCCGCCTGGCGAGCCACTGAGCGACAGCGCCGACGTGGCCTTTGCAAGGCCCGGAGCCGGCGACAGCTGCTGTTGCTGCTGGTGCTGGTTCTGTGGCATGTCGAATGGGTTGGGATGAGGATGGGCCGAGGCGCGGGGTGTGGCTTGGTCAGCTGGTCCGCCGAAGCTGCCCTGGAATGAGTTGGATGGCGACAGTGAGGGTGGGACGGGTGGTGCACCCGCCGCGGCATTGTCGTTTGACTGCTGCTGCGTCGGTGCAGCCGACGACGAAGGCCACAGTTGCTGTGTGTGTCAGTGTTTGCAATGGTTTGTGTCGTGGACCACTCAAGTGGCGACGACAAGGTAGCGGGAGTTTTGGTGGGCAACTTGTTTCGGGATGCGATAGGGGGTTTGAAATGCGATGGGCAATGGGTGGAGTGTAAAGTGGCTTACCTTTACGCCTTTGAGCATCGGCATGGGTTACAGCTGTGGCTGTGGGTAGCACAGGGGAGGTGGTGTTGAACAGAGACGCCGGACCGTCAGGACGACGAGTTGGGTAAGAGTCTGTGGTGGTGTGTGTGTCAAGGGACCGGATGCGGAACACTAGGACAGGTCGGGAGGGCGTCGACGAGATTGGCGGCGTGCGCTAATGTCGTCTGATGGCCTTGATGGTTGTCGCAACAAACAACGAGGAGAGAGGCCGCTTTGATGGGCGTTTGTAGAGGGAGATGGTGTTGTGAGAGTGGTTTGAGAGGAGGATGAGATGTGAATGACACCCGAGGATGCAACGACGATGCAGATGGCCGGAAGAGCACGAGATGAGTGGGGGCAACACCCAGGGTAATTGCGGGTCTGGCCCGGTCGTCTCCTGCATTAGCAAAAACCTAATACCTGGGTAATCAGCCATTAGAACAACCTTGCATCCAAAGCAATGGCGTGCCTGCCTTTGGGTGGAATTTTTGCTAACCGCCGCATTGGGTGGAGCGTAATAAAGACTATTGAATTTATTGCACCATCCTAATTGCTAAGTGCTAATTGAATTCCACCTGCGCAGCCCCACATACATCATAGTGCGCCTCTCAGCCACCGCCCTGTGCCACTGGGTGCAAACTCTATAGAAGCACGTGATCACGTGATCACATGCGCCATGCACAATGACGTGCCTGACGCTGTAGACTCGGCTGCTTCGGCGCCGCTCCCTCCACCTGTAAAGTTAATCACGGCGATTCAAAAGTTGTCTCTCGAGCCGGTGCGACAGTGTGACATCGCCGATAGCATACGCCTTGGCAACAGACACATTGCTAGTGGTTGCTTGCTCCACCACACTCAACTACACCTTACACTGGTCGTCATGCTCGGCTGGGTAGAGAGCGAGGCGGAGCTGGTCTGGAACTTTGGTTCGGGGCCAGACGACGTGCGCCTCGCTTCTCCCAAGCGGCGTGCGACCACGCCGGGAACGTGCGCCGCGTGCGCCTCGAACATGCAGGCAGGCAGCAGCAAGACCGCACCATTGACTCCCCGGCGCACAAACCCACACGGAGACGCCAGTACCGACTCGACGCCGAGCAAGTGGACGCACGCCGAGCGCGAACTGCGCGTCGTAGAGCGAAACCTCCTGCCTCCGTCGCGCGAGGGCACGCCCACGCCCCAGCCACGTCGCAGCACAAAGGTTCTTGAACGCAAGAGTAACCTTAGCCAGGCGTACATTGTCGACAGCGATGACGAGGGTGATGGTGCCGAGCTGGAGAGGGCCGCCGTGCGGGACGAGGACAAGGGCGAGGGGAGCGGGGACGAGGGAGACGAGGACGAGGACGAGCGGAGTGACGAAGACACCGTGGAGGAAAGGAGCGAGCGTGGGAACGACCCCGAAGCGTCGCCCTCGCCCCGCCCCTCCGATCCCGTCAAGCCGCCACCAAGCTCAATGCCGCTCGTGTCGCTGTCGCAGGTGGACGACCTGCCTGCCGTCCCACGCAAGCGGCGGTGGAAGGACGACGACTACGAGGTGTTCGTCCGGAGCGAGTTGACGGACCAAGACGCCGCGCGCGCTTTCCTCGCGTCGCGGTGGCTGGGACCGAACGAGCTGCGCCGCCTCGAGGCCACAGGACGTAAGCTGTCTCGCGCTTCCCCTGCTAACCCCAGTAATCACGTACAAGCGGGGCAAGTTTCTCGAGGCGGAGAAGAATGCGATTCGTGAACACCTCCAGACATTCCAAAAGGCAAGCTGAGGTGTGCGTACTCGCTGACAGACAGACGCACGACGTGTCGGACGCCGACCTCGTCGACCTGATCATGAGTAAAGGGCGGTATGTTGAGCGCAGCCGCTGGCCGTCATTCTGGTTTGACCTCTGTGCGTTGCGTTACGGCTGGAACTTGAGGCTAATGGCAGCGGCAACAGTGCCGGGGAGGCCCGTACGCAGCGTCGTTGACGCGGTGAAACGCATGTACGACCCGCGTGGGCGCAAGGGCATGTGGCTGCCGAGCGAGGACCGGGCGCTTCTGCAGTGAGTAACTGCGCACCAAAGGGGACGTGGTGACGAGCTGACGGGCAGGGCGTACGAGCTGTATCCCAACCAGTGGAGGAAGATCAGCGAGGCCGTGGACCGGTCCGAGCTCGACTGCAGGGACAGGTACAAGCAGGAGCTGCGGGACCGGGGTACGCGAGCGACGGGTGTCTGGTCGTTGAAGGAGTGTGCCGAGCTGGACATGGCCGTGCGGAGGGCGTGCGCGGACCTAGGGCGAGACCCACTCAAGGACGCTGTGCCGTGGGACACTGTCGTCGAGCTGATGGGCCGGCAGCGCACGATAGCGCAGTGCAGGAAAAAGTGGTGAGTCGCGCACGGCCAGTGACGCAGTGTTGACGGTAGGCGCGACGCCCTCAAGACGACTGGGGAGGGCGGCGGCGTCGAGCACGTCGCTGCAGGTCCACACAACGAGTGTGCGGTCGATCGGCGCCGGATCCTGCAGCGGCTGCGAGACATGGGCGTGGAGCACGAGCACGACATTGTGTGGAAGCATGTGCCAACGCAGGGATGGGCGGTACGACCAGCGCTCCTGAGGAATATCTGGGGCCAGCTGCGGCGGCGCATAGACGTCCCCGACCGCGACGGCATGACCCTGCCTGGTATGTTACCGCAACGCCCGGGGGGCAACGTCGCGCTGACGCCAGAACTGCTGGATCGGATCGAGGCGGCGCTGGACGACACGGACGCGCGCGTCGCCCAATCGGGCGCGTCACGGAGCGCGCGTAAGCGCGCCCAAGCCGATCAGCCCAGTCGCGTCAAGCGCATGAAGACGAGGAAGGAGAGCGTTGCGCATTAGGATACCTCGCATACTCTATCTATACCCCTATCATATCAACGTGTGCTATAAAGCCACCCCGAGGACGTCGCGCGGAGGCACTGAGCGCACCCCGGGCCAATTCACAGACCGTCTAACCACCGCTGATCTGTACACAGAGCGTCGCGGCGGCCCGCGCGTGACGGTTCCATACCTCGACGCGGGCCAGAAGAGTGGTACTGGGACTTGGGCAGTGGCGAGGCTTGTGCGGGAGGGAATGGAGGGAGACTGCGACTACCGTTGGAGCGAGCGTGGTTGGCGCCTGCGGCGGCGTCGCAGGCGTTGCCAGCGCCGGCCGGCCAACGCTCGCCGGCGTGGCGTGACGACTGCGGTGCGCCGCTCAAGTCAGCTCGTGTAAGCCTCGTGGCGGCCTGTGACGCAACTACGGGGGAGGGGGGCGGGGGTGTGCGCCTCGCTCATCTGGTGGTGGTGGACAGAGCGGCGCCGAGACGATGTGCACGGCTCGGCTGATCGACACTGTCCCAGTCTGTCGTGGTGGTCCTTAAAGCGACGTTGGCGCATCGCTTAGAGTGTCAACCAGCCTTACCCTCCCCGCTGTCGTCGCCTGCCGTCTGGCTCGCCTCGATGCGGCCGGCACAGAATAATGGGGGATACACTTTCCCGGCGCGAGGGGGTGTACCGCCGGCGACGGACAGTGCGAACACGGCCGCGGCGTCCCTGCCACCACAAGTAGTGCACACTTACATCGCCCCGCCGCCTGCGCCGCCCGCCGCCCTGCCACAGGTCACGGCGCCAGCGCCAGCCCTCCTCAGCCCCGGCGGTGCGCTACCCCTCCGACGGGCGAGTGTGCCCCTCGCGCACAACGTATATGCGGCACCCCAGGCGCCTCTAGTGATCGGCAGAACGGCAGTGCCGCACCCGGCGGCGGCCACAGCGGGCGAGTACGCGCCGGCTTGGCACGTCTCCGCGCTCACGCATGCGGCGCCCACCCCGACGCCACCGCCAACACTGGCGCTGTGGGACACGCCAACGCCCTCAACGGACATGTCCCCATTACCGAGCGCCACGCCGTTCACGCTCCCGACGCAGGTCGCGCACACCGCGCACGCTACACCCGTGGGACAGACGATGGAGCAGTACACTGAGCTGGGGTTAGCACAGCCCATAGAGCAGGGTGCGCAAGGATACTGGCATTCAACAGTGGCTGGCCCGGCGTCGGCGCCGCCGTCGAGCACGGCACCCCACCCTCTTCCCTCGGCGCCGCTTACCGCGCCGCCCGCGGCGTTCGTCTTTGGCGGCGTGGAACCCGTTCTCGTCCCCCACGCTTCAGTCACATGCCACGCCTGGTGAGTCCTCGTGGGTCTCTAGCTGACGGTAGCCGCCGACGCGGCGCGCGGTGTAGCGGTACGCGCCCGTGCAGCGGGTGTGCTGCGCGTGGCACGCGGTGTATCTACGCTGTTGCTGGTGGCGTGGGCGCACCGCGGCGAGGATCGCTCGGTCCTCCCACGCCAACAGCCGCCGCCACCGTGTCCCCTGCTCCCCGCCGCGTAAGTGATGCTGGCGTCACGATGCACGATGAGGGGAGTACACCCCGCAAACGCCGTTTCGCCACGGGTAAGCCACCTTCACGCCCAAGTTGACACCAGACGGCGCGCCGGACGAGTATCTCTCCCCCCTCCGCGGCCACCCGTACACGCCCTCTGGCCTACGGCCTGTGCGCTCGGCTGGCCAGCTCACTGTCCCTCCCCCGCCGGTGCGGCGGAGCTCCGTGCCTACCCTCGCAGGCGTACCGGCCTGTACGCCGACCCTGCCCTCTGCGCCTGCTTTGAACGAAAGCGGCGGCGTCGCGGCGGGCTTCACGTTCCCGGCCAATCCCACGCGGCCGACACACACACTCTCGCCGTTCCCCAGCGTCCTCGGCGCTGCGACTGCCGCGGGCCTTCTCGCACCCCCTGCCGTGCGCGGCGTGCCTCCCCGCCCCACCCCGCCCGAACGCACACTCTCGCTCTTCCTCCCCGACGCGTCGGCGTCGGGCGTGTCCCCTGGGACCAGCAACGAGGGTATCACACCTCCTCCCGCCCTGCCCGCGCGTTCCGCGTCGTGGCCATACCTCCCCGACCTCTCCAACGAGGAGTGGTGGGCTGCGCACGACACCGGCGGCGGCGACGTCGTTGGCGGTGTCGGTAGTCTCCAAACGCGACTGGAGTGATACACTCCCCCGACGCGACGCGACATCGCCGCAGTTCAGCTATACACCGAAAGCTATTTGCGCTGATTCACGCTATATCGTGCCACACGTGAGATCAAGGGAGAGCCGGGGTGAAGGGGCCAGACACGACACGGTTATAGTATTTATTCAGCAGCGTATACACGACCAGTAGAACGGGATATATACGATTATTGGTGCCCGCGACGTCTGACGCGCGCGTCGTCGCACTCTTTGATCGGCGACGATGGAAACCTCAGGGTTTAGGGTTGTCTGACCCTGAAAATTCATCCCACCAAAACGTTGAGCGTTAGGCGGGACGAGCCCGGGTGGGTGTCAGGCTGAGAGAGGGAGTGATGCATCGAGCATTAAAGAAAGAGGGTAGAGGGGGAGCGCATGCAGCGTGATGCATCGTACCGGTTGGTACAGGAAAAGCAACACCCTCAAACCAGAGCGCCAGAGTGTGTCCAGCTGTACAGTGGCTAGTGGTGTGGCTCGCTGAGTGGCGGCGGCGGCGGCGGCGGCGCGATCCAGGACTGCCCGTCTGGCTCTTTAATTTTGGACGCAGGCGGTGTAGGCGACGTCGCCCACCAGCCACACAACAACACCAGCAACAAACACATGCACACTGTTGTGAGACGCTGGGAGTGTGAGAACGAGAACGAGAACGAGAATGCATAGCGCGTCGTCGTTCGGAAGCAAAAGAAGCGTTGCGCAGCGCCACGGTGTGGTGCGGGCTCAAAAGGGGGCACAAAGGACAAGGCCGGAGCTTTGATCTCGTTGCTCGAGTCACACACCTCGTCTGCACATCCCCGCTCGTCTCACGACGTTGTCCTCATTTCGTGTCCCCCCTCTTCTCAGCTCTGTCCACTCCAATCGCACCCGTACCTCATCTGTACCTCGCCTCGCGCGCACTCCAAGCGCATCCGCCACGGCGCACTCGCCTCTCCTCTGTGTGGGCTTTTGCACACACCCGAGCCAAGGTCCACCCAAGCATCCAAGCCAACTTGCCTAGCCCTCGGCTCTCCCTGCCTAGCCTCCCAGCCGTCTCCGCGCCCCCGCCGCCTCTGCGCCGCCTCACGCCATGCCGCAGCCTCACCACCAACACTACTCGTCCATCCCCGGATACGAGCACGATGCATACGGTGGTGCTTCACCATCGCCGCACACCGGGGCATCGGGATATGGTGAGTCCCACTCCATTCTCCCACAGATTCTCGTCTCCAGTCGCTCTGGTCGAAATGAGGGGGCGTGCCTGTGCACACAAAGGAACTAGAGCCTTTGCGTGGACAGAGTCAAATTGAGATCGATCCAGGAGGTCGCAAGGTGGCCGGAGCAGGCGCCACATTCATTCTTGTCTCGTCTCCTGGGTATTCAGATGCCCTGGATGTGTCCTGTGTCCTGTGTCCTGTGTCATGTCCCCCAGTTCTGCCCGTCCTAGCCGTGCTCTTCGGGCTCGCACGTCGCCCGCAAAAGGTATTTGTGGCTGCAAAAGTGTGCCTTGGAGAGTGGGATTTGCGCAGCAGATCCTTGGTCTTGGGCCATCTTGGGCGCGTGCACTGCCACGATGCGACGCACGCCTCGCGCCTGGCGAAGTGCGCCTCGCGCCTCTTTGCCCGAGCCATCATGGCTCAATGTGACCGTGACCCATACCCACAAACCCACACCACTCGCTATGGTCGCTCTGCAACCGCCTGCGTCCCGTGCGGGCCGTGTGGGCCTCTTTGCGTTGATTCTTTGCGGCACGCTGCTCTGGTAGTAGTGATTCAAGTTGTTCGTGTTCTGTCACATCCCCCCTTGTTGTAAAGTGTACACCGTCGTGCACACACACTCGCGTACACAAACGCGTACACACACACACAGCACAGCTTGTATCCACCTACTCTCCTTTCGTCAAACGAGTACAGTCCTTACGCTTTCCCAGAACTTGATCACCTACCACCCTCAAACGGAAACGAACAACTCTACTCCAATCCCTTTGCAGGCGGCTCGAGCACGTCCCAGGCGTACCCCGCAGACATGAACCGCGGTCCCAACCAGTATTACAACGTCGACAACCAGGATGCCTACCCCGCCGGCGGCTACCCTGCTAGCGGCTACCCTTCCCACCAGGGAGGCTTCAGCGACAGCGCACCGGGCGGGTACGGCGCTGGCGCCGGCGCCGGCGGTGGTGGCGGCGGCTATGGTGGCAACATGACGGCCGATGAAATCTGGGCGGCCGACCACGGCAAGGAGCGTGTGCCCAACAGCTACCAGTACAACGACACTGTCGGGCGCGGCGCGGGTGGCGCCGGCGCAGGCGGGCGGAGCAAGAAGACGTGGTGGATTGTCGGTGCCGTTCTTCTGCTCATTGTGGCTGCTGCCGTTGCCATTCCCGTTGCCATCACACAAACGCGCCAGAGCCACGGCTCGGGCCACAAGTCGGGCAACAGCACGGCGGCGTCGGGCACGGGCCTGTCTGACCCCAACGACCCGTCCAACTTTGAAAAGGACTCGCGCCTGCACAATGTCTTCTGGGGCATGTGCTACCAGCCCGACGGCGTCATCCCGCCCGACTGTTCGGCGAAGCAGGAGGACGTCACCCGCGACATTCAGATCCTGTCCCAGCTCACCACGCGTCTCCGTCTGTACGGCGCCAACTGCAACATGACCGCCCTCGTACTCCAGGCCATCCAGGACACCAAGGTTGACATGACCATCTACCCGGCCATCTGTAAGCGTCCGTCGCCGGGTGTAGCTAACAATTAGACATTGACTCGAACACCCAGGCATACCACGACCAGACCGACGCGGTAATCTCGGCGTTCAAGACGTACGGCGTCGACCACGTCGACGGCCTCGCGGTCGGCAACGAGTACCTGCTCAACACGGGTGTGTCGTCGCCGAGCGGGTCGGCGTACCTGAAGGAGGTCCAGAATCTGCTTGGCTACGTTAAGGAGGTCAAGGACCAGGTGGACGCGCTTGGGCTGTCCAAGACGATCCCTGTGGGCACGGGCGACGCTGGCTCGCTCATGAGCGAGACCCTCGGCGAGGGACTCGACTTTTACATGGCCAACGTCCACCCCTGGTTCGGCAAGGTACCCATCGACCAGTCGGCCGGGTGGACGTGGGAGTACTTTGAAGAGAACGACGTCAAGCCCGCACAGGCCGCGTCCAACCAGCCGGCGACGTACATTGCTGAGACGGGCTGGCCGACCAAGTACACGCCGCCGCAGGGCGAGTCGACGGGCCAGGACTCGGGCAACTCGCCATCCGACGCGACAGAGGCCAACCTCCAGACCTTCCTCGACACGTTTGTCTGCCAGGCCAACACCAACAAGACCCAGTACTTTTACTTTGAGCCGTTTGACCAGGCATGGAAGGAGAAGCTGTACGGTGGCGTGGAGCCGTGGTGGTGAGTCAAGGCCACACGCGCTAGCGTGTGGCCTCGTCCGTCTTAGGTCTTAGTGGTTTGTGCTAACCCCCAGGGGCCTGTTCGACTCCGACCGCAACCTCAAGAACATCCAGATCCCGACATGCAGCTAAGCAGGACACTGTTTCGTTGATTCTTTCATTCCCCTCTCATGCGCGACACGACGCGCCATACGACATACGACATACACGCCCGCAAGGCACCTCACGGACGCAGCGAGCTGCGCCGTTGTAGATAGACCTGTTCATGGACCATTGCAGTAGCAGCGGAGCGTGCAGCGTGCAGCGTGTCGCGAAGCGGCACGCTGTGCGCGAGCGGCACCTATCCCCCAGTCATGACTGACGGGTGCAACTGACGTCTACATCGGGGAAACACCGCCCCCCGGCCCCGAGATAATCGGCACGTCAGCGCCTCAGTGCGTCTTGGCATATCAGATCTGCGGATCTGGTTACGCTGCCGTCGCCATCGCCACCGCCATCGCCATCGCCATGGCGATGATACGCCGCGATGAGATCGCCCATCGCACATGTGATATGGGGTATGTACAGTACGCGTGTGGCGGAATGCTGCGCGCGCGCGTGCCCGCAGCTCGGATACGCGCTAGCGAGCACGCGTGTGGAATGCTGTGCCCCCGGGTGCGGGGCATGGCTCCGGAACGTTGCTGCTGGCTAAACTGTCCGATGCCTGTCACGCTGCATCAAATCATTACTGCTTTACAATAGGCGGTTGAGTGGCCCAGAAATGCCCCGGCGCAGACGGCGCGTAGCGCCGCACTTGTTTAACGAGCCAGGCGCAACGCATCGCGTCGCAGCGCCATGCGCTGCGCTGCTCTGCGCGCTACCTCCTCGGGTCCACGAGAATCTTCACCGCCGTCTCGTTCCGATGAATAAGGGTATCGAACCCCTCCTTAACCAGCCCGTCTAGCCCAATCACACCGGTGATGAACGGCTTGAGGTCGATAGCGCCGCTCTGGACGAGGGCGATGGTATGCGGGTGAGAATGGACATAGGCGATAGTCCCGCGGACGTCAATCTCCTTCATCACGACCTGCTGCATGTCGATTGACGGGCGGTGTCCCCATATCGACTCGATGACGATGACGCCGCGCGGGCGCACAGCGGCCACGAGCGTGTCGAGCGCAGGCTGGACAGAAGTACATTCAAACGCGACGTCTGCGCCGCGCCCGCCGCTCAGTTCCGCTACGCGCGCGACGACGTCGTCCTCGCGAGGGTTGAGGATATGCGCCGCGACCTCTGTTTCGGCGGCTTTGGCGCGGCGCGCAGCCGACGGCTCGGAGACAATCACCGTCGCGCCCTGCGCTGAGAGCACCGCGGCAGTGAGGAGACCGATCGGACCAGCGCCAGCGACGAGGGCGATCGCGCCCGACGCAGAAGCCGAGCCAGCGCGGCCACCCGGAAACCCACGCGCAACGGCGTGGTACGCCACGCTCAGGGGCTCGATCAGTGCCGCTTCGTCGAGCGGCACATCCCCGACGGGATGTACCCAACGTTCCTGCACCACAATCTTTTCCGCTAGGCCGCCGCCCCGCCCGGCCAGGCCGATAAACCCCATGCCCTTGGAGAGATGGTATGCGTCGTTAGAAGGGGTCGTGTCGGTTCCGTCTGGAAGGATGTATGGCTCGACCACGACAGCGTCGCCGACACGTACGCGCTCCACGCCCTCGCCGACAGCGTAAACCACTCCGCTCATCTCGTGACCTAGTGTGATTGGCGCAGATTCACCGCTTACGCCGTGCGGGTGTCCGCATGCCGGAACGAGAATGGGCCCGTCAACGTACTCGTGCAAATCCGACCCGCAGATCCCGCAGTACGCTACGTCGATGCCAACCGTGCCCGGCTGTACCACCGGTACGGGGACGCGCTCGATACGCACGTCCCCGCGGCCGTAGTATCGCGCCGCGCGCATCGTGCCGTCGGCGCCGACGCCAGAGGCGGAGGCGGGCGGAGGTACCGAGCGTGTCATGGCGATAGGGTGGGCCTGGTATGTACTGTAGTGTCCAAGAGCTAGCGTCCGTCGTGCTAGCGGGCGCCGATACTGCCTCGTTGCTGGCGTCAGCAATGTCGCAGCACACACGCACCAAAGAACAGGCTACGTCGAAGCATTCGTATGGCGGGCACAACATTCAAGCAGCGTGCTTATAACGAACGCCCAGCGGCGGTCAGGCGCGGCGGCTCGCCGGGGGACGTACCCGGCCGCTTTCCGACATGTACGCATGCTGCGTCATGCGTCATGCGCAAGCCCCAACAACCCAACAACCCGACCCATTGTGTGTGTTCATTGTCCTATGCAGTGCCCATTGTTCGAAAGGGGCGTGCCGGCGGCAGGTGACGCCGGCGGCAGGGGCGAGTTCTCGTTGGCTGGCGGGCGGGGTCGTGCCGTGCCGTGCCGTGCCTAGTATGTACCTGCCGCGAGCAACTGTGTGCGCTCCGATGCGCGATGCGTCTTCCGAGGTCTTCACCCGATGTGGATTCTCACGCCGGCAGCGCATGAGCGCAACGGTGGTGCAACACTGGGCGCTTGAGCGCAGTGTGCGCGTGCACGTGTACGTGCAGTCGTTGAAACGGCGGCGAGGCGAGAGGGTAAGGAGACACGGCGTCGTCCGTGTTGCGTTGCGTCGCGTTGCGCTGCGTCTCGCAACGCATGTTTGGGGCGCAACGCGGCTCGACACGGCACGGCACGGCACGCTTGGGCCATGCTCTCTCCCACCAGGGTGTAGCTATCTCCCGTACAACGATACTGATGTACTAATCCTGACGCGACGGCTCAACGGCGCGGCGGTCGGCTGAGCCGCCGCGACGCCGCTGCCCTCTGCACTACGGTCGCAGACTTCTCTTCTTGACCTACAGCCCAAACACACTCCTCACACTGCGCCGCGTGTCGACCTCGTCGCGCCGCGGTACGCCTGCGAGCTTACACATACATGCGGGCACACTGGCACGGCAGCTGCGGCTTGATACATACAGTCCATACGGATGACACACGATACAGGCGATGCGAGATGGGACGACGGCGGACGCAGGCTACTGCGCCGAGCTCTGACGTTAGCCCGGCCATTGGCGCAGCTCACCAGCCGGACTTGTTGGCCGTGGTCTTGGCCTTGGTCTTAGGTCTGCTGGCCGCGCGCGTGCGCGTGCCAGTGCGGCTACGCTTGTGGGACGAGGACGACATCTCGGCCGCGGGCGCCGCCTCGGCTGACGCCGAGGCAACGCTGCCCGCGCTACTGGTCGATAGCGAGCGCTTACGTTTCCCCGGCTGGCGTGAGCTACACATCCGATGACATAACTCACCGTGGGCGGACACGGGGCTTCGGTGTCGGAATGGTGCGGTTCGGGCGTGGGGGTGCGTGACGCGGGGACGGACGCCGCGAGGGCGTCGTCAGCCGCGTTCGCGTCGGCCTCGGCCTCGTCGTCGACTATATCCTCCACGGCCGCCTCGTCGACTTTACCGAGTTTCCCGCTGCCCCCGGGCCTGGTGGCCAGTAACGGGCGTTTGGAGAGGTATACCTTGGTCGCCGGCTTGATCGCTGGCGCGGTGGTGGTCTTGGGCGTGGTCTTGGAGAGGAGCGCGGGCTTTGAGACGGGCTTCGAGATGGCCTTGGGGGCAGGCTTGAGGAGCGGTTTGGTCTTGGCCTGGGGCCTAGCTGCCGCCGAAGCCGTGGCGCTCTTCGGCGCAGTCTTGCTGGCGGTACTCTTCAAACCGTCCTTGGCGCGCGCAGACTTGCGCTCGGCGTCGGCGTCCGCAGCGTCGTTCTCGCGGTCCTCCGCTTGACTTTCCTGGGCACCGTCCGTGTCCTGGCCCTCGCCCGCCTGGCGTCAGTCTTGCGTGAGTCCACACACACCTTCTCGACGTCCACCTCTACGTCACCCGCGCTTTCCGCGTCGTCGTCATTCAGCACCTCTTCGGCCTCTTCAGCGTCGACGTCGTCGTCGGCCTCCTCCTCGACCTTGTTCTTCGCGGTAGTCTTCGCCGTGTTCTTTGACGCCGTCGTCGTCGCCGTCTTCAGGACGGGCTTCGTCGCTGGCTTGGGCGCCATTTTGGCGACCTTGGCGACCGCCGCCACTTTCGCCGCCTTCGGCGCAAGCTTGGCCGCGCGGTTCTTGATCCCCCAGAGGTCAACGACGGGCACAAGCCCGCTCTTGGCCTAATGTCAGCTGCGCCATGCTCACCCACAGCTACCTTTGAGACGCGCGCCGGCGCCTTGCCACTCCTCTTGACTTTGACCTTGGCTTTACCCGCCGCATTCACCTTGATAGTCCCCTTCTTGCCGTGCCCGTTGGCCTTCTTGTGGCGTTCCTAACGTCAGCCTGGCCATATACACCATCACGCAGGTGGCACCGAGGAAGACGTCCTCGCACACGCCTCGGCCCGCCTCGCGCCACTTACCTCGTCGTCATCGAGACTCTCGTCTTCATCCTTGACCTTTCCCGCGCGCCACTCGCCATCTTCCCCATCATCCTCGTCGCCGTCGTCGCCATCACGGTCTTCAGGGTCGGATATCGCGTCCTCGGAGCTCACCATCGCGGGGAGGGAAGGCGGCGGGCGGCGCACGCGGTTTGAGCGGCGCGAGCCTGATGACCATGATGACGACGACGACGACATCGGAGTGAGCGTGAGCTTGAGCAGCGTTAGTAGACTTTGTGAGTCGGGAGAGAGGGAGGGAGGGGTGAGGGGAGAGAGAGAATGAATGATGGTGACATGACGAGGCGTGCGCGGGTTCTCTACTCGACGTGACCTTCCTCGCTGGGTCACCCGCGGCGCACTCACCCCAGCATATACAGTCCGCGAGCTCGCGATGAGGACTTGCTCGCCGGGTGCGTCACCTCGCCGATTGCCGACGCACTCTGCCTCGGGGTCGGCCTACCGCACCCGCCGCCCTTGCACCCACATCCCACCCCGATTCCTTTCGTCGCCGAGACACCACCACCGCTCGACGGCATCACGCCACCACGCGGCGCCAGGACCAGGCGCGTCTCTGTCCCCGGGTAGATCGAAAAAGTCGAGTGGTCCGACCGCGCCGCCATCGTCAGACGCAAGCGTGACTGCCGTCAGCGACCATCCAGTGCCCACGCGACCCACTCTGCTGCGCGTCGAACGGCATGCCCGCTTCGAACGCGCCGCCGAGACCCAGCACGACCATGCCACCGCGCGTGGCGAGATACAGGCTCTCGACCCAGTCGACGCGAAGCCCCCGAGTGTCGCCGTCGGCGACGCCGGCGTCGGGGTCGGCGGGATCAGACGGAGAATCGTCGCCTGCTGTGTCGTGGCCGGTGGCTATCGCCGCCGCCTCGCGCCGCGCACCCTCCCGTAGCCGCGCAACGACCACAGCCTGCCGCATAGCGACGTGGACGGAAAGCGTATACCCTCCAGCCACATCCGACCCGAGTCCGACTCTGACACCCGCATCGATAGCCCTGGCGTCAACCCCCTCTCTACTCCTCCCCAGGCCCGGCTCACTCACTCGCGGAGGGGAAATGCGGCGTCGGAGAAGTACGCGTTACTCAGGGGACAGTGCGCGACAGCCGTTCCCCGTGCGGTGACGAGGTCAACTAGAGAGGGGGGAAACGCCGTGACGTGCGCCTGTACCGTCCGTGGTCCTAGCAAGCCCGCGGCGTCAAACACCTCTTCGTCGGCCCGACCGCCCCGCGTCGCCGATACCCACGCCATCTGATCGCGGCTCTCGCACATGTGGCTTTGGACCATGAGGCCGCGGTCCGCTGCCATGTCGCCTAGCGCTCGCAACAGCGTGTCTGAGCACGTAGGCACGAACCGCGGCGTGAGGACCGCACGTACCAGGCGGCGGTGGGGGGGTAGAGGCGCGACCAGCTCGTCCATGCGCGACAGAAACGACTCGACAGCGGTAACGCTCGCTTCCGCGCTCGCCTCGCCATAGCTCGCCCGCTAACTTCAGCTTACCTCAGCGCGCAGACGTACAGGCGAAAGGTCCATTGAGAGCTTGCCGACATAACCCCTCAGCCCGGCGTCGAGGCACGCGCGCGCAAGCTCGAGACTGGCGTGAGCGGCGGCGCGCGGCGCGCTGTCCCACCGCGCCGACGTACTTTGCCTCAACCCCGATCGTGCCGAAGAACAGCGCGGCTGCCGTCCCAGCATCAAGCAGACGCGCCACGAGGCGCGCGTACAGTCGCGCGGCGAGCGCCGGGTCGGCATCGACACGTTCCTCGGCAGGATAAGTGTACGTGTCTAGCCACTGCATCAGCGGGAGGTCGAGGCCCATGCCGGCGTTCAGGTACTGCGGTGCGTGCAGGTGCAGGTCGGCGAAGGCAGGGAGCAGGAAGGTGTACGCCCCCAGTGGCACGGCGCGAGATAGGAGTTCAGGCGCGGCGTCGCGCGCAGGCGTCACTGAGGCGATGTATCCCCTCTCATCCACGTCTGGTGTCAATAGCGTCAGGCGTGGCTTACTTGCCCAGTACCTGGTCGACGCGGACGCGTAGCTCGCCCATTGAGGGCGTGTCTACTAGTGTGACCCGGAACGATGGCATCGTTAGCGAGGGGTGCGTTGATGCGAAGTGGAGTAGAGTGTGGTGTTCGTAGGCGTTGGGTTTGTAGGCGTTGTGTTGATCTCAGAGGGAATGTTGGGGTGAAACCGAGATAGAGCGCGGTCCAGGTCGGGCCGACCATGCTATCGTGTCTAGCCCTCATTGAGTCAGTAAAACATCAGTAGAATGAAGATAAGTACTCAAAGCTCGCCCTCGCCACTCGCTGCACTCGCGGCTCGGGCTCGCTCGCTGTCTAGACCGACCACTTGCATCAAATAAAAATGCTAGAAATTAAGATGCTGCTCAATTAAAGGTAAATGGTAGTTGAGCCTGCGATTGCGCCGGCCAGGGCAGTGTGGTCGTCTGGCGCGGGCAATGGGGAGGGGGATGGGAATGTAGTGAGGGGGAGGGGGTAGGATGTGAAGTTTATGTGATGCAAGCGGCACACAATTACAGGCTAGCTAGTAGAGAAAGGGGATGCGGGGGTTATTGCCGCAGGGCGACGAGACGTCTAGTGGCGCGAAGCGGCGCGAGCGAGGGCAGCACCCGACTGCTGGGCCTGGATCGAGCCGAAGCGGCCGAGCTCGTTCTTGGACATGTGCACCTTGGCACCACCACGGAGGCGGCGGGTGGCACGGCCAAGGAACGAGGTACGGTTCGAGTAGAGCGACTCGTGGCGAGAGGCGGTGCGCTGGAGGCGGTCTCCGTGCTCGTCGACCATGGGGGCGGCGGCCTTGTTGGCCTTGCGGCGCTGGAGGGCGGCAATGACGGTCTTCTTCATGGCGAACTTGATCAGGTCAAGAGGGAAGTACCAGACAATGTTCCACACCCAAGCGATACCGATCCAGCCACCCGAGATACCCTCGACCTTGGAGAAGCCCCAGTCGCCGAAGGCGGCAATGATGGACGAGATAAGCTGGGCAAGGCAGAAGGCAGCCATAAGCGCAATCGAGGGACGCTCAGTCCACGAGGGGCCGTGCGAACGGGTGACGAAGATAAGCGCCTGCGAGATGACGGCAACCTGGAGGTAGATGACCATGTGAGATCCGTAGTCGTCGTGGTGGCCCTTGGCGTAGTTGCCGTGGGGGAAGACACCAAACTTGTTCTCAAAGAAGTCGGTCTTGTACATGACGGCGTACAGGACAATGGTCGAGGCGGCGAGGTAGAGACCGTAGGCGATACCGAAGGCGAAGACCTCGGCAAGGTCCCAAGAGTCGGGGGTGGTCGAGGGCAGGACACGGTCAAGCGAGAGAGTCATGATGGTACCGTCGTTGAGCACGGCAATGATAAGAACCATGAACGGAGGGAAGTTGAACTGCCAGATGAAGGCCATGAGGGCAAAGCCAACAACGATACGGATGGTGACGGCACAGGCGTAGATAGCGTAGTTACGCATACGCTGGAAAATGACACGGGAACCGTAGATGGCGTGGACAATGGTAGAAAGACCGGGCTCGGTAAGGACAATGTCGGCGGCGCCACGGGCAGCGTCGGTGGCACCCTCGACGGCAATACCGACGTTGGCACGCGACAGAGCGGGGGCGTCGTTGGCACCGTCACCAGTCATGGCGCAGAGGTGGCCGAGAGCCTGGATACGCTTGACAATCTCGAACTTGTGCTCGGGGAACACACCGGCAAAGCCATCGGCGTCCATGATCATCTCGTCAATGTTGGCGTGCTTGCCGCCAGCCTCGGGACCGTCCTTGAGCACCTTGGAGGGGTACATGTGGTCACCGAGACCAAGACGACGACCAGTCTCCTTGGCAATAGCGAGCTGGTCACCAGTGACCATCTTGACCTGGACACCGAGGGCCTGGGCGTCGTCGATGGTCTTCTTGGTGTCGGAACGAGGGGGGTCGAAGATAGAAAGAAGACCAACGAGCTCGAAGCCGTTGCCGGGCGAGTCGGCGGTGTCACCCATGACGTCCTCGTAAGCGACGGCAAGAGCACGGAGACCACGGCGGGCAAACTCCTCAACGTCGGCCTCAAGGCGGTCCTCAACCTCGGGGGTCTTGTTGCGCGAGCAGAGCTCGATGATAACACCAGTCATACCCTTGGTAGCACGCTTGATCTTGCCACCGTCCATGTTGTCACGGTAGGTGATCTCGGTACGCTTGTCGACGGGGTTGAAGGGCTTGAAGTCAAGGAGCTCGATGCCAGCACGAGCCTGAGCGGGGTCCGGAAGAGTGCCGACGACACAGGTGTCGATGGCGTCCTGGTTCTCGGTACGCGAAGCGTAGGCAGCGAGGAGACAGACACCCTCGACGTCCCAGTGGGAGTAGCACTTGACGTTCTCCTTGTCAATGGTGAGCTTGTTGGTGGTAAGGGTACCAGTCTTGTCGGAGCAAAGAATGGTGACACCAGCAAGCTCCTCAATGGCAGTGATACGGGTAACAATGGCCTTGTGCTTGGCGAGCTGCTGGGCACCGACGGCGAGGGTAACCGAAAGGACAGTAGGCATGGCAATGGGGATACCACCGATCAAGAGCACAAGAATGTTGTCAAGACCGTCACGGTACGAGTAGCGGAACTTGGGGTAGAGAATGACAATCTCGAGGACGACAAAGATACCAATCGAAACAAGACAGAACGAACCAATGCGGGCAAGAACCATCTGCAAGTGACCAGTCTGGTCGTTGTCCTGACCGACAAGGGTGGCGGCACGACCGAAGAAGGTGTTGGGACCGGTGGAGATGACGATACCCTCAGCCTCACCCTGCTTACAGGTGGAACCGGAGAAGCACTCGTCGCCCTCGTCCTTGCCAACGGGAAGAGACTCGCCGGTAAGAGCGGCCTGGTCCATGGAAACATCCACGGCCTCAGTGAGACGGCTGTCGGCAGGGCAAACGTCACCGTGCTTGAACGAGATCAGGTCACCGGGAACGAGCTCGGACGACTCAATCTCGCGCCACTTGCCGTCACGCTTGACCTTGGCCTTGGGGGCGAGCGAGTCCATGAGGGCCTTGACGGCGTTACCGGCGTTGCGCTCCTCGACGAAACCAATAGTAGAGTTGACCAGAAGAAGAAGGACGATACCAACGAAGTCGGGCCAGTCAGGGGGCTTGCCGCCACCGTTCGAAAGAGCGATGGCGACGAGGGCGGCACCCTCCATGACCCAGGACAGGGGGTTCCACATGAACGACAGGAACTGGAGGATGGCAGACGACTCCTTCTCCTCAAGCTTGTTGGGGCCGAAGATGCCGATACGGTTCTGCGCCTCGGCGTCGGTAAGACCCTGGTCGTCGCACTGGAGAAGCTGGAAGACCTCCTCCATGACAATGTGCTCAATGTCGACCTTGTCCTTGTCGTACAGGTCGGCGGCGGTGAACGAGATCTAGGCACCGTTAGCGTTTGCGAGTCCGGTATCGGCATGTTGCGAGACCCTGAAGGTGGGGTAACGACAAAACATGAGTGGAGTGGGGGGGTAAACTTACAGTGTTCATGTCGACCTTGGCGTGCTTGTCGCCTTCAGACTTCTCGGCGACGCCTTCATAGTTGCGCTTCCGCTCACCGCCCTCGGCAGCAGGAGCAGCCTGAGCGGGAGTGTTGGCGGCCGGGAGAGAGGACTCCCTGTGATTGTCAGCTAAAAGCTCAAAGCAGCAATGGGTAGTAGCGATGGCGATGAAAGAGGGTCCGAAGCGATCAATGAAAAAAAATCGCTCTCGGTTCCCAAAAAAGCAGTGGCGCGACGCAAAGCCGCCACCCCTGAAACGCACATCGCTTGGTTTGGATGGACAAAACAAGTATGTGTGTGTCTGTGTGTGTTTGTTTGTGGGGGATGGATGTGGGCGGCGTCGGCGGATGCCGTGGAAAACGGGGGGTGGGGGTGTATGCAGGAGCAAAGTACTCACTCGACGGGGACCTCCTCCGGAGTATGCTTCTCGTTCTCGGACATGATGTCGAGTGTACGAGGGGTAGAGAGGGGAGGGAGAGATGAAGAGAGGAGAGGAGGATTGATGGATGGGGGAAAAGAGGTTTGGGTGGATGGATGGGTTTATCTAAATACGGTAGATGGAGACCCGGGGAGTGGAAATGCCTTTTGATTGGCTCAAAGGTGGGGGGTGGGTTGCCAAAAAAGGGGCAAGCAAGGGTGGGCGGGAGTTTTGTTTGGGCGGTGGGGTTGTCGGTCGGCTACGTCAACACAACAAACACCTCTTTCGCTGAGACTCGTCCGCGCGACTTGATGTTAGAGGAGGAAAAAGGAGAATGGGATGAAGAATAGATGTGCTCGTGCGAGGTCGGATGCACGGACTGTTTGCACAATGGAGAATGAAAAGGGGGGAGAGAGGGGGGGGGAGAGAAGTGGTGGTCAAGAAAGAATAGACGGAAGGGGGGGGAAGAGATGGGATGAAAGTGGTGGACCAAGAGTGGTCATTCTTAAAGGCAACAGTGACAGTGGTGGCATGGCAGGCATGGACGATTAGACGGGCCTGATTGGGGGAAGGTTCCCCCGGAGAGACACAGGGTGAGTAAAGACAGACCCTTAGGCACACACACCACACACACACACTCACCATCACTCTTACAGTGCATGACACTCCATCGCACCCATCTACTACCGTCCGCACGGTGACGGTCCGATGCATCCGCCACTCCAGCCGCGCACGAAACGGCACAACGCCAGAGGAAAAAAAAAATCAAATCATAATACTACGATGTATGGGAGAGACGGCTGGACGGGCACACTGAATGAGCCTTTCCTGCGGGCCCTGGGCTCTGGGGGTGTGGATCCTCATCACCACCTACTCACCGCATACGGTGAGAGAGTGTGTCTGCATGCGGCTGGGCTGACGACATCCCATTCTACAGAGGGACCAAGAATACGCCCGCCGCGCCCGCGCCCGTCCGCCCCGCGCGCGCAATCTCAAAGGGCCCAACGAGCCAGCCTCCGGCCGCGGACGACCAGACACACATCCACCCACACATCGTCTCGCTATCCGAACCACTCTCTCCCTGCCTCTCCCTCTCTCGCCTCGGCCGCGCTGCTCCTGGACGGGGTTTTTTTCTTGCTGCTTTTTTCCTGTGAGCGTCGTATCGATAGGTCCGTCACATTGAAAAAGGCCCATCTCGTGCCTGGAAATGGTTTCCTCTGGTCGTCTGCCCCTGGCCGAGCCGGCGGCTCACCGGATGGAGTGTCGAGGAAGGGTGTGAGAGGGTGTGTGGGGCGCGAGCGGCTGGCGGCTGGCTGGCGTCTGGCGGCTCCAAGAGAGTAATCCAACAGGCAGGCGATCAGGTCCTCTGCCCGTCTGCGCTGTTCAGGGTTTGTTGGGTTTTGAAGGGAGAAGGCCCAAAGCGGCGAGAGGGACGCGGGTTAGCTTGGGTTTGGGAGGCTGGTGACGTCGCCCAATCTAGCAACCGTTTGGATCAGCGACATGAGACGTCATTAAGGGTTCAAGGTGGCTCTCCCTGGGTGCAATCTTGACCTCCCTTGGACATTGCGCCTTTCCTCTCCCCTTCTCATCAAGCCATCCCCATATCAATCTTGTCCCTTTGGGCGATAACCACACTGTGTGGTTGTGTGGTGTAATTAGAAAAAGGCACACCATTGCATTAAGGAGAATGTGTATCAAATCTAGTTGTGGTGGAGAGCTATTCCTATTGTACTCGATGTGATCCATGAGGCAGGACAAGAACAGGGCCAAGCAGCGAAAAGGGAAGGTTGCTCCTGGCCCCACTGACATCCCTCTCAACCATCACACCACACCCACCGACCGCCATCGAAACGAGCCGCTCAAAGAACGCAAACACCGTGCACACCAGCGCTCGGACATGCGCCCACACACACCGAGACCGGGGATTGTCTGCGCATGTCCGAGCATGGCCCACGCTGTCGGTACACCTTGCGTGTCTCGGCAACCGGGCAGTGTGCCATCTCGCTAAAACCCGCGGCGGAAGCTTGTGACAATCCAGAGAGCGTCGTTAGTGAGCGTACAAGCCTTTGACTTTGCCCAAGACTTTTATTTTGCTCCCGTCTTCAACCCTTAGCCCCCCTTTGCCCTCTGGAATGCCGATGTCGTGATGCTGATCCCTGTGTCGAGTGCTTGTGGCTCGAGGGCAGAGAGAGGCCATGAGCCGAGCTTGCCGAGCAATACCACACCCAGACACACTTACACACAGCGTCGTTCCGCAAACTCTTGTCGATCTGCGAGGCACCCGGGACCTGACGAGTGGGGACGTGGTGGGCTCTTGGTGGGCTTGCAAGCTGTGGGGATGGATGGGATGCTCAGACGCTCAGACCATCAGAAGTTGATCTGCTCTGAGCGATTAAGATTGCAGGTGGGGGGGTGGGCTCGGCGGGACGGGGCCTGGACGATGCAAAAGGTACAGCAACAAGCCCGAGGACGTAGCGAGCTCGCTCTTTGGGTACTGCTGAGCCGTATCTTGCCGGTCTTGCCATACGGTGACTACCGCCACCCTACGCCATAGACGAGCCCATCAGCTGATTACGTGCATCACTCTCGTTTGCCAGGCGAAAGGGGTGTGAGCACTGCTCATGCGACCTCTTGTCGACTTCTTCGGGTGAAAAGACATGCTGTGCTTTCGCTCGCTCTCTCTCTCGCTGTGCACGCTGTTGCCCACGTCGCTGCGACCGACGCCTGCTGTGCCAAGAAGATTTTCATGCCACAATGTGCGCGTGTACGAATCCGTGAAGCTAGGATCCGGACACATGCCTACATTAGTGTGTTTCTGACTCGACACATGCCAATGCAAATGGAGTGGTCGTCGTGTCCCCTTTTTTCCATTTGCACTGTGTGTAGCTGTGCGTCGCTTAGACCGTCAAGGATTCAAGGATCAAAGGATCAAGGAATCAGGCTAGGTCCATGTGTCATGCATGCCACATATGGAGTACGCCCATATCGAATGCGTCTCACCCCTTGTGACTACTCGGGTTGTCATTCCGAACCCGGGATTGGTTTGAATGCCGATTACGGAGAGTGGTAATAGCCATTCCTTGTCTTTTTATTACGGTGGGTCAAGTAAAGATAGCACGGACACACCCTTTCTCTCTCGTCGCAGCTTCAGGGTCCTGAAACTAAGGAGATTGTCAGGGCCGGAGCTAGGGACGCCACCCGTTCCTGGGTCGGTAGACAACGGCTCTCGGCCGAGCAGGGCAAAAACGCCACAACGACACAAACATTCGAATCGTCGTCGACGACGCCTGCAAGAGTAATGTACAAACATTGTGGCTAGAGCCTCACAAAGTCCAGGTCGGAATGGAATACCATAAACAACATTGGGTCGTTGGTGAGCGCTGGTACACCATGTCTTGCAACTTGCTTCACAGATGATCGCACGACAATGCATATAGCACATGTTGGTGTAGACTGCTAGCTACTACCGGTGTCAACCCCGCTCCGATATGAGGTCAGAGGCACCGGGTGTGGGTGCTAACTATCTCACTGTGCAAAGTCACGCTACGTCTTAAGGTTGACTGCACAACAGTGTCGCCCCATCGGACCTCACTCACCCTGTCCGATGTGTTTACACCGGACCGCACACCGGTCACTCCGCGCCGTTGCCCACACTCACTCGTCGCTGCAGCTGCATCGTTATCAGACTAGACGGTGTGAGAAAGATCATCACGCCACGTACTCCGATAGGCGCGGGTGAAGGATCGTTGCCGTACCACTCAACTGGCGTCCTGCTCATCCCCCATGCCCCAACGCAACGCAACGCACCTCCTAGCGTGCAGCAACGACGAATGGCCAGCGGCCCGCCCGTCGTCAGGTTCCATGATGCATCTTGATTCCCGGGTGATGTATTGTGATGCTCCACAGCCAAACGCCTACTCCGTGGTACGTGGTTGTGCGTGTACCTTAACGTCAACCCGTGGCTGTCACGCGCAAGCAGAGGTGCCGAGGTCCCGGCTGTTGCTCCGGTGCTCTCTGGGCTTTGGGCGGCCGCTCCAGGCTCCCGCTGGAGACAAAGACCCATCTCACATGACTCTGTTTGATTTCTCTCACCCAAATCACATTCGATATTCTTTAGCAATGCATGACTGCTTGTACGTGTCGCGGCGGCTAGCCACTTTCTTGGCGTTGCGCAAGTTCGCTTCCGCGATCTGTCCATGTCCCGGACATTGCCCATCCATGCCGCGACTGTGGAGATCGGGATCGAGACATGATAGAGTGGGGGTGGAGTCTCCATGGCTTGCCCACCTGCTGCATTCCACTGCTGCTTGCCCCACAAACGTTTGCTCCAGACGTCGACACGTCGAGACGACGAGACGACGCTGCTCTCGATGTATCGATGCCCGCCCACCACGTCGTCTGTTTGTTGTTTACCATCTTGACTGTTTTGTGCTCACCACTCGTTGACCCGTCACAGGCTACGCTCGTTTGTCACCCTAGACTCGACTGGCGTCTGTCACCGCAGCGCTCAGGGCAAGCCATCCATCCGGCATGAATGAGGGTTGTTGGCTAGGTTGGCAAGGGGACGAGGGACGCAGAATGCAAAAACCCTGCCCAAAAGGGCTCTGACATGACATGCCACGCCGACCGGCCGGTCGACCCAGAGTTCCCCTTGTTTTCGCAGGATAACAGTTTTGAAGTAGTGTGTCATGGTTGCTGCCCTCATCGGCGTCAACAATGGTGTGGCGGCCGGCGCCGCGCATGCTCGGCCTCGGTGCTAGCCACCTCTCTCTCCCCGAGGGACTCGGGGGGAGGCTCCCGCCAAGCGATCTTTGCTGAGCGGTGTCGGCTAGCAGCCCGAGGGACCACCCTCGAGACTCAGCACCCTTGGTTCGCTACCAGCGAACGCATGTGGCGTGTATAACCCCCCTGCTTCAGCTCAAACGAGGTCACGACTAACGCCTAGGCGGACACTTCGCGGCGCAGCTACCCCTGTCACTCAAATCTGACTTTACCAAGGTTCCAAGGTCCGTCACTCGGGAGCTCGCCAGTGTAGCGCTCGCGCTCGCTACGCTCGGCCCGGGCGCGGCCGGGCGAATGTTTTGCTCAACGTGCCGACGACGTGGCGGACACGTGTACCTTCCCGTGATTGCGAGCTGCGAGTGCTCGGCCAATCACCAGCTCGGCCTCTGATCACACTCTGGACTACGTCGTGCCTCTCGTTTTTTCCTAACGGCCGCTGTCGTCCGCGCGATACACGCAACGAAGACGTCACAGCGGTGGTGTGTGCGTGCCCGCTCCGAAAAACTAGTCAGAGCTTGATACGGTCGTGGAGGAGGCAGGCACATGACCACCTCCACACCGGGCAAATTCTTCTACGCCGTCGCGGCCGTGCGGCCGTGGATGCCGTGCATCGTAAAGCGCGGTTGGGCCACGGAGTATAGCGGAGCCGGGGGTCGGAGTGCGCCGTGTGAACGATGTGCGCGGAGTATGCCGGCTTGAACTCGCACGCAATCTGCAACGACCCGATAGGACGAGCGAACGTTATCCCGCCCTCCCTTATCTGTGGAGATAGATAGAGTCGTACGTGATGATGATGGGTTTGTGCCTTGGACGTTCACCTGCTACGCCGCGCGCTCCAACGCCGCATCTCGTCCATCAATCCACACTAGCCCGACCATGACGGCGCGCACGTAGTGTGCGTTGTGGCGTTGTGGCTCTGGCGTCGTGCCACGTCCCTAGCTTTGTGGAGCGGTGGAGACCAGTGGAGCGAGTCTCGTCCAGCTCCAATCTTATCCGCTCTGGTCATGTGTCTTATCCACTCACTTGGGTCATGTGGCGCATTATCTCGGGCAGGCAACTCGGTCGAGAAATTTCAGCCGCTGACGCCGGGACGACCAGTTGTGCAAACGTTGCATACAACGTACGCTTGCAGTCGCGACTGATGCGGACGGACGACTTTGGGTGGCGACAGCGAGCACATCAGGTGACAGCTCTCTCTCTCATCTGTCTTCATCTGCTCCGCGAACCCCAAACCCATGCTGCTTCTCGCTGTCCACCACACGGCACCATTCGCGCTAGCTTCATCGTTGACTGATGGAGTGCTTGTTAACAGTTTCGCTGACTACAGCCAGCGACAGTCGACACTTGCACAGTTAGCCGACTGACATCTTCGGCAGCTGACAGGCGTGGAGGTGTTACTCACCACCAGGGGACAGACGGCTCGAGCTCACCGAGTAGCCGATATCGGCGTCTCCCTCGTGTTCATCGGCACACGCACGACACGATCGCGTGCACGCGATCCGAGCAGCAATGGTACTGGCGCTGAGGCAATGGAAATCGCGCAGATCCGTGCGCCGCCGTGCGTGGTTTGGTTGGGCGGTGAGTGGACCGTGCGACCGTGCGCCCGCTCGTGCACACCCGCGAGTGGCCTCCGCTGCCGGACGTGACCCGCGCTCGCGCCTACACCGTCCGTGCCCCGCCCGTGCGGTGGAATGCGCTCGTCGGGTGTATTGTTACAATACAGCCCTGACGCGCACGACGCGCTGGTACCTACCACCAAGCACCGGTCCGAGCCGGATCTTCCGCAGCACACACACACCCACACACACACACACTCACACACACACACACACACTCGCGTCGCCCCGTACATTCCCGAGTCGGACTGCTTCCTCTGATGAAGATGGAGATGAGGGAATTACTTTACTCGCTGCTTTACGCGTCGCGGCGCTCGCCGCGCGGCGGTGCACCCGTCTCGTTTACGTGTGGGCGTGAAATTGTGCAGTGCAGTGCAGCGCACGCGACACCCCGCTTCCGCCTCGTGGCCTCGTGTACTTCACTTCGCGCTGCGGCGAAGTCTGTTTTGCATCGAGACAGACGCTGGCGTCGTCCCACCCAGTCGGCACGCTATGAAGTCGCCTCATTGCCCATTGCCCGTGGGCCCTTCGTCCCCATCGCCCCAAGGTTTACTCGACTCGTGCATACCGCCCGTGTGCGTGTTGCCAAGTACTCCCCAGTGGAGATTGGGCGCGCCGGCTTCTGTGGGCGGGCCTCAGTGGGGTTTGAGCGCGGCACCACACGCTCTCCTGCAGACCTCACGTCCGTTCCCCAAGACACCGGTGTACGCCACCTTGGTGGGAGGGAGTACCTCTAGGAATGAGCAGCTTGCGACACGCCGGAATGCAGGTGACGCGGAGGTAGTGAGGCCCTCGGCGCAGCGCCGAGCTGCGTGTGGCGCAGGGGCAGATCGCGTCTCAGCCGTGTCTCGTGTTGTGCATTCCGCACTTCGCTGCAGCCTTCTTTTTTTTTTGGTGGTTTAGCCTGGTATGCATGCTTGCTGTGTGACTTGTGGAATAGGCGGGGACTCACTCATTTCTTGTGCGGGTCTTACTCGGTCGCTGAGTTGGCGCTGTCGTCTCACTGGAGCTACGCACTCATCGTCGCTCACGCAGTACGTCTGTATTCGTTTGCGTTCCGTCGCTCACCCACGCACACTGTTGTTACAGTGCCGGGTATTTTTGACGCGTTCTTATGGACGTGGGAGGCCATCAACTTCTGTCGGTGCTGTTGTATTTGTCCGTCCCTTTGCAACCCTTCTCCGGTCCTTCTTTGCCAGAGACCGCTGAAAGCCTGTGGACGCCGAGACACTTGTTAGACTCGTGAGCTCCTACAAGTATGGAATTGATACAGATCACTTTGATACTGCTTCTCTGTTTCCCGTGGCGGCTCGCAGGCCAACCCAGCGACGCCCTCCTGCTCTCCAGGTGTCCATTAACCGCCTCGTCCGCTGGTCGTCTTCGACCAGCAACTGCTCCTCGAGCCTGTTCGTTTCCCAGGGGCAGGGCACAAAGCGCATCATTTTTTGAATTAAGTTGCAGTCTCTGCGGCATAGTTCACATATGCTCGACGTCGAATGTCGTTCTCGACGTTATTCGCACTCAGCGCTGAGGTGACTTCACTCCCGGGTTCACTCAACAACTTGACTCTGTCCTGCTTCATTGTTCCCCGGGAAGCGGCTAAAGTCAATGTAATCTACTGTACTGTATGCACGTGAGTAAATGCATTTGTCGCCTTGAGGTGTGGGTTTGACAGTTGAGCTGAACGTCAGATACTCATTGTCTGTTGGTGGCCATCGAAGAACAAACGTCAGCGGCCCGGTCTCCCCCAAGTGTTATGTACTTGATGTAATATTGTCTACAGTACGTAGTTCGCTTGACATCGTGCATCTGGGTTGTCGCCATTGACACCAAAGCAGACTATTTCGTTTGCAAGATTGATTGGGAAACGATGGGACACCCCAGACCCCAACGACCTGAGGAGGCGGATCGAGCAAAATATGTACAGTACGCATCAAATAGTCTGCGGTCAACAAAACAAGTATTGCGAGAGGCGCTTAGTAAAGACACCGAGCCTTCGCACAAAGAGCAAGGCCACGGATGGAGTCAGCCACGGGCCTCGCCGAGGTGAATCAGCGACGTCTGTCAGCAACATGAGCTGCAACGCCACACAGCAGAACCGAGTACATTCAGACCCGACGACAGATTTTCTTAGAGTATTTCAGCGCTCATCTACAGGATGCGCGCCAGCACGACGGCTGTACAGCGGTGAACCCCATCTCCGTCGGCGTAGGTCCCAGTTGACTGCGCCCCAAAGTGACCACGCAAATCTGCCACAACCACAACATCTGCTTCGCAATCTATTGTGCTTGGCACAAAATTATCACACCCACCATCAGGTCAGCCTGGGCACAATGTCATGAAGGCACCTGCCGCCTAACGGTAGCTGGGGTGCATCGCGCAAGTCGCCCCACGAACGCGACGACACGAATTGTCCCACCGGAGCATGTCACCCCCGTCGCCGCGACACGCATGTTCAAATGAAACATCAGCCCACGACGACAGTACAGAGGTAGGCCACCTACGAGGACGTGGGTAATGCGGCTGAACCGCTAGATGCGAAGGTGAGAAGTTACGTGTCAGTTGCAACGACTTGTCAGTGCCGGTCGTCGCTGAAGGTGCTTCACACCAAGTATCCACGAGTAAGCAATGCCATGCCAAATCCATCGCCCTCGCATCGCAGTCTATAGCTTGGCCCCGGGGTCATTCACGACCAGCTTTTCGAGGCCAGCGCGCATTCGCTCAACCATGGCGGTAGGCCGTCGCTCAACGGGATGCACAAACACATGCGTAAACCCGCCTACGGCCGCGACAGTATCTTTACCTTGTGGGAAGAATCCGACTTCGTAGGTAACGCTCGATTTTCCGAGCTTGTTAACGCGGAGACCCAAATCGACGACATCAGGAAACGACATGGGCGCAAAGTAGTTACAGCTGGACGAGACGACGAGGCCGATGGGATCGCGCGGCGCCGGGTCTGTCGGACGCAGACCGCATTCCTCAATCAAGTACGTGTTCACCACCGAGTCGATCCTGCAACGTCAACCACAGACTTACATGCGCGCTCACAAAAAGTTGTACACCGAGTTGTTCACGTGCCCGTACTGGTCGTTGTCAGCCCACCGGAGCCGGTAGGGCAGGAAGTAGCGGTACTGTGTGCGCGCGCGTGCCTTGAGCGCCTGGATTGCGGCCATCGCTGCGTGAGGAGGGTAAGGAGGGGTGCGAAGTGTCAAGGAGTCGTGCTGTCAGTGTCGTGGCGTCAGTGTTGTTCGTCGGTCACTTGCTGACCGGTCCGGCGTCGGCTATTACCGAGGGGATTGGCAGAGCATGCACCGTAGGTTGCCATGCAGCGCTCCGCCGTCGCGCAAGTTAGCAGAAAGTCTCTACCCCCTACCACTCGGTGGGCGAGCACTGCCACAGCTCTCGAACCTGTGTGTCGTCCAGCTTTGCAATCTTGTACACTACTACTAACCACGAGTGTTGTGTTGTTTGTCGCCCTCGCCGGCAAAACCCCGGCGAAACTGCCCCACACTGTGAGCGGCACTGCCGCAAACGCTGTCTGTTGCCGATGACGCGAAACGGGCAGAACCGCGACACAGCACTTGATATAGCGCCAACAGAGCGCATCCTCTTACAGAGTAGGATGCACATCTCCAGCGGCACAAACGGTACGAGCCCACAGTGTTGCGCAGTCGCTGCCACTGAGACGGCGCGGCGCACCGTAGTTGTAAACTTGGGGAGTTGAGCGGAGGCCCCGGGCCGCTGATGCGGCAAGTGCGGCAAACGCCATTTGATTCCGCGGACTTGGGCCTGACCCGCCCCAACGACACTTCGCATTCCGGACGACGACGACGACTGCAACCCACTACTCACTCTTACACCAGCTAACCTCGAAGCATGCGGGCAGCGACGTCCATTGCGCGCTCCGTGCGCGCCGCGCGTGCGGTCTCTGCACGGCAACTCGGTGCGTTTCGTTCTAGTGGTTTGCGCGAGCGCCGGCCGGGGTCGTCGCAGCTGACATCATAGTCCGCCAGCAGCCGATGCGCATGGCGAGCACGCTCCTACGCATGCCCGCCATGTCGCCGACCATGACAGAGGGCGGGATCGCGGCGTGGAAGAAGAAGGAGGGCGAGGCGTTCGAGGGCGGAGACGTGATCCTCGAGGTGGTGCGTGCCGGCCACGGCGGGCGGTGGGAGCCAACACTGATGTCAGGAAACGGACAAGGCGACGATCGACGTCGAGGCGCAGGATGACGGCGTCATGGGCAAAATTGTGTTCCAGGCTGGAAGCAAGAACGTGCCCGTGGGCGAGGTGATTGCCGTGCTTGCCGAGGAGGGCGACGACCTGAGCAAGATCGAGGTACCGAGTAACCTTGACCCGCCCGCGTCGAGTGTGCCGAAGGAGGACGCGGCGGAGGCTGAAGCACCCAAGGCGAGCGCGAAGACGGACTCGTCGTCGTCGTCGTCGGCGTCAGCGTCAGCGGCGTCCGCGTCCGAGTCCAAGTCTGCAGACTCGTCTGCGGCGGCCAGGCCAGCGGCGCACAAGGAACTGGACAAGTCGCTGCGCGTCATGCCGTCCGCTGCCCGCCTCCTCGTCATGTCCGACTTTAGCCCCGAGAAGATTGCCAAGATCAAGCCCACCGGTCTCCACGGCACTATTACCCAGGGCGACGTGCTCTTTGCCCTCGGCAAGGTGTCGAACCCCTTTGGCTCGGCTGCGGGTATTGTCGACAACCCCATGGGCCCCAGCGGCCGCCGCGCCAACGACGTGAGTGCCTCCGTCTGTTGAACGACAGCTGACTCCAGCCCAAGGACGACAAGGGCGCCAAGGCCCCCGCTGCCCCCCAGCGTCCACTTACTGGCGCCGAGCTCCGCCGCGTCATTGTCCAGGGCATGACAAAGGCGACTGCGCCCAAACCCATCCCCTCCAAGCGTGAGTGCTGAGATAACAACGCCACTGACTCCAGCCGCGACCGCGCGCATGACCGACGCCGAGTTCAACGATATCCTGGGCGACTACAAGTCCCTGCTGCCACCTTCTGCGCCGTCCCGGCCCGCAGCGCCGCCCGCACCCGCCCCGGCGCCAAAGGACGAGTACGCTGGTCTGTACTAGGTTGGGATAGGCGTTAGATGCATCGTAATACTCTGTACCCAACTGGCACTGATGATATGCTGCATGACTATGGGTTGATCTAAGCTACTGCTGGTTGTGGTTACTACTACTGCTTGGCGACCTGAAATATGCTGAGGAGCGCAAAGCAACCGTAGAACAGGAAGACGGGGTACGCGACGAGGAGACGTTGGCGGTCCATGCTGAGCACGGCGACGAAGATCGTGCTCGCCGCATACGTGCACCATACCACCGACACCGTGCTCAGGATGTACCCGATGAGCGTGTCCATGCCGAGCCCGATCCCCAAGCCGCCCAGCCCCACCATCGGCAAGAGGCAGTACCCCAGCACCGACGCCGTGCGGTACGCGTCGATGCCCGTGTCGCTCATGAGGTTGAGCAGCGTGTAAATTGACAATGTGCCGAGGAGGCCCACGCCGTAGATGTACGAGAACTGCGGCTTGCCGCTCTGCGTGTCAGCCGGTGTTGGCAAGCGCAAGGGCATGCAAGTGGCTCAATCTACCGCTGCAGAGGCGCGCAACTCACAAGAAGAAGGACAAAGGCAAAGGCGAAGCAGAACACGAGCGGGCCTGCCATGTCGGCGTCGTCCATAATGTGCGTGTCGACCTTGCCAAACGGATTCAGCACCGTCATCGACTTTTGCAAAATGTGTCCTGGGTCAATACCCAATTCTGCCGTCAGCGCCGAGCACTCCATCGAGTTGTGCGGCTTCTTCTGGGCAGTGCCCGATGACCATCGGATCGCGCCGACTCGCTTTGGTCACGCACACAACCCCGGCCCACAACAGCATGCCCACGACCCCGACTCACCCTCCATCAAGCTTGGCTCGCCCTCAAGCCCGCCGGTGCCAAACGCCTCCCACCATCGTCCCTCGCCGCCGGTCGATATCCGCCCCGACGCCATACTGCCGGTCGCGTATCCGCCGCCCATGGCGCCCATGGACCCCATGGAGCCCATACCGGCGTCTCTCGAGCTACCACCGCCTGCACCGGCGCCGCCGCCATAGCCGCCATAGCTCGAGCCGCCCTGGTAAAAGGCCAAGGGCTCGCTGCCCTGTCCGCTCGAGTACTGGTTGTACGCGTTTTGGTTGAACATGGTGGTGGTGGAGGTGGTCGTGGCGACGCGTCGAGGCGCACGCGAGTGTCGTCAAGTAGGAGGAAAGTGCCCGCTCTACTCGGCTTGTAAGAGCGAGCGCGTCGCTTGGAGGTTGTGTGTTGAAAGGCGAGACGTGCTGATCGTCGTTGGCCTTGTCGTTGGCCTTTGGGCTCGACCTTGTCTGGACTCTTTACACTCAACGTAGTGACGTGTTGGCCGTAGAGGCACGCGTGGAGGTGTCAGGCATGCAGCGAGTCTGCCACACACCTGTAAACGCCGCGGTGTTTTAATTCTCCTACAGTGAGTGGGTGCCTTTTGGGTGAAGGTCCGACCACGCCCGGTTCGCTACGGTGGAGGTCGCCTGCTGGGGTGAGAGGGAAGGCCGGAGACTGGCTGGAGCGAGAGCGAGTGAGCCAGCTGCCAGCCAGCCAGCGCCAGGGATTCCCCCCCCGCCCGACTCCGACCTTTCGACAGCTTCAGCTCATCGCTGCCATCTCCCCTCTCCTCACCTCTACCGCCATGTCCGCTGCCCGCCTCCTCTCCCGGGCCGTCCGCCCTGCGGCCGCCCCTCGCGTCCCGGTGCGTAACCCCCAGCTTGCATGCGCGCGAGTCCCAGGCCATCCACGCCGCTGCCGCCGTTGAGCGCCGTGTTCGTCGTCCATTGCCCCACCTCCCATTGGCCCGACAGGCTCCGACAGGCTTCGAGGCGGTGGTGGTGATGGGGCACTGGGTCCGACGCCGAGCCAAGGCATAAGACTTGTGGCCTTGCCTGCAGCGTTACGCTCGCGATGCGCGCTCGTGACTTTTCGGACACCCGCTGACTCTACAGACCCTCGCTCGCGCCCTCGCGACTCCGGTCAAGACTGCCGACCCAATCACCAAGACCACTACCCTCTCCAACGGTCTTTCCGTCGTCTCCGAGACTATCCCCGGTGCCTCGACCTCGACCGTCGGTCTCTGGATCGATGCCGGCTCGCGCGCCGACGCCAGCAACGCCTCGGGCACCGCCCACTTCCTCGAGGTGAGTTGATACTCTAGCGAAGACTGCAGTGTGTGTTGAAGAGTGCGGCGGCAGGGGAGACACGGCTCGTTGCAGGCGCACAAAGCCCGTGGCCAGCTAGAAGTAGCGCGCGCTGCGTGGTGTCATTGCAGAACGCCGCGGCATGGCGAAACCACCATCTGTGCTGCCAAACCGTCTGCCCCAATCACATCCTCCACATTTCCCCGACACACCCACCCAGCCACCACATTCGCGCATCCCGTCGAAGACTCGGCTAACCATGGCAGCACCTCGCGTTCAAGGGCACCAAGTCGCGCTCGCAGATGCAGCTTGAGCTCGAGGTCGAGAACCTCGGCGCGCACCTGAACGCCTACACCTCGCGCGAGCAGACTGTCTACTACGCCAAGGCGTTTGACAAGGACGTGCCTGCGGTTGTCAACATTCTGTCGGACATTCTGCAGAACTCCAAGCTCGACGAGTCGGCCATTGAGCGCGAGCGCGATGTCATCCTGCGTGAGCAGGAGGAGGTCGACAAGCAGCTCGAGGAGGTCGTCTTTGACCACCTCCACGCCGTCGCCTTCCAGGGCTACGCCCTTGGCAACACCATCCTTGGCCCCAAGGACCACATCAACTCGATCAACAAGGCCGACCTCTCGGGCTACATTGCCAAGAACTACACTGCCGACCGCATGGCCCTCGTCGGTGCCGGTTCGGTCGAGCACGAGGCCCTTGTCGAGCTCGCCAAGAAGAACCTCGCTTCCCTCCCCGTCTCGCGCAACCCCATCCCCCTCGGCCAGTCGACTCACGAGCCGACCAAGTTCACCGGCTCCGAGGTGCGTCTCCGTGACGACACGATGAGCACGTGCAACCTCGCGATCGCCGTCGAGGGTGTCGGATGGAAGTCGCCCGACTACTGGCCGATGCTCGTCATGCAGTCGGTCTTTGGCAACTGGGACCGCTCGCTCGGCGCGTCGCCCCTTCTCTCCTCGCGCCTCAGCCACATCATCTCGTCCCACAACCTCGCCAACTCGTTCATGTCCTTCTCCACCTCGTACTCGGACACCGGTCTCTGGGGTATCTACATGGTCTCGGAGAACCTCATGAACCTCGACGACCTCACCCACTTCACCATGAAGGAGTGGCAGCGCATGTCGATGAACCCCACCACCGCCGAGGTCGAGCGCGCAAAGTCGCAGCTCAAGGCCTCCCTCCTCCTCGGCCTCGACGGCACCACCGCCATCGCAGAGGACATTGGCCGCCAGACCATCACCACCGGCAAGCGCTACACCCCCAAGGAGATTGAGCGCTACGTCAACGCCGTCACGTGAGTCTATTGTCGTCGATGGTTTACTAACATTCAGCACCGAGGACATTAAGCGTGTCGCCCAGAAGTACCTCTGGGACAAGGACTTTGCGCTTGCCGCCATCGGCCGCGTCGAGGGCGTCATGGACTACAGCCGTCTGCGGGCCGACATGTCCTCGATGAGTGAGTCTGCGCGGTCTGCACCGAGAGCAGTTGCTGACGCCCCACAGTCTACTAAGCGTAGCGTAGGTCAAAGCGGAGGTAGACACTTAAAATGCATCCATGAGCGGGTTATAGTTGGCTCAAGGGCTGAGCGGAGTTGAGCTAGCGCGTGCAGGGTCTGCGAGCGTGGCAGAAGCGTACTGATGCGCGGCACGGTGCGGGGAGTGCTGGCGAGGAGTGGACGTGCGGGCGTTCTATGTTGAGTTAAGGTGGTGAGCCGGAGTTGAGCTCGGGGACGGTGCAGGGCATCCGCGGAGCATATCTGTGCCACCGTGCCACCTCTGCAGCGGCACTGTACGCTCGTACTTTCCAACATGGCAGTACGCCGTGGCGACCTGCATCGGCGTGCATAGGTGCATCGTGACCGCCGGGCACCACAACAAATCGTCCCAGCCTCCATTGGCATAGTTGCGTGCGCCGCGCCAAGGGACTCGGGATCAAAAAGTCGTGACAAGATGTTACATCGGGGATCGTTGGGCGGGTTGGATGGGCGGGCGCACGCACGTATGGTTCAGGCACGCCCCGCGCGTGTCGACCGTTGATGGAGACAAGCGAGACGGCGTCGATTGTTGTTGTTGTCGTCGTCCACTCTCAACATATACACGTACACACACTACTCCCCGCGACGCGCGGCATGTTCACGCCCCTCTCGACGGGCTCGGAACGCGCGCAGGACAGGCTATGGGGTGAGTCGGTGCTCGAACGACGTGCACGGTGGTGTACTGACGCGCGTGACGCCCCTTGCTTGCTTCGCGACTATCCGCTTCGCTTTGCTCCGCTTCGCTTTGCTCCGCTCGCTCGCTCGCGCAGACCGCGACCGTACGACGTCCCCACGCCGCCCGGCCACCCGCCGCCCAGCCCCACTCTCACCGCGATCGCGCGCCAGAGGGGTATTGTCGCCGGGCACCTCTGGCCCGCCGAGCCCGCGCGCGCGTAGAGGTCAGCACGCGCGGCGCGTCAGCGAACTTGCCGAGGGCCAAGAACGCTGGACCGACCTGTTTTTCCGGGTAAGCCGTCGTCGTCTCCATGGACACTGCTGACGCCGTAGCCATCCAGACGCACTGTCGAAACCTGGCTGTCGTCGTTCTGGAAACGCCATTTCGTGCTCACCGTCCTCCCGTGTCTTGCTGTCTGGGTCTGGGTCGCGCTGCCGTTCCCCGTTAGCGACCCATGGAAAGACTCGCCACTGCCCGACTGGCCTGAGTGGCCTGGAAACGGTAAGCATGGTAACGGCACGCACGGCGGCGACGGCGACGGGGACGGCGAAGGGGACAACGCCGACCTCCCCATCGATGTCAACTTTTACTTCTTCTTGATATGGTGCGTCACCCCACCCCAGCCACACACCGCGCTGACCTTGATAGGTACTTTGGCGCGTACCTCGCCGTAGCGCTCTTCTTCATCACCAACCTGTTCAGCCTGTACCGCCTGAGTAGGTGCCAAAAGCGCGTGCGCCGGGCTGACGCCAGACTGGTGGCCGTCGTCGTTGGGCGGCAAGACGACGTACTTTCTCATGTGGTCATCGACGCTTGCGTTCGGGCTTCTGGCACACCACCTTGACCTCTTTGGCTTACATGCGCGGTGGCGCGACAAGCCCGACGAGCGGTTTGACTGGGAGCGCAAGAGTGAGTCGTCAAGCAAACAAGGCAGGGGCTCACCGCAGCGTTCTGGGTCGTGCTGAGCTTTGCCGCCATGCATATCCCCGCCGTCGCGTGCTTCTCAAAGCTCAAGCGCGACAAGCGGCACGTGTACCGCCACGCGCAGCCCGTCGTGCAGTACACGTACGTCGTCGTGCGACATGGGCTAACGGCCAGGTTCTTTGGCTCGTCGCTCCGCCGCGTGCCCAGTTCGTGGGTTCGTTTCCTGTGGTTCATGGCTTGTCTCGCCATCGCCGCCATCTCCCTCATTGTCGGACAGGGTAGGTCTGGCGCATGCTCGGTGGCTAACGCTAGCGTACGCAAGCTTGTTCCTCTCCACGCTGCCACATACCTCGCTAGACGCAGGTACATGGGTGTGGTCTTGGGTCATTAGTGAGTGTGCCGAAGGCTCACGTGCTCACGCCCAGCCGTTCAGCTCTTGTCGCTCATTTCAAACTACATAATTGCATCCAAGGTGCGCTCGCGCGCTCTGTTGTTCCTCTACAAGCTCTTTTTCCAACTAGTATACCATGTGTTTTATCGCAACCTTGTGCGTGGACCACGGGATGTCCCTCACTGACGCCAGTTTGCACGCCTTCGCTCGCCGTCCCAGTTCGCGACGGTACAGCTGTTGTCCTCCATTGTCGTCGTCGTCATTTTCCCCCTGCAGCTCACAAAAGTGTGGCATCGCGCGCTCCAGATCCTTGTCGGTTACAGCCAGTCTTGGGTCGAGCACTCGGAGGCCGTCGCCGTGTCCTTTTACACGCGCGGCATTGCCCAAAACACGACCATGATTGGGTTCCTTGGTGAGCTCTAGTACCGAGTCTTGGGCTGACACCCAGGGTGGCTCAGCATCCTTCACTTTGGGTCCAACTCGCAGATCTACCCGTTCTTCAAGTTTGCCCAGACCGAGGACGACCCGTACACGTATGGCATGACGCTGATTGCGTCTTGTGCCGTGTGGGCCCTCGAGCTGGTGAGCTCGTTTGTCGCGCGCCAGATCATGGGCAAGGGATTTGGCGTGCCCGTCAGCGACATTGGCCTGGACGAGATGCGCGAGTACCCCGAGCTGGTACCTGCGTGTGGTGAGAGCTCATATGGTGTGAAGCAAGCTCACAGACACAGGCTGGGCGTCCGTCCACGTGTCGATGAACATTCTCATGTTCCTCATCAAGCTCAATTTCCGTTAATATAGACTAAACAACCCGCATAACATGTTGTCGATTGCTGGGTATGTACACGCGTTGTTCTAGGAAGCTACAGGGATACGGAACGACGCTACATGCGGTCATGCGGTGCAGTGCAGAGGGGTAAGGGGCGTGATGGTGGTGTGTGAAATGAAGTCAGCGGTTGGGCTACATGCGGTAGCTTTCAAAGACTGAGGGGATGCTGGGACGGCGTCGGGGCGGGCGCGGGCATTTGGGTGGTCTGTCGTGGCCTGTGCCGGCGCTACCGCTACCGGCCTCGCCGATACTCCATATCTCGTCGATGCGCCAGTTTTCGTCAAAGTGATAGAAGACGTGCGAGTGGACGTGCTCTGTACTCGAGCCCGAGCCGCGGCGCTGTTCCTCGGGGTACAGGGAGGTGTGGGTGTTTTGGAGCTGGGGTTGCCCGTCGAGGCCGAGGCCGAGGTTGCTGTCTTTGAGGTTGGGACTGGACGTAATGGGCGACGACGTGGGGCTGCTGGAGGGGATCTCAATCTCGATGCGAGCGGCGAGAAGGCGCTTGGCAACGTCGGCAACGACAAACTCGGCCGAGAGCGTGCCGCCGGGCGGGATCGCCGTGGTGGCAAACGACTCGGCGCTCATGCGGCGTCCGTTCAGGCTGACGCGTGGGGCGAGGTACGTGCCCAACGCGCTAGGCAGGCGCTGGTTGAGTATCCGGAGATAGGAGCGGAAGTGGGCTGTGAGCTGCGCCGGCGTTGAGAGTGACGACGCGTTGGTCGTGCCGAACGCCGAGCGGGACATGGATCCGCGCCGGAGCGCCGCCGGTCGAGCGGGGACGGGCGAGCGGCGTGCAGTGCTCCCCGGCACACTGTGAGCTGGTGCTGGGGGCGTCTCGTCGTCGCGTTCATTGCTCATGCGCACGCATCGTCCGGGCGGCGAGTACATCATGGGATGTTGTGGCAAGGGGGGCAGGGGGCCTGCGCTGTCCATGGAATCAGAGCTGTCGCTGGGAGAGGGTGTGTATCCGTACATGAAGCTCGATGTCGAGCCATCTTTCCTGTGGCCGCCGTGGGCTGCCCAGCCAGCCGACATGGACATGGCCATGGCGGAGCTGTTGTTTCTGGCTCCAGGCGTAGCTGTTGGCGTGGGCGAGCCGCTTCCACCAAAGTCAACGCCGCCGGTGCGGCAAGTGGCGGAAGCTAAGCGGGACACGGGCGGCGCGGCGGGAACCGGGTGCGGTGTAACTATAGGACCAGTGTATCGCGTCGCCTCGTCAATCACCATGGCCGTCATCCGGCCTGCAGTGCCGAACGAAAGTGACGAGGTGACGAGGTGACTGTGTGTTGTGGTGTTGTGTGTTGGGTGGTGTGGGGGTGGTAGTGCTTATGTGTGGGGCTCTCACTGGTATACCGGTGGTGGTACCGCCAGCGGACAGAGCCACGGGGGCATACAAAGAGGTGTAACCTGTCTTAGGCAAAGCAAGCGCTTGCCAAGATGGGGGGAGCGGATGTGCGTTTGCCTCGTTCTCGGGCAGCAGGCAACGGTGAGACAGAGCTAGCTGTGGTCCAGATCTATATGAGGACGAGACTCTTTTGGATTGCTCGACTGGATGTCGCTTGGGCGATGAACCCCGCAGATGAACTGGCAACGAGGCGAAAAGAATGCCGCACAAGCCGCGGCTGTTGGCGATGCCACTCACGCCGTTGCTCTCTTTGCTGTTGCCGTCCTGGATTTCGGTAGCTGGCCGCAAAGAGGTTTTCCCTAAGCACTGATACGTTTTTTTTTCTCTTGTCGTCGGCTGTTGCCGCACCACGGAGCGTGGGGGTGGGTTGGCCGACTTGTGACTGGCGCTTGCGCTCGGGCTCGTTCGCTCGTCGCGGAAGGTACGCTTCGCGGTCGGTCGGAAGCGTTGTCGGTCCGACTGGCACTGAAGAAGCGAGTAAACGGTCAAGCGGTGGTGACAGAAAGACCGACCGAAGAGGGCTCTGCTTCTCTTTTGTTGTTGGAGAATGCCTGGATGGGACGTGCACGGACGCGGTTTGTGCGCGGGCGCGGGCGAGGTGGGTGGGTTCGTTCCTCGTGTACAGTGCTCGTCTGCAGTGTGCGCCGCCAGCAGGAAACAAGGTGTGAACGAGATGGAGAGCGTGTCCCGGTCGCAGCAAGAGCGAGTGATAGTGTGAGACGACGGTGAGAGGTGCGAGCCAAACTGCCTAGTGTGCTCGCGTTACACCAAGCGGGGTGTGTGCGCTGCGGGTGTCATGGCCGTCATCGTGTCACTGGCGCTGGCGCTGGCGCGGGTGGCGGCCGCGGTGTGTGTGTGGGTTCTGGACACGACTCTTTCTGTATGTACACTACCCACATACCCCGAGGTGTGTGCGTACGTCGCGCGCGTGGCCATACCCCCCGCCCCCACGCCGCCCGCCGCACCCCCCCGCTGACCGAAGAAGCAGCAGCGAGAGAGCTACGTACGGCGCGCGCGCCTGTCGCTTGGCTCCACTTTTGTCGCTCTGTTGGGAGCGTGGTATACTAGCATTCCTCGCTTGGACAGGTTTGGCATTCCGCCGTGAATGTGTTCTTGGGCTGTTTGGCAGGCATCCCCCGGCCCCGGGCCACGCGCCCACGAACCCCGCCCGCGCGCCCCAAACCCACCCGCCTGCAACGAGAAACAAACTATCGCGCAAAGAATACAGGATGCAGGATAAACGTCTCAGACCAGTGTATGTTGGGGTCACTAACCTCGTTTCGGGCACGGGCACTTTGGGGGGGGGGGGGGGGCAGGGCATCAAGAGAGAAGCTGCTGCGCCGAATGCGCGTCATGGTCTCGCCTCTGTCCATTTTTCCTGCATCCTTGCATCATAGCTGCTTCAAAGGCCCTCTCCCTCCCACTCTCCCTCTGAATGAGTAGGCTGGCAATCGCACATCCCTGTCCGCTCTCCGTCAACGGCGTGACTTCCACCTTTGGGCACACGCGTTGGGCTGTCCGGGGTTAGTAACGCCCGATCCGGTCTTGTCCGAAGAAGCAGGGCGACAGACGGCCGTCCGCCGAAGACGGTGACGACCAAGTACAACCCCGAGTTGGCCGCGGGCGCATGGCGTCAGCGCCTACACACTTTGGCGCCCAGACGCCCAGGAACACTCCGCAAGGGTCCTTTCGTGGGCATGTGAGAGCGCCGACGGTCTCGCGTCCGGCTTCCGGTGTCGCGGTGACTATCGGTCCTCGGTGTTTCTGCTCCACAGAGGAGCGAGCGGGGGGTTCGGAGGGAAGCGGAACAGAGGAGTGTTCTGGTCGGCGACGAGCAAGAGCCAGCAACACCAAGAATGGGCAGGATTGCAGGAATGGGCGAGTAAAGGGCTTTTTCTCGGGGTAAAGTGGCGCAAGGAATGTGGATTCCGCATGACGTCAGGTTTAGGCGCGCGTGGTCGTAACGAGTTTCTTTCGGGGCACTCGGAGCCTCGCCTCGCACGTTTTCCACCTGCACACAATGCCAACAGGCCAATGCGACCTCTTTACTTTTGCGCACACTGCATGCCGCGTATACGCGTACCTGCTCTGCTATCACATGATACATCCAATGTGAGTGCCAAACACGCGCCCAAGGCCACTTGCGGGCAAAAAAATAGATACCTTTTTTGCGGCGTAGATCGATCTGCGCACCGTGCTCGGAGCGCCGAGCGGCCCTTCAAAAACAAGTGTGCGCGGTCTGGATCGCGCCCATTGCACCTCTGCATGCCACAACACCGAGGCGGCGCGCGGGGTTCTTCCCGTTCGACGACGATCCCCCGCCGGTAAAACGCCATGTGCTTGTACTGCGCCGCGACTAGCGCGACTGCCGCGACTGCCGCGTCTGCCGGTCCGGACACATTCGGTGCTACCGCCCATCATACGGCAGTATACCCACTCACTCACTCGCTCACCTCAGCGTATCTGCCGTGCCGCGCCCAAATCATTAATCCCGACGACGAGGACTGGCCAGCCACAAACCCCCACAGCCAGAATAGACACGTTCCGAGGAATGCTGCACCCCACTTCCCCCTACTCTGCCGCAACGCTCTCGCGGCAGAACCTCTGCGGATCAAGTAAACGCCTAACACAGAACTGCCTAAACCCAATGAAACTCGCTTGCGCCGTAACTTATACTTCGTGGTGCGTGCCGACGGAGACGATTACGGCACGGCACGTTTGGAGCGATAAGCACTCTCTTCGTCGGGTATGCCGAACAGCAACGGCGCGCACGCCATTGGAGCTGTGGGGCTGCGGCCAAAGCTTAGTCTCCGCCATGCCTCGTATACTGGGGGCAGTGGGCAAGTTTGAGGCCTAGACTTGCCCAGTGCCCGATGTCGTTGTCGCTCACACGTTTGACACTGTCGTACTTGCCGGTACTTACCGCTGACACAATCAATAGTGCCTGGCATCCAGCGCTCGCTGATCGCGCCCGAGACTAGCTTGGCAAACCCGGGGGGTACTACCGGGTACTAACCACGTAAGTAATGTGGCGCTGCCCGGTGGTCGGCACTGGCGTGGTTTCTTGCTTACGATACAGTACTTGCGCTTCCTGCCGTCGGGAGCTGGCGCCGCGGAAGTTGGTAGTCACTCCGAGCCGAAGCCCGCCGTTCATCACCTGCTGAGACACGGCAAACGCCAAAATTGCTTGGGGATGGCTGTGACGCATGCCACGTAGCCCATGTGCAATGCTGGCGTTCGTCGGTTCTCGCATCCATCGTGCGCAGGGGGGTCAGCACGTGGTGCTGCGACAGCTTGCAGACTACAACTTACAGCCATCACATTAGGTTGAGTTGCCATGGCAGTGCCGTAAGCACTGTGTCCTCCGAGACACTGAGTGTGGCGATCGACAAAGCCCAGTCACGCCGCCACATCGGTATTTCAAGCCGCCGATCGCCAAGCCACTGTCGACAATCAATACATACTCACAACATCCCCAGTGCGGCCAGCGCAGGGGCTACGCCGGGGCGGAGCCGGAGACGCCCTTATCACCACTAAACTACAGTCTTACCCCCGGACTATGTTAGCCTATTGACACTTTGACGCGCTTACCGGTGTACCAGACTAATTATTCTTTTATCTTGGGCCCGCGTGCAGGTTGTCCGACAGTGGGTGGGATGGCAGTGGAGACGTTGTCAGACGTGCTCGACTCTGTCGGGGTGTCTGTCGGAGCAGTGGAGGGAGCATCTGACGGGCTCGACTCTCTCGGCTCGCCTTTACTGGCACTCTCTGTGGTCGACGAGGCACCCTCTGTAGTCGACGAGGCACCCTCTGTAGTCGACGAGACCGGCCCAAACCCAATTGACAGTTGCTCTGTTGTCGTTGGCTTGGCTCCGCCAGTACTCTCGGTGCGCGATGGGACCGGCCCAAACCCAATCGACAGTGACAGTGTTGTCGTTGGCGCGCCTTCACTTGAACTATTTGCGCTCGAGGCCATCTCGGCCCCTGATTCTGTCCCGCCCGTCGTAGACGTAGCCGGCGCATTGCTGGAGGAAGGCGTGTCGCTCTGCGGATGCACGTTGGCAGCTGAAACGTTGGCTGTCTGCGAGGCAGTGGGAGAGCTTGTCGTCGACGGCTTGTTGGTGGGGGCTTCGGTGGCGGGCGTGGCGTTTGAAGTGGAGCTCTGTTCGCTGGCAGAGAAGGTCTGGCTCGTTGTTGGCGGGTTGGTGGATGTAGGCTGACCCTCGGACGCCGCCTCTGATGTGCTCGCCTGTGCCGAGCTGCTTGTCTGCGCCGAGGAAGTCGAGTCGCTCGGGGCCGGAACGACAACCGGTGGCGGCGGGTTTCCGTCCTTGTCCGGGTTTGCCTCACCTTTCCCACTCGTCGGCTGTGGCGAAGTCGTCGGCTGCGGCGTTATCTTGTTTGGGGCGGACGGTTGGGCGTCAGATGACTGTGCAGGCTGTTGGGATGATCCGTCGCTGGCACTAAGCTGTTGCGATGTGCCCGTGGCCTCGTTCGACGGTGACGCTGTCGAGACGGTGGCCGCAGCAGAGCCTGACGACTCCTGGTTTGAGGGAGAGTCTGTGGAAACGCCATTCGAGGCAGAAGTGGGGGTGGCTTGAGTTCCGCCGTTGACGCTACTCCCAGTAGCGATGTCTGACGCAACGTGGACCGCCGTGCGGGAAATGTCGTATGGCTTTGCCCCACTGTCTTTGGCGCTTTTGGCTGCGTCGAGGACCACAGTAGCTGCAGCAATGGCTGCTGCCCCAGTGATAATGGAGACGACCGCCTCGGCTCCCTTAATAATTTGAGCAGCGGAAAGCTCCCTGGCCAGAGCCCACTCAATGGCGTACGACACAGCATCAGCTGCCTCGGGAGGTGTCGGCGACCACGTACATCCTTTGCCGCTGTCTTGGCGTGGCTTGTGGACACTCTTGTGGCTCCTCGCAGCCACGCCCGGATTGGCGCCAGAGTAACCTACCACGCAAGCCTTGTCCAACTTGCCCACGAGCTCCGTGAGGGGCACAGCCTCCTGTCTGCCATCGGGATTGTACAGCAGAGCTCTGGTTCTATGGTCGAGTTAACGCGTTTTCAACACTCAAGCTCTGCCCTCGACAACTCACGGTCCCTGTGCGTCCGCCCCTATTAGTCTCAAAATGGTGTATGCATGTCTGGCTTGGAGGAAATCGTCATCGCCAGCTTCGAGATTGTGTTTTGTTGCCACGATACCAGGACTCGTACTGCCTGCTAGGAGGACTGAGAACAAAGTCGGCCGGTGGTCCAAACCAGTAATTGCTACCTGTTCTTCCCCGCTAAACATTGTCATCATCTCGCCGGTCGTCAGCTCACGGCGCTAGGCAGCCTGCCCTGCAACCTACAGCGTCCACCGGGTTTCCAGAGGAGCAGTCAAATCCCGCACGCTCTCTTAACGTGTGCACGATCATTCGCGGCCACCTGGTGTCAATCGTATTGCCAAGGGTCGCTGTGGCGAAAGCCTGCATATGGCGGCTACTCACAGCGCTCCCGAATCTGGTATCAAGGGCAACTTCTCGTCCTCGCCCTCGACGTCCTGCAGCCGAAGTACCATGCACGGTTCATTATGAGACCGGGGGTCCTCCTTCAGATGGACCGTGTATGATGTCCTGCGCGGAATGAACATGTCTTGAATGAACTGAGGCTGTAGGCGAGCGTAGGCGCCCATGGCAGCCAACAACGCGCACGTGCTCGAACCACTTGATTGGCGAATATCGTAAAGACTAGGGCCATTGACGCCGTACAGGTTGTGGGTCGGCACTAAAGCTTGTGGTACCCTTGGTGACAGATGTCCAGCGTCTGTGCTGTTGTGCCATTCCTTGATGGCAGCGACCATTGACCTTTCCCTCGCTCTGACGAGGTCGTCGTCGGGCGAGCGTACAGGCAGCGCAGCATCATGCGCGACCGGGCGCCCCGTCCCGACTGTCGAAACTGCTGTCAGCGCACAACTGCCTATAAGACTTACGCCAGAGAAGGGCCAAGCTAAATAGGACGACGATCTTCATTGGGGGCGATGTGGTCAAAGGAGTGAGCGTGTTGCGACTTTGGCATTCAGACTGGAAAGGTCACATCTCCAGCTGCCTTTATAGTGTTGTGTTGGCCATATGCCAAACATTATTTGTCGTCTTGGCCTTTGGTGCGAGGCTGTTGACGCCTGTCAACACCATCACAACTAGGGAATGCAACACATCGGATGCCGTGAGCGTCGATGCTCAAACATCCCCCTCTCGGAAATCGTTTCGGATCCAAAGCGCTTCTATGCCACTTGCCTGACTGATGGTGCTCGTCGCTACACATCGACGTTTTGCAGCTTTTTTGCGGTGAAGTGTAGTTTAGTGGTGACATGTGGAACACCTGTTGAAACAATAGTCAAACGGAAGCTCCTCGTGCGTGTTTCCAGTGGGGGGAAGCATCTGCAGCCGCAGCAAGTCGCAACGTCGCGGCTACCTCATCATGAACAGCACCCGCAAGCTACTAGATTTGGAGCCGGATGCGACTGTTGTGCTTGAGGTAAAACACAAGGAAAAGTTCTACGGCAGTGTCAGGGGAACACTGAGACGAGCAGTGCACAAACGTCTCTCGTGTCGTTATTGTCTGCACAACCCGCCCTGCTAGGCGTCGGAGGCATCGAACACTCGACCTCAGCTCACCTCCTCCTGGTTGCGACGTTTCACAAGCACGCACAACAGACTGACATAAGAAGGGGACTCAGCCAGCGGAGGTCAAGGGGAATGTTCCAGAAACAAGACTACACACCAGTAGTGACATGGCCGAAGTAACTGGATTTGCATCCCCGTGTTGCAGGTTTATGCTCATCTCACTGGGATCTCACCGGCTCACTGTCTAAACAGCCAGCGAGGCAGTCCGCTGTAGTTGGCCCCAAGGTCGCGTCGTTTGCGTACGCGAGTCGCAACGTCAGGAACTCTATCATCCTTCAAGCTTCCCCGATTGTTACAGTACATCATCCCTGACCACGCCTATCAATCCGGCACAACGGCAGGCACGTCGTCGCGGTAGAGCTTGTGCCCTCCTCCACTCGTCTAATGCCGGTGACCGCGAGCGCCGCGGCGGAGAAGTGGGCCAAGGAGGGTTATATACTGTACCTAACAGGCGGGGCGGGGACGACAGCCGGGGCAAGGACAAGCCCAGCGAGCCGTCCGAGTTCGCTGGCGAGCTTGCTGACTGGCCGGGTGAGGGCACGGGCGATGGCAATCGATGATCTCTGTTCGCGGGGGAGGGATCTGCCGTCAGCGGCTATGGGGACGGCATATTCACCTCTGAGATAATAGGTGTCTCCCTCAAGACTCGGGCCGACAGGGGCTGCGGCGGAGCTCTGCTCCCTTGCGCGGCCAGCATGTGACTCGAACTAGACGGCCTCGATGACTCGAATCAAGACGGCGCAGCGGAGAGCGAGACGAAGACCGGCTCGAGTGCTTATGCACTCTTGACCTGGCCCTCATGGCTTTGCCCGCCTTGCTCGCCTTCCCCTGCAGCCTGCACTCTACGATCGCGGCGGGTGGCCGCACGGGGCAAGAGTGCAACAATTCCTTCATTGATCTCGTCGTCGTGATCCGCTAACCAACTCTCGTCACCACGCACACGGGTTTCCTGGGTCACACGCTGGCGCAGGGGCACGCTGAGCTCGCCCACGAGATCGAAAGCGAGCGCGGTCCAGATAGGCCTAGAAGCGGCAAGAGCGCGCGCGCCGCCGCGCCCGCCAACACTGATTACCAGTAGCGGGAGACCAGCCCATTCGCGCTTAAGCCGGTCCAGCGCGGTCTTGAGTACACCGCTCATGGCACCGTTGTATTCCGGCACGACGACGAGCGCGCCGTCCCATGCGCTCACGCGCGCTGACCACGCCCGCGTCGCGGTGTCGTAATTCGCCGGCCCACGCGATGGGACATGCTCGAATGTCGCGCCTAAGTTCTCCCGCGCGAGATCCACCACCTCGACCACGACGTCGGCGGCGGCGTCGGATGCCTCGTGGGGTTTCGCCGCGGCGGAACGTACCCTCTCCGCGGCCCACGCGCCGACGCCAGCAGAGTTGGACCGCACCCGCGCCGAGCCAATAACCACCGCGACGCGCACGCGGGTGTCCGGCGTCGGTGTCGGCGGGGGTGTAGGCATCCCAGACTTGCCCCACACGTTACCGAGGGCGGAGAGGAGCATACCGACGCATACAGCCAAGAGCAGTACAATGCCCCGCGGGCGAGCCATTATAAGTTTGTCTGTCTGCAGCGAGTTGCGCGGTTAGTAGGTGGTTGGCAACGTGAGTAACGACAACGCGGGATGCGATGGCGAAATCAAGGCCTAGTGCGACACAGCGTGCAACACAAGAGTATGTTGGCCAACTGGTGGCTTGTAATTGTCATAGGTACCGACACTGGTCCCAACGTGGTCTCGCGGCGCGTTTGCGCGTCTCGCGCGATCCCGCCTATTCTTGTCGAACTTGCGAATCTTGTCTCGGAGCACTCCGTGTTCAACCAATCCTCCGCATGCAACCTGCCCTCTGCAGCATACACAAGCAGGCAAGCAGGCAAGCAGGCAAGCAGGCCAACGTTGGGATGACGCAAGAACACGCACACTGAGTCTACACCCACCTCGTCCCGTGCGTTCCATCGAAAAAAATCGGCCGTAGAACTCGAGGTATAAAACCACCCCTGTCACTTGCGCAACAACCAAAAACACGTAGGCCGCTTAGCTCAGCTGGTTAGAGCATTGTACTAATATTCAGAAGGATATTACGTAATGCAAAGGTCGGCAGTTCGATCCTGTCAGTGGTCAATCCTCCTTTTTGCCTTGCAGCTGCTTGGGGAGTTGTAGAGAGCTTTGCGGATGCGTTAGAGACATGTGGAAGACGTACAGACTCGTCGTTGTGATCGATGCGAGGTGCCGAGTGGACATTGATGGCCCATGGCGCAGATCACACACACTGTCTCGGAGCAGCGTCGTTCGCACCCCGCCGACACTAGCAATATCTGCACGCACAAGCCGAGGACTACGGAACACTGTACGGCGCGTGGCTCACACCACGACGCCGGTTCGCTCCCACTCCGCATTCAGATGACACGGTGACATGCATGCAGGGCTGATCCCGGGGCCTAGAAAATACAACGCGGCAGGGGCGCGGGGGAGAAGGGGTGTCTTTTGGCGGGCTGGAATAGACAGACACGACGACAATGGCTCGCGACGACGACAAATACGACAGATACGACACGGCGGATGCTTGTGAGCGGGGTGGGTGCATGTGGCGATAAAATGACCGGAAACAGGACTTGGCGTAGATACTTTTGAGGTGACAAGGACAAAACACAAACACGCCAGTTGATGGCATGGGCTTGGCTTGCGGACGCGGGACGACTACTTCTGCTTCCTGCTCTTACCGCGCGACCCGCGTCCTTTGCCGCCGCGCTTGGTGTTTTTCGCTCCGCGGGGCGGAGCGCCGTTGAACAGCGACTTGTGGACGACGTGCGAGTTGCCGCCGTCGCCAGACGACGAGCCGCCAGGGCTGGTCACGTCGTCGTCGCCGCCGCCTGCAGGTGGTGGGGACATGACGCCGCCCTCTGGGCGGGGCCGCGCGGGAGAGGGCGTTGGAGGGCGCGAGCGCGAAGACGTCGAGTCGCCCGACGGCGACGGCGGGCGCTGCGCCCGCGACGCAGAGCGCGACGGCACTGCGTTAATCGGAAGCATGTGGCTGCTGTCAGCGCGCACACGGTGGGGAAGAGAAGCAGCGGTGGTGCACGCCGGCGCCGCGCCAACGGACTAGCGGCTGCGCCGGCCCCAGGAGCCGGAGCGACGTCAGCTGGCGACGGGGCTCGCTAGAGTCGGGCTCCACCACTCCATGGTGGAAGCGGGTACTCCAAGCTTCCGAGGGGGTCTGGCGGCATATAGCAGCGCCGCGCTATGTGCCGCGAGCCACCACGGACACGAGCAAGCAAACCTTATGGGTTGACGAACGGGGGAGACTCACTTGCCGACCTCGCGGCCGATCTGGTCGATGCGCGCCTTTGCGCTCGTGCTCAGGGTACCGGTGTTGCCATGCGGGCCGCCGTCCATCGTCGTGCTCGTACTCATGGACACGGCGCCGTACGCATCCTGGCTGATAATGCTGCCCTCGCGGTGCGGCGCAACGAGCGGATCGGATTCGGGCTGGCGTCAGCAGTGGCTTTGAGAAAAAGCTCCCACGTCATTGTCCTTGTCGGCGCGGCGGCCGCAGCACGGGAGAAAGTCAAAGATGCCCATGCGCGCTGGGTATGGAGGTGGGCGAAGAAGGGGAGGGGAGTAGGCGTTGGCGCGCCTTTAAGCTGCGATGGTGGGCGGATTTGATGGATCGAAAGGGTGCAAATGCCAAGATGAACGCGAATCAAACGGACAATGCAAGATTGTGCTGTTGCAAACCTCCAGTGCGAGGGAAACACAACACGCGGCGGCGGGGCGGGCAGGTGTCACAAAAGGGGGGACAGACTGTCGGGCGGGTGTGGTGAGCGCAGCAGCTGCAACGAGTTGGTGGTTGTTGGTGGTCTGTGCGATTTGACGATGGGCGACGAGGGCAAACGAGCATGGGATGACGCTCAAACCCGACTCGGTGGTGATCAAAGCTAAAGTGGGCGGGTGTTTTAGGCATTCCGGGGAGTAATAAAAGTTTGAATTCCACATTTGACTCGACAATGATAACGATTTCCGATTAGCCAAAGACGTCGCAAGCCACACTGTTGCGATACGACCGCGTCCGTTGCCGTACTTTTCCAGCTCCAGACCATCGCCGCTGCGCAGCTGACCTTGACACATGATCTGGTGGGGAGGAGCGGCGTCTTCAGCCACCGTGCCTCGTTGCCAGTTTTGCTAGTTATGAACACGAGGCACCGGCCCCAATGAAACACGCCCGGGCCGAAAGCCAAAGCCAAAGTAGTAATAATAAAACACATCTCAACACTACACAAATAATACAGATAGAAAGCGATTAAACGACGCAAGACTGGATCCTGGCAGTCATTTATTTTGGAGGTCTCGGCATGCGCGCAAGCTATGCACAAGGAGGATTGGCTGTGCCGTGGCGTAGCGCGGGGCTCGTCGCCAGAGGGCGTCCTTGGGGTTGGTTACGCTGCGGTCCAGCGGGCTCGAGGGCGCCAGGTGAGTGGCACGAGCTTTTTATTTTGGTTTCGGCCAGTGGAGTGGCCGTGTTCAGTTTGGGTCAACTTAGAAGCCATAACCCATGGCGCGGCGGCCGCCCCACGACTCGATCATGGAGACGTCGCCGCCCTCCTCGAGGGCGATGGGCGAGCCGTCCGACGCGACGTGGGGAGGGGGGAGACCGGCCTCGAAAGCGGCACGCTGGAGCGCGACGTAGGCGCGGTTGCCCTCGGTGGCAGGAAGGGGGTGAACGGGGAGGACGAAGCCCGACTCGTCGGCGGCAGTGAGGCGGAGACCAGCGTGCGAGAGGACAATGTCACCTGGGGCGAGCGAGACGGTCGCAGGGCGAACGTGGACGAGGTCGGCGTCGGCCTCGGGCTTGCCGCGACGCAGCGCCCAGTTGCTCGGCTCGATGTACTCGTGCGGGAGGTAGAACGAGATGCGGCTCTTGTTGGGGGCAAAGAATGGGCGGAGGAGGGCGTACGTAGCAGCAGCGGCCGAAGTGGGGACCTTGACGTCTGTGCGGGCAAGGGCGAGGTGGGCGTGGACGGGCGTGGCGGGCGACGCCGTCTCGTCAACGGCCCAGAGGTCCTTGTCGGCCCAGTTGGACTGGGCGGGGGTAGCCGACGCGGCGTCGACACGGACGAACGCACCCTCGGGCGCGGCGTTGGGCAGGAACGCACGGAGCACCTGGCTAGTCGCGCTCAGTACCGACGGGTCGGCACGCGCAGCGACCTGCGCGTCGTGGTGGTACGTCGGCTGCTGCGAGCGAGCGGCAAACGCCTCGGTAAGGTCGGACGCCCACGCCTCGGCGACGGGGTCCCGGACAACGTCACGGACGACGATCGAGCCAGCGCGCTTGATGGCCTCGCGCGCGGTCGGGTCGGCAAGAATCTCGCCCAGAGCCTGGAACGAAACCTCCACAGGCAGAGGCTGATGTCAGCGGACGTTACGAGTGGGTTCGTGCTGATCACGTCCGGTGTTTTAAGACACCGGAGAAGCGCTAATGCTCACCTGCTCGGCCAGCTCGGCGAGGGTCTTGGCCCACGTCGCCTCGACCCACTCGCGACCAGCCTGGGTCTCGAGGGCCGACTCGACCCACTCGATGGGGGTGGGCTGTGCGGGCTGAACGTTCTCGCGGAGGAGGGAGAACGCGTAGGGGGCCCGCAGACGCTGCTCCTCGGGGACGTGGGCGAGCGGGTGGGTGTACGGAGGAGCGAGGGCTGGGCGGACCGAGTGCGAGTATGGCGGGGCAAGTGGCGCACGGAGGGCAGTTGCTGTGGTGAGTGCGCGGCGGGCGCGAGGCGCGGCGCGGCACACGGTCGGGAACATGTCTAGTGAGTAGAGGGAGTAGTTGTTAGTGACGAGCAAGGGGTGCGATGTAGAAACTCAAGTCGATGGGAAGAAGCGAGGTGGTGGTGAGGGGGGGTGGGTAGTTTTTCTACCCCGGCGGCTGTTGTGACTTCGGCGGCCGTGTTGAGCGCGTTGGAGCTATCACTGTGGGCGTAGACACTGCTGACTATGGTTTGTCTCTGATGATTTCGAATTTCCATCAATGGCTCATCGCAGATTTTGGCGGTGTGATCCGACCTTCCCTTAGCCTGGGTGTGGGGCCATTGCCGGCGGCAACGACAAAAGGACAAGTTAATAGCCTATACGCGACAGCCGAGCACACCACGGCTGATAGGCTTCTATCAGTTGATTGGACACTGCGTCACGGTCTACACAAGCTGACCGGACCGGTTCGGACCCAAGCACCTGCGCCGCACCTTCCCCCTCTCTCAGCTCTGACAGACCATTACCAACCAAACAAGTCGGAAACTGACCTTTTTCGACGCCTTCCCTGTCTCCTTGTCTCACCTTCCCTCATGTGTGTGTGTGTGTTCCTGGGCGCACACTCTGGGTGCGATCGCATCGACATCTGACCTTTTTGCGATGCGATGCGGAATGCAACTACACATCCGAATGAATGGAAATTAAACAATTCCCGTGCGCGCCGTGTAGGCATATAGCGTATGCATTGTGCATGCAAGCTTGGCTCGCCAGTGCCAGTGGCCGTCGTCGCTATGCCCACTGCAGGCCCACAGCCCATGCAGTGGTGATCACACAGTCGGTGTCAGTGTCCCTTGCGACCTCGCAAAAAGTTCGAAATCATGAACAATGGGTCGACGCCTACGCCTACACCGGTTACGCGAGCCACAGTGGCAGTCCTGTTTCTTCCGAGACCATGCCGCCGGAATCTCCCGCTCAACAAGAGCGCTCTATTCCCCTCTTGTCCTCGTACCTAGGCACTCTCCACAATCGGTTCCTACATTCGTGTCACCGCGCGGCAACGACGCCGAGGGCAGTTAGGGCACGCCGCGCGAGGGGCGCCGGAACTGCAACAGCCTCGCCTCGCTCGCATGGGTCCTTGGCCACTTGGCATGCTCCGCATATGCTCCGGCCTCTGCTGGTGGACGAAACGCACGGGCCAGTCGGCCACCAGCGCCTGCAACGCCTTCACACTAACTCACACACTCACACGTCCGACTCTGCATACGCCACATCACACCCCTGCATCCATCCATGCTGGCCCTGTTGTTCGCGGGCCTCGTGCCCCTCCTCGTCCTCCTCCTGGCCGCGGGCCCCGCGCACGCATCCATCGCATACAACTTTACAGACCTCAACGTGACGTAGTAGGTACACCGCCATAGTCGGGCTCGTATCGGCGCATTGCCGAGCTCAACAATAATGCCACACACACGCCACGCCCTGACGCCTACTGACGCGCGAGCTACTACGACAACAGCTTTCCGGGATGGCAGGCGTGCGCCGCTGCGGCGGGTGGCCCGGGGTGGTCGAACCCCACCATCGCGGGCTCGAGCGCGTGTGGAGAAAGTATCAAGGACCTGCGGAGTAACGGGATCGTAGCGTTAAACGTGTCGTGGCTTAACGCGAACGGTGTCGCCGCGCGGAACGAGCTGTGTGGAAGGGAGTGGGTCGGCAAAGCACCCTTCATCGCTGACCACAGGGTGCAGCTGTGGAAAGGCGGCAGGCAGGTCGTTCTCCGTCAAGGACCATTCTTCCTCTGGGACGGATGTCAGGCATGCGCCACACACCCTCGCATAGACCTCAGCCTCGACGGCTACATCGCCGCTACGGGAGATACCGAGTGCCACCGCGGGACCGTCGGCGGGTTCGACGTCCTCGTCATGGATAACTACATTCGCCGTGCAGGCGGTGTGCGACGTGCTGTCCCGCCAGCGGCGGTGTTCACGCTTGTCTCGGCCCTCGCCCTTGTTCTCATCTAAACTTTTGACGCTGTTGTATCACTTACCATATAATGCACGCCTTGGCCCAAACGCGTCACGATTGTCTACACGTGCATTTGCCCCTCTGGCCCGGAGCATCTATCTCTACAAGTCTTGCTCTAGCACAGTCTAACGTCCACTGCCTTGGGCTCCTCCCTCCCTGCCTACCCCGCTAGTGCTTGAAGCGAAAGTCGAGACGCTTGTTACCCTCGTCCCTGGTGGTACTGAGATACTCCTCTTTTTGCTGCGTGGTCCAGCTGTTCCAGATCTTGGCGCGGTGCCGGTTCCGGAGGACGTACCACGCCTTTGCGATCCAGAACATGGCCATGGTGGCAATAACGAGGCCGAGGAGGACACGATTGCCGCGATGGTAGTACGGGGCGTCGCTGGGCTGGTACACGTTTGACGCGACGAGCGAGGACGCCTGCACGAACATGTTGTACACCGACGACGCGACGGTGCGGGTGCGTACCGACCCGGCGTTCATGCTGTTCATGCTCACAATGATCGGGTGGGGGTACTGCGGCGCGTCAGCATCGTACGCCGGGGAGAACTCACGGGGTACGCTATGAGGAAGCTAAGAAGAACCCACTTGCCCCATTTCCCGGTCGAGTCTGGTAGGAGTATGAGGATGAGGAAGCACACGAAAAGCCACCACTGCGACGTGTGCGCGACAAGCAGGCGCTCGCCGGCGCGCCGCGACGCATACCCCAGCGCGAGGTTGGTGATGATCGTGCCGACCTGGCTCGGGATCTGCAGCAAGTTGGTCTGGAACGTGTTGAACCCCAGACTGCGGAGCGTGAGTGAAAAGTACGCTCCGACCGTGCTGGGCGCAATCCCCCACAGGAGGCCGAGGAGGTACAGCGGCCACAGGTCATAGTCTGTTAAGCTGTACCATAACTGCTTGAGACTGAGGCCCTCGCGGTTATGCACTGCGTCGTCAGCGTACAATGGCGGTTTAGACTTACTCGACGACTTTGTCGGGTCGTCACGCAGAACGCGGTTGACGAGGATCACCTCCTCGCGCTCGGTGAACCAGCCCTTGGGACACCAGCGGGTCCGCGTCTGTGTTGGCCCAGGAGGAAGGTAGAAGAATGCCCAGAGACCGACAAGGAACGTCAGCACGCCCTCAATACCGAACAGCCACCGCCAGCCGGCATGGGCGGTGTGATGCCGCAGCTCGAGGATTCCCGCCGCGAGAAGCGAGCCGAGAATGTTGGTCGTGGTGTAGGATACCCAGAAAAACGAGAGGCGGATGGTGAGCTCGGCCGAGGTGTAGTAGTACGACAGGTACAGGATTGTGTCTGCAATGAACCCGCCTTCAACGAGACCGATGAGCGCGCGGGTAGCGTAGAACCCGCCCTTGTTGGACAAGGCGCACTGCGTGATGGCGATAGCGGACCAGGACATCATCTGTATAGGGATCCATACGTCCGACCCGAGCTTTTTCGAGACTCCCATCAGCCATGACCCCTGTGCGTGCGCTTACTCATCTGCGACGGCAGCTCGGCGAACAGGAAGCACGAGTAGAAGATGGTTTGGCCAATGTTATACTCGTACGTCGTTATGCCAATATCGCCGAGCATGTTGTCCGACAGTGCATTCTGAATATTCCCGCGATCGAGCTGCAGCGACGCGAAGCAGATACACGCGACAAGCGCGACGCGGACGTCGAGGCGGCGGACGAGGGCCCGTTCCTCCTCTTTCGTCCATGTCGCTTTTGGGTCCCACCGGTGCTTGCTCTCGTACGAGTCGGGCGGCTCGTAGTACCTGTCATCAGAAAAGTAAATGGGACTTGACCCACTTGGTCAAGAGGTCCTCCTCGGACGTCGCGGCTGTCGTTGGCTCGGAGTGGTATGTGGCGTCACCCTTCTCCACATCACTGATGCTTGAGGTGGTCTCGCTGCGGCTATCAGGTCTTGACAGATGCTCCACCGCGGTAGTAGATGCTGGGTCTGGCATTGTGCAGACCTGTTTGTTTTGCTCGTATCCGGATCTCAGCACATCTCGACGACCTTTTAAGCCATGCAACTATCGCGCGGCGTCAATCACCGCGACACCGTCCGATACAGCGCCCAGCACGTTATACCCAGAACCGTGCTATCGGCCCGATATGTTCGAGTTGAGTCGCCATGCGATGCATGGGTATCGCGACACGCTCGACATTGCGGCCGTACATGGTGACGCCAAGTGCCACTACAACGGTGCCTGGTACAACGGGTAAAAGTGCAACGCGGGTCGTGCCTGGATAGGTTTGGGCTAGAGATATGACGACCTTGCGACATGTTGCTGCCGGATCACACCATCGTCCACTCCACTCGCGCGAGGTATGCGTGCGACCGAGCAACCCGCCGCGACATGCATGGGGGCGTCACCGCCAGTGACAAGCGCAACCATGCTCAGTGAGCTGCGTTTAGCGACGTTGCGTGCGCAAGCCTGCGTATTGCGATCCATCCGCACGTTCTATGCCTCCCGCCAGACTGCCATAGCTCATTCAGACACCGGGGGCCCCCTACGCAGCGTATGCCGGGGTCTAATGGCATCCCGCGCCATCACGTACCCAGTCAGCACCAGGACGTTGTCTTGTACCACTGAAGCAAGCGCAAGCTTATGACTCACAGCGGTCGAGCCCACTGATATCCCGCCTTACCAAGACCACATGACCCCACTGAGGCCGCTTCATTGCCCATTGCTACTTGCACGTCAAGTTTCGTGACCTCGGCCATGGCCGTGGGGTCAACGAGTGAGGGCACTCACCTACAGACCTGAGGATATATCACGGCCGTTGAAGGGTCAGACGACAAGCACCCCCAGCACGGAACCACCACCCCAGCCACCAACACCGCACGCCATGTCGCCCATTGCTATTCCTCAGACGGCCGACCCCGTTGCGGCCCGCAAGGCTGAAGCGGCCACCACAACCAACGCCCCTCCGACCGACCTACGCGCCTACGCCCATTTCGACAACACACCGGGCACAGGCACAGAGTTCCTAACTGCGCCGAAGAACGGCGCGCCAGTGCTGGCGATCAAGGACGTACTAGCGGACGAGGCCAAGCTGGCTGCTCTGGGGCGGCTCGTGAGCGAGCGCGGCGTGGTGTTTTTCCGTGACACGGCGATCACCCCCGAGGAACAGAAAACGCTCGTGCAAGGTCTGGGGCGAGCTGGGGGCAAACCTGCCTCGTCAGGACTACACGTGCACCCTCTGACCACTGCTGGCGCAAAGGACGGGGACGAGATCAGTGTCGTGTCGAACAAGTTTGTGTTTGGGGAAAAGTTTCGGCGGTACGACGCCGCCGAGATCCGGACCCGCGCGCATGGGCATTCCGAGTGGCACCAGGACATCACGTTCGAGCATGTGCCGAGCGACTACGCCTCGCTCGTGATACGCACCCTTCCACCCGACGGAGGGGGCGACACGCTTTGGGCATCAGCTTACGAGGCGTACGACCGTCTCTCACCCGCCCTGCAGACGCTGCTCGAGAGCCTCACGGCCGTTCACACCGGCGACGTGTTCCTCCGCGTCAACGCTGCAAACGGCAACGAGCCAGTGCGCTCGCCGCGCGGGGCGCCCGAGAACGTTGGGCAGGAGCTTACAGCCACGCACCCTGTTATACGCACCAACCCCGTTACGGGCTGGAAGGGTCTGTTTGTCAACCAGGGGTTCACGAAGCGCATTGTCGAGCTCACGCAGCCCGAGAGCGACGCACTCCTCGCATTCCTCTTCAACCACGTCGCGGGTAACCACGACATCCAGGTCCGTTTCCGCTGGGAGGAGAACTCGCTCGCTATCTGGGATAACCGCTCCTCGTTCCATGCCGCTACCCCCGACCTCGACGGCGCGAACCGCGAGGGTACGCGTTCCGTCTCCCTCGGCGAGCGGCCGTTCTTTGACCCCAAGAGCAAGAGCCGTCGTGAGGATCTCGCGCAGAGGTCGCGGGAGGGTGTTGCATAAAGCGGGGCTCTCCTAGGCGCCATCACGATGCCGCCAAGAATTAAATATTGTTGTGCATGAATGTATGTTACCCAGGGACGCAAGTTAGCTGTGAGCGAGTGCAAAGTTGCGCTCAGTTTGAGGGAAGTTTCAAACGCCCCGTGGGCGCAAAAAGGAATTGACCACTGACAGGATCGAACTGCCGACCTTTGCATTACGTAATATCCGTCTGAATATTAGTACAATGCTCTAACCAGCTGAGCTAAGCGGCCTAGGTATTTTTGGGATGTTGCGCAAGTGACGGGGGTGGTATTATACCGTGCGTGCCAATGGGAGTAACATCATGAGAGGTTTGTTTGCTTGTGTTGCTGTAAACCCCCCCTTGCGAAGATGGATGCGAGCGCGCCAAACACCTAGCACCTTGCGAACGTGTGCGCGCGTGTGCGTGCTGTACGGCCATGCAGCGCGTGCAACGTAGCAGTCACAATCGACTGTACAACTGTACAGATGTGGCATGGTTGGGTCATGCGGGCAGGGGTAGATCACGCGTGGGATGTCTTGCCCAGGGCGCAGGGCGGGTCGCGGCTCGCGCGGGGCCCGCACAAACATGGCGACTGACCTCGCGCAGCGAGCGTCTTTGACCAGCTAATAATACCGTCGACGCACCAACGTGTGTTGTGTTTGTGCAGTGTGCATCGCCCACTTCTTCTTGACATCCTCTCTACCCAACCCATTTGCTCTAAGCGCTCTACACTTGTTCCCCACGCCGACGCCGCTGCTGTATCCCTCGCGCCGTGGTCAGCACACAGGCACGCCCACCGACCTAACCCTACGTCACCGTCACATCCCTGCTATCGGACCTCGTCTTGTCTATTTCTCTTCCTGCGACACATCAGTACCATGCCCAAGACCGACGCGCCCGCCACGCGCCGCTCGGCGCGTATTGCCTCGAGCTCGTCTGGCCCCGCCTCAAAGGTGAGCCCTGTGCAGTACGCCGCTGACTGTAGGCGACCGAGTCCAAGACCGCGTCAAAGGCTGCTGCGCCCAAGACAGCATCCAAGGTCGCTACGTCCAAGGCGTCGACCAAGTCGGCCGACAAGGCCGCGAAGAGCGGTACCAAGTCTGCCACCAAGTCGAAGGACGCGGCCGCCGAGGCAAAGACTAACGGCGACAGCGAGGTAGCAGCCCCAGCTCCAGCTACCGCCGCCGCTGCGGAGGTGGCCAAGCCCGCGTCGGCGACGCGCGGCGAGCTCAAGCTCGGCCAGGGCTTGCCCAAGATCACGCTGCAGAACGAGGCGGGCGACGACGTTGACGTCTCCACCCTCGCTGGCGATCGCGGCGTAGTCATCTTCCTCTATCCCCGGGTACGTCCCTCGCTGACCTCGTGAACACGAACTGACGCGACGCTGTCATCGGACCCACATGCCCGGCGTCGATTGCTTCCCCGCTTAGGCCGACACACCCGGATGCACAAACCAGGCGTGCGGGTACCGCGACATCTACGACGACATTGCCGCGTTCGGCTACGATGTCTACGGCCTGAGCAAGGACAAGCCCGCCGCGCAGCTCAAGGTGGGCCCCTCGGCTGGATGGAATAGTACTCACACGTAGTGGAAGAAGAAGAAGGAGCTTAACTACAGTCTCCTGTGTGACCCCGAGAGCAAGCTCATTAAGCGGTAAGCTGTTCGACGGGTCGCTTTCGCTGACGCCAGACTGGGCGCGTTCGTCCTGCCGAACAAGTACGCTCGCGCTCCGACCCCGCTGACGCTAGCACCAAGCGCTCCCACTTCATATTCGAGAAGGGCACCGGCAAGCTCATTGACATTGCCCTCGCTGTCAAGCCCGCGGACGAGTGCGTCGTGTGCCCTGCCAGTGTCGCTGACGGCCAGCCCATCCAACGTACTCAAGTTCCTCAAAGCCCACCACAAGTAGTGGCCCCCTGTCTCGTGCCTCTGTCTCGTGTCTCTGTCTTTTGTCTTGTTTGCATGCAGGTTTTCTGGATCACTGTGGCCCCTGCACAGTTTGGCAAAGAAGTGATTTGGCAAGGGCGTGATTTTGTACGTCGGCGTTTGTTGTTGTGTCTGTGCGCGTCGGCATGGGCCCAGCACATAGGCACGCGTCGCAATATGAGCTATAGTCAGTCGACATTTACGCCCGTTGTTTGATACAGCTCGTATATATACATTCAAAGCTACAGAGGGCGACAGTAACGACGAGAAAGCACCAGACACCGACGACACAACGACACGACATAGTCGTCTCGTAGTCTCGCCAGCGAGCACGGCGAGGGAATCAAAAGCGGCTACGAGTCAGCGGCTGCGCACGGAATCGTGGGTGTAGTCTCAAGAAGGGTGCGAGAAAAGGATCAGAAGAAAAAGTTTAAGGTAGCGTGGGTTTTTCAGCAGAGGGCACTGGACGCCGCGTGATCCACCAAGGTGGGCCGCACGGCGCGCAGCGACCCTAAAGCCAAATGCACTCGGGTCATCAGAAACGACGCGACGCGTGCTGTTGTTGACAGCACACGCCCGTCGTGAAAGTTGGAGAGGGGAGAGAGCGCGGTGCGAGTACTTACCATTTGCATGCTGCGTCTAACGTCTGCTGTATGGGGAGGAGAGGGGGAGAAAGGGGAAAGGGGACAAGTCGATCAGAAAGCCCTCCGGCGCCCACGCGGCGCACTCGCCGTTCCGTGAGGTCCGGGTCGTGCGCTGCGTCAGCTTCTTCGTGTTTATCCCCGCAGAGGGGGAAAACAAGTTACTCTGTGATAGAGCGGGGAGGGGCTAGATCATCTCCTCGACGTGGAAAATGTGGCTAGTGTGAACTAGCGAGAGTGAACAGTTACTGTAGAGAGATCTGCTCGTTAGCACACCCAGCACGCAGGTTCAAAGGTAGTAGTACTCACCCTACAGAGTGTGGTCACTAGAGAAACGATAGATGCACACCGACCCGTATTTATACACTGCGACCGCCGCAGCTCGCACCCGGAAATTCAGAGAAATTTCGTATCGCCGCAGTTGTGGCGCCCCCCGGTGGAGGTAACACCACCCAGGCTGCCACCTCCCACTGTTCCAGACCTACACCCACACACCCACGCCCTGTGCATGAATACATGCGTGCATGTCTCCTGGACCTCGGTGAGCCGCACAGGGCGTGCGAGGTTGCAGACCTGGCGGCGCAGAGGGCCATGTAGGCATTAGTCGGTCGGACAGTTCAAGAGGCTTTGGACACTACCCGCCCGTTGCTCCATTGCGCGCTATTCTGAAGTCCTGCACTTCGCCGAGCACCACAGCGCGTGCCTCAAACTATCCCCTCGTTCGGCAGGCCAGCGCCATGCGTCTGTCAGTACAGCACGCAACGCTCCATTCTAGCTCATAGACATCATAATCATCTCCCAAGGGGAGCTATACAGGTGTCGGTGTCTCTCGACATTTACGCGGCCGAGGTGGTGGCCAGTGTGTGTGTGTGTGTGTTGTGTGCGGCATGACGGCGCGGCGGCATCGCCGCCTCGCCGCGCGCCCAGCTCGCACTCGCTCTAGAAACCAGCTGCGCCGGGGGCCTTGTCGCCCTCGCGCCGGAGCGACAGGAGAATGTCCTTCATGCGCGCGAGGTCGGACCCACCCTGCGCCGACGGGCGGATCGTCTTGGACTCTGGCTGTCAGCTTTTGGAGGGGATAGGTGCGCACGAGAGTTCTCCAGGCCGATCAGGTCCGTGATCCGCTCCCACGACGTGCCCTTGGCAATGTCGTCCTTGAGCTTTTCGAGGAACTCGGCCTCCTTCTCTCTGCAAGTCAGCGGGGGAGTGTGGGACGGCAAAGTTAGCGGTGGGTGCTCCGCCGCGACAGCCTCGCTGCGCTCGGCCATCGCGGGCTACGCACTTGTTCTCTCTAATGTTCTTCTCCTTCTCCTTGTTGTAGTCTTCGTAGAACTGGTCGATGGCCTTGTTGGCCTTGTCGAGCATCTCGTCGCGCTTCTCCTGGTTGGAGGCGTTACGCGCCTTGATCTCCTCGGCCTGCTTCTCGCGCCACTCGCGGATCGGCTCCGTGTCCTCCTCCGTCTCGGGGAGCGTGTTGGAGAACTCGGGCGCGGGGAGGATACTGTTCGCCGCGCGCGGCTGCGGCGCCGCAGTGGGCGGGTACGGCGACTGCCCGTATGGCTGCGACGACAGCGCGTTGAACACGGGTTTGGGCGCGGGGGAGGACTGGGGTTAGCACAAGGTAAATGGGAACGGCCAGCGCAGCTGGACGTTCGCGCGCAAGGGGGAAGCCGCGCCGCGTGCCGGCGGCTCGGCTCGCTGCGCTCACCGTGCTACTCACCGAGTCGGCCATTTCCGACGACAGATCCGGGAAGGCGCTCTCAAACTTGTCTAGGTCCTCGTTCTCGCCCGTGCCGGCGTGACCCGTGACGCGGACGTCGGAGGACCCCGTCGGCTCGCCGAGGGAAGGGAAGGCGTCGAGGCCGGACGTGGGCGACTTGAGCGGCGAGTCGGCCTTGGGCGTCGCCGGCTTGTCACCGCCTATTATCAGTACCAACTTGGAGTTAGTACCCACCGTCAAGGTCGGGAAACGCGTCCATGCCTGATCCTGACGGCGCGGCGGCGCTGCCCGTCAGGTCGCCGAGCTCGCCGGACGCGAACAGGTCGGCGTCGTCGCCTGGTGTCAGCAAGGGCACGGGGGAGGGAGAGCGGACCTGCCGCGCGCGCGCGCGCCGCAGGCGCCGATCGCACACGTACCGAGGGCGGCCTTTTCGCGCGCAAGAAAGTCGGCTGTCGGGTCGTCGGACATGATGGATGAGTGGTTCCAACGTTGCTGTTCAATGACACTCGTACACTTGACCATCGAGAGCGCGCGACATGACGGCGTGGAGGCAGGGAAGGCGCCACGCCGGCGACGCTAGACCTCGCGTGGGAATACTCCCGCTCACACTTTACTTCCGTGCTGTGGCACAACCTCAGCGGCACCGCGCAAGTGGAGGTAGATCACCTCGAAGCGCGGCGCGACGTACGCGACGGCTTTCGTCACTACCCACCACACTCGATGCCGGTTACACAGCCCGCGGCATGGACGAACATCACCGGCGCGCCGGTCAAGGAGGGGTTTGGTGAGCTTTGAGCTCTCGCTGTGCGCCACCGCTGATATCAGTTGCGAACGCGCTGAGCGTGATTGACGGGCTGATGGACCCCGTCTTCCTCCCGGCTCAGTGGGTCGTCCTCTTCCTCCCCTCCCTCGCTAACGTTAGGCGCCACGTCCAGCTCCTGCTGTATCTAGTAGTAACGCCCAAGGCCACCACGCGGTTATGCGTTCGCGACGTCCCCAGCCCGCTGGCGCAGCTGTACCGTCTTCTGGACTTACACGGAGCGGCGCTCGCCCCGCTGGTCCCGCAACTCCACCACGGCCCGACGGAATGGGACGATCCCCGTACGCCCGACTGGCTTGCGTGGGCGCCGGACGGGGAGCTGGAACGCGCCGTGCGCGCGCGTATGCGACCATGCGCGAAACACGGGATTTGGGCATTGTTGTGGGCCGAGCCCGAGCCATCGGCGGAGGGAAAGACCCGGGCCAGACGGAAACGGCGCGCATCCGACGACTACGACGACGACGGAGAAGGCGGATTAGATGGAGAAAACAAACTTTCGGACGGAGGATGGACCCTCCTCCCCTGGCTCGTCGCGCTGTGGTCCTCCTCCCCGCATACTGGACCCCACCAACTCCTGACACAACTGCACAAACCCCCGCGTTCGGCGGGACTAGCGCACGACGACGCGCGCGCGCCTCTGGCCGTCGTGCGGAGTGGCTACGTCGGCGCTGTCTGTGCCGCGACGCCAGAACGCCGCGAAGCGTGTGCGCGCCTGCTCTCCCTCCTGATCGGGCTAGCGACGCCCCCGCGCGCACCCTTTCACACGTCCTCGCTCCTCCTGTCGCTGATCTCCCTTCTCCGCGTCGATCCCGCGCACCTTCCCCCCCTCCTGGCCGCCATAAACGACTGGCGGGCCCGCGCGCACGTGCTAGCTTATGCGCTCGAGGACGCCGCGGGGGTGCGGCAGGAGCGCGACCGCGCGCGCAAGTCCGCTGCGAGCTCCCGCGCGGGTTCGCGGTCTGTCTCCGTTACGGCGCCAGCGCCAGCGCCGCTCACGCGCGCTACGCGTATTTCCCGCCGCAGCGATACCGACGACGCCGCCGCTGCACTTGGCCTCGGGTCGCCATTCGCGCCCCCCGCCGTCGACTACGCCCTCGACCTTATCGACCTCCCCTTCCCCGACCCTCGCGCACCACTCCTCGCTGCCGCGCTTGTCTCGGCCCTCGCGGCACACGTCCCCTTTGACCCCGCCTGGTCACGCCTCAATGACAATTACGTCGCCACGCACGACGGCGTGCTTCGGCGTGCCCTTGCCATGGCCCAGAAGCTCACCCGCACGGCGTCCGAGCCCGTCGTTGACGCCGAAGACCCCATTAGCGACTTTGATGAAACCGCCGCAACTGTGCCACTCCGCGACCACACACCAGGGAGCGACGACAGCCTCGACGAAACCCCCGAGACCGTCCCTCTGCCACCACAGTCGGCGCACGACTAGAGACCAGCATTAGACACTCGTAGACCACTGTATATGTTGTACCATGTACCACCCTGCATCCCAGCCTCTACAATATATCTACCCACACCGCGGCCTACCCCTTGACGGCCTTGACGAACGCGCGGAGCTTTTCTGGGTCTTTTGACCCGTCGGCCTTCTCGACGCCCGTCGCGACGTCGACAGCGAGGACGGACCCGACCGTCTTGATCGCCGTTGCAACGTTGTCGGGCGTGAGTCCTCCAGCGAGGATAATAGGCAACGGGGATTTTCCCTCCGAGCCCACCTCGCCGGCATCGACAATCTTCTTGGCCACGCTCCAGTCAAAGCTTACACCGTCGCCGCCGCCCGCGCCGCCGCCGACAGCGGGCGCGTCGAGTAGCACGTACGAGTTGAGGCCGGGGCGCGCGACCTGTCCGCCGCGAACCTCGCCGTCGACCGTGACGCGGAACGCCTTGATCACGGGGACAGGGAGGAATGTGGCCTGTCCCTGGGGTTCGTCGCCGTGGAGCTGGACGAGGTCGAGGCCGAGGTCGTCGACGAGCGCAGCGACCTCGTCCAGAGGCTGGTTACGCACGACGCCGACGACGAGGGGCCGGCGGCGCGCACGCAGCCGCGCAGCCATCGTGCCGAACCACAGCGGCGCAGACGCATCCATACGTTCCGGCGTCGACGCCGCGCGCGCCTTACGTACCACCGCGACAATCTCGCACGCCGCCGTGACGCTCACGTGCCGCTTGGTGCCGGGCACAAGGATGATACCGATGAGGTCTGCGCCTGCGTCGATGGCGGCCTGCGCGTCGGCCGCCGAGCGCACACCGCAGATCTTGACTAGTGGCCTGCGTTCGGGCGCTGGCGCGTGCCTGTCCAGTCCGACCAGTTCGCGCAGGAACGCCCCCGCGTCAGGTGCGCGCATCAGGCTCTCACCAACAAGCACAGCGCGTACCCCCTCTGCAACGTACGTCGCCACGTCGCGGCGCGAGGAGATGCCCGAGAGCGCGCACAGGATCACCTCGCGGCCTTTGAGCGCGTCATTCACCCTGCTCGTCGTCGACATGTCCACGTTAAAGTCGTGCAGGTTGCGGTTGTTGACGCCAATGACCTTTGCGCCAAGCTCGAGCGCGATCTCGAGCTCGGCGGGGTTGTTCACCTCAACCAGAGGCTCCATGCCCAGCGACAGCGAGTAGGTGTACAGCTCCTTGAGCTTGGCGGGCGCGAGCATTGCGACGATAAGCAGAACCGTGTCGGCACCGTGCAGGCGCGCCTCGTCGATCTGGTAGGGGGCAAGGATAAAGTCCTTGCGGAGGATGGCGGGGCGGTTCGGCATCGAGTCGACCGCGCGGCGAACAGCGAGCATGTCGCCCAGCGTGCCCTTGAACCACGACGGCTCGGTAAGTACGGAAATGACGCTCGCGCCGGCGTAAGCGTACCGCAGCGCCTGCTGTGGCGCGGACGCCGTCGGCGCAATGTCGCCCTTGGACGGCGACGCACGCTTGATCTCGGCCATGACGGCTGTGTGGGGGGTGTTGTTGATCCGGTCGACAAACGAGATGAGCGGCGGCGCCGTCTCGAGCTTGAGCGCGGATTGGAGGTTTTCTGGCGTCGTCGCAAGCGTGTTGGACGCGGCTGTGACGTCGCTCAGGCGCTGTGCGTAGATCCTGTCGAGGATCGACGGGACGGATTTACCCTTGTCGTCTGCCTTGCCGTTCGCGCTAGAGGAAGACGGCACGGCCGGCGCTGTCGCCTTGTTTGGGTCGGCGTCGGCTGCGGCGGGCACGCCGCACCACGCGTTCTCGCCGCCCCACTCGCCGCCCTTGAGTTTCAAAAAGTTGGCGACGAGGCCGCGGCCACCCTCGCTCATACAGCTTTCGGGGTGATACTGGACCGCTTCGACAGTGTAGCGCCTGTGGCGCACGCCCATGATGACGCCCGACTCCTCGGTCGTGGAAGTCACCTGCAGTTCCTTGGGGAGGGTGAGGAGCTTGGCCGCGAGCGAGTGGTAGCGGACAGAGGCGAGGAGCGGTGGCAGGTCGTGGAAAAGTCCGAGCGCGTCGTGCTTGACCAACGACGTCTTGCCGTGCTTAATCTCCCCAGCGTACTCGATCTGTCCGTCAACACTTGCTCGGCCCCGTCTAGCTTACATCGCCGCCGAGAACGTCGACGAGACACTCGAGGCCCATGCACACCCCGAGGACGGGAACTTTACCCATAGCCCAGGCGATCACGTCGCGGGACACACCCGAATCGGTGCGCGGATGTCCGGGTCCAGGCGACACCACGACCCGGTCGACCTCGCCACGGGCATACATGTCCTCGACGTCCGACAGGGTGATCTTGTCATTGCGGATGACGAGTGGGTTGCCCCCCAGCACGGACAGGTCCGCATACACGTTCCACGTGAACGAGTCGTAGTTGTCAATGACGAGCGTGTAGCCCATCGTGATCGCCGTCGGGGTTGCAGTGGATGAATGCAGAGACAAGAGGATACAGGAAGTTGCCGCTGGTTGTCGTCGTTTGTCTGACTTTGTGAGTCGACACGAAGCGGAGATCGGGCGGAGTCCGGGTGGTGTGCCTGGCGCTTGCCACAAGTGGGGCCATGGGCAGGAATCAGTGAGTCGAGCCTACACCCTACTACTACTCGACAGTCGTTATCGTGCACGAGATACGTTCGTGGCCTCTGGCGTCCCAGTGGCAAGCATTGCTACAGCATGGGCACACATAAATGCAAAGAGCTGCAGCTGTCTGGCAAGTTTGCGTCGGCGCTCGGACCACCGCGCGTGACGGCTCCAAGTGCTTGGGCCGCCTGTACGTTGGCACAGCGCGACGCGCTATAACGCCGTGGCGCGACCTCACCGGGTTAAACCCGCTTTCCATGCATGATCTTGCGCACACGCGCATGCGATCTTTGGTGCATATGAACTAGGGCTGGCGTTGGTGCTCAGCGAAGAGCTTTACCCCTGCCCATCACAGAGCTCCAATTCGACATATACTCCTATGTCCTTGATGTTGATGCCCGAAGTAGTGTACAGTACAGTACGTGCAGTACACGACCTCGAGCAGCCGGGGGATATGTGCTCAAGCTGACAAGGGGACTTAGCTAGTTGTGCATGCATGCCTGTTGGCGCTGGCTCGTTGGGCGCTGGCTCGTTGGGGACTGGTTGATCCGCAAATAACGATAGCCCTTCCACCACCGTTCTCTTGGCTTTTGACTGTGATTGTTGCGACACTTCGATCCACCACAACGACGGCGCGAACCGCCCCTGTGAGCATCTTCAGAACCCAGCAAACATGTCTCCATGTGGTCTGCCGTGTACACTCGTGCACTTATATGCGCGCATGCACACTCGAGAGGATATCTCAAACAGCAACTCTGCATGCGCGCATACGGCAAATGGAGGCTACCACGCACGTGCATGCTGGCTGCGGCAACCACCCACTCACAACCCGCTGATTACACTACCATGTCTGCAACGATCGTCAAACCGCACTTGATACAGCTAGCGCGCTAAATTTGGATTTGCCCAGCGTCTTCATGGGCTGCTACCTGAGGGACATGTCGACCGAGGTCGGCGCGCCTGTGTCGGCGCCGACTAGCTAAGAACGTGTGCCGCTGCTCCGGAGGGCAGTCTGGCAGAAAGCTCACCGGGTGTCTCAACGCTAATAAGCTAACGACTTTGCTGCTTCTTGACCCGTTGCTCAACACACCACCACTGACGATGCTGTTCGCGCTCCTTGCTTGCGTGGCGGGAGCTACCGCGGCCGTGAGTCTTCAGTACAATCTCTCTCGCTAATCGCAGCCGCTCAAGGACGACCTGCGCAATGGACCAGGCCAAGTGCCCAAGACCGAGTACCCGCTGGTCACTGAGCCGGGGGAGCGGCCGTTCAACCCGAAAGAACCGCTCCAGCAGCGCCTGGCATACATCAACGCGACAGCCATGTCGATTAGCTGGAACACGTACACTGAGCTCGACGACAGCGAGGCGCTAGTGTACTATGGCCAGGACGCGATGTCGCTCGACCAGAGCGTTGGGTCGCGCCAGACGACATTCGAGACTAGCCGTACCTTCTCTCATCACGCTATCATCACCGGCCTCACGCCAAAGACGACGTACCACTACCGCGTCGCGCACACCAACTGCTTTGCCGTGAGCTAAACCACTTGCAGGGGCTGACGGCAGTGCACAACCCTCCCGACGTACACTTTCACGACGCCGCGCGAGGCGGGCGATACCGAGCCGTACGCCGTCGCGATCGTCGCTGATATGGGCCTCATGGGTCCCGACGGCCTGAGTAATTCCACAGGCAAGGGCGGCAAGACGGTCCTCGCGTCTGACGAGACCAACACGATCCAGTCGCTCGCGCAGAGCGTGGACGCATACGACCATCTCAGTGGGTAGACCACCCGGGTTGAGCTTACGCAGTTCATGTCGGCGACCTAGCGTACGCCGACTACATTATCGCCGAGACGGTCGCTGGCTTCCTCGGTCCGTACGACGGCAAGATCAACGCTACGACGGTGGTCGAGGGCTACGAGGAACTCAACGAGCAATTCTACGACGAGATCCGGCCGATCTCAGCCAAGAAGCCATACATGGTCGCGGTCGGCAACCACGAGAGTAACTGCGACAACGGCGGGACAAAGGACAAGGTGCACAACATCACGTACACCGCGTCCATCTGCATGCCTGGCCAAACAAACTTTACCGCCTACGCCGAGCACTGGAACATGCCTGGCCAACCTGGACCGTCGCAGAACTTTTGGTACTCGTACGACGTGGGCATGGTGCACTACGTCGTGCTCGACTTTGAGACAGACTTTGGTGTGGGCAAGTTTGGGCCGGACGAGGTAGGCGGTAAGGGTAAGCGGATGAGTGGGCCGCGCGGCGCGCCGGGCGAGCAGATCCAGTGGCTCAAGGACGACCTTGCCGGCGTGGACCGTAGCAAGACGCCGTGGGTGCTCGCGTTTGGGCACAGGCCGTGGTACGTCGGGATTGCCGACGCGCGGTGCTACGAGTGCCAGGACGCGTTCGAGTCGATCCTGTACGACGCCAACGTCGACATCGTGTTCACAGGCCACGATCACGTCTTCTCCCGCTCCGTACCCGTATTTAACAACACGGCCGACCCTAACGGCTACAACAACCCGCGCGCACCTACGTACATCACCAACGGCGCCGGCGGGCACTATGACGGCCTCGACGAGCTCGACGCTACCCTCCCTGCCAACATTGCGTTCGGCATCGGCGGTGTCTTTGGCTGGAGCCGTATCACGTTCGCCAACGCGACACACATGAAGCACGAGTTTGTTGCGAGCCGCAACTCGACGGTACTCGACGAGTTCTGGCTCGTGCGTGACCGCGGCCAGGGGCAGGGTGAGGATAAGGGCGGCGACAAGGGCAAGGGACACGACAATGGCAACGGTAAGGACCACGGCAAGGGCCATGACAACGGCAATGGTCACGACAACGGCAAGGGCCATGGCCATGGCAACGGCAACTGAGAGTAAACAACCAAAGTGCACGCAACACCTGCGCACACGCCGTAGAGAATAATAATGATGCTACATAATACAGGACGTACACATCTAGAAGGGGTGGTGCCCGGGGGTCTACTTGAGCGCGGCAGTGAGACGCGCCTCCTCGTCGAGGAGTTTCTGCCGGCTAGTGCGGAGGGAGTGGATCTTGCGTCGGAGGGGTAGAGAGAGGGTACGGCTGTTTGTGTCGATAGTGTCGAGCGGGGATGAGCCAGGTGCGGGCGGGAGAGCGGAGGACGACGCGTAGGATTTAGGCTGGTGCGCAGGCCTGCGGGCGCCCTCGAGTTCCGCCAACCGCGCCTCGAGGCGGGCGACGTGCGCCGACTCTTTCTGCAGCAGCGCGCCAGCCCGCGCGAGCAGGTCGCTCAATTCGGGCTCGAGCGCACGATCAAACTCTTTTCGCCGTCGCGCAATGTCCGGCGCCGGAAGAACAATGTAGTGCTGCCATCAGCGCCGCATAAGGGGGTAACGCACGTAGTTGGTTCCCAGGACCTTTTTCAGGCGCGTCATGTCGCTTACCCCCGGCTCGAGCTTGTCTACCGCGCTCCCGAGCTGGTGTCAGTGTGCTCTGGCGTCAAGATCTAGGCAGCATGTCTATCTGGTGTGTAGCGCCCGTGTCGAGCTTGCCCGACTCACCGTGTCGACACACTCGTTCGCTGCGCGAACACACTCGTCGAGCGGCCCCACGACGTCCACGAGCGGCGCCATGCTCTCGCGCATGCGCATGCTCTGTCGCGCGGGGTTGAGGCCGTACGCGTACGACTGCCGGGACATGGCGCGTGGATGTGGATGATGCGCGGATGCACTGGATGTTTGTTTGCAAGTTCGAGTTGGGTGGCAATCGCACGTGCGGTCAAACCAAACACAAACATCGGTTTGGCGGGCTAATACAACGTTGCCTCCGCTAACAATAGTTACTGCTAGATTGTAATGCTTTGGGCTAATCACCATAGCTACCGGGACTCGGCTTCCGCCGGCTTGACCGGCGGCCAGGTCCACTACGCACAGACCCAAAAGTGGAGGTGGAGGCAGCGCTTGCCTTCCTGGGCCAAGGCACAATCTCACGATCCACAAGAACACAGTCGCGCTCGCGCTCGTGCTCGTGCTCGCGCTCGCTCGCTCGACGTTGCACAGATCCCATTCCATCATCATCACGCACACTGACTCTCAAGAGGCGCCGAGGCAGGCATGCTCTTAGGGGGGCATGTTTGCGTGCATGCTCGCTCGCTTGCGTGTTGCCTTGCTTCTTGTTCTTCCAGGTTTATCCCCCTCCTCGACCTCTGCCCCGGTGCCCCGAGGCCAGCACTGACTACCTCCCCATGCCTAGCCCGGAAGCGTTGCCTGCCTGCGCGCGCACGCCACGCCGGCCGACTCGGCTTGATGTCAAACATCCATCCGTCCGTTGTCCGCCCGGTCTTGCCGCCCGCGCGGGGCGAAGGCTCACTCTCTTGCGCCGCGCCGCGATGAAGCGCCAAGCAAGCGCGCACGCGCCTATGCGCGCCGGCCAAGTCGTAAAGTTGCAGCGCAAGATTAGGTCGAGAAGCAGAAGCACGTTCGCGCGGGTCCCCCGTGACGCCATGCACGCACGCCATGTCTGTCTGTCTGGGCCTCCCCTTTGGCCATGCTTCGCCGCCGCTGTCGCCCAGATACCTCCACAGCACCCATCCGGCCGTCTGGTTGTGCATGTACTCCACACGGCTGGCGCGCTGCGCTGAGCGCCGAGCACGACCGCAGCGACATTGTTCAGTCCCCATCGCACTGACTCGCCTCTGGCTTATCAACCGGCGTCCCACCGTCGTTGAGCCTCGCGAAGCACATCACCCCCCTCCCACCTCTTCATTCATCACTGACGTTGTTTGCCACCAGTGGCGTCGACCTGATCATCCACACCACTCCACACAGGCTGTGCATTTGTAGTGACGACGTGCGCGGCGCCGCCGCCGCACACACTAGCGCCCGCCCGCCCCCGCATTATGGCGTAACAGAGTGACTCAGGTTCTAGGGAGTTGCAGCGCACAGGCCAGCTCGCCATCTTGCTTACCACCAACCGGTCTCCTTGCCTCCCTGACGCCTTTACACTTTCTCTGATCACAGCAAACATTGTCCTGAAGCATTGCAGTGCCCACTTAAAGCCGCCAGCTCGGGAGACGTGCTGCCCGCTGTCCCCAACTACTAGAGGCATTAGGCAGGGGTTGAGCGACAACGACGGCTCCAACGATTGCTCCAGCCCCGCCATGGTCGACATCTCCATCAAGTAGGTCCGCATCGCGCCGTGGCTGAGATATGTGGTGGTGGCGGCGGCGGCGGCGGCGAAGGCCGCTGCCGACCTCGCCAATCCTCAGCCTCTCGCCCAATCACCACTGCTCACGCCAGCGCTCTGCACGACCCCGTGTCCATAGTCCACATCCCCATCGAGGCAGCACAGGCATGCACGACGCGGTTGCACTGGACGCTGGACCGCGCGACGGCCGACTCGAGCGAGTTTTTCAACCTCACCAGTAACCGTATCGAGATCGCCCTGTTCGCGGCGTCGGCGCTGGTCGAGGACGAGTGGGGATCAGTCGCCCACGGCTCGAGCGTGTACATCAACGGCCCCTGGCGCGTGTTCGAGATTACCTCGGGCGACGACGGCTCAAGCGACGGCATGTACGGTGAGCAGCTCGTGCACACTCGTTCTGACCTAACGACAGACTCGCCCCACCTCCGCCACGTATCCGCGCCGCTCGCCGAAGCCGGCATCTCGATCCTCTACCAGTCGTCGTACTTTACCGACTTTCTCCTCGTCGCTGAGCGCGACTTTGAGCGCGCCTCGGCCATCTTCCGCGCCAAGCGATGTAAGCCAGGGCTAATGGGCGGTAGCTGACAACAGGGCAACTAGAGCTGCCGCCGCGCCCGCACAACCGCCGGTCCGTGCTCCTTGCCTCTGACATTATAGAGCTGGGTGTGACGCCGGACGCGCCCGAGGCACCGCCGATTGCGGAGATTACCGTGCTGCAGTCACCGCTGACGTGCGTGGGGTTTAGTCCCGAGCTGGAGGCACAGCTGGGTGTGCGACTGCGCAAGTTTCTCGTGTGGCCGCGGCGCGCCGTACTCGCGTTTGAGCACGAGCGGGGCAAAGCCGCCGACCACGCGGTAACCGCGTACGTGCGCCAGATGGAGCGGAGTAACGGGGACGTGCCGCTGCAGTCACCGCTGTCTCCTGGCGACGCGACGTTTGCGTCGTGGGCGAGTGCGCGCGCACGCCGGCGTCCGCGCCCGTTCATCTCGTACACCCGCACCGAAGAAGGAGCGAGCATGCTTACCGAGGTACGCGTGCTGCGGGCGATGCTCTCGCCCGCGGAACGCGCATCTATCGGCACGCCCGAGCTCGAGGGCAGCGACAGCGAGTGGTACGACGAAGACGACGTGGCTGAGGACGACGAGCACGACGTCGATGACCGGCCGCGGCCGGCGTCAAGCAGCGGTACTGGCCACGGCACCCCCAACCTAGATAGCGAGAGCGGCACCCCGGCTAGCGCTGGCAGCGGTGACAGTCCCGGCACACCTGCGGTTGGCGCTGTTCCCTCGCCGCGGGGACGCCAGACGGGCCGCGCGTCACTCTTGTCCATTCACAGCCTACAGTCGCTACACCTGAGCGAGACGGCGGGCGAGATCCCGTTCCAGTGGTCCACGCCGCCGAGTACGCCCCGGTCGCCTGGCGGCGGCATGAACCCCGGCGTGGCGGCGTTATCGCCCATGATGGCGAGCCGGTCGGCGTCGGGCAATGGCAGTGGCGGCGATGCGGAACGCGCCAAGGCGCGTGACCGCGACATGCAGTGTTCCGCGACGGCCCCAAGTGCCGACGCGGGCGTCCGTGTGCGGAGCCACGCACGTACGCGCAGCGAGACGGTCGTCGTCGGCGCCCTCCCGCTGGATACCGCGGCAGGGGTGGTCGAGGCGACGCGCGCGCGGCGCGCAAGTGAAGGCCCCGCAGCCCGCGACGGCTGGGTACCGCTGACGACGCCGGGGTCAGACGGCGCAGTAAGCGACAGCGGGCGCAGCGACGAGTGCGCGCGGTCCGAGCGGGCAGAGGACAACGACGACCCCCGCGCAAGCCTTATGCGGTGCCTCCAGCTCGACCTGCGCGCGGTAGACAGCGACGCGGCGTACCACCTGCGTACGTTACCTACCTCTAGAAATTTGGGCTGACGACAGACAAGTCGGGGCTCGTCATGCGCTTCTCGGACCTCCTGCACAAGGGCGGCGTGCGCATGATGTACTCGTCTACCACGCACACGGCCAATATCCTCGTCGAGGGCAGGGACGTCATCAAGGCTGAGAAGCTGCTCGTGCCTTCGCCGGTGGGGCCGCTGGCGGGCGTAGCCGCGCCGTGACTTGTGCAGGTGCGAGGCCACCGCCGTATACCAGTGACACCATCGAAGAGAATAAAGCATAGATCTTGTACATGGGAACTCGAGAAGGGGATGCAATGTTACCACGGCGTGTGCTCGCCCCTACTGTGTACAACCTTGTTCCAGCGCGCACATGGCACATTGCGTTCGCGTTCAGTTCCAACGCATCCGAGTTCCAGCACACCTCGGCCGCAGTGGGCCATTGGATCCAGCTGTTCTCGGCTCGCGTCAACATGGCACCCGGCAGCCTCAGAACGGCTCCAGTGTGCGCCGGTACGCCGGAACGTGCCGGCGTGGTGTCCATCAGACAGGCCAGGCGCGTGACGCTTTTGTGTGCGTGCGCGCGTGACATACATGAGCGCGGCGAGCACAATGCGTTTCTGGGTCGGAGGAGTTCATGACGGCGGGACCGGAGAAACATGTTCCACAAAATCGAGCGTGACGCGTGACGCAGCGACGATCAGCAAATCGAGTACTCGAGTACGGGTCGTGCTTGATGAACGCACGCCCACGGACGCGCGCACGACGCTGCGTGACGACTCGTGCGTACTCGACGACGGGATAAGGGCTCTACCTGTGCTGGCACACCCCCCACACCTCCTCGGACATGGACACCAAGTCGATCCTCGCTCGTCAATTCGTCGAGCTGTCGAGGCATGCACCGCGCACGCCGATACAAGTAAACTCGAGGAACGCACTTGCCATTCTGGGAGGCGGGAGGGGGCCGACACAGGGATGGTCGGTGTGCGGCGCGAGGGGTTTCTGCGTCGCGTCTGAGTTGTACCCCTATATGAGCTCGCTCGACTCGACTCGAGCGTTCATGCCTCGTTAGCGATCAAAGCTTCGGCCTTGGCCCGGGTACGCTGTCGGCCTCAACGCGCTCTCCGATCTGCCAACCACGCTGGGCACGTAAGAGCGAGAGCCTGCGGCACGCGCTGCCCCGCACATCATTGGCCCCAGTCCGGGGCCAGGCAGGACGAACCAGTTCCAGCGACACTGCGGGAGGCCACCGTGTTCCTGAGTGAGGGCACAGGTGGTTCCCGCTACCTGGCCCCAAGCGCCCTGCTCCCGGCGTCTCGGACGCGTTGCATGCTTGCTTGCGCGTGCTTGCGATTGCGCGATTGCAAGCATGCATGCACGTGCGCGAGAACCACTACCGTGAATGGGGGGCCACAAAGACGACATGCCGTGCTTTCTCAGAAATCACACACGCCGGCACGCCGCACGTCGGGTCGGGCCAGGCGTAAGCGGTGTCCAGGCGCCGTGGCGTGTTTGTGTCTGCCGGACCCACCGCTTATCATCTACGTTTGCACCCCGTTGTGTTCGTCGTCGTCGTTACCCATTGTGGGCGTTTGGGGCCTCTGAAACCTGTGCCATGTTGACATTCGAAGCTTCCACCTGTGCCTCTAAATCCGGGTGTATATGTGCTGCGTGCTAAGTGCTGCCCAGTCGTCACGCTGTTCCTCGACATGAGGGATTTGTGGCCAGGGGAGTCACCGTTTTGCCCAATTGCACAACTGCAGCACCAGATCAGATGTAAACACAGGTGCACAGGTCTGGACAGAGTCGGAATTGTATCCATACATCTCTCTGGCCCCTTTGGCGTTGACTTTGTTTGTCGTCAATGACGCGGTCTAGGTTGCAACGAGCCCGACGACTCTGCCCCGAAAGTCAGACGCGTGTCGGTGCAGGTGCAGGTGCAGGTGCAGAGTGCCACTGACGCAACCGGACGACACATGCAGAGCATGGAACAACAGCTCGACGCGTTGCACCTCGTCTCTGCTTTGCAGGGCTGCAGGGAAGTGAACGCCATTCGCGACGCGTCTGTTCCCTTTGGTCAACTCGCCCTGACCAGGTGTGAGAGGTACTCAGGGTTGACACCTGAGTTTAACGCGCAGACCCTGAGACCCAGCACCGGCCTGCTTGCGCATGTTGTCCAGATCCAACATTCTTCCCTGAGTATATCCCTTTATAGCTAGTTCCCTGGGCCCTCTGCCCAGAGATATACGCACTCCCCCCATGTTAACTGCCTCTCTTGGCTCGCCTCCTCCGCGTCTCGCCTTCTTCCCTGAGCCCTCCTCCCACACCAGCAGCCTCTCCCCTTCCGCCCTCCCTTTCCCCCGCGCCTCCCCGCCCACGCGCGTGTCCACCCTCTGCTCCCCCGCGTGCCCCCAGGCTTCCAGCCCAGAGCATCGTAACCAGCCCCCCTCTAATATTACCATTTCCGACCTTCCCTCCTTTCCCCTCCCACCCCCCCCCCGTGTGTGTCGTGTTCTATTCAACCTCACCTTCCTCGCTATACACATTCATCCACCTCGTTTTCATCTTCAACTCGTCCTCCTACTTCTCTTCATCCTCTTCACCTCTCTCCTCCTCTTCATCCTTCAACTCTCCTCTCCTCTTCGTCGCTTTGACGCGCTCGGACGACGCGCGACGCGAGCACGGCGCACATCCACTCGCCACAAAATCAAATCTCGCTCGTCCGACTCTCTCCCCTTCATCATCCACGCGCGCGTGTGTCTTCTTTGAAGATCCGTGTGTTTGTTGTTGTCGTGTAAGCGGCGCACAAGCCTCGTTTTGTCTTTCTACATTGGCACGTCACACATACACACACGTCGTGTCTACATTCGCACAGACCACCGCGTTCTCCTTCCACGACTCCACCGTCCCTCGCGCTCGCGACCTTTGCTTCTCGCGTTCCTTCGACGTCGCACCGCCTCGCGTCGACCTTTATTCTTATAGGCCCCCCTCCGCCCAACCCCACTTGGACGTTCTTCCCAGGACAATAGCCCTCCTCTTCTTGTGTCTCCACCCAGGTGGTGCTTTTACCTCTTTTGTCGATACTGTCGCCATCGCCTCATGACTTGGTGAACTCGACATCCTACCCATACACGCATCCACGCTTCTCCGGCTAGAAGCCTTCGGCACATCCTCTTGTCCAACCTCCTAAACCTTTTCATCCATCCGCAATGTCCATGGTTAGCGTCGACTCGAACCGCTTCACCGCGTCGACCATCCGTGGCGAGCCGGCCTCGCCCCCAATGTCAACCTACATGCCGGCCCTCCCTCACACACCCGGCTATGTGCCTGTCGCATCAACCTCGACGCGCCGCTGCTACTGCGGCAAGTCGATCGACGTGCAGAGCGGCAACTACTACTGCAGTCCTGGTGCGTGCATCCCTTCATCTCACCGCTGACATTAGACTGCGCCCGCGGTGACGCCTTTTCTTCACTCACCCACGCGCGCTCCACGTCTGTGGCGTCGAGCCTCGGTGACGCCTTTGACGACCGCTCGTCACGCGCCGCCTCGGCCTCGAGCGACTATGACGATGCGTCACACTACCGCCGCTTGAAGCGCGACGAGCGCCGCGAGCGTGAGCGCATGCTGCGCAACGGCGAGGGCAGCATTTCGCCCGAAACGACGCGCTCGCCATCCGCCGTCCCCGATCTCGTCAGCTCGCACTCGCGCAACACGTCGACCGCAAGCTCCATCTTTTCGTTCGCGTCGTGCAGCAGCCTCAGCCGCAACCCCTCGACCTCGAGCCACGCGCCGTACACCACAAGCGTCGTTATCGACGACGCCATCATGGAGGACGACAACGAGGTGTCGGCGCCGAGCGCGCGCTCCACCCTCCGCGCTCAGCGCCGCCGCAGGCCCGCGGATGCCGTCGCCAAGGAGCTGGCTCCTGGCACAGGCGTCCCCGCTGCCGACCTTGCGGTCAACGACATGCTCGACGAGATTATAAACATGGAAGAGTCGTTCCGCGTGCCCGACGACGTCGTGCTTGCAGTCCCGCAGCCGCGTCCTGCCACGCCCGAGCGTGCTCGCTTTGTCCCCACTGTCGTCCGCCCTCCCCGCACCCCCTCCCCCGTCCTCGGCCGCCGCGGTAGCGTGGTACCCTCAGCTCCCAACGCCCCCGACCGTCGCAGCTCGCGCCGCAACTCGATGGTCCAGCAGCGCCCACCAAGCATGTACGCACACCAGTCGTCGCTGTCCGAGTCGCACACGGCGCTGTATCTCGCGACGGCGTCGCCAGTGGCGCCCGCACCCAAACCCCGCCACCGCCGCTCGGCGTCGCCAAAGCTCACGGTTCGCCGGAGCCTCACCTTTACCCCGCAGGCGGCTGGTCCCGCCCTCTCCCACCCACCACGCAACCGCTACGACTCGCCGGGCCTCACGCCTGTGCGTCGCAAGCACCTCACCCCGAATGCGCACCACCCGCCCATGGGTGGCTGGCGCTTCCCAACCGCGTCCAACGACACGCCGACGCACTCGTCATACGACGGCGGCGACGCGACCACGCCCATGCAGCCGCAGCTTTTGTGGCCCGACGGCCGCGGCCAAGAGCCGCAGCAGCACGCGCCGTCGTCGCCGGCGCTCGCGCCGCGCTACTCTCCCGACGACGAGCTGTTCCACATGGCGCCGTCGTCAGCCCTGCGTCTCGGCATGCTCATGAACTCGAACGACGACATTGACTCGGACGACGCGTCCACCGTGCGTGGTTCGATCCGTCAGAGCTTTGCCGCCCCCGCAGCCCCCTTCACCCAGCCCGGCTGGTAACTACCCCAACCTCCATCACCTATCCGTACCCACTAGCATTGGTTTCCCGGTCTCATGTTCCGCTCAGCATCTTCTCCCCATCAAGCAAGTATCTCATTGTATGCCGCGCGGGCGCGGACAAGCTCCAGCCCTAGTTACAGCTCGCTCGGCCACCTCATAGTCACGTTTCCCATTGTCGCATCAATACGCATAGTGTAGATATAGACCAGCGTTGTTATGCACCTCTGCGTGTACGTCGGGTGCGCTGATTGTGTATTGTGTCGTCACAGCTGTGCAATGACGCAAGGGTGCTGATGTGCGTGACGGCGCACGTCGCGTACGGTGCATACGTTGCGCAGATTTGGGGCCCTCGCTCGGATCGAGCCGAGGGTCATGGCGAAACGCGATAAACAAACACAACAAGTGGACAGGGAAGCGCGGGGCCAGGGCAACAGGGCACAGCGTAGGAATCAATTCCGCATGCGTGCACGCGTGAATAGATCAGTACGTCGTCGACGCACGCCCAGAGGCTTGGCTGTGCGTGGCGGCGGCTGTGCGTGGCGGCTGCGACAGAGGACTGCTGCGGAGCGGCGGGCGGACCTGATCGGGGCGTGTGGTGTGCGAGGTGTGTTCTGGCGGGTTGGTCTACGACGGGGGGGAGGGTGTTTGTGTGCGCTGGATCGACAGGCGTGCGGCATAGTCCTGGCGTGCACGGTATAACCTAGCCAAGAGGGGGTTGCTGCCGCTGGGCAGTAGACATGGTCGTGCCGTCGCGGACGCGCCTGCGCTTTTGATGTGGTCGTAGCGGTCGTCGCTGCTGCTGCTGCTGCTGTAGCAGCGGCAACGCTCACCGAGCTCGGTGAGGTCGACGCGCTAGCCCAAAAGGATCATGGTGGCTGTATTCCACAACTGTTCCGGTCGTTGGTGTGACCTCGCTGTGTCGCGGCGAGTGCCGGGGTATGCGGGCCGGTTGGTATTTGCCCATCCGTCCTAACGCGTCTGGCCACGTTCGGTGGACGGCGCGGACTTGGCGTAGGCGGGTTGGCCATGCCGCGAATGTGGTACTGACCAGCATGCGCGTGCGCGACTTGGGTGCGCGATTGCCCGAATCACCAGTGGCACCGACGACTGGATCCACACCACTCCTGCTACGTCCCATCGACATGGCCCCTCCTGCTGATTCTCACCGAAATGCACGTCTCACGCGACGCGGTACTGTACATGTCTACATCTGGCACGAGCCTACAGCTGCTGCTCAGGCAGGCAACGTCTAGGCGCCCACCTCTGGCGCAGGCGGCGCGGCTGGCGCCACGGCGTACTCCTCCGGCCTCTCCTGCCTCGCCGCGAGCGGCGCGTACAGCCCGTGCTCGACGCCGAGGGGGTACGTGAACGTCATGCGGGCCGGGAGGCTGGGCCCGGTCTCGGGCGAGAGTTCGAGCTAGTGTCAGCGGGCGCTGGCGCAGTTTGACCCGACGCAGTCGGGGCGCGCCGTCGGCGTCATCAGCGTTGGTCGATGACGGAGACCAGCTCTACGACGTGTCGCCGACATTACCGCCTCGGCAGACCCCTTGCGTCTGTGCAGCGCCGGCCTTTCACCGCCTCGCCTCGACCGCTTTGCGGCCTCGGCTCCGCGCTACTCACCCAATTAATCACGTCCTCGAGCAGATGCGCCTGCCCCACAGCCATACCGGCCATGACCTCGTGGCGAATATGCACGACATGTACGTGGAAGTGGTCTGTCTCAGCTCGACCCCGGGATGAGACGCACAGTATGAGGGCTGGTAATGAACGAAGAGGCGGAGTTCGCCCTGCTGGACGCCAAAGCGTTCCCTTGCGGTGGTGTACGCCTGTGCGCGGATATCGCGTAGGAGGGGGATATGGCGCCGAGAAAGGTCACGCAGGCTTCGGATCGACGCGTCCTGCACCAATACCGTCAAGTACAGCGCGGCCATGGTGACCTGGTCCCATTTGAGGTCGGGGAGAATCACGAAGCCCGTGGCAGGGTCGGGAGAAGAGAAGAGCACGCGCTCAGCCTCCTTCTCCCCCCGCAGGATCGCGCCGACCCACGCAATACGCTCTGGCGGGAAACTCGCAATGTACGGCTCCACGACTGCAGCGTAGCTCTCTGCCGTCTCAGTCACCATCCGTCGCGCCTGTGAAGAGTATTTCTTGATGTGGACCGCCGTGCAAGGGCAGATCACCTTTAGATTCAGGTCGGGCAGCGGGTCGGGGCCGCGTGCGAGGAGCGCGTGTAGGGAGAAGTACTGCTGTTAGCCCCGAGCAACACCGAGCGCAGACACCGAGCACAGCAAGTTAGCGCGCGAGGCGGCGCGCGGGCGTGGTAGGGTTAGAGTGTTAGGACGCGCTGTGCCCAGCTTCGGGAGCGCGGCGAGGCGGCGGCGAGGTATCATAGGGGCCAGTCCCAGCTGCGCTGAGCGAGCTGGCTTGCGCAACGAGCGTCGCGTCACCATGCCGCCGAGACGTAGCCTCCATTGCCCCGACATTGCCTCTCCTTCAACGCCGCCCGGCATTACCTCTCTACACCACGCCGCGCACAGCCGCTCTCCCCGCAGGACTCACCGGGGGGTTATCAAGGAACAGATCGACGCTCTCGAGTCCTTGCGCCACGAGCGCTGGCGCCGCGGCCGGATCCACCGCCGTGCGCTGCACGTGAACGATCGCGGGGAGGGACGACAGCGTGCCGAGGAGATAGCACGAGCCGGTTGAGGTGCCTTTTGTCAGCGTGAGCCACGAGCGCGCCGAGAGCGCAGCGAGCGGCGAGCAGCGTGGCGATAGCCGGGGACGTCCCAGGCCCTTAGCGCGTCTTCCCCCTGACTCCTCATACGCAGTGAGCAGAGTGCGCTCCGCTGGCCATGCGCCCAGAGCTCGACACAGCGAGCCAAAGTCCATTACGCCGGCTCGCCGCACAGCCCAGTATACGCGCGGCGACGCCGACTCACTCTCCGAAAGTACACGCTCAAACGCGAACGTTTTCAGCGTCGCGAGGTCGCATGTCGCCAGCTCGCTCATGGTGTGATGTGGGTTGCAGAGTTGGTTGGGTTTGTGTTGAGTTAGGTTGGGTTGGAACGCCTCCACCGCCTTTCCGCCGGAACTGGACTTGGGCCTCCACTGTCGGCGGCCACACACACACATTGTGTGCTACGCACTGAATATTGTTGTACCGTTCTCTGCTTACGATGTTCTCTACCCGATACCACGCGAGGTGCATGCAGAATTCAGCTTATCAGTTCCACTTCAAGCTTCACGATCCATGGCCTACGTCCAGGGGGATACACTACGTACAGTACGTGCTCGTGCCGGTGTGCAGTCCTACACACGCTGCCCACAGCACCATAACAGCCACGTCCGGCTCGGCTATCTCGGCGGTGCCTGCGTGCCCAAGATAAGCAACGCAACGCCCCTACACTGCTGCTAACGGTGACATGACGAATACTTAAATGCTAGTACACCCAAACACTGATGCTCTTGATCGGTCGCCTTACACACTGGTACTGTCCACACGCAAGGCGGCGCCTTGCTACGCTGATTTTGGCGAAGCTTTTAGACTTCCGTTACAGGCGCGAAGCCTGGGCCTCGGCCGCATCATATGGCGACCACTGCGCGTCCTTGACGTACTGCAGGAGGGCGGCGTTGTCGAGGTCGCGCAGGTGCGTGGCCTCGTCAAGACCCGCGAGCTGCGCCGCGCGGATAACACCCGTGGCCACGACCGCCGACACGTCGCGGATACGATTCAGGCGCGGGTACAGGAGCGACGCCTCCTTCTCCTCGGGCGTGAGCGCCTCGGACAGCGCGAGCGCCGACGCCGTCACCATCTCGTCCGTCACGTGCTTGGCACCCGCCAGCAGCGCACCGAGACCAATACCTAGACGTCAGCTATGAAACCGCGCGCGGTGCTCACCTGGGAAGACGAGGAAGTTGTTGCCTTGCCCCGGCTCACGGAGCGTGCCGTCAAAGTGCACCGGGTCGTACGGCGAGCCCGAGGCGTACAGCACACGGCCGTCAGTCCACTTGAGGGCGTCCTCAAAGCCAAGCTCGCACTTGGAGGTGGGGTTGGACAGGGGGAAGATGATGGGGGCCTTGTTGAGCTCGGCCATGCGGCGCACAACCGGCTCGGGGAACGCGCCAAAGGTGGTCGACAGACCCACAAGGGTCGTTGGCTGCACGTAGTCGATGACCTCCTGGAGACTCTTGTACTCCTTGCCGTCGTTGTCCTGTCGGATAAAGTACTCCTTGTGGGAGGCGAGCTTGCCGTCGACAACGTCCTGGCGCGTCTTGGTGATCAGACCCTTGGTGTCGATGAGCCAGAAACGATCCTTGGCCTCCTGCTCGCTCAGACCCAGCTGGCGGAAGTAGTTCATCATCTCCTTGGCCACACCAATGGCCGCCGAACCACCACCAAGGAACACCACCTTGTGCTCCTTGGGATCCCGCCCGGAAAGCTCGCAAGCACGCTTGGCAGCGGCAACAAAGCCGCCGAGAATCACCGAACCAGTACCCTGGATGTCGTCGTTGAACATCCTGTACTTGTTCTGGTACCTCTCAAGGAACTCGAACGCGGCTTCAGAGTAGCTAAGGTCAGCCACGTAACACTTTTGTGCTCACAAGTCCTCGTGCTGGACGACGGTCTTGGGGAAGACGTCGGCGGCGGCCTCCATGAAGGCGTCCATGAACGAGACGGCCTCGTCAAAGGACGCGCGGGGGCGTTTCAGGCCGAGATACAGGGGGTCCTCGCGGATCGACTCGTTATTTGTGCCCATGCTGACGTTAGTGGTTGCCTACAGCCGTCGACGTACTCAAGGACAACGGGGAGGGTGCCGGAGGGGTCGAGGCCGCCACCGGCGACGTAGAGGTTGAGCTTGCCGACAGAGATGCCCATGCCGCCAAGGCCGAGGTCGCCGAGGCCGAGGATACGCGATCCGTCCGTGACGACAATGATCTGGGGCTGGTTCTTCTGGGTCGCGGCATACTCCGAAAGGATCTGGCGCAGCTGGTCCTGTGACATATGTCAGCACGGACCGTCAAGGACGCGTCTGTCTCTCCCGTGTCGGTCGCGGCCGGGCGGGCGCCACAGGCACACAACGTGTTGGGGATGGGGACACAAGCCACTCACCTTGTCGTCGATGGACAGGTACAGACCCTCAGGCCCAGAGTAGACCTGCGAGTACTTCTGGCACGCCTCGCCGACCGTGGGCGTGTAGACAATGGGGGCGCTGGAATCCGTCAGCATCGGGTCTCGGTCGTCCGCGTTGCGTCGCTCATCCGTCTTCCGCGTTCCGTCGTCCGTGACACGGACGACGGATCTGGCTTGGCCCCAACCGTCGCACCAGTCGTGCGACCCAAAAAAGTTGGGGCCCAACACACAGGTTGGTGGCCAGTGCGAGGACGTGACTCGCAGTGACTCGCAGTGACTCACAGGTTCACGAGGTCGGCCTGGAGGGCGCTGAAAAACAGCTCGGGGTCCTCGCGTCGGACACGGGAGAGCAGCGAGTGCTTCATGAGCGGCGTGGGCTGGATATCCAGCTGGTGCTGGAGACGCAGCAGGCTCTGCTCGCGGTTGATGCGCGGGCGGGTAAGGGTGGCGCCATTGCCGAGGGCTGTAGGCGGTGGTAAGCGATTTAATCCCCTGATTGAATGATCGACTCGAGATAAAGCCAGGACTTACGGAGACGCAGCGAATTGGACTTTGGCGTCAGAGGTGGCGTTGGGCCGCTGGCGGGCAGGTGCGCACTGAGCTTGTGCGAGGTGGTGGTGGTCGACATGGTGCGAGCTGTAGTGTTAGAAATCACGTAGAGAGGGATGGAGCGAAAGACGGAAGTGATGGTGGAGAACGGGGAATGGAAAGAGTGATTAGGACGAGCACCACAGCCGTGGTGTGGGGCCGTGCACATGGCAACGGAAGAGACTATTTGGGGGGTCGGCCGTGACGGGCATGACCGGGGGGGGGGGGGGGCAGTGATTATGTGGTGATCAAGCAGGACGTGGGCAAGGGGGAATGCGCAAGACGTACAGAGCGAATGGCGGGGGCTACGTTGCCAATAGCCGTTGGCAGTGGGCGCGGGCTTTGTGGTGGTGATGTAGGTGATGTTGCGGCGTGCGGTGGTGGTGACAGCAGTGGCAGAGGAGATACGAGTTGATGCAGAGGATGCTAGTGCAAAGCGCTGAGAGGCAGCGGCGCGGGACAGTAGAGGCATGAGGGGGAAAAGTGGGAAGTGGACGGAAGAGTCGTCCTTTTATAGAGAGTTGAAGGAGAGATGTGTGTGTGGGCTAAGAAGAAAACGCGCAGTAGTGGTGGTAGTGGGATGATGGATGGTGGTGTGTGGTGGTGACCAGTGACCGCCGGTGGGGTGATGCGTGGTGCACGGTGGTGCAAGCTGTGTGCGTGGTGGAAAGTAGCCGTGGGTGTCGTTGGGGCTTGGCTCGTGCGCCTGTTGGCCCTAACCGATCCGGAATTGTGTCCCCTGCAAAGGCGTCGTACCCGAGCTGCACCGAGCTGCAAGACTGCGATTACTACTGACGCGACGACTGGCGTTGGCGTTGCCGCTGTCGTGATGACTCGAACGCTCCTCTTCAGGCACACATCCAAAAAAAAAAAGTTGTAATCTGACCGTGGCACCCGGGTGAGCAGCGCAAGCCGCGTTCCTGCGCGGCCTCCCCCCCCCTCCTTGCTTCTGCTCTCACGTACACACGTTGTTTCTACAGCCAAGCGCACTCTGCACCATCATTGCATGCATGCATGCCTGTGTCGTCGCGACCAGATCTCATACTTTGGCGACCCCCGTGCGTCGAGCGAGAGGTGTGAGTCGAGTCGGTTGTGAGTAGTGACGCCACCAGCGACGCCTGACGCGACGGAGTGGGGTTGCCTTTGGTTGCTAACCTCCTATTCGATAGATTAGGGCGGGTTTTGACCTTTTGGGTGGCAATGTGTAATCTTGGACTGGTATTGGTCCGGACGTGACTACTATCCCGGTCTCTCCCGAGTCCGTTTCAAACCACCGGCCCCCCAGCCATTCCTCAGCCTCAATGCGTCGTCGCTGCGCTGCGCTTAGCGCAATGCCTACGCAAACGCAACAGACATCTCGGCAAGGTACGGAAGGGGCGCTTGTGTGAGCTTGAATACGAGTAGTGCAGCAGCGCAGCAGCAGTCGTCGTCGTCGTCTTCCGCGGTGATTGAGTTGCGCTGTGCCCCGCGTACTTCCCCGGATGATACCGGTTACACATCCACCTGACACCTGACACCGGGGCCCACCTCCACCAAGTGAGTCAACAATGCCGCATACAGTCGATAGCCGAACCAACTGTGGTCACGGCTACATGTACAACCGGAGTCATTGAGCGAGAGGGTATCTTGATAGGATGATAGATGCTCCAGCGATCGCCTGCTCTAGTTGATCCACATTGACAGCTCAAAGCTAGTCATTCCTCGCCGCTCGCGATCTCACAGCAGCTTGACGTCGCACGTACTTGCCCCATCCCCATCACTTCCTCCCCAAACCCCATCCAGTAGCTATTTCAAGCCCGCATTCGATACACTGCTTCCGTCATTTCGAACTATGCCCACCGTATACCACTGTGCACCCAAAAAATGTTCGAAAATGGCCCCAGCCTTATCGAATCTAAGCGGGGTCATGTGTCCGCCCCGCGGCGTCTTACGCCTGCTTGTAGAATTGTAGAACGATCACATGCATCCGTCCATGCGGCGAGTTGAGCGGCACGGCACGCTCGGCCCCAGCTCACACGCACACTGCATCTGACGACAACGGCATACGCACCCCAACACGCCCCTTTGCATCAGAATGCACAACGCCTCATGCGAAACTCCCCGAGCCCAAGTATCTTTCGATTGCCGTGGCGTGGGCTTGCCTAATTGTTTACCGGAACGTCGCCGTCACGTCGGTGTCCCCGTGACACGTCGGGTTTGGGTCGAGACAAAAGTGCAAAGCATGCACAGCGCACATCAAGTAGTATGCCGTATCACACATATTCCGCCTCCATGACACCCGGTTATGCCTGTGCGCGGTGCTCGACATTCCCGCCGGCTAGATTGCTCTGTATCCGATGTCTTGGCGCGCATGCCTCGAGCAACTACTTTTGTTTGTGACGGCCGGTCTGAGGCAAAATTACATGCCACGGATACGGCACGGCACAGCCCCTAGTTGCCGGGTATGTATGAGCAGATGTGACGACGGCGCGACGAAACGGCCTCACAGTCTCAGACACGGTGACTCTTGGGCGTGTGTGTGTGTGGCCGTGGCGAGCTCGTGTGAGCTGGGGGATACACTGGGCTCAAGCACAACCCGCAACATCTTCACTTGCTTTCCTCCCAACGTCGTAAACAGGTTTTCCACGTATGTTCTGATGAAGGCTCTACTCGCTCTACTCGCACGCAGCACTCAGCATGCGGCGCCAACGACCCGTGCGTCGATATCCGTCTCGGCTATCAGACCTCGGGTCGGCGTGAGCGGGGCTACAGCGGGTCTCGCGAGGGCATGCCACCTGGGCGTGCCAGCGCCGCTCGCCGCGTCGAGCAGCGCCGAGTCATCAAGTCCACGTTGCACGGCGCGCACAGCGTCGAGCCGCGAGTTGTACGCTGGGGGGCAGGCGGGCGGAGCATAGATGTGCTCGCCACCCCAGACAACGTTATTCACCGGGGCGCAATCCCGCGGAGCACCCCGCCGAGCACACCTCAGCTTCTAACTGTATTTGCGCTGCCCACTACGTACGCAATAATATGAACCGGCCGTGCACTCATGGTCCGCTCTCGTGGCCCGATGGCGGGAAGGCTGGAGGGGATGTAGAATCACGCTCGTTGTCATGTGCACGGTCTCATGACGATCACTGCCTGCAGGGGTCAGGACCACTGCCGCCGGCAATTTAACAGCTGGATTTCTCGTTACACCGGGGGTCGTGTGGTTTTACATATGTATGATGGCGCAAACTCTGCAAACTCGCTGCAGCATGAGGGCATGTATCAATCCCGCTGTCATAACGTTGCACGCCGCCGCTGTTTATAACCACTACTTCACTGCAGATGACGACGACGTCGTGGCGGCCGAAGCAGCCCGTGGCAAAATGACGTGCGGTTACCCCGGACTTTACCCCGCATGGCGACGACCAACGAGGTCAGCCTGAACGTAGACGCTAGACGGACTCGTCCGACACCAGCGTTCCGTTCAACACACCATTCCTCGCGCCTCACTCCGTTCGCTCACACCGACGTCGTCGTCGCCGCAGGTATAGCTGACGTCTGTGAGAACGGCGGCCCTTCCACTTTGCGACAGCTTGCTCTCCGTTCTCTTCCCAACGCCTGCTCTCGTTGCTCGCACATGTGGATGGATGCGCCATGAGCGGTCCACCAGACGACAGCGCGTTCCTGCTGGGCGCGAGCAGCTTTAATGCGCCGATGACGGCCGTTGTGCAGTCGCATTACGATGCGCCGGCCGACACCGACCGGCCGGTACGTTTGCGCTCCTTCCGGCGTAATGTGCGCCGAGCCAAGATTGCGTTGGGCATCTCACTCGCGGCGTCCCTCGTCACGGGTGTAGCGCACATAACGCACCTCCCCTTTCCTCGGACACTGGGTTGGGGGCGCGGTGCGGACAAGTGGCTGCCCGCGGCGCGATGGGGCGCAGACGCCCTCATTCTCGTCCTAACCGTGAGTCCAACCCGCCGCGCCAACTCTGACAGGAGATTGGGAGTACGGTGCTGTACCTCCTCACACTGCTTCACCGGCCGTTTCCTGCGCGGCTGCGGCCAGCGGACCTCGGCGGCCTGGCGAATATGCGGATACACCGGCTCGCGTGCGTGGGTATTTTTCTTGCGGCGCTCGTGTCCATCGTCGCCCACATGGCGCCTACAGTCGCGTACACGCTCACGACGAAACGTGGCGCGCCGCCCGTAAACGCCTACCTCCTGGCATCGGGACGCCTTCACATGGCGTCTATCGTGGCGACGTTCTTCTCCGTCGGGTGCATGCGCCGCGGACCCCTCCTGCGCGCCCGCCAGCCCAACCTCGGGACGTCATTCGGAATTCGGTCCAGCCCCAGCACCGAGTCGTTTGACTGGCACCGCTTCAGCCTCGACATGGACGATGACCCGCGCTTGTCTAAAGTTATTGACTATGGCGACTCGTCAATGCTGACTTTTCTTACCCTCGGATATGTGCGTTTTGCCCTGTGAAGGAAGGGCTGATTCCCAGAGCATCAACCTCGCCAAACGTAGCCTCGAGGTGGACCAGCTTACGCAGCGCGACCTCCCTCTACTTGAGGAGTGGGTGCGCAAGAGCGGTAGCGAGTATCTCACGCGTCTTGATCCCCGCGGTAGCCACTTTCAGCGCGCGACTAGTATGGGACTCGTCAAGGCGCTCTGGGCCGGCCGAGGCTGGACAGTCTTCATCAGTACGAATGTGTCTAAGACTCTACTGACGTCGCAGCCTTCGTCCTTGAGACAGTCAACGTGTTTTTCAGCTTTATGATGATTGGCGCTCTGCACGAGCTTATCGACTCGTTTGACAACCCCGACCACAGCTACTCGTACCTCATGTGCTGGGGTATGCTCGTTGGGCAAGCTGTTGGCGGTAAGCTTGATTTACCGTCTGTAGAGCTCATGCCCAGTCATTTTGTCAGCGTACCTCTGGGTCCGGGAGAACTACCTTCTCCACAATCCTGTCCGCATGACTCTATCCTGCATTGTGAGTTCGCTTTGTTGGAATCATCTCACGCAGCTTTACGCCAAGATCCTCCGCTCGACCGACGTCAAGGCAATGGAGGCGCAGCACCTCACGTCCTCGCAGGACGAGAAGGAGAACAAGGGCCGGAGCCAGGTCATGAACCTGCTCACCATCGACACGGGCACTGTCGCTTCAATGGCGACGTATCTCTGGAACATCACCAACGGCATCACCCGGCGTAAGACCCCGTCGTCGACACCAGCTCACCGCAGTCGCACTGGGTCTCATCTTCATGTACAAGATGCTAGGCTACAGCTCGGCCATTGCTCTGCTCTGCATTCCCCTGTTCGCTCCCATGTCCGTGTGGATTGCAAAGCGCATCTATGGTGAGCCGGGGCTTGAGGACGCAGCTGACATCAGAGTGCGACAAGGCATGGGCACGCGCGCGCGACGCACGGACTGGCGCGATCAAGGAGTTTTTGGCCGGTATTAAGGTTATCAAGGTGGGATGCGAGCTGGATCCGCGCTTACGCCTAGCTCAACGGCTTTGAGGACTATGAGATTCGCCGCGTCGGTGCACTGCGCGACATTGAGACCACCTGGCAGCGATGGCGGTATACCCTGGGTACTCTGTTCAACGTCGTAGCGGACGCGCTGCCCAACGTCGCCATTGCCGCGACGTTTGTCTTCTACACCAAAGTACTCGGGAACGAGCTCGACCCGGCCACAGCCTTCGTCACTGTCGTCGTGTAAGCTGGGATGCGCCGTTCTAGCTGACCCCAGGTTTATCAATGTCAAGGTTGGCCTCGACGCGATCCCCAATGCCATTGACGTCGTGCTCAACAGCAAGGTCGCGCTCGACCGTCTGAGGAACTACCTCAACCAGCCCGAGGTCGCCGTGAACCAGGAGGACGTGTCTGACGGCATGGTGGCGATGGACAATGCTACGTACACGTGGCCTGCAGCCGAGGAGATGAGCCCCGCCGTTGACGCCGCGACCGTGTTTCGCATGCGCCGGGTTACGCTCTCGCTGCCGCCGGGCAAGGTGACACTCGTGTGCGGGCCATTAGGCTCGGGCAAGACCTTGTTTGTAAGTCGAAAGGAGGAACCACGCTCATAATGCAGCTCCGGGCACTCCTAGGCGAAGCCAAGCTCGACAGCGGACACATTATCGCGCCGCGCTCGGCTACCGACGCGACACCACTGGAAACATCCAAGCAGCGCGTACAATGGACCAACGAGCTATGGCTCAAAAACTCGGTAGCGTACGCGCCGCAGATGAGCTACATTCGGCACGGGTCGATCCGCGACAACATCCTCTTTGGCCTGCCGATGTGGGAGGAGCGATACAGGGAGGTCCTGCGGCAGTGCTCGCTCGAACCGGACCTCGAGCTACTCGTAGACGGCGACAAGACCGAGGTTGGCGAGCACGGCGTCAACCTCAGCGGCGGGCAAAAGGCGCGCATCAACCTCGCTCGATGCGTCTACTCGCGCGCAAAGACAATGTACCTCGATGATGTCCTCTCCGCCGTCGACGCGCACACGGCGCAGTTTATCGTCGACGAGTGCTTGCGTGGGTCGTTGCTCAAGCACCGTACAGTCGTCCTCGTCAGCCACCACGTCGACCTAGTGCTCCCCGCCGCGGGCTACGTCGTTGCTCTTGCCGACGGGCGTGTCCAGGAGGCGTGCTCTGCGCGAAGAGCGCACGTTGCGTCTCTCATGGCCCTAACGTCGCCCACCCAAACGGCCGACGAATTGCCAACGTCGCCCGTGTCGCCTATCCACTCGCTGCTGCCGTCGGAAGCCCTGGGGACGCTGGACACGTTGGTGCACCTCGACAGGGACGCGCACGAAGCGCCGTTCGACGAGGGCGAGCTCGTAGACGAGATGGAGCTCGACGAGATCCTCTCAGAGGAAGCAGACGAGCGCGACCCGTCCCGCCCCCGCGAGCTCTACACCGTCGAGCACCAGGCCAAGGGCCATGTCAGCCGGGGCCACTACTGGCTCATGTTCGCTGCGACGGGTGGGTTAGGATATTGGATAATCTTCACGTTGCTGTACGGCGGCACCAAGTTCATCTCGTTCTCGCTCGACTGGGTGATGAAGATCTGGACAGAGGACCCAGACCCCAAGCCCCACCTCGACTACTACATCAAGCTCTTCCTCTGGGGCAAGGTCGCGTGGGTACTCGTCGGCGCGTGCCGGTGGGTATGGCTGTACGGCGTGGGCAACGTTGGCTTTTATTCTGGCGCGACAAAGAAGATCCACAGGCGTCTGTTCAGGACTATTGCGCAAGCGCCTATTTCCTTCTTCGAGGTGACACCGCCGGGCCGCATCCTCAACGTTTTCTCACAGGACGTGCGCCGCCTCGATACCCAGTCAGCCGACGAGTTTGGGCGTACCGTGTCCGAGTCGCTCCGCGTGCTCGTCTCGGCGGGTACAGTCAGCTGGGCATCCCCAGTCATGCTGCTCGTCCTCGGGGCGTTTGGCGCGCCGCTCGCCATGGTCGCTAACCGCCTTGGCAAGCTGCGCACCAACCTGCGCCGCCTTGCCGCCGTGGCCGACTCGCCGCTTATCAGCTTGTACCACGACTCGATCGACGGGGTGGTCATGCTGCGGGCATTCGGGCTGCCGCAAGCCATGACTGAGGGTCTGCAGGTGATTATCAACCGCTCGCGAACGGCCGAGACGTGGAACTGGATCTGCTACAACTGGGTGCGCGCGGTGGTCATGAGCATCTCGAGCGTGTTTGTCGCCATGACAGGTTTTGTTTTGATCGGGCGCGACATCTCGCCCGCCTTTGCTGGGTTTATTCTCAACTTTGCCGCTCAAGTCTCCGTAACCCTCTTCTCCCTTGTCGACCACTTTATCAACCTCGAACAGACGTTTGTCTCTGCCGAGCGTGTCAACTACTATATCCAGAACACGGCGCAGGAGCCAGAGAGCGGGATAAAGCCGCCGGCCGGATGGCCGACGCAGGGCCGCATAGACATTCGGAACCTCAGCGTGCGGTACGCGCCTGATCTGCCCGACGTGCTGCACAACATCAACCTCACCATTGAGCCTGGCCAGCGCGTAGGTCTCGTCGGTGCGACAGGCAGCGGGAAGAGCACGCTCGCGCTGAGCCTGTTCCGCGCCGTCGAGCCGACGGGCGGCTCGATCGAGATTGACGGTATCGACACGGCCGATATCGAGCTGCAGGCTCTCCGCCAACGCCTCAACATGGTCGTGCAGGACGGATCGCTGCCGAGCGGCACGCTGCGTAACGCGCTCGACATTTCGGGCGAAGCCGACGACCACGAGGTGTACGATGCCCTCCGAAGGGTCCATCTCCTCCCCAACGTCGTCACCGAGGACGACGTCAAGACCAACCCGTTCGCCAACCTCGACACCTTTGTCGCGGCAGGTGGGTCAACCCAGGAAAGGAGTAGCTCACGCCCAGAGGGATCAAACTTTAGCCACGGGCAGCGGCAGCTGTTGTGCCTCGCGCGCGCGCTACTGAAAAAGTCGCGTGTCCTGGTCATGGACGAGGGTGGGTGCGGGGGTTTGGAGTGGTCGCTGACTGCCAGCGACGTCGTCTGTGGACTTTGAGTGCGTCTCGAGAGGAGTACGCAGGCTAACCCCCAGAATGGACGCCAAGATCACGCAGACGATTCGAGACTGTTTCGCACACACGACGATGTTGGTGATCGCGCACCGTCTCGCGACGATTGTGGCTTTGTAAGTGGCTCTCAAGACACGTCGCAGGCTGACACCAGCGACCGCGTTGTGGTGCTCTCGCGCGGGCGGATTCTCGAATACGGTAAGCTTAACGGCACTAGACGTTGCTGACATTAGACAACCCCCTGGTACTGATGCAGCGCGAAAGCTCGGCGTTTCACGCGTTGTGTATGGCACAGGGTAAGGACGAGTTTGACCGGCTGTTAAAGGTCGCCGGGGGTAGCAGTAGCAGTAGGTAGCAGTAGGTAGTAGAACGCGACGCGTACACTTGCAACTTGGATGACCCCGAACTCTGTTACGCTGTCCTGACGGCCACGGCCCATGTGAGATGTTCCAGGGGTAGGACATGACCAGAGCGAGGGGTATACATGAGCGTCGTGAGCTGTCGACATGACCTGCACGTCGGGTGTTGCGTGTTGCACTGCTTTGGGCGAGCGCGACCGCGTCGTACACTGCCTGACACTGAAGACTGCGAGACTGACACGGCCACGCGCGCAGCAACCAAGCGATACACCGGGCTTGGAAACAAGGCACGAGGACGATAAAGACAGGTCATTCAAAGCTGGGGTGACGGAGGATGGATAATTCCGCGTCGGTGCGCCGTTTCTACCTCCCCGGTCTGTCCCTGATCTACTGTTTTGGCGATCTTACGGCAACCCCAGGGCGCAGAGCCGCAGAGAGAGCCGAGCCAAAACGTCGCACGCGCGCGACTGGGCGTGAGCGACAAAGGTCAATGCGCGTCTCACCTTCCCTTGCAGTCATTGTCACCCGGAGGAGACAGGGAAAAGTATCACCTGTATCAGGCTCTGTGTTGTACCAACTCTATGCCCAAAAGGGTTTGTGGGAGGTGCAAGCTTGTTAGAGTGAGTGTACTCGAGCTGTGTGGCGCGTGTTGTGGTACACAGCAAGAGCCGAGGCACATTGCTGCGGGTGGCGCTGAAGCCATTACGATCTCCCATCTAGATCCTAATCCCACAATCCTCAATGGGTAATTAATCGAGCGTGAGTCAACTGCTGTAAGCCTCTGTCGCTGCGCCCTTGTGTCTTCCTTCCTTCCTTCCCTATTTGCCCCTCTCCCTGCACACACACGTCCCGTGACGCGCGACGGTTTGACTTTTGGGCCCTGGCCTGACCTTCCCTCCTTCCCTCTTTGCCCGGTCGCTCCCTTGTGTCCTTCCCCCCACAACAACATCTCACTGCCCAGTAACGCGTGTGCACCGCCGCCGTCGTCGTCGTCTTCTTCTCTTCTGCGCCTCCCAAATCTACATACATATATCTGTCAACACTCTCGCCATCCCTCTCCTGATTTCTCTCCATCCCTCATCCTTTGACCTTCAACACATCTCACAACCTACCAACCCCCAACCACCACCACCACCACCGCCACCACAATGAAGCTCGCTGTCGTCTCGTCCCTCGCCCTCGCCGCCGTGGCTCTCGCCAACGCCGACCCGGCCATCACCGCCGCCCCCCAGGCTGCCCGCGACCTTGAGGAGCGCCAGGGTAAGTCGACTCCCAAGTCCTGCTCGTGTCGGCGCCTCTGCGGTGGCCACCACGCCGTCTTGACGCGTCGACGACTACGTCGTGTGATTCGCGTACCCGTGAACCACACCCCGGTCGTCTTTGCCCACTTTTCTGCGAGGGGCATGTGCTCAATCCAATCCCCCTCTCTCCTTTCCCCCACGTGACGACTAACGCACAGACATTGACTCGATTCTGTCGAACGCTGCGTCGCTCGGCTCGTCGATCGCCAACGAGATCACCCAGAACGGCGGCTCGATCGCTACCGACAACATCCCCTCGCTCTTCTCCGAGGCCACCCAGAACGGCGGCTCGGCACTCCAGTCGCTCACTGCCTTGGGCGGCGACGCTGCTTCCAAGGTCACCTCGGCTGTCGAATCCGGCGCCGCCGATGCCACTTCGGGTGCCGCCGGCGTTGGTGAGAAGATTACCTCGGGTGCCGCCGGCGTTGGTGACAAGATCACCTCGGGTGTCGGCGCTGCCGGCGACAAGGCTACCTCGGGCGCTGGCGCCGCTACCTCGGAGGCCGGCAAGGCCGCTGGCTCGTCCGCCTCGTCTCTCCTCTCGAACGGCATGGTAGGCACCACCGCCGCCGGCCTTGCCGGTCTCGCCGTCGGCGTCGTCGCCCTCGTTCTGTAATCAAGTCTACCTTGAACTACTCTCGGCGTTCCCTCTACGCGGCTCTTCGCGCTCCGCATGCGCGCGCGCGCCCCGTCCTTAAACTAGAAACTCGTGCATCCTCGCACACTTCTCTCTTTGGTTAGCTAGATTCCCGCCAATTAGTATGGCATGCATCTCCGCTGCGCGCGTCTGTGTGTATTGTGACTTTTGCGTGTTTCGTGTTGACATGGTTTGGTTCCGCAGCGCATGCACGCACGCACGCACCGCATCGCATTGCGGTGTTGCGCTTGCGGCGTATGCGGAGCAGGCCTGCATCACTGCTTTGGCGGTCCGGAACGTCCGGAGCAACCTTTGACCCTGCAGGCATGACGTGGGGAAGCCATGTGCTTGCTCGCGTGGTCAGCGGTGGAGGCAGGGCCTGGCGCAGGCGGGGCCCTTGTCTGGTGCCATGGGCCAGCTGGGTGCATCCGTCGACGTGTGAGTGATGGTGGTCACAGCGCACTACGGCTTGACGTTAACATCACCACGTCCTCGGCAGGATGTTCAAGCTGCTGAAGGACCTGACGCGGGCGCCGGAACCGTTATCGGGGAGCCCCGAGCTGGCGCGCGAGCCACGTTCGCCCGTCGTACGCTCCCCGCTCTCGCCCACCGGCCTCGCACCCCTCAACACCAACAACCTCCAGCTGGGCAACGCCCAGTTTTCGTCCCCGCTCTACGCCGCGCACCCTTACACCAAGTACTCGCTTCCCCCTGCTGAGGCGCCCGAGCCCGAATCAGACCCACATGCCCTCGAGATTGTGCGCCTCTTGCAGTCCCTCAAGGACGTCAGTGGGACCATGGCATATGTCGAGGTGAGTACGAGCAGGGGCGCAGCGCATAAGCGCTGTGACTGTGTGATGCGCCGATATGTTGGGGATAGAGTCCGCGGCGTGCATCGCCTTGCTGCCGCTGACAGCTCGTCGCACCGCTCGCGCTGCTCGTCGTCGCTTGCGCCGTCGAGCAAGACGACGCTGTTGATGCTCGGACACATACGCGGAGAGTTGTGATGTTGTCTCCTCCGGCCCGAGTCCCACTGACAGCAGACACTCTCGCACATGCTCATGGTCCCCAGCACGCCGGCGTCTCGGCGTGCGTTTCGGCGGCACGACGGCTTTGCGCGGTTGCTGGACGTCCTGCGCGGTCTGGCATGGACGGCGCGCCCCGACGCAATAGCCGAGGACGAGTGGACGGTGTTTGAGGTTCAGCGCGCCGAAGGTCTGCGGCTGTGGTTTGAGGTCCTGGCGTGGGCAATGGGCGACCGCGCGGGCCAGACAGCCTTCGAGCGCTTGGGAGGGTACATGTCCCTCCTGCCGCTGCTGCAGCAGCTGCACGCGCCAAAGGACGACGCCTGGCCCGACCCAGATATCATGGGTCTCCTGCTCGCGCATATCCTTGGTAACAACTACACTCTGCGCGCTGTCTACTCGGAACCCGTTGTCGGCGCCGAGAGCAAGCTCAAGGAAGTCACGCTCCGCTGGCCACGCGGCCTGCCACTCGTATGGCAGTATCTCTGGGGCATGCCGCGCAACAGAGACAAGGCCAGACTGACGGACCAAGACGAGAAGGACGGCAAGCCCCCACCAGACCTCTACGGCGTGCTTGAAGCCCAAGCCCCGCCGACCGTCATGCTCACCCTCCGCGTGATCCTCACCATCGCCCAGTCGTCACGCGCAAACCTCGTACTCGTGTGCCAGTACCTCCCCCAGCTCCCCGATTTCCTCCTTACCCGCGTTTACGGGTTTGAGCCCGAACGCCAGTACGACGTGACTTTTCCCCCCCGCGACGAGTGGTACCAGAACGCACACGCCGAGGCGAAACTCGTCGCACCCGAGTACACTCCTCCCCCGCCTCGATGGCGTAGGCTCTACCTCGCGCTCCTCGAAACACTGCTCACAGCCGGCATCACGCCCCGCACCACGTGGTGGCTGTTTCAGCTCGTGCGCAAGGTACCACCCAAGGCTATCCCCACTGCCGAGCCAGAGAGCATTACGTCGAGCGGCGCCGCCACGCCCGTGGGCCGACCCAGCTCGCCTACGGGTGCGGCAGCGCCAAGCAGCACCAAGAAGAAGCCCACACTCAAGCTCAAGGTCCCGTCGACGCCGCGCGGCGAAAAGCTCGACGACGAGGTCCTGGGCCTGATCCAGTGCGCGATGCGGAGCCACAACCCGCACGCGTTCGCGTTCCGGTCCGCGCCGCACCTCGAAGACGGCGGTCTGGAGATTGACGAGCTTGGACGCCCCTTCCCCAACAGTACCAAGGGGTTCCTGTTCTCGTGCTGGGTCAACATTTCGCACCTCAACGACGGCGTCGTGCTGCTGCATCTGTCGCAGGCCGGGCGGAAACATCCCTTACTCCAAATTCGCATCCTCGAGAATTCGCAGGTGGGCATCACGTCCACGGCGTTCTCGGAAAAGGAGACGGACGAGGCGCCCCCCGAGGTCGTGTGCGGCGCGCCGGACGCACTCGTGCCTCACTGCGAGTGGGTCCACTTCGCCGTTGGCTGCCGAAAGGGCCGTAGCGCGTACGGCGGCGGCGAGGCACGCATCTTTATCAATGGCCAGCGCGTAGGCGCCGTCCGCGTCACTTACCCCGTTCCCCGACCCGGCCAGCGCGAGCCGCACCAGCACGGCCACTTCCGCGCGCCGCCATCCGAGGGCGTGCGCGTCAGCGTTGGCCGCGCGTGGCCAGGCATGGCAGACAAGAAACGCGACGCGTCGCTGTACGCTGAAAACCAGTGGATGCTGGGTCGGACCCTGCTTCTTGAAGAGGTCGTCACCGAGGACCTCGTCCTGCTCATGCACCATCTTGTGGGCTGCGAGGCAAAGTTCGCGAGCTGACAGCAGGGACCTAGATATTACGGCAACTTCCAGGAGGCGCTGGGCAAGTTCCTCACTTACGAAGACGCGACGACAATCAACCTGCACCTGCACTCGCTCGCGACTGCCGCGCAGCAGCAGGCTGTCGCGCTGCTGCCTGCCAACTCGGCGCTGGTGCGCGCCATCACTGCGGGGCCCGCCATCGTCGAGGACAACATCATGCTCTCGCTCGCGGCCAAGGACGTGCTGGCAGCGCCGGGCGAGGACGTAATGGTGCTCAACGGCGCGGTACCGCACGCGTCGCGCGCAAGGGACTTTAAATACGGCCGCGCCCGCGTCGTCGGCAATATCTTTGGATACTCGGTCGACGACATGGACACGACCGTGTCGACTGTTGGCGGCGCGGTAGTCGTGCTCAAGATGATCGATCTCGCGCAGGACACTCAGCAGCTCAACGCCACGCTCCACGTCCTCGTCGACATGCTCACGTACTCGTGGAGCGCGAGCGAGGAGATGGAGAGGATCCGTGAGTCACCCAGATGATTATGCTAATGTAAGACGGTTACGACCTGCTCGCGGCGATCCTGCGCCCGAAAATGGCCACAATGATGGACGAAACGTGCGCTACCCTTCTCCTCGACTTCCTCGGCGTCGACATGACCGATCCAGAGTGAGTCGGTGGAGATGTCTTGAGCTGACCCCAGCTCGGCCCGCGTAATCTGCTCGGCGGGGTACAAAGCGCTCTGCCTCAACTTTGAACTCTGGGCGCTCACGCCGCTTCCCGTCCTCAAACTGTTCTTACAAAACTTTGACTATTTGCTCGACAAGTCGCGTTTCCGCCGATTCAACCTGCTGCGGACGTTCCAGAAGAGCAACCTTGTGCGGCGCATTTTGTACGCTGTGCGCTCGGGCTTTTTCGAGCCAGCCGCCATACCGTTCGTTGTTGACACGCTGCGGCTCGCACTCACGAGCCGCTGGAGCGCCGAAGACGCCATCAAGCCAATCTTTTCGTACCTTGTCAACGCCCTGTGCCAGAGTAGGTTAAAACGCGAGGTTTTCGCTGACGGGAGACACGGCGCCGTCGTACCTGATCACGACGGCGGACCCGACACCGTCGCAGTACCCCGCTGCGCTGGTCCTCAAGATGATGGTCGAGCTGATGGGCGCCAACGCCAAGCGGCTGATCAAGCTGAACCGCGCGATATCGCTGCACAGACTGCTGGTGATATTCCTGCAGAGCAACCCTGCGCCGTTTGTGGTCAGCCCGTGTCTGGACATTCTTGCGCTGTGCATGACCACGCCCGGTATGGAAAACTTCCAGCGCCACTTTGAGGGCGAGGGCGGGTTCGCGCTGCTGGCACGTACACTCGCGCCCGTGTGGGACGAGCATATCCAGGACGTGGCGTTTGGTATGCTGTTTGGGCCTGCCGGGCCCGCGGGGGCAAACCTCGCCTGTCCTCCGGCCATCAACAGCATCATGGCTGCGCTCGACATGCTGCTGCAGGCAGCGAGTAACGGTGGTGGCATGGACGAGAGCTCCCTCGCGCGGTCGGTCGGGAGTATTGGCAGTTTGTCGCTCACGCCCGTGTCGCCCGCGCACGGGGCCGAGGATGGTGACGATGACAATGACACCAGACTCGAGAGCCTGCTTGGTAAACTCGCACAAGTTTACCGCCAGTCATCGGCCCTGCGGCGTGCACTCACTGTGCGCCGCATCGAGACGATGCTGCCCGCCATGGTGGACTTTGTCACGCTGTCGACGTCGTCGACGACCGAACGTGCCGCGGCGCGCCGCTCCGCCGCGGTCGAGTGGCTCCAGGCGCTTGTAGACCTCAGCAAGGCCCCAGCGACGATCATTACACAGGTTGGTTGCGCGCGACGGGTGGCGCTAACTCCAGCTCAAGTTGTTGGTTGAGCAGCTCAAGGCGGCGAACACGGGTGCCTCCGACCGCACGCCCACAGGCAGCTTTTCCGGCTCTGCGCCGCTACAGCGTAAACACTCTGGCGGGCTGAGCTCGTCCGTGACGTCCTTGACGAAACTGTCGCAGTCGCCGTCATCGAGTTTGCCTGGCTCGCCTCTGCGGCGGCACCCATCGCAGGACGCCAATGGGCCGATCGCGCGGCTGCGTGCAGGGTCGGGCAACGCGGTCCAGCGCCCTTCCCTCCGGCGCACACTCACAGGCGAAAGCATCCTGAACGAGGAGAGGGACAAGAACGCCGCGTGGCGCATGATCATCCTCTCGACGGACGCGCAGTCACACTCGGCCATGACGAAGGATAGGTGCGTGGGTGTTGTAGGGTAGTGCTGACGGCAGGAAGGAACACTGGCAGAGACTCAACGAGGTCGAGTGGCCGCGGCAGGTTGCCGCGCTGCGCGCGGAAAATGGTGTGTGGGCCGACGAGAGCGACGAGCCCGTCGCGTGGCGCCTCGACGGCAGCGAGGGGCCCTTGCGTATGCGCGTGCGCCTCGAGCGCGTCGAAGAGACACACGCGGCCGCCGGCGGAAAAGCCCGGAATAACCGTGCCAGAGACGTTATTCCCTCCACGGACCAGCTGTCGAGCGCTGTGTCCCGTGTTAACGACGCGCCTTGGGAGGACCCGTTCGCGCTTGCACTCGGCGAGGCGACGATCGAGGAGGAGGCCGGGGCGGATCACGCCACGTCGCCGACTACGCCCGTGACGCCTGTGACGCCAGTCGAAGGTGCCAGCGGCGCCGCAGGAACACCGACGCCGGCTGCGTCGACACCAGTGGCTGCGTCCACGCCCGCGCCGACACCGGCGGACGACAGCGACTCGGCGTCGATGATCGACCCGGACGACGACAGTTCCAACCTCCGCCTCGTAGCCAAGGCGCTCCAAGCCGGCGACACGGTCGACACTGCGCACAACATTGTGCGCATCGTCGGTGTCGACGCCCTCCCGGGCTTGCTCATCCTGGGCCGGCGCAACCTCTACCTCATCGACGGGCTTGTGCAGACGCCCGACGGGCAGGTAGTCGAGGCCGAGCACGCGCCCAAGGACGTGCTGAGTATACCGTCGGGCACGCTGGCGGACCTGGACAAGGGCGACCAGCGCTCGCACCGGTGGCCGTACACGGACATTGTGGAGACCAACAAGCGCGCGTTCTTGTTCCGCGACGTCGCGCTCGAGCTGTACTTTGCCGACAAGCAAAACTTCCTCGTAGTGTTCAGGGACAAGCGCGAGCGCCAGATGGTCGTGAACAAGATGGGTGCCAAGAGCGGCGCTGCGCCCCGCGGCGTGCTCAACAGCTTTGTCCTCGACGCCCTGTCGCGCGCACTCGTCGACACGCGCGAGGCCCAGCTAGAAAGCATGACGCGGAAATGGCAGAACCGCGAAATCTCCAACTTTGCATACATCCAGATGCTCAACCAGCACGCTAATCGTACGCCCAACGACGTCACGCAGTATCCCGTCTTTCCATGGGTTCTTGCGGATTACCAGTCTCAGACGCTCGACCTTACCCGCAAGTCGACGTACCGCGACTTGTCCAAGCCCATGGGCGCGCTCACGCAGGCGCGCCGCGACGCCGCCGTCGAGCGTTACCAGGCGACCGAGGGCGTGGGCGAGACCCCCTTGTGAGTTACGCAACGGCTTCATCGCTAATGGTAGCCACTACGGGACACACTATTCGTCGTCGATGATTGTGTGCGGCTACATGATCCGCGTGTCACCATTTACGGAGATCTTCCTGGCTCTCCAGGGCGGCACGTTTGACCTGGCTGACCGGCTGTTCTCGTCCATCCCCAGGGCGTGGGACAGCGCGTCCAACACGAACCGCGGCGACGTGCGTGAGCTCATCCCCGAGTTCTTCTACGCGCCCAGCTTCCTGCTCAACATTAACCACCACGATTTCGGCAAGAAGCAGGTATCGGGCGATTCGGTCAACGACGTCGTGCTGCCTCCGTGGGCGCTCAACGACCCGCTCCTGTTCGTGCACATGAACCGCGAGGCGCTCGAGTCGGATTATGTCTCGCGGCACCTTCCCGAGTGGATCGACCTTACGTTTGGGTACAAGCAGCGCGACCCGGACAGCTTCAACTGTTTCCACCCGCTGTCGTACCGCGGCGCAGTGGACCTGGACAAGATCAAGGACGAGAGCGAAAAAGCCGCGAGCACGGCCATTATCCACAACTTTGGCCAGACGCCACTACGCATCTTCAAGGAGCCCCATCCATACCGTATCCTCGGCAGCCGCACGACGCTGCCCGTCGGGCAGCGCTTTGGCGTCGCCGAGCACTGGCAGCTGCTCCTCCGCAGCATCATGCCCATCATGGACGTGCCTACACGCGTGCACCATATTCTCGACCCGCCAGGCGACGGCGCAGGCAAGCCCCGCGTAGAGCAGAAACACCGTCTCGCTGTACCCGGGCACCAGCACCTGAGCGTGCAGTACGGCTTTGCGGACCAGAGCGTGCGCGTGTACGCCCAGGACACGGGCCAGAGGGTGAGTGGTGGCTGGGGACCATGGCTGACTTTAGCTGGTGCACATAGTCGAGGGGATTGACGTTGCGCACGCAGCGTTTGCGAGCCCAACTCTGCTCGTCACCGTGTCGTCGCTTGGCGTCATCACCGCGTGGCGCCTGGGCATCAAGTCTGGCGGGCACCGGCGGGGCGATGCGACGCTGACACGCGAGGCGACGCTGCGGGGTCACGACCGCCCTGTCACATGTATCGCCGTGAGCATGGCGTGGAGTTTCCTCGTGACGGGCTGCGACGACGGCACGGCGTTTGTGTGGGACATGAACCGGCTGCGGTACACGCGCGCGCTCAAGACGCCGCGTCCCGAGGCGATCAACCTGGTGGGCATCAACGAGGCGACGGGACACATTGCGCTCGCGTCAGCGCGATACCTGTACATGTACAGTCTGAACGGGCACGCTATTGCCGCCACGAGCGTCGACGGCGGGCGGTTCCCCGAGATCCGCTTCCTCGACGACGTGGCCGCCAACCGGTCCCGCGAGAACGAACACTTCACAGGCGGCATCACGTTCCTCCAGCGCGAGTTTATCCGCTGGGGCGACGTCCTCGCTGTCGGCGTCGGGTCGTCCATCGCACTCTACCGCTGTGTGCCCGGCGTGCGGCGCTTCGAGGACCAGGAGGTCGAGCCGTGGCGCCTAGTCAAGCAGGGCACGGTCCACCGGTCCGACGAGCACGGCCACGGCGACGTCGCGGCGTTGCGCTTTATCCGGTGAGCCCACACCCCCCCACGGTCCTCACACACCACTAACCTTAGTGAAACGCTTTACGCGGCGTACGAGCCTACGCCAGGCGGCCGCAACTTTCCACTGTACCAGTGGTCCCTTCCGGACGGGACGCAGCGGCACGTGCCCGAGAGCATAGGGGGGTGCATGCAGCCCGAGTGCGGGCGTAGTTTCGGGCTGCTGGAGCCGCGGCGGTACTGCGGCGGGTGCGGCGGCGCCTTTTGCGGGTCGCACGCCCTGCACGTAGAGTACTTTGACCACCGGTTTTGCGAGGCGTGCAGAGCGCAGCTGGCGCACGCCAACTCGATTGGGATAATCGGTAGCCGCGCAAGCCGCGCACCCTCCACGAACGTTAGCGCCACCGCGTCCAGAGCCGGATCCAGATCCGTCTCGCGCAGACACAGTCCCGACCGCTCACACGGCCGCGAGCGGCACGGGTCAAGAGATGGCGTGCCCACACACCGAGCACGTAGCGCTTCCCGTGGTCCCGACTCGGGACGAAACGCCTCGCCCGCGCCACCCGGTGTGTCCGGCTCGGCACCGCCTCTTCCCCCCGCGCCGCCGGCGCCGCACCCGACCATCATCACGACTGTGTCTGACGCTGACGCCGCCGAACCGCCTACGCCCTCCGCGCCCGTCGCAAGCGACCATGTCGTTGCGTCGCCGCTGGAGATGAAGCCGCCGGCATCACCGCCGTCGACAACAGCCGAGGACACCAAGCCAACTAAAGCGCACGCCGCCGACGCCCAGACAAAGTCAACCGAACAGACCGGACCTGTTTAGACCCGAGGTGACCCAGATAGACAGCCGTATTGCCCTAACCACATGCTCGCTCGCATGTGACAGTGCCAGAATGCATGTTGTACAGTACAACGACAGGAGGTGTGTCTACCAAAATGCGCGCGAGGGATGAGTGCCGCCCACGCCGTGGCACGACCCGGCCGTGTCTCTACGGGGTATATCGCGTACACATATGGGGACGGCGAGATGCGCGCGTGCGGTGTCGGCCGCGCCGGCCGTGGGCGTTGGCGTCGTGCAGCGAAAGCTTAGGCGAGATAGTTGCTGACGTTAGCTACGTTCTCGTACACACACTTACTAAGTGTCCTTTGCGTCGCCGCGCTCGAGGTACTCCTTGTCGATGAGGTGGTCGATGGCCTTTTTGATTTCCGACACCTTTGGCGTAAACTTTGACGAGATGGTCTGGGCGACTTCTTGGATGAGCGCCTGGTGCTTCATCGTCTTGCGGGCCTTCATGAGGCGCACGATCGTCGCCTGGTACACAAACTTGCGGTCCTCGTCGACCGACTGGAGTACCTCTGTGGCCTCCTGCTTCTGCTCGGCGCGGATGGGCTGGTTGAGCTGCACGCGGATCTTCTTGGACTTGAAGTTCATGTTCAGATCATACGTGTCCCCGTCGATCACGAGCACCTTGCTCTTGACGAGCAGGTTGAGCTGCGGCTTGAGAATCTTGTCGTCAATCTGCGTCCCGTCGTGGATCTCCTTGTACGTGAGCGAGTCGTTTTCGTTGAACTGCGTCAAGATGGCCATCTGGTAGGCACTCGTCATGAAAATGTACTTTTGGTTCAAGTACGTCGTGCGCAGCTCGTTCTTGGACACGTGCCACAGCCACGTCAGCTTGCGCCCAGAGTGCACGTCGTTGTAAAACTTGGTGAACCGGTCGTGTGTGCGCTGAATCTCCCGCGGGACAGTGTAGTCGGTCTGCTGCGGCACCAGCGGCCAAAAGTTGGTACCCAGCACCATGATGGAAAAGTCGACTTTCGCGTTAGCGCAAAGGATGCAGCAGCGCCGACTTACGGTTCTCAGGCTGGCCCTCGCGCCGCTCCTTCTCCTTGAACTTTTCCGTCAGGTCGCGACCGACGCTCACGTCGCTGAACATGCGCGTGAGCTTGTTCGTGTAGTCGTAGCCGCAGACCTCCTTGAGTTTGGAGATCATGCTCGACTCGGAGTCATCCGACGCCGACATCGAGTTGACGAGACGCTGCGCCAGCTTCTTCTGGTAGAACTTTTGGAACACGTCCTTGTCGTCGATAAACTTGAAGATTACCATGGCCTTGGTGAGCGCCGCCTCGAGCGACTCGGGGTCCAGGTCACGGTTGCTCTTCTTGAGCAGCTGGTCGCAGTAGCTTGCAAGCAACTCGGGCGACTTTGTCGACGTCGTCGCCGCGGCGTTCGAGTTGGTAAAGTCGCGGCACGCCTTGTCCAAGCTCGCGTTAAACCCAATCTCAGACAGGAACGGCCCGTCGAGAATCTCGGTAAACTTGCCGTGCACCGATAGCAGGGCCTCAACGTAGGCTTTGGGGTCGAGCATTTCGGGCTTGCCGTTCTCGTTGACCGCCCCGGGCGCAGGAATGACACGCTCGACCGCGGCAAGACCAGCCTTCTTGACGTGCTCCTCAAACTTGACACGCAGCGAGTCGAGGCCGTTCGGTACTCGGAACAGCAGACCGTACATACGTCCAAGGTCTGGCGTCAGTTGCGTCAAACAGCTGACAACCCACCGTCCACGCGGTCCGCCTCGAGCAGAGGCTGGAATTCGTCCTGCATGATCTTCTCGTGCTCCTTGATGAGAACACGCTCGCACGTTTCCTTGAGCTGAACGTCAGCATTGCATGACCCATAAAACCCACCTCGCGCCGCGTGCTGTCGTGCAGGTAGAGGTTGATGCGGTCGGCCTCCTCCTTGAGGCGGTCCTCGGCCTTCTTCATGTAGTCGGGCACCGAGTTGCTCGCGACAAACGCGGCCGACTCGGCGGCGTAATACTTCTCCGTCGCCTCGATAAAGTACTTCTGGAAGCACTCGGTGTAGACGTCGAGGTTCTGGCGCTGGACGTCGGCGTCGTCGATGCCAAGTGCGACTGGGTGTGAGCTAGACAACCAAAGACACAACTCACCATAGCTCTCAATGACCTTCCTAAGCAGCGAGTTGTCGATGATCTCGCCGTTACGCTGCAGCTCAATCTGCTTGAGGACGGCCTGCGTGAGGCGCGACGGCTCCGAGTCGCTCTTCTGAATGTACTTGAAAAAGTTGCGCTTCCACGCGACCAACGCGAGCTGCCATCAGGAGTGTGCCCCCGTGCGTCAACTCACAGTGTACACGGTGTAGACGTCCTTCCTCCCCTCGTCCTTCTCTCGCTTGACCCAGTGCTTGTTCAGGTAGTTGAACATTTTGTGCAGGTACCCTGCGCCGGTAGTGTATCTGTCCCACTGGCGGGCGTAGTACTTGATGAGCTCGAGGTCGGAGAGCTTCTCGCCCTCCTCGCGCATCTGCCGGCAGTGCTCGGCGAGGTACTGGTTTAGCTTCTTGTACAGGTCTGCGCCCTGTAAGCTCGCCCCGCCCTTGTTCGTGAACTGCACGCCGCCGCGGCTCGGCACAGTGCAGTAGTCGTAGATGGTCGTGTACAGCACAATGTAGTACCCGTACGACATGCCCAGGTGCAGTCTGCCGTCAGCCCCAGCGCGCTACAAATGCACATACCGCGTCATGACGTGCTCCACGCCAGTCTGCAAAAAGTTCCATGCCGTCTGGGCGTTAGTGTTGTTCGGGAGTGCGCGGCGCGGCGCGGCGCAAACGAACCGTAAGGTCAGCATCCCTGTGTGTCAGCAGCGCTCGGCAAAGAGGCAAGTAGCGTCGTGTAGGCAGTCATAGCAAACAAGACGACGCCAGGAAGCCGACGCCGTCGTGCGACCTGGCATGTCCTCTCGACAACACTCACTTGGGAGGCTTGTCAGCCTTTGTGGGCTCGCGCCACGCGACCGTGCTCGACGACGCGGCCGCGGACATGAGTGGTGATATGCAGGGGGCGGGGGGGTGTGAGGAAGAGAGTGGCGCCGAGGGAAACGCGGTCAAGAGAGAGAGAGTGGATATAAGAAGAAAGGCAAGATGACGACGATGACGAGGTGCTTTGCTGATGATGGGACGGGGCAGCAGCGTCGTCGCGACTAAGCAAGCATGGCTCGGTACGTGTATGTGTATGGTGGCGAGAGCGCGTGGGGTGGGAGAAGCTGACGGAACTAAAATGACACGTCAACTTGGGCTGCTGATGCCCCTCTTGTGTCGACTCTCCGCCCAAGCCGGCGTGAAGTACTCCTCCGATGAGCAACTGCATGATGCATACACCTCGTCGCCATCAGCATGCGCCGAGGTTTGGTCATGGCATAGTCATGAAACGAAGGTGATGGTGGTAAATGATGGTAACGCGGTTGGCCAAACTGTAAACAACGACATGCCACAAATCGCATGATCAATTCGCTCCGTTTGCACAATCAATACGATGATGCATCTCTAGCCGCACCAACACACATATGACAACAATGTCTCACTACTTGATAAACCTGGGCGTCAGCATAGCTCAAAAGAAATAGGTAGCGTGAGGAGCCGCGTCGAAGCGATGTCCCTGCGGCCAGGCAAGTGTCCAGGCATCTACCTCCAACGACAACGTTCCCCACGCTCGCCGCGACTCACCGCTGCATGAACTTCTTGTGGAACTCGGACCGCAAGAGGTCATTGACGAACTCGCCCTTCTTGGGCCTGTCGGTAGTGACGGCCTGGTTCTTGAAGATGAGGTCGTCGTCCCAGCGGCGCTTGACGGCGAATCCGCCGGCTGTGGAAGACGACGGCGCGGGGGACGCACCGCCCTGTCCCAGCGCAGCTTGAAGGTTGAGCAGCGGGTTGCCTGTTGCAATCTCCGCTTCGCGGTCCGCGGCCTGTTCCGCGTTCGCCTCGGCTTCCTGTGGCGTTAGCGTTGCTTCGTCATGCCGACGCCCGGGCCCGGCGGCGACGCCACTCACCAACCGCGCCTTCTCCTCGGCACGTTCCTGCTTGATCCGCGCAAGCTCGGCCATGAGCGCCGCCGTGTCGTCCTCGTCATCGCTATCGTCGCTGCCATCAGCCCGGCGCTCTTTCCAAAGTTGACCCACCTGTCATCATCGCTGTCGTCGTCGTCGTCGTCGTCGTCGTCCTGCGCCCGTCCCTTGCCCTTATCCTTCTTCCCCTCGTCCTCGTCTTCGCTGTCGTCGTCGCTGTCGTCGTCCTTATCCAGCTCGGCGGCCTCCTCGAGGATCTTGCGCCGCTTAGCCGCCGCCTCGTCCTCGGTGCCATTCTCGATGGCGGCCGTCGCTGCCGTGGCGGGGAGAGGGGGGAGGCCAGCCGCCTTGCGCTTCTTGTCCTGCGCGGCGCGCTCGGCGGCCGCCAGCTCCGCGCGGAGGTCACGACGCGCGACGTCCGACACGTTCGTCTGCCCAGGCTGTCGGAACTTGAGCTTTGTATGCGACGCTAGCCCCCATTTCGAGACCTGCTGCGACCCCGCCTTGGTCTCCTTCCCCATCGTCGGGTTCCATGTTGGTCGATGCGCCTGCGACATGTTGGGCGGGGAATGGTGGATGCGAGAGTGTGTGTGTAGACGTCAAACTGTCAACAATTCCGACTTTGACGTCGGTGGTGGCAACGAAGGGCAAAGGGGCGGTGATCCAAATACTTCCGTTATGGGACTACGTCCAGAGCCGAACTCCATACCCAGGTCTCCACACAGCCCACAGTACCCAGAGTGCCAGTGTGAGCGATACGACGCATGCATGAATGAAGCGTAGGTGAGAGGGTATGCAATGCAGAGGGTGTCTATCTAGCTCTTCTCAAACCAGCGCCAGGCGGTTTTCCGCTTGGGGTCCTGGCTTTCGGCCTGCTGCTGCTGTTCCATCGCGGCGGCCTGTTCCTCGGCAGCCTTTTGTGCGGCGGCCTCGGCAGCGGCAGCCGCGGCGGCCTCCTCGTCCAAGCGAGCCTTGACGCGCGCAGCCTCAATAGCCTTGGCGCGAACCTTGTCTGCGCGGGCGGACGCGTCCGTGTCCTCGTCGACGACGGTATCTGCGCGGGCGGCGGAGATCTCGTCGGCCTCAGCAGCCTCAGCGGCAGCAGCAGCTTCGGCGGCAGCAGCGCGCGCGGCCGCCGCACGCGCCTTCTGTTCCGCGAGGTCCTTGCCCGCCGCAGCCTCGGCAGCAGCAATTTCCGCAGCGAGGGTCTGTTCCGCCGCCTGACCCGCCGCAACGTCCTCGGGCTTCTCGACCACGAGCGAGCGGAACTTGTCGGCGATATCGCCCAGACCGCCGTAAAACCCGCCGTTGAAGGACTGGAGCGCACGCACAATCTCATCGTCCTCGCGCCGCTCGGCAGGCGTCGGGGTTACGCGCTGGCGGGACGCGCGCATCTCGCGGGGCGGGTTACGGCGTGGCTCGAGACGAAACTTGATCATCTGTGTGTCGCCCGCCGTTGACGTCGATGTGGATGTGCTTGGGGCTGTGCGAAGGGCCGCCTCGACGTCGTCCAGTGCCGGACCGCCGTTCCGCGCATCGCGTCGTGTTCGTGGTGCCGGAATCTCCATTACACCGCTCCCCTCGACGGTCTCGGCGGGGACGGGTTTGAGGAGGCGCACAAAGAGCCTGTGCGAAGGCCGAAGCGTGTCCGCGTCCTTTGGCAGCTCCATGCTCAGCACCACGCCGTACTTCTCCTCGACGGCGCGCACGATCGCAAACGCCTGCGTCATGTCGGGCATCCGGTCAAACGTCCGAATCGCCAGGTGCGTGATTCCCTTGGATGGGTCGAGCTCGGGGTTCGGAATCGTCACTACCGTGCGCCGCGCACCGACGCGGGAACTCGATGCCGCAGCCGCTGTCAACGCGCTCCGCGCTACCGACGCGGCGCCACCGGCCCGCCGTGAAAGTGTCGACATGGTTGGTGTGGTCGAGTGGTTGTCTTCAACTTGCCAAATCGGAAAATCGCCCCTGCCAAAGTGAGCTGGTGATATGAATCTGCTTCCGTCCTCCACCACGGATTTCTGACATGGCAAGTGGGCCAGTGGCCAAGTGGTGGCCAGAGTGTGGTGGCTCATGCATCGTGCTGCTGAGAAGCATGTGACTGTCATGAAGCAGTCATGATGCTCTGCATCAATGTTGGCAAGCGCACTCGTGCGCGTGGGTCTGAGAGGACGCACGCTACGCGCTGCGCTATTATCAGATCATTGTAGAGTTCTGATTCAACTCTCACTCTCCGCAAAACGAGTCCCCGTCAGCATCATGTGTCCCGCCTTGTGCAGCAAACTACTGCAATCAGTACATGGTCTAGGTGACATCTACATCCACGCGGCGCGCGAGCGCAGCGAGTGCGGCGCGGAACGGCGTCAACGATCGGCTTGTCCCGCAACGCCGCCGCGCGGCATCGATCTCCTTCTTTAATCAGGCGGCGATTGCGTCGCCTTCGCCTGGGTCTGGCGGCGGCCGCCGCTTCGCGCTCGCCTGTCGCCTACTCCTTCATCTCGGCGTCGCCGCCCGCGCGCTCGGCAATAGCCTGACGGAGCTGTTTCTGGAAATCGTCCTCGACGTCGTCGTCGTCCCAGTTGTCCTCCCACAGCTGTTCCGCCGGGTTCACGCTACCGCTCAGTGTGTCCTGCACCGTCTTGCCGTCGGCTGGGGTCAGTATCGTTGCCATACAAGAGAGCCCGGGCAGCGCGGCGCAGGGTGAGCTGCCGAAAGCGGCGACCATTGTTCTGCGACGCTGCGCTCGCCTACGCCGGCGCAGCCTTATTTCTACTGCGCCGCCGCCGCCCATGTTCGCGTCGCGGTCACTAGGCTACTCACTCGCGGCAGGAAACTCCTGCTCGTCAGCTGAAGTTGTAAGACTAGCTCACCTCAAACTCGTCGTCGTCCTCGAGCGCGCCGAGCTGCGGGAGCTTCTTCTTTTCGGGCGGCGCAGTCGTCGTCGTCGCGGCGTTGGCGCCCTCGTCCTTCTTGGCGTCGGCCTTGTTCTCCGCCATGGTCGCGGTCGTGCGTGGTCGTGGTGCGTGTGGTGGATGGACAACGACGGCGGCGGTTGATGACGCGCGTTGTAGTTGACGCTTGCGCGCTTGCGTGTGGTTTGGATTTGATCCCGCCAATTTCCAGGAAGAGGGTACAGCGTCAGAACCGAAACGTTTAGAAAGTATACATTAACATCACGTGATCCTGTCCCCTCTCAATGTCCTCAGCCAGCCAAAAGTTCAACGCCGGCCTACCAAACCTCCGACTTTAGAACACACCACTTCACGGAATGCTACGCCTGCGCGATCGCGGGCGACGTGCGATAACATGTACGGCGCGCGTACACGGGCGAAACGTGAGTGTGGGGGCGTGCGCGCGCTGATCGCAGATTGGCGCGTATCGCGGCTTGTCGAATACCGGCGGGACGTCGGCGGCGCGCCCCGGCGAGGCTGAAGCACCCGGCGACGAGTCAGGAGATAGAGGGAGCGCCGCAAATGACAATCAAACGGACAACGCAGGACCCAGCGCGGAGGCCGAGTCGCACCACTCGGCGGCGATGGCGGGCTTCCGCGCCGTGCTTAACGGATACACCGCCGCGCAGTCGACCATCTCCCACCCGGCGCGGGAGTATACCACCGTAAGTGCCACTCGCGAGGCGTGGAATAACCGTAGCGAACGCAGGGGGCTACGCGCGACGCGCCGCCGCATGTCGGCATCGCGCCGGAGGCGCAGCTGCCGCCGCCGCGGGTGCCCATCGACGAGGCGAAGAGTGCGCGGGAGATCTCCGCCGAGTTGAAGTGGGCGACTCTGAACGGCGTCAAGCCCGAAGACGGGGGAGACGCGGCGCTGTCGCCCGCTACGGTGGCCGCGGCGGACGACGTATCGGTCGACAGGCAGCTAGCGCGCCTGGACAAGTTATCGGCCGAGACGCGCTCGCTGCAGCGCCGCGCGGCACGCAGCGCCCTGCGTCTATCGGAGACGCGGAACCCGTCTGACAAGCTGCGCGGGGCGGCGGCGGCGGACGCTGAGGCGGCAGCGGCGGCACAGAAGGAGATGGCGCAGCTCCAGCTCGCGCTCAAGCCTGTACTGGCCAAGAAGAAGAAGAAGGCCGCTGTGGCCGGAGCGAGCGTGGCCGAGCTCAAGGAGCGGCTCAAGACGCACCGGAAATGGGCGCGCACAACGCGCGCGCAGGCTGCTAAAGCCCACGCGGCTGCCGCTCTGCCCCACGCCACGGACCAGACCAAGCAGATGGCAAAGTCGCTTGCGGACGCGGCTGACCTCGCGGCCAAGGAAGCCGAAGCCGTGTCCGAGCTATATACTGCCGCTTTGGGCGAGTCGGGCGACAAGGACGCGATCAAGGCGCTGAGCGACGCGGAGATTGAGGAAGCGGAGAACGATGACGCCTCGCCGTCGTTTGACGAGGTCGACGGTGAGTTGGGATGCACGGGGCGTGGCTAACTGCAGAAATCGCTAGAGAACAGAGTAAACCCCAGGACGTGTACGAGTCACAGTGCGACGCGACTATGGCGGCTGCGGACGTACATGTGCAGTTTGTACCCCCGCCGCGGGACGCAAAAGTCGCCCGTCTCCGCGCCAAGCTCCAGCGCGTCCTCTTCATGCCCGGCGTACACTACCTGCGTGACCCGCGCACGGGGGTGTGGAACTATCCCAAGGAACTGGCTGAGATCCCCAAGCCCGAGGAGTTTGCCGCGCACCGCCTGCCAGAGTACATTACTGCGAGCCAGGACGAGGAGCTCGCGTCGATGAGCGAGGCCGAGGGAATCCGCTACGTCGGCTCGACGTCGACCTTGACACAGTCGTTTGCGCAGATCTGGTTCACGCTCAACGGTGGCCGCGGCGTCGATACCTCGTCGCTGTCACAAAAGTGGGCAGACGAGACACAGTCGTACACTGTCGGTGCGCAGCTGCCTGCTGCTATCGTGGCCAAGCGCCTCCCGAACGGCCGCTACGCTATCGACAACGACAAGCAGTACGACGTCAACGAGAACATTCTTAGCGACTATGGACGTATCCTCGAAAAGGCGCTTACGAGCGAGGACGAAGAGTTTAGGCGCTTCCTCATGTCGTCGCCGGAATCGGCCGTGCCCGAGGCTGAACGCAAGGAACGCGAGGCGTACGCGTACTCGCGCGGCACCAAGCTCCTGATGCGCTCTCAGCTAGACTGCCAGGATAACCGCCTCCCTGGGTCCGGCACGTTTGACATCAAGACCCGCGCTTGTCTCCCCATCCGCCACGACCGCGCCAACTACGAGGCTAACCAGGTCTACGACATCAGCGCGACCGTCGGCACGTTTGGCACGTTTGAGCGCGAGTACTACGACCTCACGCGCTCGGGCATGCTCAAGTACTGGTGGGAACTCTAGGCGCAGGTTTTAGGCTGACAGCAGTTTCCAAGCACGTATTGGGCAGATGGACGGAATCTTCCTCGCGTACCACAATACGGTGCGCTGCTTTGGGTTCCAGTACCTGCCGCGCACTGAGCTGGACGAGCGGCTGTTTGGGTCGTCGGACGTCGGCGACCAGGTATTCTCCCTGTGTGTCGGCATGTTTGAGCGTATCCTCGACATGGCGACGGGGTTCTTCCCGGACGAGGACGTGTCGCTCACCCTCTCGCACAACAAGGCTGTGCGGCGCACGCGCAACGAGCTGGTCGTGACTGTCCAGCCAACGGTCTGGGAACGGCCCGAGCCCAAGCCTCTGCGGTCTATCCGTATTCAGATGGTGAACCTCCTCGACGGCGTCGAGGTACCCGCCGGCGACGGCATCGACTTCTTCTCCGAGGACGCCGAGGAGCGGGCGCGGCAAAAATGTGCGTAGAGATCAGAGCGGGGTGGGGCTGACGGCAGGGACGGTGCGGTATAATGTCGCTGTGACGCCTGCCGAGTTTGAAGGCCAGGTAGCGGCGTTCAAAGCGTTTGACCACGCAACGCAGCAGCTCAAGGCCATGACGTCTCTGCCTGTGCCCGAGGGCACGACGCCGAGCGAGATGAAGCTGCAGCGTATTGAGCGGTTACGGCGAGAGCGGCTGAAGCTCGAGCACGCCGAGGCTGAGCTGCACGGGAACGGCACGGCCGTCGGCGCGGCGGGCGACGACGCGGCGGACAACGCCACGGAACCCAGGTACGCGCAGGTCAAGTGGGTCGACGCGCCCAAGCACATCAAGTTTCTCCGCGCGCGCACCAAGCAGCTCGGCGACGAGTACGACCAGCGCCGCGCGCAGTGGGACCCCGACATCGAGGTGCTGTCGTCGCACGAGCCCGAGCCGGCGCGCACACCGACCAAGCAAAAGTAGCCCCTGCACGGCACACCACCGCCAGCATAGACACACTGACTGCATCTTGTAGAGACTGATAGATTGATTCTTGTTGTAAGCATAGCACACACTCTTCATGCATGCCAAGCAGGTACAGTACCTGCTTGAACTCTGCCGACAATGCCAGCTCGCTCATTGCCCAATGTGACAACTTCTCCCGTTCGTCCTCCGCACATCCCGGAAAAGCCCAAGCCTATGTGCCCCCTCCTCGCCGCCTCTACGCCTCACAGGCGAGACCAAAAGATCATGTTCATGTGGTCACCCGAGGAGTTGAACCTCGCTTTCCCGTCAGCACCGTTCGGTACGAGCAAAAGTAGAACTGGGCGTACTCTCCGATATACTAGGCGACCTGTGACTATGACTGTGTGACAGGTTAATTGAGATCCACTCAAGAAGCCATATCCGCCGTGCCGCAGCGATGCCCCACGCTGTGGTCGTACATCTGGTACGTACCCACTGAGCGCGCAAATGGAGTCAAGTGTGTGAGCACACGCGCGCCACACGCGGTCGTGCAACACTTGGGCGAGGAGGTGTGCCAACTCGTGGTCAGAGTCTGGGGCGCGGCCGACCGGCGCCGGGTTTGCTCGCGCAGCCCCGGGCACCAAAGAGCGGCGACGTCGTCGTACCACACTCAACGCAACGTTCACAACCGGGGTCGTACCCAGAACCTTGCTCATCCCCAACCATCTGTTCGTCGGCAGTCACCACCGAGCCCATGAGACTGGCATTACGCGGCGACCGGCGTGTTCGTTCGATCAGTAGCGTAGCGGCCGTTTGCCTGCCCCAGAACAGAAAGGCAGGCACGTCGATTCCAGAGAACAGCTAAGCGCCTCGTCCTCACGCTCGCTTGGAAACACGAATCCGCGAATCCGGTCCGGTCCGGCGTACAGTGAATGCCCAGCTACACCCTGGCGCCCACGGCATCGTTCCCAGACTAGGCCGGCGCATAACGTACATGCAGCTCGGTTTCGGTAGTGCGGCACGGGAGCGGTATACCGAACTAGTCACCGAGGTGGACTCCGACAAGACCCACTCCGACTCGGGTTGTACGTACAGTATACACTAGCAGGCAGGGATTGCTGGTCGGGCACTACGGAGAACTAGGCATTAGGGGTGGAGAGGGGGCCGCGCGGAGCACCACGCGCGGATCCGTAGTCTGCGCGGGGCCGGGATGGCGTCGCACGACGACGACCACGTCGGCGCGTCTGGGCTCGACGCAGTCCAGACCATGTATGTACCATGCGGTTGACGTTGAGGGACAGTCAGACGGCTTGGGAGTGCAGTGCCGGTCTCGGTCTTAGGCACGCCGCTGGAACGCGCCAGCGGGTCTGTTTGTGTTCACTAGGCTGGCCGGGTTTCCCACACCAATAATCGGGGTCGGTGTCGATCTCCGACCACGGCGGTGGGTGTCGCAAGCGTGCGACCTCGAACAGGGTGTTTTGCAGACCAGAAGAGCCTAGAAGGAAGGGCAGTAAATGGTGAGTTAGTGCTGAAACGTCGATGGCTGGCTATGAGATGAAACTAGCTGTGGGACGCGTGGGGTTAGCCGTCGACTTGCGACGGCTTGTACTAGGTCCATAGCTTGGATATCCCGGATCGCTGGCTCCCTAGATAACGAGATGTGTCTCGGCCAGCGCGGATGCCGATGTAGTTGTTGTCATGATGGCTGTTGTCGGAGTTGGACTGAGTCTCCGGCACATACGATTAATCCTTGCATTCTGTACACACCTTGCCGTGACTAACGACCATGAGGCCACTACACCTCAGCGAGAATCCAGTGAGGGGCCCGTAGGCCGCATTCTGGTGTACAGCGGCATCCAGGTGGATGTAACGAGCCGCTCGGGCCTTGCCGACAACCTCGAAAGTGTAATTGTCGACGCGTCAAAGACACTGCACGTGCAGGGGGAGTCACCCTTGCCATAGCTCCGCCTGGGGAGTGTGCCACAGTGCGATCGGCCCACGGGCAACAATACCTGTCAACGTCGATCATTCGCGCGGCGCTTGTGAGGATAAACACGCGGATCGGCGAGATCAGCGTCCCAAAGATCGCCGATGATCTGACATGGCTATGAGTTGACGTGACACGGATGAGAGGTCGCCGCGCGTGGAGTACCCAGCTGCGGTCGTACACTTGGCGTTCAGAATGAATGCGGGGAGCCCAGCCGACGCCGTGCGGTTGCGCTGCCGCGTCCACCAGAATCAGCGATGTGCAGAATGTCAGTCAACAACAGCGTCAGTCGACTGGCCTGGTACAATGCAATGCCTCTAGGTCTACAGTGGTACAACAGTCCGCGTGCGGCAGTGTGTCTATCTTGTGCGCGAGCGGTAGCGCGTTGAGGCGCAGGCTGGGGCGGCTGCGGGCGTGCGTGCGTTCGTCGGGTGCGCTCCCCGACTCCACTCGCCGCGGCGTTCGGGACATCCGACGCCGGCGCAGCGAACCCCGGCCAATCGTTGGGGGTGTAACTACCCGACTAGGCCTTGAAGTTCTTCTTGGCGGCGAGCGTAGCGACGGGTGTACCGTCCCTCACGGCTTTCCACACAGCGACCTCCTCGCGCCACAGGTCCATGACGCACGGGCAGCACGACGAGCCACAGCATTCCTTCCGTCAACACCATACCCGAACCGCACGCAACTTACGTCCTCGTCCGGGGGAGCGGGCTCGGAATCGCCGAGGGCTTTTTCGAGGATATCGTTCGCGCGCGACGGCGCCATACGCCGCTCTTCAGAGTATTCGTGCACAAAGTCGCGCACGTCGTCTTCGTCGACCGCCACCGCCTTGGTAGTAGTCATCGCTAAGCTTTACGTCGTGAATTTTGCAGTGTCACAAGTACTGTAGATGAAAATCAACAATGAACATGGCGGGCATGGTTGCGCCGCGCCCGAGATCGCCGCTCCGAAAATCGGCGACGCGGACGTCGGACGTGTGGAGGCCCGCTCGCACGTGCTTAGATCTCCCACGGTGGGCGAGTGTCGGCCTTCAAAAGCTTAACCAAGATCCTGGTAGCGGTGGAGTGGGGCGGTGTCGGCCGGGTTTACCGCGGTGTCGGTGCTGGTTGAGCACGAGCGTGCGGAGGGGCGTTTAGGGTGTTGAAGCTGGCATGATCAAAACGCACAGCAGCGCACGCATTGTCTCCGTGAATATCGCCACGAGGGTGCACGGCCTGCCCGTCTCATCTGTGACCAGCCCGCCAAAAGAAGCAACTAAGTATCCTCCGTGCCCCCTGTTATCTCTTTCATGTCCCTGCGATCGGCCCAGGATTCAGATGTAACGCTCGTTCCTGTGTGCAGTGTGCGAGACAGTCTGTCAGACACCGAGCGGGTGCTCAATTTTTCTTTGCCATAAGGATGTGCTAGGAGGCGAGAGTAGACGTCCCCGCGGGGTGACCCGTTGTGGTGATCATGTGGCGGCGTGGCGCCGACTAGCGCCCCCGAGCACCCGCGAGCCACCATGTCCGACGAAATGCCGCACTTCGAAAACCCCCGAGCGCGCAAGCTGCCACAAACGATTGCTCACGCGGCGCACAGCACCACCCGGTAGGGTCGTCGGGTCACATCAAGCAGTCACTCGTCATGTGTCAGTCGGATCAGTTTTCCGCGTGCGCTACAACCCTGTGCTGTACGCATTTTCCGCGGACCGCTGCGCGTTCGTCCGTCGTCACCCCAAAGTCACTCGGCGTCGGAAGGAAGGCGCGGCCGAAGAGTGGTCAAGCGGCGGACAAGGCGTACGCAGCTGAGTGCGCTGCGTTGTGAAATATCGATGCCGGCGAATGACGCGGAGGATAGGATTCAGAGCTTGGATATAGAGAACAACGATGGACGTTGTATCCGTTCCGCCAAGTGGCACCTGGCGTCATCTTCGGAAGTCTACGGTGCCACCGAACTGGCACGTGTGCGGTTCCGGGCCACACGTCTGCTGTACAATGGTGCAGGCAGTTGCTGGTACAGGACAATGGTACACGGTTGTGGCGGCGTGGCGCACAGAATAACCTTTGTTCGTGGCGGCCACGAGCAAGTACCCTCGTCACGCGCTGCCGGCGCCCTCGGGGACCCCAATCTCCCCCTACCCCGGCGTTGCGCGCGCGGACGCAGTCGCCAATCGCGAGAGATAAGCGAGGGTGGTGGTTGATTGTTCTGAGCGCGACGGGACTAATCGCGCACGGGATGGATTGGGTTTGCGACGTCCAAGGTGTACGCCACGCGCAGTTTGCGTCACTGTTACCCACTCGCCTCCCGTCAGTTTTGTTGAATGATTGCGCGACAGGTACGAGCGATAGCGCCGGGTGCGTTCGGGGACCTGTGTAGCTGAAGGAACGACAGCGTACGCAATGCAGGTCTGGGTTAGCGTATTGGAACGCAAGATACGACTGTGGCAGCTTGCATGCCCACTGCTCCTCGCCGACGGCCTTCGGCTATCCTGTTTCGTCTTCTACAGTGGTGGAAATAGCAAAAAACAACGTTTGACGCAGTGGAAGCTAACTGTATTGCGGGGGTTGTATTGCGTGGCTTGGGGAAGGCGGCCGGGTGAGTGGTTAGGCGCAGCTCGCGTGTGCGCGCGCGCGCGTGCAGTCGGCCATGCACTACTCTGCGCATGCATGGTCTGTGCATAGCGCCGCGGTTCGAGACGACTGTCTACGCGCAGCCTGCTACGCGCTCGCTACTGCTCGCTCGATCTGGACTCGCTCGCAGCATGTCACGATCGCTGCGGTTGTCTCGTGCCAATGCGCAAACCTCGCTTAGAAACTTACGCAAAGCACAGCGGAATGAGATATGTGGGACTCTATCTGTCCAATCGTTAAGCGAGCGAGCGAGCGAGCGTGCCCCTTGCCGCAAGCATGCCGCAACGCAAGCACGGACCTGCATGAGATGCGTGTGCTTGTGCGGTGCGTGTGCGCCACACCAAAGTCAATCTTTGCGTCGTACATCCCGTTCCTGCGCCACCTGGCAACCCTCGCACAGTCCCACGGATTTGAACGTGCATGCCGTGACTAACTGCTGATGCGAGCATGTGGGGCCCACCCTTTCGCCAAACAATTCAGCCCACAGCCAAACGAGCTAAGCGTGTGAGCTGCGAGTGGCCGGCGGGGGGCCCTCGGTGTGTACATCTGCTAGTGCTGTTTGCGCGGGGACGACGACTCTTTAACACGCCAGGGACGTTTAACGGTGCTAGCTAGCAGTGCTGGGTCCCATGATGCAGCGTGGGGGAGAGGGAAGAGGGTCCAAATGGCGGCCAGGAGAGAAAACATAGGCACGGCACCAATGCGGCCTGGGTACGATATCATGCCCACACCAGCGATTGGGCGTGCCGTAACCATGCCTCAATGCCGGGGTCGAGCGACCCAGGACACATGCAGAGTCCCCTCTCCCCCACGCACACTCGTTCCGTGCGTGCGTGCGTGTGTGTGCGCGTGCCCCGTGCCCCGTGCCGCGTGCCGCCGAGCATGTCGTCTGCCCCGAGTCGGACAGATACGAACGTGCAAAAGTTGCATGTCTATTTTGCGCATCCGTGACTGCGCAAACGCCAGCTCCAGCGTCTCTTACTCTAGTAACCGAACTCGTTGCGATGGCGGAAAATAACGCAGATCACTTTTCAGTTCCAGTGTCGTAAGGTTGGAGCTGTCACAGATCCATCGCTTCCAACTGCGCGGTTTTCCACCCCCAATGCGTGGTTTTCGGCGTACTATACTGGGAGACACGCGGAGATGCAGAGATACAGTACAGGTCGATTGCTGGCGCCACACACACCCCTCGCGTGTCGTCCAGGTTTGCAGGCGGGGACAAGTTTTTAACTCTATCCAAGACAGCATTGTACGGAGATGACGTTGGGTGCAGGACCTCCCCGCGAAGGGTGCAGGGCACGGGTGCAGGGTACAAGGGCTCGTCAACTAGTGGCACATTGAACCTAGCAGGGGTGTGTCTCCGAACCACAGCCACCAAACCGAGCGTCGACCACGCTGTCAGGAGTCGTTGGGTGTCGTAGGTGTCGTTCCAAGACACTATGCCTGAGACCGCCAACGGCATCGGTCCAGCTTAAGCCAGTTAGTAGAGTTTCCGTTGCGACAGGGCCGGCGCTACGGGCCTAGTCCACGGCAGTCTAAGACAACGTGCGACGTCTTGTGTGGGGCAGTGCGTGTTCAACCACATTAGTGCAAGTTTGCGACGAGTGTGTGCGGGGCAGCGTGTGCGCCATTGCATGCTGGTAAACTAACGAAGGCTTTGTGTAATGAATAGTAGTATATACAACCTGAGCGGGCCTGCCGCCCTGAACCTGGTTCTATGCTGCCGTACATGTGTTGTAAAGTGGTCTTGTTGGTGTGGGGATGGAGTGTGGTGTTTCTATGCGCTAAGAGGTTGCCTGAGAGAGATGGTGTGCGAAAAATGGACGAGATGGTCGATGCTAGGTTGGAGATGAGGATGACGAAGGCCGCTGGTGAGGCTACTAGATGGCGCCGCGCTTGTCGCTGGGGCCCGAGATGGACGTGCGTGTGGTCGAGCGGTGGAGACAACGGGGCATGTCGACGCGGCGGCCGCGGGCGCGACCCACACGCTGGGCCCATGGGTCGAGCTGGGCGCTCAGTTCCTGCTGCTGGCGACGCTGCTGCTGCTCGAGCTGAAGCGAGAGGGCACGGTGGAAAGCTGGACGCTGAGGCTTGCTCGGTGCCTGTTGGGGCGGCGGAAAAGAGGTTTGCGAGCGCATCGGCGGACGTTGTGGGCGGGGTGCCTTGATGTAGCGGTGGTGCGGCTCGGAAGTGTGCGACGACACCGAGGCGAAGCGTCGCTGCTCCACCTCTGACGAGAGAGAGTCTGTAGGCGAGCGGGCGTCGGCGTTGAGACGGCCGAGAGCCTGCGCGAGCTGAGCCTCGTCGTACGCTGGCAGAGCAGCGATGGGGACAGTGTCGGGGGGCGTCGATGGTTGAGAGTGGGTAGCGGCAGCGACGGCGCCGCACCATGTCTCGACGCGGGCACGCAGCTCGGACGACGGGGCGTCGTCGTCACGGCCACCGTACGTGAGACCAGGCAGGTCGTCGTCCTCCTCGGTACGACGGCGACGGTCGCGGGTACGGCCCCGTCCACGGTCCTCGTCCTCGCCGACCTCGAGGGTCGCTGCACGACGGCGGCGATGGCCCCGACCAGCCAGAGGCGAGGGGGGAGGCGAGGGCAGTGGCAGCTCCTTGGCCGGCACCGAGGTGAGGTCGAGGCCGAGGGCAGAGAAGCGTTGGGGGAGGGGTGGACGGGTGCCAGCTACAGGGGGCAGGGCGGGGCACGGCAGCTGCTCGGGCTCATCGACGAATGGGACCGGAGAGCAGGGGTGGGACATGAGGAGGGGCATGGTGCGGAGACGCGGGGCGCGGAGGAGGGGCGAGGCAGCGGACACTGGCATGGGCGACAGAGTCTCGTCGCGAACGTCCTCAATGTGCTCTGCCTGAGGACCAAAGAGGCCGCCGGGGGACGACCACTCTACAGACATGAGGTGCGGGGCGGGGGGAGCCTTGGCTGAGGGAGGAATTGGCTCCTGGCCAGTCTGCTTGCACTCATACTGGAGAGGCTGAAAGTCGAAGGCCATCTTGACTGGCGACGGGGCGCAGGGGTCGAGGTCAAACACGCCTGGCGCCATGGGGGCAGCCCAGGTGTCGTCGTGCAGACCGGTAGAGTACTCGGCATCATGCTTCTGGGAGGGTGTGTTGAATGACAGGGGCTGGTGGTGGAACATAGCCATGGCGGAGGTGGTGGTGGTAGTGGCAGGACCACAATGGTGTTGGTCAAGGAGTGTGAGAGCTATGTGGACGAGACACAAGACGAGTTGAAGAGACAATGGTGTGTGTGTGTGTATGAGTGTGTGTGTCTATGCTGTATGTGTGTCTCTATCTATGCTATGCAATGCACAGTGCAAGTTCAAGGTAAGGGATACCGGGGGGAGACGAACGAGGATTGTCGCAGCCTCAAGTCTTTTAAAGACGATGGTTGCCCATTCCAACCGCAACCGCAGCAGGGAGGCGACTTCCCCTGTCGCTGCTGCCGCAAGCAAACCAAGCAAGCAGCAAGCTTGTTCTCTCCCCTCGTGCTCCAGGAGCACATACCACCTCTCCCTCCCCTATCAGGCCCGACCCTGGTGTGTGTATGCAGCCAGCAAAGCCAGCATGGAATCAAGGTCTGCCTACCTGCCGACATGCCTACCTACCGTCTTTGTGCTCGGCATGTCCGGCACAAGTGCTGGATTCCCTTGGGTCTGGGAGACACTCTCTCGTCGTCTGCGCGATGAGGCTACCGGGTTTTTGCCTCTCTGCTCTTCCGCCTTGGCCTGTGACTCTTGTTGTCAGGCTCTTGGATTGGAAGATAGGCAGCGGGGGTGGCGCCTGGTGGCGCTATGGTGGCGCTGTAGTGGCGCACGAGGGCCGTCGGAGGCAGGGAGTCCCCACGACGCCCGAAACGCAGGTCAAAGTCCCCGTTCGTGACGGTGCCGTAAGCCAACCCCTGCCGTTCCTCTCACAACAACCACAGCCTCTGAGCCCTGTAGGTACACTCCGTTAGCTTCTTGCACAACCCCTCAACAGCCCCCCTCCTCTGTCTCCCCCCTCCCACCAAACGCTCTGCAGTGCCTGGCAAAGAGCCCCGGCCCCGGCCCATATCGAGCCACCTCGAGCCACCTCAGCCCCCCCCCTCTCCCCCCTCGGCGTCCAGTCATCCAAATGCGACCAATATAGTCCATGTCCCCCCATCAGCGTTTGCTGACTGCGTCGTGATGCAGGACGATCACACCGCAGCTGCGCGGGCGCTTGCTACAATCTCTGTATCATGTCTATCGTACCTATTCGTAGCGACGGCCGCGACGGCCGCGAGCGCCAGCGGCGACCCGAACCATGCCCAACTGCACCCACGGCCGGTTCCTATCTCTATACTACTCCTGTTGTCTCGTCGGGCAACCGTAGCTAAGCTTAAGTTTTTTCTAGGACTCGGAGGTCTGTGTATAGCGTTTCCATTGTCTCTGTTCCGCTAGAGAGGGGCAAGCCACGTTGCTATGGGCCAAGCAACGGTCGAGGCCCGTCGTCATTAGGTTATTACCTCTTGTTGCTAGGCATCACGACCGGTGTCACTTGGTTCTGGGTCAACAGATCATCCTTGCTGCACTTTGATCCGATTACGCCCCCCTGGGCCAAGACGACGCGGAATATGACCAGTATCACCTGACGTTATCCATTCAGATTGTTGCTTGCGACAGATCACAACATTTGTCCGAGCCAAGACTCGTGCACGAAAACTTATGCTTGCTGCCATTCATGTCTCAGGCGCCGTTTCTCCGCATTCCGGCACGCTGTGCGTTGTGCGGCGTCCTCCGCGGCACATGCTTGCTTGCTCTCATCATCAACTGCGCCTGTCGCGCACAGACAACTCACGCCGCAACGACGATCCAGGCCAGGTCCAATGTATCCGAGCTTCAGGCTGTTGCTCAAACAAGGTTCCCAGGGGGGTTAGTTGCAAAGGATATGCCCATGACGAGCGTATATGCCATGCCGGCGCGCCGTGGCCGCCATGTCCGCCTAAGTGCCACAACGGATGGTGTCATGCGCCCTCTGCATTGCCATTGACCCATTGACCCACACCACGAGTGCCTTGGCTTGAACGGGCAAAATGAATGGACGAATCCTGTTGTTGCAAGTGGTGGTGATCCGGGGCCATTCGTCACGTTCAAGGGCTCAACACGCACAGGGTTCTCTTGATTAATCCCCTGTGCTTTCCCTAAGCACAACGCTGCACATGCAAACGGTCATTTCAGCTTGCCATATCGCCATGCAGTACAATGTCATGCTCTCTTTCTGCTTGTCCCGAGTTCCAAATTCCTGAGTGACGATCAGTCGTGATGGTAGCAGCACTATACGTCGCGACGGGATCTGTCTGCCTGGCACGCCAGTGTCACCAGGGCTACTCGCAGCTGGGTTGCAACATGAACCGTATGCACGTCAGAAACGCTGCCCGGATAGCGGCAGTACCACAGGTACATCGGAAGTGGAACCTGTGTGTCACATTACGCAAAGCCGCTGGAATGGTTTGTGCGCACATTGGCAGTTCCGCAAGCACGACCAGTGATCGTCGCGGTCAGTGCAGACAAATTTTTTTTTTCCTCTTCGCCTCGCGCATCTCGCTTCTTTTGCTTTGCATGGAGGGAGGGAGCAAGCGGCGTACGCCCCGCCCGACAACGACTCGCCCGAAATCGGGTGGAGCTGTTCGGGTGGAGCTTGCGGAGCTGCACGCTTGCGACCAACGCACTCCGCTGGCAGGTCAGCGGGCAAACGGCGCGCATGAAAACCACCGGTAGTCGTACTGTGTCGTGTCGTGGTTGGACAACGAGCCGGGCCGGCAGCCGCCAGGACCCCGCAACTAACCCACGCCGCACACCATTCCACGCGTCATTGGGCAATGCCATCTTGGTTTTGCCAGATGTACCCCACACCACCACAATGTCGTGACTAGCCAGAGGGCCAGGTTGGGCCTGCTCGTGCTTGGCATACAGGGCAGCGAGCGCCTCTGCCCTGTGTTTACAGCAGACCGTCGGGCGCATAGGCACGCCCAGGCGAGGTTGCAGCGAGCTAGTTTGACCGCCGCGCGCGGCCTGCGCTCTGCACGCCGAATCCCGTGCCGGTGCGCTGTGGAGCACACCCGCACCCGCGCGTTCCGAGTGATCGCAGTGATCGTCGTCGCAAGCTCCCTCCGATGCAACTCACACACGCACTAGCGCCGAGCCGGTTTCCAGTCACGCGACATGCTGCATTGCACATATGCACATGCAAAGAGCTCTGGTCCGTGCCTGAGGGAACCAAAAGACAGCCGTACAATTAAAAGTATTCCTCCGCGCGTGCCTTTGTGTCGTCCCGTGCCGAGCATGCCGACTTCCGAGCGCCATACGCCACCCCACGAGGCAAAATCCTACTGATCAAAACGTGCGGAGCATTTCTAGTGCGCCCAGTACACCCCGCTAACACACCGCAAAGACGCCGCATGACCCTCACCAGCGCCGCACCTACGTACACCTACAGGTACTACCCTGCCCAACAAACTTTGACATTACGACTAAAGGACACAGCCAACAGGAAAACATGAATGCACACATCCGCCGTTTACACGCGCACAACAGCCGTTAAACGTGGCCGTGGCTGGCGGACTTCGGACTTCGGGCTTCGTAACACCAACCACTGTAGTTGATTGATACGAGTGCGAGAGTGCATCAGGGTGCGCCGGCGTCGAAAACAGGTTTGCTGTCGCCCGACGCAGCCGTGCCGGTCGTGCCGGCGGTAGCGGGGGTTTGGCCGGGGGTTTGGCCGGGCACAGCGCCAGACGTCGGCGGCGCAGCGGGTGCACCTGCCGTAGGCGCACCGGGGGCAGCCGCACCGGGGGGACCGGCAGGAACATATGCCTGGTCGGGCAGACCAGTCTCGTCGAGACCCTCGGCCGCTGTGGGTTAGCACAGTGCTTCAGAGAATTTGGCCAAGCAACCTTGTTGCTATGTTTGTGGCACATAGACACTCACCCTCAATGACATCGTACATTGGAGACGCAATTTCAGGCGCGGGAACGCGGCCACTGATGTCAGAAATCCCCCACTCGCTGCGCTAGCTCACGTCAAGATGTCCTCGGTCGACACGCTGGTGCCGTAGAAATCCTGGTTGGTGTTGGCCCGCTCAATGAGAATGGTGCCGTCCAGCGACAGACCGGCAAACAGGCCTGTTCCGTCAGTATGAATTGCAAGCGCCGGCCGGGTGTGCCTCGATAGCTCTGCCACATCGCACGCCATCTTGCAAGCTTGCAACAGAGATAAGGTCCGCGTGCGCCGCACGCGGATATCATGCAGTGTCGTGGCGGTGGATAAACGGGTTATCTGAACGCCATCTCGTTGGTGGCCCCCCGGCAAGATTCAAGGGCACCAAGCTTGGTCGCTGCCTTTGAGCTCCGCCCTCTCAATAGGCCGGGCCACAAGGACGCAGAGAGCAGGCACACGTGGGCGACTCATTCCCCGTAGTGTACCAACACCGTGGACGCGTTCGGCGCCGCTGATGTCGTTCACCAAAGATAATCTTCCGCACAACGCCCCTTCGAACACCTCCACACCCATGCTGATCGCGAAGACAATGCTTTTGTCTTCAGCGTTTACGTTCAACGTTTGTGTTGAGCGTGACGGACAACTCTGCTCGGTTCCGAGTTAACGGTTCCGGATGGCTCGTGTCGAACCACACACGTCATGTCCGCAGCTTGAATTGCCATGTAAAGTTCAGCGGGCAACGTATAACTCTCTGACGGAGCTTTGCTCGCGTTCTGGAAAGCATACGGCTTTGCCCTGCCGAGTCTTTCAGCAGACGCCGAAAACGGCGTACGTTCTGAGCAGCAGTGAACACGTTTGTCAAGGCTCGCCGTATCAATGGATCCAGCGAGGCAATCGCGTCATGTGACACCACCGCTTATGGCGTTGCCGTCGTCGAACAAACTCTGCGCACAAACAAGGACCCGAGCCGGATGCAATAGCTTGCTTGGCTTCAAACCTCCGAGCTCCGGCGATAAAGCCAATTCCAGCAGACGGCAACAAGGCGGTCGACTATGGTCATGAATAGAATGGACAAGCTGGCAGAAACGCTATCGTCCCTTGACTCGGTCCGAAGGCGCTCTGGTGCTGGGCTGCCGCAGTCGGTCAAGACAACTCAACACATCCTCGAACAGGGGAGCCAGCACTGACTTGCTCGGCTGCTAGCCTTCGTCGTTGACAAAAGGCGTGATCGAGCAGCCGACAGCAAGGCGGCGAGGGTCAACAATCGCCGGTTGTGGACGGACAGGTAGAACATCACGTTGTCCAGTCTGATGCCAAAATTCTCTGCCACACCCCTCTCGAAAAGCCAACGAAAAAGGAGAAAAGACCACACCCGCCCGAAAAAAAAAAAAAAAAACAAAACTCACCCTTGGACCGCGAGTAGCTGAAGATCGGCGCGGGGTTGACGAGCGACGCGCCGACCTGGCCGCCAGTACCGATGGGGCCTGCGGCGGCCGAGACGCTGCCGCCGATGGTGACGTTGCCGGCGCGGGAGAAAGCGCGCACCGCCTCGTCAGAGTTGAGTACCATTACGACCTCGGTGAGGTCTGCGCCGATCTGCAGGCCCCATCCGACGCCTGGGAGTTAGTGGGTGTCAGATGAGACGCGTGAGGGCGCGGGCATGGTCAGTCGCAGTGGTGGTAGGTGCCACCTGAGAGAGCGCGTCGATTAGAGGCGACGAGTCGTCCAGGAAGTGCACAAGGGCCCCTTGTGCACCCTTTCGCGACTCGAGAACGCCAAAGTCTCAAAGCCTCGGTCATGAGCCACTCCAAAGGTAGGGGCGAGGCGGTTGGCACCAGCCACCACCGGCTTGAGGCCATCTCTCCCCCGCGATTGCCGCAAAGCGCGAGCATACGCCAACGACTAGCCTTACTCACCAGCGGTACCGATACAGCTGGGCGCGGACCACGTGCCGTCCTGGAGACGCGCAACGACGATACCCGAGCCGGCCTTGCCGCTGAACACGAAACCAGCCTTGAAAATGGTAAACACCGCAAGGCCTGCAGGATCAGTCATGTCCCGTGGTGACGTACCCACCCTTGCAGCGGAGCAGGACGTCCTTGGGGATCGAGTTGAGTGCCGACTCGGGGTTGGACGGGTCGGCTTGCGTCAGCGCTGCGCTCGGAGCCGGTTGCATCGCCCGCCAGAGGGCAGGGTTAGTAAAGGGGTCTGTCAATGCGCATCGTTGTCGCTCGTGGCAACGCCTGCTAACTCCCCCTACCACTCCCATCGCCTGACCCACCCAGGAAGCTCTTGAGGATCTTGGCGGCCTTGTCGCACTCGCCAGGGAGGGTGAGGCCCTGCATGAACGACGCGCCGCCCTGCTGAGCGCGCGCCGAGCCATCCTGCGTTGTGAGCTACAGTCCACAAACGCACGGCAAAGGTGTTGGACGGGTTAAGCGGCATGCATCCCACCATCATCTCGCGTGTTGTAGCGTAGGAAGCGATAAATCCGCTCGTTATCGCTTGCGGACAACGACGGCACGATCCGTCGCCACCAAGCTCGTTGCGATTAACACGTACCTGCAACATGGCCTGGGCCTGTACGCCCGCGGCACCCAGCTGGGTTTTTGCCTTGTCGAAAAAGTTGCCCCACTTGGACATGATACTGCTTTGTCTGTGTTTGTTGTGGATGCGTGCGTGCGTGCGTGCGAGTTAGGTGTCCGATGGAGATGGAGACGATGTGTTGTCGGGTTTGTGTGATGAGGAAGTGGTGTGTCGATCTGCGTGCGCAGCGACAGACGTCATATGGACATTGCGGTGAGGGCGTGAGTCGTTTCAGGGTCGTAAACGTGGTTTGTCTATGTACGTTATGGGTGCCCTCCACTTAACAAGCTCAAGACCGGGCCGATCTGGGGTCCCGCTTTGTCCATCCATTCTGGTGCATGCGCAGCGCACAGCACGTAGCACGTCCTTTTCATCAACGTTAGGAGCACTTGAACGGTCAGCTAGAAACTGCCATGTCTCTTTGCCGAAGCGTTTCCATCGCCACGCCGCGATCCTCGTTGATCTGCCATCCACGCCACACCGGAGTCGTAGAGTTTTGCCGATCTCATTGGTGTTGGGGGAGACCGGGGAGTGTAGGGTACATCACGTGACGTCGGTATGAACGAATGAGGAGCTTCCCCATGGTCCCGGCGGTTACTTCAGGCACAGCACGGCGACTTGTGACGTGTAGTTGGTGTCTGTGCAGCGGGAAAGGCGCCGGACGAGCGGACCGGACACACACACACATAGATGGGCACAACCTCACATCCTCCTCTTCACTCACTCTCTCTTACCTCTGACTACATCCCATCCTTGGCAACCCAGCATGTAAGCTCCCCGACGTCCACCGCCGCGCGCGCACTGACACACCCCCCAGGTCCGTTGCCACTGTCCAGACCAAGCCCTTCGAGGGCCAGAAGCCCGGTACCTCTGGCCTCCGCAAGAAGGTGAGTTCTGCCGGGTCTACCTAGCTCTTCACGCTCTACGACGGAGCAGGGGTGGGCGTGGCGAGCTGGGAACGTGGAAAGCGCAGACACGCTCGCCTCCCCCCAGCTCGCCCCTGCACGTCGTTGCCCACGCTCACACCCCAGGTCAAGGTCTTCCAGCAGCCCAACTACACCGAGAACTTTGTGCAGGGCATCTTCACGGCCATGCCTGGCGGCAGCGAGGGCAAGACGATCGTCGTTGGTGGTGACGGCCGCTACTACTCGCCCGAGGTCTGCCAGATCATCCTGCAGCTCGCTGCCGGTAACGGCATCAAGCACGTCGTTCTCGGCAAGGACGGTGTCCTTTCGACCCCGGCCGTTTCGGCCCTGATCCGCTCGCTCAAGACCGACGGCGGTATCCTCCTCACCGCGTCCCACAACCCCGGTGGCCCCGAGAACGACTTTGGTATCAAGTTCAACACTAGCAACGGCGGCCCCGCCCCGGAGGAGGTGACCAACGCCATCTACAAGGTCACCACCGAGATCAAGGACTACAAGAAGGTCGACCTCCCGGACGTGAGTTGACACTACACTTGAAAGGCGCTCACACTTAGCTTGACCTCTCCAAGGTCGGCGAGTTCACCCACGGCCCTCTCAAGGTCACCATTGTCGACTCGGTCGAGAACTACATGGAGCTGCTCAAGACCATCTTTGACTTTGACAAGATCAAGAAGTACCTGCACGAGTCGTCGCCCAAGCCGACTGTGCTCTTTGACGCCCTCAACGGTGTCACTGGTCCCTACGGCCGCGCCATCTTTGTCGACACGCTCGGCCTGCCCGAGTCGTCGATCCAGAACTGCGTGCCCAAGCCCGACTTTGGTGGCCTCCACCCCGACCCCAACCTCACCTACGCCAAGACGCTTGTCGACAAGGTCGACGCCGACAACATTGTGTTTGGCGCCGCGTCTGACGGTGACGGCGACCGTAACATGATCTATGGCGCCAACGCATTCGTCACGCCTTCCGACTCGGTTGCCATTATTGCCGACTGGGCCGAGAAGTGCATTCCCTACTTCAAGGGCGGCCTCAAGGGTCTTGCGCGCTCCATGCCCACGTCGGGCGCCATCGACCTTGTCGCCAAGGAGAAGGGCGTCGAGGTCTTCGAGGTGCCCACGGGATGTAAGCTATCTCCAATGCCCGTAGCTAACATACAGGGAAGTTCTTTGGCAACCTCATGGACGCCGGCCGCCTGTCGATTTGCGGTGAGGAGTCGTTCGGCACTGGCTCGGACCACGTCCGTGAGAAGGACGGCCTGTGGGCTGTCGTTGCGTGGCTCGCGATCCTCGCTGCGGCCAACGAGGAGAAGCCCGGCCAGACGATCAACGACGTTCTGCTCGCGCACTACAAGAAGTACGGCCGCAGCTTCTTCTCGCGCTACGACTACGAGGAGGTTGACACTGCCGGCGCCGAGGCCATGATGGACCACCTGCGCAAGCTGTTCGAGTCGCCCGACTTTGTTGGCAAGAAGCTCACTGCGACGACGTCGGACACGTCGTTCACCGTCAAGGAGGCTGCCGACTTTAGCTACACTGACCCAATCGACGGCTCCGTGTCCACCAAGCAGGGCCTGTACATCAAGTTCACCGATGGCTCGCGTATCATCTTCCGTCTCTCAGGCACCGGCTCGTCGGGCGCCACTGTCCGTCTGTACGTCGAGAAGTACAGCAAGGACGAGAGCGAGTACGGCGCGGACGCCCAGGTCGGCCTTAAGCCCCTCATCGAGGTCGCGCTCCAGGTGTCCAAGCTGCAGGACTACATCAAGCGTGACAAGCCCACGGTCATCACGTAAATATCCCAACGAAAAACGCAGAGCGCGCCCAAGGCACTGGGGATGAGCGTATAGTGTAGGAGGTGGTTGTTTGCCAGACGATGATGCATACGGAATGAATAACGCTGGCATGTAGGTCTGTACGTGTACGTCAGAACGTCACGGCGTAGCGTACGTCTGTCCCGCAAACTGTGAGCCTGAATAGGAGGAGACGCGAGCGCACGCTGCGGGGCCCGTCCAATGCCCCGCGAGCGTAAATCCAAATCAAGCCGCGACTCTGGCAGGAACGAGGGTTGTGGTACTGGACTGGATACGTACGCGTGTTGTCTTGGGTGATCGTTTACGATGCGTGCGTCTGTCGGTATAGCGTGCTTGGCCGGGTCACACCGGCACGACTGCGTCTGACGGCACCGAGCGGCGCGTTGTAGTGGAATGGGACAACGGCAACGGCACGCTTCGGCTGCGGGGAGGGAGGAGGCCGTGTGAAAAAGAGGTGCAGGGTGTCGTTGGCACCCGAACGAAGCCGGGGTTGCGCCGACGCGCAGCACGGAGGCACAGCACATCACATCTGGTAACATGTCCCGTAGCGCGAGAATGGTCCGGTTCAGCCGGGTTTGCCATGGGTGCTGGCTGGGTACAGATCTTGTGGAGACTGCCGTAGCGTCTGCGCCAACGTCTGCCCAACGTACAATGCACCTGCTGTGCATGTCTGCCTGTAACAACTGGTGCCACGCTCCTGGCCAGAATAGCGCCACTGCATTCCCACAGCGTCCAGTTGTGCTAATTCTGCCCTGTGAAGCTCCCACAAGACAAGCTTTCGCGCTAGGCTGGCCGCCTATTGCCGTGCACACAGATGACAGCTGACAAGTGTCTAAGTGAACTTTGCTGACACAAACCGAGGAATGGACAATCACCATGGTGCCGGCGCGCACGTACGGGGGCCGCACCTGGCCATCAGGCTGCATACCAGTGAGTGCAGGAGTGCTCGGTGGGCAGTTTCAGTGGTGTACGTATGTCTCCATTCCGGATGGGTGCAAGTTGAGCACCATTTTCATCGCGTGCCTTGGTCCTGGACACCCGGTGCATTATGCCGTAGTCGTCCACCCACAAAGTTGAACGCGTATGCACACCATTCCATGCCGGCGGCGGCGGTGCTAACGCGGCGGCCACGGCTCTGGCTCTGCCTTAAACGCCACTGACGGTATAGGACGATTGACGTCGATGGCCAGGCACCGCCCGAGGGCAGCTACGCCAGCTACACGCTAAGGGTCCATCATCCGCCGGATGCCGAGAGGCGTGTCCAGACTTTGGCACTTGACGTCCTCGAGCGTGTTCCTTCTTGCTTCTTTTGATACATTTTGGGTTGCCTTTGGGTCACTAGGTCACTTGGGATCAAGGGTGTGTGCATGTGCGTGCGCATGACCGAGCCCATGTCGTGCGTCCATGACATCGACGTCAAGAGTCTTGGTTTCGCCGCTGTGAGATACGGCGCCCAAGCCCAGAGTTCCCGCGCACAACGTCTACCGCCATGTCCGGAGCGCTAAACCTGCAATGGAGCTGGAGCTGGAGCTGGAGCTGGAGCTGGAGCTCGGGTTGGAGCAGTCCTGATGCCACGCTCTTGGGGTCTCCGAGAAGCTAGAGCTAGAGCTAAGCTTGAATACACCAACATGAGGTGCATTCCATCTGCGCAAGGGAGGATGGCCATCATGTCCCCCCAATTCTCATGTATGAAGCCCCCGGCGGATCCGGGATTGATCAAGATCGGCTCGGCTGTACGCACCTTTTTTACACGGCTAGCAAGCACCCTTGTCTTATTCTCGAGTGGGACGATGCTGTCATCCATCAGGTGTGCAGAGGTGTCGCGATCTAGAGTGGGGCAAGACGGCCAAGCCAACGGCAAAGCCAAACGATGAAGCACACAGCACGAGCACGAGCACAAAGCACACCGGCGGCACGAGTAACCGTAAGAGGTGGTGCTATAGGTACTGTTACGCCTCCAAGGAACCGACGCGGGCGGGCCTAGATCTGGGAGCGAGAGCGCTGTGGTCTGGTCAAAGAATCAGAAAGAAGCATGCAGAGGCCGCGGGAATGGGGGCTAGCAGGCTCGTTCGTGCCACACGGGCCGCCACCGACGCCGTAATGTCGGAGCTTGATTTCTCTTTTGCTCGAGTTATGAATTTGGTGGCGTGGGAGGACGCGAGTTACACCTGCGGATATGCCGTCGGCGACAGGCGACAGGCAGTTTGCAGTTTGCTCGCGACTCGTCATGCATCGGGGCATGGTTGAACGCCGCTAGCGCTAGCTCTGCAACATTGCAGGCCGATCCGCAGTCGAGGCGATGGCGCGCGCGAGTCCAGGGACAGTTACGCATCGTTCATCCAAGAGGGCGTTGTTTGCCTACAGCCTATAGCATACCAGGCACGCCACGATCCAAGGCCCAGTGACTCCACAGACTGCAACCACTAAGCAGTGTGCAAACGAGCAGGGCGTTCCGGCTGTTCCAGCTGTCATCTCGCGACCAGCTCGACGAGGCTGAGAGCAATGTCGTCGTCGTTGTCGATGGGCACTGTGGCTTCTGGGCCATTTGGGTGGCGCGCGAGCTGCCTAACCAAAATACAACAAGACCCTGATCCCGTTCAAAGAAAAGACAATGGTCCAGACCCCCTTTGGCTATTTCCTCTGCTTTTGTGCCTCTCAGCCGCCGGCCCACCCAAATTTGGTGCACAGACCTTTTTGCTCCGTATCCTCTCTCCCTCTCGTCTTGCGCCTTACCCACCAAGAGACATGCGCGTATGTCCATCCCCTCTGAATGGCATACCCTGAGCTGCAACCCTGACAAACCCTTTGGTGCCTTCCCTCTTTTCCCTCCTCCTCCTGCCCCTTTCACAAACGCAACGGGGCCTCGTCCCTGAATGTGTGCTTGTGGTGTGCTTGTGTACGCCGAGTGTACCGCCTTCCCTCTTGCTTCCTTGCTTGCCTCCTTTTCCGCCATGGTGGGTGAATGAGTGTGCTTGGTGAGCAAGAGTGGTGAGCGCTGGATCCCACATTCATTCATTTCATCGTCGTCCTTTTGTCCGTCCTCATCTCGCCATCATCACCACTCCCATCGACATTGTCGCCGCCATCATCGTCGTCGTCGTCGTTTGCAGCCGAGACAACCCTCGACAACGGCCTTGACCCTCTCCTCCTGCCACCACCGCCCCGCCGCACCTACCCTCGACCCCTCCCCTCTTCCCCTCTCCCTCTCCCCGCGCGCCCCGAGTCTCATTTTTGACCGAGTGACACAACGTCTCCTAGTTTGTTGTCCCGGCTCGCATAGCATTCGCGCCTGTGTGTATCCTGCGTGCTCGTGTCTCCCCTTTCTGTTCCCCTGGCTCCTCGTCTTGTCTCTCTCGCTCGTGCGCATAGCAGACGCGCAGACAGTGTTCATCCGACATACACTTGCTCCGACACGACACGACTTCAGACACGAACAAACGACACACAGACAAGCTCTCGGGTTCTCCTGCCCTGTCCTCGTTTCTCCTAGCTCTCTTCGATCTCTCCGTCGCCCTGCCTGCAGCTGCAGCGAACGCCAACCCCGGAGCCACCGCGTCTCGTCTCGTTGGCTGCACCGCTCCGCCGGAGCGCTTTCGCCCTCGGCACCTCTTTTTGAGCCTGGTCGGACCCTTTTGACTACCCAACGGGTTCCTTGCAGAGGTGTGTTACACCGCGTAGCAACCAAAGCGAAAGCATACAACGCGGCGTGAAAGAGACAGCAACGGCGACTATTGCTTTCCTTGCTCTTTCTTTCTTACATACCAAAACACACATACACACACACACACACAAGTCGCGCCGCGTCGTGGATCGACACGCCTTGCGCCCTCTGCGCCCCGTTCCTCGACACACCACCTGTCTTCCTTCCTTTCGTGTCGTCGGCACGTCAACTCTCTCTCTCTCAACTCATCCCTCGTTCGCGTCACACACACTCCCTCGCCTTTCTCGTCGACACTCTACTCATTGCCCCCATCACACACCGCTTCGGCCCTTCTCTTCCTCCTGTCGACACTGCATTCCGGTGCGCGGACATCACTCCTCAGCAAACACTGCGCACCGACCGCTTCGCAGGCGGTGAACAGCTGGCCCTTGGCAACCACATCAACAGTGTGCTTCCCAACTGCCTGCTGAGAACCGCCTACTCTACCTCCTCTCCATCACCCCCACACATCGTCGACTACGTTACCGCCGACACCGACGCAGCCGTCACATCACTCCACACGCGCGTTTGCCATCTCACACTCCACCTCTCCCCCCTATCAACCACACCCCAAAATGAACAACGTTCCTTACGTTGTGGTGGACGTCACCCCCTTGCAGATGGAGATGTGGCGCCGGGCAGAAGAGCAGGCGGTATCTTCTGACCAGTGTCCCCCGTGTCCAAAAGAGCCCCAGACCAGCTGCAACTGCAAGAAGGGCCAGCAATGCACCTTCATTCAGAGGTGTGCACACGTGTTCGTCCAGCACTAACCCCCCAGGTCATGCTACGAGTGCTCGCGCATGGAATGCATCGGGGAAGCTAGCAATGGTGTCAACCCAGGCGTCATTGCCGGCCCCATCATCGGCGCGTTCCTTTTGGTAGCCAGCGGGTGTCTGTTCTGGTGGCTGCGGCGGAAAAAGGTAGGCCACACTTGTACGTGGGAGAGATCAACTAACACGGTGCAGAAGCGTGACCTTGCCCGTCTCGAGGACCTTGCTGAGCGCGCGCGCAAGGGTGAATCGTCCGCATTTCATTTGTCCAACCCCTCCTCGCCTGTCACCTCGAGGCATCATTCGACACAGGGCGGCACGGGTGGCCTCAAATCGCCAACCAACAGCCGTGGGTCGCGCGGCTCGTCGGGGCGTCTGCCGCATGCGCCCGTCGAGGCACAGTACCGCGATGCCGAGGGCAACATGGTCCGTGTGTATGCTGGAAAGCGCGGGCAAATCAATGCCGATCCCAACCATCCAGACAACGGTGGTGTGGGCGATCCATTTGGCGACCACGCCAGCTTGTCCACCGAGCGTGCTGAGAGCGGTCACTCGACCAACGTTGTCCCCATTCAATACGTGCCGGGCCAGTCGAATGACGGCCACGCTGTGCGGAATGGGCAACCCGCGACTCAGCAACAACAACAGGCGGCAGCCCGGACCCTGGATCAGGCGCGTCAAAACCTTTGGCGTCCGCGCCCCGCGCAACCCCCACCACGTCCCGCTCGGGCTCCCGACCTGGATCTGCGTCTCAACTCGTTGCAACAGCAGCTCGAGCACCAGCAGATGATGGCTGAGATTGGTTCGTCGCGCGACTCGTTCCGCTCGGGTACCTCGGTCGCACCATCGTTCATGTCTGGTAACACGGCCGACCTCCACCTGGACGTGCCAAAGATCATGACACGTCAACAGGTTAACGTCGGCAAGCTGCAGGCCGCCGAGATGGTCCAGTTCGGCGGAGGACAAATTGTCAACCTTGGCAGCAGCGCAACCGCCACCGACGACAGCCACGCGTCCGGAGCGTCTGATCCGTTTGCATCGGAGCACTCTGCGGAGATGCTCGGCCCTGGCCAATCCAACTCCCCGCATTCCGGCGGTGCTGCTGCCGCCAGCAGCACTTCGCTTGGATCTCGACGCTTCGACGATGAGGGAAACATGTCTCAGCCAAGCCCAACAGACCTGCGGTTTTCCATGGGATCTCTGGCGTACGACCGCACGTCCGTGTCGACGCAGGGCACGGGCCACCGTGCAACGCGTGACTTCCTGAACCACGACCCCAACCAGCCACCAGTTCCCAGTTTACCCGCGGGGTATGGGCGGCCACGGATGGCGTCCATGGCATCGTACAAGTCGACAGGCAACGACTCGCTGCTCGGCTCTTTCCCCATGATCCCTCCATCGAGCGGTGCCAACTCGTCCAGCACTGATCTCCCCCTTGTGCAGCCCGGTGCTGCTCGGCCACCGACGGCCTTCAAGGGTACCGGCGCCGGCGCCGGCTCCGCCCCCGGTGGGCGGCCTCTGACCGCGACCTCGGCGCACTCGTTAGCCGACTCGTTCCTGGGGCGATTCCCATTTGTACCTCCCAACGTCGACGCGGACGGCTCGCAGCGCAGCAACGGCGCGTCGCGCATGACACTGGGCATGAGCAATGTGTCGGGCCTCGGCGGGTTCGAATTCAACTTTGACGGACCGCCCGCGCCCACCGCCACTGGCGTCGCTGCACCAACGCAGCAAGCCGCGCCTGTGCCTCCTGCGGCCGACCTCGCGTCGGCAGAGCCCCTGCAATCTGCCGCAGACCCGGACACTGCCACTACCCCCGCACCAGACGCCAAGAGCTGAGCGCAGGCTTGCGCACGCGTAGATGTTATTCTCTCCTCTTTTTATTCTAGGTTTTATCTTGTAGGGCTGTAGTGTTATGCCACGAATAGTATTTCTACCAGACCAAAACGTGCAGACATGCGCAGGCAGCGTGACACACCACGCGACACACGCAGCGTCCCTCGATCCCTCGCGCTAGCGTAAAGTTAAAGTGTCGTTGTCGAGACGACTGCCGCGGGCGAGGCCGATGTGGGGACCCCACACGACGTTGTACCATATGGCGGCCACTTGTCGTCGAACTCTATCGACACCACCTCTACCACCATGCTAGCTCGACTACGGCGTGCGCTGGCCGCGAGCGCGCCGGGCGGGCACGCCGGCGGCGCCGTTGGCGGGGGCTACGAGCTCGTCCCGGAAGGGCCTGGGGACGGGGGTGAGTGCTGCGTCAGGCGTGGACTTTTGGCCCACTGACAATACGCAGAGGACTCTGGCCGGCCGCATGATGCCCCGCGAGCACCGACCACCGCCGACGCGGGCCTACGCCGCGTCCCCGCCTCGGTACCAGTGACAGCGTACCTCCTCGCGTTGGTAGAGTTTGCCGAGCGGGCATCGTACTATGGCGTGTCGGGGGTGTTTACGAACTTTGTTCAGCGGCCATTACCGGAGGGGAGCACGACGGGTGCGCCGCGCCCTGGCGACCCCGCTACGCCCGGCGCGCTGGGTATGGGTTTGCGCGCGAGCGCAGCCGTAGGTGGCCTCTTCACCGTTTTCGCCTTCACTTCGCCCCTAGTGAGCTACGCCTGTCCGTGGCTTTGCTGACGCCAGGCGGGGGGCGCCCTGGCCGACGTGCGATGGGGCAAGTTCCGGACGATTGCAGTGGGCACGGCCATATCTGGTGCTGCGCACGTTCTCTGCGTTTGGGGTGGGTTAGGGGGAAAGGGACAGGGGACGAGAGGCTGACGATAGCGGCGTTGCCGGGCGTTCTGAGCAGCGGCACGGCGTTTCTGCCCTTCATTCTCTCGGTCGTACTCCTCGGCGGCGCGACGGGGCTAATCAAGGCCAACATTGCGCCGCTCATGGCTGAGCAGTACACTGCTGCTGACCACGTCGCGATTATCGACGGCGAGCGCGTCGTCGTCGAGCGCGAGGGTGGGTTTCCCAGCAGTGGGTCGGGCTCACGCCAGCGACGGTCCAGAAAATCATGGCGGCGTATTACCTTTCCATCAACATTGGCGCGTTTGTCGCTGTGGCTTCGACGTTTGCAGAAAAGGTAAGTGCCGCACCGTCCTAATCTAACCGCAGTACATCGGTTTCTGGCTCGCGTATCTCATCCCTGGCGTGAGTCGGCGCTGTTGCCACCCTGACCCCAGGTCATATTCTTCCTGATGCCGCCATTGCTGTACGTAGTGTATCCCTACCTTGCGCCGGCGCCTGCCCCGTCGTCCGCAGCGCTTTGGGAGGCGTACGACCTCCTGCGGCGGGGAATGGGGGGACACGATCTGCCCAAGGCGGCAGAGTACGAGCTGGCCGGCAGCGACGGGGGAGACGACAACGACGACGACGGCGGCGGCGGCGGCTCCGACCCCGTGCCCACCGACAAAGGCGACGCGCGCCAGGCTCTCCAGGCATGCAAGCTCTTCCTCTTTTTCGCGATATACAATATCGCCGATGGCGGGCTTAACGCCATCATGACGAGCATGGCTGGATCCATGACGACCAACGTGGGTTGAGGCGGGTGAACGCGCTGACTTGCAGGGCGTGCCCAACGACGTTCTCGAAAAGGCGTAAGCCAGCTTCAGCCGTAGCACAAAGCTGATGGCAGTAACCCCTTTGCGATCGTCGTGTCCATCCCCCTCCTCGAAAGGGTCGTGCTGCCGTACCTCGAGCTCAGGCGTATCCCGCACGGCCCCGTCCGCCGTGTTGTCGCGGGCTTCATCCTCTCGGCAGCGGGCATGGTGTGGTGCGCCCTGGTGCAGTACGCGGTGAGTTATCCCGGCCACCCCACTGACCACGACCCGCTGACGGTAACAGGTCTACCGCACCTCGCCGTGCGGGTTCGAGGCGACGGACTGCAAGGACGTCTCGCCCCTCGTATGTCTTCGCGGGGTGCGCATGGCTGACACACCAGAGCGCATGGCTCGTCCTACCTGCCCCGTTGTTGACGGGCGCAAGCGAGGCCGTCGCGGTAGTCTCGGCCCTCGAGCTAGCGTACACCATGTCCCCGCGTACGTCTCCCCGCCGCGACGCACCTCTGACACCCAGCCGGCCTGCGATCTATCGTCACATCCTTGTTCCTCTTCATGCAGGCCGTATCCGCCATTCTCGTCCTCGCTTTCCTCCCACTCATGCACGACCCACTCCTTGTCTGGCCCTTTGCTCTCGCTGTACGTTGCCCCAGGTGTGTTCGCTAACGCCGCAGGCAGCGCTCACGCTCGTGGCGAGTGCTGGCGTCTGGCGCATGTTCCGCTATCTCGATGGGCGATAGGCTTTGGTATCCGCGTCACGACCGGCCACCACCAGCTCTGAATTGCTGTCCCGCCCTTTCTCATCATGCGCGATGGCCTCCGCTCTCGACTCATGCACAGCTGCTTCCAGCGTGGTGACCTGTCGTAGCTACAGGCCATAGCCTGCCTTCAGGGCTCTCTGACCCACAGACACCTGGCGAGCATAAACGGCAGGGGATGATGGATACCGCTGCACAACTAGACCAAGAGCACTCTATGTCATAACTCTACAAGGGTACATACACCGCCATGTACGATAATTGTCCGTTTTCCGCGCTCTACACCCTCCCGCCGTAATGCCGTGGTGGGGACGAGTGGGTGGGAGCTGGGTGAGCCTCGGGAAAGTTGGCGCCAAAGGGACTGCTGCCGTGCTGGGCGTACTCGTCGGGCACAGAGGGCACGGGCGGTGCGTCGTGGTGCTTCAAGCGATGTGCGAGTTTCTGTTCCATCTGGACGCGCTCGCTCATCGCGTCGACGTGATACACGCTCATGTCGCCGTCGCGGTTGTACTGAATCTCGTACGGGTTGATGTACGAGCTGTGCTTGCCGTATTCGCCGCCGTGGGCGCTTGGCACTGCGAGGCCGTCGCTCGGGCTCGGGTGGCGCGCGAGGATCGGCGTCGTGGCGTCACCGCCCGCGTCCGGGTCGGCCGTGTACCGCAGTTCCTGGAGGGGAATGCCCTTCAACTTTTCCGCACGGCGCGCACGGCGCCATACCGGCAGGCGCACCTTCTTCATCTCATAATGGATCCACCACATCGACCCAATAGTGATCACTAGTGTGAGCGAGCTTATTCCAGTTGTGAAGATGCACTTACCGACCGCAATCCCAAGTACAGTGCCGGAAATAATCTTGTCCTTGCTGCTCTTGACCTTTTCTTTGTAAAGGACGCCGAGGTAGACGACGACGAGCTGCTTGGGGAGAGTGATGAGGGTGGCGATCATGAAAATCCACTGGTTCATGCCGCACGTTGAGAAGACGGCTGTTGTAAAGTGGCCTGGAATGGCCGAGAGACGGGCTGCGCACACGAGGAAGAACCCGCTCTGGCGCATCGCTTCGGCCAGACACGCATATGTCATGTCCTTGCGCTCATACTTTTCCGCCGTCCCACGGAGGCAGTACATGAACGCGTAAAAGTTGGCCACCTGGGGGTGGGTCAGCGTCCGATTCCAACTTCGTAGCAACCGCCCACGTACCTCGCCCAGGAATGTGCCGGCGGAGACGATACCAAAGCCGATCCAGAGGCCCCACACGACACCACAGAGGATAGCGACAATCTGGCGTCAGCGGTGAGGTAGCCGTGTAGGTGGAGGGGGAAGGTGCACGGTTCGTGGTGAGGATTGCCAAGACTGATGCAGCAAAGAGGCACAGTCCAACCCTGCTCGTCGCCACGACGACACACCCGCCCCAACTCGACGCACCTCTTGGCCAAACAGCGGGGGGAAGGAAAGAATGAAGATGATGCCGATGGGAATCGCCCAGCCGCCAGGCAGGTCCTTCATCCAGTTGGCGGCAGGTGTGAGCCAGTTGACGATCTGGTCGTGGTACAGGGTCATGAGGAGTACGAGGACGCCGAGGATAACCAGCGCCAGGTACCAGTCTGGGCGTCAGCGTGTGTTTACAGAGCAAGAAAGGCGTCGCGCTCGCCAACAAGAAGACTTACACCACCACTTGAGGCGGAACCAGAAGCGCCAGCTGAGCCATCGACGCCAATCGTACATGCTCGTCTTGAGGAACGCCTCCTCTGCCTTGATGTCCTCGTCTGTCCAGTCCTCGGGGTACTCGCCCTTTTTGAGCAGGAAGAGGTCGGTGAGCTGTGGTGAGGGTTTGAGGTCTGTCGAGGACGACGGGGACGGCTTGCGGTCGAGCTCCGTCGGCCGTGTAGTCGGGATCTCATAGTGGGCGTATGAAGGGTAGCTTGGGCCGGCAGATGCAGCACCGCCTGCATGCGAATGCTGAGCTTGCGCAAACTCGTACGCGTGTGGGTGGTGTGTCATCGCGACGCAGCCCCGGGGGTGAGTGGGCGCCGTCGTGCAGTTGTTCGGTGGATACGCGCGACGCGTCGAGGGCGGGTGGTATAGTAAAGTGCTAGGACGTGTAACTCAGGGACGCGGCGTGGTGGCGGCGGCGTCGGCGGCGACGAGGGAGCAGCGGCGTGCAGTCAAGATTGGGCTGGGCAGGTGAACGCCGAGACCGTCGCTGGGTAGTGCAGTTGCTGCTGTCGGATACACTGGGAATACGCAGAAGATGATAGAGGAGATATGAAGCGGCAAACGAGTTTAATGACCTGGTGTGCGTTGGTCGCGAGGGTGAAACGTGCAGGGGCTGGGCGCGGGAGCGTAATGCGCGGACGTGATCTGTGCGCTGGGGTGGTCGGGGCGTTGCTTTTGGCAGTCTCGATGGAGAATAATTCAGCAAGCACAAGAGAAAAGAGATTATGTACGATACAAGAACAAGAAGAATGAAGAGCGCCGCATCAATGTTCGTGGGCAATGCATTGTCGGATCACCGTTTGTTGGCTGCGCATCGACGTCCACCGCCTCGGACCCGACTGTGCGGATGCGCAATGATCATCACACGCAAGGAGGCGATGCTCGGCGATGAAATAGGGGCAGCTTTACATGGGGCCCCAAGGTTTTGTAATCGTCTTCTGTAATCCCCCGCAGCCAGCATTAGCTTTTTCTTACCTGCCTAGACATCTGATTCGGAGACACAGCTACACTCTCCCTTTGAAGCACCCTGAATTATTAATAGCGGGCGCAAAGTTGTATTAGCATCAAGGGCGCATTCACCCTTGACATTGGCGTTTTCAAGGAGTACCCATAAGCACATCCAATGTACCTTGGCTACTCATACGACGCGTCTGTCCCCACACAAGTCTGCTCGAACCCTTTAGGTGGCGGTAGTCACCCGAGCGAGGGCGCACATCTAAGCAATATTGCATCTCATTATACACATTACAACATCTCTCCGACTCCTCTTGATGTAGACACAGGGGGGGGGGGGGCGCGTGTATTGCGCCTAAACAGCTACTTGGATCGTGTCACGCTCAACGGGCATCAAGATCGATCTCCGCCCGCTCACGCTGCTCAGGCAGCTCACACCTCCGCTTAGTACGGCTCGAGACCGGCGAGCTGCTTCTGTCGGTGGGTGAGGACGGGCTGCTGGCGGGGCTCGGTACGCTCTCCCGGCTCGAGCTGCCATCCCTTGAAGCGGGCGGCGGTGATGCGGAACTCGAGGGGGTCGTGGGACGTGCCCCAGTTCTTGGCAAAGCACTCCTGCTTTGTCTTGAGCTGCTCGGGCGAAATGTCCTTGGCGGGCTTGTAGCACACGTACGTGGCGACGCGGGGCTCGGTGCCGTGTGCAGCGTCACCATAGTGGATCGTCCGCGAGTCCCAGAGAATGACGTCGCCGGGCGCAGCCTCGACCTTGACCCACTTACAGCCCCGATCAAAGAACCACTGCAGGTCCTCTTCCTTGTGGCTCCACCAGTCGGCCGTGGGCCATCCCTCGGCCGGGCGCAGGTCCGGGTGGGTATTGAAGTACTCGGCAAACAGCGCCGTCGAGCCCTCCAGCACCATTAGACCGCCATCCTTGGGTCCGTTCGGGTACAGGTTGACAATGCCCTGGACGCAGTGCTTGTATTGGCGTCCCGGAGACTGGTCGGTGTGCGGCCACGGCTTTGCGCGCTCGGCAGTGAGCGCTGTGCCGAACGGCAACGAAATGTTGACAGAGTCATACGACACAATCAGCTCGTCGGTGCCCCAAATCTTGGCAAAGACGTCCACCACTCCCGGCTCGGTCCGGATGTCCCACGCAAACTGCTCGTGCCCTACTCCATGGCGGTGAAACAGCCCGCCCTTGTCAAACGCAGGCAGGTTCTCCACTTTCCATGTAGACCGGTCGTCTCCCTTGAACCCCTTGCCACTGGACACAAGTCAGCGGCGGCGCGTGGCGGTATGCACGAGCGTGTACACTCACAAGCTCTCGAGCCACTTGTACATCTCGTCGACGTAACGTTTTGCCTTCTCTTCCGAGAGGACGCCCTTGACGACGGTGTACTGCCGGTGGTTAGTCGCCATTGATCCACCGGTTGTAGCCATGACATACTCCTTTAGTCTCGAGGTCCGGGTACGCCTCGGCAGTTGGCTTGGTGCGTGGCGCCGTCGCCGAGTCGCTGCGCAGCTTGAGCGTCGCGGGAGACGCCCGCGTCTCCGTCGCCGTCGAGGTCGGTACAGGTGCCATGGTTGTTAGGATGTCTATGTGTGGCTGGGAGTGTAGGATTGAGGTGGCACCAAACCCCGGCTAGGCGCCTTTTAAAGAGTGCCTTTTGTTGCGGGCAAGTCGGCGAGGCACTCGGTGCATGTGCGGACCGACGATGCGGATTCCCGGAAGCAAGGTGCAACCCCGGCCCATTCCCATTCCCATCATCTCTGTACGTGCGTACGTTTGTAGGGTGCGTTTGCCGCTTAAACTCTTAAATTGCGGGACGTACATGCGGTAATCTTTCCTCGGGCCGTATTTGGTGCACCTGGAAGGCTTGTCGGAGGATCTGCGGTGTGGCTTGTGGGAGGTTATCGGGCGATTACTGCGGCGACGACGCTACTTGGCACCACTAAGCGAGTCCCATATGATCAAGGCATGTGCACAAGCTTGCGGGGTGTGTAGTGTGTGCCCGTGTGCAGAGCGTCGCGCGTCGCGTGCGCTAAGGTATCTTGCCGTAGCAACAGATGTTATACCTGCTAAACATGTGCTCACGCCATCTTGGTAAAGCTGATAATGCTCTCGCCGGGGTTTGACAAGATGTCGTCCTGGGTAAACAGCCGTAATCACGGGTATGTCACGACCAAACGGTTAGTGCCGGCATTAGAGCACGGCACGGTGCAGTCCGGAACCATGTGCACATGTCGCCCGCGTTGAGCACCCGCAAGAGGGCCGCGTCATGCCAAACATCTTGGGCCGCGCCACACCTCTTGGGCCGTGCTTCTTGCAGCGCCCTTGAAGAGGTCAGATAAGGCTAGATCATATGCAGCATCGGGTATATCGCGCGCTCCACTCGGCGAGCCATTGAAAGCGGCTCCTGCCGCACAGTCGGTCCATTTACGACCACGCCTCGGCAGACTCTGCAACGCTTATCCCTGTTCATTCTGCTTATTTTCCCTTGGCTGCGGCCTCCCTCGCATCCTTCTCGTTCATCTCCTTCACCCGCTTAATGTGTGCCCTGTTAAACTCCTCAATGTGCTTTATCTCCTCGGCGTAATCGACCCAAGTCTGGCCTGGGAAGTTAGCAATGGCCCAAGCTCGGATCGATAGCCTACCGCAGAGGGCGCACGGCTCTGGGTTTTCCGTGTTGAGGATCTTGATGCCCTCTGGAACCGGCTCAGGCCTGCCGTTCAAGTTGTGCTCGTCTGCCTCTGTCCGGCTCGGCAGCACAACATAGGTCACGGGCGGGTATCCCTTGTCGACCCACCACGGCGTTCTGGCACGCACATCCCACGACGTGAAGGGGAAAACGCGTGCCGCGTTCCAGCGCTGTGGTGGGAGGGCGTGCTCGTACACGGCAGACGAATGGACAGTGACGTTACCGTACGCGTTTGCAGGTAGAAGTGGGAGCAAATCGTACACGTCTTGCACACAAATGTCGGGCTTGTCAAAGAGCACCACGTCTTCTGGCATCCGCGGAGGCTCTGAGTGGAGCCTGTGCTTCCAGATGTCCAGGACAGGATCTCCGACGAGAACCAGCTCGCGCACGTTCGGGAACAGGGGCAGTCCGGGCTGTGTGACCTCCCACACGGCCGGCAGGAGCTCCACGTCGCTGATTGCAAAGCTGAGCGTAAGCGCCTTGATGTACCCGATGCGACGCTCCCCGCTGGGTGTGAGCTGCAGGTAATACCAGTTTTTCTTGCGTCCGCGCGTAGGGCGTTTGCGTACTCGCTCGGTAGCAGTGGTCACTAGCGCGTGGAATTGCTTAGATGTGAGCGTGACGTTGCTGTATAAAACTGGCATGGCCACGTCCAAGAGCGCCTTGGAGGCGAGCATGCACGCCATCAAAGTGCCTCTGTCCGCCCTGGGGTCGAGGTGTGCCATCACGTAGGACAGCACCTCGGCTGGGAGCGGGAATGTCGGCATGATCACGGAGCCGACGGCGGAGGAGTGGATTATAGCTCGTTCAAAAGGTCAAGTCGTGATGCTCGGAGGGCATATATGCGCATATACTGTATGTATTGAAGTGACTGGAGCGTCTTGTTTCCCGCCCAGATATGGACATGTAACATTCTCACGGGTGTTTCACAACACAAGGTTGTCAAGGGTGCGGACTGTTTCAAGTGGTCGTTGGCGCGTTCTCCTCTGGAATACCGAGGGGACACGGAAAGAGTACGGGGGCACCAACAAACAAGACGCCGCCATCGATGTCGCGAAGCCGACAGACTCCAGACTCCAGACTCCGCCGGTTTGAGAGGCTAAGCAGTATACTGCACTCTATGCATGTCTGCAACGGAACCCCAGGTCAGTCCGTGTTTCGCTGGGGTCACTCACGGAAGCACTGTAGGTCCGTGTTCCACAGGAGTTCCTACCGCCGTGACGTTGCGCTGGGGATACTGACGTTGTGGCCACTCGCGTGCGCAACCGACTGACGCTCAACCGCTGGTTGAGCTGGCTGGCTGATGAGGTGCCGCAAATCGCTACAGTACCAAGGTTCGCAACGCGAGGGGACGCGTCCCCGCCTGTCCGCGATACACGCGCAAAAAGCTACGATTTCCGCGGCCGGCAGGCCATCATCGCGATGGGAGGTAACGCCCGGAGCTCTCTCCGCGCCTCCGCCAATGCAAGCACTCGCTACTTGCATGAAGTTTCTTCCAACATGAAACGCCTCTGAGCGACACCGGTTGGACCATGGTCCCGTTGGTATATCACAATCCTCACACGCAGGATGCCTTCAAACTTGCATGCCAAGCGTCCAAACCCTCAGTCATGCGGCAGAGACGCGACCTATGGCGCCGACCTTCGGGGCGAGCATTCTTGATCCGTTGAGCATTCTTGATCCGTTGCCGTTGGCGGCATTTGCCTTCTCCGACGGTGAGGTCATGCTTGGCCACTGAGCAGCTCTTCAGCGCCCAGAGGACAGGGGTGTTGTAACTTGCCGTCAGGTCACCTCAGCACTATAAAAGCAGGCCCACTTGTTCCCCGCTGGCTATGGGACAGTCACAGTACTCGACCATATCACGCCCTCAACAATGAAGACCTTCACCGTATGGAGCGTGGCCGTTCTCTGGCGTAAGTCCCTTGTGGTTAGGCGCTGGCGCTGACTCTAGTCTCGGCCATTGGAACGTCGCGTCCGGTTACCAATGACGCTGGGCTTCTTCCTGCGCTGTCCGTGGACGACGATTTGGCGGACGTGAGGGAGAGGTCAATGGTCGCTGCGATCAAGAAATGGCATGACAGCACAAATACCTCGGCCCTTCTGTCGACGAGGCAAGCGGGTCCCAGCTTGTGGGCCTCTGGAGAGACAGGGCCAGCGGTGACTGATGTTGAGCAAGGAAGTCAGTCAAACACCTGCTCGTTGATGTCTGTCCTGGCAGCATACGCGCACCACCAGCCCGCTTTTATTGAGAGCTTGTTTGTAGAGCTTCGCGGACGGGTCTGGGTCCGCTTGAAACCGGATATTCGAGCTCATAAAACAATCTGCGGAGTGATACGCTGGGACCAGGTCGATGGCAGCGTACAGGACCCAACCATGCCCCGCATATCAGTTTCGAATGCGCTGTGAGTAGCAGCTTCTCAAGCCCAACATCCGCGACGTCTTGCTGTTGATAATGGCTGACACCAGGTGGCCTCGATTGATCGTGCAAGCTTATAAAGACCTGGCCGACTTTGACTGCACCTCTGCAGAGTGGTTTATGGAAGGTGTGAGTTGCTTGATACGGTCAGATCACCCACACACCGATAGTGAAGCAAGCTGACAGCACAAGGCCCTCACAATGTTCAGCGGAGAATATCAGACAGCCATCACCGATCTGAACGACGTGGCGAGCATGTATAGGGTCTTTCGGGCGGCCAGTACAAAACCTGGCATTGTGAGCACGAGAGGCGACATTGAGCCGAGTGAAGGCGGTTTCCTCCAACCGCGACACACCTACGCGATCATCAGGGTTCAATCGGCAGATGCGGTTTCGTGAGTCATCAACGACGGAGCTCAACCGCCGAAGCGCGCTAACCCCACCTTAGAAAGAGTGTGACGCTGTACAACCCCGCGGGCACGATGAAAATCATACCGCTAGAAAACCTCGTGGGCAAGCTGGACAGAGCGGCTGTGGTGGGCTACCCCGGGGGGAATCAGGCCAGGGCGCTGGAGACTGTCCGCCAGAGACGCCAGGATGGAGGTCAGTGTACGTGGCAAGCCACGCCCCCCGAGGCGGCCGACGCCGTGTCATGGACCATTGAAGAGGCTTTGAGGAAAAAACTCCCTGCCGACGAAATTATTGGGACAGCCGAGAGAGTCATCTCCTTTATTGGCGGAGCTGCTGCCATCGCGGCCGCGAGAGCTGTGCTCGACGCTGCCAAGGATGCAAAGGATCGTGGAAAAAATCCACAGGAGTATGCGAGCTCGGCAGCGGCCGTTGCGACTGCAATCTCTACTGGCAGCAGCGTCAACACCGCAGACCGACCCTCCACGGCAACTTCGACGTCGAATGTCGTTTCCACTGGCACTACCACCAAGCAAGAAACTACAAGCACTATCCCGAAGCAGGAGACTACGAGCACCACCCCGAAGCAGGAGACGACAAGCACCACTTCCAAGCAGGAGACTACCAGCACTACCCCAAAGCAGGAGTCGACAAGCACCACTCCGAAGCAGGAGACGACAAGCACCACCCCCAAGGAGGAGACCACGAGCACCTCGAGCAACTCCAACCCGAACGCGGAGACGTCAACGAGGGTCCAAACATCGACAAGCATAGGAGATGTCAAGACGACGACGGCGCCTAAGACAGTCGTCTGGGGCCCAGTGCCGTCAACCTCCAAAGCTCCTTTACCAGGGGATGGTGGGAGCATAGTGCACTCGCCTGAAGGCACCCCAACGCCGGCACCGGACGGTCAAGGGGGAAAACTGTAGGCCGGAGGCTGGCAGTACGCAATCTGTACCGCGACGCGGCCTTTGGCTGTAGCAATAACATTAGTACAATTAAGTAAGGCGCGAGCGGGCGTTCCAACGCCGTCAAAAGTCGCCTGTAGTGTAGTTCAGTGGGTGGTGAAGGTGCTTCTTGCCCGCTGCCCTGTCCCTGCGCTGGCCGCAGCGAGGCAATTGTTGAATGTATTGAACGCTCTTGAACGCAGAATTACAGGCGGATGCGTAGACACATAACCGCACTACCGCTGCCTGGCAAGGGAGCGACCGTGCCAAGTGAGCTGATTAGCCCTGTCCCACTGACACCAGAACACACATGGGCTCGGGGCGACTGCTAATTAGCTGCCAGTGATCGTTAGATTGCAAGCTGTTTGAGTCGCAAACCAGCCGCGAGCGACCGTTATAGCCACATGGCGCGATACCTCCGCGCCACGCCGCCATGATACAGGGTATGTGCATGCGGGGTAATCTACATGGGGAGCTGGCACATTGAGCATTCGGTCGCGTCGGGGTCGTTGAGGAGTGTACAGTGCGGGCACGCTGTTGTCAGCCAACGTTTGCAAGCGACACATACATTTCTGTCCAACGAGGGCGGTACCGCCAAACCCCTCGTCCTCTGCGCCCCCATCCTCAATCTCGTCGACCGAGACAACCTCGACAACATTGAGGTGGTCGCCGAGCACGAGGCCAATACTTCGCATGGTGTCCTCCGCGTCGAGCTCGCGGCCATGATACAAAATCCGCTGTGCCAGAGGCGAGACCTTGAGGCGCGCATACAGCTGCACACGGATATCGCGGACCGTCGTGTCCTTGGTGACTGCCACATCGACCTCTTTCGCCTTGCGCGCGCGCGGAATCACTCGCCGCCGTCCCGTGGCTGGCGCAAACGGGACACCGTCCTCACCCACTATCACTGGCAGCTCCATCGCTTCCCAGTCGGCCAGCCGCGCACGCGTACACCCCCGACAAGTGGGCTTGCTCACCGCGTGCACGGCGTAACGCTCCCCCGCCTCGGGCCGCGCGCCAAACTGCACCGACACGCCACGGTCGGGGTCACAATCGTACCTGCTGTCAGCTATTTCAAGAGCTTGTAAGCTTACAGCTCGCACAACCGCTGCCACCCGGCGGCAGTGACGTAGTCAGCGTCCTCCATCGTCGGGTCAAAGTCGAGCAGGCCGTGCTCGCACAGCTCGACGCCGGCGAGTATAGGCCGGGCACACGGCCGGTCGAGATAGTCTTTCCATTCCTCGGCGAACCGCCGCGGCACGACGTAGTTCTTCATGTTGAAGACGTGCTTCTGGTTCCACTGCTGCGTGAAGATGGGCTTTTCAATCTTGACCTGTGCCGCCCACGCGTCCCGCTCGGCCTTGTTCGCGGCCTGCGCGTCCGTGCACTGAGGACACGGCTCGTCGCCCTCCTTGACCACGGGAAAATCGCCAAACACAGACTGCAGGAGCGCGATACACTCCTCCGCGACGCCGACGTACCGCTTGCCGTCGATGGCAGGCTTGCCGTGCTCGCACAGGAGGGACGCCGCGCACTCGGTCGGCGACTCGCCGCCGTGTTTCCCCTTGCGCCACGCTGTGACCCATGCGCGTGGAAGGAGGTACGGTCCGTCCTCTCTCAGGCGGTCAAACTCGGCGACGTGCTGCTCGTGCGTGTGCGCGGCCGAGCGCTCCAGGTACTCTTCCCGCACGCACTCGCCGCACACGTCCAGCGGCTCGGGGTCGTCTGGGAACGCCCCCATGTTAGCCAGCTGGTTGTACGCCTCGCGCGAAATGAGCACGACGTCGCTCGAGAACGGCTCGATGCCGCCGTGCGGGCACGTAATCGTCGTCGTCGTCCAGTCGACCGCCAGCGGGTCGTCGGCGGCGAACCACGCCGCAAGGGTCTCGCGCGCCACAACGCAGTCGTCCTGGCGTCAGCCCTTCAGTGCCGCGCTCGAGCTCACCCCCTCGAGCGTGTTCAAAAGGTCCTCCTTGATTTTGACGAGCTTGTCGAAGTCCGCCTCGAGTTTCTGCATATGTCCCTCGCGCCCCTCGATCTCCTGTTCTAGCACCGCGTTGGCGGCTTCTATTCCTTCTAAGAGCTTTACGGGCGCCTGCGCAACGACATCCGCCTCGCCTCTAAGTTTGTACACGAGCAGGTACGCGTCGCGGGACACGAGCTCGTCGGCGCCAATGTCCGGGTCGAGCCGTGGTTTCTTCCTCGGCCGCTCAGAGAGCTTCTCGACCGTCTCGTCAGAGCAAAAGTACCACTCGCCATCGCTGTTGTCAGCTAAGCCGTGCAACGCACTCACGCCTCGTCGTACACGTCGCATGTAAAGTGTCCGCGCAGCGCCTGACGTTAGCTCTGGTGGGCGTTTGATAGCTCACGCTGGTGCCCTCGTGCACGACGACGCCGCGGAGATCGTACATCTTGTCCCCAATCCTGAGCTGGCGTGGGTAGTGAATCCTTGCCTTGCTCTTTGTGCGCGCCTCCGAGTACGCGCTGTACTCAAAGCGGTTCAGCGCAAAGTGAAGTACTGGGGGGAGCTCTGACAGGTATGTCGAGCGCGTGGCCGGCTGCAGCGACGTGCAGCTTGGACACCGATACTTGTTGTCGCCGTCCAGCGCCTCGGGTCTAAGGATGTGCTTGATGCGGTCCTCGAGCGACGCCTTGTCCTCGAGCGGCACCTCGATCTCGAGGAAGGTTGCTGGTGCGTTAGATATCCGTCGCGGTCAAACGAACAGTTTGTGCCAGACGTGTATCCGCACGTGTTGCACTGGGTGCGGTACACCATTTTGCCTGCGAACTGCTCGTTGACAAAGTCCGCGAGCGGTCCGCCCTGGCGCTTAAACTGGTCCGCCACGAGCGTCATGAACAGCTTGGAGAATCTGCCGTCAGCTTCATTTCACCTACAATGTGAGCTGACTCACTCCGCCGCGTCCTGCTGGTTGCCCTTGTTCAGGCGCAACGCCTCGATGAGCTGCCCCGGGTCGACGACGGGGTTGTGTGCGTGCTGCATCATGGCGAAAATCTCCGCGAGGTGGTAGAGGGGGTTGACCTTGTCGCCTACGGCCTCGTACACGCCGTTCCGGAACGCGACGTTGTGGAACCAGACCTGGAGGAAGGCATTTGCCTGGTGTCAGCTTAAATGAACGCAGCAGAGCTGACTCACGTAGCATGTCGCACCGTAGTTCTTCAGGCCTGCGGGCCTGTCGCGGCGCTTGGGGTCGTCGCCGGCGTGTTCCTCAACGTACAGCTCGCGCGCGCTCTTGCCCCCTTTCCCATTCCACCACTGCTGTAAGTTGACAGAGCAAAGGGAATAACTCACCATGTCCATGCCGAGATGGTTGTAGCACCGTGGATTTGAGCGGCAGAGTTTAGGCGTGCAGGTGGATTCCCGCACAAACACCACGGACCCCTCAGACTCGTCACCCGAGTCGTCTTTCGCGCTGAGCGCGCGTTTACGCGTCGTGTCGTTGCTGTGGTGTTCACGCGCGAGCACGCCGTTGCGTAACCCATTCTCCACCTTCTTGCCTTTATCCACCCCCTTTCCCCCCCTCGTCCCCTTCTTCAGAGCGCATCGCTTCCCCGGCGGCCCAAGACCCGCCGCCGCGCGCCGGTGCGCGAGCGTAATGTCGTTTGCGGACGCGACGTCGTCGAGCCACGACCAGTCCTGCGTGCGCTTTTGCACGCTTTTCGGCGGCATCGCGCCGGTATCCCCTCTGCTTGGCCTCGAGTCAAATGTTCAGTATGTGAGTGAGTGTCAGGTGTTGTCGACCACGGCGTGAGATGCCACCATAAGAGCGTGTGCGAGGAAGGTACCGAGGCCCCAGGCTGGGGTGGAGGAAGGTGCGTCATCTTGCGCACGTGGCGGTTCACGTGGCACTAATCTGCCCCACGCCCTAGAGCCGCACACCAGCACCCTGGGTGATCGCCTGGCCAGTTGGCCAGGCCTGGTACGTACCCAACAACGACGCCACCCTTGCAGATCACAATAAACTCTTCAACAAGCATTTTGCCCACCTGCTCGAGGACAAAAGGCACATTACCGACGGCCGCGACATCCGCGATACCGGCCGCGCGGATATCGGCGGTGAGCGCGCTGTGCCAGGCAGTGCCGATACCGGAGAGTGTGTGTCGGGTGAGAACGCGCGCACGCGCACAACGAAGCGACGGAGCCGAAGAGGCAGATGACATCCCCGGCTGCACTGCAGGCTGTCTATCTGGCTGACTGTTATTGTCCCCCACTCTGGGTTGGGTTCCAGAGGCTACATTGAACATTCCTTGGAGCTGGCGGGCGCGCCTCGAGCCTGCCTGTTTGAACATGTTGCGTGCCAAGAGCTTAAGAGCCGCCTGCACAGGTCACGAGGACAGCAATCGTGTATGGAGCCGCAGTGGCCCCGCACTCCGTTGGGAATCTAGGAACGTCCAAGAACACTGGATGGTTTCGCAGCGCTTTTGCCACCCCCTCTCTCCCCCGTCGTCAGAGCTTGCAGCTTGCATGCCAAGTGACCTGGGAGTCGTCGAGCGTCTCTCACGGCGCCCCCACTCGCCTCTGATCACCAGACCGCGACGCGGGAGCGCTGCCTAGGCTTGAGCACGTTCGGGGGTAGACCTGGGGCGCCGGGGCGTTACGAGGCTTACGCCACATCTCTACACAGCAAGGAGGTGGCAGAACAACCAGCACTGTTGTCAGTCAGCTGCCAAGACCACGGAGCACGGCCCAGACCGCCCGTGCACATTCGACGCTCTCCTGCTGCTGTACCGGGGCCGGGGTGCGTTGCTGCGTGCCCCTTACGTCTTGTGACCCCGCGCCTTGGATGACGGGTTGCGTCAGGCCAGGTCTGACTCGACGCCCCGACTCGGGCACGACTCTGTTGTGGGCACCTTGGCAAACTAGATAAAGAGCACGAGCGTGGGTGGCGTCGAGATGTTATTGCCCACCGCCGCCACAAGTTGCGAAATCACCACTACACCTACACTCTTACAGCAAACTAGACCATCATGGCCGCCGAAGTCTCATCGCAACCCCAGCAGCTCGCTCCCCCGGCCAGTGAGTCGTTAGGATTGGGGACAGGGTACTGACGGCAGCGTCGCCTCCCTCTGGCGGGTTCATGGGACGTCTGAGGCGGTTCTCGCACGACGTGCTGGAGCGGATGGAGGGTACGCCGCCTAGTCCGGAGAACGTCGAGGAGCTCGTACGCATGGGCTTCCCCCGCGGTCCAGCGCAGCGGCAGTTGAGCATCAGCAACAACAATGTGCGCGCTGCGGCCGAGTCGCTCGTGCACGCCGCGCACCCCAAGGACCCGAACGACGCGTTCAACCACCCCGAGTGCCCCATCTGTGTGCGCGAGAAGAACAATGTGCGTATTGCCGAGGGCCGCCGTCTGAGCATCAACGACGCCTTCCACCGCGTCACGTCGCGCGGCAAGACGCCCGACGAGTCGCCGTTCGAGGAGGGTGACGCCGAGGGTCGCGCCGCGCCCGACGCTCGCCGTGGCTCGGTCAGCGCCATGCTCCGCCGCTCCTCCGTCGCTGAGGGTCTCCGCCGCATGCGTACCCGCGACGTCGGCCGCAAGTAGTTCTACCATAGTCCTGCTCCACGACGTAAAGACACACAAGACACACACCGCCGTCGGTACACCGCGTAGCCCAGTAATTGAATGTTGTGATGTATTGTTAGCCAGATGCCGCTGGCGTGTTGCTGTAGCGACACGCCGAGGTCGACGCCTCTGTGGCGACAACCCCCGAGCTCGACCTCCTTGGTGGCCGTCACGGTGTTGGGAACCAAACATGTCACGACGCACGCCAAGAACACCGGGCGTGGAATGGTCAGCTGACCATCACGCGACCGGCTCTGCATAAGCGACGCCGCGACGTAGTCGCTGGCGTCGCGTTGTTGGGCTTATCATGCCCTTCGTGCGTCTCTGCGTTTCGTTGCATCGCTCATCACTACATTGTGACACCTGGCGCTGGGATATCGACGACACTTGTGGAACCGTGCGAAGGCCGATGGCTAACGCCCCACCTAATCCGACAATGACGACAACATAACTTTGACTCATACAGGTACGGTCATCTGCCAGTTGTTGCGTGCTCGGGTCGCTGCGGGCGTAAGGTTGTGTGAACGGGGACGGGGCCTCACGCCGCTCAGCGACCGCGAGAGCGACCGCCGACTCTGACGTTGGTCTCAAGTGCTCCGGATCTCACGCGCGTTATCACTAGGATACCTATCGCTGGCCGCTAACATGCTACACAGGTACATATCAAGACAGCGGCGCTAGCGATAGCAATCACGACGCACGAGGGTGAGGTCCGCGCCACCTCACATCGCCACAGAGGTCAAGCGGGGAAGGACACGAGCAGGTGTGTCCGTGAAGGCGCAGCACAAAGCATAACGCCGGCGTCATACAAACACACGCTCGGCAATGTTCGGGATCTCACGTCTGCAGCGGTATGGACACAGGCACGCGGCATAGCTGCTGAGCCCCATTGTGCCCCACTGAGCCCCACACCTACATTACTTCTTGCCCCGAGGCCGCCGCAGACGCCGAGGAGTGGGCGGGTGCCCACCCCTTCACAGGCACGTCCGCTGCGGACGAGTATCCCCGCGACGACAAGGACAACGATGTCTGCTGTCCCTTGACGCACGTCCCGACGAGCCCAGAGTCGGCTCCTGTACGTCTATACCCAACGTACTCCCGCACCCAACGCGAGCTCTGACAGGCCTACGGAAACACTGACAACGCGCCTGGCGCGGTCTCGCTCACGCCCCCAGTGCATCAGTGCATCCCGGTAGAACTACAGTACAGCGTACACGGCGACGAGGATGAACGACACCAAGCCGCGCGAAACCTGCGTCGCGCGCGTCTGCGCGTTGTGCGGAGGAGGGGCTTGCCGCTGTTGTGCCGAGTGGGTATACGTTGTCCTCGGCGCTGTCGTCGTCTTTGTCCGTGTCGTCCTTGTCGTCGTCGGGCGAGGTCGTCGTCGTACCGTGGGAGTGTAGCCGGCTACACGCTCCCGTGTGCCCGCCCCCGTCCGAGCGCTACCACGTCGCGCTGTCGGCGTGGGCCGCCTAGTCAGCGCTCCAACGCGTCTGTGTGGTTAGCGTTACACGTCCTCTCCTACTAAGCTTACTTACCCCCCTCACCACCGCCGTTATCTGTCGTGCCCGCCTCACAGCCGCCGCCGCTGTCCTTGTTCCCGGTGGGAGGCGGGGCGCCAGCAGCCGCGCTCGCGCCCTTGTATCCGCCGAGATTGGCCGGATAGTTGCCTTTATTGTGCGGATAACGCTCGTCCCAATTCCGCTGGGCCCACGTGTAACTCGGGTCCCCGCCTTCGAGGAGATACGTGAGGTCGTTATCCATGACTTTGACGGTGACGGGGTTGCCCATACCGCACGCTTCGCCGCCGGCTCTACTGGCCAGAATCTCGTGCGCCGTGCCACTCACGTCGATCCGCCTTTTCTCCTCACACTCCCCGCAGGAATCATACAGAATCCACGGTCCTTCGGGGTGCGTTACTTGCTCGCCGTTGGCAAACATCTGGACCTCCCTACCGCACCAGTTCGCCTTTTTCTCCGTGCTGTCGAAGAGACTTATGTCGATGGCCACGATACGCTGCGTTGCGTAGTCTCCGTACGTCTTGAGACCTAACGAACAGGACGGCGGGGAGTTTTTCTGTGACCCCGCCAGGTTGCAGGCGGCCCCGTCGTAGTAGCTGCCCCGTTAGCGGACGGCGCTCGCGACTCGCCGTGCTCTTTACAAGGCCGCTTGCCGTACTCGTTCAACCGTTAGTCGTTGCACACAACTCACTAAGACGGCGCTCGGGACTGTTCAAATGGCGGCAACGCCATGGCTATTCGAGCCAGGGCGACGAAAAGTACTGTTGCCGTGAGCATGGCGGCGCCGGTGAGTCAGGTTAGTCTTTTCAGTAACCTCTGCGCTGCTTAGATTGCGGCCTTGAGCGGGTTGGACCTCAATGACCAACTGACGGGGTTGGTTTTGGGACCCTTACATGGCCCAGCATCAGCTTATAAGCGGCGACGAAATGGCATGATGCCGTGTGGATGACCAGGCCTGATGCTCTGGGCGTCAGATACATCTGATGGCTACATTTAGGGGCCAAGTCCTCTGTGGATCAAACATACGCTGGATGATGCTCCTGATGCGTTGCGCACATTGTCCATGACCATCTGATGCATTGTCGCTGCGCCGTTCTGAAACGTACAGTACACCTCGGCTCTCCCTTCAGCGCGCCGCTCGCCCTGCAGGCTGATGTATGTCCTCACTGATGCAGCGATGCCTGATGGTCGTCAGAGAAACCAAGATGATATGGTGGCTCCGGGCCAGATTATCGCGTGGGTTTCTCATCATTCTTCTTGTTCTTTTCTTTTCGTTCTTTTCTTCTTTTCGTCTCGAGTCTCATTTTGTCAGCCGACGTCTCCGTCGTCTGTCTGTGGTCGAGGTGGTGCCTGCCCACCTCCTAACTTGGCGCCGAGGCTTACTTCCCCCCCTCATCGCCCTTAGCGTTGGGAGCAGGCGCACTACTTCTTCCGATTGCGAGGATGTCCGGGGGGTACTGCCCCAGAAGATGCGGCATGCGCTCGTCGTAGTTCCACATAGCCCACGTCTTATCAGTCGGCCCGCCCTCGAGGATATGCGTCACGTCATTGTCCAGGACCTTGACGGTGATGACCTTGTCGGTGAGCTCACACGCCTTTCCGCCAGCGATCTTGGCAAGCTCCGTGTGTGCTTGGCCGCCGACGTCGACCCTTTCGCCATTATTACAGTCCCCGCAGCCGTCATAAAGAATGAAAGGCAGGTTGTTGATAGTGAACTTTTCACCGTTCACGTACAGCTCCACTTCCCGCCCACACCAGTCTTGATGATCTTTAACTAAGTTCGAGTCAATGGCCACAATTTGCTGCCAGTTGGCGTAGTCGCCCATCTTCTTGGCACCGATAGAACATGCCGGCGTATTGCCCGCCATGGCGGGATCACCCGTGCAGACGCCGCCGTTGAAGTAACTGTCGTGTCAGCGAGGCAAAACCCTCTTGGCAAACTGAACAACCAGCACGGTCAAGGCCGCTTCCCACGACTTACTACGATGCCAGCCGGACGGATTCATACGGCGGCCGCGCGGCGGCTAGTCCAGCCAAAGCTAGGAACAGTACTGTCGCCGTCAGCATGGCTAAGGAGGGGTGTTAGCTAGGTTTTGATGTTAGTGATCGGTAGTTAGGATCGTGACCTGCACGTTTCGGGTTTTGTAAAAAGTCGCAAAGGAGGTTTTGGCTTGCGTGGGTCTTGCAAGGGCGGTCAAGCGCCAGCTTATAAGCTGCAACGAAGTGTGGCATGATGCGAGAGTGGGAGGGTATGGCTGATGCTTGGAACGCCAGTAGTGGTAACGGCGGATCAGCACGGGCGAAGGACCCTGCGCACGTCGTTCGAGACCTGTGATGCGGAGCTGCGACCCCGTTCTGGACATACATGGTCTCCCCCCCGCAGCGTCGGTGTTCTCGCCGTCGAGACGGTTCCTGATGACTGTCTGATAACCACCGAAGGCTCGACGATGAGAGCCACAGAAGTCAGGTGGTAGTCACAGACGACCTGATGCGGTAATCACAGAAGACATGATTCAACGTCTGGATTCTGGGTACAGCATGATGATCATTCGGCCGCGCCTTGCGTACCAAGGGGGTTGGGTCCGGATCAAAAGCCTACAGTAAGCTGCTTCGCCTGATCGTCAGCCGCCGGGCAGAACCGTCAAGAAACCGCCTGTTTACCATCAGGTGATCGTCAGTGGTCATCAGTTGTACAGTAGTCCTCCGTTGTCTGCAGCAATGGTAGAACGCCACGCCTGTGGCTAAGATTGGCAACATGCATTGCGCTCAACGCAAGCTAGCTAAAGAGGTACACATGTCTACCTAGTGGCACGCAGTGCCGTGGGACACCCAGTGTCCCAAAATGGAAGAAAAGGCAAGAAAGCATGTGAGTCGCGGCCGGCATCAAGCCGGCTCGGGGATCCAGTCCCTCGCGGTCTCAGAGCTTACTCGCAGATGGCCGAGCCAGTGGTAGTGAAGCTGCACTTGGAGGAGCACGAAGCGATCGTCTCCCACTTGGTCTCGGTCTGGCCGGCCATGTTGCACACCTGCAGCTCGAGGCCGGCGCACTGCCACTTGCCGAAAGTGCAAGCAGAGCCCGACGAGGACGAGGACGCGTCAGAGCCAGTGGTCGAGTCGGCGCCCGACTTGGTGTCAGCCTTGGCGTCCGAGGGAGGAGCGGGCGAGGTAGACTCGTCGTCCGACGTGGCGGGAGCAGGAGTGGCCTTGGCGTCCGAAGCACTGGAAGCGGGGGTCTCGGCGGCCTTGGAGGTGGCAGCAGGGGTCTTCTCGGACTCAGCAGGAGACTCGGCGACGTAGTTGCCGACGTTGAGCTTCTTCTCGCCGCCCGTGTTGGAGTCCTGGCTGTCGACCTCGGGCTGAGCCTCAATCTGCTGGTTGACCTGGGGCTGGTCCTTGGTCTGGTCCTGAGCGTCGCCCTGCTGCTTGTTGGCGTCGCCGTTGTCCGAGGCCGAGTCAGTGGGAGCGCCAGGGGCGGGGCCAGCAGGGGTCTGGGCGGGGGACTCGGTGGTAGACGAAGACGAAGACGAGGACGAAGGAGGGACGAGGTCAGACTCGGAGCCCTGGTTGGCGCTGCCGCCCGAAAGGGTGTTGGTGATGTCGTTGTCGAGAATCTTGACGGTGAGACCCTCGGGGTTGTCTCCGCACGAGCCGCCCGAGGCCGCCATGAAGGCCTTGGCGGAGAGGTCGATGATGTTGGCCGAGGCACAGGCGGCGCAGCCGTCCCAGAGAATGAAAGGTCCCTCGTCAATGGTGATCTGCTTGCCGTCCTTGAAGATCTGGACCTCCTTGCCGCACCACTTGGCCTTGTCGTTTCTGACCATGTCCACGTTCATGGCCACGATGCGGTTCGAGTGGAACCCGTTGAGCGACGTCGTGTCAGTGTTACCGTTGCACATGGGCGTCCCGGTGTTGATGTCGGTGGCCCAGTTCGCGGTGAAAGGACCGCCGTTCTGCTGGTAGCAGGCATTGACACCAGCAACATCGTAGTAACTGAATGGTCAGCCACGGACAGAGAGGGGCGAGGGACAGGGGGTGTTGAGGGGTGAACATTGCGTCCTGGTGACACTAATAGACGTGCCAGGTGATGGAACAAGCCCAGACGCGTAGTGTGACCATTGAACAGCCAGGCTGGACAGGGACTGTGCGCGTGCATGGTTTGGAATGTGAGGAAAGATGGAACATTCAGTGGCGCGCCAGGCCTGTGCCAGGCTACAGAATGTGCCTTTTCAGTGTCCGGAAATAGCGGGTCCACCCAATTGGGCCCACCATCACATGGAACGTGACGCCTCCATTTCAACCAGCGACCAGCCAACATGATGCCGGACGCGACTCGACACCACACGACACTTACACTGTGCCACGGTAGTTGTCGCCCTCAAAGAGGACGTTCTGGGCGCGGGCCAGCGCACCGAAAGCGAGGAGAGCAGTAGCGTAAAGCATGGTTGTGCGAGTGGTTTTGTTGAAGTGGTTTGAGTGAAAGACTCGGTGTCGAGAGAGGGTGTTGCGTTTTGCAGAGAGTGTGTACGGGTGTGGGTTTGTCAAGGACAAGAGACTAGCTCGAGGTTGACAATGAGTGAGAGAGGTTGCCGAGGTGGTGGTGACGTGAACAAGCAGACGCTCCTGGCGTTGACAATGTTCGTCTTGATGAAAGAGAGAGGGAGAGTGAGAAGTCTTGAGGATGGTGGGGAAAGAAGAAGAAGAAAAAAAGCAAGACGAGATGAAATATACCTTCCTTTTCGTCCAGCCTGGGATGTTGGGACGCACACACAGACGAGCACACACACACCTTCCCTCGGCCCCTCCTTTGGAGTAACACACGCGGACTGATCCTACCTTCCTTCCAAGACTTGTAGCGGGCAGCGCGATATCTAGGATACAGGGACCCCTAATTTAAGTTATTTCAGGGCACTGCCCTGGCAAGAGGACCCTGTGTCTTTCCTAATCCAGGGCCCATACATTCGCGGACCGAGGTTGGCTGCAAGGCATGGGAGCAGAGAAAAGACATCATTTCCAGGGCCATTAGCCAGCAGCGCGTCTGACGCTAAAGAGGGGGAGGACGTACTACCCCCGTTTTTGTTCCTTTGCTCTTGTGCCTTGCGGTTCCTTCTCCCCGTCGGTCGCCCGCGAAAGATCCGCGCGTGTGTGCAGTGTGTTGAGCGTCTGGGTGTAACACACTCACCCATGCTCCCACTATCCGGTACTTTCGGGTTGCCATTGCTTCCGACATGGCCCAATGGACCATACGTTTACCCTTGTGCAGCCTTGTGGCAGTTCATGCATGCTGTGACATTGGCCCCTATACACTCCTCACTCTCGGGCTCATCACAGTTGCTGGGTCTCGCTTCTTCTTGCCCAAACGAGCAGTTGGACGGTCAGACAGACACTTGTTATCAGTGCCGAGGTCCTAGGACCCAGAGCTTGTCGATTGCGATGACGATCAGCACCAGGCGCCTCGACGGCCTGTCCATTGAGACGGCATGATCAGCACCGCCCGCGCTCATCGCGGAGTGCGCCGGAGTGTATTGCTCCTTCTACGGATCCTACCCCTGCGCTCGGGCTCTCGCCTCGTCTGTACGAGCTGTGCTCCTCCAGCTCCCGGCCCCTCATAGCCAACACCATGCACTCGATCTTGCAATCCTGCATCTTGCGGCGTGACTAAACAGAAGCACTGGAGACCCCGAAACGGACACACCCCAGAATGTGTCGGCGCCATGGCTTGAAGCAACGTCCGGGAGTGGAGCATTGGCGCAATGGCGCTGCCCGTCGCCGTGGAGACCTCGCCAAGCGTCCCCCAGCGTCTCCCTCGGTTTTGCACTGTTCGCTTGCAACGCCGCAGCATTCGTTCAGAGCACAGACCGTCTGCAGCGATGCAAATAATCCCGAGACGTACCCATGAGCCCAGCGACACAAATCTAAACAGCCTCTGCATATGCGGAGGCCCTTTGTTTAATTCTCGGTAGGACATAGACACAGACTCAAGACTGCGCATGTACCCTCGAATGCACCAAATTTCCCGACGTCCCTTACCATTATTCCAAGCGTGTGTGCCCCGGAGTCAAAGGCGCGCGTGTGCGCGTACTCCCCCACTCCGTTGTCTTCTATGTGTTCCAGGTCCCAGGCGGACGTGCGGCGGAAGTGACGAGCGTGGTCCTCGCGAGCGCACACAGACCCTTTCAGATTGGAGTCTGGGCTCGGTTCCAAAACCCATCATGCATCAAAGATTGGGCTAGACTTGTGGAGCGCAACCCCACTCACGCGACGGGCCCCAAGCAAGATGGGCTAGATGGGGTGCAGATCATATCGTTAATGAAGTCGCTGTCTCTGGGCTTTGCGACAAGATCAGAGACAGCGTTGCTGCCGAGGCTGCCGATACGCGCACACCCCATTCCCCCGCCGGTTATCTCATGTTTCGGCGAGCAATGTCACCAAGTCGGTCACAAACAATTGCAACTCCTTTCTCCCCAGCGCAGCAGCGGCAGACGTCGTGGAGCCTAGACATTACTGATCCGTCAGCGGCGCTGTGCCATGCCCATCAGCGGCGCTTTGCCAAGGCCAAGCATAACATGCAATGTTGCATTGGCACCGACAGAATGACGCTGGCCTGTTCGGTGGTGTGCTTGGATCTTGCGCTCGCAAGTCGCAAGCAAGTCTTAGCCCACCTGACTCATCAGCTCGACGACCAGACCGCTGCGGAACGGGTGCTGGGTAGCATGTGCTCCAGCGTAGCGAGCACCGCACGAAGGATGCGGTCATGACCCCGCGTTCGTTTCAACGAGCTGAGTCGACATTTCTTGAGTGTCTCGGCCGGCTCTGGTCTCCCTCGCGGCCCCGACAGAGTCCCCCTCGCTAACAAAGTTCGACTATGTTCGATTACGCTGACGCCAATGTGACGACGTTGCCGCCGGCTGTCATGAACGTCCAACGATGGCCGCGGCAACATTCACCCTCTCACGTGCAGGGTGTCACTGATCTCTGACGCATCCCCTGGCCTGTGGTTCTGTTCGCTACGTCCACACATCTCGGCGTCGTCCGTCCGAGACGGAGGCATGTGCTGGAGCCAGTGCGACCGATACCGGAAACAATGGAACCTGCGTCCGGCACACGCGGCGCCGCGCGGCGCTTCCCCTGCCACTGACATCGGATGAAACCCCTGCATTGAACCAAGGTGGCACTGTCATATGATCGCAAGGTCTTTCGCTGCCAGAGACATCTGAAGCGCCAACGACGGCGGTAGTCACCGTAGGATGCAGACGCACCCTCCGGAAGAACCGCCGTTGTCGGACTACTCCTTCGGCAGCTTTTCGAAACACAACACGGCTGCAGTAAAGTCTACTGCGCGTGACGCTGGCATTTCCGTCGGCGGGCTCGTGGGCAGTTCAGGCAGCATCCGTCCCCGTGCCCCGGTCCGAAAGTATCCACGAAGACGTCTGCGTTTCAGAGGTCACTACGGATGTGCTTTTGTGTGCTCGTGAAATTTCACTGTGAAGTGGATAGCAAGGACGACCGCGCGACGTACATGGACCTGTCCGTCGGAAAGCACGGTTTCAGCTGGTGGTCACACACGAACACAGTCAAGGTCTGGAGAGACTCATGCAGAGAGACAGGCCCAACGACCGTCCCCCCACCATGACAAGTTCCAAGGAGTCGTGCAGACCAGCAGGCCGTGTTGTGCCCCAGTTTCAGCGGACAACGGTATGAGGACAGGGTTGAAACAACACGACAGTAGCATCGTGGTTGTCAACTCAGGTTGCTAGCAACCAGATGTCAAGCGTCTCTACGAGACCGCGGAACTATGACTGCTGCGGCTGGCTACCATCTCGAGACGGTCTGTTAGCAATTAGCTGGATTGTCCCCAACAGGATTTGTCGACGCGCTCATTCCACGATCAATGCCCGATTGATTTGAAGATAGCAACCCGCTGGCTCGGATTCCTTCTCAAGGTTATTGCCTCGACTGTCTTTCTAGGCTGGAGACCATGGCCTCGACCTCTTGATACGCCCGGGCCGCCCATGTCCTGCCCCTCGCACGCTCAACTCTCTATTTTTGACAAAAGGGTTTTCCCAGCCCCAGCTCGCAGGCGCCCCGCACCACACGGATGCTCTAGTACACCAGCTGCGTCTACGACTCGGAGCACATGGCATCAACGAAGTCGATCCAGCGATTCCAGAAAGTCGCCCATGCCAACTGGTACGTTGCGATGAAACCAAACTGGCTGCAAGGGCGTGGCTGGCACCTGTTGCGCTGATTCGCAACTACCCCGCTTTGTACGGGTCGGCATTGCGAAGCCATTTTCTCCGCGCCCCCCCAAACGACAACCAATCTTGCTGCCTGCGTCGTGTAGACTCAACGCATAACTAGGAGGAAAGCCACACACTGAGAGCAGGACTGTGGACGAGCATCCCTAGGCCAACAGGCATGTGGACAAGCAAGCGTAGAGGAGTCGGCTCGTAGACAGTGGGCTCATAGACTCTAAACAAACAGCGGAGGAGATAGCATTCGCTACGTGCTTGCTTGTATCAGCCCTCAGACGCAAGACCAAGGCCGTGACGGAGAGCGCAAGCCGCGCACGCCACGGCAGCTAAAGGAATCGTGCCCTTTAACCGTCTAAATGTCAGCTGCGACGTCAACAGCTGGGCCGCCGAGTGTGGCTGCAAAATGCCCAACTGCGTCCACGACAGCGGGGATTAAGAGAAAGCAATGTCAAGGACATCGTGCAGTTCCTGTCGAGACCCAGGAGCCAGCTGTTTCAAGCCGGAAACGTAATTAATAACGGTCTCAAACAAGCACAGCCAGTTATTGCTGACAGCAGTCGCGACACCCATTCAAGAGGAGGAGACGATCACCATAAAAGCGCCGATGAAGGGTCGTCCCACGATGGGCGGTACCCCGAAATACCACCGGGGATTGCGCGTCGCCACACTGATCTCTCGTGAAGGGGGAGGCCGCACCGAGCCGGCATTTGTGATCGCCAAGAAGTCTGCACTGATCGGGTATCGTGGACATGAGATCGAGCACAGTACGGCGTCTACGGTCCCGGGCGCACAGATGCGCGCGCGTTCAGGAGGATTCGGTAGCGTGCATCAAGCTGGGCGCCGGGATGCGCTCGTGCGTGGACTGCAAGCCCACATCGGCCGTAGTCGATACCCCCGCCAAACGACGGCGACTCGCGAAGTGGCCAAGGCATACCGCCGAGGTGGTCAACTGACTGCATCCTACTTGTCGTGTGACAAGCTCAGCGGCGAATGGCACGCACAAAGGGCTTGGCTGTGCACTGTGGGTCAGGATACGCTTGGTCATGTCTCTGTCAGTATCCAACGCCGAGGTCATCAGTATCGCCACGGCAGCGCATGGACGTGGTCGAGACCTGGTCCCACACGTCCCACACGCACGCCACATACTTGGCGGCGGCGGCGGCGCGGCGGCCATGCTGCCTGCTGATTGTAGTGGCAAGGTGATATCTGCCGCTGAGTATGCCGACGTCGGCGCCGCCGCCGCCGGTGATGGTCCGTGCGCGCGTCCGTGCGTCCGGGCATTGCCCCATTTCGGTTCATCGATCGAGACACCATTCCTCGTCTGACTGTCGTTGGCTGTGGTCATAGTCACGGGTCAGGCAGCATGGGTGCGTCTGTGCGTGGATGCTGCGACCGTGCTGGCATAGTCAGCGGCATTGACGAGGTCAAGTTTGTAGTCAGCGAGAATGGAGGTTGCTTCGGCGTTTTTGAAAGCTGGGGTCAGGCAGACATTGTGCCAAGGGTTACCGCATTGGGACTTGGCAGCCACAGTGTGTACCTAATCATGGCCGCCGGGCGCTTAATGGCCCTGTACACCCGTTAGTTATTGTGTATTCAGCGCCGGCGAATGCAAACAACCTCGCCGAGGCAGGGAAACGACAACACTGCTTGACGAGGAGAAACGAAAGCAAACCCATGCAACCGTTGCACAGTTGAGAATGATGCAGAAGGTGCTTGTTGCATTGAGTGTGGATGTTTATGTGTTTGGGTGCGTGGCTATGACGCACACGCATACCTCGTGATATGCTGAATGTACAGTATGCCTGGGTGAGGCTATATGGAGAAGGACAATTGATTCCGTCTGTCATTGTGCCCACTCTCTTCACCGTACGACACACGCCCACTCTCTTCACCGTACGACACACCCCTCTCTCCACCCATACACCCACCCCACCTTCCCTCGTCTTCTTCCCTTGCCCCCGCCCGCCCGCCGTCACCACCCACCACATCGGCCTCGATCAAAAGACAAGAGACGACACCGTGCGCACCATTCATTGTTGGCCCGTGCATCAAACATCCCACAACCACCCAACATCATCCGACTCGCTCTCTCTCCCCCCCTCTCACTCTCCCTCTCACTCTCCGTGCGCCTTGTTCAACCACACACCACACGCCCCGCCCCGCGCCGCTGCTCCCCGCGCCCCGAGTTTTCCTCGTCGTTAGGATTCCTGTATTAACATTGTGATCGGGGAGACGAAAGGGTTAATACAAAAACGCCACGGCAGACCATACCGACAAAGCAACACCGCACACCACCCACCACCCACTCGACAACCACCACCACTCTCTTTCCCTCTCGCTCTCACTCTCCGTTGTGTCTCCTGACTTGTTGATCCGTGAGTAGTCGCCATCCACTCTGATCTCGCCCCCCCGACTTTCTTTTGTTCCTCCAAACCGCAATCTCTGCCCAACTAAGGTTGCCAAGCCATCCCTCAAACCACCCAGGACACCACACCCACCTGGGCTTTGTCACACCTGCCCAACTCATTTTACAACAGCCTTGCACACTTGTGTGCGCCTCCCAAGCCTCACGTCCACGGCCTTCTTTGCCGCTCACGTCCATTCCTCAGTCTGCGCCTCAGATTCCTGACACATTGCACAGTCTGCCCTCTTCGAGCTCGCACACGCTCGCAGGCCGGCGGCTTTCGTGGTGTGCCATCGACCCAACGACCATCGACAGACGTCGAGCAATCAATCCATCCACCACGCCGCGGCCCACCTCGTCGAACGAGCTCGAAAAGTACCCATTGAGCGCCGTGAGGTGACATCTCATCCTCATCTTCTTCCATCGGTCCACCCTTTACACACTCCACACCCTTGACCATGGGTGGGTGCATGTCCAAGGACACCACGGCGGTCGAACCGAGCCGCAGTGCCCCGCCAAAGCCGACGCCCGCACCAGCAGCCCAGTCGAATGCACCAGCAAAGGCCGCTGAGCCTGCGGCGGCGGCGACGGCGACACCAGCGGCAGACGGCGCCGCGGGTGGTGCGGGCGCTACCGAGACACCCATCGCCAACGGCACCGCTGCCAACGGCACAGCCAAGACTGAGCAGGGGTTAGCAGCGGCGTTAATGAACGCACCCCCTTCCGAGGCGGCCGCGGAGCCGAGCCGCAAGGGAAATACTACGAGCAACCAGATCGACAGGCAGCTAGACGACGACCAGAGACGGATCAAGAAGGAGTGCAAGATTCTTCTCCTTGGCAAGTGTCAACAGATGGAGCGTGTGCTGACGTCCGCAGGTTCTGGCGAGTCGGGCAAATCGACGATTGTCAAGCAGATGAAGATCATCCACCAGAACGGGTACTCGAAGGAGGAGCTGCTGGCGTTCAAGCCCGTCATCCACAGCAACGTGCTCGTGTCGGCGCAGGCGCTGGTCATGGCCATGCGGAAACTGGGTGTCGACCCGGAGGACCCCACAAACCGGACATATGCCGACCGTATCCTCGAGTACAAGATGGACGAGACAGGATTGATTTCGCCAGACATGTTTAACGCCATCGAGGCGCTCTGGCACGACCCAATTATTCCCGTCGTCATGGACCGTTCATCCGAGTTCTACCTCATGGACTCGGCCACCTACTTCTTCTCCAACCTCGACCGTCTCGCCGCCCCAGATTACATCCCAAACGAGAACGATGTCCTCCGCGCCCGAACAAAGACGACGGGTATCAGCGAGACCCGATTCAACATGGGCCAGCTGAGCATCCACATGTTTGATGTTGGTGGCCAGCGCAGCGAACGAAAGAAGTGGATTCACTGTGAGTGCGGCCAACTCTAGGGGGGCCACGGTGTGCATGGCACATGAGGCTGCGTCTAGGACAACCCGCTCTGGTCCTCTGCGCCCTCCTACATCACCCGCGTAGTTCTTTCCACTGACGGCAGGCTTCGAAGCAGTCACTTCGATCATCTTCTGCGTCGCGCTGAGCGAATACGACCAGGTGTTGCTCGAGGAAAACGGCCAGAACCGGATGAAGGAGTCGCTGGTGCTCTTTGAATCGGTTATCAACTCGCGATGGTTCCTGCGCACGTCTGTCATTCTTTTCCTCAACAAGATTGACATCTTCAAGCAGAAGTTGCCAAAGGTGCCTCTGGAGAACTATTTCCCAGAGTACACTGGTGAGTATGGCGGCTGGGGCGTGGTCGTGCCAGCTCCCGCTGTGAGATGGGCGGTGAGCCCAATGGGTGGTTGTGGCCAGTCAGGCCATCCCACTTGGGCCTCAACACAATCTCATCTTGTGTGGCCACTTGGGCCACCTCGTGTGGCTGGCACATGCCGCACACGTGCACGAGTGTCACGCCGCGTCGTACTCTGCATCACGCGCCCCAATGTTTTTGCAACATGAGCTGACATTTCAGGCGGGCCAGACATCAACAAGGCGGCCAAGTATATTCTGTGGCGGTTCACACAGACAAACCGGGCGCGCCTGAGTATCTACCCACATCTGACGCAGGCCACCGACACGTCCAATGTGAGTTGCCACGACCTACAACCGGTGCTGACAGCAGATCCGACTGGTGTTCGCCGCAGTCAAGGAGACCATCCTGCAAAACGCCCTGCGTGACTCGGGTATTCTATAATCGTCGATCCAGCGTCCGTGACTGCAGCTTTCCAAACCACCAGCCCAAACCCACATCCCCAACTCCCACAACCCTCCGCACCATAACCACTACCACCACCAACAACATTATTCGTTTCATACTTTTGGCCCCACCCCTTGTTCTGTGTCCCGTAGTAGTGGCAATACCATTCGATGCACCGGTGTGTCTGAGTGTGTCCGGGCGTGGGCGTGGGCGTGGGCGTGGGCGTGTCCGGGCGTGAGTTTGCGTCCGAGCAGTATGTCAAAGAAGGAGGTCTGAGCGATGCCTCGTGACAGTGTCTGAGACATGCTTGAAATGACTCTTGTCTGCACGTAATTGTGAGAGATGCCGCCGCATTCGGCACGCATTCGGCTCGGCTTTGTGTAGTCCGACAAAGGCCCAAGCGCTAGGAATGTGGATTTCCGAGGCGACGCCAAGTGGCGGCGCGACATCGTCACGGTCGTGGCGGCCATGGCCGCAGCCTAGCCGAAAGTGCTGCTCAATTAATTGTATGTATGCATGCAATTCGGACTAAAGATGCGGCGGCAAAGTTTTGTGGGTAGCATTAACGTGAGCGATGATTACATGATTACGAACGTGGGCGCGGGCGTACGGACGGGCGAGGGCTGGGGCCGAAGCCGAAGCGGCGAATGGGCGCGGGCCCAGTCGGAGGGCGTAGGCGCGGTTGGCCGGCAATCGCGCGGCAGTGGCGAAGGCATGCGGGGATGCGGAGGTGCGGAGATGCGGAGGGCGGCAGATATCTGATCTGGCGCCAAGCCATCCGTTGACGACGGCGGCGGACATGTGGAGCCTGGCCCATGCATGGCCCAGGACGTTGGCGCTCAGGTAGATACAGAGGCCCAAGCGCGACGAGATTGTGTTGTCGGGTTTGTCGCCTCGGGTCCATTCCTCCCAACCCTCACGTCATCCGGTCTTTCGTCACCAAGATTAAATCCATTGTTCGCCATTCATGGGGCAGGGACATTGCTCGTGTGCATCTATGCCAATGTGCCAAGACGCTGCGGTTAGTGACAATTGTCGCAGACGTCGGGGGCATGACAGCCGGGCGTTTCCCTGGCGCTGGCCAGCTGCGGGGAACAAAGTTGCTCCATTGTCGCCAGCGTTCGCTCAACAGCGACACACACACACACACACACACACACACGCAAGTGTGGGAAGAGGCCGAAGCGATACGCGAGCGATGGCGCGCCGGGCGCGTCGCCAGTCTCGCTCGACACGACTGACGAGTGTCAGTCTCTGCGCCTGCGCCTGCACCGGCGCCCGCCGCCGCGGATGAATACACGTCGACGACGCTTGCCTTAATTAACAGTAGTCGACACGGTGCATGTGTGTGATGGGCTACGACTACTGCCGGCGGTCTGGCGACGGGCGCGGCGGGCCTGGGTAGGTCGCTTTCGGTCGGGACTGGCGGGTGCGGCCGCGGCCAGACCGTGAGGCACCGCCCAGCTCGCCTCGCGCCTACCGCCCCTCTTGTTGTCGTTGTGGACGGTGCCATTAGCAGAGGAGTGGGTATACTGGGGCAACATTCCACCGGGCATAACCGCGGCTGGCTGCTGGCGCTGGGTGGATTCGTATCGCGCACCACAGCGACGTTTCGAATCGGCCCGACCTCGGGTTAACCATGGGTCGGAGCGCTACGGCCGATCTGGCGCCGCGCCGCGTACAGTGGTGTCGCGTGGCGTATCGGGGGAATCTATGTCGTCCATGGCTCCGCTGGTTGGCCGATGAGAGAGGCAACAAAGGCACCAGGCCCCAGAGAGAGCAGCGAGACGGAGAACACAGGTGAGATAGGGAAAAACAGAATTTGTTGGGGCTTGCTTTGCGGCCGGCCGCTCTGCTGTGCTGCTGTAGCTGTGCGCAAATGCGCAGACTGGTCTCTGTCGTCGGGACATGCCAGGTGATCTGCAAACAAGGATGAACAGATTTTCACCCCCTCCCCCGGCGTCTCTCTCTGACCGTCCGCCGCGCTGCGTGTCCCTTAACCCCGACTGGATCCAGATCTTGGGCCTTGGGTCCGGAGGGGTATCTTTGGTGTTCTGGTCCCAACGGCTGGGCAGCGGGAGAGCGACATTGGAATAAACTGGCGCAAAAGAGGCGCACCAGGCGTGAAGGTTCCTGACGCCTCCTTGCTCCCGGCAGATCGGCGGTGCGGGCAGAGCGCGAGAGCAATGACCATGTTCTGGCATGAGCCAGGGATATGTGTGTTGGATGGATGCATCCAGAGAGCATGTTCTGTTGCGGCAACAGCCGGTCTTTGGCCCTGACACTCAAAGGAAAACAATGGACAATGGCGATCCCCGGCGGCCCGACGCGAACAAGCAGTGACAGCGAGACGCACCCCGGCCACGGCCCACGGCGTTCACGGCGACCCCGGCGCGACCCCGGCCGCAGTACGCCGCGGAATTGCCACTGAGCCATGGGGACCGGGACATGGCCGCCATACCTGGACTGGAGATTAGACGAGACAGACAGACGTATCTGCCGTCGTCGGACAAGAACAAACACTGAGAGAAAAAAAAAATCCTGCAATCCCATCAAAGACAAGTTCTTTCTCGGTCTCTATCTCTACTTTGTCCATCTCATCTCCCCCACTTGGTCGATCTCTGTTCCCTCGTTGGCCACTCTTGTCGTCGTCGTCGTCGTCCTCGCCGCCATCCGCCATCGACCAACAACCTCCCCCCCCCCACCCACCCAACACAGCAGCACCACACATCCCTCTCTCACCCTTCAATCTCTCCCCCCACTCACTCCATCACACGCTTATCGCAATCAGTCAGCAATCAATCACCACCACGTCCACCACCACCACCACCATCACCACCACTCCACGAAACAGTCGCCCCACCCGCACTTCTCACGCAATGAGCGGCAGGCGCGACTCTGCTTCGGGCGCCACCACCCAGCGACGCAGCCCGACGTCGCGCAACGCTTCTGGAGGACCTGCAAAGAGCCTCCGATGCGTTTTCCCCGGCTGCGGAAAGGTGTTTACGCGCAAGGTGAGTCAGCAGCCATGGCACCGCTGGGAGCACTACGCCCCTTCAGCGGCACAACCATGCCAGCGATCATTGCATCGTCCTTGACCATCGCTGACGCCCAGGACCACTTGATACGCCACGCTGCGAACCGTGAGTATAGACACCAGACGGACCGGACGGACTAGTGCAACGGTTCACACCGTGGGGCCAGCCATCGAGTCTAGCGAGCTGCGTGCAAACGCTGGCGGAGCGATGGGGGGTTCGCGATGCTTACGACCTGGAGCTGCATCGTGAAGCCACTATACCCGCCGCTTGCCTATAGCTTGCTGCTTAGCTTGGTGGCCCGCCGCACCCCGGCCATTCCAGCCTCTGGCCGGAATGATATGGGCCAGACTTGGGTGTGCCCTGGCTGCCGCCACCACTTGGGTTTTGCACATGCCTCCATTTTACCCAGATCTGGCCTTTGCCTCTCGCTTTCCATGTACTGACGCTCCTCTCCTCTATGCTTGCTCTATTGCATGCCGACGATCAATCACCCCTTTGCATGCGCACATTCCACCACCACCTCTGTCATCCGCCGTTACCCTGCCGAATGTGGAAAACGATCATCCAGACTCGCAGCCAAACTTTCACTGCACAACCTGCGGGCGCAGCTTTCAGCGCCTCGACCTGCTGCAGCGCCATGAGCGCCGACGGATCTGCGATGACGAGCGGTATCCAAAGCGAATGAGGTCCAGTGCTGCGCCACGTACAGGAGTCAACAACCCACCAAGTGGAGCTGCGGCGTCGTCTTCTGTTGCGGCCGCTCAGGGACCCGTCGACCACTCGTCGACGTCCAGTGCCGACTCGGCCGGGGTCGGCATGCCTCCGCCCTCTCCACACTCAATGCACCAGACACAGCATCCATACCACTACGCACACGCACACCCTGCCAGCCACCACTCGAGCTCGACTCACTCGGTCGCCTCGTCGCACATGGTGCCCATGCTCGACCCTGCGATGCTCGACCACCTCGCAGGCGACGGTTCGGTCCCACACAGCGCAGCGCCCGGTGCTCCTCCCGAGTTTGACATGTCGGCGACTGGCCCGGTTGTTCTGGAACCACAGCAGACCGACTTTGGCTTTGGCCTGTGGCCCCCAGATCCGTGGGAGGTACTGTTGCACGACTCGGTCGCTCCCGCAATTTGGGACCACAAGACGGCGCCAGTGCAGGACACGGCGTTCGACTTTGACGAGTTGCTGCATGGTCCAGCACGCGCGCAAGAGAGCGCGGAACGCGGCATCATCGGGCACCATGGACACGGCTACCACGGGCACGGACACGGCCACACCACGGGCGCGGGCGTAGGAGGGGGCGAAATGCGCGAGGTCAGCGACATGCTTCTTGCGCGCTTGACGACGAGCTATCCCGTGAGTCTGTGAGCGCAGCGCAGCGCGGGCGCGGGCGTCAGCACCGCGACTCGGCCGGCAGGCGGCGCCGCGGCGCCTGCTCTCACGGCGGTGCACCACATTCCCGACGGCACGGGGGCTGACACCTGTCAAGCCCACGCACCAGCTCGCATGAGTTCGAGCATGAGTGTCGCCGCTGCTGCTGCTGCGCCGTCTATTTCGTTCGCTGGCACGCGCGCCGGCTAGCTCCAGGTGGCCGGCCCCACCGCCCCGCACCCGCGCGCCGCACCACACGTGCGTCAACGCCGACGGCCGCAAGCGGTCACCTGGAGCTGTCCGGCTGACCGCCAGGAATTCGACATGACGCTCCCCGAACTCGACGATGCTCTCGAACTCTACTGGACCCATGTAGCACCCTCCTTTCCCTTTATCCACAAGGGCACCTTTGCCATCGACTCGGTGCCAGCCGAACTCGTCATCATGATGGCCGTTACTGGCGCGGTACGCTCCCCCGCTCTACTCGCAGACAGCGCCGGCCACCCTCCTCGGCAACAGCGCCGCGACGACCGCGCGCTCGTGCGCAACATCCGCGCCAACCTCGTCAAGGACCGTTGCGGCCTCAAAATGGAACTGGCCACCCTGCAAACCTACACTCTTTGCCATGTGTACGATGTGTGGCATGGCAACACCGAGTCGCAGTTTGTCGCGCAGATCATGTGGCCCGTCGTCGTCGCACACGGCCGCAAGCAGGGTATTGGAGTTTCAGGCGGCGCAGTCCCCGAGGGTGACGGAGTTGCGGCGTGGGTGGCCTGGGCCAAAGACGAGGAGCGCCGCCGTGCCGCCTACGCCATCCTCTTCATCGACACGCAGATCAGCGCTTTCTGGTCACAGCATCCGAGTCGGCAGCTCTCAATCTTTGCGCACAATCTGCACATGCCGTGCCCGCGCGCACAGTGGGAGGCGCTGAGCGCCGCTGACTGGGCGCGCGCGCGACAGGCTGCTGCCGTCGACGGCCCCGAGCGCCCCATGCGCATGAGCCGCCACGGGTTTCTCCCCGGCCTGCACCCCGAGTTCCAAGTGTCCACCGTGAGCGAGGGATACTCATCTGCGGTCCTGGCTGCGCTGGCCGCCGACGGCGCGCCCCCCATCAAAGTCGACCTGGACAACGCCTTTGGCGTGGCCATGGTCCTCAGTGGCCTCGTCGCGATCGCGTGGGACTGCCGAACGCGCGGCGGCATGGGTATCCGGTTCCGTGACGGAACCAAGCACTGGCGCTCGATCGTACTCAACGCCGTGGTCACTCTCCGTGCAGCGCACGAGCTCGTGTCTGGGCATTTACCCGGTTCGGTCGAGTCGCGTGACCTGCGCGACTCGCTGGCGATCAGCATCATCTCAATCCTGAGCGACATTCCAATGCTGCAAGTCGCAGCGGGCGCGTCAAACATTTGCGGCGCGGCGATCGGGCCAAAGCAGTATGCCGACTCGAAGCGGCGGCTGCGGCTGTGGGTCGCGACACAGGACGCATGGACATGCCTGTGGCAGAGCGCGCGATACCTTCGCGAAGCCCTTCTCACCGACTGGGGCCTGTACTCGCCGTGGGCAGTATTCCTCACCACGCTCGTGGTATGGGCGTACGGCGCGGCGCTGAGCGACGACAGGCATTACCCATCGCAGCGCGCGTCCGAGCACCCGCAGTGCGCGGCCGCAGCTACTGCTCTTTTGGACGGCATCTACGCGTCGCCTACCCGTGTCGACGCGCTCGACGTCGGCGTCGCCGATCTCCTCGTCACTGCCGCTGCACGCCTAGAGGCCCTCGGCCAGCCCATAGACCGCGATAACGCCATGCTCCTCTGGCGCCTCGGCAAGCGATAACCCCCTCCCCTTCCCCTCCCCTCCCCTCCCTTATAGTTCCGCTACCACGGACATTGTATCACCCCACCTCTGTACTGTAGTTTTTTGGGCCAGAAGTATGCAGCATATTGTTACCCGTGCGGACGTTACGTTTCCCACTGAACACTGCCCCGGCGTCGCGTTGCGTAATGTACATGTCATGAATGCAGGGTATGTATGTCTATGCTGTGTGATGGGCTACGGCTATGGCTTGTCTTTCGACTTGGACTTGGATTTGGACTTGGACTCAGACTTCGCCGCCTTGTCCTTGGACTTGGACGCTTTGTCCTTGTCCTTGGCCTTTGCCGCCTTGTCCTTGACGACGTCACCCTCCGCGTCCTTGTCCCTTTTACGTTTCTTCTTCTCGTCGCCGTCCTTGGCCTTGCCGCTCTCCTTTCGCTTCTCCACGCCGGCATCCGCCGCCTTGGCGCGAGCAACTTTACCCTCCTTCTCGCGCTTTTCCCGGCGGCGCAGTCGTTTCTCCGCCCGGCGGGCCTCACGATCACTCTTTGACGCGGCGCGCGCGCCATCGTCGGCTTTGGCCGCAGCCTTGGCTGCACGCCGGGCCTCTCGTCGCGCCCGGCGCGCAGCCTTATCCTCTTCCTCGGCCCCCTTTTTCTCCTTCTTCTTCTCTCTACTCTTCCTCTTGCCCTTCTTATCCTCTTCCGCGCGCTTCCGCTTCGGTTTCCCGTCCCCGCTCGACGAAGTCTCGGTACTCCCCTCCTCGTCAATATCCATGTCGGCGGTAACGACAGCGGAAGCGAGCACGCCGATAGCGGGGACAGCGCCGCCGAGTGGCGGCGGAGAGGGCGGCAGGGAACGGGGTACAGGCGTAGTCTCCAGCTCGTCGTCGTCGCCCTCGTCGTGGTCCGACACCGGCGCGCTCGGCGCAGCCTCGTACCCGCTCTCGCCGCCGCTCGCATCGGGTATACCACCCGCCTCGTCCTCGCTTCCGCGGGGCGTATGTTCTGCGCTTGCGCCGGTACCGCGAAAGAAGCCAGAGTAAAGTTTTCGGCGCGCGAGCTCGCGCCCAGACCGCGCAGCGATAGAGAGCTTTGGCGGCGCAGGTGCGCGTGGCGCCGAGGTCGTTGGCGTAGATGTCCCGGAACTCGCGGCGGACGCTAGCGATGCGGCGGTAGACGCAAATATACTGCCATTAAAATGTATTTCGTCGGCGTAACGCACTGGTCCCAGAAGGGTACGGCCTCGTCGCGGTCCTTGCCTATCCCGCTCATACTCTTCTTCTGGACCACGGGCAACGGCCTAGTCGCGTGCCCATGTTTCAGCGCTGCTGTCAACGTTGAGCCCACGCCCAAAACCCACCCGTCCCCTTTCCCTTCCATCCCTGCCGGACGAGGTGGTCGTGCGGGTCAAACCTCGACGCCTTGGGCATGTTGTTGTCGTCGGGAGGGTTGAACGATGGCGACCGCGGAAATTCTCAGGTGGAGGAGATTAGCGGCGAGGAAATGAGCCTGACGCCAGGCACAGGTGGAGTTGGCCCACGTGGTTTGGTGTCAGCCTCATTTCGCCGCCGGCCTCCACTTACGAGTCCACCTCTCGACGCTGACAAAAGTCGTCAGCGGCCAGTACTCCTTTCGACATCCTACACACCACCATGCCTGTACCCGTCCAGCCCGCGACGGACGCACCCGTGTTTCCCGCGCTGACGCGCGAGGCGGTAGACGCCGCACGCACGTCGGCGTGGTACGACACGTTCGAGGACCTGACGATTCCGGCGGTCATCATCAACATTGACGCGCTCGGCGAGCGCGACGCCTTTCTCAAGGCAAGTGGCGACGCACTGTTCTTGCTAACGCGCAGTGGATCGAGTTCGATTCGATCTTTATCCCGGAAGACGCGCATGCACCCGGTGCAGCGCCGACACCACAGCCCGGTGTGCCCGTGTTTCGCCTTCCCAAGCTCAACGACGCTATCCGCTCCGCGATCGAGAAGTACGGCGCCGTCTTCCCTAAACTAAATTGGACAAGCCCACGCGTGAGCTTCTTGGCGCTCCTTTAGCTAACGACAGGACGCGGCTTTTCTTCTCCCACAGGGCAACGGCCCGTTGCACTGCACGTCCCCCGCGGACGTCTACCTGCTGCTCAAGAGTAGCGATTTTGTTCAGCACGACCTCGACCCCGTGCGCGCCTACGCCGGCGTACCCGGCACCGACGCACAGACGTCGGACAAAATCGAGCTCGTGCTCAAGGAGTACGAGCACATGAACCCGTCCCGGGAGGTCCGCTGCTTCGTGCGCGACGACATTTTGCTGGGTGGGCCCAAACTCGGATTACACTGACCGTAGCCATCTCGCAGCGCGATACCAACTTTTACGAGCACTATCAGACTCCCGAGGAACAGACCAAGGTTGTCGAAACAGTGCGCGAGTTCTTCGAGGACGAAGTGCGGGATAACTACGCCGGCGGCCCGAACTGTAAGCTGCCTTCCGTATGTTACAGCTGACATCAGACGTGTTTGATGTGTACCTCGGCGACGGGGGTAAAGTGAGCGTGACGGATTTCCAGCCATACAGGGCGAGCACGGACGCGCTGTTATTTTCTTACGACGAGCTGCGCGAGCTGCTTGTCCAGGCGAAAGAACCGCCAGAGTCGGCGCCGGCGTCGGGCACCGCGACGCCCGTGCGAACGGACAGCCCAGCACCGGGCCCACAAGCAACATCGCGACCCCGCCTGCCCGTACTCCGCGTTATCGACTCGCGCGCACACCCCGCTGCCAACACGGGCGCAGCGTTCGGCACCAACATGCTTCCTCTCGAGATGGTCGAGATGTCCCAGGGCCAGGCGGCTGGCGACTTTGCCCAGGCGTGGCGCGAGGCCATGGAACAGGGGATCGTGCGGCCCCTCGACGAGGTCAGCGACGACGATGACGACGAAGTCGACGTGCGTGGACCTGATTAGGCGGTAGATGGGATCTTAGAGTGTAGATTGAATGTACGATTGGTGAGATCTGACAGCGTCATTGACGGTGTAGTACTTGTCTCTTTCTCACGCTGTGCCCTTGAAGCATTACGACTGGACGTGGACGTCTCCGTGCTCCCCATAAACCGCAACCACTTGTCTCTTTTAGTCCATTCTCTCCTCTCAACTTGATCTACTAAGCAGCTTCTCCGGCCTTGCAAAAACCCCTTCGAGTCTGCGCCATGACAGTGCTCAGCCCGCCGCGACCGGTTTCTCCAATCTCCTCCACAATCCCTCAGCGACTGCCACAGGTCAGATTGGGCATTGGGCAACTCGGTCGGCCAATCCAGCCACAGCCGTGGACGACACTTTTGAATGGCACCATTGTCTACCTTTACATGTGCATCCTACACTGCCCACGGAAGCCAGGAGATCCCAAGCTACCCCATGCCTCAGGTTTCAAGACAAGCGTCCTGTTGATAGGGATGTACTCCGAGAAGTAGCGTCGTTCACATGACACACACTCCGAAGCCAAGCCACACGACCGCACTTTCCACGCCTTAGCCAAAGTCTATGTCATATATGCATGCAGTCCAATGCAAATGTATATTCGTTACACCGTCCCAGGCTACTTTGTGAGCCACCCCAGCGCTTTGGCAGCGATACCCTGAGGTTCGCGCGGCGGAGCCATTGCACCACCGTCTCTGTCAAACCCCTCTTTACCGGGCACGCCGAGCTGTCCCTGTCCGGGGTGGCCGCCGCCTTGACCGTGATACATCCAGGGAGGATAGACCTGTGGGCTGGGGTGTGGCGGGGACGCGGCGTGCGCCTGGTGCTTTGCACGGAGGTTGAAGAGTGCCGAGTTTGTGAGCACGATGAGAAAACTGAGCGTGACGAGGGTAAAGCCCATTGTCTTCCAGCTGATAGGCTCGACAAAGCTGTTGATCACCCCGCCAAACGTCTCGGCGCCCACTCGCGCACGCCCCACTACCTTGGGGTCGCGATTCATGCACAGCTCCCACGCCGAGCACGCCTGTTCCCTGTCAAGTTAGCAACGCCCCGCAGTCCAAACCCACATCGCAGGTACGCGGAGCTGCGGCTCGCACCGGTTCGTAAGGTATGCTTGCGTGCACCCTGCGATCTCCTGCAGGATCTCTGCTCGTCAGCGGTTATAGCAAAGCGAGGAGCACTCACCAACAGAGTACTCCTCAATGCGTTCCTGTACATCGCGTCTAACGGCCAGCACAAACTGCGTGGCGACGTAGAGGAACCCGACGACGAGCGACCCGTTGAACACGAACTGGACGTAGCTGGGGTCAGCCAAATATCCAGTGAGCAGAAGCCTACCCCAGCAGAATCGCGGGGATCTCCGAGTGTCGCGTGGCCGGAGAGGGCATGTGCAAGCTATAGTGGTGTTCGCTACGGCTCACACGGTCCTTCCATCAGCTCTTGGACAAACGAAACAAACCCACGCTATCCTCGTCGTCGTGACGCTGCTTCCACTGCCGGCGCTTACGCCGCGCCGCGCGCGTAACGGCACCAGTAGCGATCCTGCGCTCCTCCTCGAACTCGGGCCCGTTCTCCTTGGCGGCGTCCGAGGGTTGCCGTCCTTTGCTCTGTGCCTTTGGGCGCGCAGGCGACGCATGGGTCGACGACGCCTCACCACCAACACCCCCGCCGTCCATGTCCACGTCGTCAACGTAGCTCGCCGCTGCGCTTGCACCAAACCCAAAGTCCGTCCGCGCCCACTTACTCGGGTCGTACGGCTCAAACTTTGGTGTGGGCGGCATCGGCGGCGCATGAAATAGGAACGGCGTGTTGGGTCCAAAACGGAATGCCGGGGTCTGTGATGGCGCTGACCCGAACGACCCCGACGCCAGCTCGCTGTGCGGTCCTGCCTGTCAGCATCATCGCCCCAACGCTCGCCATGCACGCACGCTTTCTGGCTGGCCCGTCGTCGTCCAGTACATACTGCGCTGCACGTCCTAGCGGGTGCGCCGAGTCGACGTCCATCGGCCCAGAGGCGTCGCGCCGATACATGCCGACAAGAGTGTGTTTGGGTTAACAAGAAGGGCAAGATGTATGGTGTGTTGATTGCTCGCCAGCGCTTGTTGACACCCAACTTTCCACCGCAGCGCTTATCGGAAGCAAAAATACCCGATCACGGACACACCCGATACGGAGATGGGCGACCATCGCCGAAGGCAATAGTTCTAGCATTGAGATGTCTATGTAGTTGTATACAGTGTCCTGTAGTGCACTATGGTCTACGCCTGCTTGAGGTACTTGGCCGCACGGCCCAGAGCCCAGATACAAAAGATGAACTTGAAGGCGGGGTAGTCGATAGCGCAGTTCTTGTTGAAGATACCCTCGGTGTCCTCCTGCAGCCAGCTGCCGTCGGGCTGCTGGCGCGACATGATCAGCGCGCACCCGCGGCGGATGGCCTCCTCGTTCGGACACTTGGCGTAAATGAGCCCAAGGAGCGCCCACGACGTCATCACCACCTGGCTCGTGTCGTGCTGCTGGTACTCCATCGTCACGCATGACTACGCCGTTAGCTGGTTCGTAGTGGCCGCACTCACCATGTACGTCTCGCCCCAGCCGCCGTCCTCCTTCTGCTTGCTCAGGAGGAAGTCGCACGCGCGGCGCACACGCTCCGAATTGGCGTACGTCTCGCCGGCAATCGCGAGAGACTCAAGCGCGAACATGGTCGCGTACGTAAAGCAGATGCCCCTGGGCATTAGGTTTCGTCCCCCCCTGCTGAACCTACCATGAGCCGTACCACGAGCCGTCCTTGCGCTGAGCTTTGTGAATCCATGTAATCACACGCCCAATGCAGTTACTTCAGTCAGCCGTGTCCCCGCAAAATCATGTCCACGCAAAATCACTTACGCAATGTCGTCCGCGCGGTACTCTGGGTCGATGAGGGTGAAGTGCTTGAGCGCCGAGAGCACCGACGTCGAGCACTCGGGGTACAGGTAGTCGACCATGATGTTACCAAACACCTCGGCGGCGTTGAGGATCTCCATCTTTTCGCTGCCACGTTGCAGCTCGTAACTGGCGTAGCCACCCGAAGCGTTCTGCATGGAGAGGAGAACGTCGACCGCGTCGCGCAGGCGGTCGGTCGTGACAGGCTTGGGAGCGTACGGCAGCGACTGGAGCGCCATCACGGCCTTCATCGCCTCACCGGTGCAGTCACTGACCGTGAAACTCTGCTCGGGCGTCGAGAAGGGCCATGCACCCTTGGACGCCTGGCGGTAGCTCTCCTTGTGCCACTTTGCGTTCTGGCGTATCTGACACTTGTCGAGCCAGTCAAGCATGCCGAGGCACGACTGCTGGTTCTCTGGCTCGAGAGCAAGACCGGTCTCGACTTCGGCCTGGGCCATGAACGAAATGTCCCACAGCTGAGACCCGTTCGTGCCAGTCATGAAGAGACCATCCTTGGACATCCAAAGGAAGTCGTCCACCTTCGCCAAGTGCAGTTTGACGGCCTCCGAGTTGATACCCTCCTGCGCCAGACGCGCCACCATGTTGAAGGCCTTGGACACGGGGCCAACAGTCTGGTAACCCGTGTTCTCGTCCTCGTACACGATCTGCTTGTACGCCTCGCGGAGCCCAGCCTTGCGCAGCGAGGGGACACACGGCAGATACGGGATCATCTCGTAGACGCTGAGGATCTTGTTGAGCGCCTGGAAGATGGGGTGGTGTGGGGTGTACAGGTCAACCGGCGCAATGTTGGTGCGTTGCGCCTTCCAGTCGATGGTGTGGTATGGCTGGTTGTAGATCTCCTTGCGCAGCTCGTCGACAAGGGGAGTCCGGGGACCAACGTAGCGGCGGCCCCAGAGGTACGCCATGGGGGTGACTGCGGTGAGTACTGGTCAGAATCGGGCACGAACAGACAAGGCGGACGTGAATCCACTGAGTGTCAGCTGGTACACAATATCACTAGCTTACCCAGCGCCACGGGGCAAACGGAACCCAGTCGGGAAGACACCTGTCGTAAGCTGAAGTCTTAACCGCTCAGCATACCATAGCTCGGGCGGGGTGGGGTTAACACCGTCCCACTCGTAGCAGCCCAGGATCGAGAGCCAGACCTTGCCCCATGTGGGGATACCGGTAGCGCCGCCGAACGAGGTGATGCGCGCGCGGATCTCGGGCATCGGGCCCTCGTCCCTGCCGAGACCGAGCATGCGGAGCGCGACATAGTTCATGACCGTGCCGAACACGGTGGGCGGCGCAGCCGTGTGCCTGTAGTGTTAGCTGTTACCTCGGGCCCGATGGACTCACAGACCCCAGCCCATCTCTGGGCGCAGCTTGTTGAGGAGGTATCGCGTGAGCTCCGACTTCTTCTCCTTGGAAATCTCGGCGCCGCAGCAGTGCAGCGCAATCAGCAGGCCCGGGGTAAGGAAGAGGGGTCCTGGGTGTCAGCGTCCGTGTGGCCGACGGGAACCTACCGCCATACTCGGTCGCAAAGTGGCCGTCCTCGCTCTGAAGCTTGGAGTAGAACCGGACGCCATTACGCGCCGCGTCCATGGGCGTACCAGCCTTGGGCAGCTCTGGCAAGCCCTATAACGTTAACCAAACGCCCCAGGTGGCACTCACGGTCGGCTGGCCCATCGAGTACTTGTCCACTGCGTTCTGCGGCCACGCATCGCGCTGTGGGCCCGGCGGGAGGTACACCCATTTGTGCTGGCCGTGGCTGTCCTCGCCGACCTTGAGGCGCCAGCCAGCGGGGTCGGTGCGGAACTTTTCGATGAACGCCGTTTCCGCCATAGCGAGCTGTACAACAGATGAAGAAGAGTGCAATAGAGAAAGAGAAAAAAAAGACACGGGGATGGGAAACCGCGATCTTAACAAGCTTTCGGACGTGGTGGCTGGCAGGATCCCTCTTGGCGACCGCGACGTACGATCTCATCTCTACCCCGCGTCGCAACGCGCATCGGCCGATTGCGGGGAACGGAGAATTGCCTTCCATGTCCGTTTCAGCGTGTGGGTAATGACAATCCTAATTGTGCCTGGAGAATTAGCTCTTGCGGTTCAGCGTCTAATGAGCATTAGAACGCCCCGTCGCTGGCCAAAATCAATCAACACGCTAAAGTCGACACACACAACAACTAAACATCACCTCTGCTTTCACCGCATACCCGTCGCCATGGCTGCAACAGGCGACGTCACCCTACAGCCGCCGATGGACGGCATCTCCGCGCTGTCCTGGGCGCCGGACAGCAAGCGCCTTGCGGCCGCGAGCTGGGACTCTGTGGGTCAAGGCTATGCTCAATCACTAACCCGCAGCATGTCCACGTCTACGACGTGCCAAACCCCGTCGCGACGAGGCGGTGAGCTATTGACTTTGCGTTAAGCTGACATGCAGTCTGGAGCATCCCGCGGCGGTGCTGTCCGTAGCGTTTGGGAGCTCGCGCGACACGCTCTTCTCTGGCAGCTTGGACCGGCGCGTGCGCGAGTATGTAGCCCGGCGAGACGGCGCTGACGCGAAGATGGAACCTGGGGACAGGCGAGGCGCGTGTACTGGGCGCGCACGACGATTCCGTGTCGACTATGGCGTGGATCCCCGAACACAACCTGCTCGTGACGGGGTCGTGGGACAAGACGATCAAGGTGTGGGATCCGTCTGCCGACGAGCCGCTTCGGAGCTCGACCAGCACGCCCGAGCGCGTCTACAACATCTCGTACACACCTGCTACTGGTCGCGTACTCGTGTCCATGGCGCACAGGCACGTACAGGTCTACACTGCCGACGAGCTTGTCGCTGCTGCGCGCGAAGGCCGCGAGGCCAAGTCGGACCACTCGCGCGAGAGCGCGCTCAAGCTCCTCACTCGCACTGTCGCGTGCATGGCGGACGGCAAGGGTGAGTTTTGTGTGTCGGGCATGGCTGACGACAGGCTGGGCGTCCGCGTCCATCGAGGGTCGTATTGCCGTCGAGTACTTTGACCCCGACCCGGCGGTCCAGGCGGGCAAGTACGCGTTCCGCGCCCACCGCGCAAACGTCGATGGCGTCGAGCAGGTCTACCCCATCAACGCCCTGGCGTACCATCCAGTGTAAGTATGCTGAAGAGCGCGTGTACTGACTTGCAGGCACAACACGTTCGCGTCGGGCGGCTCGGACGGCGTCCTGTCTATCTGGGACCACAGCGCCAAGAAGCGCATGCGCCTGTATCCAAAGTACCCTTCTGCCATCTCGACGCTGGCGTTCTCTCCAGACGGCACGCGCCTTGCTATTGGCGTCAGCTACGAGTACGACAACGCCGTGCCTCCAGCCGAGCAGGGCAACATTATGCTCCTGCTAAAGGAGACCGTCATGGACGACTGCAAGGTGTGTACACGCGCCAAAAGCTTGCTAACACGCAGCCAAAGACAAGGGCATGATTAGAACGGTGATGCATGCAGTATGTTATGATGTAGCCTGCGACCAGTTTCGCTATGTTATGATGGTAGACTAAGACGACTAAGACCAATCTCCCCAGTCTCCCCAGCTGCCGCCTCCGTCGCCGCCGCCGCCGCCGCCTCCACCAAACAGGCCGCCGTCGCTACCATTGTCCCAAGGGTCCTGCATGATCTCCTCGTCGGCGTCGGGCATGTCGCCGGGGAACTGCTGCGGCCAGTCAAAGCCCTCCGCCTGCTGCCCAGGTACTGGCGGGCTGTGGGGCGGGCCTGCAGGTGCGTCGCCCCACTGGTCTGGCGGCGGCGCGCGGCCGTAGATCTCATCGTCGGTCCACTCGCGCTGTGGCGTGTCGCCAGTGCCTCTGCCGGCACCCATGGCGGCGCCGGCAGCAGCACCGGCAGCCGCCTCGCCGGTACCCGAGGTCGTGTCGGTGCCTGTGCCCCCTGTGCGCTGCGCCTCGCTCGAGCCGTCGCCGCCTCCCCACATGAACAGAGGAAGGCCCATACCGCTGACGTTAGCTAAACTCGAAGACATCAAGCTCACCCGCTGCCAGAGTGTCGCGAGAAGTAGTCAAAGTCGACTGCACGTTAGCTAACGATTGGTCATTCAGCTCACTTGAAACGGCCGTGGCCAGCGTCATGGCGCGCTCGTCGAGCGTGAGGCCAGTACCTGTGCGTTTCTCAGGCAGCACGATTGTCTGGCCCTGGACCTTAATCTCGGACCCGCCGGGCACGCCGAGTTCCGAGCCTGCCGCGTCGAAACGGATAACATACTGGCCCGTGTCGGTGAAGAGCTCGCGGCCGAGACCAGCAAAGTTGCGGTTAATGGACGCGACAAGTTCTGCCGTCAGTCACTTTACGACATTCATAACTCACCGTCATCACGGTTCTTGAGCCAAAAGTCCCAGGCGAGGAACCCTCCGTCGATACGCGCAAACTGCTCCATGGCGTCCTCGGCCGGACGGCTCTCAAAGATGTTGTAGCGCCGGCGCCAGGGATGCCACTGCTGCTGAGTCTCGCCGACGATTGGTGCGCCGTTGGTCTCGTTGGCGAATACCTTGATACGACTGTTAATGAAGGCGAATGGACGACGGATCCAGAGAATTGGCACGCCGTTGCGGTCCATAACCACCGACTTGAAGGGCCGGTGCGTGTGCAGAAACTGGCGGCTGAAGACGCTCATCATGCCGCGGTCCTCCTCGGCCAAGAATCCCACATTCTGCCCGTCAGGCGTGTAGATAGCGTATCGGTTAGCCTGCTCAAAGCCCATAAAGACGTTGAGCATTTCGAGCTGGCGCACGACCACGAGCGTGTCGTGTGCAAGCAGCTCGTATGCCGCGTGATTCGAGTCGAGGACACCCTGAGGGTCGGACGGGACGTCAACGCGCGGCCTCACGCTGGCGTTGGCGTACGCCATGTTCGGCCCTCCGCCAAATCCAAAGGCGCCGTCGCCGTAACCGCCGCCAAAGCCTCCTGGTGCCGCGCCGTACGCGCCCGGTCCCTGCTGCTCTGGCCGCCCGTAGGAGTCGTCCTGGCGCCGCGGCCTCTGGGGCCGCACATGCCCTCGCGGAACTGGGGTTAGCCCCACACGACTTCCGAAACTCACGTCGGTCATCGTCCCGTCGAAGAAGCAGAGGTGAGCTGGCGATGCTGCGCGATGGCGCGAGAGCACCCCTTTGCAGAGCGGGTATCAGCGACGGCCGCAGCCCGAGTGTCGCTTGCGCTTGTGGTCGTATAGCCCTGCTCAGGCCCTGTCGTAGCATGTTGCCTGGCCGTGTGAGAATGGAAAGTGGGAGAATGCAAAAAGCCGGGCTTGTCGTTGAGGATCGCCGGCCGTATGACGACACTGACGCGGTCTCGGCCTAATGTAGGCGGGGCGGAATCAAATTCCTCCATCCCGGGGTGCGCGGGTGCCGGGGTGCTACAAAACGGACTGTGGCATGCAGCTCTCAAGCGATCAGTTCAGAACTTGACAAACGCGACGGTGACAACTATGCATATCTAAGGAAGTGACACAGCCACACAACTATGGTGTATCTGTGTACAGAGGGCGTTCGGTCTTGGGTCAAGTTGGTCTGTGGACATGCCGATCCGCGGCCGATGTAATGTCGAATGCCGCCCTCCCGATTACGGAAAGTCTGAAGTTTATCTGACGCGATTAGGCGTTTCGATGAGACAGACGAATCGCACTGTAGATGCCGAGCCTCAGCTGCAAAGCACAAGCAATGCAGAGTGGCCGCCGCGGCGCTTGTGGCAGAGCCACTGTTGCACCCTCTTATCGCATCTCGGCGTTGACTCGTGTCGGTGCCGGAAACTAGGCACAACGCGCTCCACAGTCATGTGACATCCCGTCTCCCACAACATGCAATCTGGTCAGGACGAGTTAGTAGATCTGCACGAGCGGGCAGTCGCACGCGCAGAGAACGTGCTGGCAAGGCGCGAGGCGCGCGTGAGAGATGCCCGTCACGAGCGGTGTCAGTTTCAGCCCACGGCCGTAATGCTCGCAACCACGGCTGCTCCTGAGAAGCCGCTACCGTATGTCAATGAAGTACATGGGTCATGCTAGAACCAAGGGAACCTGCTCTCGCCTCGATGTGAATCTAGTTCTTCCGGCGGAACGAGCAGCCTGGATGTCAGCGGCGTTCTTGGAAATAATCGACGACTGGTGCCGGGCGAAAAAAAACTTACCCTCGGTGAGCTTGGCCTTGCCGCCCGAAGGCTGGCAGAGGACGGTGGCGCACGAGCCGCACTGCACAACGGTCGACGCGTGGGAGAAAACGGTGGTGATCTGGAAGCACCCGGGGCACTTGACGTCCATGAAGAACGAGTTGGGCTCGGGCACAATCTTCTTGAGCTTGTAGGTGCGGGCCTGCTGCTCCGCAGAGGGGTGGAGAAGGTCAACAGCGAGAACCTGAAAAGTCAGCACAAAGCATGCAAAGGGAGAAAGCGCGGCGGCCGGTACTGGGCTGGTTGGCATGGCATGGCGGGAGCGGAGACGGATGCAGTGGCATGGACGCGTGATGGTCGGTGGGGGTGTCGATGTCGTCGCGGTGAAGTAGGCTCGGAGCCCGAGGGCAGTTCTGCGCGGACGCAGTGGCTCCACACAGTGGAGCAGCACTCCGCCCTTCGTGGTGTAGTACGCGCAGATTTTCTGACGGCGCCGTTCGCAGCGGCCGAGACACGCAGCAGGAAGCGACACCGCAGTGCCCAGTGGCCACTGTGACTCGAGAAACTGTGCGCACGCGACAGACTCTACGACGGCTCTCCGCGCTCCATCCACTACAGTGGCGAGAGCGAGCAAAACTGTCTCTACGGCGCCCACAAAGCGCCTCCTCGTCGCCGCACGTCCTGTCGAAAGCAGCCATACACGTTGCCGAAGTCGTCCCCCCAAAAATGCCATTGCCATCCGAGTCGTCCGCCTAGCCCCCTAGACAAGACCAGACCAGCTCAGCCCAGAGGCCGCCGCTTTTGCGCGGCTCACCATTTTGTAGGTGTGGTGTGTGTTTGATCGAGCGGTCGCGCGGTGTCAAGCGTAGATGCGAAAGGAGAAAGGCTGTCGAGAATGCGCGGCGCGGTCGCGTTTTATGGTAGATGGAGAGGGTGGTAGCGAGCGAGCAAGAATGGTATCGAGCACCGACTGCCAGCCGCGCGGGCGGAGCCATCCAACCCACCACCAATCCATTTCCCACCATAGCACCATAGCCAGCCGCCCACCCAGTACAGTGGAACCCACTCATTCACCCTAGTACATGCCAGTTGACCGACGAATCCCCGAGGGAAATTTCTCATGTGGCAACCGAGGTCTCCTTAAATGGGGGGAAGCCTCGCGTGGCTAAACCCCGAGCTCCTAAACACCGACAGTGCCTAGCAGGTGCCTGGATGCTCGTGCCTCAGGGTCCAAGTTGGGTGGCAAATATACCTCGCTACGATGGAAATCCTCTGCATACAACATGCTAGAATGTACTTGAAAGTGCTTGCATCCTCGACCGCACCGGAGCATGTAGACGAACAGTCCAGATGCAGACGAGGTTGAACGATGTGGGCGGCAAGCACAGATATGCAGTGCAAATGGAAGGGATGTAGAGCCGAGAATGGCAAAGGTGGTGGCGTCCTGGGCGTTTCGCGCGCGGGGCCGCGCATGGAAGTGTGGTGGGTGGCAAAAGTCATTTCCCCCATTCGGTGAGTGACCATGGCGTCACTCGGCCAAGGGGGGATGCCGATGCGACGCGCTTCAGACGGCGCTTATGACAACGAAACGACGCCGCGCGAGCCGACCGCGACGTCGGCAGCCTTGCCGCCCGCGACCATCTTGCGCTGGCTCGCAAGCTGGCGCTTGCGCTCGCCGCCAAACGTCTCCTTGTGTGCCTTCTTCTCCGCACGACGGCTGGCGCGCTCAGCTTTGACGGCCGCTTTACGCGCCTTGCGGTCCTCGGCCGTCTCGCCCTTTGGCCGGGCGACAGTGACCTTTGCCTCGCGTTCCGTCTCGGAACCCGAGTCTTCGTCTGATTCCTCCTCGGCCTGGCGCGCGGCCGCGGCCTGGGCGGCAAGCCGGGCCTCGGCTCGGCGCTGGGCGCGCTCCTTCGCCTCGGCACTGTCCCGAACACGGATCATGCCCGGATGGTTCTCGGTGTTGGTGTATGTCGCTGCCGTCAGCACTGCAGAAAGTGGCCGCAGACCACACTCACAAAGAATTGTCTCCACGTCCCACTTGTCCTTCTCCGGCTCGACCTTGCGCCGGTCAATCGCCATAGTCTCGTCCCGCTCGCCAGAGGCTAGCCGCTCCTCGAGTTCGAGGATGCGACGGCGGTTCTCTTCCTTAGTTGGCCCCTCCTGGCCGTCCTCGAGCGCGGCACGAAGCACCTTGAGCTTGTCCGGGCCAGACATGGTAGTGCCGCCGAGCGACTCGTGCATGCGCCGGCCGACAACCTCGTAGTTGTCCAAGAAGTCGTCCATGATTCTGTCAAAGTCGTCGCGGCTGACCTCGGGCGCAGGCCCAGCACCAGTTGGCTCGTCGCCGCGGAGGTACGACACGCGAGACATGCTGGACATGGCAGACGGGGCCATGGAGACGTTGTCGTCGTCGACCCACTCCTCGTCCTCGTCGTCATCCATCTCGTACAACCGTTCGAGACGGTCAAAGCGCTGGTCGAGCATGCGCAGCTGGTCATTGCGGTAGACGTTTGACGATGACATGGACATGCCAGAAGCGTCGGACGGCCCACGCTTGCCGTGGCGCTTCTTGCCGCCACGGACCATCATGTCGTCAATGCCGGACACGAGCGAGCCGACCGTGTCAGCCATCTCTGAGCGCTCGGCGTCACCGGCACTGCGGGCCTCGTCCGAATCCCAGCCGCCGTTGGACGCCGGGCGCTGCTGTGGGTGGCCACCGGCAGCTTTGAAGGCGCGGAACCGGTCCTCCCATGTCTCCTCGCGGGGCTCGCCGTTCTCTGTCCGTGCGTCGTCGTCGTCGTCGTCGTCGTCGTTGACGCCCCATTCGGCAAACTCAAACTCCTCTGGCTCCTCGCCGTCCTCGACCTGGCCCGAGCCGAGCAGTTCGCCGAATACGTCGTCGTTCTCATCGTCCTCGTCCACAAAGGCGTCGTCGTCAAGGGCTTCAAGTACTTGACGGAGGTGTGGGTCCATGTCGGGCTGCAGACCCTGCAGTTCGGTCGGGATAGCCTCCTGGCTCGCATACACTTCGGCCACGGAGCGCTCGTGCTGGCTTGGGAGCACCTCTTCTGGCATCTCAAACATGTCGTCGGCGCGGGCTTTGCCCTTGCGCGCGGCGCCCTTCATCCCTGGCGCCACGCCCGATCCTCGTGGTGCAGCCAGCAGCACACTGTCCAGGCCGCCCTCGCCGACACGGCGCATGTGCTGCATGTAGTCGTATTCCGAGTCGTCGTATGTGATACCGTATGTCGCGGCTTCGCCCTCATTGTCACGCATACCTCTCTTGTCGAGAGACTCTTCCAGCTCGGAGAGTGTGTGGCCAGCCTGTCGTCTTAGCTCTGCCCGTAACAGTCGCACCCACCTTCTCGTTACCACGTTCAATAGACTTGAACACATGCTGGCTGGCCTCGGGGTCGTTGGCGAGCGGGTCACGCACAGACCGGTGCACAAGCTGGAAGTGCTGCGCGCCCGGCTGGCGATAGATAGATTTCTTTGGTGGCATTGTGTGTGGGTGTGTCTAGCTTGTGAGAACGCAAGAGAGTTGTTGGATGTTGTTGCAGGCAGCACCACTGTGCAGGCAACCACAGTCGACCTCCACCGCAAAATTGTGGGACCTGGGTGGCGAGCATTGGTGCTGGGTGAAGATGGCTTCCTGGGTGAGGGACGGAAGCAACCCCGGCTGGAGGCCGGTTTCTTGACGTTTCGTCAAACCGCGGCTTCGACACAAGCTACTCTCCACACGACTTTCTTCGACCACAAACCTATTCAAAATGTCGTCGTTCTTTGGTGGTGCTGGTGCCAAGGCGGCGCCCGCAAGTGAGTTTATCGTGCTTAGGCAACAAAGGGTTCGGGGGCATGTGGTCGAACCTCTGAAATTATGCCGCACTTCGCTGGCGTAGTCGTCGGTGACAACCTCATCCTCAGGCAACTGCCCTAAGTATTCATCACGGAGCGAGTGATGGATGCGACGTCTGTTTGTGACTACTGCTGCAGCGTTGTGTGTGGCACTCCAGCGCCCAAACCCCTTGACCTAGCCGATTTGCGAGGGTTGAATGCTGACAACAGACGCGCAGGCGCGTAAGGAGGAGGTCAAGCAGCAGATCCAGCAGGAGCTTGCTGTCGCCCAGGCTCAGCAGCTTATGACCAAGATCACCGAGAACGTACGTGCTACAAGTGTTGCGCCCTCCGTGCGACAGACATCGTGGCGGCCTTGCTTCGAGCTAACTCTAGTGCTTCACCAAGTGCGTGACGCGCCCGAGCACCTCGCTCAGCTCGTCCGAGGAGCGTTGCCTTACGCAGTGCATGGAGCTGTACATGCGCGCGTTTGACCAGATCTCCAAGTCGTACGTGTCGCGGGTCACCAAGATGAGCCGCGCACCGCCGTCGTGATCACGCCTCTTCCATCTGTACAATGAAATGCATGGCATAGCACCCGTCCCTCTCTGTACACAGCGTACACGCCTACTCGTCGTCCTCGTCGTCCTCCTCTTCCCGGACGAGCTGGTAGATCCGCCGACGGTTGCTCTCTACTGACGTCTCCTGCGCTGCCTCGGTAAACAGCGCACGGAGGACGGCACGGCGCAGTGTCGCCGAATCGACGTCCTTGTCGCCGACACGCGACTGCTCAGCAATGTTGTCGAGCTCGGGCGCCTTGGCCGGGCGCTCGTCTTCAGGCTGGAGCGCGCCAAGGAGCGCCACAAACACAATCTCCACCACGCGCTTGTGCACAGTCGCGTTGGGCGTGCGCGCGACCAACCGGATATGTGGGGCGAGAACGTCAATGAGGGGAACACGAGCGTCCGATGACGACGCGGCAAGGACCTTGTCAAGTTCCTCAAGGTACACGTCGGCGAGATGCGTCGCGAGAGACATTGGCACGCTCTTGTCCTGCCAGCTGCGGCGTCAACAACACATCCTGCCTGTTGCCATACCTCATAGGCCCATGCTCAGCTCCGAGAATGGCGTTGACGCCGTCGACGGCCTCGGCACTCCATCCCTCACGCTGCATGAGACGGAACGTGGCGTTGACGTAGCGACGGATAAGCATGTAGTACTTGTCGAGGCGCAGACGGTCGATGCCGTTCCACTCGCGGACGAGCGACTCCCAGAAGCCCTGGAGGAACGCGAGAGCAGCGTCGAGGCGCGCGGCGCGGCGCTGAGACTTGTCCTCTACTCGTGGGTTGATACGCAGAACGAGGTCGGCAAGCTCGCTCGCGAGCGCCTGCTGCACCAGCGGTTTGTCACTCATCCAGAAACCTGCCGTCAGCTGCGTCCACCTTGTGTCTCTCACAGTAGAACAGGCCCTTCCACAACTTGGCCATCTCCTTCTCTGACAAACGCGTGTACCCGCTCGACTCCATCTCGACGTCCTCGTCCTCTGGGTCGCCGCCGCGCGACAGAAACGCGACGAGGTTGCGCACCGCCTGGTCACGGACTGCCTTGTCTGGACGTCAGCCAAGTTCTCATTCCCAGCTCACCGGTGTGTGCGAGCTGCTTGCCAAAAGGCACGACGGCCTCGGTCTTGGGTGGCTCTGGCGCGCGCGCCTTGCCCTTGCCCTTGCGCACTGCTGGCATGCTTTGTCGGTGTTGTATGTGGTGCGTTGTGAGGTGTGTTTCGGCGTCGATGCGGGGTTGTCAACTTTTGGGATGGTCACGTGATACGGATGTAGGGGGGTGTATCTCCGTTCTCAGTGTACAACGGGCTGGGTTTTTGGGACGCTTCTCGTCCTGCTGGCAAGTTGCCCGGCGTGCGGTTGCCTCGTATGCATACTGTTGTTCTACAGACCTATCCGAACAGCACTGACACAGTCGCTTACAAAAACGGCCTTCAAGGCCCTCGCAATCATAAGCGACCTGCCGGCTAAGACTTGTTGCGCTGCTTCGGCGAAATCGGGTAGTGGTTATCTCGCAGGTTTTAGGTTAGCTATGCTCTCTACACCTGTCTTCGGGCGTGGGTTCGAATCCCACTTTCGTCAGCAGAAGCGCATCGTTTTTGTGCTTTTGAATGCAGAGGGCCGGTAAAAACGCATTCTGCTGATGAGTGGGGGTTTGCTAAAGGTGTGCAGAAGCGCTTATACCCCGTTTCGGCGGGTGTGGTGGCACTGCCACGGCTTTTTTGCCCCAACCGGTAAGAAAAGTGTCAGGGCGCAGGCTGGCCTAGGCTGGTTCGCTCCACTGACTGCGCCCGAATGATTGTCTCGGCTGCGGGAATGGTTAGACCGTTCCTGGCGCTCAATCGACTTTATTAGGAGCTTAATCCGGCGCCAAGTGACAACTCCAAACCCTGAGGCACACACTATGCTTCCCACACATGAATTTTTTTGCTTCCGTCAATGTGGCGGTCAAATACACTCCTGAGGATCGCCAATTTGTACACCTACGAAGGCAAAGTAGGAAAGTGGTCTAATCCGCTCGCTTCAGGCTGAAGCCGCGAGTCCTCCGGGGCGTGGGTTCGAATCCCACCTTTGTCAGACATTCGTTTTTGGGCTCCGGCACAGGGCCATGCCGATCTTTTGCTGTCTGAGGCGCCGCGGCGTGCCGTCGGGTTCCAGAGTGGCCCCGAGACCTCGCTTGGATATCGTGGATTTCCGTTACGCCCCCCGAGCCCCAAGTCCCCGAGGCACCAGTCAACCGCACACGCGAGACGGAGTGTGTCTGGCTGCCCGATGCACCAAGCATCTGGCAGACGACAGCCTAACCCAGTGGTGGATTAGCCCAGCCAATTAGCCCGGCGCAGGCAGAGGGTAACAGTGGTGCCTGGATACCATTTGAGATTGGCGCCAACTCCCCGACCTCGGCATGTTGACGTTTTGAGATTGTACAGCGTTCTTTGAGATTCCATCACCAAAGACCCTGCTACGCGTCATTCAGTCCAGGCCGTGACCTCTCTCCCGCAATTATCTTGATGAAGCTCGGCGAAATACCCCCGCCCGTCGGTGAACGTGGCTCCAGCACAATGCAATTCCCTATCCGAATCGGGGGCCAGAACTAATCCTGACCATGCCGTGAGCCAGAGACGTCCTGACCATGCCGTGTGCCAGAGCCGGTTGTCGCGCTGTCTACTCCTACTGTGCTCCGCAAGTACGTGGGACAATCCGAGCCGGTGCCAGGTGGTACCTCTGTAGCGTATGCTATGTGACGCAAGGTGTCTCTGTAGCCTGCCCTATGTGACGCAAACAGCTGCATTGTGCAGTATAAAGACTGGCCAGCTAGCGACAAGTGTGGCTCCTCATCCCAACTCTTCCCACACTCTTCCGAGTCCTCCTCTCCTACAGACACTCCCAACCCCATCCACCATGCTTGCCAGCATCGCCCGCCCTGCCTTTGGCGCCGCCCGCACTGCCCGTGCCACTCGCACTGCCGTTAGCGCCTCGCGCAACGCCAACCTCGGCCTCCGCTTCTCGTCTACCTCGCCCCACGAGATCAAGAAGGTCCTCTGTGTCCTCTACTCTGGCGGCAAGCACGCCTCTGAGGAGGCCAAGCTCCTCGGCACCATCGAGAACAAGCTCGGCCTCGAGAAGTGGTTCAAGGAGCAGAACATTGAGTTCGTCGTTACCGCCGACAAGGAGGGTCCCAACAGCGTCTTCCAGAAGGAGTTGCCCACCGTAAGTACCCCATGACGTCAAGCCCCAGGCCCCACACACCCCACACCTGCACCCCATATGGTTCGCAGCTGACTTTCCCAGGCCGATGTCCTCATCACCACCCCCTTCCACCCTGCCTACGTGACTGCCGACCTCATCGAGAAGGCGCCCAACCTCAAGCTCTGCGTCACTGCTGGTGTCGGCTCTGACCATGTCGACCTCACGGCCGCCAACAAGCACAAGATCATGGTTGCTGAGGTGACCGGCTCCAATGTCACCTCGGTCGCCGAGCACGCCGTCATGACCATGCTCAACCTTGTCCGCAACTCGATCCCGGCGCACCAGCAGGTCGCTTCTGGCGAGTGGGACGTCGGAGCTATTGCCCGCAACGCCTACGACCTCGAGGGCAAGGTTGTCGGTACCTTTGGTTGCGGCCGTATTGGCTCGCGTATCCTCCAGCGTCTCCAGGGCTTTGGCTGCAAGGAGCTCGTCTACTTCGACTACTCGCTCCCCAAGGAGCTCAACGTCCCCGGCGCTCGCCGCATTGAGGACTTTGACGAGTTTGTCCGCTCGTGCGATGTCATCACCATCAACGCTCCCCTTCACGAGGGCACCAAGGGTCTCTTCGACTCCAAGGTCATTGGCAACATGAAGAAGGGCTCGTGGCTCGTTAACACTGCCCGTGGCGCTATCTGCAACCGCCAGGCCGTTGTTGACGCTCTGGCGAGCGGCCACCTCCGCGGCTACGGTGGTGACGTGTGGGACGTCCAGCCCGCACCTCGCGAGCACCCGTGGCGCTACATGGCGAACCCGCTCGGCGGCGGTAACGACATGACCCCACACTACTCAGGCACAACTTTGGACGCCCAGGCGCGCTACGCCGAGGGCACGAAGGAGATTATCCGTCGGTGGCAGAAGGGAGAGACCCAGGTGCCCGCAAACGTCATTGTGGCGGACGGCGAGTACGCCACGCGCTCCTACGGCAGCGACAAGAAGGTTAAGGACGCCAAGTAGACTGTAGGCAGTATTTAGAACGCAAAAGAAGCAGCCCAAGCAGCTGTGGCATGTATTGAACAATCATTGAAAGGCTTTTGTGCTCGCGAACTGACACCGAATATTTTGAAAATCCGCGCCTTTTCACCACACTGGATCTACGGCTGCATGAGTGGCATGATTCTGACCGGAAGAGCCAGAGCTATCGAATGGTACCATGCATGCATGCAAGATGACCTGCAGTTCGGACTTCAGCATTGAGATTGTTTGGGTGAGTGGAATTTGGGTGCCGGATTCATATGTTGTGTGGCACCTCCACCTTGCCGATCCTCCGCCACAGTGATCGGCACAAGGGACCGTGTCGTCGTTGTGGGGACGCCACATGCCTTACCCCACACTGCCGCATGCATGGTGCATACATAGGCCACTGTCCGCTGTGGGTCAACTGGGTGAAGGTTACGCTACATAGGAGGGTCTCAATGTTAGATTCCGCTTGGTGGCATTCCCTAATACTGAATGAAGGAAGGTGGCGCAGGGCGAGTTGGGCCAAGCTGACGGAAGGCAAGCCGGTCATAGTGATTGAGTACTTAATGTCCTTCTGCTAGCTTCTTTCAAGGTTCTGCACCTTTTCTCTTTCTATTACTCTCTCTCCCATTCTCAAAAGCCCCTCTTTTGCCACCAAACACCCCCCTCCTTCCCCCCCCGCTCAACCCCCTCCTTTGCCTGAAGCCCGACATCTGTTTTAACATGTAGGCACAACCGGCGCGAAGCGCACACTAACACGAGCTAATAAAACCAGGGGAAGTGAGAGCGAGTGGGAAGTAAGTGCTGGTCACCATCCTTGGCTGACAGCGTCAGAAAGGGTCCGACGATGGGGCGGAAAGCGACCACTCGGGCGTGAGTGTAAGCTTTGATAAACGATGGGGCACTTACCATGTCCAGCATGATGGCGGCAACAAGGCCAAGAAAGGAAAGGGCAAAGCTGCCCCCAAGGCCAAGCCCAAGGCCAAAGCGAAGGCCAAACCAAAGGCCACGCCCAAGGTCAAAGCCAAGGGCGCAACAAAGTCAAGGGCCAAGCCAGACGGCGCAAGCAAAGCCGCTCAGATCAGAAGCGCAAAGCCGCCGATGATGGAAACCGGCCAAAGAAGCGTACCGCCAAGTCGGCGGAGATGCTGGACGACGAGGACGACGACAGTGAACCGGTACGTATATTCAAGTCGTCTGGTCCTAACTATCCTAGGAACAGCCGGTTACGTCTAGCGCGGCCTCGCGTGCTGAGCGCGTGCGTAAAATTCAGTTTGGCGCGTGGTGCTCACATTAGTCGATGGGCAAGCCCCCGGCCTCTGCCGAGGCAAGCGTGACGTTGCTTGCTTTGGGCGCCGTGTCCGAGCTCCTAGAGCTCGGTAACGCCCTGAAGTTGGCGGAACTTCGGCACCTCGGAGTTGACGACGACGTCGTCAAGAAAGGGTTCACCCCTTCCAAAACCTTCGATACCTTTAAAAGGCTATACGAAGGCAAAGACGGAGCGTCTAAGAAAGCAACAGTGAAGAAGGGGGCCAAGACGGACAGCAAGACTGGCGACAAGCAGAAGGGCGGGGAGGACGAGAAGGACGCCCAGGGAGACGCCGCAGAGGGCAAGGAGAGCGGCGAGGGGGAAAAGGAACGCGAGCCCAATACCGAGGGCGACAAGGACAAGGACACGGCCATTGTCGACCTCACAGACGAATAAGCATAAGTAATTTTGTCACAACTGACAGGTTACATCAGAAGACTTTGACATTGTGACACTTGAAATCGCATTCTATGCTATGCACAAGACTATGCATAGAGGTAAGTTGTCTAAGAAGTTGACTAATATATAGCTCATGGTCTTTGATAGCAACCACCAAAGTTTTGTGTAGAAGTTAGGAGTTTGCCCATAGTAACATGGAGACGTAAAAGTGTGCCGCTACGATGAAGAATGAACAAAGTAGCCAAAAAACCCAGGACCTTTTCGCCGGTGACTGTAGTTTAAGGCAATATACACGGAACAAGTGGTGTACATGCAGCTTCTGTACAGTGTGACAAATGCATGGTACGTTTACAATGTTGACAGCTATGCGGCAGGCAGCTACTCCCAAGTCCCCGTGAAGTCCAAGTCGGGCAAGAGGACGCCGCCAACGTCGAGCAAAGTCGGACTTGCCGTCGGTGCGGTAGTCAACAGCCTTGAGGGCGCGCCTCCAATCCAGATCGGCGAAGGGCGTCGAGTTGGCCTCCGCAAGTGTTGTCGAAAAGGCGTTTGCGCGCATGGTGGCCATGAAAAGCACCAGCTCGGAGGCGTTTGCCAGTGTCAACCGTCCGAGCGGCGTGGTGCGCGTGGCGTTTTCCTTCTTGACGTGGACGTGGTGGACGGCCGCCATGTGCCACACAAGGTGCAGGGGGTTGTCCATCTTTCGGTGCTTCCGGCGACAGACAAGGTCTGGGCACCTGAGACCCAACATGCCCACAAACACACCTTTGGCGTCCTCGGCACCCACCAGCTCTCGATACAAGTGAAGAGCCTCGTGGTGCTTGGCTTGAGGACGAGCCATCCGGATGTGAAAGGGCTCTGCTGTCGAGTGGACGCAGCAGAAGCACGTTTAGCCTGGGGACGAGCCATCCGAATGTAAAAGGGTTCTGCTGTCGAGTGGACGCAGCAGAAGCACGCCTTGTCTCGCAGGAGCGTGGAACGGCACAGGCGGCCATCGTAGGAATGATCGGTGTACCCCGGCTCAAGGTCGACGGCGAGGGCGGATTGTTGCTCGGAATTGAGCTCGACGTCCCAGCGAACGGTGTACCTGACCTCGTCTGGAACGTTGACAAACCGGTCGCTGTATAGTTCCTCGCAGACACCCTCAAGGTCGCAAGGATCGGTCGTTCAGCGCCCCAGTTCCCAGAAGTACCGAGCTTTTCCGACCAGGTTGAGCGCCTTGTCGGGAAGCGGCACCGAGTTAACAAACTGAGCCGCTTTAACCAGGTCATCCACAGGCCGTGGCCAAGCTGGTGATGTCGTGCAGTTCCACTGCTGAAGGACTCGTGGCCACATTTGCACTTGAACCGGCCGTACTTGTAAATCTGGGTATGGATGGCTGTGTTTAGTGGCGGAAGACAAAATGCCCAGTGACCCATAGACCGTGGTAAAACTGGTGTTGTCGCGCAGCCCCGCTACTGAAGGACTCGTGGCCGCATTTACACTTGAACCGGCCGTACATACTTGTAGATCTGGGTGTGGATGGCCGTGTTGAGCGGGGGAAGACAGAACGTCCAGTGTCCCTGGGCCTCGTTCCACGCAAGCTTGGGATTGAGAGCTTGGCGAGGCACCGCTGTGGGCTTGGGCTGGTTGTCCTTGTCGTTCAAGGGGGGCAAGAACGTCAAGGAAGGGTTGGAGGTCGAGGGTGGGGTAGGCGGGATAGCGAGCGAGCAAGACTTCATAGTCGGCCACGAGTTTGGAACGCCCGACACACGGGAAAACGAGCTCGAGAATGTCGCCAGGGGTATCTCGACATCAATCCCGCAGAAAGCGCACTGGCCATCCTCCGTTGAGCTTTCTTTTGGCAGAAAAGCTGCTGATGGTGTTTAGGGCGGGGAGTGGAACGACGCACTGCTCGAGGAACTTGCCCGTGAGGGCGTGCGCTCCAAAGAGCATGTTTTGCATGAGGTCGATGTACTCGACCTCATTGGTGGAGTGCGTCAGCTCTTCCCGTTAGCATTCCTTCACGTTTACGACCAACCTTCTGGCATACTTCCGTCCACTTTGGACGCTCGGGCAGCACCGAATTCCGGGTTGACGGTGTGCGGGTGCAGGTCGTATGCTTCCTTGAGGCGATCGCTTTGGCCCCAGTTTAGTGAGGCCATATCGACCGGCCTAATCGTTAGCTCACGATCCTGACACGGCGCTTACGGGAGCTGTCGCAGATAAATGCCGGTAACGGTAGAATTATACACATGCGTGGTCTTGATCTGGATCTTGTCCATGTCGATGCCTATGGGTCAAAGTTGCCTTCAGAGTGTAACGTACCACTAATCGACATGTGCTGCAGTCCCATAGTACGATACGTACTTGGGACGACGTGGCTGTCAAACTCTGCGAGCTCGCAGAGATGACGCAACACGATGCCGAAACCTTTGAAAAGTCGCGACTCTTTACCTCTTGCGTTTGGGGTTGTGGCCAAGGAAGACGGGGCGATCTGGTTGGCCGAACGGGAGGATCTTGATGTCGTTGCCGTCCAACATCTTGCCAAAGTCGTTGAGCATGGCAAAATCAAACCCTTCCGGCAAGGTGTCGTTGATAGTGACCAACACCAGGAGGATTGTCACTGGACACCGCCATCGCTGGGCTGTGATGTCGAGGACGTAAGACATCCCTTTGGGTTGATTTGGTCCTTGTATGTTGAGGCAAAGGGGGCGTTTGAAGGAATGATCTGGCACTCAGAGCTTTATATACCATTTCTGCGCGAGCGGTGTTTGGTACAGGGCAGGGGCGCAGCGAGGGCGCAAAGAAGCATCAAACCACTGTGGGTGTAGAATGTGAAGGTCGTCGCGGATGGACTGTGCAAAGAGGCAGCTCGCGCCGCGCGGCTCGGCTTGGAGCAAGGAAACTCGGCGCGCTACAGGACTCGGCGCTGGGGAATCGGCCCTAGGGTACTCGGCACTGGGAGACGGGTACTCGGCGCTGGGGTACTCGGCGCTGGGGGACTCGGCGCATAGGTTGTCACCTCGAGGGACTCGGCGCAGAGGCAATCGGCGCAGAGGTGGTTGCGGCCCCGCGGTAGTCAAGACGTTTGGCGCAGCGCGACTGATGCATCAGATCTTGGCGCACCGGCAGTCGGCGCACCGGCAGTCGGCGCTGTGGGACTCAGCGCAGCAAATCTCGGCGAAGCGGGGCTCGGCGCAGCGGGTCTCGGCGCAGCGGGTCTCGGCGCAGCGGGTCTCGGCGCAGCGGGAATCTCGGCGCTGTGGGACTCGGCGCAGCGGGTCTCGGCGCAGCGGGAAACTCGGCGCTGTGGGAAACTCGGCGCTGTGGGAAACTCGGCGCTGTGGGAAACTCGGCGCTGTGGGAAACTCGGCGCTGTGGGAAACTCGGCGCAGCGAGTCTCGGCGCAGCGGGTCTCGGCGCAGCGGGAAACTCGGCGCTGTGGGACTCGGCGCAGCGGGTCTCGGCGAAGCGGGACTCGGCGTAGCGGGTCTTGGGGCGGAGACAATTGGTGCAGAGGTGGTTGCAGCCGGGCGGCAGTCAAGGGGCTGGGGGCAGCGCGACTGATACATTAGTTCTTGGTGCAGGGGCAGTCAGCGCAGGCAATCGGCGCGGCGGGACTCGGCTCAATGGGCCTCGGTGCAGCGGGTCTCGGCGCCCGAAGTCTCGACGCACCGAAATTGACGCGGTGGTAGTCATTGCAAGGAAATGGGCGCAGAGGGGCGTTACGCAACGGGGCTCGACGGGGCAGAGTTGGGCATCGTACCGTTCACCTACGACACTACCGTGGTGTGACTACTGTAGGTGGCTCCTTGCATCAGGTCCTGGCACGGTCCTGGCACCAAACGCAAGGCGCAACCTTTTCCGGACTTTCGCAACCCCATGACGATGCAACCTGGCAAGCTGGCAACTTGCGGCTCAACGCCTGATGACTTGGGGTGCCATGCGACTCGGTGTGTTACTTGAGCTCCCGTGGGACTTGGCGCCCGCGACTTTGTGCACCTCTATTGACATTGAGCCACTGGGGCCAACGCCGTTTGGTGCTCGCCACACAGTGCCACCGCGCTGGCAGACTGAATTCATGGCACTCGGCTTACAGAGACAGGTTGTATCGGGGCTCGGCGCGCTTTTGATTCATCCCTTGCAAATACCAGAAAGGCAATGTTTTTTGCTCCTCATATTGACCATATCACTCTCTGGAACTACAGTACTGGCTGGCAACGCCGCGAGACACTGTCACTGTGACTATGAGTTGAACACTGCGCAACGGTACTCTGTGCAACGGTACTCGGTGCAACGGTACTCCGCGTCACGCTGCTCGGTGCTCCACCACTCCACGAGTGGTGCCATTGGGCGACATACAAATTGGCGAGCCACCCCTTCGGGCTTCATGGCACTCCGCAAGGCGCCACTTAACGCATTTTATAAGACGAGGCACTCAGCGCGCCATACTCGGCGTCGCAATTTGTCGCAGTGCACATTTGTCCTTATCCCGCAATGCTACTCCCGGCCTGACTTCTCGGCTCGGGAAAAACGTCTCAGCGCGCAGCGGGTCTCGGCGCATGGGTTCTCGGCGCATGGGTGCTCGGCGCATGGGTTCTCGGCGCACGGGTGCTCGGCGCTTTCGGTGTTTGGCGCATGGGTACTCGGCGCATGGGCTCTCGGCCATTCGGTGTTCGGCGCCTGGGTTCTCGGCGCATGGGTTCTCGGCGCATGCATTGGGTGTTCGGCGCATGGGTGCTCGGCGCATGGGTTCTCGGCGCATGGGTGCTCGGCGCATTCGGTGTTTGGCGCATGGGTACTCGGCGCATGGGCTCTCGGCGCATCACCACTACACTGCGACTAGTGCTTATCCTCCAGTCTACTGTACTGTATTTTGAGCCCGGCAACCAGGCCACGCGACACCTCGCTTCGCGCCCCTTTGCTGACGAGGACTCAATGCGCTGTAGCACCGGGCGCAGTTCTGCCCCGCACACCATCTGCCATGTCAGCAAAGGCGCAAAATACCCAGGATACTGTACGTCTCGATGCTACCACTCTCCAGGGAAGCTGGTGCCTAGCCCCTTGACGTCCACGGGCCATTCGGCGCGCGACGCCTTTGGGGGAGCCACTCGGCGCCGTGAGATTGTACAATGTTAGTCCCCGTTCTGCGTGTTTGCCTTGCGGCGCGCTACACGGCACTGTCACAGCGGTCAGCAACGCAGCGCAGCGCTGTTTGGCCGCGACAGGGTAGGAGGCGCATTGCTACGCGGCGCACCCACATTGGAAGGGACAGTCGCATTTGGCTTCCTTGAACACCTTTGATGCAGCGCTACTCGACACTCCGCTTTTCGGCGCCAGTGGAACTTGGCAATGAGAGGTACTGGGCACTGTAGCCACTCGGCGCTTGGTGCACTCAGCGCTGGGCATTCGGCGCTGGGCATTAGGCGCTGGGCATTAGGCGCTGGGGCGTTCGGCGCTGGGGCATTCGGCGCTGGGGCATTCGGCGCTGGGCATTAGGCGCTGGGGCATTCGGCGCTGGGGCATTCGGCGCTGGGGCATTCGGCGCTGGGGCATTCGGCGCTGGGGGTACATACTTGGGGCAACACGGTGCTCGGCGCAGCGGGACTCGGCGCTGTGGGACTCGATGCTGTGGGACTCCGCGCTGCAAGTGTGCGCGGGCGCTCAGGGCAGTGAAACTCCCGGCGGGTTTTGGCAGAGCAGAGCAAAGCTCAGCCAGAAGCACACTCAAAGGGTGCGGCCAGTGGGAATCCACTCATCGCAACGACACTCGGTGCCGTGGTGGTTGGAAGACTCCGACCACAGAATTTCGGCGCATTGGGATTCGGCGCAGAGATAGTCAAGAAAGTAGGCGCCAAGATCCAGTAGTGGAGGGGCTCGGCGCAACGCTATTCGGCGCAGTGCTGCTCGGCGCAACGCTACTCGGCGCAGTGCTACTCGGCGCAACGCTACTCGGCGCAGTGCTACTCGGCGCAACGCTACTCGGCGCAGTGCTACTCGGCGCAACGCTACTCGGCGCAACGCTACTCGGCGCAACGCTATTCGGCGCAGTGCTACTCGGCGCAGCGCTACTCGGCGCAGTGCTACTCGGCACAGTGCTACTCGGCGCAACGCTACTCGGCGCAGTGCTACTCGGCTCATCGCTGCTCAGCGCACCGCTTCTCGGCGCGCCGCCCGTAAGCTGTGATTGGCACTCTACATTAAGCCGGCCCTGCCCCCGCAACCAGACAACACGCTCCCTCACTCTCCGCTGTTGGGTGACACCAATCATCAGGACATCTGGCGTCAATGGTTTTGCTAATGTAAGCTGCGGCACTCGGCTCAATGCTGACCGGCGGACTGCCCAGCGACTCATAACTCAGCGACTCATAACTCACAGCACAGATCCAAGATACCCAGGACATGTCTCAATGGCACCATCCTCAAGGGAAGCTGGCCGAAAACCCTGATCCTTCCAAGCGTGAACGGGACACTGAGCGCACCACCACTTGGCGGGAGCCTCTCGGCGCTGTGAGATGCTGCAGCAACAGTCTTAGCTCTGTACGGGTTTTTGGCGTCTCGCAACGCGATGCACTGCAGTTTGTTTGGCAACGGGAGTCAGGGGACCTACAGTATTGCTGCTCGGCGTATCCGCCTATGAAGGGACGGTTGCATCTGGTTTGCTGGAACCCTTCGGATTATCGGCATTGCTACTCGACACGCCGCTGCTCGAGTGGCAATCGGCCTTCGGCGCTGGGGCCACTCGGCGATGGGGAGACTCGGCGCTGGGGCCACTCGGCGATGGAGAGACTCGGCGCTGGGGGCACTCGGCGCTGGGGTTACTTGGCGCTGGGGGCACTTGGCGCTCGTGACATTTAGCGGTACATGGCACTCGGCGCGTTGAGCGACACAGGACACTAAACGGTTCTCCGCGCCAACGTCGTGAGCAGTTCATGAACTTTCAGTTGTCTGGCCCGCAGCGTTACTCAGGGCTGAAAGGTTCCCGGCTCCCGTCGGCGCCACTCGGCGCATTGCAACTGTCAGCCGCTTCTCGGCGCTATTGAGATTGCAGCATACCTTCCCCTGTTCGTCATAGCCATTTTCTCTCCAAAACGTGCTGGCTGGGGCACTTGGAAACATGGTTTCAAGCCTGGCGCTCAGAGCGGCAGCACGACCAAACACAAGTTGCGGCACTGGGACGCGACTTGGCGCCATGTGGTGCTCGTCGGCGCTGTGCTACTCGGCGGCCTGATTGCCTCGTTTTGGCGCCGGGTTTTTGGGCGTGCCACTCGGCGCATTGGATCACAGGCGTTACAATGTTGTGGCTTTGAGCAGACGTTGCGCTGGACACTGCGCGGCGCATTGCGTGCCACACCCCGCTTCCACAGCGCTACTCTGCGGGACGCGGCACTCGTCCCGGCGCGGTGTGGGCACTCGTCTCGACGCTTGGCGGCATTCGTCTCGGCGCATTGAGGCACTCGTCTCGGCGCTTGGTGGCACTCGTCTCGCCCCAGGGAGGCACTCGTCTCGGCGCATTGAGGCACTCGTCTCGGCGCTTGGTGGCACTCGTCTCGGCGCGGCGTCGGCACTCGTCTCGGCGCTTGGTGGGCGCTCGTTCTAGAAATGAGTGCAGCCATGTGGGATACGGTACCGACAGCAGCAAGGGCTGTACTGTATCCGCTATGATCCGTAGTGCCGTACTATTTGTGCTTTGTGTCGCGACGCTTTGGCAATTGTCCCCCTTGTGTACATATCCTTCGTGCCTGAGCTACTGTATAATGTTTGTCCTGAAAGCTACGCATATGAATGACAAGTATTCTGTCCGCCCTGCTTATCGTCTGAACTGTGCTGCCCGCACTGGAATGCACACCGTACTGTTGCGACTAGAAGCCGTCCCCCTACTGTATCGCCATACTGTACAGCGGGCGAAGGTTGTCACCCACATGTGAAACTGCTGCGTGTCCTCGAGCTACGAGTCGTAGTGTGTGTGTGGTGCATCAGATCCATACCTTGACTCCGAGAAACATATTACGGGTGGTCGCAGAGCGGCGCCACCTAATAGCCATGATCCCAACCCGAGCTCGTCATATAGTCCTGTACAGTTCGCCGACTCGGGCGCAGTCGACAGTGTGATGTCGGTGTTCTCGCCCAAAATAGCCTCGGTGGTTGCGAATGTCGTCGGCGTACCGATTCTCCGCGGCCGTTTCGAAGCTCGTCTTTATCATAGCCGCAGCGAAGCAGGCTCAGTTGCACACCCACACATATCTTGTTCGCCACACAATCATCGCAGGCTGTTGAACTCCACTTTCAATCCCCAACACCAAGCGGCCGTCGCGGCGGTGACTAGCCAGCCCTGCGCCCGTGCCCGCGCGCTATCCGACGCCCACCACGCACAGGCCCGCGGCCAAGCATCACATCACGTTCCAAGCTTCACAAGTGCTCGGGAAAGTAAGTTTACTCCGGTGATTGCATCGGCGCCGCCGATGCTGCCCACCTACGTTGCACCCCACCCGAGCTCGGCTATGGGATGCCGTCAGGCCCACGGGTGACGCGGTAACATTCCGGGTCGGAGTGTCAGGTGACCCCACACATTGCTCCATCTGCCATTTGCGAGGTGTACGAGCTCACGCCTTCCCAGCCCTCGACCGCGCCGCCTACTTTGCGTTCCACTCTTGTCTCATGCCGACACCGCCGCATACCTCGCGAGCACGCTGTGTCAGATAGCGGGCTAACGACTAAAACCACGCGAACAACGAAAATTTCGAAAGAAACTAAAGAGCGCGGACGAACAATGGCCACGACCACTTCGGGAGAGTTTGGAGCAAACGGAAGAGCCGCAGACCTCCAGCTGCCGCCGCCCGTCCTCCAGACTCGCACCTCGCGCGTGTCATTGCGCCGCGACTCGGTCCCCAACTCGCTCACTCCCACCGAGGTCGTGAGGGAGGGGCCGGAGCGCGACACGCACCGCCGCCGTTTCGGCCACGTACGCCGTGTACTCAGTGGTCGCCGACGAGAAACCGCGCCGCCGGCCGGTGGCGCGACCCCGACAAAAGACGGACCCAAGCAAGCTCCCATAACCGTGCGCCGCGACGTGCGCGAGTACCTCCCGGGCTTTGCGAAGCGATTCTTGGGCTGGCGCCCGCCGGGCAAGGCGCCGCCGTTCGAGCCTCTGCCATTCCCGCCGTTCAGCTGGCTGCGCTACATCCCGTTAAAATACGAGGTGTGGCTGCTAAGCTTCATCGGCAGTCTCGTGGGCATTGGCCTGATTGAAATCGTCATGTCCACGGCGTTTGCAGACAAGGGCATTATCATGGTTGTCGGCAGTTTTGGCGCATCTGCTGTGCTGTGTTTCTCGGCGATCGACTCGCCGCTCGCGCAGCCCCGCCACTTTGTCGGTGGCCAAGTCATTTCGGCCATCGTCGGCGTCGCACTCACCCGATGCTTCCGCCACGCCCACGCATACAAACTCACCAACACGACCGTGTCGGGTGACCTTGGCAACATCGTGTGGGTCAACGGCGCCCTCAGCATGGCCGCAGCGCTGCTTGCAATGCAGATTACTGGTACTGTCCACCCACCGTGAGTACACTGTTTCGCCTAGTGCTGACGATGCAGTGGAGGCGCAACGGCACTCATCGCCAGCGTCATGCCCGCCGCGGTTGAAATGTCGTGGCGCTACGTCTACATTGTGCTGATCAGCGCGCTACTTATGCTGGGCTGGAGCATGATCATTAATGTGAGTACGGAGTGGCGAGGCGCTGGGGCGGTCGTCGCGGAGGCAGTCGGCGTTGGGGCGGTCGTCGCGGAGGCAGTCGGCGCTGTGGCGGTCGGCATGAGGGCTCTCGGCGCTACATGTTCGGCGCTGTGGCTCTCGGCGCTAGGTATCCGACGCAGGGCAGTCGGCGCTGGGGCTTTCGGCGCAGGGCGCTCGGCGCTGGGGCTCTCGGCGCAGGGCGCTCGGCGCTGGGACTCTCGGCGCAGGGCGCTCGGCGCTGGGACTCTCGGCGCAGGGCGCTCGGCGCTGGGGCTCTCGGCGCAGGGCGCTCGGCGCTGGGGCTTTCGAAGCCAGGCATTCGGCGCTAGGTATTCGGCGCTAGATATTCGGCGTTGAGGCTCTCGGCGCTGAGGCGCTTCGACATTCTGCGCTGGGGCGGTCGGCGCTCAGGCTCTCGGCGCTCAGGCTTTCGGCGCAGGGCAGTCGACGCATGGCAGTCGGCGCTGAGGCAGTCGGCGCTAAGGCGTTGGCGTTGAGGCAGTCGGCGCTAAGGCGTTGGCGTTGAGGCAGTCGGCGCTAAGGCGTTGGCGTTGAGGCAGTCGGCGCTAAGGCGTTGGCGTGAGGCTGCCAGCGCTGAGGCACCCGGCGTCCGGGGCGTGAGGCAATCGGCGTTGAGGCAATTGGCGCTGAGGCTTTCGGCGCTGAGGCTTTCGGCGCTGAGGCTCTCGGCGCTGAGGCTTTCGGCGCTAGGTATTCGGCGCTAATGCAATTGGCGCTGAGGCAACCGGCGCTGAGGCTTTCGGCGCATGGCATTCTGCGCTGGGGCTCTCGGCGCTAGATATTCAGCGCCGAGGCGGTCGGCGCTCAGGCTCTCGGCGCTAGCTATTCGGCGCTTAGGCGGTCGGCGCTCAGGCTCTCGGCGCTAGATATATGGCGCTAGGCGTTCGGTGCTGTGTTTGTCATTGCTGTGCCCGCCTTCGCTGCGCAGTCCGCTCGCCTCCCCTCCTTGCACTTGAGTTTGTATGAACACTGCTGACACCAGAACGTTGGACGACGCCGTTATCCGACCTACTGGCTTTCTGGTGGCAAGGTCTTTGTTCTGCGGCCGAAACCGCACATCGAGTCAGCCGACACGGTCCACATGCAGGCCGTCGAGGGCAGGAGCAACGGGTTCGCGTTGCTGGACCGCGCGGTGTCCATGTCCGAGGAGGACTGGAACGAGAAGCGTCCGCCGGGGTTCGGGACGTTTGGCTCGCGCATGTCGCCGTCAAACGAGCAGGGCTCGCCGCTTGACAATGGCGCCGCGCCGCCCCTCTCGCCCTCTCACTCGCATCTCTCCCGCTCCCCTTCACGATCCCCCACACGCTCCCTTGGCCGTCTCCCCTCACGATCATCTGCACGCTCGCCCGTGCGCTAACATCATACCTGCCAACATGCCATAATCCTGTACCACGTCCTATAAGAATCGCGTCTGCTTGGCGCAAAGATGCATGGTTGTCACAATAGCGACCGAGGGCTCGAGGTTGGTCGCCGCCGATTGTACTATCCTTGGCGACCTACCTTGAACGGTCCTTGTTGTGAGATACTCCCAGTCAGCTGACACGTCAATTCATCAGCTACTTACATCGTCATAATTGGCGGTTTATACCCCGCACTCTTTTGGAGTTAGTCTGACTGAGGGCAAGACAGAGTAAAAGGAATTAGTCGTCGCTCCTGTCAGTATCAGTGCAACGCTCGCCCGCGCGCCGGCCAAAGCCATATGCCATGCAGTTCTACAATAATAATACAATGTCCTACTCCGCCTAGTCGCGGTGACGTCCTCCGCCAGGGCCACCGCGCAGACCACCGCGGTCGCCGGGCACGGCCTCGTTCGTGCACTGGTTTGCAAAATGGCCGTGCTTGTTGCAGCGGAAGCAGAGAACGGTGCTGAGATCCTTTACCCAACCGCCTCTTCTACCGCCTCCTCCGTCGTCGCCGCCGCCGCCTCCGCCGTCTCTACGCGCGTGGTTGGACAGGAACCCGCCGCTGCGCCAGCCCTGGAGCGATCCGCCCTCAGCCCACGCCGGCGCAGGCACGACCGTCGCGTTCGGGTCATACTTGTACTCGCGCCAACGGCCGTACCCTGCCGGCAGCTGTGGCGGGGGACCGCTCTTGGTCGGGTCTGGCGGGGTAGGGTTGACGTACTCCTCGGGTTTGGGGAGGTTGGGCGACGGGTGAGCCTGCTTGCAGTCTGGGCCGTCGGGGCAAAAACCGGCCAAGTACGCCTGGCAGAGCGTACGCCTCACGTGTCGCCGGGGACACTCTGGTCCCAAGCGGCAGAAACCGCGGTTGTAGTCTGGGCACTCGACGCGGCGGTCCCGCGGGTGGTAGTACAGGCACTCTCCGCCGAGCTCGCACTTGCCCAGCTTGACAAACCATACGCACTCGGGCATGGTACGCAGGTTCCAGTCGTGCGTGTACTCGCAGTTGTCGCCGACCTTGCACAGGTTACGCAGGTAGTGCTTGCACACTGTCGTCTTCTTCTCCCGCTCGCGCGGGTGCGTGGGTAACGGTGGTGTCGGCTTAAAGTTGATCGGCGCCGGCGTCGTGTGCCGCAGAGGACACGCCGTGGGGCCAAGAGGACACCCGAGCGGCTGCAGGTTCATCCGGCATATCTGGTCGTCTAAAGTCAGCTCCTACCCTGCTTCTTCTACCCACCTGAATCAAGTTTCATGCCGCGCTCCTGCTTCAGGAACTGCTCAATGTCGAGGTTGACCTGGTGAAAGTCTGGGCGGACAAAGTCCGCTGCGCGCCCCAGCGGCGCCGCTGGGGCTTGGGCAGCTGCTGCCGTCGTCATGGTGGAATGGATGTGATTGAAAGCGTTGCTCATCGATACGCACTCGGCATGGTCTTAAGCCTTTGTCGACTCTTGGTAGGTGGCAAATTGGTCCCGTTACCGCTGACGTAATCAACTTCTCACCCCGCACTTCACGCGTGCTGGCGCGTTTCATCGACGGAGCGCATCACTCAGCATCCATCCATCGCTGCATAAGCAAAGCTCGACGCAGAGACGACTCCGACGGCAAAATGATTCTCAAGGTCCGCGTGAGTATCTTGTGATATGGACGCGCGCGCCGCGCGCGCAGCTCACCCCGCGTTCGGACACAGCTGACGCCAGACTCTCACAGGGAAGGAGGTTGGTGCAGCTGCTTGAGGTCGAGCCATAGCTGACGACAGGTCGAGATCGACGTCCAGTCCGAGTGGCAGGTAGGTTACTGCTCTCCGAGCCTGGGTAGTGGACTGCACGCGTGACGCTTAATGCCAGATCTCCAAAGTCAAGGAGTGCGTCGAGGAGCGGGCGGGTATCCCACCTGTCCAGCAGCGTCTCATTTTCGGCGGCAAGGCGATGTGAGTGGCGGTGAGAGCGGGCACGAGGGGTAAGGGGTCTAGGTGCAACGTCGCGGAAGGTCGTGCAGCGCAGCAGACCGCGCGGCTGTGGGTGGCGCCGAGGGAACGTCGGCGGACTTACTTGCGTCGAGCTCACGCCTGTCGACAACCAGCGCACACCGCTGCTCGGGTTATTGCTGGCTTCCTGGGCGCACTCGCTATGTCCAGTGCAATGGGCGTGTGCACTGGGCGTGAGCGACGGCGCAAGCAGCCGGTGCGGAGATGCCCTGGACCTGGCGTCGCTGCCTGGCGCCTGCGATGATGGCGAGCGCATCAGTGATGCCAACTCCTTCGTCCCCTACGCGCCTCTCGTGTCCCGCTTACCTGCGCCGGACAGCATGCCAAAACAACACTGACGCACAGGTCGGACGACAAGACGATCCAGGACTACAAGATCACTCCCGGCACAACGATCCACCTTGTCCTCGCGCTGCGTGGCGGGTTGTAGAGCGCTATGCGAGGCCAGATACCCTATGCATGCGGGCGCACTGTACATAATGCTACATATCAAAGGCCTGAGCGGCGTGAGCACTGGAAAGCGTTGCGTTGAGGTTTGTCGCTCGCGCAGCGCCGCCCGTCGGAAGATTCAGGCACGATGACGACGGACGGGTGAGATTTCGGCTCGAACCGACTCGAGAGATTGCAGAGTCGTCGCTCGGGCCGGCGTAAATAATCCTGCGGCGCGCCTACGACGACACTGTCTTGTTGTGTTCACATATCCACCATTCGCCATGCGCGCTCTCGGTCTTGCCCGCGGGTCGTCCCGCCTCGCCATGTCGTGCGTGCGCGCCGGCACTGGCGCGAGCGTGCACGCAAGCACCAATGTGTCTGTCGGAGCCCGTCTCCCAGGCAGTACGCGGTCTGTGCGTACAGCCGCCGAGGCGGCTGCGCTGCGTGAATACCACACGCGCATGCAGCTCATGGAAGAGGAGGATATTGGCCAGTCTGACGCGGTGAGCTTGTCGCGGCGTAACGGGTACTGACGGCAGGAATTTGTCATGTCAATTCTGCAAGCGTCGCCCAGCATGCGCGACTCGCGGAGCTACATCCAGAGCTTTGCGCCGCCTACGCCGCCGACGGACATGAACCTGCCTGAACCGCTACCTGCCGAGGCGCAGGCGCAGCTGGGCCCGAACCCGTTCGTGACGTCGCTGCTGAACCCGATTGTGCGCCGGCCCGCGCTCGTAAAGATCCAGGGTCCGTTCAAGGACCACCAGCTCGCGTCCGTCGCGCGGGGTATCCACTCGCTGCAGAAACTCGGCCTCGTCGGCGTAGTTGTCATTGACCGCGATGACATTCCGCCGTTCGAGCCTGAAGATGCCGTTGCCGCTGAAGCGCAGCGGACCATGATCCTCCGCGACGTCGAGCGTACAGTCCATTTTCTCACCAAGGCGCACGCCGCCGCCCGTCCCATCCTCAGCACGGTCGCGCGTATCACCGACACGGGCGAAGTGTTTGTCGAGGCCGAGGGGCTCGACCACGTTCGCCGCGCCGTCGCCGAGGGCGAAATCCCCGTACTCCTCCCCACGGCGCTCGACGAGAACTGCCGTTCGCGCCGGATCTCGTCTAACGCCGTTTTGGCTGCGCTCGCCGAGGCCATGGGAACAGCGGGCGCCGGCACCCCGCCCTCGCCTGCGGACGCAGAGATGCCCCAGAACGGCACACCCTCGACCCCTGCGCCTGTAGCTGGCGGCGTCGACCTCACGCCCCAGCGCCTGCTTATCATCAACCGCGAGGGCGGTATCCCCAGTTACGCGCGTAACGGGTTGCCGCACCTGAGCATCAACCTCACGAGCGAGCGTGAGTTTATCGAGCGCACATGGCAGGACAACTGGCGTACCACGCACCCGACGGCACTGAGCAACCTCGCGCTGTCCGATACGTGTCTGGGCCACATGCCGCGGGGCGCCAGCTCGCTTATCGTCTCCCACCGCTCCCCAACTGCGCTCATCGGCAACCTCATCACCAACAAGCCGGCGCACAGCGCGTCGCTCCCGCACGCGCTACTCACTCAGAGCCACGGTCGCCTCACCCCCGACACACCGACGCTGGTACGTCGTGGCTTGGGCGTCAAGGTGTTGCGCAGCATCGACGAGATTGACAAGCCACGCCTGACGGCACTGCTCAACAAGAGCTTTGGCCGCCGCCTAGATGAGGACAAGTACTACTCGCGCCTTGCGCGCGACCTGGATTTTGTCATTGTCGTCGGCGACTATGCCGGCGCCGCGGTAGTGACGACAGAGGGCAAGGCTGACGGTCTTGATATCTGCTACCTGGACAAGTTTGCCGTGCTGCCGTCTCATCAGGGCGACGGTACGGTGGATTTCCTGTGGGTCGCGCTGCGTGACGAGACGTACGGCCTTGGTCTTCTCGACGCTGCCAATCCTTCTGAAGGCTCTCTCAGCGGTGTCGGTCGCGGCAAGGACCTCGTGTGGCGCTCCCGCGCAAACAACCCCGTCAACAAGTGGTACTTTGAGCGCAGCAACGGGTTCATGACGTCTGAAGACGGCAAGTGGAAGATGTTTTGGTGCGACGCCGAGCAGCGTATGCGTGAGATCGCGCAGGAGTCGGGCGGCGTCGTCCGTGTCGTCGAGCCCAGCGAGGCCGGGCGTGCAGCGGCGTGGGCTCCGGCGATAGAGAGTATAGAGTCGGTGTGGGCAGATTAAAACGAGCACTCGTTAGTGGGCGAGCAGTGGAAGGGGCTCTCGGCTGGTCAAGTGTACAGAGGGGAGAACAGGTACGGCGCATCGGAGCACATCATAGCATATAGAATACATCTGGGCCTAAGCGGGGCCATGCAACATCTAGGATAAGGCGGGCTAGGCCCAGATACCGATTGGACTTGGGCGCCAGGCGTCGTCGGCTTGGCGCCATCCGGGCACTTCGGCAGCGACATTGTCCTCGTGCGCGGCCTGGACGTTGTGGCGCAGCTGGGGTCAGCTAGGAAAGAAGTCTTTTTGGCTCACCTTGTCCTCGAGAGCGGTGAGATTCGACTCCATCTTGGCAAGTGTGGTGTCGACGTCGAGGTCGGTGGCGGGCACGTCGAGGCCTTGCAGCTCATCGGCGTCGTCTGCTTCAGCTGGCGGCAGAAGCGGCTCGAGGGCTGCGAGTCCCTCGGCGTCCAAAAGTCGGTACACCCGCACCAGCCTGGCGTCAGCTTCGACTTGCCTAACAACAGCTTACACCTTGTCGTGGTGCACGAGTTCGCGGGCGAGCTGGATGAGGACGGCACGGCGGACATCAGCGGGCACGGGCATCTCGTCGCTGTGCCAGAGGTATGCGAGCCACGTCCCGAGTGTCCAGCGGTATGACGCGAGTTCGCGTGCGTCGTCAGCGTCGGTGGTGGGGCTGGGGCCTGCGCGGTGTCGGGGAGCAGTATCGACGAGGACAGAAGCGATGATCTGCGCGAGCGCGGACGGGAGGTCGTCGCGTGCGGTAGCAAGATGGGCGAGGAGGGGCGTCCACACAGCGAGAGCGTCGGCAGGCGGCGCCGTAGCGGATTTATGTGACCGCTTGCGCCGCGCAACAGGTACAAGGCCGGTACGTACTACAGCGTCAAGGAGGTCGTCTGTGTCTTCTCCGTCAATGTCGCGGTAAAGGCGACGGAGGGCGCGCCCGCTCTCGCTCTCGGCGCTGACGTCGCGCGCGCGCGTTCGCGCTTTCATCACCTTCTTCCACCGCGCCACAAGGGCCTCGCTGCGTGCCCTCCTGTCCCATCCCGCCTCGGCACCGTCGTTCAGGAGGGGCACGAACGACGCGCCGTGTACCCAACCTAGCGCCTCTTCCGCTGCTCCCCGTAAATGGCCTAGCGACGGCAGGTCCTCGTGCGTCGCCCTGTGCCGCAGCGCAACCAGTCCCAAAGGAAGGCCAAGCTGTGCTGCCAAATGCGAGATGGGGCGTGCAAACCCACCTGCGGTTAGCTTCCAACGATGGATGTTAGATACACACCCGTTTGTAATGGGTCCACCATGCCGTTCACGAACCGCACCAGCGCCATGGCGTATATCATGCGCTGCGCGTGGGCGTCGCGAGCATTCGACGGAGGGTAGGGCTGCGCCAGCGCTCCCAGCAAGGCGTGCAGCAGGTGGATGAAGGCGGGGCATGACGGGGACGAGATGTATACGCTCATCTGCCTGTCAGCGGGAGGTCTCCAGACGGATGTCAAGCCGTACTCACCCGGGATAACGCCCGGTCCCATCCTTCGTTACCGCTCGAGTACACGAGGTCATACAGCTCAACGAGCTCAGCGCGTGATGCCCACGGTACGCGCCGGGGCTGCCTCATAGCGGCGTAGTTTGGTTGTGGTGGTGGTGTGGACGCACAAAGTGGAGGCGATCAAAATATTGGCAGCGACGCCGTTGGGTAGGCTCAGATTGCTCCCGAATGTGGCATGCCTCCTGCTGCCTCGCTTCACCATGCACTGACACACACCCCCTCCGTCATGCTTAATAGTTCATGCTTACGCAGTACTAATATACCGTCTGAGATACAGCATGCTAGCTGGCTATTTCCATACAACGCGGCGCGCCAAACTTATACTAGATGGCAGGGAATTAAGCGGCCGCGTAGAGTCGTCAAGAAGGTCGTAAATGCAGTGGGGTGGGTGTGTGTGTAATGTCCGGCGGCAGACCAAATGTAATGGCTCTGCCGGTGTGGTGTGTGTGTGTGTATGTTGGTTCGGTGGCGCTTAGCGCACCCACTCGAGGCGCTCTTGCTCGGGGCTGCGCGGACCGCGCTCAGGGCTGCCCTGTTGTGGGCGCTGAAGCACGGCGCCGTTGGCGAGGTCGATGAGCTTTGTGCGGCGCTTCTCGGCGCGTCGGCCGCCGCCACCTGCCGTGCTCGCCAGGCGGCGGACGGCCTCGCCGACGTGTCGCTCGCAGAAACGCTCGCCCGCGACGTCGTAGTAGTCGTTCATGTCCTCACGGCACGACTGGGCGCCGCTGACACCGCCGCGGTGGTCGCAGCGGAGGTGACCAGGGTGGAAGCGCAGGTCGCCGTTGGGGTTCGGTGCAAGAATACACGGGCCCTCGATGGGCTTGCGGCAGTGCGAAGCAGCACACAGCGTTCCACTGAATTGTCAGTTCACACCGCGCAATGGGAGACTCACTTGACCTCGGCGTAGTGGTACTGGCACCACGGCCTGCCGTCGTGCACGTAAAAGTCGTCGCCTTCAAACGGCGAGTCGCACTGTGTGCACGTGAAGCATGCCCTGTGCCACTTGCCCTTGAGCTGGCCGTCCGAGCTCGACACGGCGCTCTTCTCGATTGGCTGCTTGCACCTGCGGCATGCGGGCAGGTACATCTTCTTCCAGTCGGCCTCACAGAGCACGACGCCGTCGCGCTCGACGTAGCGGCGCGACCCGCCCACTGCGTCACCGCAGCGCGCACATACGCGCTTTGGCCGAGAAGTGGGTAATGCCCCAAAGCCGCGAGGCGAGGAGCGGCCGTCTGCTGGCGACCCGACGCGAGGCAGGTCGAGGTCGTGGCGGTACGCGGGAGGCGATGCGCCGTGGCCCGTGGGGGTAAGGGTCGCTTCCGAGCTGGACCGCGGCATTCGGGCATCATCCCGCGAACGCCGTATAGGGTTGGGCGCACCAAAAACCAGCCGCTCACCCTCCCCGTCGTCCTCTTCCTCTTCCTCGCCAATCTGAGCCAACGAACCCGGCGAGTTGTCGCTTATGAAGCCGAGACCGTCAACGTGGCCCTTGCCTACAGGCGCGTCCACGTTGGACAGACCCTCCCAGCTTTGGCTGGGCGTCATGACGAGCTCCGTCTCGTAGGAGGAGCCATGGTTGTCACCCGACGGCGGGTAGGACGAGGAGCCGTTCGAGTTGATGCTCCCGTCCGTGGGGTACCGGTGATGCTCAAAGCGGTCAAACCCTTTACTGTGAACGTCTGGAGACGGCTGAGCCCATGGGAGAGACGACGAATCGTCCAGGCTGTCAACGCTCTTGCGGTCGTCGTCGTCATACGGAGGAGGCGAGCGCTCCAGGCCGTGCGTCTGGTCACTCTTTGACCCCATCATCTGGTTGTACCGGTCAAAGAACCGCTGACGTCCTTCCTGTGACTGCTGCGACGTCGCCGAGGCGCTGCGCTCGAGCTGGGCGCGCGACGCGGCGCGTGCCTCCTCAATACGCGCAGCGTACTCGTCGTTCCGCGAGCCGGCGCGTGATGGCCCGTTCCGTGACGCGGAACGATAGTCGTCGTTCCTAGACGCGGAGCGGTAGTCACCAGTGCGGGAACCGGACCGAAAGTCGTCGTTCCTGGAAGCCGAGCGGTAGTCGTCGTTTCGCGAGGCCGAGCGGTAGTCGTCCGTGCGCGAGGCAGAGCGGTGTTCATCATTTCGGGAAGCGGCACGTGACGCCGAGCGGTAGTCGTCCGCTCGGGACCCCGCACCTTCGCGGTCACCAGCGCGCGACCCAGCTTGCTGTCGACGCAGCGAGTCGGCCCGGTTGCGTTCGGCCAGAGGCGCCTTGGGCAATATAACCGGTTCCCGCTGCGTGGGCTGTTGAGGTCGGTGGACACGGTTGGGGCCCGTGGACTGGGATGGAACGTACGGCGGCGCCGACGCGGAAGGAGGAGAATTGTTTGGAGGCGAGTTCGATCCTGGGTGACGCGCACCAGACACGTAAAACTCTTCTCCGTCGTCGAGGATGGGCGACATGGCGACTCCGCCACGGGCGTTCCACGCCGCTGCCGCCGCAAACGCTCGCCTCCCCACTCCGGCCATGCCAGCGTTCCCGCCAGAGCGTGTATCTGGCATGGTGACGACAGTGGGACTGGCAATCACTTGCCCCGGGGGCAGATCGTTTGAAGATGGCCACCGGTTCATGCTCGATGCCGACACGGCGGACATTGGCACGTCAGCGGGGTACTCGCTGCCAAATCTAGTTATTTCCCCTGGCCGATAGTTTGATCCTGGTGCGCGCAGCATGGTGGGCGCATTGTTTCTCTTGAGCGAGCCAGACGACATGAACGGCGACGTCTGCGGAGAGGGGGTGTTGTTCCGGCTGTCATGCCCTGGCGGGGCAATCACCAGTTCCGGCAAGGGTGGGCAAATGTGCTCGCCGAGCGAGTTGAGGGGGATTTCCTGGGCACATGTCGAGCACTTGACTGTCGGAAGGACAACCGAGGCGCGGTCAAGGTCCCCGAACGGGCGGGGCGCTAGAAGAGACATGAACTGGGGTGAGTACATGTACGCGGACGGCGGCGGAGGGCGCAGTGAGGTGACCCTTGGTGGTGGTCGCCGGGATATCATGGTGGACTGTGGGGGAGAGCAGAGGGGCGTGCCGCCTCGTACGGCGCGCATATCGTCTTAAATAGAACTGAGCACCAACCGAGGAGAGTCTCGATTGCGTTCAAGACGAGTGATGAGATTGATGAAGTCCGCGCGCTCCGCGTGTGATGGGCACGTGTGGGGAAAAGAAAGATGTAATGTTCAGACGAGATGGTGACTTACGAGAGGTGAGGGGTTGTGCGGGGTGACCGCTGGCTGAGGTTGCCGTGTGTCGTCGACGATGGAGTCGGTGTATGCTGTGAGTACTTGCGATGAGGAGAGAGTGATGGAAGCTCCTACACCGCAAGAGGGCTGGTTGTTTTACACGGCAATGAACCTTGAAGGAAGGTCAGTGCGCCGGGGGTGTGAGGCTCGATCCCGGAACGCAGCAGTGCTAGTTGGTCTTCGCGCGCGTGCTGGGACTGGAGCAACCCTTTCAAAGAGAGGCGAAGGAGGTCAAGAAGTGGGAACGGGGGGGGCAGCGAAGCACAGACAGTCGACGACGATGCTGGGATAGTGACAAGATGGTGATTGAGTGTTTGGTCGTGCGAGTCGGAGAGGCCTTGGCGCGGTTGTCAAGGTGCAAAGTGATGGAAGTGGTGTGTGAGGATGGCCAAGGTGTGGTGAAAAGGGTGTTGCCTAGCGACGTCTCCGACGGGGGGATATGGTTGTTATTGTAGTGTTCGGGTCGAACTAGACGTTGATGGCGAGGCGAATGGTATCGAGCAAGAAGTAAACGAGTGTGGAGCGTGCCAAAGCAATCGCGACGTGTGTGGTGTGTGGTGAGTGGTGTGGAGCGTGAAGTGACAAGGATGGGATGGGATGAGACAGATCAAAGGAAAAGGATTCCAAAGGCGATGAGACAGACGCTACACACAGGCACGCTCTCGCTGCTGCTGCTGCTACAGACGGCGTGGACTGGGACGACGACGACGACGAGTGCCTGGGGTATGAGCGTGATGGTGTCTGTTACACTTGGTGTCAACTGGAACAAGGTCAACTAGGGTCAACCACTGCACAGGGTGGACACAGACTCAGGCCTTGGCATCCGGAAAGCGGGAGCGCCGCGCTCGTGATCGCAAGAGTGGGCAGAGACACACGCGTTGCATGAATGCATCTGTTGCATGCCCTGTGTCAAGTCTCACTCCTGACATACTTCGCCGCCGTCGTGCACTGTGCGGAACAATATAACGGCATGCCACGTCTTGTTCAGGATGTCAGCGGAGACAGTGTTTCGCATTGCTAGCACTCGCGCGCACTCACTTACCGAGCTCGGTTCATCGACCCTGGGTGTCTCCTCTCTCCTCCTCCTCTAACCCGATTCATCCTCCCCTACTGTCTTTCCGCGCGTGCACTTGCCATACTCGGTCATCTATCAGAAACGAAAGCGCGAGCGCGTCGGTGTGCACGAGCCAGCAGTGCAAGCCGGGCGCCGGGACGCCCGAGCGCCACACTGCGCCACCCGAACGAGAGACGGTACCTCACGTACCTCTTTACCCCTCTCAGCCCTCATATCTCCTGCGCTCCTGTGCGCTCCTGTGGCCACACGGAGGCACAGGCCGCCGCGCGGCCGTCACCGCTCACGCGCGCGTCTGCGCGTGCTTCGCGGGCGTCGTTTAGGATCATCTTGAACCTGGCCTAGCGCCACGCCGTGCCCTTGTTGCACGCTGCAATCGGGGGCCTGGTCTGATCCTCGTGCCCTTTCCGGCCAATATCATTATGAATACAATAATATACTATAAAAAGGGCGAGGACAATAGAAAGTGATCGAGAAGCAAAGGAGAATCCGCGCCATCCTCTTTGACGGGAGCGAGGATCCATAGCACAACAACAACCAGCTGCTGCTGCTGTTGTGGTCCAAGGTTTCTTATGTCAGCACGGCGTCCATCCCGGCCATGGCCAACTTCCGACTGCACACAGTCTCGTGGGACATGCATTATGAACAGACAAGGTTTCCCGCACCACTCTGACACTCTTCACCCCGGCGAAATCCGCTATTCACCTCCCGAATCGCCCTAACTCTTACTCAATGGGTGTGAGCTTGTCCTCGGCCCAACATTGCCAGACTAGGGAAATCCCTGGTGTCGACGCCGTCAATTGATCCGTACAAAGCTGGTAACGCCAAAGCGTATGTATGCACACTTGCGCCGCATGCGTAGACGCACGCACTATCGCGTGGCACTCGTGGCGACGACATTGCGTTCACGGCGACATGCAAACCTAGTCGCTCGTCGCTCACCGAGGTGGTCCCCGCCGACGCCTCTGGTACTTTTGACCGCGGCGTACGCCGCCAACGCGCCCACTTGCACGCGACTGATAATGGCGTTTCGGTGTGCACGTTGCACACAGCGCACACCCAAACGCGTCCCATAGTCGTACCGCGTCGTTCCCGTGCCGCTGGTTTCCCCTGAATCTACCTGAGCGCGTCCCAACTCTTACCCCTGACCCAACATCGACGACTAGCTCCATCCCATTTCATTCCGCACACCCAACAGTAACAATTAGCTTTCCGCCAAGCCCGCTATGCCCGGTCGCGGCAAGCACAACCAGGCGCCCATACACGACATCGCGGCATGGCCATATGCATACTCTGTGGTGTTGCTGTAACATCTCCTGCCTGGCAATGGCAGCCGAGACATATCCCGCAGCGGCCCCTCTATCCGCGCCGCATCCCGATTCCATCCCTCCCCCATCCTCTCTCGGCCGAGGCCTAGACTGGCTCTAGCCCAGTTGTAAACGGCGGCCGCATCTAATCGCTGCCCCAAACACCGACAGCCCCGTCCTCGCCTGCACTCAACAATGTTCCGCCCTCTGCACAAACATCGAACACGGCGCCCGGACCGTGCCCCGCAAGCGCCTTGAAGGGACGCACGGTCGGTGCACCGGGGACGATGGGTGTTGTGCCACCTGCCCATCGTGGCGGAACAGGAGCACCCGACCGGTCACGGTCCGGGAACGCATTGCTGGGATACGACACCATGTTTAGGTGTGTCGAGGGTCCACGGGGCAGCGTCGGCGCGCGCGCAGGGTGTACGTGCGAGCTACCGACGGCCGTGCTGCCAATGTGCGGGTGCGCGGAAAAGTACCCCGGCGATCCGCCCAGCGTCGGCGAGGCTGTCATGGCGGATAACGTCGGCAGTGGAGGTGGCGACAGCTCGTTTACTGCGCCGGCCTCTGACCCCTCACGCTCCCACAGGTACACGAGCCCGTCTTCGGACCCGGATGCAATGAGGCTCGACGACGGCGTAATAAACGCCGCACGGATAATGTTCTTGCTCGTGTTCTGGTGCCCCGTGTACCGGTAAATGTTGCGCTGCATGCGCAGGTCCCACAGGCGGATCGAGTTGTCCTTGCACCCCGCAAGGAGATACTTGCCGTCGTTGTCAAACTGCACCGAGGTGATCTCGCCCAAATGTGCGGTCATGGTCTGGACGCAGACCCCGCCAACTGCATCCCACAGGCGGACATGCTTGTCTTTGGACCCAGACGCAATGACCTTGCCCGTGGGGTCAAAGCACACTGCGAGGGTGCTTTGCGCATGCCCCGAGAATGTACGGATGAGGCGATCAGTGCCGACGTCCCAGAGGCGGAGGATCTTGTCGTAGCATGCGGCGACGACGCGGTCTTCTCGCCCGGGCTGCCAACGCACAGAGTAGACGTCGCCGCCGTCGCCAACGAGCACTGACGCACACTCGCCATCGGACGCCCTCCAAATCCGCACAGTGCCGTCACCAGACGCACTGGCAATGTACGAGCCTGTTTCGGGCGACGTTGCGACGTCCCATACACGCGACTGATGGCCAGTGAGCACATGCTGCGTGTCGCCCGTCTCCGTGTTGAAGATACGCAGCGTCGTGTCGCTCGACCCGCTGACGCCAAGGTTCTCACGCAGAAACGTCACACACTTGACGTTCGCGCGGTGGCCACGCACGAGGCGCACGAGGCGGGACGGCACCGACGGGCTCGAGTAGTCGGTGAGCAGTGACTGGATGGGGTATGGTCCTGGTCCGCGAGGCTTCGCCGCCTCGACCTGCCATGCTGTCGCTTGCCGTAGGAGAGTCATCAATCGATCACGCGGGACGGGCCGGCGGGGCGCGCCGCCAGCGAGAGCATTGACGTTGAGCCGTGCCGTGTCGGTAAGCTCGCGCCACATCGTCACCAAGTGCTCGCGCTCGGGTCCAGCGCCCGCCCAGTCGCGCAGCCCGGGAGCGTCGTGTACCGTCGACGCGGACGTCAGGTACGCCAGGCTGTAAAAGTCGTATGGCACAGGCTGGTAATGTTCCAGCGGCTTGAGCCGCTTCTGCAGGAGATTAAACGCCTTCTGCGACTCGCGGTTGTCAATGTACTCCAGAAACTGTTGTCGATAGCACATGTATAAGAAGGCTTTTTGTGTTTGTGGTCCAAGTAGCCCTGGCGACGCCAGCAGCGACTCGAGCGCCCCAAAGTTGCCGTCTGCCGTTAGTCGGTGCAGCGGTCGGGAACCCACCTAAAATGGCCTTCTCAACGGCCTCAATGTCCTGCCGCACGGCTTCGTCCCTCGCTGGTCCGACCTCTGACGCCATGGCGTCCGCAAGCCGCGGATGTCGGGTGGTGAGATACTCGGAGATAAGCATGGTGATTTCCTGCGGTCAGCCTTGCATGCATCTGCAATCTGTCGGGCTGGAAAGGTGCGGGCCAACACACACGGCACGGCCGTGTGGCGAGCAGACTGGACCGCTGCGTTTCTCATACCACTGCGGACAGGCCGCAGAACTCGTGACAGCCGGTGTTGTATCGTGTACCAATGCAAAGCCTTGGGAAGCAGTGCACTGAGCATACTCCCAGTTCTGCTTCGTGCAGCAGCGACTAGCAACACCAAGCACACCGACTTCCGACCAGAGCGCCGAGGTGTGCGGAACGCAGACCCCTCATCGACATCTGAGTCCCGACGCAACTCACATGGTCAGCCGAGGCAGGGAGTGCAACATCGTCGACGCTGACGGGTGCCTTCTCGCGCTGGCGGGGTGTGAGCCTGTTGTGAGCTTCTCGAGGATGGACGGTAGCTCACGACTTGCCGTGCTCGGCGTTACCGTCGGGTTCGGACGCTGAAGCCGACGCACCGTCCGCGTCTTCTGCACCGGCGCCCGCGCGCGTCATGACAATGTCGCTCGAAACTAATGGTGAGCGCGGGCTGCGGGGGCTCTGGGCACTGTGCCCGCTCGGAGAGGCCATACTGTGTGAGATGGTGCGATGGGCGATGGTGACGGCGGCAATGACGCCGGAGTATGCCTCCACCGAAGACTATTCGGTTGGACATCAATAGGGCGCCCTGGGCGATTTTCTGATGTAATAGATTGATTCCACAATATTATAATTCACTCAGCCGTCACGTGATAGACCCATGCGCCGAGCCTTGGAGTACAGATGCATGCTAGAGTACAGTGCAAGTATGGCATGGCGAGTCGTGAGGGCATAGTTATAGTCGTGACAAAGTCAAGCGGGCGAAGCGCTGCCGCTTGGCTCGCGCTTAGTGACGCTGAAGGAAGCTTCGTCTTTAGGGGCGCTAGAAGTGGCGCGGAGGGCTTTGGGGAGTGTCCCGAGCGCATCGAAGAGGTTCTTTTGAGACTGGGGTCAGTCGCGACGTGCGGAACAACGTACAGGATCGGCAATGACGCCGTAGCCCGCTTCGGAGAGCCGGCGTCCGGCGGCGGCGGAATCAATGACCCCTGTGGTGAGCGGCACCCCAGCTCGCACGCACACTCGACGCGGACGGCGCGCGTGCGCTGCGCGGCGCCTCGCGCGCCTTGTCCGTTGATATACTTCTGCGTCTTGCCCCCCGCAAGCCGCTGCGTGACGACATGCGTACACCCGCTATGCTGGTGGGGCGAGAATCGCCCGCCGTTGGAGGTAATGAGGTTCTGCACTTGGAGGTTGGAGAGCGGGTACGTGCCGCCGTTAATTGCGACCATACAGCCTTTAAACACCTCTGTGGTCTGAAATTAGCTCAATTGCCAGCGTAGACGCATATGTACCTTCTCGCGCGACTGCGCTTCGACCTTGGCTGTTCGCACACTCCAGTACGTATGCGCTTCGCCGGCGTCGCCCGCCGCAGCAGGCGATATACCCGCGTCGCGTGCGCCGGCCCAAAACCCCCTATCCGCGCCACGCTGCTGGTGACCTGTCGAGCACGAGTGGACGTGCGCCGTGCGCGCGAACGCGTCCGAGTGGGTGATGGGGTTCGACGGCGACGCGAGCGTGTTGAGCTGGAGTCAGCACTGGTCTTGTCGGTGGCGTACCATGCGCTCAGTGACGCGCGCGCGCGGCGCTTCTGGTGGCGGGCGCGACATGCGTTTCGATTTGGAACTTGTGCGTGCCGCCTTGGCGAAGACGGGCGCGAGCGGCGGTGGTTTGGCCGTCGAGGAGGTAGAGGTGGAACTCGCCGAGGAGCTTACCCCCGACCGCCGCCGCTTACCGCCCTCGCTACGGTCTTCACGTCCCCGTTTCCGCGGCGGAGGAGAGATGGCGACGATCTCGGGTGACGACGGCGGCTCTGGCATTATGTGTGGCAGACAGCACGACGTGGTTGCAAACTGTGCGTTCGGCTTGTTGTTGACGCTGGTTGACTGGACTTTTGCCACGCGAGCGGATATCGCAGAAGCTATATCCGTGAGGCCTCGTCGCTGTAATGTCGGCTTCTGCAAACTGCACTGACATACCTTGGAACCAGCAAGAGTGCGAGAGTGCAAGAGGTCAAGAGGATACACTGGACTCGTGGGCCCGTCGACCAATCTACCATGTTTTCGCAGGGCTGACGCCTGCTCTGCCGAATGACGCGTCCAAACAGCACCAGCTTCTCGAGTCATCTACACCCTTGACAACGTTGCGGACATTACAGCGGCGCGACGCAGCTGTAAATAGCTCCTATCCGCATGGCGATACCGGTTTCCAACGCGTCCCATATCGGCTGCACGACAATCTGTCATGGACGCCGCGCCGATATCTGTCATGACCACCGCCGCTGGTTACCGCCACTGCCGGCCTCCACCACTTCTCTCCCCAGGCTTTGCCTCCACCTCCACCAAAACTCGGCCGAGACTCGACGGAGTCCCGCATTTCCTCCCTGCGTCTCGAATTTCCATTCCGAACCAAACGCCATCTCATCCGGCTTAATCCCGGAATCTCGTTCTTGGCTGAGGCTCACTCCACTTTCTCGGTGACTCACGATAGCTGCAGCCAAGGCATTGTTGGATTTCGCGGAGGCGTGCTGCGGAGCCACTAACTCTCTCTTCTGACTATATATCCCCAACGACCGAAGTGTGTCTGTGGGTATTCGCCACACTTACACCCCCCATGACACGATGGAGAAGCGCGCGTCCACCCCAAGCACGACAACGTCCACCACCTCACTCGCCTCCACAGCGGTTCCTGGAGCCCCAATGAAGCCGCCACCGCGAGCCGCGTCCGACGAGGACGTGCTCGCCGAAGAGCTCGGCCTCGACCCCGACCTCTCCCCCGAGCTCGTACGCCAGATCACGCAGGATATCGGTCCCCCCCCCGACGGCGGACGCACGGCATGGCTCGTAGTCATGTCCACTTTCCTCCTCCTCTTCTGCATCTTTGGCATGAGTAAGCCGACCGCCCAGGCAACTCGCTGACACCAGCGACAAGCTTTGGACAGTTGCAGAAGTACTACCTGGAGCACCAACTCGCGTCGTACTCCAAGTCGAACGTCGCGTGGATCGGCTCGTGCCAGTCAACACTGACATTTATCGGCTCCATTTTTGCTGGGCGCCGCTTTGACTCGCATGGCCCCCGCGCCCTCGTTGTCGGCGGCACCGTGCTCTCCGTCGGCGCGATCGTCGGCCTTGCCTTCTGCCACGAGTACTACCAGTTCCTCCTCGCCCACATACTCTTCGGTATCTCGGGCACACTGTGTTACTCCCCCGCGACGGCGATTTCAGGCCACTGGTTCGCGAAGAAACGCTCGACGGCAGTGGGGATTGTCGTGTGCGGTGCCGGCGCAGGCGGCGTCGTCTACCCCATTTTCCTCCGCGGCCTGTTTGCCCGCATGTGTAAGTGCTTTCAAGCGACGTGATCTGACAGCAGCGTTCCGCGACACGATCCTGATTATCGCCGGGTTCAACGCCGTGCTCATGCTCCCTGCATGCGTGTGGATGCGAGCGAGGCTTCCGCCTCGGCGGCCCCCGCCGTTCAGCGCGCTCAAGCACCCGTGGCGCGAAGCGCCGTACACCTTCCTGGTAGTGGGGACGTGCATCTACATGCTCAACGTGTTTTCGCCATACTTCAACGCGCCTGTTCTGGCAGCGCAGAACGCCATGCCAGCGCACATCGCCGACTACTCGATTGCGATTCTGCAGGCAGGCAGCTTTTTCGGGCGCGCAACGGCCGGTGTCCTAGCCGACCGTCTGGGCGTGTGGAACGTGTTCACCGCCATGCTCTTTGCGAGCGCCGCGGTCGTGTTTGCGTTCTGGACTGGCGCACCGGGTACGGGCACGGCGATTGCGGGGTTTGTGCTATACGGTATTGTGTCCGGCGCGTGGTTCACGCTCGTCGCTTCCGCGTGTGCTGCCATCTCACCCGTCCGCGAAATCGGAATGCGCCTCGGCATGCTCTGGACGGTTGTTGGCCCGCCTGTCTTGGCCGGCCCGCCAGTCTGCGGCGTCCTCATCACTGCCGCCGACGGACGATTCACCTATGCCGGCATCTTCTGTGGCGTGTCCATGCTCATCGCCGCGTTCGTCACGCCCGCGCCGAGGTTCTACGACCTCGTCACGCACAAGCGTCTTCCTGATGCCGGCGTGGACGACGTCGAAGCGCAATCATCCGCCAAGTAGAGGGTATCTAGATTTTATGTTTTGTACTACTTCGCACACCCTGTTGTATGCATATCCACTCTATCGTCGACGACGTGCGCGGAAGCACGGCGATCCCGGCCGATCGTTCTTTGCCTGCACCACGCATGCCCGGAGATCCAGTCGAACTCATGGATCTGCGTTGTGTTGGTTCTGACGACATGCATAGTCACCCGGCGTTGGAGGTTCTAGAGCACCAGCGTCCTCTCCACCTCGAGGACCTGTTGAAGCACGTCGCAAAGCATCCATATCGCACTGTCAGGTGTCAATAAAAACCCAGGCACGCACAGTTTGCAGGGCCGTGCGCACATACAACCCTGCGGGGCAGCGGGGCCACTGTGTGCCGCATAGCACGCACAGGCCGGCGCTGGCGCCACGGCGCCAAACACTAAACACTCAATCACTCGTGCACGCGCCGTCCTCGCTGCAGTGAGACAGCCGCCGCGCCGACCGGGAGTGCGAGAGCGACAACGAGACTAGCCTCGGGGATGTCGCCGGATCGAGGAGGAATTACGCGCCCATGCCGCCGCTTGCTATCGCATGAGCAAGCCTTCTCACCGTATCACCAGGCCGGGCAAGGGCGAATGGTGGCGTTACGGCGGGCGGCCCGGGGCGGCCGGCGGGGCCGTCTCCCTCGGCCATCCCGCCTGCTCCCTTGTACACTCCCGATATCCCGGCCAGCACGTGTGGTGCCTGTCGATAGCATGCATGACTGCACGGTGGCAATGCTGACTCTTGCGCTGTCCCCCCGCGAACCGAGTCGGTGACGTTGACTCTCGCCGCGGAGCTGGACGGACACTGTACGTGCCTCTCCGCCTCACTGTTATGACAAAAACTTTGGGCCCCCACGGATGAGGAGGACGACGCCACCAGAGAGACGTTGCATGCCAGCTGCTTGGATGGATGGATCGATCGACGGTTGTGGAAGGCGTCGTTTAATTCTCCTCGGACCACTAGTCGACTGTTGTCTCTATCCCATTCTCTCGACTTCATCCTCTTCTTGCTCGTGTACCACTATCCCCTATAATCAATCACTCTTCCTATCTACACACACACACACCCATTGTTAATACCACCCACGACCCCGACGTCAACAATGAGCACCAGCTCGATAGCGTCCGACCCGACGCTCGGGCCAGACGTCAAGCACAAACAAGTTTTCCGCCCCTTCCCGACCCCTCTCACCTGGCGGCAATGGGGCTACATCCTCATCATCCAAGGCGTCTTTGCCATGTTTATTGACGCTGGCGCCAACTTTGCTGTCGCCTATGCCAGTGCGTCGTGCCCGCTCACTCCCCACTGACCTATGCAGTGTATCACGCCCAAAATGTCGTCAAGGTTTGTTGATCACTACGGCTGCTTTCCGTTCAAGTACTGACACCACAGATGTGGGTCTTCAGCGAAAACACAGTTGTGAGTTGCTCCTTGTTCGAAGCGGAGTGTTGTACCCGCTGCATGCGTGCATGCACGCATGCAGCGCCAAATCTGCTGCAGAGACACCTGGTGGAGCACCAGCGTTTTCGGCAGGCACCAACTTCGTGGTCTCTGTGAGATCTCGCTAAGCGTGTTCGGTGTGATCGAAGACGCTCTGCGCTGTTCTGCAAGTGCCATGCGCTGGCGAGATGTCATTTCGCCGTCAGCGCCTCGGCTGGACGTCTCGCCAACGGTCGCTTGGGCCCCCGAGCACACCGCCGCCATCATACCGTGAAACAACCACTGACGACGCAGGCCGGCGACCTCGGAGTCACACCAATCATCCAGACGATCGCGTCGATGTGGATCACGTCAACGCTGGTGCACACAGACATTCACCACGGACTGATCCCCCCGCTGCCATTCGTTTACCCGCACGTGGACCACCTGCCTGATCCGCGCATCTTTGTGGACAAGCTCTTCCGGCGCAAGAACAGAGAGACCAACCCCGAGAGCGAAAAGGTCATGCCAAAGCGCACGTTTGGCCAGAAGATTGCGTACTACTGGTGGATGGCGATCCGCTTCATCTTTGAGGGTACAGAAAAGAACATGCTCATCCAGCGTGGGATCGGGTTCAAGCGCTGGTTTGGCCGCTTTGTGTGGACTGGCGTCCAGGGCGCCGGTCTCGGCGTGCTCCTTGGCCTCCCCGCGTGGATTATCGCCATCATCATCGTCGGTCCCATCTACAAGGGCGACAACATGGGCAACAAGTGGGCACCGCAGGCCATCAAGGCGGTCTACGGCGGCCTGTACGGCCTGTACTCGAACCCCATCATTGCCATCATTGCGCTTGGCGCCCAGTCCGAGAACCACCTCGTGGTCGTCAACCTCGAGGAGGAGCTCGAGGTCGGCGAAGCGCACGGTACCATGCCCGAAAACATCCATACGATATCGGAGGAGGACGAGGAGGCGCAGTTCGAGGCTGTCAGTTTGAACGGTGACGGCGGTGCCGCTGCCGCTACCGCCGTCGCGGCCCCCAAAAAGCCGTTCACGCCTACGCCAAGCGGCACTCTTGCGCCGCCGTCGCCCTCGTTTGCCCGTCCATACCGCGCCAACACGACTGGCCACGCCCCGCCACTGATGGGCACCGATCAGGCCGGTACGAGCCCGCACCGCTCGCCGTTGAACCCACTGCACCCGACGCGCTCGCGTTCCAGCAGCGTCACCCGCCCTCCACTTACGTGCAACGTGTCGTACATCGGCAGCTTGCCTCCTCCCGTCACGTCTGGTGGCCCTACTCCTCCGCTTTCCGCTGCGGGCGCTGCGCCCGCGTCCGCCGCAACACTTACCCCCGGCCGCACGCCCGTGCGCCCCTCGCGTCCTCGCGGCGACACCGTGTCGTCGCAGATATCCGCCAGCTCGTTCCAGTATGCACTGGGCGGTACGGGTGGTCGCGCGAAACGTACGCGCTCGCGGGCGAATACCGTGACGATGGCCGAACTGCGACCGGGCGGTACAGGATACGCTTCGGGCGGACCGGGCTCGTCTGGCGCTGCGTCCCCGTCCGCGTCGATGCGCCTGAACAACGTCTCCGTGTCGCCCGCGCTCAGCGCCCAGACCCTGCCGCCCCCACAACCGGGGTTCATGGGCGGGCGGCGACACCGTACCCACTCGGACGCGGGCGCTCCGTGCCCGCCGCACGCGCTCGAAACGCGCCGCGCGTCGGCCGCCGACGTCCGCGACGTCCCCGGAAGCAGTAGCGCCAGTACGGCCAGTGGCGAGTACGACGTGTTTGGCCGCACGACGCGGACCGTCACCACCACCACCGCAGCCTCTACCCCGCCGCCCGTCAGCGCCGGCTCCGACATCCCCGAAGTGATGGTCCAGCGGCCGTCTGCCGAACTCGAGCGTGACGCCACGTCGCCGACTAGAGCGTCCAATGTCCGCCGCCAGCCCAGTGCCGACGCTCTTCGTATGGCCAGCATCCCCCACTCACCACTCGAGGAGGAGGAAAGCACGAGCGCAAGTACATAGATGTAGTATAGCGTAGGTAGACTAGACCAGGGGTTGTAGGATAGATGCGAGCCGTGTATATGGCATACTTTACATGCTGCAGAGGTTACGGCCAGTCTACTGTATCTACGAGAGTGCATGCGGCGTGGTCCGCGTTTAGTTGAAGTGCGACGTCGCGTGCTACCGCTATTCGAAATCTTCCTCCGTGGGCTGGTAGTTGTGCTCATTCTGTGTCTGCGGGTTATGCCGCACAGTGAGCTGCGCAATGAAATGCTTGAGCCGCTCGTTCTTGAGCGAGTTGATGTTATACGGTCCCGCCTCGCTCCATGGGTTAACATGGTGGCTGTACGCCGTGTTGACCCATGCATGCGCGACTTTTTCCAGTGTGTCATCGGTACAGTCGTCGGGGTGGAGTACCTTTGTCCAGGCGAGGTTGAGCCCGAGCATGCTCGAGATGGACGCGCGGTCCGACTCGTCGTCGTAGGGGTGTGGATCTTGCTCTCCGCGGGGTTCCGGCTCGACCTCGGGCTCGCGCCCGCTCAGGAACCCGCGGTCCCACTTTACGCCGTTGCCCTTGGTTCCCAGCAGGAAATTGATGATACCTACGCCAAAGAGGATCAGTGCCGCGACGTAGGGAAACAGCGCTAGACGGTGTGCGAGCAGCGTTAGCGCCGCGATAAACTGGAAGAAACCAAGCCACATTGTCCCGTATTCCGCGCCCAGAATGGGCATTCTCTCCTCCCACTTCTCCGGCAGCTCTACCTCGCTGATCACCATCACTATCGCAAACGCAACTGCCGTTAGTACTTGTGCGCAAGGGCCGACTCACTCCACACACACCGGCTCAGCAGCGAGAACGCCGACGAGCCCCGACGCCCCTTCGCAATCGTGCTGCCGGGGTAGTACCCGTCGTCCTTGGTGAGTGGGATGACGACGACGGTCGAGCTGCGCTGGCGCTTGGCGAGGCTACCGTCATGCCCGCCCAGTGCGGGTGCGTTGGTCGCAGCTTCGACCGCCCCGCGTCCCTCGTTGTCGCGCGACCCTGCCGTCTCGGCCCGTCCCTCGAGCCACAGCGCTGCCTGTTGCGCCGACTCGTCCCGTCCCTCAAGCCAGGACGTCGCCGGCTCTGCCTGCCCGCGTCTTTCAAGCCACAACTCCGCGTGCTCGCGCTCGTCACGCCCCTCGAACCCAAAGGTAACCGCCGAGTCGGCGTCAACGGGTACGGCAGAGGGTGGGTACGCTCGCGCGCGCCGCGCGTACCACCTTGCCTCGGCCTCTCCCTTCTCCTCGGGCGCCAACGAACGCTTATTGTTATTCCCCGCGCGCTGAATCGCTATCTGGTCGCTACTGTCAGTTTCGCACTCGAGCAAGTGCGCACTTAATTCCCACGTAAAGCTGCGCGGCGATAAACCCCACCAGCGCGGCGATACTCGTCACTCGGAGCACATTGTACCCCAGCTTTCGCGCTATCGTCTTGGTGTCTTCTTTGACATCCATCGTCCTGGTCGTGAGTGCGGTGAGAGCGGCAAGACGAAAGGTTTCTTGTCGATGGAGAGGCAAGCGAGAAGTGTCTATCTGGTGTTAAGCACGGGCGGCGCCCAGGGCCCTTTTGGTCATATAAGGAGCCGTCAACGCGGGGTATAGCCTAGCAGCATCACTCGGTCAACTACAGAGAGCTCGTTGTGGATCAGTCGTGGCGGCGGCCCATCAGTTGATTGAGCATATACCCGGGCGTGCACCACTGGCAGTTCGGCCCATCACTGCACTTCAACCCACGGCAGCATCAGTAATCACCACTCCGCGTGGAATCACCCATCACGACATGATTCACATACAACGAAATGGTAAGACGGCTGGTGGGTGGGGTTAATGCTGTGTGGCGGCGGCCTCGAGCACGCGCACAACGTCCTCGCGCGACGCGTCGACGCGTTCCGCGCCGACAATCTTGGCGACGTGCTCGTGCGCCGTCGCGCCATGCAGGATCTTGTCCGCCGCGGCGCCCTCGGCGTCCAGGAAACCTTGCACAAAGTCGCCATCGATAAACCCGGCCGTTTCCTTGGGCACGAGGGCGTTGCCTCCCCGGCGGAACCTGTCGTCAGCGCGAGCCCTGGTGCAAGTATACTCACACTCGCCAGTCTAAGTTGCCCGGGCCCTTGCAGTGCTTGTTCATGTTCCGCTGGAGGTCCTGTAGTGTGCGCGTTGCGCTCTTGCCCAGCTCGCCGATAATGCCGAGCCGCCCGTTGGCGGTCGCGAAGAGCACGTCTGCGCGCAGATCGTCGGGGTGCGAAGCGACAAACGCCCCCTTGCGCAGCCGCGCCAGGTCCTCGTGCAGGCCAAACGACGCTGCGGGCTCCAGCTCCTCGGCTAACACCCGGTACGTGAGCAGGTTGGCGTACTCGTCCGACAACAAAACGTCCATCTCGCCATCGCGCACCGTGTTCAACGCGCGCACGCCGTGTGGGCACATGTCTCGCTGGTCTCGGTGGATCTCACCGCTCTCCTTGTCAACCTCAATGACGATGACGCTGCGCATCGCGTCGCCAAGCACGAGCACCTCCTTGCCCTTGTCCTTGAGCACGTCGAGGTACCGCGGCTCAAACGCAAACGCAAAAGACGACACCTCCTCCAGCTTGGACGCCCCACCAGGCGCCCCGCCAACAAGTCGCATGATGGTCACCTGTGTCGACGCCGCAATCGCCAGGAAACCGTGGATCGCCGTCGCGTCAAACACCGCACCGCGCTGGGATACCGTTTCCACCTCGTCAATCGTCCACCGCCCGTGCAGCTCGTCCACGTCCAGCAGGATCAGACGACCCTTGTCGACAAACACGAACTTGTTTAGCTCGTCAATGTTGGACTCGTCGTACGCCGCGTCCGACTCGAAGATGGCCGTTCCGAGCGCAATGTACTGCCGCCCATTGATAAACACGGCGTTGACCGACGCAACAGCTTCACGCTCGGGCAGCTGGAAGTCGGCAAGGACTGATGTCAGCTGCATCACGGGCGTTTTAGCTCACACTCTAGAGTCGTTGGGTGGCGGAGCTCGAGACTTGACGACTGCATGACGTCGCCCGTCTCCGCGTCGAGCGTCCGCGTGACGCCGCCGACGGCAAGGACGTTGTGGTGGGGTACATATGCCAGGCGCGTCGGGGATAAGTCGCCCAAGTCGAGTGTGAGCACCTGCAGCTTTTTCAAGCTCGTCAGGCGCTCGAAAAACAGACCCTCGGCTGTGGCGAGCACGACGCAGCTCCCCTGCGTGGGAGTGGACACTGAGGCCGCAGCGACAACGTTCTGGCATCAGTTAACTCCGCGGCACGTAACTCACCTTTTTGCCGCTAGCAGAAAACTCAAGGTGCCCACGAGACTCGAACACGACCGAGAAGCGGTCGCTTATACCGACGGCAACGACGCGCTCCTCAAATTTCTCAGATGTGACAGTGACCGGGGCGACCTGCAGGGGCAGCGAGCCAAGATTCATGTGCAAGTGGCCCTTGGAGAAACCGCTCGCGATGCCCTCGGCATCCACGTCGCAGCTGACCAACGAACCGTCACTGAGACCAGTGACAAGCCGGGGGGTGCCATTGGTCGCGACCTCGAAGAGCATTGAAGTGGTGAACGCGTCCTGGCGTTTCGTCGCCAGGGGCTCACCGCGTGCGAGGCTTGCGGCGTCGTACACCGCCATTTCGCCATTCCACTCGCTCACAGCGACGAGTATACCATTCGACTGCTCCACCACGGCAATCGCCACAGCCTCATGCGATCGCCGGCCGGTGGCTACCTCCTCAACTTTATCCGCCCCAAGCTTGAGCACAACGATGGTGCCGTCACGCAGAGACACCGCAGCGACGTCGCCATTAACTGCCCCCGCAACGACAGCGTTGCCCTCTGGCGCACTGTAGGCGGCAGCGCTCGTACCGGCCGCAATGTCGGACCAGATCTGCACCCCACCTGGCGTCACTTGTGCCAGCAACGAGCCCGAGCCCACGAGCCCCACCGCCAATGTCGGGACGTTGCTTACACCCGCAGCGACCGCGGCGACGGAGAGCTCTGGCTCCAGCCTCAATACCGCCGTCGACGTCGCAAACGACACCACCAGCATGGCACTGTTGTCAGCAATGACTCACGAAGTAACACCTACCCTTCAGGCGCCGCCAGCGACCACATCTTCTGGATACCCGCCAAGCCCTCGGCGGTCAACACGTTCTCCAGCCCCGCTCCGCTCCTAACAATACGGAGCGAGTTGGAAGTGGCAGAACCGGACGCCACAACGAGATGTGACTGTGGTCAGCAATGCAATCTTGACAACCTCACCATTCTCCCGTCGTCCTCTTCCACGACAACAAAGTCCTTGACCGGCGCAAGGTTCATCCATCGCTCCTTGACGTCGACATGGCCTTGCGCGTCCGGCTCGACAGCTATCGTCCACGCGCCTCCGTCGGTACTTTCCTGCGCTCGGCCCTTGCCCTTGATGTCGCGGGGTTCGCTCGTCGCCAGCGACTGTCGCTGCTGCGCTTCAGGCAGCTCGAGCGAAACAAGAAGTGAGTCTCCACCCGCCGACGACACAAACAGATACCCGTTTGTGATGTAGGTGAGAGCAGTGGGCGGCGAGACCTACCGTTAGCGCATGTGTGAGCTCACTCCTCACGGAACCCAGGTCCACCTTGCCGACGGCAACCCGGTCATTGTCGTCAAACTGCCACCCGACCGCGGTGAGGTGGCCATATTCGTCACCAAGGAGCACGCTGCCGCTGTGCTCCGCCGATGACAGAACTGTGGCACTGTCATTAGCGGAGCTCGAACAGCCTGACTCACGCTAACACTGTGCCCCAGCCTTGGCGGACGCGCCAGACTGGCTGAACGAGCCAACGCTCCTCGTTGTCCGTGTTCACGCTGCGGCCCGACATGCTCGACTTGCGCTTCTTGCCTATACCACCGGTCTCGGACTGTGGGCTGCGGCGTGCGGCACTCGCTCGTGGGCTAGTCATCTTGTTGGCGGAAGGCGGCGCCGATGTCACGGAGTACAGCGCAGTATACTCGTCGCCAGCGACGAGGAACAATCTGGTGCCCCGAGGTGCTACAGCGGGCAGCGCGACAAGCTTGCGACCGGCAGGGCACGAGAACGGGATTTCCTCAAAGTTGATGTCGTCGGATTGCGGTACCGGGTAGTCTAAAGGGTTGACGATATCTGTGACCGGCGCGTGGTCGTCAAAATGCCGCTTGGCTTGGATGTACTGGCGCGGCTGTAGCTGTATCTTGTTGTACTCTGACATCCAAAGGAACGTGATCATGGGTGGCTCGCCTTCCTTTTGGGGGCCAAATGCAATGTCGAGAAGGTTGTGTTCACGGATACTGTGCCATCAGCCAAAGCCCCCGACCTCAACTCACTTGATGTTATGGCTGCTCTTGAACAGTATGCGTCGATCGTCGCCGTCGACGTCCATGTCCTTTTGAGTACTTGAACGCCGGCGCTTGGCGTCACGCTCCTTCTCGACCTCCATTTCGACGCAGCCAAGCAGTCCCGTCCAAACGCTTACAAACGCCAACGAGCCCTGCGCGATGACGCCGGTGAGGAACTCTTGTTCCCGCAACCCCGGCGTCGGTGGCGCGAGGGACTGCGACGCAGTGACGACGAGCTGGTCGTTCTCCCACGTTAGAAGGAGGAGGCGAGCGTTTGGTGGTGAAACAAGAACAAGTATATGCGGTCGAGTATTCTGAGTGGTTAGCCAAAGCAAGTTGGGGGTAACTGATACGTACTGGCATGCTAACTGTGGCGAGCCCCTCGACTGGACCCCAGGTCTCCAGGTCGCCGCGCGACGTCAGCCCCGACGGGCCAACATCCCACACCTCGACACGGTCAGGTTTGCCAACTACAAGCGACAGCGTGCCCGGCGACGTGAACTGGTCCACCCTAACGGTGTGCGACACGGGTGTCGGCGTGAGCGCCTGTGGTGTCAGTGGGGCGTTACGAAGCGCCGTTGGCGTTGCGGCTTTTACTCACCGAGGCGATATACAGCATGATGCTGGAAGCGACCGTCTATCCAATCTATACTTAGCGGGCAAATAGGCAAGAACGCAAGACAGAGTGTACAATGACAACAAGATGGATGGGGTCGACGATGAGAACGCTGCCTCGGTCCGGTCAGTGACGAATGGGTTTCTGGTGGAGGTCGAAGTGGAGGTCAAGCGTCACGTGATGGCCAGAATTCTTGTTGTGACGGACTTGGCCCCGGAGATGGTGAGAGAATGCTGTTCTCCACCCATCAGAAACAGACATGCCGAACCCGGAACTGAAGGCTGTGCCGGCTGCGTCGGCGGCGAAGCGCAAGGCGGCACCACGCGACGACGAGGGCGACTCGGACGCCGAGAGCGACGTGGTACGTCTTCTGCCTCCCCAGCGTGACCTAACTCTCCCAGAGCATGATCAATGTCGATTTCGACTTTATGAACCTCAACCCCGATGTCGACCAGTGCGTGTGCTTCGGGGTTATTACTGACGACCGCAGGATTGCCATTAAGCGGCTGTTGCGGCAAACACTTAGCCACGATGACAACCTCGTCGACGTTCACCCGCTCGCGGACTTGATTCTTGCAGAGGGTAAGCGCCTCAAGGCCGGCTCGACGATCAAGACGGACGGCGAGGAGAGCGATCCGTGGGGCATGCTTGCCGCCGTGGACATTAACCGGTGCCAGGTGAGACTGGCTAGGAGTGCGTGTGCTAACGCCAGGCCAACCCCGCGCTGCAGGGCTTGCTCGCGTACCTTCTCTCGACCAACCCTCCTGCGCCGATCAAGAGTGCGCTCGAGGGCAACGGACCGTCAACGGCACTGCTGTTCTCCATGCGCATGCTCAACCTTCCCGTCCCCCTCATTCCGCCTCTGTACAAAATGCTCGGGACAGAGCTGGCGGAGTCGGGCGCAGAGTTTGCACAGTACCTGCTTTGGGGCCGCGGATACAAGCTTGACGGCAAGGAGGCGGCGACCGGCCTGGAGATGGATGTCGAGTGCGTCGGACAAACGGTTATCGATGGCGCTAACGCTAGCCAAAAGGGAAACAAGAAGCAAAAGGGCGGCGCCGCACCCCTGGCTACTGGTTCGTTCCCGTACCACCCCGAGGAGGAGATGATTGAGGCGCGGGCATCGAGCGTGCACACTTACGCCCTCAAGACGGCGCCTCCGCGCGACGACGAGTCGTTCGGCGTAGAGCAGTTTGGCCGGCTGATCCTCATCGACACGCCAAAACTCGCACAGGCTGTCGCAGCGATGGAGGAGGCGTGCAGGTAGAAGCGGATGTACGTTTGACTAGAGCAAGGTGTGTGTGGTCTTGCCGATTTATGAGAGGGCAAGTGCGCGCCGTCAGTGAACCGAGGTGTGGGGTGTGCCAGTATCATGCATCTATCATACAACGCGTCATGCGCGCCCGCGCCGCGCCGCGCCGTCTATTCGTCGTCGTCCTCGTCCGAGTCATACTCGCGACGCTTTTTACGGCGCCGAGCCCCGTCGTCATCGTCATCATCATCGTCCTCGTCGTCGTAAGCGTTTGCGGCCGACTTGCGCTTATGCTTGTCGAGCGCGGACCCAAGGTCGAGGTCGTCATCGTCGTCATCCTCCTCGTCGTCCGCGACGTCCCTCGACGCGACAGGTTCTGGTGATGGTGTGCGCGGCCGTGCGGGCTTGGCCTTCTTCGGCGGCTGCTTTTGGCGTGCATCCTCACATGCGTCTACCCAACTGCCAGTCAGTCTCCTTCCTCCCAGACATAGTGGAACCCCCGCGCGCGCCCAACTCACTCGCAATACACATCCACGGCCGCGGACAGGTCTGGTGTTAGTTATGGCGCGGGGCGCGGGCGTACTGTTGATCGGCGCGGTAAACTTTTGTCCGCAGACCTGGGGTCAGATACATACTTCTTCGTCTATCTCACCTTGCAGTGCAAGTGGCCAAACATGGACTGCTTGTCGCTGACATATTAGCGACATCTCGACACCGAGCTCACATCTTGACAGTCACCGACTTTTCATGGTGGCAGAAGAGACACTTGAACGTTGTCGCTGGGGTCAGCTGTTTGCAGCACGGCGTAGCTCACACAGCGTCTCCTTTGTCCTCTTGACAACGGGCTTCTTGGACGACTTGCGCTTGCCCATGATGCACAGATGTGGGGTATTGTCCAGTGTCCAAATGCATCTAAGCCGGGGCGAAGCATCACTCAAAGATCGAATGGCCGGTTTTGGCACGCGAGGATCACGTGCAAAAACGGAGATACATCTCCGTCGAAGGTTACGCGTTGTCGCCATCGTCACTGGGTGGTGTTGGTGCGTTCATCATCGCCATCCTTTCAACACTACATCGTCCACCACCACGCCTCGTCCGCACGCGCAGCCATGGAGGAGATTGGAATTGATCTGAAGCTCGAGGTATGTGTTACTGGCACAGCAGTCGGCGCAGCTGGCTGTACTGCGCAGCCCGGCGGTGCGCCACCACTGCATGCAGTGCAGAAACCCAATGCTGACTTGCAGGACCCCACCCTCGCCGCACAGCTGAGCGACAAGCAGGCGCTGTACTCGTCCCTGCCCGCGAGCGACGACGAGCTGTACACTACATGGCGCAAGCTTGAGGCGCACCGCGAGTTCCTGCAGTTGCAGGAGGTAAGCTATACCGCCTCTCCAACAGCTGACGACCAGGACTACATCCGTGATGAGACCAAGAACCTGCGGCAGGAACTGTTGCGTGCGCAGGAGGAGGTGAAGCGTATTCAGTCCGTGCCGCTTGTTATTGGGCAGTTCCTTGAGGCTGTGGATGAGCGCCGCGGCATCGTTGGCAGCACAACCGGTATGTACCCCTCGCTAATGGAGACGTCGGCTGACTTGCAGGCTCCAACTACGTTGTGCGCATCCTGTCTACGCTCGACCGCGAGCTGCTCAAGCCCAGCAGCAGTGTCGCGCTCCACCGCCACTCCAATGCCCTCGTCGACATCCTTCCACCTGAGGCAGACTCGAGTATCGCTATGCTCAGCGCAGAAGAGCGCCCAGACGTCAAGTACTCGGACGTCGGTGGCCTCGACCAGCAGAAGCAGGAGATCCGTGAGGCCGTCGAGCTTCCTCTCGTTCAGGTATGTTAGCGGCGTCGCTTTCACCGTAGCTAACGTCAGATGGATCTCTACCGCAAAATCGGTATCGACCCGCCCCGTGGCGTCCTTCTCTACGGCCCGCCAGGTACTGTACGTGCGCTGGCCGCCGCTGACTCGCAGGTACGGGCAAGACAATGCTGGTAAAGGCGGTTGCCAACGCGACCACGGCGTCGTTCATTCGTGTCGTCGGCTCCGAGTTTGTGCAAAAGTACCTCGGCGAGGTGAGCTAGTTGCTGCCTAGTTGAGCTGACATCCAGGGCCCGCGTATGGTCCGTGACGTGTTCCGACTGGCGCGAGAGAACTCGCCGTGTATCATCTTTATTGACGAGGTGGACGCGATTGCGACGAAGCGTTTCGACGCGCAGACCGGCTCGGACCGCGAAGTCCAGCGTATCCTGCTTGAACTGCTCAACCAGATGGACGGTTTCGATCAGACGACCAACGTCAAGGTGAGCTACTGAAGTCGTCGACTTGAGCTGACAACAGGTGATCATGGCGACGAACCGACAGGACACGCTCGACCCTGCGCTGCTCCGTCCAGGCCGTCTCGACCGCAAGATCGAGTTCCCCAACCCGTCCCGCCGTGAGCGCCGCCTCATCTTCCAGACCGTCACCTCCAAGATGAACCTGAGCCCGGACGTTGACCTCGAAGACTGTGAGCTGCAAGGTCGTCCTTCTCAAGCTGACCACAGACGTGTCTCGGCCAGACAAGCTCAGTTCGGCGGAGATTGCCTCGATCTGCCAGGCCGCCGGTCTGCAGGGTGAGTTGACGCGCGCATGCATGAGTGCACGCGAACGCGCCTTGACGCATACTAATGCCCCAGCTGTGCGCAAGAACCGCTACGTTATCCTGCCGGTCGACTTTGAAGAGGCATGGAAGGTGAGTGTGGTGTCACCACAGGGGGGTGGGTGCCACCGCGCGGCGTTTAAATTTCCCGTGGTGGTGGCCGAGCCTCGATTCAAGGTTAAATTGCACACAATGCTGATACATTCTCTCTTTCTTCCAACAGTCTACTGTCAAACGTTCCGAAGACCGTCTCGACTTTTGTGAGTATCCCGGCCCAGCCGCACTGGGAATACACTGCATGGCAGCGCTAACATCACAGACCGGTAACCATGTACATTGTCATGCAATCATCGATACAGGACTTTGCTCACCATTTCTAACCCTCATACATTCCCTTTCCACACCCGCTCCGACCCCGCGCCCTCCCTCATCCCGGTCCGGCGCGGCGTCTCGAGCGCAGACCGACGGCATGTCCGCCGGCGTTCATTTGCTACCCCCCCGCGGCCAGCCCATGTCTACGGGGACGGTACTTCACAGGCGCCGGACATCTGCATGCGGATGTACCAAGATTTGTCCTACCCCAAGCGGCAGCGAGCTTACTGACGTCTCAAGACTCTTCAAAGCATGTACTGGTGAGTCGTCCGCTTGATGATCTTTGAACCGAGCTGACATCCAGACCCCCATCCGTGGCCACTATCTATTTCCTTCCCTCTCCCCTCCCTCCCCACTTCACAACGGTGTATAACACTCTGCGAGCGGCGTCCATCGAACAAGCCGCTAGCGATTTTCTTCGCACCAAGAAAAATCTAGCCTACTACTCACCGGCGGGGCTTATCGTGCCTCCCCCGGTCCATACGTTGGCCACATCTGTAATCTATGCGTGAATGCAAATTTGTTCTAACAAACTGCGAGAGACTCTCTGCGAGCTGTGCCCCTGTGTCAACGCAGAGTGTAAAGGCCGTACGTGTATCTGGACACCATATCCATCGTTCTCCTTAGCTCCCCAAACCCACGCCATCTCTCTCAAGAGTTAACAAAAACGGTACATTCAGACAAGCGCTACATTTGATACACAATTTCAGCTACCTGTCCGTCAGCGCTTGCTCTGCGAAAAAAGAGAGAAGTGGGGGAGGAGACGGAAGGAGACGTGGGAGCCCTCAGTTGGCCGTTCTTAATGTACATTTGTGACTTCAACCCCGAGGGTCAGTCTTAGCATGGAAATAGTAGATCATCGCTGGGCGCGTGGGTGTAGGGATGGGGGTTGAGAAAACTTACAAATACAAGTGGGCCCTGTGCGGGACGAGGACAGGCGAAAGCGAGCTCCATATGTCGCTCCTGACTGTCAGCAATAGCGCAACGGTTTCATCGTGTTGCGTGGGCAGCTCAGTGGGCACTTGTTTGGCTATGTGCTGTCGGATCCGCAAGCCGCATGGCCTTAGGACTGGGGCGACAAAAACCGTCATCATCGCTGCCGCGACGCAGTCAGAGGTCGTGACTTACTCTCATGTCCTCGCGCGCATTCTCTAGAGTTTGTTGTTTGGGCAGATGTGGAAAAGAGACGAGACGAACGAACACGGAAACTGGTCAAGCCAAATTGAGTTGTTGGGCCTTGACGCGGAAATTCTATTGTGACCTATTTTTTCGTGGATTTATCCCACATACGGCCCGAATCGGCGCCCTGTCGGCGGCATCAGGCCCCGCTCGGATCCGAGTGGCGGATGATATCCACACAAACCTAAGGAACGGCGCCGGGTGTCTCATGTTCAGAATAGTCCGGCGGGGTTCGTTTTCGAGATCTAATCATTCTGGATGCACACGGCTGGCGCTCCGTCGGAGGAAGCTGCCGTTACATCATTACACCACCTTGCGTTGCGGGGATGGCGGGGTTGCCGGAGGGGTTGCCGGAAGAGGTTACCTGAGAGCTCTTGAGGAACTGGTTCTCGATGTCGACGGCGAGGTCCCACATCTGCGGGTACGAGACGGAGTATAGCTTGAGGCCGGCGACACAGCCGAGGCAGTCCTCGCGACCTAAGCGGGCTAGATACATCCCCGCGTCGTAGATGGGGCGGTACAACACGAGACTAGGGGATCAGTGACGGGCTCGCGATTGGTACTCACGGGTCGACGCGGAGGTAGCCCTGTTCGGTGGCCAGAGCGGACAGCATGGCGATACGCATGGCCGAGTGCATTGCCTCGCGCTTGAGACGGTCGCGGATCTGCGAGACCTCGAAGCCGAGCATGCCGCGCATCGAGTCCTCGGGCCCTTCCTGAATACCAAAGTCGTGCACTGCGCGTTCGACCACGATCCACAGCGCGTGGTAGAAAATGTCCGTCGACATGATCTTGACCGTGGTGAGTGCCGCCCAGTGCTCAGGCCAAGGGACGGGTAGACCAAGCTTGTTGAGGTACAGGTCGCGCCATGACGAGTGGTCGTGCACAAAGTCGCGCAGCGTGTTGAAAGGGATACCGTTGGCCGACGTACGCGGCTGCCACAGGTCGCTGAGATATTTGTTGCAGATACCTGCGCCGGAGCGTGCTGCCATAAGCCAGACCTTGGCGTCAGCAGGTGAACACACAGGCTGCAACCCACCTCGTCGTCGCTGCCCATGTTGCCCGATGTAGGGAGAACGCCGACATCGCCGACGTTCAGGTCAGGGCGAAGACGAAAGAACGCTGTCTCAAAGTTGGCAATGACATACATGGCCAGGTGAGTGCGCATCTTCTCATCATTGGTGGGCATAATGTGCAAGATAGGGTCGCGGAGCTGCTCGAGGTGCCTAGCAGCCATGGACAGATACGAAGCGCGGTACTCCTTGCGCTGCATAACAGATTCTACCGTCAGCACAAGCAAGCAATGTGTGGGCCGACGTACGTCCAGCCATGCCCTCGAGAATAAGCAGAGCTTGAGCATTGGCGAGGTTTGCGACACGGAAGGCCTTGTTGACTTCGAGCACCTCCCGAGCACGGATCACCAGCAGCTGCACCATTCGTGAGCGACCCGCACCGCTCTCGCCGTCTCGTGCGCTAACTTCCTCGCGGTCGGCCAACAAGGTCGCGTGCTCAGAGAACCGGGCGCCAAACGCCAGCACAACCGCCAACAGTGCATGAGACAGGGGCCCGACACCTTCGCCGCGGGCGTCATTGTACTTGGCCTTGAAGCTGCCCTCGTCGAGAATGGGAAGACGCGAGTGGACAATCTGGAAGAACGTCTCGATGAGGTCCTGCGCAACCCTGGCAAACTAGGTCAGCTGTGCAAAAAATGCATGCACGCGCACGCCGAGAGACGAGCCGGCAATACGCCCGACGTACCTTTCCAGCTCGGCCTCGCCGGCCGCCCATAGGTTGAGGTGCGCGGCGCTCGGGGATTCGTCCCACACGGCTCCGGACTGTTCCTCCCAAAGGTCACACGCGCTGGAGCGCGCCTGGTCCAGAGCCGAGACGTCCGAGTAGCGCCATTCGTGGTGGTGCACGGCGGCGGGGGAAAAGAGGTAGCGCATGAGATCAGCCTGAAGCGCTTCGCGTTCGCGGCTGACGGATCCGCGCGGACGGACGAACACCGTCGAATGTGGTGTAACCCAGGACATCATCGCCATGGCACTGCCCCGTCAGAATTCGTTGCACCGCATCCAACCGAGCCGAGACTCAGGAATCTACCGGCACGAAATAATGCTTACTCTTCCATGCCCAGGCGCGGTCCAGACGTGCTGTCGACCGACGTGGCGCCCGATCCAGACAACTGCCGCGCAGGTTGCTGTGGGGACATTCGGTTGGACGAGCTCGATTGCTCGTCCCCGCTCCATCGCTGTTGCTTATCCTTGTCTTCACTACTGCGAAATCGCCGAGGACGCCGGGGTTTACTTTGCAACTGTTCGATGTAGTTGGATGTGCATTCGAGATCCTTGGCAACGCATTGCTCGCACTGATGTGGATGTCAGCTTGTCATGTTCGGTACATGAGATGGATCTAAGCAGGATTAACAGTTCCGGACGAGAGGGGCAAATGTATGTGCATTGGCCCAGATTTCGGCAGAGCGGCGAATAAAGGCATGGTGGATAGAGTGTGTGTGGAGATGAAACGTACACGCTGGGCTGTCGTCATGCGCTTGCAGCGGATCTTCTTGGACCGGCACGCGTCGCAAGCGACATTTTGTTTTCGAGTTGCGCCGCTGTAGAGGGGCATGGCGTTGGCGGGTTCCATGTTGCTGACCATGAGCAGTTATGCGATGGGGGCAGGGATAAAGGGAAAGAAGAAGAGAGGGGAGTGGGGAAGTGCTGGAGTTGCGATGGCTCTGGCGATATAAATGAGTCGAGTAGAGAAAGTCGAGGAGAAGCAAGGTACTGTGGACAGGACGTGTCACCTCGACGTTGCCGACTCTGGGAGCCGGACTACGGAGCAGCGAGCGCCACCGGGGCCCAAGGACACAGGTCTAGGCCCTTCGGAGTGAGTGAGACCCTCGTCTCGGCGTGAGTAAGCCGCTGTGAACACTGCACTGTGCTGTTCTCGCTGCCGACGACGATGCAGTAATGCGCAAATGGCCACCACGACCAACTCTTGTGCCGGTTGACCTCATCCAACAACAATCTCGGATCCGAAAACCATGTGGTCGAGATCCGAAGGCACGCGTGCACGCCCAAGCCAATTAGCTTCCGCCACGACGGCTCAACCGCTTAAATACGTCCTTGATTGGGCTCGATTACGATAAGGTAGTAATCGGAATGTTGGGTTTTGTGAGTAGCAAGTCGTAATGAATTAATTTGGCCTTGTTGTCACCGTGTGCTATTCTCAGGGCTTGTGCGATTGGACCCTTTGTTTACATGTTGGTTGTTGACAAGAGAGAGTGGGGGAGTGGAGAAAAGGTCCCGTGCCTGAATTTCTGAACACTACATCCATCACATGCGCACATTTCCCCTCTCGTCGCCCCTCCCGTCGCCGCATACAGTGTCGTCATGGTTGTCTCCAAGCATGCATGACCGCCGAGACGGCAGGAGTGATGGCATGTTGCATTGCAGCACGGGAACAAGAGGAACCGCCGAGCAAACCCTCGTTTATCGGCAGTAGCGACGGCGGCGTCGACGACGGCAATCGTGGGCTACGACGTCTCCCCCCCTCTCCTCCACCTTCGGCACCCACTGTGCCGCATTTTGGCTGTGACGTCCGCTCCCTGCAACACAAGTTTGTCCCTGGCACATCAATCACAATCCGAATTCTACACAACCCATTCGACAATACTTTCTCGTTGCTCTTGTGACAGACTCGGAACGGGAACCCAGCTTGTGACTTGTGACTCGTGTGATCACATCCCTCAACCAGCCTGCGCATTCGGGAGAACGTCGAAGGAGGGCCGTGCGGCATTGCCTCGTACCCATCACCCCAACTCCCACTTCGCCAACTTTTTGTCGGTTCTACTCTTCATGTGTCGCTGGCCTCGTTGGCGTTTGCCTTGACACTCACTCCGCCACCATGCCCGGCGAGCGGAAGAAGGAAAATGAAGGCCACGACCATAACAACGACAACGACGACGGCCACGACCAAGGCCACCAACAAGTCCCCAGCGATGGTCACGACCATGGCCACGGCCACGATCACGGCCACGACAGCGGCAGCGTGACCAACTCGTCGACGTCAGGTGGCCATGGGCATGTTCTTTTGGAGCAGCTGCTGGACAGCTCGCCCGTCAAGAAAAAGGACTTGCGCAACTTTTCCACCTACGCGCCACTGATCGCGGCCATTATCGCCCCTCTGTCGACATTGCTGCAGATCCCGGCGTTGACTGTAAGACTAATTCACTATATGCGGTCTTGCTAACGCCCCAGCAACGATGGTTCCACCTAAGCGATGGCCAACCTGTCAGAGATCCAAAGGCGTGCGTCGGGTTGTCCGCTACCGCCCTCGGCTTCAACGTCCTTGGCAACGTACTTCTGGTCGTCCGTTTCAGTTCGCAGCACCGTGTCAACCATGCTGTTAGGTACGTTACTGTCCGTACTTGGCTAAGACGCGCGCAGCCTCTCATTCTACTGCTGGGTTCTCACAACTGTCATTGCCATCGTCAACACGAGCGTGTTTGGCGCCGCTCGCAATCGCCACCCCGACTACCACTTTAGCCAAGGCTTTTGGTGCGCTGTCGTGTCGGTGGTTCTTGGTGGGATAATCAGCATATCGCTCATGTTTCACTACATGTTCGCGAGGGGAAACCACAATCAAGACAGTCGAAAGGTACAGCTCACGGGACGCAAGTTTATGTACTCCATCACACTCCTCTTCGTTCTCATCGGTCTCCAAGCGCTCGCCTTCTCCCGTCTCGAGGGCTGGACGTACCTTGATTCGATCTACTTTTCCGTTCAGACAACTCTGACCGTGGGCTACGGCGACTTTGTCCCCACGACCGTCGGCGGCAAGATTGTCATTTTCCCCTTTGCGATCCTCACCATCTCGCAGCTCGCCAACGAAATCTCCATCATTATCGACTTTGTGCAGGACCGTGCAAAGTCACGTCGCGACAAGTGGCGCAAGAGATACTCTGTTGCCATGCACAAGGCGGCGCTCGCAGAGAAGCCATATGCAACGCTCATTGACGAGATTTGCCTCGTTCACCAGATCGAGCTCCACCAGCAAGCGTAAGTGGAGCGTCAGTTGGGGCTTGCTTCTGACACCAGTCTCATTCAAATGTACGACCTTGTGTGGTCGTTCACTGGCCTGATTGCTTTCTACGTGATCGGCGCCGAGATCTTTCACGCCATCGAGGGGTGGGCGTACGGTAACGCTGTGTATGCCGTCATCATTTTGTCCTTCTCGATTGGCTTTGGTGACTTTTGCCCCAAGACAGCCGCTGGGCGCGTAGTCTGGATTGTGTACGCACTCATGTGTGTGCCAATCATCACCAACTTTGCCACCAACACGGTAACGGGTATCGTGAGTTTGCGGGTGAAACTATCGGCTAATTTCCCCAGATGTATACAATCTCGGAGCACCGATTTCAGACAACTGGGTTCCGGATTGCCCGGGAACAGGACCCAGAGGCGTTTGCCCCGCACTCGCACTTTATCCTTCGCAACCACCAAAAATGGGACGGCGCGCGTATTAGGTACAACGCCGAGATGGCCATGACCAGAGCCGGCAAGTCGCAGAAGGAGCGTGCAAGGCAGAACAAGATCATCGACATGCTTCTCAAGGATCCGAGCACGCACGATGCGGTCATAGCGGCGCTGGGCAGCATCGACCTCAGCGAAGCCACAGCCGAACAGAGGGCCGGCAACCACGGCGACGACCCATCCCGAAGAAGCGACGAGACGGCGGCTGAGGAAAAGGGCGAGTTTGAGAAGCAGCCCAGGTCAAGCTCGGAACAAGGTCTTGTCGAGTCCGAGAAACCCGGCACGAATGGTAACCCTATACACGTCAAGGTCGCACCGGGAGGCAAGACTAAAGTCAACGCTATACCCGACCCGTACAATGATGACCCGGACGAGGGGTCGCCCGAGGACAACCGCATCGAATTCAAACTGTGCAAGGCGCTGATCGATCGCGTGACGCACTTGGAGTCGCAGAGTCGGCAGATGCTGATTGACGCGATGGACGACGATCTTGCGCGGACCGTGCTGCTCGCCGATCGCAACTGTGAGTTACGCACTGTGTGGATTGGCGCTGACGATTTAGTGCAAGTCCGCGACGCGCTTCAGCTCTACAACTTTGGCATTGATGTGCCTGCAAACAATAGGTCAGAGATCGACAAGGTCCACGCCGAGTGGAAAAAGGCCATTGTGCAACACGGGCTTGCTGACACGCCTGGCGCCGAGGATGAGGACATGCTCGCCCGCGTTCGGCGCTACCGCGACACGTTTGCTGAGATTCTTGTCATTAGCTCGACGCTGCTGCGGCTCCAGAACGACGATCTGAAACGCTTCGAGCGCTGGCGTACGGGTGACATGCACCAGTCCGCCAAGTTTGACTTCCGGATTAGGCGGCTCAGGAAGCGCAAAAAGGGGCGGTCCAAGTGGCGCAAACGGCACCGCGCGGGCGATCAAGAGGACCTGCACGACGAAGAGAACCGCACACCTGAAAATGAAGCCGAGCACATCAGCACTGAGACGGAATCTGACATTGAACACGAGCTTTGCCCCCCGGGCCGCCACAGCGGCGCAACAAGCAGCGACGACGCGACGGACAGTGCGGGCGTTTCGCCGGTCGAACCGCCTGCTGGGGAGAAGCATCAGCGGCGTCACTCTGGGCGCACTTCGCACCATTCACGAGAAGGATCGCACGGCTCACACCTGTCCGGTATCCGCCGCCGCGTCGAGAAGACGCATGCAAAGCGTCACCACGTCATGGGAGCGCGTCCAGGGCTACAGGTCCATCGGCGCGAGTCTGTGGACTCGGAAGCTCCACCAGACTTGGCCGCAGAAAATGACGATCCGGACCGCACAGTCGAGTACTACCAGCGCCTGCCCAAGAGGGTCGAAGACAAGATGGCCGCTCGCGGGGACGACAGTACCGATATTCTCATGGGACATGGGTTCCATGCCCGACCGATACCGGCGGATGCCGCTCCAGTGCCGCATGAGGACCCATGTGGCGTGGCTGACGTACCCACTCCGTCGCCAACTGGGCCCATTGCTATACTGGGCGATGCTGCAGGCGACCTGACCGCGGATCCACAGCAGCCGGAAGAGGAAGAGGAAGAGCGGAGCGGCACGCCAGCGCAGGCGTCGGCACCGTCGCAAGCACAAACACCGGCCCAGTCGCCGTCGCCGCCGCCGGCCGGGGCAGGCACGCCGCGGCGCAGACACCAGAGACACAAGAGCGAACAGAGATTCATCCAGGCCATGTCCAAATCGGTGCTCAAGGCAGCCGATAGAGAGGCGAACAGGGAACGTTCGATGTGGTCCGACTGGGTGGCCGATACGGTACACGAGGTGGCCAACGACGCTCACGAGGCGATCAGAGACGTCGCGGCGCAGGGGCGAAGACTATCGGTCGCTTCGGGGCTGGGTAGACATTCTCGCAACGCGTCCGAGACATCAGGCGACGCGGCGCGCAGAGGCTCGCACTCGCGTAACCCCTCCGAAGGCGGCTCGGGACTCTTCCGCCGCCACTCGCGTAACCCCTCTATCGGCTCGGGACTGGGTTTCCGCCGGCAGTCGCAGGCGCAGGGAGACGGATCACCCCTTGGCCCGCGCTCGCGCCACTCGCGTACCAAGTCGGACGCGATCGGCGGAGGCAACCTTCCGCCACGCTCGGAATCGGACCTGCCCTCTGCGCGCTTAAGACCAGAGCAGGCCGAAGAGGCCGAGCACGGATGTGTCCCTGATGGGCTTATCGCGCCCGTGGGCCGCCGCGGCTCGTCACTCAGCAAGCCCCGCGGTACTGCCAGTCCGCCAACGACGCCTCCCATCGACGAGAAACGCGCGGGGGACGCGGCGCAGCACGAGAAACCCTCGATTCACGCGCGCGACTTTGAGGAGAAACGCCCACACATCCACGATCGCCGGCCAAGTCACCGCTCGCAGCCGAGTAGACCAAACGTACCCCACCGCCTGAGCCATGTCACCAACGCGTCCAGCACCGGAACGACGACGGACGAGGAGGACGAGTACATGATGCGCGGCGATCCCGAGTTTGTGTCGTAGCACAGCCGAACCCATACCCAAACCCCGGTATACCAGCGCAAATGTGCACCCACTCATTCCATTGTACAATCCCGATCTGTTCAACTAGTTGTATCAATCATCAATGTACAGAGATGTCGTGGCGCGGTAGTGCGCCCAGACAATGCGGGCGGTTAATGTGCAGTTGGGCGTTGCGGGAGAGCCTCACGGTTGAACCGGCCGTGGTCGAGCATAGGCGGCGAAAAGCCCGTGCTTCCGCCACCGGTACTCGCGCCGCCGCTGTGGCCACTGTGGCCCGTGGGTCCTCCACTGTGGCCACGGCCATGCCCGTTAGCGGCGCCGTTGACGCTGCCGAGCGCCGGCGTGCTGCCAGTACTCCCGTTCATGGGTGAGTGTCGGGACGTAGCGCTGCCCCCGCTCGTGCCCGTGACGCCATTACGCAGGCCGTGGCGCGCTGGAAGGTGTAGGCCGCGGAGTCCGGACGACGTCGGCGGCGCCAGGTCCTCGTTACTGCTGCTCTGCGCTGAGGGGTTGTACGGGCTTGCAGTGGGGTACTGTGCCGACGAGGGTGTGAAGTGTGACACGGGTGACTGGGTGCGAGTGTGAGAGTGGGTGTGGGCGTGGTGGTGCTGCGTAGAGTAGTCGCCGGCAGCCATTGACGCGACGGACGGCAAACTCGAGCTTGGCACGAGCGAAGGCGCGGGCGTGCCCTGCGTCGGCCGCATAGACGATACCTGCATGAGAATGGCGCATTCACGGGTAGACTGCGTGAGGCTCGACAGGCTCTGGCGGACCTGGATGGAGAACGTGTGTGAGGACGATAACGCCTTGATCAGACCCGAAACCTTCACCACGGTCTTTATGAATGCCTGCGCGTGGTCGGGAAGCGCCGAGTGCTGGAACGAAAACGGGTTCGCGCGCAGGCCCATGAGTGACTCGCGCAAAGTCGTGGTTACCTGCTCCGCCATGGATATCCACGTCACGAGCTCAGTGTACTGCCGAGGCGGAATGGTCGCTGGCCGCCGCGCATCCTGCAGCGTGAGGGGTCCTAGCCGCCCCGAACTCGTGCTCCCCACAGAGTCGCTCTTGACGTGCGAGTAGGGCGGGTTGGACGCGCCCACGTCCTCGGCCAGACGCAACCACACCGTGAATGCAATGTCCGTCGCTGTCTCCATCACATCCAGCAGGTCTTCGTCGAACAGTGTTGCCGAGGCTGGCGTCGGAGGCCGCACGTCAAACGACAAGTTCCGCCCTGTGCCGTTGGCCTGTGACGCGTAAGACGACCCAGCCGACGACGTAGGTATGTGGCGTGAGCGCGCTGGTTGCGAGAAACTCGTGGCCAGCGGCGGTGTGTGGTCTCCGGGCGGTTCAGGCTCCGCATGCAGTGGGAACGGCGGTAGTGTCTGCCCGCCGCTGTTCTCCGAACCCTCAAGTATCGTGCGCGACGGTTCCGCCGCTGGCCATTCCATGCGCTGCGGCCCAGTCGGTGTGCCCATGAGCATGCCCCTCTCTACGTCGAGAGCTGAGAAGGACCCCGCGTGCCGACGGCTCTTGGATCGAGGCGACGAACCCACTGGTGGCATGGAGGTAAGGCCAGATGTAGGGTTAAGCCTACCCGGGGTGCGTTCGGCCGACTCGCCACGCTCAAGTATCGGCGAGAACGGCTTGCGGCCCGACGCCGAGTTGGACTGCGACATGGGTGGAGCGGCTCGTAACGACTCGGGCGACAGCATGTGCCGAATGTCGGCCATAAGCGGGAGCATTGTCTTCCACGCGCACGCAATCTCCGCCATGCCGCCGTATATGTTCAGTAGTAGCAGGCGCGTATATCGCACGTCTGCGTCCTTGAACGCTGGCGTCTGCAGACGCAGCACCGACACAATCTTTCCAAACACAGCAATGCTCTCCTTGGCCGCGTCAATGACGTTGCGGATCGCCATGACGGGCGGCGCACTTCTGCGCGACATCGAGTCGAAGCGGTCCAGCGCATTGATCAGGTTTGTGAGGTATCCGCTCGCGGGCTCGAGCACGCGCGCAAACACGCCAGCAACGCGGTCCGACACGGCAAAGTTGAGATACTGCCGCAGAGCCGTGTGCAGCTGCGTCATGGAGAACAGCAGGCCGCGGATCGAGTCCACAAACAAAAGAATGGCAGGTGAGATCTGCTTCGAGATGGTCGACGGCGGCAGCATGCTCAAGCGTCGGAAGTACGAGTTACGCGACTCGTCAATCGCCGGTGCGTCCTGGCTGTCCCGCCGGTCGACCATGTTGGTGACCACTGGGGTGTTGCGACCAGGCAAAACGTCCATCGAACCGACCTTGTGCAGGCCGCGGGGCATTTCGTCACCCGCCGGGCGCGGAGGCTTAGTCTGCCATGTGACTGTGCGCGAAGGGCCAATACCCAGACCCAGCGGCCGCAGCTCGTCCGTCGCCTCGCCTCGTCTCTCCTCGATAATCTTGGCGTGGCTCTGCCGCAGATCTGGCAGCGACTTCTTGGAGGTGAGCGTCCCACTGAGCCGCTGTGTCGCGGTGTAGCTCGCGCCACGGTGGTGTCCGTTGGAAACTGCTGGAGGTGCCGATGGCAGTGCACCGGGTCCCGACGCAGACGATGCCGTCGACGCAGAGACTGGTGGTGTCGATGACGATGAAATGGAGCGGTCGTGGTGAAACGCTTGCGACGGAAGGGAGAGATTGGAGGTGTTCGCGCGGAGTGACTGATCAGGTGATGCCAGGTTACGTGCCATGGGTCGCTCAGGGGACGACGACAGTTGCGCACGATCCTCGTCCACTGAAGCCGCGGGGACCCGCTTCATGGTCTGCGTTGGTGCGTCAAACGATGTCGGCTCGGCGGTGACGGGTGTGGGTTGTCTACTGTCAGCAAAGCTCGCGTCACGCCTGCTCACTCTAAGGACAAAATGGGGCCGTCTGTTTGTCGTCCAGCATCGTCGTTAGCAGCAGAACCCTCCGTGTCCGTCGAGGTCCTTCCCTGCTTGACTGTCTGCTCGGCGTCCTTTCCCGTCACCTGTTCCCTCAGCCACCGCCGCATCCCCTCGATCCAAGGACGGAGGTCCTCTTCACTCCGAGGTTGCCGCGACGGTTGAGGGTCGGGTTGCAGGGTGTCGCTGGTCGCGCGCGGCGCTGGGGGATCCAAATCAACAAGAGGACCGAGCACCTGTCGTGGTGGCCACTGCACAGGGTTGTGGTCGACTTTGAACACCTTGAGGTTTGAAAAGTCGGCCAAATACGTGGGGAGCGCGGCGAGACGGTTGTGGGACAGCGACAGGACCTTTAGACTGGCCAGTCGGCCTGGGCTCTCTGGCAGCTCTCCGATCTTGTTCTTGGACAGGTCTAATATCTCTAGCGCGGGGAGTTCAAGGAGCTGTGGTGTGTCAGGAACATGATAGCGCCCAAATCACTCACGGCTGGTGGCACAACGGTCAATTCGTTGCCTTTGAGGTTGAGGTATCGCAACCTGTTCAGCTTGGAGAATGACGGCACAATTGACCCATCTCGCAGTGCGTTGTACGATAAGGCTAGCCGCCAGACGCCTCTTCGTTCCTTGCCTGTGCGGTGGCGGAAAAAGTCTACCATCTCGTCGTCGATGCGCTCTAGTTTCTCTCTGCTCACGTCCATGGTATCGCCCTGGTCCTTGGAGTGCTCCAATGCGCGCTGGCACATCTTGGTAGTGGGCGACAGCTCGGTCGAGATACTCGGCATAGACGGCGAGCGCGGCGCGCCGGGTGAGCGCAACGGTCCCCTTGGTGGCCGCGGTGGAGGTGTGACGACGGCATTACGGTCCGGCGCGATGGACGGTGGCGGGGCAAATGGAGGCGTAGTGGACTGTAATGCCGCCGAGCCGGGCGACGGCCCATGCGCCTGCTGCTGCGGCTGGCTGGCCTGGGGTGTAGCCGACGACAATGACGGCGAGATGCGGGGGTCGGTTGGGCTCGTGGGCGCTAACCGTGCTGAGAGGTTGGAATTTGATCGTAGTCTCGTGGCGGGCGCGGCCCCGACGGCATTAAGCGAGTTGCTCGATGCCGAAGCTGTGAGTGCCGTGCTCGACAGGGTGGGGATCGACGCCGACGTCGAGAGCCCGGGTGTAGGCGCAGCGGCAGAAGTCGTCCGCGACATCTGGGCGTTGCTTCCTCGCGCCCTCTCACACGTAATGCAGGCCGCGCCAGGGAGCAGAGACGAGTGCGTCAAGCAAGGTGCAGGCTCTGTTGCACGGCCAGCTTATGCGCGGTTCATGGGTACACCGGCGGAGGAGCGACCTTTAGTATGCGGAGTCTGTAAGGTCTCGAGGTGTTGGAGTTCAGGTCACACGGATGCCACGGAACAATGCGCAAGTCGAGGAGCGAGCGATGCGGCGCCGAAGAGGGAAAGAGTCACAACAGAGGGCGGCCACAAAAGACGAAGCGATCAAAGGAGAGATCAAGGACGAACAACGCCTGCACGAAGACGGCGAGGGGGCGAGGGAGGAAGCGAAGCGTGTGCCTCGCCTGCGGCCAGCCGCCAAGCGCAGGCAGAAGGGTGTGACCGGGGAGATGGGCGAAGCCGGCGGCAGGCGGGGTGGGTAGGGTGCGGCGGTGAGAGCGAGTGCCGCCGCCAGTGCCGTCGTTCCACTTTGACCAGAGAGATGAACGAGACAAAGAACCGGACGGACGTGCAAGGCAACTGTTGTAAGAGTGTAGGTTGGTGTTCGAGAATGACTGCCGCAACGGCTGGGTGGGTGGCACAATCCTCACCCTGGCGGGTGGTGATGATAGTGTAAGGAGCTTAATTGGGGGGATGAGACAAGACGCATCGTGTGAACCCAATCTCATCCGCGATGCGCTTCCAAGACATTGCGCAGAGTGGGGTTTGTCCCCTCGAACGCATAGTCTCTCCTCGTCGTTCACAATGCATACCTTTTGCAACAGCTGAAATCGTCACCTGAGGTTGTCGATGCGGGCATGTCACTCTCATCACTTGACACCTCTGCTTGGCACGCGTCGCCACCAAAAGACAGACGCGTCACGCTGCGTTTAGGTATTTGGTTCATGAGCTCGTGCCTGGGCGGAGGAAGCTTGCTCTGGCCACTGACCACCAGGGCTTGATAAGAAAATGCTACATGCCAAAAGGAGCTATGTTGTTGCCGTGCTGCTACCTTATCTATCTGTCTGCTTAACCATCTACCCCACAATACCCGCCACCATTGCACGCGACAGGTTGCGTGCGAGGGCGAGGCGGACCACCTCGAGCTTGCGCAGTGCCAGCTCGGTGCCCTCCTTCACGTCCATCTTCTTGTCCTTGTCTGCGCTGTCGCCCTCGGTGCGCGCGAGATGGGTCCACAACTGGTGCAGGTAGTCGGAGGGCGCGAACCGTGCGTTGGCAAGCACGTCCTCCAGCACTCGCAAGAGCTCGAAGGTGCCCTGTGGCCCGAACCTGATCTCCTCGTCCTCGAGCAGGTCAATGCTCTCAGCGAGAAGGACAGCACAGAACGCCACGGGCGTAGTAGCGCTGTCGACGAGGTTGACGAGTCTGTTGGCTGCCCGCTCGCGCGCACCCTCCGCCATGAAGAGGAGGTAGTCCCGGAACTCGGCGAGGAAGTGTAGTCGCTGCGCATAGAGTGCCATTGGCCCGAGGGAGGGGCTTGTCCCGTCGGCACCGTCCAGCTCGTCGTCGAGCAGAGGTGGCGCGTCGTTGATGAGGTTGGAAGGCAACGAGTTGACCTGCTTGAGGTACTCGTCTGCGCCACGCTCGACGTACGTCGCCAGGATCTTCTCCGCAATCTGGGACAGGAGCTGGTTGTCACGTGCCTGGGCGGCCAGGCTCGCTGCTCTGCCGTACTCTCCTCGCCGCACAAAGTTGCCCGCCATGATGGCGCACATTTCCCGCCACTCCTCGTGCAGATTGAGGCTCGCGCATGTCCGCTGCAGATCCAAAAAGTGCTGCACATCCCGGTCGTTCTCCTCGTCCGCCGCCTCGACATCCATGCCCTCTCCGTTGGGCGCCTTGTCCGAGTCGCTCGGCACTCGTCCTTCGGGCTCGAACGGCAACGCGACGTGCATGATGTACTCGCGCAGGCGGCTGCGGCCTTCCTCGGCGGCCGTCGCCAGGTACTCGGCGACAACGCGCCAGAGGCGCCACTGGCTTGGGCTGTCCATTATACTGTCCGCGTAAGACAGTAACAGATAGTCGCGCGTAGACATGTCAAAGTCATCGTCGTCGGGGACCATGCACAGCTTGTCGAAAATGTCGGCAAGGTGTGCTGCGAGCCAAGTGTCAATGTTCTGCGACACGCGGAGGGCCGTCGCAACACCTCGTTGCCCAAGACAGATATTCGACAGCACGACGTCTTCGTCAATCGTTGTGTCGACTGGTATCTCGTCCAGAATGCGCTTCATCACGCCGCTGTATATGTCAGCCAGTGTCAACAGAAGAAGCACCCACGGCAGGTCATCTCGTCGCAGCCACACGTCGACCAGCACGCCCCATGCGCCGACAGCTTCACGCCAGTCGTTGACCTCGGCAAGCAGACGATCGGCCTTGCCCTCCATGAGTTCGATGATGCCGCGGAAGTCGTCCTCCCACTCGGACCACTCGCTGCGGCCCGTGGCGCCGTCGTCGTCAAACCAATGCCCCCGACTCCGTCCGCCGATGGCTGTGTCGACGTCGGACCGGAAACGCACGAGCCAGCGCTTGTGCTCGGTCAAGAAGGCGTGGTCCTCCCTGAACTTGTCGGAACGGGGGAACGACGAGGCGTACGACGCAACAACGCCAGCGAGTTTGGCTATTGGGGGATGGGGATGGTCAGAGAGGGTGTTGAGGAATGTCGCGACAGAGGGGAAGAAGCCGCGCAGAACACAACGCGTCAGGAACGGCCAGAACTTGGGGTTGTCCCATGGGTGTTGCGTGTTCATGATCTCGTTGCCGTCCTCGTTGATAGCAATGGGTGCGGACATGTTGACCCAGTCCAGCAACTCCTCGCCGAGCAGCGTCTGGCCCAATCCGTCCGTTGGCAGATACAGTATGCGAGTGAGGTCAAAGATACCGTACATCTGCTCAAACGTCATCTTGACGTCGTCCTGGAGGTCAGCTACGTCTACATGCTGCGCGCACCGAGAGATCTGCCTCGCGGACCTTCATCATGTCCTGCAAGTACATGTCGGCGATCTTGCGCATGTGGACGATGGTCGAGGCGTCGGGCGGCCCGACAATGCCGTCGAACGTCAAAACCCTCCCCTGGCTGTCGTACACGATGCCCGCGTTCGGCCCTTCGGGTAACCGAATGGCGTCGGCCATAATCTGCTGCAGGTTGGTGTACACTGTGCAGGTGGACGAGAAGAAGTGCTCGAGCGCGGGGGGAAACGTGTTGATGGCCGAAATGTACACCATGTTGTCGGCGAGCGACAGCTTGGGATCGGACAATGTTGCGGGCTTGTCGGGGTCGCTTGATGGCTGCTGTCAGCTCATCTATCATACCAAAGCTCACCTGCTTGGTCACCCATGCGGCGACGCCGCCACCGACGGGTGCGGCCGCGGCGAGCAACGAGCGGCCGCTGGCCTTCCATTTTGCCTTGTCCTTGCGCGTGAAGGCTGGCGGATCGAGGTGCTCCTCGTACACGTCTGGCTCGTCATTCTCCGACCCGTCCATAGCGACATCATTTGTCGAGCCGTTGGCCGAAGAGGACGACGGCGGCAGGAAGGTGTTGGCCAAAGGGGTTGGATTCTTTGGCGCGTTTGGGTTGCCAAAGCTGAACGCCGGTGCCGCCGAGGACGAAAACGCCGAGGCTCCCGAAGCCGACGGCGAGGAAAAGGAAAACGCCGACGGCGCCATGATGGTCAAGCGGGTGTTGCTGGCGACGAGTTGTCGCCGTTGAACTGGTTGGCAGAGTCGTCGATGTTGATGTCCTGTTGTGTGTTGTTGAGCTTGTGTGGACCTGGCTCGAAATCCGTAGGCTGAAGGTGGAGTGCCACAGGGTCAAGACGCCGATATCTCCGAGGTGGTGGATTGGGCCTGGGTGGTGGCCACCTTGTTTCGGTGCAGGCACACAAGGACAACCTCAACCTTTCATTGACATCTTGTTTCTGCGCTGTTGTCTCTTTCCATTCTCTCGACTCGACTGCCCTCGACGACTTGAAGACAGCTGGTTGAGCGGAAAGCGGCTCATTTGGCTGGGTGGCGCGAAATCACCCAGCGCCTACATCCAACCCCACCTGTCAACAACAACACCACCACACCAACAACTTGGCGCCATGTCTGATCAGGAGATGGCCGCTGCCTCCTCTGAAGGCGAAGGCGATGCCGTGCGCCCGTATGGCGAGAAGGACCCCGACCGCGACTCGTCGGACGAGTCCGAAGACGATGACCCGGAGGAGATGCGCCGCATCGCCGAGGGGTTCATTGTGGAGGACGATGGTGACGACGACGATGAAGGCGAGGAAGACGAGGAGTCTCGTCGAAGGCGGCGCAAGGAACGCCGCAAGCGCAAACGCAGAAGGGAGCGTGAGCGCCAGCGCCGAGAGGAGGAGGAGCTGTCAGAGGACGACCTCGACCTCCTCAACGAGAATGCGGGGATCGCTGGTCCCTCGCGGCCGTTAAAGAGGCTGCGACGCCGCTCGGGTTCCGGAGGCGAGGGCGACACTGAGCTGCGCGGCATGTTTGACGACGATGACGAACGTATGGCCGACGACGACGACGACCTCGCCGATTTCATCGAGGAGGACGAGGACGACGAGCAGAATAGGAACGAGACAGAGGAGCAGCGCCGACAACGTAAGCGCGAGGAGAAGCAGCGACGCCGCGAGGCTGCGTCCAACCGCCCAGAACTCGCTGGCGTGGACAAGGAGTGAGTGCGATGGGAGGTGACTGTGCTGACCAGCCAGGTCCTGGAACGAGATCTTTGACGTCTTCGGTGACGGTCACGACTATGACTGGGCGCTTGAAGGCGAGGAAGGCATGGAGGGCTACGAGGAGGAGGTTGAGCAGAAGAAGGATCTTCGCCTGGAGGACGTGTTCGATCCCGCAGAGATCAAGGAACGACGCCTGCTAGACGAAGACCGTGCCATCGGCCAGGTCGACCGTCCCGAGCGGCATCAGCTCCTCAACTCGACGCTCTCAGACAACCCCATTCTCGTTCCCGACACACTCTTCCCACCACCACACCTGGCTGCGGGCTGGGCGTACAACCGCATCAGCCTGCGCACACAGTACCTGTTCTGTGGATCGGAATTGGTGTGGCCCGAGCCCACATCACAGGACCCCGACCCGATGCCGGCGCAGCCGCGTCTTGACCTCCAGGCCGAGTTTATCAAGGCCGTCGAGACGGCACTCAACATGATGTTTGTGCAGCACTTGGAGGTACCTTATCTGTGGCATTACAAGCGCGACGCTTTCAGCGTGCTTGAGAACCAGGGCCAGAGCTCGGTCCAGTTCCTCGACCGCGACGACCTGTGGACGCTGTACTCGCTCGGCATTCGCTTCCGTGCCATCTGGGAACGATGCGAGCAGGTCAAGGCCCTCTGGGGCAAGATTAAGGAACGCCGTCCCGAAGTCGAGGACAAGTACCTTACCGCGACTCTCCTCCCGTCCGTCTGCAACCTGAGTATTGAGGCTGCTGCGGAGGGTGCAGAGTGGCTAGCCTACCACTACGCCGACGACCTGCGCGCCATCAAGGAGGAAGAGGCGCTCGAGGAGGGCGGCAAGCGGTTGCCGGAGCGCAACCGTGACAGCGAGATGCGCCAAGGCCCTATCATGCAGCTGGTCAAGGCGTTCGGCATCAGCATACCGGACGTCGCGACGGCGTTCAACGTGGTTGACGGCGACCCACCTTCGCCCGAAACGCCTGAAAAATCGCCAACCGAATTGGCCGAGGAGTTCAGCGGCGAGGGCACCCAGTTCCACACTCCCCAGGACGCACTGAACGGTGAGTTTTTCTTTTTGGCAATAACTGACACCAGCCGCCAAGAAGATCCTTGTTAGCGAGTTTGCGCGCGACCCGTCTATCCGCCAGCAGTCGCGTGACTTTGTCGAAGCGTGCGCGCTTGTGTCCACGACGCCGACGGATAGAGGCATGACGGTTATTGACCAGTACCACGCGTACTACACGTTCAAGTTTTTGACCGACAAGCCTGCCGAGCTGTTCAAGAACACGCCGCAGTTCTTGCACATCCTCAAGGCCGAGGAGGAGGGCTTGATGAAGATCGACTTCACGCTTATGCAGGAGGGTCTGGCGAGCTTTGTGGACGCCCTCAACCGCTGTGTGCGGTCCAAGGACTACGGCGAGAATGCTCAGGCATGGAACGAGATGCGTGAGGAGATCATCGACACGGTCGTGAACCAGGTGTACATCCCTGCAGCGACGCGCTGGCTCAAGGAGAACCTGCGCTCGCAGGCCGAGGAGTTTGTCGCCGAACGCTGTCGCGAGGAGCTCGAGTTCCGCGTCAACGTGCGGCCGTACGCCGCGAGGCACATGGTGCAAGGCGAGACCCCCACTGTGCTTGCCATCACGACAGGCCTGGGTACAATCAACGACGCGGTTATGGCGGTTCTGCTCGACAACGAGGGCAACAAGCGGTCCACGCTCAAATTTGACAACTTGCGTGACCCAGCTTCGAAGCAGTCTTTTATCGACTTCGTGGAGAAGCGGCGACCGGATGTGGTGGTCATTGGCGGTTTGTCCGTGCAGACTGGGCGGCTTCGGGATGATGCCCAGGCGGCACTGCGCGAGCTGGCCATCCGCGCGATGCGCGACCACAACCCGGACGTGGAGCAGCCCGTGTCGGAGAACTTCATGTCGCACGAGGACTTCCAGCACGCCATGGCCGACTTTGACGCGCGCCTTGCGCGGTACCTCACCCCCCTCGTCTTTGTCAACGACGCCACGGCGCGGCTGTACATGAATTCGGAGGACGCGGCGCGCGAACACCCCGAGCTGCCGGTCAACGGCCGCTTTGCGCTGGGCCTGGCGCGGTATGCCCAGAACCCACTGAACGCGTACTGCCGCCTCGGCCGGCGTGTCGCCGAGGTCACGTACCTCGAGCACCATCAAAAGCTTGTGCCAAGCGAACGCCTCCTCACGCACCTGGAACGCGGCCTAGTCAACTCTGTCTGCTCTGCGTGCCTCGAAGTGAACAGCGCTGTCGCCGACCCGTACTCGCGTGCCATGATCCCCTTCGTTGCCGGCCTTGGTCCACGCAAGTCGGACGTACTCGTCAACGCTATCACCAAACACGGCCCGCTACTCAACCGCATGCAGCTGTCCGAGTTTGGCACGTTTGGCCCGACCATCTTTGAGAACGTCGCTGGGTTCCTGTGTATCGACAACGACCTCAAGGACTTTATGCTTGAGAGCGACAACCCGAACGAGCAGGCCGAGCCGCTGGACATGACGCGTATTCACCCCGAGGACTATGAGTTTGCGCAGAAGATGAGCCAGGATGCGCTCGACCTCGACGCCGAGGACGTTGCCGACCAGCACAAGTCTGCTGTGGTCGTACAGCTCATGCTGGACGCCGACCGCGAGCGCAAGTTGTCGGAGCTCAACCTGGACGACTTTGCGTTCAACCTGCAGCGCCAGGGCGAGGGCAACAAGCGCCACACCCTTGGTGCTATCGTGTCGGAGCTCATCGCGTGGCGTGCCGACCGCCGCCCGGCATTCTACGTCCCCACCGACTGGGAGGTGCTCACCATGCTCACGGGCGAGACGGAGCGCACGATCGGTCCCGGTTTGCGCGTCACTGCTACTGTTCGCAAGGTACTTGCGAGCCGTGCATTCTGTCAGCTCGAGACAGGCCTCGACGCCGTCCTCGAGCGCGAGTACGTTGCCGAGGAGCCGATCGAGTCGTGCGACGAGATGCTCAAGGCGCGCCAGGCCATCACGGCCGTCATTATCGAGCCGAACCCCGCCCGTTTCCAGGTACGCATCTCGACGCGTCCCTCCGACTTGTCCCAATCGCAGCCGTTCATGCAGCCGTTCCGCAACGACCCATACAACAATACCGAGCGGCAGGAAATTGCCGAGGAGAAAGCGGCGCAGAAGCGCGCTCGCAAGGCGGGTTCCGTCAAGCGCGTCGTCAACCACCCCAACTGGCACGTGATGAACTCTGGCCAGGCGGAGCAGTTCCTCGCTGGGTTGCAGCGCGGCGACGTTGTCATCCGCCCCTCGTCCAAGGGCTTTGACCACCTGGCCGTCACGTGGAAGGTGGACGAGGACGTATACCAGCACATTGGTGAGCTATATCATTCTTGAAGCAGAGCTGACGCCTAAGATGTGCAGGAGATAGACAAGCCGCACGAGCACGCCCTCGGCCGCATTCTGCGTATCGCCGGCAAGTACTCGTACTCTGACCTGGACGACCTCATCATCAACCACGTCAAGGCGACGGCGCGCAAGTTTGACGAGATGGAGTACAGCGACAAGTACAAGCCCGAGCACGAGCTCGAGTCGTTCTTGAAAAACTATGTGCAGGCGCACCCAGGTCGGTCAAACTATGGTTTCAGCATCGACTCGGACCGCCCAGGCTACCTGCGGCTGTGTTTCCTGAACAAGTCGACCAAGGACGGCGGTGTGATCCAGACATGGCCAGTCAAGGTCCTGCCGGGCGCGTACCAGCTCAACAACGCCGAGGTGCCCGGTGTGACGGAGCTGTGCAACGCCTTCAAGGCGCAGTACTCTTCTCGTCTGGCAGAACAGGGTATGGGCGGCGGCGGCAAGACGCCAGGTATTCGCGCTGGCGGGCGTACCCCGGGCGGGCGCACACCAGGTATGCGCATGGGCGGCGTGACGCCGTACGGTGGCGGCGGTGCTGGCGGGCGTACCCCGATGTACGGTGCTGGCGGGCGGACACCGATGCGCCCACCCCCAGGCCAGCCTCCATTCCCTCCTCCGGGCGCGTACGGCGGTCCGCCCCCAGGAGCGTACAACCCGAACGGGTTCCAGGGCGGCGGCGGCCCCCACGGCGGGCCTCCGCCACCACCGGGCAGCGCGGGCGCAGGCATGAACCCCGAGCGCGCGGCCATGATCGCACGCAGCTCGGGTGGAGGCAGGTACTAAGTCTGTAGATAGGTATTTTCTGTATTCGTATGAGATCATGTGAGATGCATTTTGCATTCCTAGCGGCGGTGAGAATTATGCCTTTCGCATGTCCACTATCACTTCATCTCCGGTCGATTTTTGTTCGTCCTCCTGGGCATGCGTTGAGGCGTCGCCCGTCGTGCCACGTCCTCGTGTGGAGCTACCACGTCGACATTGCGGTGGAGCAGTCTTGCTTGCCACGTCGACATTACGGTTCACTGAGCAAAAGGTTAATCGTTGTAGTGGCATTACGGTGCTCAAGATAGTGGGCGCGACATTGTTCAGACCTGCACGCTGCCAGAGCCTTAATGGCTTTGCCTCACTGTGGTTTTTGGTATGACTGTGCATAAACCTCACGCCGTGACAATGTTGCCTATCAAACAATGATACAAATTAAACAAAGGCCACTTTATCCAAACCCCGAGTAAACGCCCAAGGGTGGCCCATCATTCCAAACCAACAGAACAAAACCAAAATTATTGACAGTACCTTTGTGGCGGCAGCGCACGGACTTTTCGATGCTTAGTGCCAGTGAAGACCTGGGATGTCAGGGAGGCGCGACAGGTGTTCGAGCTCGGCGTTCTCCGTGGTGCGGCTTTCCGTGTTCCAGTCTTCTAGGGAGCAGAAGGTTACGCGGGGCCGCTTGTCGTCGGGCCACGACGGGGCCCACTTCTCCTCGATAAAGGCCTTGAGTGGCATGTTAATGTCATGACAGAGGTCCTCAAACCCGACAAGAGTAACGTCGATGCGGTTGTCAAGGCAGCCGAGGAAGTACCGGCAGAAGCCTTGGCCGTCGGTGTACTTTCCAGGCCGCGGCTTTTCGTGCACTATGGCGACGATGGAGCGCATGGAGGGGGGACAGCGAAAAGGGCCAATAAGGGGGTCCCGAGTGCCCTCCAGGACGTTGATGTGAATGACGAGACGCTCAGCGCCGTCCATGATGCTGGGCATTGGCACAGAGGAGATCAGTGAGAAAACGTGGGTGCGCGCGGTAAAGCGGTGTGCGTGGGACTTGAGCAGCTCGCCGCGGGGACGCTCACGGCTCTGGGCAGGCAGAAGGTGGTACTCGTGGCGGTACCGGACCATTTCGAGAGGCTGGAGACGGAGCTTTGTGCCGTACTGGGTGTAGTCGTCGAGAATGCGGATGTAGGCCGTAAGTGCGCTCATGGCGAGGTTTGCGCGGCGAATGTTCTTTTTCGAAACTGAGATAATGGGCAGGCGAGCCCAGGGCGCCTGTGGCTCGCGAAACTCGATTTCACCCTTGTGGCTGCCCGGAACAGTAAACACCGCGACATGGTCAAAGAGGCGCTCGTCGGCAAACTGCTTCCAGTACTTGCTCGCACCACGGAACGCAATGAGCGAGCCGGTGTTTTCCTGCGCTATCTGTACCATGATGTGATGGAATGAGCCGCTTTCAATCTGCCCGGCCGTGATGGGCGTGGCGGCGGCGTGTTTACGGCGCGCCATGGCGAAGGTTGTTGGTGGTGTTGGAAGTGAGGTGAGTGAGAGGTGCGTATCGAATGGCAAAATGGAGGCCTGGAAAGCTTGCGTTATAAGCACTGTGGGCGACGTGCAAACGTTGCCATCGCGGCGTGTTGTGCCTTTTGTGTAGGCCAGTGTTGTGATGCAGTACACAACCCTACATGTGTCCCCCGTGAACGCCATTGTTCCTGTCAGCGACTTACACAGCACAAGATGTGTTCCCGATACGTGTTCCGCTTCAATCATCATGGTACGGACACCACTGTTCTGTGCCAAAGACAATACCCGCCTTGTTGATCAGCATGGCCTTGTTCCTTGTTGGGGCGGTTTTGATGAGTGTGGCGCCACCCACTGACGGTGTTAACGTCAGACACACAGTCGCACCTGGCTTCAGCACTCGCTCAGTGCAATGGACAAACATGCTGCATTGTGTGCTGGCTCCCAAGCATGGTGCACGCGATGGGGCCTCATGTCAAGGCGCGAATGGCATATAACATCCATCTTCCGTGCGTTCCTTTCCCACAAGAGTTCTCAAAACTGGACTCCTTCACGTTGCCACAACCACCCTCGCCAACCTTTACACGCCTACCACCTCGTGTCCAGCTTCAAAGACAGCACTAAGGTCCAACGAGGCCCAAGCCCAACGTCGTTTCTTTACCTCTTGTGGGGTGCGTGCGCAAACCACGTTGACAACTTCTCAAGAAGCGCTGCCCACATCTCACCTCAAGCGCAAAATTAACATGTCCCTCCAGCCCCGCCGGTCAGTCAAACCCCGCCGGTCTCTCAAAGACCGCCGATACGAGTTGACGCTGGCTCTCAGCAAAGGCTGGAGTGAGCAGGGAGACATCCCCTCGCTCTTAGCTTTACGCAACACTGAGCGACGCATCCGTATATTCGCCGACAGCCGCTTGTTTAAGCACATTGCGCTTGTCTTTAACAAAGGGAGCACGTCGTCGGAGCGCGTCTTTTGTTTCCCCGCAAAAGACAGTTACCTCCCTCTTCCTCTTCCTTGTCGCCCGGATGCAGTTACGTTCCCCAATCGACCTCCATACCCGGACATTCCCGTTCGCGCTTTTGTTCCTAAAAAGCGCAACTCGATAATTCCGCCCAGCACTGGCGTCACGTCGCTGCCGAGCTATCTTGACCAAGACGTAGAAGACATCGAGAGCATGCTCGACGTGGATTTGGAGGACAGCTCCGACATGGAGGTCGACGAGGACAGCGACCTCGGCAGCGACAGCGAGCTTGGCAGCGACAGCGAGCTCGGCAGCGACAGCGAGCTCGGCAGCGACAGCGAGCTTGGCAGCGACAGCGAGCTTGGCAGCAACAGCGAGCTCGACAGCGACAAGGAGCTCAGCAGCAATTACGAGTCGGAGGACGACTCGGAAACCGGGATTTACGACTCATTGTGGAGCTTGGAGTCGGTGAGGAGCTACGACGCAATGTCCCTCCCCGGTTCGACGACCTCATTCCGCACCTGGTACACGTACAGCCCCCAGTTCTGTCCAGAGACGTTGGGGCTCAAGGACAAGGAGGTTATTGGCTGCCTCGCGGTCAACGAGCAGCTCGGTCTGTCCACGCGCCTCTCCTTTACCCACGTACTTGACCTGTACGGCGACATTGAACCAAACCAGTACCTGAGCTCTCTGCGCGCGCAGGCCAAGGTTGAAATAGTTCGCCGTGTCGGCTGGGTGGACCCTTGCGAGCTGGCCGAAACTTTCCTGCCCGCTGCGCCGGTATTCGTCGACTACGTTACCCCGCATGATCCGCAGCCCGGTCTCCTCCCGGCCTTTACCGCTTTGCGCTGGCCCGAGGGCACAAAGCGCGTGACGATACACATCCGCCGCAAGAACAACCAGCCGGCGTTCGTCGAGGAGCAGATGGGCCGCATTACTCTCCCTGACAGCGTCAAGTTTCTTATACTCGTTTTTGAGCCCCTCCCGATGCCCCTCCAGCCTACCGACCTCAATAACTGGATCTCGGTAGTTGGCTCATGCCTTGGATATGCGCTCTCTGGCGTCTTTGCGTCCTCAGTGCAAACTCGTATTGTCGGTTTCGAGCACATTCACAAGGACCTCTACAACTGGCATCGAACCACAATTGGGCTCAACTTTGAAAATGCCTTTAGGGAGCGTATCGCCGCTGCGGCGGGTCTTGATAGCGAGCTTTACCACAACCTGGATTTCCTCCACCTCCGTCATTGGCGCAAAAGGATCTCCGACTTTGAGGGCGAGTCGCAAATGCCCCACGCCCAGCGCTGGAGCTTTGGTGCCTAAGTGGCCAGTGCCCGGGTGTGGTTTGTGTTAATAATGGCGTTCATTATACCTGAAGGTTTGCCGTTGTACCCAAAGTTAGAAGGACACCAAAGAAATCAGAAAAGTCAGAAAAATCTAAACAAACCGGAAAGCAGAAAACCAATGACAGCGACAAATAACGGCTTTGACGGTTTTGACAAGCGCGAGGCAGTAGTCTGCATGCATAAATTGTGATAATGTGAGCCGCAGCGTACTTGCAGCGATTGATGATGCTGGTATGCGCCGCCGAGAGTCTGATAACGCGTGACTTAATGCTTGAAGACCAGCGAGACGCTGCTACAGTATGCTGGAATGAGTTGTGGGACGCAAAAAAGGTACATATGTACAGTACTGTGATCGCCCCTCAGTTAAAAACTTATGGCACCCGCCCTTACGCTCCAAGCACAGCCAACGGCCGCCGTCGCGTCCCACATCGCTTCGTCGATAAAGTGCTCGGAGGCGACTGACGTCACGGCGTCGTTGTCAGCGCATGGTGTGGCGGATCACATGCACAGTGCCTCGGGGCCGCAGAGCGATGCGTCTCATCGCGCATTGCGTATGTATGTAGGGGCTTATGTCGGGCATGTGATCGTGCCAAGACAGAGATCGCGTCTAATAGTGCACGCGACAAGGCTTGCATACCGCGGCATACCGCATGCCCCGGGTGCGAGATAGAGCCGTCCGGGGAAGATTGCGGCTGCGCGTCAAGATCGGCCTAAACTAAACACCGCATGAGCATTAGAGGCCGAGCCCAACGACTTGCTTAAAGGTGCAATGCGATCCCAGCTCGTCCTCATCGCCACTAACATGCTCGCGTTCTTTCACTTACTTTATCTCTTAAGTGTGGGGGTAGGTTCGCCCGTCATAAATGTTACCTCCTCTGCCACAGCAACGGCCACGCCAGCGGTACCACTGCCAATGCCGCCGACGGGGCCTAACAGCACGGACACCACGCCCACGCCAGACAAGAATAACCCCGACATGAACCCCCTGCCGCACACCAACCATACCGTGTCGGTGACGTTCCACTCTGGCGACGGGGACGTCAACGTCACTGGCGTGAGCGAGTATGGCGTGGACAACTACCTGGGTATCCCGTTTGCGCAGCCGCGTGAGTGACACCGTGGCAATAGACCTGTTGAAGACACGAGCGTGACTGACCGCAGCCGTTGGTGATCGGCGTTTCGCCGCACCCGCGCAGGCCAAGTACAACTCCACTCTTGACGCCACGACGCCAAAGCCCGCGTGCATGCAGCCTACGGATTCCCAGGTGGGAGACATGTCGGGCACGTACGGCATGTCGGAGGACTGCCTCACACTCAACATTCTCGCGCCCACCGAGCGGCCCCCAAACATCCCAGTCTTGGTGTACCTGTGAGGAGAGGCACGCGATACGTCCCACTAATGCCAGCTATGGCGGCGCTTTTTATGGTGGCGCGGCTACCTTGTACAACTCACCATACCTTATCTGGCACGGACAGAAGACTGTGCGTAATCTTATTTTTAGGGTGAGGTCTAATGGTAGGGCACTCCATTCATCCTTGTCACTGTCAACTATCGCCTGGGCATCTTTGGATGGGGGTGAGAGCAAGGTGCATTAAGGGAGGTGGGCTTACGCAGATATGGCGAGGAGATGAAGGCTCGTGGAGCTGCCAACCTCGGGCTGCGCGACCAGATGTGCGCCCTCCAGTGGGTGCGAGACAACATCAATGCGTTTGGCGGAGACCCCGAGCGCGTTACGCTTATGGGCGAGTCGGCGGGGTCAATCAGCACTTCCATGCTGCTCCTGAACGAGTCGAGCGACTTGTTCCGCGGTGCTGTGAGTGTGTTTACATCATCAAAACTTATTGTCAGATTATGCAGTCGGGCGTCAACTCGGCTTACTCGACGAACGAGGGTGCGTGGCAAAAGCATTATGAGGACGTTGCCAAGGTGGCTGGCTGTCCGCCTGGCGTCGCGGGTGGCAATCACACCGACGATGACCCGCACATTATGTCAAACGAGAGCGGCGCATCCGCCACCAGCACGGCCAGTTCGACCGGTGCACCCTCGACACGTATTTGGTTCAACTCGACTTTCGATTGTCTTAAGAGCCGCCCTGCCGAGGCGCTGAACAAGGCCAACACAGCTCAGTTTGACATTGGCGGCATCATGTTCGGGCCCAAGATTGACGGTGACCTTATTCCGGCCGACCCAGTGGATTTGTGGTACGAAGGCAAGATGAGGCAGGTTCCGCTCATTGTGGGCGACACAAAGGACGAGTAAGTCTGCGTTCCAGTCTCAAGCTTACCTTCAGGGGAACGTTCTTTGTCCCACCAAATGTCAATAGCACGGACCAGATCGAGGCAGGTGTTTTGGGCAGCTTTCCACCCGAGTTCCGCCAAAAGGTGATGGCCGCGTATCCCAATGACCCAGCGGCGGGAAGGTATATCGCTCTGGAGACGAGACGCCGCTGACAATCAGCCCCTACGACACTGGCAACGAGACGTTTGGTCTGTGGCCTGGGTAAGCACTGGGCTCGTGCTGCTCTTACACCAGATACAAGAAGGGCGCCGCCATAGCCGGCGACGTCAACTTCCATGCTGGTCGGCGCCAGCTTCTTCGTCAGGCCAACGCCCACGGCCTCACACGGACGTGGACGTACCAGTTCGAGGCGCACACACCAGGCACGCCGGCATACCTGGGTGTCACACACGGCACGGACGTGCTGTTCAGTTTTGGGGGCGTCTCCACTGATCTCAACTTTACCCAGGCCGACGTTGACCTCCAGAACGAGATGATGACAAGATTGTGGGTACTCCAGACGCGTGCTGGTGCTAACGCGTGAAGCCTTAACTTTGTCTACTATCTTGACCCAAACGGCCCACCAATGGCTGCGAAGAGTGGCGATGGCGATTCCAACAACACCAACAATGTGGGGAATGAGAGGGACTTTGCGCCGCCCTCCAACGACACGGCAGGCGGTTCGAACAACTCGTCAACGACTCCACTCATCCTCTGGCAGCCGCACACAGCTGAGAAACGGGCAATCATCCACTGGGCACCCGGTAATGTGACAATGGGGGAGGATACGTTTCGCGAAGAGTCAATGCAGGCAATTTTCCGGGACGACAATGGCGACGCAACGTCGTCAGGCTCTCCCTCGGAAACCCCGACTGCGACCGGCGCCGACAATGAGGAGAGTCCAACAACCAGCTCCACCGACGCAGGCCCCTCTCCAACGTCTACCGACTCCGACGATGGCAACGGGGCCGACATGTCCACAGATGGCAGCAGTCCCGAGCCCAGTGCCACCAAAGGTTAAGGGCCGGATGTACAATAAAGCACTTGCGGTAATTGGAGATCGCGGTGAGAAACGACCCAACTTGTCGGCCAATCAACAATCTACTGTAAATCAGCTTTCCGTACTTTGTATCATATGAACAACGCGACGCAGCTGTGAAAGAGTCAGAGGCGGTGTTGTTGCCAGCTTGGCGTGAACTGTTTACGCGACGTGACCGTTATCAAGGTGATGAGTTTGCCGAGTGAAACGCATGACCCCTTTGTGAGTCGCACAACGTCCGACGGGAATCAAGATGCCACACTTAGGCACCCACAGGCACAACGAGGAAATTGCAAGCTCTCCGTGGCTTTCCGCACCTAAAAGTGCCCGGTGCGGAAATGAAATGTGAAAAGCTGACTCCAATCTTTGCCTTGTTGGGTGAGAAATCATACGGAGATGGGCCGAGGTCCGTCTTACTCAGGGTGGAATGGCCGAGCCTGTGTGTTGCTAATATGCATGTGGTGAGCCCACTTTTGTGCAAAGCCTCGCCCTCGCAGCACCCGGCTCCGACCTTGAGGCTGACTCAAACGCGCAAATGTTGGAATCTGCACACAAACGTGAACAATCTGCTTGGATAAGAGCTGGTTAACGCGCGTACGCCCGGCCAGGACGGCGAACGAACGAAACTTCAAAAGGGGCACAGAGTCTTCCCCCCCCCACCGGCTTTATCCCCATCTCCGTGAATGAACGAACCGTCGAGACTGCCGTCGAGAACAGGACCATGGCGAACTCTCACTTCAAACAAGATCCAGGGGGAAGGGAGGGTCCCCATAGCGACACTCCCATACATGGCGGAGCTGGCGCTCGCTCTCCGTCTGTCAACAGCAGACACAGCGATCATGCAACGCCCACTGCCGATCATCGAGGGATATCCTCTCCACAACCCCAGGCCGGAGATCACCCCGAGGTCGTCTATGCCGCCGGCAGCGAGATTGGCCGCGTCGGCACAGTCGTGTCGGTCGGGGGCGTGAGCGTCAACGCCCTCAAGGAGCCATGGGGCCTCAAGTGGCGCAACAGCTCTTGGTTCATCACGCTCGTGGTCTTCTTCGGGATATGTTCGGACATCTTGGCCTACGTGCGTAGATCACACCGCGTGCCTAGCTGACGCGCTTCAGACCATCATTGTGCCCGTGCTTCCCTTCCGTCTCGAGAAGTTGCACTACAACAACATTGCCGCGCACATGTCATGGCTGCTCTTCGCGTACAGCGGGGGCGTCTTTGTCGCGACCTTTCCAATCGCGTACTACTTCCACAGGTACCCTTACCGGCGGTTACCGCTTGTCGTCGCGGTGCTTATCATGGAAGCAAGCTTTGTCCTCTTCATCTTTGCCAAACCATATTGGTGCATGGTGTTGAGTCGTATCATCCAAGGCGTGTGCAGCACGGTCGTTTGGACTGTGGGCTTGGCCCTCATTACGGAGAACGTCGACCCGGCGCACATGGGCGTCCATCTCGGCATTGCCTTCACTGGTGTCGGTGTCGGCGCGGCGATCGCCCCGCCCATCGGAGGCGCGCTGTACTCGCACATGGGCTGGGGCGCGCCCTTCGTCTTCTGCATCATTTTCTGCGGCGTCGACCTCATTGCCCGTCTGTTTATTATCGAGAAGCGCGACCTTCTCAAGTACTACAAGCGCCAGGCGGAGCAGGAGCTCAAGCAGCAGGGCAAGGAGCACCTGGCGCCGAGCCTTGCGTCGGCGGCTGTGGCGCGCAACCACCCTGACCTGCCTGCTCTCGACGTCGAGAAGGAGGGGCTCGCAGCGCTGGGAGCCTCGGGCGCAGCCGAAACGCCCGAAAAGCCCAAGGAACTTTCCCCCATTGGCGTGCTTGTGGCGCTTGCGTCGCTGCCACGCGGCATCACGGCGTTCACGACCCTGTTTGTCTTTGGCTTTGCCATTGGCGTGTTTGACGCGACCATTGCCGTTCATGTCAACTCCGTCTGGGGCAAGGACTCCAACTTTATTGGTATCATCTTCCTCTGCGCAGCGGTGCCCGAGCTGTTTATTGGGCCGTTGATGGGCTGGATTGCGGACAAGCACGGCGCCGAATGGGTGGCCGTACCATGTGTGCTCCTCACCCTGCCGTTCATCGGGCTCATTGTGCCGACTTGGAACCTCGCTGCGTTCGTCGTCTTCTTCGCGGCCATGCACTGCATGGGCGGCGCACTCAACACGCTCGGAGGTATCGAGATGGCCCTCGTCGCCCAGCACCGCGAGGGTATTAGCGAGATCCACCAGTTTGCCGCCCTCAACATCGCGTTCGCCATTAGCTCGGCTGTTGGCGCCATTGCCGGCGGACAGATGTACGACCACCTCCCGCAGGGCTGGGCAGCATTGTGCTGGCTTAACATGGGCCTGTTCGCTGCTGCTGTGATCCCGCTCGCGATCTACGTCGGCAACTGGCCCCTGCTGTGGCGGATACTGCGCCGCGCACCACCAAAGGGCTTCCATCACACAGGCACCGACATTGGACCGCACCGCGCTCCAGGAAGCGACAAGCCGGCCGAGTCCACGGCCACTACCACGCAGACCGACGACACAGCGGAGGGCGAGACGCCCCAGGCTCTGTCTCGCGTTCGTGACGACGGAACTCACACTCAGGCGGAGTTCACTGCGCCCCAGCTCGACGAAAAGTGATCGCTCGGCGTTTGGCGAAGAGATAACGACGCAACACCTCTCTGCACTGTATCATTAACTTTGCCGTTCGGCTCGACACACTCCTCTTGATACCTTGCACGTCGACATCCAGCAATCACCCTTCATCTCAACTACTCATCTCCTCTGCATTCGGCACAAATCTACAATGTTTTTAACCACCGCTTACAGCCACCGTTCCATCATAGATTGTATTATCCGTATGTATTATTAGGGGACACTGTCTAGTAGAAGAGGGCAAGGAGTGCGCCAGCCGCGAGTGCGGCGAGGATAGGAACGGGGTTCCACGCGAGACTGCCATGCGAGGCTGCCGACTGGCTGGCACTGGCACTCGCGTTCTCGGCCTGCGCGGCTGATGTGGTGGTTGAGTGGCTGGCAGAGTTTGAACCGCTCCCCGCACCACCGTTGGCAGAGGTCAGAGTGAGGGTGGAGGACGTCGGGTCAGCCGTGCCGAGCGGGTGGACAGTTGACGTCAACGGCCCTCCTGTGGTCTTTCCGGAGGAGGGGCCTGGCGTACCGTCCGGCGAGGGAGTGGATGTCGGCCATTCCGGCTCGCCGGTGGGCTCCTCACGGCTGCCCTCTTGTACTTCAAAGTCCTCCGACTGGCCGAAATCTTGGCTGCGGTTGGTAGCGAGGGCCGCGACAAGGTAATAGCCGCGTCCGGGCGGCAGGTCGGCGTGCGGGTTCCGCGGAGCAGAAAAGTTTGTGCTCCCCTCAAGGACGACATCGCCACCGACGCTGTCCAGTAGACCCTGCCTGTTACGCACGGTCCACGCGATGGGGGGCAGGGGCGGGCAACAGATGAGCGTTTGCACGGTCTGCACAACAATGTCATTGTACCCCTCTGTCAACCAAGGATACGTCCCGTTCGGGTGCAGGAACGACACGCCGTAGCTTTGTCCGTGGTAGGTGCCCCCCATCGTGCTGGCAACTGCCTGAGTGGCCAGGGCGGTACCCGCTAGCATAGCGAAAAGCATGATCGTACGGTGAAAGCACTAGGTATTGGTGTTGTGAACGACGAGTTGCCAACGTGCTGCTTGTATGTGTTGTCGGGATTTGCTTGTGCGGCGAAGAAGCATCATGTTGTGATTGTGCGTTGCTTAAATGGTGGTTCTGGTGATGTGGGGACTCCAGGTGGTAATCCAGCTGCGCATGCCAAGACATTCCAGCGGTGGTACAACGTGCCCGACCGGTGACACCCGCCGGCGCCACGGCCGCAGCACATGTCCCCTCCGCACGGCTCTCTTGCCAGCTTTGGGACCACCATCCGCGTCCTGGCAGAACTTGGCGCTATACTATCACTGCACAAGGCGATGCACCGCAGCGCCGTCACATGGACTACCGATGACAAGAACCATGGCGCTGGTATTCTCAATGCTGAAAACTGCGCACACCCGGCCCACCCCACCGCCGAGCATTCCTTCGGCCACACGGCTTCGGTGCCTTGATCCCCCTGTATCGGCTGTCACAAACCGGCAGCCGTCGGCAGAATGACTCCCTACGCTAACAAACTCTTGTCAGGAGCAACATTTCGCTAGCGTTCGGCGCCATGATTGCTACCCGCCACAAATGTTGCAGCGAGCATCCGCGTCTAAGACATGAGCGACGCCAATGACGCATGGCGATCCGCGGCTAGCATGTCGGTGGTGCGCGGCGGTGCACGCTAACATCCACGTTTGTCGGTGGGTGCTGCGCGCAGCCAAGGAACGCGCAACGATGAACGACTGCGGTAAGGATACAGCTGTGCAGTGTGCTCCGTGTCGGTGTCAAGTCCCGTTGAGCTGCTGTCGGTGTCAAGTCCCGTTGAGCTGTCGTCAGTAGCATCCACACAGATCGCCTACCTGAATTTCAGGCAGATGTCCTTCGATTTCCAGTGCCGCGTCGGCGCCGTCGCGGGCAGACCACTTGTCATATGACATGGCGACAATCTTGTCGACGAGCGACCTGTTCGGCAAGACGTTATCGCGTATCTCGTCCATAGCCCGGTCAATGTCGGGACGGAAGCGCTCGAGGCCGACGATCGTCACGACGGTGTGGTCCTTGCTCCACTGGAAGAAGTAGCGGACCAGGTGAAAGAGGTACTGCGGCATAGTGATGGACAGAGCGGGCGGATAAAACTTGACGGGCTCCATGACAATGACGGCTTCTTTGCATCCATGGTACTCGCGCGGCCGAATGACCCAGGGATCGCGCATAGACTGCAGCGAGACATGCACGACGACACGGCGCATCTGCGGCGACGTGATAGTCATGAGTGGGGGCCATTCGGCTCGGAAGTCGAGGTACGCGATCGCGGTAGGTGTCTGGAGCTTGGTGTGGACGTCTTCGGCGAGGTATCGGCCGCCGAGCTCGCGACGGCGCATGACGCGGATCCCCTCTGGGTTTGCCGCTACAGGCGCAAGGAGGGTGATAAGGTGTCGTAGCTGCTCATTGTTCGGCGGCGCATGTACGTCGACGACGCGCATTGCCAGTAACGTAGGCTCCCATACGTTCGGCGCGGCAAACTTGAGCAGCGTCTTGTGCAGCTTTGGTACAAGAAACGGTAGTCGTCGGAACGGCGCACGGGGCTCAGTCAGTACCACCATTGCGGGGTCTTGATTCGTATCGAGCACAATCGCGACGTGTTCGAACAGCCGCGCCTCGGCCATGCGGCGCACGCCAGACGACACGCCGCGCAGCACGAGCAGACCTGCCCTGTCGGCCTGAGCCACCACGTCTTCGAAGACGTGCGGGTAAGCTTGGTAGTCAAGCACGGCGGGTGCAGAGCCATTGGTGTCCTCGACGCTTTGCCGTCGTATTCGTGGTGGTGTCGGCATGACAGGCAGTCGTGTTGCCGCGTTGTGCGCGAGAGTGTGTGTGAGTTGCCGCCGTGACGCATCAAGGTTGTGCAGGGCTCGACGTCGTCGGGGTCATTGTTGTGCCTTGCAACCGGATTGACGCCCCACGCTGAAAATCAAAAGAGCAGTGGTTCCGATGACTCTAATCGGCTGAACGAATATCCTACCAGAGGGCTAGTCCGGTCGTAATTAGGGTTTCGAAATCTCGTACCCCAATTACGGAAATCAGTTTTGAGGTGTGCGACGTTCGAACCCCCCGTTCGCAACTTCGAGCAGGCCAGATGCGCAGCACTGTTCATGAGAATGGTATGAACACTGCTGGAAGTAGCCGGGACAGCCGAGACTTTAACAGTCCTGTTCACCGGCCCCACAGACACTGAGTGATCTACCCGACAATTTTCGGCCGAGATAAACCTGTGTAACACAGCCGAGTGATCTCCAGGCGGTCGGCAAACACATACCTCTGATGCATGCATGCTTATGCAGGCTTCGGGACCAGTCATGAATTCTTGGGGCAGGCGCTTTGGTCAAGTGAGGATCTCTCGCCATCCTCGCCAGATTCCCGATATCAGCTTTAATGGCGATAATTCAGGGGCCAGTCTGGACTGGACGAAAGATCTCTGGCCTTTTCCTCGGAGCTGGAGCTCCGCCATCATCTGTGCCTCTCCTCTGCAAATTATGACCTCTTGAGCCGCAACGTCTCGCAGCTGTCTCTTCTCAACTCCCCTTTCCTCCTCTCCATTCACCATGGCGGCCAGAGACGAGTATCACGCCGAGGAGAAAGGCCGTAGCGACGCCTTTGCGCCCCGTGGCCACCACCGACATGTTGACGCCAACATTCCGCCCGAGGCGCACGCTTGGGTAGACGCTCTCGGCCCGGAAGAGTACTATCGCGCGCAGACTAAGCTGAAGCACAAGGTGGGTTGACGGGCAGTCGCAGCAGAGCTAACGACAGATTGACATGCGCATCCTCCCTACACTCTTTATCCTTCTCGTCCTTAACTACCTCGATCGCAACGCGCTCGGCCTCGCGCGTGTGCAGGGTATCGAGAAGGACCTCGGGCTCGAGGGCCAGCAGTTCAACACCGCCATCTCGGTGCTCTTCGCAGGCTACATTATTGGACAGGTACCCAGCAACATTGTCCTCTCGCGCGCGCGTCCGAGCCTTTACCTCCCGCTCTTCGTCGCGCTGTGGGGCACCGTCAGCGCCGCGACAGCCGCAGCCGACAACTACGCCCATCTTGTCGTCACCCGTTTCTTCCTCGGTGTCACAGAGGCGCCGTACTTTCCCGGCGTCCTGTTCTTCCTTTCGTCATGGTACACGAAGCGCGAGCTTGCGGTGGGTCAAGCCTTGATCGCTCGTACTGACTCCAGCTCCGGACATCTATTCTTTACACTGGCGCGCACCTTTCTGGCGCTTTCGCTGGCCTCATTGCCGCGGGTATCCAGAACAGCATGGACGGCGCGCGTGGCCTCGAGTCGTGGCGCTGGCTCTTCATCATCGAAGGCTGTCTCACCGTCTTTGCAGCATTTATCGCGGCCGTCGTCCTGCCCGACTGGCCGGCGACGACTCGGTGGCTCAGCGACCACGAAAAGGCCCTTGCTGCTGCGCGCCTGGAGCGAGACGTCGGTGTTGGCGACGACGAGTACGTGCCTCTCGGACAGGCGATCATGTCGGCCGTCAAGGACTACAAAATGTGGCTCATGGGATTGATCTACTGCACCATGACGACTGCAGGAGGGTATTCGCCCTTTGTTCCCACCGTGGTCAACACGTTTGGTCTCTCCCGCGTCAAAACGTGAGCTAAGGTCGCCGTGGTGTAAGCTGACAACAGCCTGTTGCTAACCGCGCCTCCGTATCTCGTGCCAGCCTTCACTGAGATTATGGTGTCGTGGTCTTCTGACCGACACGTCGAGCGCTGTTTCCATTACACTGTCCCAATGCTCTTTGGTATCATTGGATTTATTATTGCGGCAACGACGACGACGACTGCGCCGCGCTACCTCTCTATTTTCTTCATGACGGGCGGCATGAGTTCGTCGTTCACTGTCCTGCTCGCGTGGGTCGGCTCGACATTTGCCAGGCCACGCGCGAAGCGTGCAGTGGCATACGGCACAGTCAACGCTCTCGGGAATGGTGAGTCATGGCCCCACTACGCAAGCTCACACGCAGTCGCCCAGATCTGGTCGCCGTACTTGTACCCCAAGTCTGACGGCCCACGGTACACGATGGCGTTTATCATCAACGCGGTGTTTACCGGCCTCGCTGTGCTGCTTTCGCTCGTCCTGCGCGAATGTCTCCGGCGTGAGAACAAGCGCATGGACGAGCAGGAGGGCGACGACTCGAGCTTGCCTGAGAAGCGTGTGCGTTTCGTTTTGTAGCAAGGGGGCTGGGGTAGGACAGTGGCCGGCCGGATCATAATATGGTTATTATCGACTAGGATCAAATGCAATTTTAGGATTTGTAAGCAGATCTAATCGCCGCCAGGTGGTCAAGTGGGAATGTGGAGGTGGGCCACTGCCGATCGAGTCAAAGGGCGATGATGCGCGTGATGCCATCTTCGGCGTCGGGCAACAGTTGCCCACTACTTCGACGTTGTCGTGAATTAAAACGCTGCTTCTACTGAGCAAAAGCCCACACCCCATCCTTCTCTTCACTGACCGCGAGTGACCTACACGGCCCAGCACCCACGATGACACTCCCACCCGCGCCATTCCACATGATCAACGCGTTCGCGGGCACACCGCGGGCGGGTAACCAAGCGTCCGTCGTCGTCTTCTCTAAAGACGACCCGCGCGCGACAGACGAAGGATTCATGCAAGCCGTTGCGCGCGACTTCAACCTTTCCGAAACTGCGTTCCTCGTCCCGCTCGACAACGCCGCGGTACCCGTCTACGGGCTGCGGTGGTTTACGCCGACGGCCGAGGTCCCGCTATGCGGGCACGCGACGCTCGCGTCCGCGACCACCCTGTTCAACTACGTGCACCCCACCGCGACCGAGCTCAAGTTCGAAACACGCTGGCGCGGAGCGCTATCAGCCTACCGCGAGAGCGAGGCGGGGCAGGGCGTACGTATCGGCCTGAACCTGCCCATCTCGGAGATCACCATCCCCGACAAGGCCGACGTGCGCGAGGCAGTGTGCGCCGCCGCCGGCCTCAAGGACGCCGATATCCTCCGTATTGCGGAGTTTGACTTTGGCGGACCCAGCCCTATCGTCGAGCTCGTACCGACTATTGACCTCAAGAACCTCGCTGTCGACCAGGAAAAACTCGTACGCCCTTACTCTTGCTAAAGCTCACGCACTCACGCTCGCAGCTCCCGGCCGCCAGCGCGACGTGCGTCTACACACAGGCCGTGCCCGGCGGCACTGGCGGCGCTGTACGCGCTACATCGCGTGTCTTTGCGCCTGGCCTCGGCGTCCCAGAAGACCCTGTCGTGCGTTTTCCTCCACGTCTGACCACTCACACCAGACTGGCTCGGCCTGGGCTGTCCTCACGGGCTATTACCTCAATGGGCCGGGAACGCCTAGTGCCGGCGCGTTCCTGCCTTCCGGCACCGACGTGGCGGCCGCCACCCTCGACGCGCACCAGGTCAGCGAGCGCGGCGGCGCGCTCACATGTACCCTTCGCGATGGGCGGGCGTACATTGTCGGCCGCGGATGGCGCACAGCTTACGGCGAGCTCGACGCGACGCTTCCGACAGCGTGAAGCAATGCACAAGCAGGGTTGCATAAGGGGTAGAGCACAGGCATGGTTTATAGCGGAAATGGTATTTTGTCGGGCATGCAGGCCTTGTCTACTGGCTGCCTAAGAGACATTGGCGCCCCCAGAGGCGTGTAGCCGCGCTTGCGGATTGCGCCAAAGTCAACGGTAATGCGTTGCACCACAATGCCTGTCGTCATGGCGTACAGGGTGAGAGTGTGTTTGCCTAGCTCGTCAATGGTGGTATTGAACGATACAGTTCGGAAGCCTCGCGCGACCACTTCCTCCCAGTCGTGGGGGAGTGTGCCAGGTGCCGACTCGGGAACGGGGTAGAAGGTGTGCAGGTGGTCGTCGTCAAGTTTTGCTGCTAGTGCCACGCGGCGTCCCAGGACAATGTTGAGGGCGGGTCCGAGGACTAACGTCACTTCTACATGACCCGTGGACCACGCCCAAAAGTCGTACTCGGCTCGTGGTCCTTGTCCAGCCTCAAACTCGGATGTCGTTGCCGGGAACATGGACAGGCTGTCCACGTCCCACCCGTACCGGGGAAGAGCCTTCCAGCCGTGCTCTCCCTGCGGCACAAGACGCTCCGCGCACGACGGATTGATTGCAACATAGCCCACGCTCTCGACGGTGCCTCTAAAATTCTCTGGGGGATCCTCGACATGGCGTAGTGGCACCGTCACGAGGGTGCGTGACCCATCCGACGATTGGAGGGTGATGTTGCCATAGACCGTGCGGTTGATTGCCGACGCCGCCGGAATGGCATCACGTCGGATGTTGACATGGAAGATCACGTCAGTGAGCCCGTCTGGCTGTAAGGTATAATTTTGACCAAACGTAGCCACGTCTATCCACGGCTCGCTCGGTGTCACCGTAACGTTGACGACGTCTGGACCGCCAGACGCAATGGTAAATGTCTGCGTTTCGGTGCTCCAATGGTTCAATGGCCAGAGGACGGGATCGGGGCAGTTGTAGCCAGGGGCGCAGTTGTGCATGTTGTCCCCTGGCCATGCGCCGGCGCTGTTCCAGACCGTAAACCGCGTAGATATTCTCTGGCCGCGGTTCCAGCTGTGCTCCCCGTCGCGTACATAGTACACCGGCGGCGACGAGCTGCGTACCGGCGCCTGCCAATACTGATACCCGATGTGCGTTTGTGCAAGCATGCTGCTGTCAGCTTTCATATCTCTTCGAAAGGTTGCGCACTGGTTCCACTTGCCACCTTGGCTCTGGTGAAAGTCGCGAGTAATGTCAAAATCATGGTCAAACTTGGCTAGTGCATGGCGAGCCATCACGTTGGCTTGAGTTCGACCCTGCGTCGCGTACAGCCGCGACCGAGCTGCCTCAAAGTACATGAGGTGCAAGTTTGTCATTAATTTGATCTGCACCCCGAGCATCTGGTAAAATGAGTGCCTCCTTTGCGACCTCAAGTCGGAGTCCGTCCTTTGGCGAGAAAGTGCGGCATCGATCCTGTCACTGCAGGTCCGTAATTGGTACCATTCCATAACCACACGACCCATTCTAAAATATCAGCAAACCCATGTGGCTGCCGACTCACTCGCTGTTGATCAACGGGTACGTTTCTGCGTCCAGCAGTTCGGGTTTGCGCCGCGACGCGAGTTGAGAATAACGAGCCGCGGCGTAGGCGATGTCCTTGGCAAGGGACTCCTCAGCACCAAAGTCGCGCACGGCCCATGACTGGAGAAATTTGTCGAGAGATGTACGCGGCCACCTTACGGCGTCGTACGCAATGCTCATAAAGTATTCCAGTGGTACCTCGAGCATCTTGAGATCGCCGACATTTAAGATCCAAATTTGGTCGATGTCGAGTTCCCGAGCGGTGTCGAGCTGATGCCACACTGGAGTCAGATTTTGAAAGAAAGCAAGCTTACTCTTTGCAAGCGACACGGTATTGATCCACTTGTAACTCCGCGGGTCGCCCACATCTGTGGTCAGCAAGGTCATATAAAACGCTCTGCTACAATCTGCGTGGTAGTACAGGCCCGCACCAGACTTGCGATCAGAGGGCGGCACTGCCATGAGGTTGCCCCAGTTGTCATCAGACAGCAAGGGGATTACTACAGTTTAGCGGAGTCAACGACGGCACATACCATCATCTGGCACCTTGAGGCCGTCGGCATAGAAACCCATGACCTCTTTGTACATGGCCCACGTCTGGGGAATGTCACTGGTATTGCCATATACATCGTGGAGAATCCTTTGCTGCTCGGCCGTAATGTCTGCCGGTCAGACATGAGGGGATGGCCACACGCACTTTCCAAAAGAGACGCCTGAGCGCCGTCGAGGGGCATGTCGCCGTCACCGCGCATGCCGACGGTGAACAGTGTTTCACATCCCCGTGCGCGCTCGGCACCATACTTCCAAAATGCGCGAAGCGTATCAGCGTTAGAGGAAAAGTTCCAGTCGCCGCTGCCATACGCCTCCCATTCACGTTGGTTACGGCCCATCGGCTCGTGGTGCGACGTGCCCATGACCACACCCATGTGCTGGGCAAGTACCTGGTTGGGACCGGGTTGGGGCGACGGTGGTGCGCGACCTTGACCGTCGACGGAAAACATGCTTTCCCACACTGCGGGTGTCAGCGCTGCTACAGCCAAAACCTACTTGCCGGCCACATGTAGTTGCCCTTTAGGCGCAGCAGGAGTTCGAAAGCCTTCTCGTACATTCCCGTTTGGAAGGGCGGAGCGCCTTCGCCTGCGCCAAAATACTCTGCGGCCCAGTTCCACAGGACCGGCTGCTCGTCGTTAAAGAAAAAGCCTCGGTATTTAACTGTTGGCGGACCGTGGGCGTGAACCGTCCCACGTTTGAACGCTACGACGTCGCGCTTCTCTGTCGGCACGTCGGCCCACCAGTACCATGGAGACACGCCCATGGCTTCGGAAAGTGAGTACAGGGCGTAGATCGTGCCACGCTGGTGTTAAGTGGGTTGAGCTGGACACCTACTCTGTCGCTTCCGGCAATGACAAGCGCCTCGTCCAGTTCTCCAAAGGGGTTGGCAACGACTCTGGCGTCGTAAGACTCCCACTGTCCGTCGAGGTCGTCAGAGTAGTCGCCCAGTGGCTCCTGCCCATGGACGACGTCTCTTGAGCTGTGGAAGGCTACCCGCCTTGCGCGCTGAATAATGGTCGAGTTGACAGTGCCCACGAGCACGGCTGACGTTGCGTCCTGGGGCAGTTTGTCGGCGTAAACCGTGGGCCGATTGCCAGTGACGCGCCCAATGTCATCCGCAAACGACTCGACGGCGATACGGACCGCCTCGGGATCAGCCGAGTCGTATAGAATTGGCAACGGGCTGGGGTCTTGTCCCCCTTCTGCAATTGTGAGAGCCTCGTCCGAGCGCTGGAATAGCAGCGGGTTGGGGAGACCTAGCCCGATCGCGAGCTGGACCACTGCAAGAAGCACCACGAAGAGAAGCGTCATGGTGGTGTGTACGCAGTAGCGTGAAGCCGTGGGCGTCCTCAAATGAAGACGTCCACAGCAGAGTTAGTGGACAGATGTGGCTGGCGACCTGACACGAGCTGCATGCGCTGCATACCTAACATCGCTGCCTGTGTCACACTCATGAGGTTGAGCGTTGTCGGCCATACCGGGCCGGTGGAAGTACACCACTGGGATATCCGTTGACCTTCCGGCTGATTTCTCCCACGGTGGCTTGTTGCCCCGCAACCTCCACCTCCACTCTTTGTTGTGGAGGCCCGGAGCGCCGTTGATCGGCCGTTGCCAAGGTTTCCGGCAACGTTCCGGCTCATCCACTTGACCGGGTGGGCACATAAGCGGGACAACAACCCCGGTCTACGTCCAACACGAGACATAAAGACGAGCAAAAGCAAGCACGGTGTCTCCGTACACATCATACAGTCACAGCCTTTAGCATGTCCGGTCCAGATTACGAGCGTTTCGAAGCGTCGAGCCGGCGTTCAACAGTGTTCAGTGAGTACAATCTCTATGCCTTTCGCTGACTGCAGGCGCCAAGGGCGTTGTCGCCTGCTCGCAGCCATTAGCGTCCGAGGCGGGTCTGCAGGTCCTGCGCAAGGGCGGTAACGCTGCCGATGCCGCCGTGGCCATGGCAGCTGCTCTCAATGTCGTGGAGGTGGGTCGACGGGGATGACGAAAGCTCACGCCAGCCGGTGAACACGGGTATTGGCGGCGACCTCTTCGCCCTGTACTGGGACGCCAAGCAGAAACGCGTCCGAGCGGTGAACGGGTCGGGGAGGGCGCCCAAGGCTCTGTCGCTTGAGACGGTCCGCGCGCTGGGCGTGGAGGGCGCCAAGATCCCATACGACAATATCAACGCCGTGACTGTTCCTGGCGCCGCGGCGGGCCTGGTGGACATTCACAAGTCGTTTGGCAGCGGGCGTGTCTCCCTGTCCGAGATTCTCGGGCCGGCCGTGACGCTCGCGGAGGACGGCTTTGCCGTGCACCAGATGGCGTCGTACGAATGGGTTGACTTTGAGCCGCGCCTGCGCGCCGTCGCGGCCGAGCCACAGAGCGGAGACCACTACCCTTTCCTCATTGACGGCCGGGCCCCGCGCCCAGGCCAGTTCTTCTCAAACCCCGACTTGGGCAAGACGCTGCGCAAGATTGGCAAGGAGGGCAAGGCTGGATTCTACAAAGGCGATGTCGCGAAGGCCATCGTCGAGGCCGTCACGTCCCGCGGCGGCGTCATGACCCTCGACGACCTCGCGGCGCACGAAACAGATTTCGTCGAGCCAATCTCGTATACCTACGGCCCGGAGAAACTCACCGTCCACGAGTGTCCCCCCAACGGCCAGGGACTCGCTGCCCTCATTGCCCTCGGCATTGTCGACATTCTCCGCGAAGACGGCATCATCGACTTTGAAAAGGTCGAGGAGAACAGCGTCGAGTGGTACCACACCCTCATCGAGGCGATCCGTCTCGCGTTTGCCGACGTGCACGCCTTTGTCGCAGACCCAAACTGCGTCGACGTACCCGTCGACAAGCTTCTCTCCAAAGTAGGCCCCCGTGTATGACTCTCGCTGACTTGCAGGAATACCTTCGCCAGCGCGCCAAGCTGTTCAACCCCGTATCCACCGCCAAGGTCAAGGAGGGCCGCCCTCTGCCGTCCAGCGACACGGTGTACCTCACCGCCGCGGATTCTGAGGGCAATGCCATTTCATGTATGCTGTGTGCGTGAATTGCGCTGACGGAAGTCATCATGAGCAACTACCTTGCCTTCGGCACGGGTGTCGTGCCCAACGGTTGCGGGTTTACGCTTCAGAGCCGTGGGTCGGCATTCAGCCTGGATCCAAACTCGCCCAACGTGATTGAGGGCGGCAAGCGGCCGTTCCACACCATCATCCGTGAGTCGAGCGTGGACCATTGGGACTGACCGCAGCCGCAATGGTGACCAAGGACGACGACCTGTTCATGTCGTACGGCGTGATGGGGGGACCGATGCAGCCGCAGGGACACGTGCAGGTGCTACTGCACCTGCTGCACAATGGGCGGCAGCCGCAGCTGGCGCTAGACGCAAAGCGTTTCCTCGTGGGAGGCACGGGCCTGTGGCAGAGCAAGGAGCCGTTCTGGAACACGTTTGTCGCAATCGAGGACGGCGTGCCGGACGACGTTGTGGCGCGACTCGAGGCCATGGGCCACGTCGTCGAGCGCGTCAAGGGCTCCAACCAAATCTTCTTTGGCAAGGGCCAGGTCATCCTCCGCACCGTCGACAAGCGCACGGGTAAGCGTATTTGGGCAGCTGGAAGCGACTACCGTGGCGACGGCTGCGCCCTTCCCCAGATCTAGTGGCGCATCGAATACATCATATATTCTCATGCATAATGGTTCTTACTCTCTTGCTACGTGAAGGGTCATGCGGGCAATTGTCGGAAGAGGCGCTTCGGCGAACCGGGCCGGGCGACAATCTCGGCCTATTCTCGGCGTGTTTACCACCTCGTCGAGCAGCGCCAGAGGTGTACAAATACGTGCACCGCGCTGCTGCATGTCTCGTTCCCAACCACTCATCATGCCCGAGCCACTAGTCAAGCACATCTACGTCGCGGACCCGTCAGCCCACGTCTTCGACGGGCGGGTCTACGTGTACCCATCGCACGACGTGGACACGGACATCGAGTTCAACGACAATGGCGACCAGTACGCGATGCGCGACTACCACGTGCTGTCGATGGACAAGATCGGCGGCGAGGTAGTGGACCACGGCGTGGCGTTTTCTGTGGATGACGTGGCGTGGGCGGAAAAACAAATGTGGGCGCCTGACTGTGCGCGGGGAAAGGACGGGCGATACTACTTCTACTTCCCAGCGCGCGCCCCCGACGGTAAGCACACAAAGGTGTTTAAAGGAGAGAGCTGACGGCAGGTATTTTCCGTATTGGTGTAGCGGTCAGCGATAAGCCGGAAGGCCCATTTACGCCGCAGCCCGAGCCTATCCGCGGCTCGTTCTCCATCGACCCCGCAGCATTCGTCGACGACGACGGCGCAGCGTACCTTTACTTCGGTGGGATCTGGGGCGGGCAGCTACAGTGCTACAATGCCGATGGGACAAAGTACGACGGCGACGTGCCGCCCGAGATCAGTGGTCCCGGGACTGTGGCGCAGGGACCTCGAGTTGCGCGCTTGCGCGACGACATGCTCGAGTTTGCCGAGCCTGTGCGCGAGGCCACTATCCTCGTCGACGGCAAGCCATGTCCTGCCGACGACCACGAGAGGCGGTTCTTCGAGGCGCCATGGATGCACAAGCATAATGGGACGTACTACCTCTCTTACTCGACCGGCGATACGCACCTTATTGCCTACGCTACTGGCTCGTCGCCGTACGGACCATTTACTTACCGCGGCACGATTCTCGAACCCGTGCGTGGCTGGACAACGCACCACTCCATCGTGGAGGTAGATGGCGACACGTACCTCTTCTACCACGACTGCGAGCCCAGCGGCGGCGTAGACCACCTGCGTAGCACCAAGTGCCGCAAGATCGAGTACGCCCCCGACGGGAGCATCATTAAGCAGACGCCATAGTAGCCATTAAAAAACAAGTCTATACATGCGGTCTACACAACAACAATGCACTGTATGTACAGTTTTACACCCTCCTGGTCCCTATTCAATGTGCAGTCGCACGTTCCACACGTCGCCAGGTCCAAACAAGTAAGATACCTCAATTTCGAGCAGGTAGACCATTTGCGACGTGCCGTCGAGCGAAGGCAGGCACGTAATCTTGACTGGGGCGGGGCAGTACTTGTCAATAACGGCGGTAGCGGAGGGTCGGAGGGGTGCAGCGACCATGATACCAAGTGTACCTGCGTACTTGAGCTTGATGTCAACGTGATCTGGCGTCAGCGTGGCAACTGGTCGTAGACGTACTGATAGCAACGTTGACGGTCTCGAGTGCGGCGGGGCCAGTGTAGTGGTTAATCAGGCCAAGGACGGCGATGAGGCCAACGCCCATACGCTGGATCTGCGAAACCCAGAAGCTCGCCGCGCTCAGCATCGGCAGGTCGTCAATGATGGCCACGGTGCCCTCTGAGCGGGTCCGCACGAGCGAGGCCGAGACCACGCCGGGGTTTTGCACGCCCATACGGACGACGACGTGCGTTGCGTCGACCTTGTGTCCGAGCGCGTCCTCAATATCGGCGACGGTGAGTGCGTCGCGGATACGACAAGGGTTTTCGAGGCTGCCGCGGACGTTGAACAGACCAATAATCTTGACTGGCCCAACCTCTACTGCAGCCCACAAACCCGTCCCGTCCTCGTTATCGCGAATGGTGGTATCAAGGAGACGACGCGCGAGTGGTTCGGCCGCGCGGGGCGGGCGCAAGACACGCGCCGTGCCAGTCCTATCACGCGCAATCATGCGCCACAGCAACGTCGTGTCCACCTCGCCTGGCGGGTCCGTGAGGAGCATTGGGCCGGGAAAGAGGGCGCGCAGGAACGCGTGGACGTGCGGGTGCATCGCAGAAGTCATGAACATGTCTGCGTCGGGAACAGTGCACAGCGTGTTACTCATGGGCGTGTTCATGATATTGACAAAGATGTGTTGCTGGTGGATGTGTGGTCCGCGCATGGTAAGCCCGTAATCGTCGCTGTTGCGCCACACAAAGCGCTCGCCGTGCGTTGTAAGGCCGAGGCCCTGCGGGCCAGCCCACACGGCCTCGCTCTGCGCCATGCAGTGTATCACGCGCCCGGGGCCAAACACCTCGCGCGCGACAGTGTACATTGCCGACCACATTGACAAGGCCTCCTCGACGCCCCTGGCGCCGTTTAATCCCATCATGCTTGCCTGGTTGTCCACCTTCACAAACGTCACTCCGGCCATGCGCAGGTATCTGAACCAGTCGCGCCAAAAGTCCTCGGCTCGCTCGGGCGGAGGGAGAATGTACTCGCGCTGTCCCTTTGGCAGGGGTACGCCAGGTTCCCGCTCATCGCTGTCCCCTACGGTCCCGCGCCAAAAGTCCTCGGTTGCGACGTACGTTCGGCACCCATACTTCTCCACCAGCGGCGACGACGGGTGTATCCCGTCCCAGTACCCTCCCGTGAGTCTGGCGTGAGCACCGACACCGCCACCGCATAACGCACGTCAACCACACGCCAACATTAGTCGTACCCGTACTGGGCACATCGAAGAAGCGCGACTTGATCATGTCGACGAGGGCCTTGAGGCCGCCATTCCCCATAGCCGGTGCGGCGTTAAAGTTCCACAATCCCTGGCGCTCAGACCCGTCAGAGTCGTCGATAAACTTGCGGATGTTCTGCCACCCGTCGTCCAGCACGAATGTTTGGATGGGGATGTGAGCGCGCACGAGCTGGTCAACGAGACGCTTGACGTTGTCCTCGTTCATGCCCTTTTCTGTCGTCAGCAACGTTGGTGGCGGTTGGACGTACGCTTGCCCAGCGAGTTCCAGGTACAAAACCCGACGCCGTCGAGCGGGCCCTGTACCCTTGACTGATACGCGACGGGCGTGTCGAGAATCCATTTACGTGCCTCTGAGATGGCGACGCGGACAAGGGCGGCAATGTGTTTCGGGTCGCGCGTGCGCGTCACTACTACAGCGGTACGCCCGCGGCGCTTTGTACTCGCGCCGCGAATATTGAGTTCGAAGCCGGAACATGGGCTGCCGCTGGTACGCCGTGTCAAGTTGGCGAGCGCTGTTGACGACGATACGGGCAGAATGCAAACGTATTCCTCGGCGGAACGGACGAGCATCAGGTGTATTGTCAGCGGCTTGAGCGCGTCCAGCGACGGAAGAGCCGCAGCTTCGATCCACCACGGACTAACGTTAGCTATGGACGCAACACCACACCCACCGTGGTCGGTACCAGACCCAGCCCTTGGCCGAGGTCAGACCGGGCACGTCGAGCTCGTACGACTTGGACGCCGTGCCCGCCGGCACCCCCATTTCCGTGACGTGCACGTCTATCGCCGACATCTTGACTCGCAGGTGCAGTTGGCGGTCGTCGGGGTCAAGATGGCAATCTGGAGCGTTGGCCTGCGCTTGCCGCGGCAAGGGAGCGGTAGGCAAAGCTGCCGCTGGGGAGTCTTGCGTGTTTTCTAGCTGCGTCATTGTCCTTCTAGTGAGCGGTGGACGATCATGGAAGGCGACGTCGCTTGCTGCGTGCTCTTAAACAACATTGATGAGGTGGGTGGCGGGTTACGCATTCACGGAGAATTGGACTATTGGGGCACCATGACATGCACCATGCGAGGCACCACGCGTTGCCGTTCATGACATTGCATGCTGCGGCATTCTTAGACGAACGTGATGGCGTATGTATGGAATGTGGAGGGTAGCAGAGTCTCAAGGCACACATGATACATCCAGCCAGATAGACAGATATAGTAACGGCGATGAGCGACGGACGGCATGGACTGTGACAACAAGCGCGCCAGACGCGGACAAAACGCCGATGATGCATCTCCTGGCTTTATTAACCCCCGTCCAGTCCCTCGGGGAAGCTGAAGACGTCACCCAACAGGGTCGCGTAGAGGTTGGACGCCGAGCCAGTGACGTCGTCGCCGCCCGTGTCCCAAATACTCTGGAACAGGACGTCTTGCTCGTGATCGGCGTCGGGCATTTGCGACGTTGGGTCAAAGTTCCAGTGAAAATCGTCCGGCAGCCCAGGCATCCCTGCGCCGACGTCGAGCGGGGTATAAGCTGCTGCTGGCGGCTCTGCGGGTCCTTGCGGGACGACATCGCCTTGCGCACCGCCCGACGGCGGGGGCATCGCAAGTAGTGCTTCCAGGTTCGGCGCCTGGAACTGGGGTTGGTACAGCGCTTGCACTGGTGCGGGAGGCGCCGCAGAACCTTGCTCTCGTCCCCGCTCGGCGTGCAAGACGGGAGACATTCCCGAACTCGGCTCGCCAGCCCAGTGTTTCCCCAAACGCCCGAGCAGGCCTGCAAACCCGCTAAGGAAGTGTTCGTCGTCAATCGACGCGCGCTGCAGAGCCTGGACGACTTGGTCCAGCAGCGCTGCCGTGCTCGTCTGCCCATACTCAACCATACCCGATGCCAACGCCTTGTACATGAACGTCGTCGCAAAAAGGCAGTAGTGAAAACACCGCGAGGGGACGTAGCGCAGAATGTCCCGGCTTTCGAGCACATTGAGCGTGATGTCGATTATCGACCGCGCCGCATGCAGTGCCTCCATGATCCACGGGCCTTCAATCAGGTTGAGCAGCGACGGCGCGCGGTAGTACCGGTCGTTTGCCTGCCGTCGGCGTCGGAGCTTGGCTTGCAGCGCGCGAAGTGTGAGCGAGTACGCATACAACACGACATAGTCAAACTCGATGCGGAGCAGCGCCGAGTCGACCGTTCCGTCGGCTGAAATGAGTTTGATTACACCGGTATCACTCACTCAGCTTCCCCTGGCATGCGTCCTTGGAGTAGCTGATCTCGAGACTCAGCCGGCGCAGGAATGCCTCCCATGTGCCAGTGCGGAGCAGGCTGCGCGTTACCTCCTTGTGGGCATAGAGCTGGTCCTGCACGGTACCAAGTAGCTCCGGGTGAGCGCTAAGCCACACGCGCCACGTACCTGGGCAATGCACGCCAGCATGAACACGTCCGAAGTCCACACCTCGTGCGAGTCGCCGCGGACGTCGTTGTTCAGCTGGTCAGACAGATCTTCCCACCATCGCGACGTCATCGCCTCTTGCAACATCGCGTTGCGGCCGAGTCGGACCGCGACGTGCCGGTCGGCGTTGCAGCAGTCTGCGAGGTAAGCTACAAACGGACACTGTCCAGCTTACAGATCCAGGTCTTGAGCATGCGCTCCTCTTTCCAGTTGGACACGAGCCCCGCCTCATCCCTGGGCGAGTGCTTCACAATCTTGTGAATGCCTAGCTCCTGCGCTAGCCTTACAGCCCAACCTGAGGTCAACTAGCTGCGCAGAGCATGCTACGCACCGATGGTGGACCACGAGTACGCGTCGTATCTCAAGCTGGGCTTGAGAAGCTGCAGTTCCTCTGATTCTGGTTCAGCCCCCGGGTCCAGATGATGCCGCATGCGCTTCATTGGCCATTCGCTGAGAAGCAGCAGTGCTTCAACGGTGCTGATAGACCGTAGGGACGGCTCGCCATCCATGGCGTGCATAAACTCAAGGCGGACCCACTGCGCGAGCTTGTCATGCAGCATCTGTCCACGGTTATTTGGAAGGACACTGGAATATCGGGATGCAATGGCCAGGATCGTGCCGAGTAACAGCGACTCGTCGCGCACAAGCGTCGCGAGGTAGTCGGTCCGAAAAAGCATTGGGTGGATAAGGGGGAAGAGCGCAGCCATGTGCATCTCAAAGCTGGCGTCAGCTAACCGAAGAAGCGGAAAGCTTACAAGCCAAAAAGCTGCCTTGCGTCGGCGACAGTGAGCAGTCCCTGTTGTATGGGCGCCCACGACTCCCACGCGCTGGTATTGTTACCCCCCGAGACGCTGTTACGCTGTTTAGCGGGGTACGTCGACTCGAGGGAATGGTACTGGACCGAGGACGCGTTGGCCAGGAGGCGGAGCGCGTCCGAGGGGTTCTGCAGCTTGGACGAGACGAGGGGATTGGCGGTGTCGCGTGGGTCGGCGTCGTCGTCGCTTGACCCCGAATGACTGGGACTGGCCGCGCGCGAGCGCGACCGGGGAAGGTGCGGCGGTATAGGCGAGGAACGGTAAGACGCCTGCTCGCCTCTAGGCGCTGCGGCAGGAAGATTCGGAGGTCGGCTGGGGGAAACGACCCGCGCGTCCGACTTGCGTGGTCGTGGCGCGCGTACAAACGTCGGTTTCGACCGCTCGCACTCGCGCGACTCGCGCATACATCGCTCGCACGGCCCGTCCCATGGCATATTCGGGTCGCCAAAGCTGCACTTGAGCTTGCGCTGGGTTTCAGCTGGGGTGCTGGCGGAGAGGACTCACCGAGCGGCATGGGTGGCACGCGCGATACGTTCGTTTGGGCCGTTTGGCAGCTCGCCTCTCCTCCTCTGTCATGCCGCTCGACATTGTGGCAAACGAGACACAACGACGTCGTGAAATGCCCAGGTGAATGAGAAACAACAACAATTGCTGCGATGCTATGCCGAACGGTACAAGGCACGTCTGAGAATGCCGAGTTGTGCCGGGCCCCGCGGCTAGCTGCCATGTCCCATGTCCCATCGGTCATGGCCGACACAAGTCGAGGCATGAATAATCCTCCCCACCGGCAGTTGCGTTGTTGCCGCATTGTCATTGTTCGACCTCGGACCTCGCTACAGTGCCATTCTGATGGCCACGGAGTCTTGTGTGGCCCGACAGCAATCTCCGCGAACACTCACGCTTGCAGCCTACCCCGCCTAACCACCCCGACGATGACGGCCAGCGAGCGGACTCGCCTTCTGCCCTCGCGGACGGGGGAGTCTAGCGAAAGCTCGACGCTCGTGTCGCCTCATACCCCGCAAGGGAGTACACCGCCGTCTCCCACGACGCCCAACACGCCCGGCGCGATCGCGTACGGCACCGAGGGGCCTGTCCCAACGCGGCGGCTGGGCCTGACTCCCGCAGCTGGAGCGGCGCCGCCGCGCGGGACACTGAGTCGTAGCGCGCCGCTGAAGGAGAGCATGTCGCGCGCGCGCCTGATTATCATTCTGTGAGCACGCCGACGCCGCGCACTACTGACTTCCCCAGAGCAGGTATATGGTCGTCCAACTTTGCGTTTGCGTTCCAGTCGACGGGCATACCCACACTCGCGCTCACCATCTCGTCGAGCTTTGAGCATGCCGAGCTCGCAGCGTACCTCGGCAGTGTGTTTACCATGGGTAACACGGCGGGAATTCCCGTCTACGGCGTGCTCATCGACACGCTCGGCCGACGGTTTGCCATGATTACGGCCTGCACGATCTTTGGGGCCGGGTGCGTGGCGTGCGCCCTGGCGCCTGACATGTGGTTCCTCATTGCCGGACGGGCGCTTGCGGGCCTTGGCGGTGGCGGTCTGTTGACTGTCTCTGCGGTCATTTGCACTGACCTTGTACATCTTCGAGAACGCGGCTTTTACCAGGGTAAGCGGGACGCCTCCTTTGCTTTCACGTTGGCTAACACGCAGGCATCATGATGACGGTGTTTGGTGCTGGTTCAGCCATTGGCGGCACGTTTTCCGGCTGGTTGGCGGACACGTACGGCTGGCGACTATCCTTCTGGGTCGAAGTACCCATTGTGGCGTTTTGCGGGTTGGTCGTGTTCACCTTCCTGCCCGAACCGCCCATTGCGCCGACGCACGCGTCGGCACTCAAAGGGCTGGCGTCGCTGGACTGGGGCGGGAGTGCGCTGCTCATGGGGTCTGTGGCGGCGCTGGTGCTGGGACTGAGCTTCCACACCTCCTACTTCCGCCCATGGAGCGATCCGGTCGTATGGGGCTTGCTGGTTGCTTCGGTGGCGGGCACGGCGCTGTTCGTCGCCACTGAGGCGCGCGTCAAGCGTCCCATTGTTCCGCTCAACCTCTTCCGCTCGGTCTCCCTCGTCTCCATCTTCCTCAGCAGCACGACGCTCAGCATCGCCGCGCAGGCATTCCTCTTCCATGTACCCATGTACTTCTCCGTCCTCATGGACATGTCTGGCGCGCAATCTGGCTGGGTTCTGAGTTCGTGCGCGGGTGTGGGCCTGTCCCTCGGCTCCCTCTTTGCCGGCCAGTAAGTCTCTCCCTTCTTACTTTGCTGACACCAGCCATATCCGCCGCAGCGGGCAGTACAAACGCGTTGGTGTGATAGCGACAATACCCACGGTACTGTCGCCCTTCGTCGCGGCCGCATGGCGCACAAGCTGGCCCAACTGGATCTACTATGCCACAGTGCTGCCAACGAACATAGGCTACGCGATATTCCTGAACGCGACGTTGAGTACGTACAACCTTTGATTGCAAGCTGACGCCCAGTCGCGCTGATATCGTCCGTCGACTCGCACGCAATGCCCAAGGCCACAGCGCTGCTGTACACTGTACGCTCGCTCGGGTCGACACTGGGCGTGTCCCTCGGCGGGTCGATACAAGTGGGCGCTCTCGTGCGCGCCCTGCAACAACGCTTTGCGCGAGTGCCTGACGGCGACGCGATCGTCAATGCCGTAGTGCACAACAAGGCCGCTATCCGGCAACTACCGCCCCGTCTCGCCGCGCTAGCCCTCGACGCGTATGCCCAGAGCCTCCGCGCAGTCTGGATCGCAGCTGGCGTCGTGGCTGTTGCCACCATGCTCTCGTCCTTCGGGATAAAGCAGAACCACATTCAGCCAAAAGACAAGCACCGGCGAGACGCGCCTGTCGATGACGAGTAGTTACGCAGATATAGATCTATATGAACATGTTGCTGTCTACAGCATGTCGGTGTCGCCCTAGCATTTCCCAGTTGTTTGAACCGTGCAGATCTATAAACATACGTAGAGCGTAGCCACCCACAAGCTCCGCAACTGTCACCTGGCCCACTTTAGCCCGAGCTTCCAGTATGCGAAGATCCGTTCGGTTCGCTACACATCGACCTTCATGTATACGCGAGATGGCGCCATGCACAGCGATCGTGCGGGCAGCGAGGCCGCAGCGGCGGTGGCTGGCCCGTCGTGCCATACCGCCGTGCCGCTCAGCTCGTCGCAGTGCCTGACGGGCCGGACAGCCCTGAGGGGGTTTGTCGCGAACCGGCTGGGGTGGGCTCGGCACTCGAAAAATCCGGCCCCTGCAAAAATAAGTATCTTGACACCTTTCATCTACATACACATACTGTATATACCCACCACTCACGATGGCGAGCAGCGACAAGGTGTACACTTTTGCGGACCTCAACGCGCACAAGAGCCGCGAGAGCCTCTGGCTCACTATCGGCGGCAGCGTGTACGACGTGACGGCGTTCCTTGACGAGGTGAGTGTCCGTGCTCGGGTGTACGGGTGTCGATCGTGACACGTGTCCACAATAGGGCATCGCGCCGCGCGCCACGGCGCGGGCGCGCGGTTCATGTTGCGACGAGGCCGTGGCGGCGCCGAGGAGCTCGCGCGGCACCCCCGATGCATACACTAGGTCAGAGCTGACGGCAGCACCCGGGCGGTGACGAGGTGAGCATCTATCTGCGCGCGGGCGGGGATACAGCTGCGGCCGCGGAGGTTTAGTCGACGGCGACGAAGACGAGAGCCGGTCGTTGCTGGGCACGGCTCCAGCGGCGCGCTGCGGTGGCGGCCGACTCTCTGTTCTTGTTGCACCGACGCTCGACTGTTCCTCAGGTCAACAAACCGTTTTATACCGCAGAGGCCGGGTACAACAATCAAAGGGAGGGCACTGCAACCGGTATAGGTCGCGGAGATGGCGCTACAGGGTCAGAGTGCCGGTCAATGTGCTGAGCATGCTGCGGTCGGCGTCACCCGCTGTCCTCGTCACATCGCGCATGACTATCCCTCACGTCGAAGTTGGATCCCAAACCCTTCCCGGGGCGGGGATACGGCTCCGACCGCGGGATAGGACACAGCGATGGAGCCGGGTCTGTCCATGTACTGGACACGCTGTAGGGTGATTCTCTCTCGTTGTTAGGCGGAAGCAGCACAGTTCCTCGCTTCAAGCTCGGCAGCAATATCGCGGCGGCCGGCGTATAGGCCACAGCGGCGGGACAGGCCCCTCCCCCGCTGTGCTGCGGCTCTGTGTCTGAGGCGGTTCTCTGTTTCCATCGCACCTGCGCTCGACTATCCCTCATACCTGCCCAAGTCTCCCCCGCCTGCGCGCATCTTCAAAGCACTAGCATCCACTGACCCCAGGTCCTGCTCGAGGAGGCCGGCCGTGACGGCACCGAGGCGTTCGAGGACGTCGGGCACTCGGACGAGGCTCGCGCAGACCTCAAGAAGCTGTATATCGGCAAGCTCGACAAGGCCGAGATGGTGAGTGGTGTCGCTGGCCGCGAGCCGCAGCGGCTCGGGGTCGTCCCTTCGCGTACGGGATCTGCAGCCTGGCGCTTGCAGGTATCACTTCCTGCCTGCAAGAAGTGCATGCTCATGTCCAATTACTACGCTGTCACCTTACCCCGACCACGCTGACGACAGGGTAAGAACACCACGACAGCCACGAACGGTAACGGCACTGCGTCCAAAGCGGCCGACACGCGCGGACCGTATGTCCCCTACGCCAATCCTCTAGCTAATGTCAGCGCCCGTTTCCTCCTCCCCATCGCCGTCCTCGTCGCGTGGATCGCGTTCCGCAAGTTCTATGCGTAATCTAGATGTCGACGTAGAGATAATGTATCGTATCGGTATTCGGCGTGTCGAGGGCTGTTGGTTGTTACAGATACAGCGGCGGCAAGAGGGATAAGGCGCTGAGAGCGCCGCGCTCATGTCCTGAATCACGGTCTGTGTTACTCGCATGTTCTGACATCTTTGCACAGATACCGGACCATGCAGGGCGTCGATCGTGAAGGTTGGGCTAGGAAACGGCACGATCACGCAAGAACACTCCACTCGTCCGGCTGAGATTCGGCCTCCATGTGCTCCGCGTCACCCACTGCCGGATGGAACTGTGGCCAAGCGAGTAAAGAGCTGATCGATTGCTGCGCGCACGGTCTGCTCATCTGGGATTGGTGTGCACGCTGAACTGGGGGCGAACGCGCATTACTTTGGCCCGAGATCAATCCAGCGACGCGATTGGCATTGTTGGGCGCAATCCCTGGGCCACGTCTGTGCATTCGTTCGTGTACAGATGTGAACCCGCGAAAGTCATGGTGCTCGATGCTCGAGGGCGCACGGAATGTAGCTCCTCGCCACGTCGTCGCACTGCATGAGTGTGTGCCTCTAGGCTGATGTCAGTGGCTGTCAGTGTATCAGCTTGTCCCCCGGCTCGCACTGCTTCTGTTCCGCCACGTTCCGCAACTCGCACCCGATCTCAGACATCGTTGCGTCAGATCGCCGAAGGTTGGGCAGCGCCCGCCTCGCACGCCCACTGGCCCTCTCGCCCTCGCCGCTCCCACTGTCTGGGTTAGATAATCCATGCTACTACAGCTGTGCTTCCATTGTTGACCTGCTGCTTCCGACAACGACAACTCGCGTGGCGCCCTAACGGTGCTCCTAACGGCGCTGGGTGCCTGGGTGAACGTCACCCGCACCGCCGCGGGACGCGTTGAGCTCCTGGGGCGCAACCTTGAAGGGGATGCGCTGCTCACGGCCGTTCTGGAGGATCAACTTGATCGCGGCGCTGTGTGTCAGCTAAGCACAAAACGGGGGGCGAGATGGCTTCTGACCAGGTCGACGTGGGCAAGAGCGAGACGCTCGATTGCACGCCCGCACATGACCACGCCCACGGTCAGTGCGCACGCGACGCATCACTGGCCCCACCACCCGCACTCGGCATCACTACTCACTCTTCCGACTTGTCCTTGATCTTCTTGTCGTCGCCAAAGAAGGCGGTTTCGATCTCCTGTTTGGAGATGGGCTGGAACATGCCGGTGACACCTCCGGTGCTGCTCTTGTACTACGAGACAGTCAGTACCAACATCCAAAAACTCGGCAATACGTACAATGTTGAAGATGCCAATGAAGCGGGAGAGGGCAATGTCCTTGCCACCCTCGGGCTGCTCCTTCCACTGGTGGTACTCGTTCTGGTCCTCGACAAAAACGAGGTACTCGTCGGCGTGCTCGTGAGGGCGCCAGATAACGCCGAGAAGATCGCCGCCAGCGTGAGACATGGTGGTTGGGGTGGTAGTGGTAGCGGGTTGGGGGGTGTGGGGTAGGTAGTACGAGTTCTTTGAAGGATGCAAGTCCGGTTCAAAGATACGAGGATGTGTTGGGATGGAGAGCAAAAGCAGAATCACGACGTGGACAGGTGCTTTATACGAGTTGGAAGTGGGCCAAGGCGCGGATCTCGGCGCTCGGCGTATCTCCCAGTTGAGGCGCATATGCAGGACAATAGGTACCAGCGCATCACTGGCGTTCAATGACATCATCGCCCTTCTTGTATGGGCGTATGATGCGGAATATGGACCTAGTCTCCGGATCCGAGAACCTGGCAGAACGACTCGGAAGCATCTTGGTAGGTGTAGCGTGGTCAGCGTGTTTAGCGTGGTCAACGTGGTCAACGTGGCCAACGTGGCGCTTTGATACGAGTTTGAACCGATGGACTTATTCCACGTCACATCCTTGGCGGGATCAAAAGAGGTTGCGCAATAGGCTCACAATTGCCCGATTGTGGGGGGGAGCGGGCCACTTTCCCCGCTCGAGCCAAAGATAAGCCACTCAAATGGTCGCCGCCATCGTACGAGGCAAACGTCCACATGTCACGACGCGTCAGGGAGACGTTTGCACTCGCACTCGCCTCGCACTGAGACAAGTTGCGATCGTGGGCGTGGCAGCCAGTGTGATGGTGACATCGTGCCATATTGCCATGGACAGGCATGGTGTCATGTTGTGCCACAGCGCAAAAGGCTGGCGGACCGCTGTGTCTGGACATGGACACCTGACCGCAGTCGCCACCAACCATGCTGTAACATTGCCTGTACCTTGACAAGCCTGCTGCGTTTAATGAAAGCTTTGGAGATGCAGCGAAGCGATTAGACGATGGCGTTACTGCTTTCTGGGGCAAGTAGGCTTCAGGGTGGAACATGAGCTGGCGAAAGGGGTAGAGCGGTGTGCAATCGCGCGCGCCTGCTTGAGTTATGAGACGACGCGCGCGCGACACAGTCCTACTGCGGCAATGCCGATGAACCCCAGGGGCTCAACATTTTTTTTTTTTCCTCTCTCTGTCGCTGTTCGTTGGCCCTATCTCATTCGGGCACGGCCGGCTAGTAGGGGAGGCAATAGAGAGGGGCTTGTCCCCGAGAGTGGGTGGGTGGGTGTGGATGTGGTGCCTGGAAAGCTCTATGGCTCGGGCTCTCCCCGTCTACCTGTCGCGTTCCTCACGACCCTCACACACCCCCACGCGCGCCCAATGCAGACTTGCACGCGTACCGAGGCGTCGCAAGGCTTACACCAGAGGCGGCAGCCAGCCGCGCCGTCGTGCCCGCGCCGCCCGCGCCGCAGAGAGCCAGCCCCCAAAAAGATGGGGAGAGACACCATCGGGGCCGTTTTGAACAAAGAAACGCCCGAGCTCATCCACACCACCGTACCACCACCACCTCACCACATCGTCTCATCTCTCTTGTCCAACCAACCTTCAACCTAGCTAGACGCCTTTATAGTCAACACCACCCTCTAGCGGTGACATTCGTTTGTGTCTTTTTCCATTTTCTTGCTTTGTCTCTCGTTCTCTCTCTCTCTCTCCCTCCTCAACCGCCTCCAACATGGTTGCCGCTTTTGACATCCCCGCCCGGCCGCAGAACGTCGGTATCCGCGCCGTCGAGATGTACTTCCCCAAGAGGTGCATCTCCGAGGACGACCTCGAGGAGTTTGACGGCGTGTCCAAGGGCAAGTACACCATTGGCCTTGGCCAGAAGTTCATGGCCTTCACCGACGACATGTGAGTGCAACATACTCGAAAAACAAAACCTGGAGCTAACGTGACTAGTGAGGACATCAACTCGGTGGCTCTGACCGGTAAGTCTACATTCATTGTTTGACAGACAACAATGGGTTCCTGCGCCTCTGACAACATACTGACACACCCGCAGCCGTCTCCTCGCTCATGGAGAAATACAACATTGACCCCAAGTCGATCGGCCGCCTTGACGTTGGCACCGAGACGATCATTGACAAGTCCAAGTCGACCAAGACGCTGCTCATGGACCTGTTTGCCAGCCACGGCAACCACGACATTGAGGGCATTGACTCGAAGAACGCGTGCTACGGCTCCACCGCCGCGCTTTTCAACTGCATCAACTGGATGCAGTCCGAGTCGTGGGACGGCCGCAACGCCATTGTCTTTTGCGGTGACATTGCCATCTACAAGGAGGGCGGTGCGCGCCCCGTCGGCGGCATGGGTGCTTGCGCCATGCTCATTGGCCCCGACGCGCCTATTGTGTTTGAGCGTGAGTGCGGCGACGCATCCCCAGCGACTAACGAACCCCAGCTGTCCACGGCACGTACATTGCCAACACCTGGGACTTTTACAAGCCCGACCTGTCGGCGGAATACGTGAGTAGTACTATCGGTTGGGCCGATCGTTCGATCCGGGAGACCGGGGACCCCGGCCGGCCTTGGGCGGCCTGTGCGCGCGATGAGACGAGACTGCTGACACCAACCAGCCCACCGTCGACGGCCCCTGGACCATCAAGGCCTACCTTGGTGCCCTCGACAACGCGTACAACACGTACATGACCAAGGCCGAGGAGTCGCGTGCCCGTGCGGCCAAGAAGGCTGCTGCCAACGGCAACGGCCACGCCAACGGACACGCCGACACTGAGGGTCTCGGCCAGTTTGACTATGTTTGCCTGCACTCGCCATACGGCAAGCTCGTGCAGAAGGGCCACGCGCGTCTCTTCTACAACGACTTTTTGCGCAACCCCTCGCACAAGTCGTTCGCCAACATTCCCCAGGAGCTCAAGGACCTTGACCCTACCAACACCTACACCGACAAGACTGTCGAGAAGGCATTTGTCGCCCACGCCGCCGAGCACTACAACAGCGCTGTCGTCCCAGGCTCCGACTGCGTCAAGCGCTGCGGCAACATGTACACTGCGTCTCTGTACGGTGCGCTCGCCTCGGTGCTTGCCAACGTCCCCTCGGGCGAGCTTCTTGGCAAGCGTATCGGCATGTACGCCTTTGGCTCTGGCTGCGCTGCGTCGTTCTTCGGCCTGCGCGTTGTCGGCTCGACCGAGGAGATCCAGGCCAAGATGCAGCTCAAGGAGCGCCTCGCCGCCATGGACGTTGTCCCTTGCCAGACCTACGTCGACGCCCTCAAGCTCCGCGAGGACAACCACAACGCCATCGAGTACGACCCAAAGGGTATCCTCGACAACGTCTGGCCCGGCGCCTACTACCTCGAGGGCATCGACAAGCTCTTCCGCCGCACCTACAAGAAGAAGCCCACCGCCTAGACGTAGACAGGCAACCATTAGAGCGTGTTCTGTGTGAGAGTGTACTGTCAGTGTCGGCGCATTAGGTCTTATCCAGGTCTTATCTATACCCATCATGGATGCATTGGTAGCTTGAGCGGGCGCTGAGGCACGGAGAGGCGAGGCTGGGTGAGACTGTACTCTAGGAGCGGATGCCTGGTGGGCCCAGTGATGATAAGATTACATACAATAAGGTACAACATTGCGGAGCATGAGATCGACGGCGCAGTGCGTAGCTCGCCAAGCCGCCGACGGGGACAAGGGCGCGGCTCAAGGCGATTCAAACGGCCCAGCCAGGCCAAGGGCAGCTCTTTCGTCCTTCGTGATCTGCGCCGTTCTATAAATCAAGTCCGAGCGTGGGACTGGGAGTTGTCACCGCGAAAAGGACGCCAGCGACACTGGCGCGCAGTACCCTCGACCGCGATGTTTTGCCGCCTAGACGACCCAGCCCCGCCCATACTCTCTGCTAACGACACCCGGCGGTGGCCGCCAAAACTGAGGCGGGGGAAACTCCCTTGCACGGCGTCGTCTGCGCTTCGGTGGCAGCTCGTCCCCATGGGACTGGTATAGCTGGACAGAGGGGAGGGCGATACAAGGGGTATCGCCGTCGACCGTGTACGCGAGGAACGCCGGGGGCAGGGGGGTGTCGGTATCCGCTGCCCACGTATCGGCCGGGGACGGGGCGTCGTCCGTCCTGCGCGACTCGGAAATACGCGCGAGAGCGTCGGGGTCCACAGCGGCGTCCCGCGCTATCCGGGCTATACGAGCACGCACGTCCGGCGGCAGGGGCGTGAGGCGCGGGTTGGTTGGGAGGGGATACCATTCTTCCGTGAACAGCGAGACGGGCGCGACGGCGTCAAAGAGCCTGAACGCTGCAAGGTTAGCCGGAGAGCGTCCAGCGCAGTGCATACTCACACACCACCTCGTCCTCCGGTTTCGGCGCTTCCGCCGTCACTGCCGCCAGAGCTGCTGCCGCAGCTGCTTTCGCGGCGCGGTCGCGCTCTTTGCGCCGTTTCTTTGCGGCTTTGATACGTTCCGCCTTGCTCATTGATGCGGGGTCGGGCGCGGATGCCGACGTATCCTGGGGTTCTTCGTCCTCCTCGACGTCTTTCCCCTCCGCGCCGCCTACGTCCTCTGCCGGGATGAGAGCACCCACGTCCAGCCGCGATGCCATCAGCTCGTCAAAGGCCGCGACGACCTCGGTGCTCGGCTCGAACCCCTCGTCCTCGTCAATTGTCGAGCTGGGAGATGGCGACCTGTGTATCTCCACGCCTTCGCGCGGCGTCCCCGTATCGCTCTCCGCCGCCGATTCACTCATGGTCGTGGTTATGATGATACTGACCGCCCAAATCGCGCTCAACCTACCTCCACCACAACTGCGCGAACTTTACCCTCGCCACCGTGGGAAAACGCCGCAAATGCCGTCGTCGCGGCCGCCACCCACCAAGTGCTCGATGTCGGAGACTCTTCCATCCACAACACACACACACCACAATGTCGTACAACAACATTGGCCTGTCCACGGCGCGTGGAAGGTGAGTTGGGTGGGGGACGTGAAGGCGGAAAGGGCCATCGTGACGGTGGCTCACTCTCCGCGTCGCCTCTCGCTGCGCTCGAGGCTTGCGACAGCTCGCCACTGACACACAGTGGCACCAATGGCTTCATCCAGCGCAACATGTCGTCGCTGCAGGTGCGGCAGGGCCCACCTGGCGGCACGGCATCAGGATACCAGCGGTACGAGGACTACCTGAACGAGATTGCCAAGCCGCCGGTTCACCGGACGCCGGACGCGGGTATTCTCGAACACGAGCGCAAGCGGCAGATCGAGATCAAGTGCATGGAACTGCGGGACAAGCTCGAGGACGAGGAGTGAGTGTGACCCGGAACGGCCCATCCCGGCCATGGTGCACGACGCGGCCTCTCCATGGTGCCAGTCTTGCCTTGTGGCTGCTACCGTAAACGGACGCGGAGAGCAACTGGCTAGTTATGGCCCAAGTGCACCATCGTGGGGCATACGGGAACGTCAACCTACAGCTTTTGCTAATGGCAGCATGGACGACGACGTAATTGAGGAGCGGGTCGACGCGCTGCGGAGGCAACTACAGGGCGCCAACGTACCTATCCCCGGCCGGCGCGCCACGGACTCGCACTCGGTCGCTGCGGCCAAGGAAGCCGAGATGGGCCGCCTGAAGCATGCGCTGAATATTCGCGCCGACCACGTAGAGGGCAAGGCGTTTCACCGGGAGACGGAGGAGGAGCGCGCTGAGCGCCTGGCGGAGCGTAAGGCGCGCGAGGACGCGCGCGTCGAGGCCGCACTCGAGCGCGAGAGGAAGGAAGAGGCACGTAAGCGCGAGTGGGAGGAGAAGGAGAAACTCCGCAGGCGCGAAGAGTACTATGCGCGCCGTGACGCGGAGCGTAAGCGCCGCCGTGGCGACGAGCGTGACGACTCGAGGTCGCCCCCGCCCCGCCGTCGCCGTGGTGGCGACCGCGACGACTCGCGCTCCCCACCGCCCCGTCGTCGCCGGGACGATTCGCCAGCCGACTCGCGGTCCCCGCCTCCCCGCCGCCCAGCGCGCTCCGACTCGCGCTCGCCGGCCCCACGTCCCCGCGACGACTCGCGATCCCCCTCCCCACCTCCACGTCGTCGTGAGGACTCGCGCTCGCCCCCGCCCCGCCGCCGTTACGACTCGGACGACGAGTCGCGATCGCCCTCGCCTGCACGCCGTCGTGATGACTCGACGACCCCGCGGCGCAGGCGCAGTTCGTCAGACCGTGACTAGGGTGTCGAGGGGCACAACCAGGCTGTCATGGAGCCAACGATTTTATAGTGGAATTACGCGGGACGGACGAGAGAGCGTTGGGCGAGTGGCATGTATCATCTGATGTAGTCGCTGCTGCTCCACCATGATACTAGGGTTTGACTCTGCGGGCTGTTGTGAAAACGCCTGATAAATGGTCGCCAATGCTTGAGAGCCAGATATTGTAGGATCTTTGCCTATACGAGGAGACGCTGCCGTTTCGCGCAGTATGAGATGAGCATGCAACAGCATGCAACGACGAGCAGCGCTGAGCCCAGCCCGGGAAGGACACCGATGGCCACAGACCAATGCCACCGGCGGAGCTTCCATGACCTCCACCAGACGTCATAAACCCTCCCCTCCCTACAGCACACTTCGCTATTACTCTCTACACCTCTTGTCGCCTGTAGTAATGGAGAAGTTCTCCAAATGGAGGGTGAGTGCTCGCCACGCCAATAGCTAACTGTAGGACCCGTCTACGGGGATCCAGCCGTTTCTGCCGATCTCGGGCGGGCCCGTATCGCCCATCGCCGTGCTGCTCCTCCCGCTTGTCCTCGTCGTCGCATTGCTGCGTGTTGCCGTACTCCTAGTCCTGGCAATCCTACACTTGACGCTCGGCGCGGTGCTTGCTCCGGTACGCCCGGCATCCAACGCGCTGACCTACATCTGCGCGCGCACAGCGCTGGCAGTGTTGGGATGGTACTGGATCCCGACCGAAGTCGTATCTGCGAAACGCGCGCGCGGCGCAGTCGAGCAGGCCCCGCCACCGCCGCGCCGCGGTGACCTCATCATCGCGAACTGGACGAGCTGGGTAGACGTCCTCATCCTGGCATACCTGTGAGTATACGTCCCTAGTGTCGCTGACACAAGACATAATCCCACGTTCCTCGTCCCCGTGTTCGCTACCCCCGCGCCGCTCCCGACCCCCGCGTTCGGACGCGGAACAGGTACAGGCAGCGCAAACGTGCTCGCTACGGGAGCGACGCAGCCGCCGTGCGCGGGATACATGCTCGTCGGCGCACTCTCCCTCATGGCCCGTACAGGATCTCTGCCATCCGCCGTTGACGATGTGCCCAACGCAACCATCTATCCCACTGTTGCGGCCGCGCGCCGCGCCAGTACCGCGCCCGTCGTCCTCTTCCCGGAAGCAACGACGAGTAATGGCCGCGCGGTGTTGCGGTTCGGTGACGGCGTGCTGTCCGAGGACGTGGGCAAGACCGGTGTCGTGTGGATCAAGTTTATCCGGTGAGTGCGAGCCTGCGCAGCAGGCGAGCGCCAATGGCGCCACGACTCATGGCTTCTAGCAGTCCGTACGCGGCGCCGTGCTTGCTGTAAACTGCCAATGTCCCAGTCGCTAACCCCAGCCACGCCCCGCCAACACCCCTCCTCCCGGGCGCGCCGTGCCCGCTCCCGCGTTTCTGGACGCACCTGCGCAGCATACTCACGACGCTCCCTCTAGCCCGCGCGAGCGCCGTACGCACGCTACACCCTTCCGCGGCTCCGAGCTCGCCGAGTTTCCTTCCAAGCGAGATCCTCGCGGCCCAGCCGGGCGGTCTCGGCGCTGTTCGCGACGGCGCTGCGTGGCGCGACGCGTGCGCCGTCATCCTCGCGGAGACTGGCCGCGTCCGGCGCGTGCCCGGTATGGGATGGGTCGAGAAGGCCAGCTTCCTCGATTACTATGCGCGTAGCAGGCGGTAGCTGAGCGAGGTGCAACGTGCCGAGCGATGCTGTCCGCTGTCCCCCGCTTACACAGCATCACATTCCTCGCAAACCCCCCCCCCCCCCCTAAATAGAACAACAGCATGCAATGAACACATGTCACTGACCTGCACATACTAGCCTCCTTTTGCATATCCATACATCTTCAGTCACCGCTCAGTGCTACAGCTTTGGCGGGGGGTAGTCCACATTCACGCCCGAGACCTTCTTCATTTGCTTGACCCACTCCACTAGGCCTGGGAGGACCGCCGCATCCCAGACTTTTTCGTTGATGGGCGCGTTGTACTGCGCAGAGAGGTACCACCCGTACACGACCGCATCGGTATGTCCGGGCTTATCGCCGGCAAAGAACGCGCCGCCAGCGTCCGCAAGGCGTTTCTCGACAGACCGCAGATGGTCCTGCGCGTTCTTGACGATACGCCCTACGCCGGCGGGGTCACGCAGCGCTGCAAGGTCCGAGTCCAGCGCAGCACGGTCGCCGCCGTACTTGGCTTTGACAAAGTACGCTTGCGAGCCTGCGTCCTGCGCGAGGAAGAACGTTGGCCGGAACACGTCCCGCAGTCCCGCCGCGACCTCGGGTAGGACCCATGCGTTCGGGTCGGACGATGGAAGGCGGAGCGAGCTACTGTTGCTCGCGTGCTCCTTCTCCAACTGCTCCTTAGCCCCGAAAGTAATACCAGTACTCACCCACCGCGCTATCGCCCATGTATCCGTGATATACCCTGTGTCCGTGTGCAGCGTCGGTACCGTCACCTTGTCGTTACCCGTCGCTTTCGCGAGCTTGTCCCGGATCTGCGTGAACGTCATGTATACCGGCTCAAAGGGTACCCCGAGCAGCGCCAGGTCCACGATCGTCGCCCACACGAACGGCGAGATGTTCGTCGTCGACTCGGGACTCGTTACTAGCTCGTACAGCGTGTAGATCATGTTGTGGGCAATGTACATCGACTTCTGCTCGTAGCGTATGGCTGTTATGGGCACTCGGGACGTGCACCTCCGGTTCGCCGCGATTACTCATCAATCAACCGGCTATGACGCCCACCTCCACCTCTGATGTAAATGATGCATGCAATTGTTTACTCGGGCAGACCCCGCGTCTATGCTAGAAGTTGTGCAGCACGTGCAGATGCAAGCGCGTACTCGCGCTGCGCGCTCGCACTTGCGCCCGCCTACACGGTATCCTCCATCATCAACTTTGGGAGAATGTTCATGCCGACAAGTTCCTGGATGAGGAGCTTTGCGGCATACGGCATGGTGATCTTGACGACGGCCTTGCTCGAAGCGCACCCCTTGCACCAGCCCGAGTACGCTAGCATGCCGCACGTCTCGCACACCTGCGCGTCGAACGCGTCGGACGATATCATGAGACGCTCGAGGAGGAGCTGCGTCGCACCGTAACCGATGAGACAGTCACGCTCCATCTCGCCCAAACGCAGACCACCGTCCTTGGATCGACCCTCGGTCGGCTGGCGCGTAAGGTTGGCGCGCGGACCGGTCGGACGCGCATGCATCTTGTCCATGACCATGTGCTTGAGCTTTTGGTAGTAGATCGGCCCAAAGTACACGTACGCCTCGAGCGGCTCGCCCGTGATTCCGCTCTGCAGCATGTCCTTGCCACCGTACGAAAACCCGTTGTCGATCAAAATCTTGCTCATGTCCACTACCTTGGATCCGCCAAACGCCGTGCCGTATTGCAGCGCACCGGACACCACACCCGCCTTACCCGACAGCAGCTCGATCATTTTGCCCACCGTCATACGAGACGGGAAACCGTGCGGGTTCATGATAATGTCGGGGCAGATGCCCTGATCGTTGAAGGGCATGTCCTGCTGCGGTACGATCAGGCCACACACACCCTTCTGTCCGTGTCGCGAGGAAAACTTGTCGCCAAGCTCGGGACGACGCGTCTGCCGGGTGAGAATCTTGATCAGCTGGTTGCCGTCCTCCGTGTCCGTCACCATGACCTTGTCAATGTTCGTAGGCTCGGGCAGCTTGTGTACCACCGGCGAGGGTTTGTACGTCGCGCCGGGGCCCCCAGGTCCACGCGTATCCATCGGTGTCTCGCGCGCCGCGAGCAGGTCGCCCTGCATGACCACCGAGCCCGGAGCGACGAGACCGTCGTTATCAAGCCACGAGTGCGAGTCGGGTCGCATCTCGACAGGCGGCATCGCCAAACGCTCCGATGTACCGTTCGGGAACGACCGCAGTGGGATGGTTTGCTTCTTGAGCACATGGCAACGACCGAAGCCACGGTCCGCCGACGCCCGGTTGACGATCAGCGCGTCTTCAATGTCGTAGCCAGAGTACGACATGACGGCGACTGTAGCGTTCTGGCCCGCAGGTAGCCTGTCGTACCCCACCAACTCGATAGTCTTGGTCTTGACCATGGGCTGTTGCGGGTACGTCATGAGGTAGAGCAGCGTGTCAATGCGGTTGAGCTGGTTGTACGCGATCGCGCCAATCGCCTGTTTACCCATGGCACACTGATACGTGTTACGCGGCGACTGGTTGTGGTGGGGATAGGGGATAAGACCTGCAACAGCACCAAGGATGGTGAACGGCTCGATCTCCAGATGCGTCGTGTCCTCTTTGATTTCGTTCTCGTAGCACGCAATGTACGAGTCGTTCTCCTCGTTGACGTCCAAGTACTCGACAAGGCCGGAACGGAGGAAGTGGTCGAACGTGACCTTGCCGGCCTTGAGTAGGCGCATGTGATCAGCCGTGATCTTTGGACGGCCGTTCTCCACAATAATAAGTGGGCGGCAGATACGTCCACCGTCCGAGGCAATGTAGATGACGCGGTGGTGGTTGTTGATGTAGATGGACACAAACTCGGATGTGCGGCCGGCACGGCGGAGCTTGCGGAAAGTACGCACGAACCGCTTGGGTAACGACGTCGCGCCGATGAGCGCACCGTTGACCTGCACGAGGTGCACGCCGGGGCGGTACAGCTCGTTGCCGGTCATGAGGTTGATGTCCTCGACGCCGAGCATGAACGCCATTTTTATAAGCGGCTCCTCGGGCACGTCCGTGGTAATGTGGGTCATGAGCGCGAGGTTCTTGACCAGACCGCACGCCTCGCCTTCTGGCGTGTCTGACGGGCACAACATACCCCACTGGGAGGGCTGCAGCGCACGCGGACCTGACACTTTACGCGTCTTTTCGAACTGAGACGTGATACGCGTCATCATGCCGAGAGCGGCAATGAACGACAACCGCGACAGGACGTGGGTGACACCGGCACGCTCGACGTGGAAACGCTTCAGCGACCAGTTACCCGTCGAGATGGAGCGCACAAACGCCGACGTGATAATGTCGCTGCCGCCGATGCGTACAAGCGAGCTGGCGTCGAACGGCCCCGCGCGCGACTTCTTCTCCAGAATCTTGTCCATGCGTTTCTTCAGGTCTGAGTTGAACGTCTTGAACGAGTCTTCAAAAAGAAGTGAGAGCAGCTGTCCAGCGCTGTCGTCAGCTAGCTACAGGTAAAGGTAGCTCACAGTTCCAAACGCTTGTTTCCGACATAGTCGCGGTCGTCGACCATGTGCTTATCGATCATGGCCATGAGCACGCGGCGCGTCATGGTCGAGAGGTATATCGACTTTGGCCTAAAGTTCATGTCACGGACGGGAACGTGGCCGAGGACCATCGTCGCAAGCGCCTGCTGAGCTATGTCGGTGGGCGTGAGTTTCTGACCCAGTGTGCGGTCGTCCTTCTCCTGGTTGGGCGAGACGCGCGCGCCAATCCACTCGAGGGCCTGTCGCCGTGTCTGGATTTTGAGCCTGCGGTCAGCTCGTTCACAGTCGTACTATAGCTGCACCTACCTTGTCGCTTCTTCCAACGACACGCCAAACGCCTCCTGGTATCTCTCGTCCGAGCCGCAGGTTAACTGCAAAATCTCCTTATCCGAGGTTATGCCCATCGCCTTGAGGGCAATGACGATCGGAATGAGCTCCTTGAACGAGTTGTGCCGGAGGTAAAGACACTTGTTCTTTGTCGTGACATATGTCTTGACAACACGGTCGTGTGTCGACGACGTGACTTCGGCGGTGACGACGTCCTTCCTCGGATCGGTCATGACGATGATACGGTTCTTGCTCAGCTGCTCCTGGACAAGAATGACCTTTTCAGTACCCTTGACAACAAAGTAACCACCGGGGTCAAGGGGACATTCACCCATGCGCGCCAACTCGGCCTCGCTCTTGTTGGCTAAGTGGCACAGGTCGGACCGCAGCATGATGGGTAGCTGGCCGATATGGATACCTTGCTGTTTCCGGATCTTGTCCTCGTGCGTGTACTCGATGTCGACGTAGATGCCGCCCGAGTACGTGTTGTCGGTAAGGCGACACTCCATCGGCGTGAGACGCTGGTTGGCCGCGCCGACCTCCTTGCGCAGTGGCCGTCCGATACGGATGTCCGTGTAGCGGATGTAGTATCGCGGGTTGGCGTCGGACTGTACGAGGCTGTTGGCGTGGAGAATCGCCTTGATGTCGGTATGGACAAAGTAGTTGAACGAGTCAAGGTGTTGCTTCACCAGGCCCTTGACCTTGAGGAAGGCTGGTAACAGCTCCCACTTATCCTGGGCGTCAGCACGTCAACGAAAGTGAAGAAGCTCACCTCGACAGACTTGACGCCTTTGGCGTACCAGTCGGCGCCCTTGTTACCATGCGTGTTCCGCATGAGTTCGGCCCACTCCTCTTCTCCTTCCTGAAGGTTTGACATGGGAACGCCGTTGGGCCCAGTCGCCTGGCGCAATGGCGTCTTGCCCTTCCTCATTGCACTGGCCTGCGCTGCCGTCTGTGACGAATGTTTTGTGAGATGTTGCGCTTTGGATGTCGGCGCTGCACCGGGCTTTGGGCGAGGAGGTGGCGCCGTACCGCCAGTCGACAGGCGCTTTGCCGGGCGTGATGGCCCGCTGGCTGCTGGAGGTGGCGGGGCCATGGTGCAGGTTGAACGTAGAGTTGATTCCAACTACGGTGAAGTTGTCGTCGAGCTTGTCAAGTTCAAAGATTCTGAGCAAGCGTCAGGACTTGACGGAAGCAAAATGGCAGTGGGTGGCAATAACAACTACGCCGTGGGAGACCGGGCCACGCGAGCGACTCGCACGTGATACTCGTTTGCGGATATACGGAAATGACCGAGTTTCAGATACCCTCATGCGCAGTGTAACATTTCCCCTGTTGTGCCCCTTTGTTCCCCACACACTGGCCCCTTGTCCCTGGAATTAGGGTTTTGCTCATCCCTTGAATATGGTTTACAGGCAAGAAGCCTTGCGGCGGTGTAAACGACAACAACGTAGACGTTCAGTTCCAACGGATTGCCAGCGAGGGAGAGGGCAAACGGGACCCGGGACGGCGATGACGGATGACGCGCGGCGATGCACCGACGGACACACACGCCCCGACACGATCCATCGGCGGCGGTGCAGATTGTACAGACTAAAGCTCTATCTGCACTGCTCCGCAACAGCCACCAATACGAGGGAGTGCGTAACACTACGGCATCCACGTCCCGGGTTCCCCAACCACCCCAACTGCGGCTCGACGAGACACGCAGAGTCCAGGGAGGAGTGCTCCAGCCGGGCTCGTCGACCGCGACTGTGGACGCGCGCGTGGGCATTTACGCTTACTGGACGCGCGAATACCTAGATGTACCGCGTACCGTAACCGAAACACGGCTGTGTAGTTTAACCCCCAAGCTGCCAGGGCGAGACAGGATTCCATTTACATCCCGTTGTCGCCGATCCCTCTTTAGGCGTGTGTCCCATATCCCATATCTTGCATCCATCCGTCGGCATCTCGTCTTGTTTCTTCCATCTTTACATTCTCTCTTCAGACATCAATCACTACTTACCATGGATCAGACCCCACGACAGGTCTTCCAGACCACCAACAACGTCTAGTACGTGCACACCCCATTGCCTATCACTTACACCGCCAGCGTCCTCCAGCAGCCATGGCAGCTCGTCAAGGAGCTCGGCCAAGGCGCGTACGGGTACGTGCCGGTTTTATCGGAGTGTGCCAACGGACACGTTTACTGACCCAACTCAAGGTGCGTGTCGTCCGCTCGGCACCAGCAGACTGGCGAGACGTGTGCGGTGAAGAAGGTCACCAACGTGTTCACCAAAAAGGTAGGTGCTCGCGACCGGCGAGGGCGCTGACAGCGAGATCCTCACCAAGCGATGCCTCCGTGAGCTCCGCCTGCTGCACCACTTCCGCGGCCACAAGAACATCACTTGGTGAGCTTTAAAGCCTCCGCACAGCTGACACCAGCCTCTATGACATGGACATTGTGTTCGACCCCCCCGGGTCGGGCATGTTCAACGAGGTGTACCTCTACGAGGAGTTGATGGAGGCCGACCTGCACGCTATCGTGAGCTGTTGGCAGTTGTACATTAGCTAACGACAGATTCGCTCCGGCCAGCCTCTGTCGGACGCCCACTTCCAGAGCTTCATCTACCAGACACTCTGTGGCCTCAAGGTGGGTCCTGACGCTGGCGCCGCTGACCTCCAGTACATCCACTCGGCCAACGTCCTCCACCGTGACCTCAAGCCAGGCAACCTGCTCGTCAACGCCGATTGCGAGCTGAAGATCTGTGACTTTGGTCTCGCCCGTGGCTTCCAGCCCGGCGCTGTCCAGACCGAGCAGGGGCAGGCAGGCTTCATGACTGAGTGTGAGTAGCTGCGGTACGCTCTGGAGCTGACAGCAGACGTGGCGACGCGCTGGTACCGTGCGCCCGAGATCATGCTCAGCTTTGCCAACTACGTGAGTGCTTACACCGCCGCACCCGCTGACCCTAGACTTCGAGCAGTACGTTTACACACCCGCCCCTAGCTAGACTAACCTTCAGTCGACATGTGGTCCGTTGGCTGTATCCTTGCCGAGCTGCTCGGAGGCAAGCCCATCTTCAAGGGCGAGGACTACGTCGACCAGCTTAACCGTATCCTCAACCTGCTCGGCACCCCGACCGAGGACACCCTGCGTCGCGTCGGCAGCCCCCGCGCCCAGGAGTGGGTATTAGCCCCGTGGCCCAGCTGACCCCAGCTACATCCGCTCTCTGCCCATCAAGCCGCGTGTCAAGTTTGAGCGGTTGTACCCCCAGGCCGCGCCGCTTGCCCTCGACCTGCTGGAAAAGCTGCTCTGCTTTGACCCGGCCAAGCGTATCGGCTGCAAGGAGGCCCTCGAGCACTCTTAGTGAGTTGTAGGCTTCGAGCAGAACTGACGACAGCCTGTCTGTGTGGCACGACCCCGTCGACGAGCCGGTGTGCGAAGTCCCCTTCGACTTTGGTTTCGAGCGCGAGGACTCTACGAACGGCATGCGCGACCTCATCGTCGACGAGGTGCGGTCATTCCGCAACCTCGTGCGCCAGCACGCCATGCCCGCGCAGCACAGCTCGCACGAGCTGCCACCTGCGCCGGCCGCGCCGCAGTCGTCCAACGCCGGTGTCGGCCCCGCCTTCTCCGAATCGGCAAACACCCTCGGCGACAAGGAGGAGCACCCCAACTCTGCCCTGGAGCGCCAGCTCGACCGGTAGGCGGTAAAGTGACGTGTGTGTGAGGTCGTTGTCGTTGATCACTGTGAATATTTGCGCGGATGTTATTCGGTCTAGATGCAGAACGGTGTACTTGCGGCGGCGGAGTGTGTCTTCCTCGGCCGTCTTCCTTACTACTCACACTGACATGTACATATTCTTTCTTGTTCAGTTGTCAACTTCTTGAGCGCATTCTTGATGGTCGCAGAGTTGATGGACTTTGACCTGGTCGTCGACGAGGTAAGATGCCTCATAGACACCCCAGCTGACACCAGGTGTCCCAGCGCATCCTCCTCACGACGCTCGTCGACGACACGCCGTTGGCGTGGCAAGTGCGTCATGACGGTGAGCAGGCGACATCCGACATTCTTGGCGCGGTATTGGTCCCACAACAAGCGCAAACGGCGCCAGCGGCGCAAGGCGACCACGTCGTAAACTTGACAGATACCTCAGCGGGCGAGATTGAGGTAGAATGGATAAAGACGCCAGCGGCAGCGGCGGCGGTGAAGGCGCCTGCGATAGCTCCAACAGCTCCAGTCCCGCTCCGCCAGAGGTTCACGCCCGCCGGCGGTCGTCTTCCCCGGTCATCCGGCGCGCGTCGCCTCCTGGTATTTCACTTTCCCGACGACGTCCGCGCGCTGGACCTCCAAGCCGAGCTCGAACGGCGGTTTGGGCCGGTGGAGAGCCTCGCTCTTGACAACGGCGTGGCGGACGTGCGATTCAAGCACGCCGACGCAGTGTGGGCTAGTAATGCCCGTGAGCTCCACGGCCTCTTCGTTAACCTGACACCAGTGCGCAACGACGCGTTCGACGGGCGTGCGTGGACTACTCAAGGGTGGTGCGAGCTGACCACAGACCCGCTGTTCGCCTACGCCATCCCGCCTCGGACAGACGACGCGGCGACGACGCGTAAACGCCCGCGCAGTGGAACGCCTGAACCTTCACGCGCCGTGCCCCGCCCTCGAGCACCGGCACCACGCGGCAGTCTACTGGCCAGCCCCATGGTACCGCCCCGCACCTCGCCCACGCGGCGCTGGCGCACACCCTCCCAATCGGCCGCAAGGGAAATGAAGGAGTGCCTACGGCGTTCCCGGCGTGCCCTCGAGTCATTGGAGCGCGCAGCGCGCGTCGCGCGTTCCGCTGCTGGGCGGGCGTCGATTGATACTTGCGCTCGAGGTGGTGCCGCAGCTTACCGTGATCGCGACGCGCCAGAAGAAGAGTACACGCCTCTGCGCCCACCCCCGTCCCAGCCGCAAGATTCACTGAAACTGAGATACCTGACATAGCTCGTTCGCTTGACATGTACGAAACGTCTGAATGTGTTTAGCCTCGCGCGAGTGTGAGAGGCGTGAGGATGCAACGAATGTGGGGACCAGCACACAGCTCAGAGGTGACCGCCGATCCCCAGTGCACGAGTCGCGTCAACCGTGTCTCACATGCACATCCTGCCTTCTTCTTCGTTTTCCCTCGGCCCTCCCCTTATCCTTCCATTCACTCTTCTTCTTTACAGCGACACCCATGGGCACCATTGAGCCCGCCGAAGGCGCCACGCCGTGAGTTCGCGAGCGAGACATTTGCTCAGGCCACACTGCAATGGTGTTGCCGGCTGTTCCCTTGTCCACCCGGCGCTGCTGACCGCAGAACGGGCCTCGCCTCGCCCGCAGGCTGGTCACGCCGAGCCTGGCGACCCGCGGACGCGGCTGGGCCATCTAGTCTGGACCCCAACCCTCCCGAACCAGACACGTCCCCGTCGCGCATACCCCCTCCGCCGTCCCTGTCGCCGTCGGGCAGTCTAGGCGCAAAGAGTGACGACTCTCGCGCGGCATCACTTGTCCCGAGCCCCACTGCGTCGCGCGCCTGGCGCGAGGGCTCCGTAGCCTCTATTGCGTCGGCGGTTTCCGCCAAGTCGGCAGTCTCCAGCACGACGACCTCGGCCGTGTCTACGGCCGGGGGCAGGTAAGCACAGGATACAGGGTCACGCCTGACTCCAGCCACGAGGCGGACGCTGCGCCCCTCGAACTGATCGACCTCACGATCGACTCGGGCACGGAGACTGACGACGACGCGCCGATCTGGATCAAGACGGAGCGTAGGAGCCGCTCACCGACGTGCTCGCCTACACCCTCCGTACCCCCCGATGACGCGGACGTGTGGCGCTCCTCAGGCGCCACTGTCACTGAGGCGTCTATCTCTCTCGCCTCGGACCGGGGCACGCGCTCTGAAACGTTCGCGTCGAACGCCGTCGGTACCCGTTCTCCCGAAACGAGGGACGCCGTTGATGTCGCTCGTCCAAGTTTAATGGTTCCTCGATCGCGGTCGGTATCTGTGGCGTCCTCAGTCTCGTCTGTCGCGTCATCCGTTGCGTCGTCTGTCGCCTCGTCTGTGGTCTCGTCCGTGGCCTCATCTTGTGCGTCTCGCAAGTCCCGCAAATCCTCCCGCGCGTCCACTGCGTCCATTACAAAGGCTGAAAAGGCCGCGATAAAAAAGACGAAGAGCGCCCGCAAGCGCGCTAAGAAAGAAGCGGCCCGGGCAGCAGCGCAGGCGGTCAACAACGGCGGCCAGGGCGAGAACGACGCCGAGCCCTCGACGAGCACGCCGCAAGTGCCGGCGGCGGCGCACTTCCGCGCCACGCCGTTTCTGACGTACCGCGATAACCGCGACGACACGCCCATGGAGATGTCGCCGTTCGTCGCGTCGTCCGTCCCGTCTCCTTACGTACCCACGCCGTCGCCTTCCACGCCAGAGCGTGGCGCCTCAACGCGTGCTCCAAGTCACATTCGCTTTTCCGAGCAGGACGAGGCTACCCCCGTTGCGCGCCGCGCTCCCGTCCGCGTCCTCAGTCCCAGCGCGTACGACGTCAGCATGGCTAGCCCGGGCACGACGCCGCAGCGCGGTACCCCGCGCGGTGCTACTCCCCGCGCGGCGGTGCGTGTCCTCCCTTCCTCTTCACAGCACAGAGACCCACCTCCGCACATGGCCTATGCGGCCCCGGCCGCTCGCCCACCTCCGCTTTTGCTCGACCAGTACCGCCCCGCCCATAGCATTGCCCCACCGCGCCCACCGTCGCCGCGCAGCATACTACACAACCGTCTCGACCTCCTGTCAGTCAACGTCGCCGGGCGGCCGGTACCCGTCGAGTTTACGCCGCAAACCGACAGCGTCGTGCGTACGCCCGCGGCGACAGACTACTACATGCACCGCGACCTAGACCAGCGCCTGACAGACCGGTTCCGGCCCAACGTCCTTCCCCGCGCTGAACGTACAGCCGTGATTGGGCCCCTACCCGCCGATGTGGGGCCTCACGGCCTCGTCGCCCTCCTCCTGCGCCGTGTAGGCGCTATCGAGCGTATCCGCATGCACGGCGACGTCGCTGAAGTCGTGTTTGAAGCTGCCCGCGCGGAATTCGCACGCCGCATTCGTGCGTCCCAGCAGGGCTTTGAGCTGATGCCAGTACACAACCTTGTCGTCGACGGCCGCTGGCGCCTCTCCGTCGTCATCGTCCCCGCTATCGCTGAGGCAGCTGTCGCCGATCCGTACCGCCGCAAAATGCTGCGTATGCGCGAAGAGCGCCGCGCGAGTCGTAAATAGCTTTAGCAGTTCCACCTTCCGCTCGTCAAGTATTCCACAGTGATTCCCTGTGATACATGATCATACCAACGCCGATTTCCTGTTAAGATACCCTGTGTATGTAGCTCAGCACTTCGGAACCCAACCACACTCTTTACGCATTGTTTGTAGTCCCATGCATAGGTCGCCTGTCGAGGTTCCAGAACGCGATGGTGTGGCGTCCGTCAAGCTTGAGCCACTGGCGTGTCGACCAGACGTTGACGAGAACATCTCGTCTTGTTAGAAGTAGACCACAGTGCTTCCCCGACAGCACCTCTGTGTGGGTCAAGGGTCAAGTGTCATCAGTCTCACAACACGCACACCCCTCGCCTCTAACAACAAGAATGCATGCCAATGCCGTTCCATACCCCGTGCCCCTAGCCGCGCCTAGGCGCCCTCGCCGCCACTCTCGTTAGTGAAGTCGATGTGCTTCTGGATATCCGCCTGTGAGACGGTGGGGCGGTTAATCTGGATGGAGCGCTCAAAGTCGCGTACGCCGAGCAGGGGTTCCTGTAGCTCTTCGCTGTTGACGTCGGTCCACGTCTTCTCAATGGCGCCGGGCGCGCCGGGCGAGCACGGCGTAAGGCGCTTGACCATTTCGCCGTCCTTCTCCACCTCAATCTCGCGGAAGTGCGTCGCCGCCAATACCTTGCGGACCGGCTGCATGAGCGCGTCACGCACAATCACTGCAATGTCGCTGCCGCTGTACCCCTCCGTCATGCTCGCGAGGTGCTTGAAGTCCGCGGGCGTCAGGCCGTGCGGAGTCGAGCCCACGTTCAGCTCAAACATCTTGCGACGCGCGTCGTGGTCCGGAAGAGGGATGTAGATGCGCTTCTCAAACCTGCCGTTAGCCAAAGACGACAGCGCGGGTAATTCGGGCGGGCGAGGCTGGCAAAGCTTCCGTCAAACCTGCAGGACAAGCATCACGCATGCCTGATAGAGAAAATAACTGCGCGAGATCGCCCGCGGCCCCCCGCACACTCACCGTCGCTTGATGGCGGGATCCAACTGCCATGGGATGTTGGTCGCGCCAAGCACCAGCACGCCCGTGTCGTCGTTACCAACACCGTTAATCTGCACGAGGAACTCGGTCTTGATACGCCGCGACGCCTCCGACTCGCCCTCGCCACGCGTACCCGTCAACGAGTCGATCTCGTCAATGAAGATGATGGCCGGCTTGTTCTCGCGCGCCATCTGGAACAGCTGCTTGACCAGGCTGGCATTAGCCCTGTTACGACCAAGGACTCACCGTTCCGACTCGCCCATCCACTTGGACACGAGGTCCGAACTGGACACGGAGAAGAATGTGCTCTTTGCCTCGGTGGCGACGGCCTTGGCAAGGAAGGATTTACCAGTTCCAGGCGGCCCGTACAGGAGGATGCCGCGCCAGGGCGTGCGCTTGCCGGTGAAGAGCTGGGGGAACTTGATGGGCAGAATGACGGCCTCCTTGAGCGCCTCCTTGGCCTGCTGCAGACCCGCGACGTCGTCCCACGCAACGTTAGGCGACTCGGACAAGATAGCGCCTTGCAATCCCTGCCGCAGCTTCTTGATCTCCGGGTCGTCCTCGTCCTTGCCTGTGCTTGGCCCGCCGGCCTCGCTGCCGCCCCCGCCCGCCGCTCCAACCTTGGCTCGCGATCGTTTCTCCTCGCTCTTCGCAATGTGCTCCTTGAGCTTTTCCGCCCGGTCCAAGTACTCGGTAAACTTGTTGCGTATGAGCTCCTTGAGCTTATCGTTCTTCTCGTCTGCCGTCAGCGTTGTTCAGGCGGGCACACCGCGCACGGACGCGCAGCGCCGTGTCGCCGTCGCCCAGCACCACTGCGCCGTTCCCAGTACGCACACTTCATCGCCTGTTGTCAGCTAACCTCTCAGTTTCTAGCTCACCATCATGAAGTAGTCGAGAGAGTCCTGGTAGAGCTTGTAGGCCTCCTGCGTGTCAGCGGTGCCTGTTCTTGTTGACGCACGACATAGTTCTGTTTGACATCCTCGTCGATGGCCTTTTGGACAATGCTGATTGCTTTCTGCCGTCAGCTACAGAAAGTTCAAGGGAGCTCACGTCCAAGAAGTTGGAGTTGCTCATGGTTGTGAGCGCTGCCAGTTGCTGTGGAGTGTCACAAGCAAAGACGCTGTTGACACCAACAGGGACACTGACGTCCTGGCGTAAGTCGCCCGGCACGGTCGTCAGCACGGACGATTTGATTCCGTCCCGATCGGCCCTCTCCGCCGACCGTACCGTTAACGACCTCCTCCACTCTGATCCTGCTTTTGTATCTTGTCCATCCATCCATCACACGCACGACGCAACCATGGCCAGTGCATCGGGGTACAATTACCACCGCTTTGCGCGTGCAGTCCTGAAGAAGGCGCGTAAATGGGAACCGAGCTTGAGTATTCAGCTGTACCCGACCTACTGGCGCTTCGAGAACTCTGTAAGTCGCGCCGCGCGCTATCTCGCCTTACGACCGCGTCGTTCCTGGCTGACACCACACCCAGGAAATCAACTTTCTCTACGATGGACCAATGAAGCCTTTCCTTCTTGCGCTCCGCGCGCAGGTGATTCCCGCGGCGCTCATTCCGTTTCTCTACGATATCCGACCACCAGTGTCGTTTGTCGACGGATGTCTAGTGGTCGAATTACAAGATCATCGAACAGTACCAGAAGTTCGAAGTCGAATCGTGATGCGGCCTGCGCCAGAAACGCTGCCGCTCACAATCGACATTATGCTGGAACGGCGGCACGAGACGTGGGACGAGAAGATGACGCTCGAGCTCGAGTCGCGCATCATGGTGAGCTCTCGAGGCGACGCTTAAGCTGACGACAGGCGGCAACGTCGGCGCCATTGTACCTCGGCACATCGCCGCTGGCCGTGCGCAACGCCGCACTGTCTTTAGCGCTTACTGCGCCGGCGGGGAGAAACACTGGAGCGGACGGCGCGGTGCGCACGACGCAGGCACCGGGCGAGGAAGAAGACAGCGAACAGGAAACCATCCGCAAGCTCCTCAGTACAGGCAGTCAGCGCGCCGCGTTCCAGCCCAACTGGTCGGTTTTGCGTCTCATGGAGCGCATCAAGGCGCACACGAAACAAAAGGAGGCGGACGCGGCCGCGCGCGCCGCCGGGCAGTCGGGCGGATCGGGCGGCGGCGGTACAGGGGGTAGCGGGAGTAACGCCAAGAGCGGCGAGGGCAGCGAGAAGAAGAAGGTCAAGAAGAAGCGGCCGGCAGAGGCCGAGCCCGAAGAGCCGAAGAAGCCTGCCAAGAAGAAGAAGACGACGGCGGCGGCCAAAGATAAAGATAAAGAGAACGAGAAGGACAAGGATTCCAAGGAGACGCCCAAGAAGGGCAAGGCGAAGGACAAGGATAAGGATAAGGACGCCGACAAGGAGAAAGACAAGGAAGGCGACAAGGACAAGCCCGCCGCCAAAGCCAAGGCGAAGCCGAAACCCAAGCCCAAAGACGACGCAAAGGGCAAGGACGATGCCAAAAAGGACGACGCAAAGGGCAAAGGCGATGCCAAGGCCAAGGACGACGACAAGGCAGAAGAGAAGAAGAAGCCTGTCACGAAGAAGAAGAAGAAGCCCGCCGCGACCGAGAAGAAGGACGACAAGTAGGGCGGTCACTGATGTTTAGAGGGCGCGCGACACTGCATGTGGCGCATATTGTTGTATAGACTGTATAATCATCATTGCATGGGTGGATCATTCGTCTCGGGGCAAGGTGGCACAGGATGGCACAAGACCAGTCCAGAGATGTTTTCAACTGCGCGACTGTCTGTTCCGCTGACAACTTTGCCATTTGCCATGGTATTAACAAGACGTATCCATATGCTACAGGTACAACCAAGACGCCCAACCCTCCTGCTACTCCGCGACCGTGGGTACAGTGAGCAGCTGTGACTTGCTGCCCGACCTGCTCCCCACCCTGCTTCCGCCCGACGGTGGCTGGTGTTGCTGCTGCGTTGGCGGTGGCGTGTGCAGTGCCTCCTCGAGCCGCTGCCTTTTAAGCGGGACCAAGTGGCGCACTAACCCGACGACCTTGTCGACAGCGTCCGCGTCGACGTCGGTAGGCTCGGCGCGTGCGTACTTTGCACGCGCGACAATTTCGACGTAGCTCGCCACGAGCACTGCCAAGGGATCTGGCTGGTCGCCGGGAGATAATCGTTGCGCGGCGAGTGTCAGGGCGTTGAGCGAGGACGGCGGATGTGGTTCGTCACCGAACAGTATACGTCCTGACGTCGTCAGTACGGCCCCGGGCGCGGCGCAAAGGGCGGCAGACTTACGCATCTCAGGCAAGGTGTCGAGGATGTGCTGGCGGAACGCTATACCCTCCCACTTTGTACCTGGGCTGCCCCAGCCCTCGTGCTTGTCCGCTGTCGCTTGGGAAAGGTACGCAATCACCGCTGAGCGCGAGTACTCTGTCGCGATGTGGTTTGCGACTTTCTGTCAATTAGCATGTGGGGCGGGTGTGGCGAGGGGGCAAACACGAGGCGGTGTGATGGCGATAAGGCCGCCGGGTTGACGATACACACCATCGCCCCGTGTGTTGCCCACGTACGTACCTTTGGCAAGTCAACCTTCTTTGTCGGGACGTAGGGTTTGGGCATTGTACGCAGTGTGCGTTTGACGCTGAGCACGCGCGACCAGATATGCGACACTGAAATGACGCCCTGTGTGTCAGTGTCGTCTGGTGATGGTACGCACGATGGCGGCATACGCTGCGACGAGGGCAAACATGTTCCATCGTCGCTGGTGGTCGGTGCGCCATGCTTGCTCGCCGAGACCCCATGCGGATCCCACGAGCAGCGCGGCGAGTAAGATTAAGAAGACCGAGAACGAGGTGTGGTACAGCGCCGAATGGACGCGCTGCCGCCGGATGGCCATGGTGGTGGCTGGTTCGGCGGGCGCGGTCGCGGCGGCGACTGCGGCACCTCGGTCGTGATGAAGAGAGCGGTGGTGGGAGGCCAAGCAACGAGAAGCAATGTGTGAACGGAAGAGCGGGGGGTGCTGTCACGACGTCCTGTTCGAGGGCGGTCGAGGCCGCAAAGAAGCTGCAACCGAGACTGCGGGGAGCGATCGCCAGGGGAGAGGCTTGTTTGTTATGCTCATTAGCCTCGGGATCAAATTGTGTCCTCTGTGGTAATATCCTAATGTTGTTTCTGCAATACAAATGGTAATGCCCTTTTAGGAGGTTCCTGCGGATCACAACAAGATCGGGCGCGGTGGAGGTCATCCACCGGAATGGTTGCATGTGGTTGACGCGGGATGACTGGACTGCATTCCCAGCGATCTCAGCGAGCACATATAAACGGGCGCGACAGCGTTTCCCCATCGCTTCAGCGCTTTCTCTCGCACTTGCTCTCATTACATCCGTACGACTCTCGTCGTCCAGTCCCCAGCCTTGATTATCTTCACACCGTAAGCTAGTCCTCAAATTCCAGCTGACAACAGAACATGGGCATGATTGACCACACATCGATCGGCGTGTCCGACTACGCCAAGTCCAAGGCCTTCTACGAGGCCGTTCTCCCGTCCATCGGCGCCAAGCTCATCATGGAGCCGCACGGCAACGTCGGCGGCTTTGGTCGTCCGCCCGCGCCCGATTTCTGGATCGGCACCTGCCCTGCGGGTAACCCCGGCACGCAGCACGTCGCGTTCACGTGTGACTCGAAAGACCAGGTCGACGCGTTCTACGACGCCGCTATCAAAGCGGGCGCCAAGGATAATGGCAAGCCCGGCATGCGCCCCCAGTACCACCCCAACTATTATGGCGCGTTCGTCCTCGACCCCGACGGGCACAACATTGAAGCTGTCTTCCACGGCGCGACGTGATATTCCTCGGCAGTATTTGCGTCCGGATTAGTTGACTTTGGGGAGTTGCAAGTGTAGTCTTTCGGTCTTTTGCGAATAGTAGGATGCAGTGTTTCATACCCAGCAGCGAATAGCACTTCACCGAGTAGCACTTCACACACGTCCGAGATCTCAACCTGGCTTGGCGTCTGAACACGCCCAAGATCGCACACACCATCTCGGCTCCGTCAAAGAAGCCAGACAACGGCAGAGGTATGTTCCCACGTCGCAAAGCCGCAGCCGATTTTCGTTTGCATGCCCCCACAGCAACGACCTCGTTAAGCTCATAAAGCTCAGCAACGCAAGCCAATACATTCTCAATAACAGAAACTGCTGGCTGTCAGTCATGTGAAGAAGCACGCCAGCTCACCTTCCGAATACCATTGCACTTTGAATTACTCCTGCGCTCTAGTCCCCTTCATCATGAAGGCGCGCTTACGTTCCTCGTCGCAGTCGAGATCCTCGCAGAGCACGGGATCGTCCTCGCGGCAGACGGGGTGCGGCGCGATAGTGCCGTCAGCGCGGCACATGCCATGCATCCGGCGCACCTCGGCGTCGCTCTGCGGAGCCATGGGACCGGGGAAGTGCTCGTCGACGTCGTCCTTGGGCTCCATTGTAGATGTTGTTGTTGCTTTTCGAAGCGTGCGCGTAGAGTGTGCGGTGTGCGGTGTGTAATTTGTGGTGCTGTGATGCGCGTGAGAAGGCGTATAGTCAGTGGCAAGCTCGCGGTCTGGACTCGTCCTTATATCTGTCATCAGTAGCTCGGCTACGTCGACGTCCCCGATCCACTGTCGCTGTCGGTAGGACCAGACAAATCGGGTCGGGTTGTGCACCTGACATCGGAGATTGCGGAATGTCGTTGATGAAATGCTTCGTTGATCTTGCGCCGTCGGGGTTCCTGGCGCCACTTGATCCGAGAGTTCGAGAACCACACGTACCACACACCGATAGTTCTCGCCATCGCGCCTCCACTCGGGTGACGAACAGGTCACCCCAACACAACCTCTGTCAGTCCCGCCGCGCAAAGGCACGCGCCCTCGGCGTCGGCGCCGCTGCAGACACACGCGGAGGTGTGATGCCCATGCATGCCGATGTCTATGCCGTCGTCTGATACAAACCCACAACCGCCTCACGCACTCTTGCCCTCCTGCTGCCCCTCCTTGGGCGCGCCTGTTGGGATGGGGCCGGCGTCGGCGCCAGGTGCGGCGCCAGGTGCGGCGCCAGAGGCAGCGCCGGGCGCAGCGCCCTCGGACGAGCCGGGGGGTGCGGCGGAGAACGTCGTTCCCTCGGCAGCAACGCCCTCGGGTGCGTCCCGAGGCGGCTCGGGCGCCTCGGCAGCAGCAGCGGCACCTCCCTCCGCGGCAGCGGCAGCTGCATCCCCCTCGGCGGCCGCGCCCTCGGCCGGCACGCCGTCTGTCCGCTCCGCCTTGATACGCTCCAAAGCGCGGAACACCTTGCTCTGCAGGTAGTGCGAGTGGGTCGGCCCCTTGGTCTTGGAGCGCTGCCGGGCGTTCTGAGGCGTGGGCTGTGCGCCGGGCTTCTCCTTTGGTGGCTCGGGCGGGCCGTTCGCCTTGAAGATGCGCTCGTAGTTCTGCCATCAGTCTAGCCCTATGATGCTGCGGGCTTCGTCGCCGCGCCTGCCCGGTCCAGGCGCTAACGGCGCATCCCGCCATCAATCCCCAACTCACGCTCAGAATGGCCTCCATCTTGTCGTCCTTCTTGACGTTCAAGATGAGGTACGCCTCGTCGAGGGACATGTTCATCTCGCTCGTCAACGACTTGGAGCCGCCAGAACCGCGGGGTCCGCGCGTGTCCTGCTGCGCGTCGGGCTTATGCCGCGCGTCTGTCGTCAGCTCAAAGCCAAAATTACGAGCTGAGTAGTGGGCGAGGCATAGGGTCCACCGTTGCACATGCACACGTTGGTTGAGATGTAACATGACTGCCAGCGCCTCGGCGCGCCTCTCGAACCCAATGTATACCACCCGCTACCCTCACTCACTCATGGCGGCCTGGCGGCCGGCAGCAGCAGTAGCCTTGCCGAAGATCCGGATCGAGTCGACGACAAGCTGCGCGATAGCCCTGGGTGCGGACTGAGGCGTCAGCAAAAGCTAAACACACGAGGTACTCACCATGCTGGGCAAGAATACACGCGGGGGGTAGCGTGGGGACGGCGGAGGGGTGTAGGGAGAAGCACTTGCTAGCGTCCGCTGGTGTACTTGGGTATGTACACTCCGGTTGTGGTGTCGAGCACGAGTGTTGTGGTGGTCAAGGACGTTCCGAAGTCTGTTCTGACTTTTGACAGAGTTGGGCGGCAAACTCGGGCAAAAGTCACCCAGCGGAGGCTCCAACCGAGCAAAACCCACTGCCACCCACGGAGTTTCGGCGGATTGACTCCGAGGATCTGGGGCACCACACCACTTGCAGCCACGTGAAGGTATTAGAAACAGCTCATTAACCTGTCTCTATTCCTCACTCCTAATGGCATGTGTTTGTTTACAAGTTGACGTCAACTGTGAGGAGATTGTTGACATCTTGCAACTTTCAACGGCCTCATGCTTGCCCAACGCCCATGACGAACGCCCATGACCTTCAGCAGCCACTTCCCAGAATGGAGCGGCGACGTCTGGACACACCTTGATCACTGTGACGATTTGACCGAATGGGCCGAGACGCCGTCGGAACGAGAAGCATTCGAGCAGGCCGTCGCCGACGAGATCAGGAACAAGTTCGCGTCGCCTCGAGGTCCTCCCCTCGCGTCGTCGTCTCCGCGACCAGCCTCAGCGCCAGTACTTATCGATGCTACACCATTACCAGGCTCCTCGCCGCCACGGTCTTCACCGACGCCTGGGCCATCACGCACTGTCTCAACCCCGACTAGAACCACCATATCGAACTTGACCGCGCCATATGTCGCAACACCTTCCCTCACGGCGCCCTTACCCGACCCACCACGTCTTCCTCTTCCCAATGTGCTCAACACACCCGACAATGTACCTACGCCCCAAACGCCCGGCGACATCAGCATCGGTCGCGGGCGGCGTGACGACCCAGCCACACCTGTACCCCTCGGCACCGCCGCTCTCGACAAGCTCAAGGGCAAGAAGGAGTTCCAGAAACTCACTGCGCACTTTACCACCATGAACCAGGCGCTCCAGGCTGTTCAGCCGGCCAGCGCGCGAGGCCGCGGTCGAGGACGAGGGCGAGGAGCGAGCCTCGGTATGCGCGGCCGCGGAACGACATTGATCGGCGGTCAAGTGTTCAAGGGCCTCAGGTTCTGCATCCCCCACGATCCCAAGAGCAAGAACCGCGGAGAGATTGTGAGCTCCGCTATCCTCGGTCTCAGCTGACGTCAGATTGTGCAGCACGGGGGCCAAGTTGTTCTGCATCCTGACACGGCTATCACCCACGTTATTGAGGACTCGGGCCAGTCTGCGTCAACACTTGCCCAACGCCTCGGCCTGCAGGCCCTCTCTGACCTCCCAGAAGGCACCGTTTGTGTCAAGTGGGGCTGGGTGGTCGCATGCAAGATGAGCGTGAGGTCTATTAAAGACTGTCAAGCTGACGCCAGGGCAAAATTCTTGACACCACTCAGTGGCTGAGCTTCCCGCCAACCACATTCACCCGCACGGCGTCCTCGAGGTCAAGTCGCATGGCGGACATTACAGACCAGTTCCGCTCGGGATCTAGAGCCATCCGGCGGTGAGCTACTCGGTTTGCGTCGCAAGCTGACATTAGAAAACGAGATCACACACCATCAGACTCTGAGACGGAGTCTTCGGAAGGTCCCCAGCGACGTATGACCAACGCGCAACGGATTATTGCCGGCTTTCAAGTCGGTGGCTTGCCGCCACGCCCCATGCCGAGGTCGCCAGGTAGTAGCGCCTTACGCCCTGTCAAAACTGCGCCCGCCCGCACGACGCCAGCTGCAGCACATGAGGCAGATGCAGACCGCATCGCGACGCGACACGACCTTCCTGGTGGTCCTGGCTGGATTGAGGCACACGGGAGCGAGCAGGATGGTTTGGACTTGCTCATCGACGGTATCAAGGAGGGCAGATATACGGATGAGGTAGGTAGAGGGTGAGGCACGTGCTGACGGCAGGTTTCCGACTCGGGGAGTGACGATGATGTGAGATTCGATATGCGCAGGAAAGCTCACGCCAGATGGGCAACCCCAGCCCAATGGCCGATCGCTTCCAGTGCGGGAAGAAGAACGAAGGTGCACGTCGGCAAGGGCCTAACGAGTGGCTCGCCGTCGAGTTTGACAAGCTACACGACCTCTATGAAGGCGTGCAGGGCAAGAATGACTTTGCCATCCGTGGATATCAGAAGGGTGAGCTGAACGTTGGCACGGCCATAGCTGACTTCAGCTGCCGGAATTCTGCGACGTGCGCTCTTTCACTTGGCCAAAGCAGAGCTGACGACCAGGCACTGAATATCCGATCAAGAGCGGCGCGCACGCGCGCGAGAACTTGCGCTTCATCGGAGAGAACCTTGCGGCTAGGGTCAGTTGCAACATGGAAGCCTCCTAGCTGACCCCCAGATTGACGAGTTTATCAGCGGAGCTCCCGGCCGTGCCTTCTACGAGGACACGCCCGAGGCGAGGACCGTCGCCATGTTCAAGGACATATATGGTGTTGGTGAGCTATCTCGCACAGGTGAATGAGCTGACAACAGGCAAGAACTTTGCTAATGTGCTTTACAGACGTGGCGCCCGCTCCATCGACGACCTGAAGACTAAGGATTTTGGCTTGACTGCTGGACAGAAGGTGAGCTCATAAGTGCTTATGAGATTTCAGCTCAACCCAGCTCGGAGTAGAACTCTATGATGACCTGATATCACGCATCCCGCGTGACGAGTGCCGCCAGCTGTTCGAGTCAATCCGCGACGCGGCGCACGATCTCGACCCCAAGCTCTGGATCGAGATCATGGGGAGCTATAGGCGCGGACAGGCGGATTCAGGCGACGTTGACATTCTCATTACGCGCGACACGTCTGACGGCATCACGCATGCGGGCGTACTCAAGAGGCTCATTCATTCGCTACATCAAAAGGGCGTCATCACACACGACGTGAGCTATCGTCGTTGGTCCTGAAGCTGACAGCAGCTGTCAACGCCGCACGATTACTACGGTCTAGAGGCGAAGTGGATGGGTGTGGGGCGCGTGGCGCCGACAGCAAAGTACCGCCGCATCGACATCCTCACTATCCCGTTTGACCAGTGGGGCGCAGCCCTGATCTACTTTACCGGCAACGAGGTGGTGCGTCAGCTGAACATTTGGTCCCTCAGCTGACGACAGTTTAATCGAAGTCTGCGCCTTTATGCGCGCAAGAAGGGATACTCGCTCAACCAGCGTGGATTGTACCGAGGCATTATCCGTGATCGCAAGGGCATAAAGATGACCGAGGGTGAGCTCAGGAGTGTGCTCATGAGCTTACGTGCAGGCGAAATTGTTGCTTCTCGAACCGAACAGGAGATCTTCGATGTCCTTGGAATCAGGTGGCGTCCGCCACATCACCGTCGGCCGTGAACAGCTTAGCCAATGCTGCTGGAGGTGCGTGGAGAGAAGGGCAGGAGATGAACCGACACTCGACCATTTGTGCATATTGTAGCCATAGTTGTACCATGTTGCATGCCATACTACTTGTTGTGTTCGAGGTTGGATGAAACAAACGACCGACTAGACGGACCAACTCCCGCCGGCGCCATCACCCGGGCACTGTGACGTTCTGTTTCGTCCTAGAACAACCTCCCATCAGTTTGTCGCAGTGCCACTTGAATGGCTTCTGCTCACAGATGAGTGTCACTGGGCTGATAGGTAGAGTGATCCTGCATCAAACATCGATTAACGCGCACGGTACCGCTTCCGGTGAGCCCCACGCGACTGATTTCTTTGTGCGATGTGGAGTTTCCGCCGGTCCAAATAGCGCGGCGGAGTGGCAGAGTGAGAAAGTGACCGAAGAGTGAGAAGGATGGAGGTATGGAGAGTGGGGAATGCGTAGAATGGTAACAGGACGGGATGGAAGTTTGCGTCGTGCTGCTGGGGTGCTTGTGCGTGACCAAACAACGCGCTGCCGGGACCTGCCCTGGTTCGTCCTTAGTCGGCTGTCCTCGTGTCGGCGTGAAGTAGAGGAGACGCAGATGAAGAGAAAAATGTCGTAACGAAGATGAAAGGTAGTGAAGTGGATTGGATGAGAAAAGAAGTCAAAGGATGATGTGGAGTGGTGTGGGTAAAAGGTGGTCGCGACACGTCAACCACCGCCGACAGGCGTCCATCCATCCATCCAACAGCGCCGTACCCGTTACGAGAATTGCTCTCAAAATGCTGTACAGGGCACTGGAGCTAGTGAAAAATGCAGCAAAGATGCATTGATAGTACAAGACCGCATTGGGTCAACTTGGCGCGACGACAGTGGTGACAGACGCCATGGCGCTGAGCTAAGAGATTTGATGCAGATAGACGTGTCGAGGCCTCTTCCCAGCCCACCGCCGTGCAGGATGCTCAGACATAATGGTAAAAATAGTGAGATGGCGTGAGTTGGCCGGGAGAGGTGGTGAGGAGGCCCGGGTTGATGGCGAGGGAGGTGGAAGTGGTATCGACGGCTAGGACAATAATGACCCCGGTGTGTCTTGGGTTAATGGCGGCTGGGTAATACCATTATGGTGGCTGTGGATAGCCCATGTAAATACAACGGACCATGTGTAAGACCCGTGGAGCGTGCTAGGACGCTACGGTGATGCTGGGGGGAGGGGAGTGGTTCATATACCGACAGAAAACCCCAAGTTTCGCCAGCAAGAGGGCTCAAGGTTGTCACGACGACTTCTGAACAATGACCGTCCCATCCACGGACGGTCAGAGTTCGATTCGTCGTGACGACCTTGGGATTTCTTGCACCCGACTGGCGGACCGCCTCGCTTTGCTGCGGGGGGCGCCGGGCGGGGTCTCCACGAGCAGCACCTCCGCCTGGCGCCCCGGGCCTTGGGACCCCCACCGAGGGTGTCTTCAGGCCCTCCCCTCTCTCCTCCCCCTTCAAGATGGTCTCAAGACCTGGATCCTAATAAAGTAAGTCCCTCCAACCAACTGGCCAACTAACAAATACTAACCAACTAACCCCACTAACGAGGAGGCCTCCTCTTTTTGCCACTCGTCATAGGCGCTACCGGTCCGGCATTCCATTAAGTGATCAGGATTAGCCGGATTAGGACTTGACGCGTCTGTCCACCACGCGTGATTGCGCGTCACTTGTCGCAGCTTGTCGGTACGCCCCACATGACATGTCAACGTCGCCCAATGTCGCGGTCATTGTTCAAGAATTCTGTACCCACTCACCTCGCCGAATTGCACCTACGCCTATAAATACGGTGAGGCATTATTAAAGGCAACCACTTGCACGGCGCGTTGTAGGTGAGTGGTTGACTCGGTGAGAGCGCCGTCACACAGGTCGTGGGTGGCCAACTTGTCAATTGTCGAGGTCGTTGTGGGAAAGTCAAGGCTTAAGGGGAATGAAACCCGTGCATTGATGCAGCCTTTATCAGACATGTCCAGGCAAGCCTTCTCTTTCCGCAGGGCAGGGTGGTCAAGTCCAGTGGGTTATGACTCGAGTACAGTCATCACATCACTCATCATCATCGACGAGCCGTCAGTCCACGCATCCCCGAGCCGTGCTGCCCGTGAGTCCACTCGTCCACTCATCCACGCTCATCAGAATGTTGCAGCTGACGTACTGCCACGTCAGACGCCATCCGCTTCACTGCGGCTAAATGTCCTAGCCCCTTCACACTCACCTTTGAGCTGAAGAACACAGGAGCGACACACAGTGCACACGCGGCACACGTCAATCACGACGCGACTGCCGTGTACACTTGTCAACCATGCCAAGCATGAGGTGTGCAATACGCGCAACTTGTCCATTGGTCGCGTCATGTCGACTGTCCCAAGGACGATGCCCATGGATATCCACTCAGCAGCTGTCAACCGCAGCCGGATGGGCTGGCGTGCTGACAACAGCAGCGCAATGGAGAGCAGCGCACTGTTTTGTACAGTCAGGGCATCAACAACTTACAACAGCGATGGGCGAAGGGGTCGTTGGATGGTCCACCTTGTGTATCGCAGGAGGAGCTACTGCGATGCATGTATGTGCTATCAGTACAACAAAGCGTTTACATCGATCAGGAGCGTCAGAGATGGTTTCGCAATTCAACAGCCAGTAAAATGTTGTACCGTTGAGCAATCGGTCGCTGCGCCCTGCCTCGTCATCGTCGCTCTACTCTTCGTCGCTGCTCTCCTCGCTGCTCGAGTCGTGCGCGACCTGTCGGCGGTTAGGGTTGTCCGGCAACGAGCAGTCGCTGTCACCGTCCGCGTCGTCGGGTGGTGGGGCCAAAGCCTGTTCGGCGGCCACTGCATCGTCAAACGCTTTTGGCCTGAAGTCAGCGGGCAGTCATAGGGGCTTCGGGCCACTGAAGGGCTGGTTGGGGAACAGGTCCCAGCGACAACAGTGCTGTTGTTCACCAGGCTCGGCCAACTGGCACATCCGACTCACCACTCGCCTGAGCGCCGCCAAGCCTTGACTTCTCCGCCTGTTACGACGTGTACTATCTCGCCGGCGATGCGGTCGTCCGTCTCCGATGCAGGGTAGAGCTTGACGAACGCGAAAGAGCCTAAGATTAGCGCTGCGATATTGAAGGTGCGAGTGGACCGAGCGTTGGTGTCATGGATGTGAAGAAGACGCCGGCTCACGCTCCCACTTGCGCACCAGACGGCGCCGCCTGTGTTGGCGCCAACTCACCCCTTGCAGCGAAGGACACACGGCGGATACGTGGGGGCATGTCAACTAGTCTCTCCGTGCCGTGCACGCTTGCGGCAAACTGGTTACTCCCCTGCGGCGCACCCAGGCGCACAAGCACGTGATCTTCGGGGAGTGTTGAGGGGGTGTACGTCGTCTCTGGCGTCGACTTGGGCTTTGGTCGCGCAGGCATGGTGGATGGGTGATGTTGATGCACTGCGAACTCAATGACGGAAATTCTATCCATCGAGTGGAGGGCAGCGGACCCACTTCATTCCGCAGAGCAACTGGCACAACTGGCTCACATTATACGTCTTTACCGCTATGGGGTATACAAAGGTCTGGCTGCTCATAGCGAAATCACATTAATTGTCATATGGGAAAGGCAGATGTGTGCGGCGGCACTTCCTCTAGGAGATGCGGCACCTCTGGCGGCGGCGGATGCGTAGGGGCGATCGCGGCGTGCCGGGACATTCCGTTGACGATGAACTGCTGCCCAGTGTTGCCTGTAAGATGTATAGGGTACTGGGCTACGTCATTGGGTACCTCCCTTTGCATTGGAAGACTGCTGCGGCGGCGAGGTGTCTCCGCTGCGTTTCGTTTATGGGACTCGAGCCGGTCACGTTGGCGTCCAGGAACGTGCACGTTCTCTGGCATCGGCGTGTGCTGCCATGCATACGGCTGAGTCGGGGTAGCTTGTGGAGCAGCGCTGTCTGAAACTCGCAAACGACTTGTGGCGGATTGTGTTGGAACACCGGTTTTGGCGCGCCTTGAGTGGGCATGGTGAGGGTCGACGACGGTGAAGTTCCACTCTCTGTCGGTGTTGTACGCCAACACATGAAATGGGCACAAGATGCGATGTTCGTCGTCGCGGCCGGTCCCAGTCTGCGCAGGCGCGTCTGCGCAATGAAAAAAGACAAAGTTTTCCTCGATGTCGGGCAAAAGTGGGGACTGCGGCACCGTGGCGAGGCTGTATCCGTCCTCATTGGCGTACTCCGTCAAGTACTCCTGCAGCTTTGCGACGGAGGGGAAGCGTGCAGGCGGCGGCATGCTGATGAAGCCCACAAGGTCCGAGTCGGGAAGCGCGGTGTCCGGCGGGGTGATGCACGGCGGCTTGTCGGCCGACCGCCCATTGACCGCCACTGGTGCATGGTCCTTACGGGTCGAGCGCGGCGAAGCGTGGGACGGCGTATCTGCCTTCGGCGGCGCACGGGACCGCTTAAGGTCTGGCGCACTGGCGCGTGGCGGCGGGCTGCCGGCTCGCTTGCGAGCTCGCGATTGCTCGGTAAGTACTTCGATGGGCGGCGCGACGAGGGGACACTTTGGGCGATAGCCTAGGTTGTCGCGGGCGGGGCGCATGTGGGTGTGGTACATGCTGTGGTCAGTGGCAAAGGAGGGGGAATGGTCGGCTCGTGTGAGTCGTGCATGTTAAATACATCTCGGCCCAGCGGATAGGCCTCGACGCGCCCGTTAGCGATGAGTGGGTGCATGGCGGAGAGTGCGGAGAGTGTGAGGAGCACCATGGTCGACAGCGGAATACCAAGGCCAACACATACCAAGCACAACACTGGCAGGTGGCGCAACACCTAGAGCACATCACCCAGACGCGCCAGACGGACACGGAGTTAGAGGTGGAGTCACGGAGATCAAGGTTGATCTCCGATTGGATGCAGTCTTGGCGTTTCTGCCTGAATGGCTCATTTGTGTTCCTCTCACCACCAAACGTCATCTCCGTTGCTGCTCTCCTTGCCGAGTACGTGCAACGACGCGGACATCAATCTGCGACGCGAAGCGACCAGCTAGACCTCAAAACAGTACATAAATGAAGGCTCGGCGGAACATGAGATGGACATCACCCCCCGAATATCAAAGTCAACCATGTCCGCACCTATTACAATCGCCGGAGTACGAAAGGTAGTAGATTTCTTCAGATCGCTCCAGGAACGCTACAGGCACGGTGGGCAACCACAAGAGCAACCGCCGGCGTTCGGCAACCTAGACCAAGAGGCTCAATCCGCGGAGACACACCCAACCACTTCAGCAGCTATTGCTCACGAGGCCTCCATCGTCCTGCCGGGCTCGGCACCTGTGCCGATACCAGCATTAGCACCTACGGCCAGCGCCGATACTGCCACTGGCACACCTGGGGCTGGGGCGTCATCTTACAGCTCGGGTACTTCTGATCCGCCCAAGGATCAGCCAGCGCTCATAAGGCACTGAGCAACGCTGGCATACATCATCCCCTCGCAGCTTCTCTCACTCCGCAATCACAATGGTAAAGCCCTGCTCGTTCGACGAACTCAAGAAGCGTGAAGGTCCGCCCCTCAACTCCTGGGGTCTCTACGGCGAGGACAATGATCTTGGTCGCCTCAACCTCATCGACGAGGCAGCCGTTAAGCGCGGCCGCGATGCTGTCAAGCATGGTGTGCGTGTGAACCTCAAGTACGTCTAAATGGCTTGGTCAGATCCCGGATGACTGAGACTGACAATAGTCTTCCTCTCGACGACGTGCCTATCGTCATCCCCGAACGCATGCACATCCACCGCGAGATGTAAGCTGCCCCCCTCGTGTCGTAGCTGACGTTCAGCAAGCAGCAGTCCCACTGGATCGACGAGGTCATCCAGTTCAATACCCAGAGCTCGACCCAGTGGGATGGTTTCAAGCACTTTGGCTACATGGACTACCCGAAGAAGGGCGTCAACACGTTCCATGGTGGCCTGACGCAGGAGCAGGCCGGTGACATCAAGTCACGGAAGTTTGGCATTCAGAGTGAGTTCGAGCGCGGACATTTCATGCTCTGCGTGTCCTTGGCATGAGGGCACTCGCATTCCTTGTACACTCGATCAACGTCCGGCTAACCGCAGACATGGCCGACTTCCCGATTACGTCGCGGGCGCACTTCCTCGACATTCCCCGCTGGCTCGAGAAGAAGGGCAAGCCGCCCCTTGATTCCATGTCCAACAAGACCCCCGTCACGCTTGATATGCTGAAGGGCTGCTCTGCGGACCACGGAATCAAGTACGAGCCCGGAGACGTGCTGATTGTGCGCACGGGCTTCACTGAGGGCCTCACGAAACTCGACGCGGCCGGGGCGAAGAAGGCTGCCGATGCTCTGCACGCCGGCGAAGCCGACGGCTTTGTCGGCGTCGACGCGTCCGAGGAAGTCATGCGCTGGCACTGGGACAACGGTATTGCTGCTGTAGCTGGCGACGCGTGAGTACTGCCTGCGTTTACCGGACGTGCTGAACCCGTAGTGTCGCATACGAGTCTTTCCCGTCACCACACTCGCCGTCAATTCACGAGGTCTTCCTCGCCGGATGGGGTCTGCCCCTCGGCGAGCTCTTTGACCTCCGCAAACTCTCCGAAGTCTGCGCAAAGCTCGACCAGTACACGTTCATGTTTGCGTCGTGCGGCCTCAACCTCGCTGGCGGCATTGCGACGCCTCCCAACGCCCAGGCGATTCTTTAAGTATCACGACGGAGTATCATAAACATGGCTAGGAGATGTAGTTGAATGCAAACGCTGTCAGAAGATCGCCTGCGCAACCGAAGGGACTGCACGTCATGCAGCTTGTAACGTGTGACAACATTGAGGGGGATCGGTTTCGGAGATGGAAGCGACGTCCGCTTCTCAAAGTCTTGGCATCCCCGTTTGGTCGCATTGTGCACTTGGCTCTGTTATTCTGTCCCTTCCACTCACCAATCGCAAGAACAATGACAAGCATCATGTGGAGCACCCATCTACGGAACGCTATCACGTGTGGTGCGTTAGCACGTTAGCGCGCTGAAGCGGCTTCATGAGGCGGATCTCCATCAGCAGGCGTAGGACATGACGCTTTGTTTAATTTCACATCGTTGCGCTCCAATGTCCCGCATTGACGAATTTGATGCTACTCATCTAGACGCTTTGCTGTTAATGCGCGACGTCGCGATGTCGCGATGTCCTTGATACCATACAGTGCCATGCGGTACCAGCATTGTGGCGGGCCTTGCCACTCCCATGACTACCGGCTCTCTAATCATTGTGCCCAAGGCTACTGTGGCGTCATCAAGTAGGGCAAGGCAAAGTGGCATCTGTAAGGATTGTCTATGATCTGTATTCTGCAGTCAAGTTGAGGTGCTTGTGGGAACTTGAGTTTCAACGACTTTACCTTTTGGCAAGGACTGATTGTCGCGACACACTGTGTCTTCACCTTGTACATAGCTCTTGTTTGTTGAGGGACTTCTTCCATTTCCAGGGCTAGTTCGCCGGGTTCCAAAGTGGCGTCGTACTCATCAAGCGACAGGTATTCTAGTCGGCTGAGCGCTTCGTCAATATCAACCGCTTCGAATGCCCCGGGTTGCTGTTGATGCCAGGCAGAAAAACAGTTGAGAGTGTCCACAACGCCCACTGTCATCTGGCGTGAGACGGTGAGTCCGTCCTCCGTATTGGGGAGCTCCCGTGAGTAACGACGAGGAACGTGGATGTTTTTGGATAGACCGACAATCTTAACACGAGGCTTGGGGCCTGAAACAAGATTTGTCACGATCTGGGAAAAGAGGTTTCTCCAGTGAGGTTCAAAATTCCTCGGGGGCCTCCTATCGCGCTTGGGGTAGATTGACTTGTTGGACACGGAGGGAAGAATGCGAAAGATGTACACCACCTCTGTTTGCGTAGGGGAAACATGAGGATTTGTAAAAGCAGCACCAAAGGTGTTTGCAAACACATTCAGAGTATTTCCAGTTTGCGGTTGAGGCTGCGACATGGTTTCGGAGGGGTGGTACCAAATCACATGGTGGCAGCTTGGTCCGCAACACATCGAATACGCTATGTTGATAACGGTCTTCTTGACGGTGCCCACAAAGTTGACGAGAGAAAGAGGTCCTGGGCAGCGACTGTGGTTAAAGCCTGAGGGACCCATGTGGTCCACGTTGGTGTATGGCAAAAGAACAAGCTTTGGAATTGTAGAATCTGTTGAAACGCAGCGTGGTGTCCTAATATCCGGATGAATTGGATGGATTCGTAAGGTTTTCAAGGCGGGCAGGTCTTTCAGCACGAGTCCGTTCTCAAGGCGCAAAAATACGACGTTGGTGAGGTCCACGACGGCGGTCTTGTTGAAAATGTCGGTCGTCCCCGTACCTCGCCACTGAAGGTCCCACCGCGTTTTGGGCCAGTATGGCAATAATCGCGGAATACGGCGCTCGGGGCGTGTAATCACTGCCTGTGGCGACACAGAATTAAACCATTCTTCTTGCTTTCCGCGCCTCTTTGTGACTTCATTATGCGTTGCCTGGCGCAAAACAATATGGCCGCAGAAAAGGGTGTCAACGCGTTCTTTGAGCGCTCTGCAGGTTGCACGAAGGGGGATCCACGAATCAGAGTGTTCAAGGACTGTGTCCAGGATTTGGGGGTAGCTCAGGCAGTTGAGGGGTGCGTCGGGATAAGGGTTGTTGGTTACTGGAGCTGGTCAGTCGGGCCCATACACAGGTGCAAGATGCAGTTTAAAGCGAAAGCAGGGCACGTACTTGTTTCGTCACCCTCCTTAGCTTCCATGAGTTGCGCTTCCTCTTTGGAGTCACTCTGAGCTACGGTGGCGTCACTGCTGGTGTGGTCTGTTGGTCAGTAGGAGCTACGCAGGATGTTACAGGGGGCAGTGACTAGTTGGCCTTTACTTACTTGCGCTGTGTTCGGTGCTGGTCAGGGTAGCTTGCCCATCAGGAGCAGGCAATGCGCCAATGGGCGACTCTTCAAGAAGCATCTGCAGAGCTTGACTTCGGAGAGAGGATACGAGTGGAGTACAGTAAGTGGAAAGTGAAAAAGTCAGACGTTGAGGGAAGCTCTCAAGGGCGTAAACTTGAGCTTATGAGTGTGCAGGAATTAGCCGCGCTGTGCACTGACACCCTTTGTTGGCTGTGACACGCAGAAGCACAACGTGCATTGTTTGGTCAAACACACTTATTGCTGTGCCTGGCCTTTGTGGATGAAGGACGGGACGAGTCATCCGTTTTGTGGCCATCGACATGTTGTGCGTCACGACTGCGTTCTTGAGCGGACGTCAAACATTGGTACCAGCATGTCTCCACAGCCTCCTGTAAGCGCAGTAATTTCTAGAAACGGAAACACAATAGGGCAATTGGCACAACAGCGGTGATGGGTGAAAAGTGCGCAACAGGCGGTTGTAGCCAGAACAATAGGCAAAGGTTTTGAATATTAGCATGATAAACAATGAATGTCTTGTGGAGCTTCTTTGTGATCATGTGCACAGTATGGCGGCGTTGTTTGATCTATCAGTGAATTTCAAAAGGGCTGCACAAGCTTTGTCGGCTTAGACTATTGCAGGCGGTACACAGGCACAGTATCCTGTAACCGCCAGCGGTTGATGAAATACTCACGTTTCAGGACTCGGGAAAGGCTATACTTACATACCGTCGAGTGGAAGAGGCTCATGTACTGTAAAGAGAGAAAACACGTAAGTACGTTCTTTACGGTGTGCACAAAGTCTTACGACAGGTTGAGTTGAGTTTCGTTCTCGAGCTCGCCCGGTTCGAGAGTCTTTGCGTACTCCTTTAGAGACAGATACTCAAAAGACTTTGAGATAAGGCGGCGCCAATAGGCTTTTTTGTCTTGGGGAGTGTCGTGGATTGCGGACATATCATGAGCGACAAGCCGCTCGAAGAATTTCTTTGGGTTCAGCTTTATGTTGATTCCAAGGTTTTCCCACTGGTCACACGTGTCCCGCTTGGCAAATTTGTACTTAGGAAAGTCGACAAACGTTATCTTGGGACTATTGTTCTTGCCCCTCCTTATGTCTCTCAAAATCAGACCGACTTGTACCGCAAGATACCGCCAACGCAAAGAGACATGATTGTGACTGTCGTCGGAGGCTTCAAATGCTGCCAGCTGATCAACCGAAGGCGGTCGGAAAATGAAAACCACATGGTTGACGGCGCCGCTTTGGTCCAACCAAATGGGACCCCAATGCGGTCCTAACGGCCCCTGGCACAAAATATTTGACACTACCTTGCGAGCAGTGACCGGAACAATGATATTGCTGCTGAGGTCGTCGCCGAGAACCTCAAGGGGCAAAGGAGGCGCAGGAAAAAGGACGAGCTTATCAATGTCAAAATTGGTGATAAAGTCGGGCTTACCCCAACAGAGTGATGGCATTTGAGCGTCGTACCAGACGGTGATCCGAAGTGTTTTGACTCGAGGGAAACAGGCGACCAGAGCCCAAGCGTCCCCACCGTGTACGACGTCAATATGGACATCCAAAACCTTTGTGTACTTCTTGAGGAGGGGCGCCCATCGAAGCTTGAGGCTTGCCCATTGGCGTGACTGCTGAAGGAGGTACTGGCGAGGCGCAAAGAGCGGAAGCGGGCCGTAATGGTTTTGAACCACAGTTGGCCTTATCATGTGCGCTTGTAGTTGTGACTCAATGTTTTCGACCATGTACGCCTTGCGAACCACAACCTTCTCAAAAAGAAGAGCATCTATACGCTTCTTGAAGTCTTTACTTGTGGCGCGCAGTGGTAGCCAGCTCTCAGGGTGCTGCAGGATGGCATCGATAAGGTGTGGAAAGTATCGGTGGTCCATTGGGGCGTGGGGGTGGGGATTGTGGCTGGCTGTAAGCGAGTCAGCGACTGCGACTCTGCAAGCACAACGCATCGAGTCAAACGAGGTGGTAAGAGACTTACTAAGATTTCCCCGTTCACAATCCACGGGTGTTGACATATCGCGACGACGTCGGGGGGAGGGGCCGGTTCTTGTTGAGTTTGCACCTCGTCCACCTGTGCGGGGTACCGTGTGTGTTCAAGGTTCAAGACTCGACTTCTTGTCGGAGGTTCGCTCCACGTTGTCGAGGTTTCTGTGCAAGCTCAGAGCAAAGCCAGCACTGTTGTGTTCAAGAAACCACTACTGGCGCTTTGCCGTGGCAAAAGTGCGGAGGTGTGGTTTGCTCCAAGGAACGGACAAGGACCACGGCGACGGGGGTGTGAGCAAAACGCTTGTGAGGAGTTTGAATCGATTTTTGAAAAATAAAGTCGGTGAGTCTGTAAAAGTGATTTGTGAGTACTTGAATGTAAAAGTGAAGGGATGAGTGGAGTGTGGAACGAAGTTGACGGGACCAGGGTGTTTGTGTCTGTTAGGCTACGGTAAAGGAACACCGTCAACCGTCGCAGTTATCTTTGTAGAGCGGTGCATGCGGTGCACACGCAAAAGGTAAAGCGGTGCATGCGGTGCACAAGCTGAAGTGGAAATGTACAACACATTAATACGCTCACTATATCACAAACTGACAAGCAACAAGACCTCGTCTGCAGCTGCCAAAGGACGCGGTATACGCGAAATTATACATCCTGTATGTATCTCATCTATGAGTTAATGCCTTGTGGTGCGCGGGGACACTGCAGACGCAACGTGCAACGCTTCTCCAACGATCGTACACCCCCCACCGCCCTGCTCACAAGTTGACCTGTGTCTCCATTTCCCATTCTCCAGGCGACAAGGTCGCTGCGTACTCCTCGCGAGAAAGAAGCTTGAGCTTACTTGATAAACTTGGAATGTCCGCAGGAGTTAGGTTGGGACCGCCCCGGTCAAATTGAAGAAATTCGTAGCATAGAAGGACGCCATGAATGAAGTCGTTGATGCCTTTGTCCCCGGGTGCTTCAATCTCCTCCTCCTCACCAAGGGTGCGAAGGCCGAAGAAAGGTACACTTTCTGGAAAGCCAACAATCGTGACCTGGATATGCTCAAAAAAGTAGAAGAAAAGGTAGGCGGCGATCTCTTCCCACATTTCGTTGAATAGGTCGGGCAGCGAGTTCCGATTGTTGCGATCAAAAGCCTCGCCTATCTCAAACTGTCGTGGGGCCTCGTGAAAGATATACACGACTTCGGTGAGCTCTTGCACGGAGTTTTTGCGCCAGTGAAGGAGACTATACCAGGGACCCGTACGGTGCGAGTAAAAAACGTTGCAGATCGCCTTTTTGGTGGTTTCTTGACATGCCATATGATTCAAGCAATCCTCTCGATAGAAGGGTGGCCCTCGGGGGGATTCCGGAGTGTAGAGAAGTATGACCACCTTCCACGGTCGGCATCCATATTTCTCAAGAAGTTCGTCTTGTCCAAGATGGCTTTGAAATCGAGATGTACCACCCGGTCTCCATGGGGCTACTCGAGCGCGCAGCACCTCGATGCTCCGAAAGCAGGTGCTAAAATTACAATGAAGTTCGTTGAGTAGATGTATGTCAACCTCAAGCACCTTGGTGTGGGTGCTGAGAGTCGCCGCCCAACGCTTTCGATCCGCCCTGAGCGATGGTGCCTTGATGTTTGCCTGCACCCCGCCTACATACATCGGGAGCCGACCGAAACGATTGAAGATTGCCGTTGGATCGCGCCTCCCACGGCCATGCTGCTTCTTGGCTTCTTTATCTTGCTTTGCATCTTGTTTTTTGGGTATGGTCTGAGCAATCACCGTGTGATACATGAGCGGCTCCACCCGGGCTCTAATGGCCTTGCTTGTCCCGCGTAGCGGAATCCATGCAGAAGGGCATTCGAGAATGGCCTCAAAGATGTGAGGGTAGGCGTTGTGATCAAGGACAGGTCCACACGGCTTGGAGGAGGAGCCGTTTTCTGCTGCGGTCAGCGTCTGCTTGCTTTGCGCATCGAGTCTCGAGGCGGGATAGTCATGCGTGTTCGATGGTCGGTGGCAACAGGACTCACTTTCGTTGCCAACGGCGGTTGGGTGTCCTGTGTCTTCACCCATTGCCGAGTTTGTTGTCGTTCGCAAAGCCAATGCCGAGAATAGACAGCGGGATCAGGCGAGCGGTGGCAAAAGCCGACGGAACGTCCGTTTGCAGCGACAGTTGTGTTGGAACATGGTGCAGACTTGCAGACCTTTATAAAATCGTGGTTGGCATGGTCGGGAGAGTGAGTGGATGAGAGTGGAGGAGTTGATGGACGCGATGTGCACCGCCTGGAAGGGCGTCGGCGGTGCACTGCACGCCCGGAAGACCCGGAGACTTGTGCCTGAACCGCGGTACTGTGACACACACGTCGTTCCCGCTTCTTCAGTGTCTCCTGTGCCGTCCATCTGATCCATCTTACCAAACAGAAGAGGTTCGAATGCATCTGTACGTCAAACGCAAGGGGATCTGCACTTCCGTCCTGATTTGGCGGAGGCACGCCTTTCCTGCAGCCTTGGCATAAACGACGAGGATGACGACTCCTGACAGCGCTTTTGCAGCCATGAACCGGAGCAGATCTCTCACTGCAGCGATAACTATTCATACGAAAACCACCTCACTAAGTATTCACAAACGAGTCTGCAGAACCGTTTACACATTCGTCCAAAGGAATCAACATTCAGAGCGTACGGGCCGTCTCAATGGCGAGGTCGCCCGGTTTGAGGGTGGCGGCGTACTCGGCAAGTGAAAGAAACTTGACGCGGTCAAACAGAGCAGTGGCCTGGCCATTGTAGTCGCCGGGGTTCTCCTCCTGGAGAGAAACGAGACGATTCTTGATAACGTTAGAGAAGTAATCAACGGGGGTGGGAGACTCCGGGATTTCCTCAATCTTGCATGACGGAAGCTTAGCCAAGTCTTTGGTAATGTCCCCTTCGGCAGGGAAGTCGACGAGAATGACGGTCGGTCTCATCACCTTTCCGCCGCTGTCAGGCTGAAGATGCAAGAGGATCTCGTGAAGGAGGGTCACCCAGCGAGCTTCGGCGAACTTGCGGTACTCGTCCATGGACGCAGGAACCTCCAGCTCGGATTCCTTGAGAGGCTTGAACACGTAGACAACATCCTTGAGTCCCTCAGGGGGGTCGTTGAAGTGGTAGTCACGCCAACCCTGCAGACGCGCGTGAAAGGGACCACTCTCAGGAGTAAAGAGAACGTTGGAGACGACCTTGCAGCGGTAAGTGCCGCCGAACAGCTTGATTTGATTGCTGACGAACCCATTCGGCGAAGGAACAAACGGCATCAGGATGAGTTTGTTGAAGCCGCTGATAGGAGGATAGCCGAAATGAAAGAAGCCCGACGACGCTTCGGTCATGAAAATACGCAGAGCTTGAAGATTGGTGAGAGCATCGTCAAGATAGTCGAGATGACACATGAGCATGTCGGTATGAATGTCGACAATGGTGGCGTGCTTCTTGAGCAGAGCGGACCAACGCTTGCGTTCGTTGTGATAGGCGCGCCCGTGCTCATCCTCCATGTACTCGCGGGGAGGGAAGAAGGGAAGACGGTTATGATGGCCGACAACGGCAATGAGTGGGTCTCCCCAATTGTCATGCAGGCGCGGTTCTTTGAATAGATCCTCCAGATCCTCCAGATCGTCCATGTCGCCGTCGGCACCCCCATCCTCAAAGAGCACTTTCTCCATGTACTCCTCAAACCTGGCAAAGGAGGCTTCGTCGGTCATGTCGGTGTTCTGGAGCATATCGTGTAGCTCCCTGCCAGACTTGCTACACCAATCTTCGTACTTGGCCGTCTTGATCACGATCTTTTCGTACAGAAGGGGCTCGATGCGTTTCTTCATCGCTTTGCCAGTGGTGCGAAGCGGAAACCACGACTCGTGAAACTTGAGCACAGTGTCGAGGATCTGCGGGTAGCGGCGATGATCGAGCGGCGCGTCGGGGTACGGGTTCTTGTTGACTTTCTTGGTGAGCTGCTGGAGCGAGAGCTAGGTACTTACGGCGCTTGCGCTTGGGTTTGGGTTCAGCGTCTTCGACAGCATCAGTGCCTTCCTCCTTCTTCGTATTGGCAGACTTGTTCGTCTTGGCCACCTTCGTTGACTTGTTCGTCTCTTTCGTTTTACTCGTCTTGGCCGTCGTAGAGGGCTTCGCGTCGTTGGCGGATTTGGCTGTCGCCGCCGAACTAGTTCTCTTCTTGGGAGGCATTGTTAGCGAGTTGAGGAGTGAACGATGGAGAGATGTCAACTGCAAATCCGAGGGAAGGTCAAGTATTAAATACATTTCAGTCGGTCACCCTTATGCAACACACGCAACACACGTCAACCGCGACACACTGATCGCCCCGTCGCGACTATCCTCTCCCGCCGCGCTGATCTCACACACAGCACTCGTGCCCACACAACATGCAAAGGGGTCGGTACATGTGACAGTGAGATGATAAACATCGGATGAAAGAAGTGCAGGAACGCTCGAGTTGCGGTCCGCTCCGCAAAGCAGGTGCTGCCAATGAAGGTGGAAAAAGAACCCTTGCATAGCCTTTAGGTGTAATGCTCATGGGGGCGGCCAATCTCGAGCTCAAAGTCATGAGGCGTGAGGGTCGCGGCGTACTCATCGCGTGTGACCAACTTGACGTTGTCCAGGTATGCTTTGCACTTGCCAGCGGAAAGCTGGTGAGCTTGTTGATGCCACTTGAGCACCGACCTGAGCGAAGACTTCGCCGAATAGGATTTGGACGTGTCACCAAACTCATGGCCAGTACCATCGGGACGGATGCGTTCGTTACTCCAGTCGGGACAGCCCACAAGTGTCACCACTGGCAGCATGACCTGATCCATTCGCATCCTTTCAAACACCTCCTCAAAAAGCCGACGCCAGCGGTACTGATCAGCGCTGTGGTAAGTGTTTTGTTGTCCTTCTCGAGGATCCTCGAGCTTTATGTCGAACGAGACCATGCCTGCCTCGAGCGCTACCTGCTCCTCGGCATCCGAGAGGCGCCGAAAGATGTAGACAATGTTGACAGGTTCAAAGGGGACATGGTGTAGCTCTGGCACCCATGTCCAATTGTGAAGGCGAGGATAGATGGGGCCAAGCTTGGGCGACCAGTCGACGTTAATAACCACTTTGCGAACGTCCATATCTTCTAGGTACTCCAAGCTTGGGCAGTCAAAGCCCTTGCTGAGAGGCATCTTGGGTACCAGGACAAGCTTCTTGAACGCTGTGAGAGGCGCATGTTTGTGGGTAAGGAGACACTGCGCGTTGCTCGTGACAAAGATGCGAAGAATGTCGACCTGAGCAGATGCAAGCGCATCGTCCAGGTCGTCAATGCGACAGCATTCAGTGTAAAAGTCGACAATCTTGGTGTGGCGTTGAAGAAGGCGAGCCCAAACTAAACGCTGCTCAAAGTACTCTTGAGTACAGTACGTTCCGTGATAACGACGAGGGGGGAAAAGGGGAAGAAACTTGCGGCGGCCGAGTACCGTAACGAGAGGATGTCCGCAGTCGCCTGCAGAGCCATCCCATGCCATGGCCCCAGGCAACAGGTCAGCATCGCGGAGGCCCCCTTCGGCGAAGTCGTACATGTACGCAAACACCTTGAGATAGTTATCAAACTTGGGAGGGGCGTTCCAGTGTTCGCGCTTAGCTGCTTTAATCACAATGTGTCGGTATAGGAGGGCGTCGACCTTGTTCTTGAGCGTCGAGTTGATGCTGCGCAGCGGCAACCATGACTCGGGAAACTGGAGAACCGTCTCAAGAATGCGGGGAAAGATCAGATGGTTGAACGGCGCCTGGGGGAATGGGCCAGCTCCTGGGATTGGTTAGCATCTGTTGTCATCCGCTTGATGCAGGTGCTTACCTTGAGCGAGACCGGGCAGGAAAGTCGATAGGGGGACATTCCGGCTGGAGTTCACGCCGCTTGACTGCAACGTAGACATTGGGGTTCAGTTGAGCGAAGAGGACGGGACGAGGAAATGAAACGCAGTCGCACAGTCAGAGGTATTTGTACCATCGACAAACTGACCACGCCGGGGGTCACCTCGAGCTGCGTGAGCAATGACAATGAATTAGGTGTGAGTTTGAATGATGAGAGCTGCAGTTCGCAACGAGCATCCTCGCTGTCAACGACACGCGCTTGACGCGTCTTCTGGTAATGCTGAGAGCGCGAAGGCGCTGGGAACAAGTGCCGCACCGCTGGCAAAGCGTCGTGACTTCGTACGTCGTGCCGTTACCCACACGTTGAAGAGAGTTGCACACGTTATTGTCCATGCCAGTTAGTGCTGAGCAGTATTAGGAGACAAGGGCAGTTCAGCGCGGGGCGATAGCGAATGGAGAGGCGAAGGTGTACCGCATGACACATGAGCATGTGTACGAGTAACGGGTATCAATGCTGGAGGTGTTGGACGAGGGGATGGCAGATGCGATAGTATATTGCGACGTAGAGCTCAGCACACTGTGAGTGAGAATGGGCAAAGCCGAACCAGGAACAGGGAGAAGGTGATTACATCTTTCAAAATACCAAGTACAAAATACAACTTCGGAAGGTCACGTGGCTTTTCTAATCATTTGAACCTCCCACCACACATCCTCCACCCGCGACCTGCTCTGTTTCGTTGTTGTGGTGCACCTGCGCGACTTTCCGTTCCAACCATCCATCCATCATCCACTATGGCGAACGCATCCACCGCCAAGTCCAGTAAGCTCATTGACGCATACGCCAGTGTCATCTGACAGCAGTACCCCGCGACGGGCGACTGCTCGCGCTTATCCTTGCGAGTAAGGGGATACAGGACGCGGACGACCGTGTGATACACCAGTTGTTGGACTTTGCGCACCGTGAGTTGGCTCTTTCATCAATCTCATTTCGCCGCATGTGCAGCACGAAGCAGCACGGCGGAACAGGACAATGGGATTGGCTCCTATTGTGCATCACCCGCACTTCATTTATGCCCCTCTCGCGTACCGACAAGGCTGACGGCAGGATATACCGCCGATGTGCTCCAGTCGGCACAGTCGCTCGCGGACCATGCGGCGCGTACCGGCGCACAGTCGGGGCGTATCGAGAAGGAAGACGTCGAGCTCGCCATACAGCTGCGTCGGCGATACGAGTTTGTGGAGCAGCCTCCGCGCGACGTGAGTGACGGTTTTGCACAGGATGGACGTGTAACTGCTATGTGTTGCCGTTGGCGCAGTTCAAACGTTTTGCAGAGCAAAGGCAGTGGGCGTTTACCATGCGCTTCGACATGCTGTGTTGCGTTGGGGGTGCGGTCTCCCACGTTTCTCCGCACTTCTCTTGCTCCCCCCAACGTGTGCACATTGTGCCGGACCTCGCCCTTCCCAACCTGTGCCGATGCGAACGCCTGAGCTAACATCAGTACCTCGCTAACCTTGCACACGACCTCAACACTGTCCCACTACCACCGCTTCCCGAGTCGTTTGAAGTTGTGCGCCTGCCACCAGCGTCACAGCGCTTGACAGAGGTCACGTTCGACCTGGTTCCTACAGAAGCGGCAGCGACGTTGAGCGACGACGGCGGCGAAGGCTCGATAAAGTCCGAGTTGGAGAGCGAAAGCGAAAGCGACGCGGACGGGGAAGCGGACGAGGACGAGGCTGGACCAGACGCAGAGGGCGAGGACGAGGAGATGGAGGAGGTCGTCACTGAGCCTGTTCAGCCTCCCGCGCCCAACCCGGAACGTGACGTCGACGAGGACTATGACGCTTAATCTGTTCTGGACGTGGTGGGGTGTTTGGACACGGTCCCGCGGGACATGCATGATTGGATGTAATGTATAGTGTATGACACTGGTAGAAGCTACGTTGGTGTTACTGGACAATTGGGGCGGGCTCAAGGCCAGGGGACAAATGAGGAGACGAGCTGGGGGATGTGCGGTCGGCGCTGAGGGTGGACCTGAGGCTGGGCGCATTCTCGACGTGTGGACTGGAAGAGGGGCTCAATCCAGCTGAAAGGTGGCTTGGGCTCGGTGGTTGCGGGATAAGAGACGCTGACGAGCCACGGCTCGCCAGGTTGGGCAGGTCGACGTCGTCGCCGCGGCCTTGGGCCAGCTGCGCACACATGCTCTTGTATTTCACGAGCTCGGTCTCCATGTCCTCCTTGGCAATCTTGGCGAGCACGAGCTGGCGCACGAGCTCAACGTGCTCCTGGTTCATACTTGCGAGGGACGCCTCGAGGGATTTACTGTCATGTCAGCGTGTATCGGCCGCCATCACGTACACTTGGCCGCTCAGGTGTCTGTTGGCGGAACGCAGCTGGTCGAGCTCACGCGCGTGCGCATTCTGCGCACGGCACTTCTCGTTCCACTCTGATTCATACTGGTCAAGCATGAGTGGTGTGCTGCTTGTCAGATCTCAAACTTTACTCGTAGAAAGTTGCCACTTACAGGCGAATCTCGTATGCGTCGCGCACAAAGTCGTTTGCGCGCCAGCGCTCGTCGCCGTTCTCGTCCGGCTCGCCGCGGTAGTTCTCGTACAGGTCGCCCTGGAGGTACGCGGAGATCTGCTCCATTTCAAGCTTGAGAAGGTCCTCCTCCGAGTTGCGAAGTAGAGCGAGCGCGAAGCGGAATACAGCCTCAATGCCCTCAGCCAGCACAATGTCCACGACGCGGTAGACCAGAGGGAGAGGGAATCTGTTGTCAGCAGGATTCAGAACGTCTCACCCCGCAGAACTGCGGTCTGCCTGACGGTCTATCAACTTACCGGTACGAGAACAGCGTCATGAGCCACTGCGACGCAAACATCGAGGTCTTCACGCCCTTGCGCACAAAGTGGTTGTGCAGAACAGGGAACTCCTCTTCCACCAGTCGGTCAAACTGGAACAGCCGCAGCTGCAAGCCCGGCATGTCGTCAAGGTAGTGCGACCGAAGGTTGTACGAGCTCATGAGGCGGACAAGCACGCAGAACGCCTCCTCATCGGGCATCTGAACGCAGTTAGAACCAACCAGAGTCAAGGACTTACGTTAAGCAGCAGCGTCGCGACAATGAAAGCAAGACCTTGGGTGTAGCCGACCTCTTGGTCGTAAAGCGAGTAGGCTTTGCAGACCATGAAAAGGCTCTCCTGTCCCGCGCCAGCGGCCTGGAAGAACTTGTGAGTAGGGAGAGTACGTGAAATGTCCTTCTGGATAGCCTTCTCAAACGGGCTCGTCTGCTTGAGTAACGCCTTGTATAACTCCTCGAGGTCTGAGCTCTTGCTCGAGCTCATAAGCTGCCAGACAGGGCCGCGTATGACAGAAGGAATACCCTGCTGAATCGCGCGTGAGAGCTCTTTAGGACGAGAGCGGGCAACGTCCTGGTAGTCCTGCACGACTGCGCCCCAGAACGCCCAGTCAACAGTCTCGTCGCCAGTGAGTGACACGCCCTTATCGCCACGGTCTGCACGCTCACGGCGGATCTCACGGGCCGCAACCTCCATTTCGCCGCGAACAGCTTCAAAGCCCTCGCCGAGTTGCTCAGGCTCAGCGTTCCGGTAGAGAAGGTGGTGCTCGGAGCCAGAGCCTGCCGAGTCGTGGCGCTGCGGCGTAGGTGATAGGCCAGCTGTGTTCCGAGAAGGCGTAGCGGGCACAGACGGCTGATTGCGGTGAAGAAGGTTACTCATGGTCGTGCGCCAGGTTGATCCAGGAGACGATCCGAGACCGGGGGACGGAGGAGGGGCGAGCGAAGCTGTGTGCTCAGGAGTAGGCGACGCCTCCACCGAGCGTGTGTTGAGGTTGACAGTGTTCGTGGCATGCGTCGTGGTTTGGAACGACGGAAGAGACACCGAAGGGAGCTGGAAACTGTTGAATGCAGAGGTCGCCGATGAGAAAAAGCTGCCCTTGCTCCCCGAGGACGTGTCCTTGGCAGCCGTGTTGGGGGATGCGGTCACCTTCGAGTCCTTCTCAACGGGCGGCGGAGGATCGAAATTGGCAGCCGTTGTCACAGCAGCCTTGTGCTCGTCCTTCATCGCGTCCTTGGACGAGTCGCGAGGTGGGGTTGCAGAGGAGGGTAACACATTCGTCGAAGTCGGCGTGGAAGACGATGAAGACGTTGGGAGAACGCGACTAAACAGTGATGCCATACCGCGAGTTGGGCCAGGGGACGGCGCGCGTTCGGCTGGGAGCTCCTTGGTATCAACACCGGGCGAGAGAGCAGTGTTGGGAGAAGGATTGGATTGCGCAAAGCCCGGAGCAGCGGGTGTAAGAGGGATGTCGACATGAGTGTCGTCCATGGAAGTCCTCGGTGTGCCCTCTGGTGTCTCAAGCTTCTCGACCATGACTGCGTCGGCACCCACGGGGTCGACGGCGGCTTCAACAACAGGATCGGCGGGAGTGATCACCGGCTCTGGATCTGGGAGAGGGGGAAGCAATGTGCCAGGCGACGACACGGGCTCATAGCCCATTGATGGGTCTGCAGAGAAGTCAGGAGACGGTGTCCTGGGTGGTGGAGACCGTAGAGATACGCCTTCGATCATGGCCTCGAGGGTGTCGTCGTTGACGGACTCTGGTTCAGGTGAGGGAGAAAGACGTTCAGGCTCGGGCGAAGGAGAGAGTGACAGCGCAGAAGCGAGCGCCGATCCAGAGCGCCCCGACAGAGGGGGGGAGAGAGGAGGCGGTGTAGCAGAACGCGCAGATGACAAGCTTGAGCTGGTGTTGGAGCGTCCCGCGAGTTTGAGTGGTTTCACCTTGGAAGCCGCCTTCGGGTCAACGGAACGGAACGAGCTGGGCGGTACAGCAGCGTTTGGCGACGAGGCTTTGGGTGACAGTGTAGGAGAAAATGCTTGACGCCCAACAGAGGCGGTCGATATCCGAGCGGCGCCTGCACCGCTCGTGCCCCCGCTCGAGTTGGCACGCGTCGCTGTCGGGCGAGAGGAGGGGGCTGCCCGTCCGGGGCTGCCTCTACCCGTCGTTTTCGTCGGAGAGCTTGGCTTGTTGGTCTTTGCGGAAGTCGGAGATGCCGGCTTGTTCTCCCACATCGCAGCGGCCGCGCGAACACGACTTGCTGCACCACCGCCTGCCGATGCGGACGGCGAGCGCGGCTTGGTTCCACTCGGCAACTTGCTCATGGTGGCTTTGGGGCTCGAGGACGGCGACTCCATAGGCGCACTGGAAAAGTCGATGGCTTCGGGTACGTTCAGGTCAAGTTCGACAGGCGCAACAGCTTCGGTGCTGTCAATGGGTGCAAAGGAGGACGACATGGACGTGGGGTCGTTGGCGAAGGGAGGCCAGTCTTGTCACTGGCTTTTTGGATGGTCGTGATGTCGTTCTTGGTGTGGTCGTGCGTGTTTTCGTGTGTACAGATACAGTGGGCCCAAGACAAGTGAAGCCAAGTGGCAGGAGTGAAAGTGTGATGAGCGAAGAGAGAGTCGGTGACCCGAATGATGGTGAACAAGAGAATGGCTACCGCGACATCGTGTCTTGAGCGACGATGATCCCTTCCATCACCTGTGTGCACCCTGGAGGACGCGATCCCCACTCTGAACGCGTCGCGACCCTCATTTGCATCCGCTATTCACTTTCCCTTCCGAATCTCCCCCTGTTCCCATGAACTACACTCCGATCCTATTCCACATTAGGGAAACAGTGGGGTAACATTAGACGGGAAAAAAGTAATCTGGCTGCTGTAGGATCACGTGACAACGGTGTTAGTACGGCCCTCGCCGTACAGTGACGCACGAGTGGACTTTTTCCAGAGCCGGAGTTCATCGCTGACAACAACTTCAACCATCCCACACACCATTGGTAGCGCCGCAAAGAGCAAGTGAGAGCCGAACAACACAATACTGACTCCGCAGTGGTGGCCGATACTACATACTATGATGTTCTTGAGATCAGCATCGAGGCCACCGAGGTCGAGATCAAGCGGGCCTACAAGAAGAAGGCCATGCAGCATCATCCGGTGGGCATGACGCTGAGAACGATTTCCTGACGAGTAGGACAAGAACCCGGATGACCCGACTGCACACGAGATGTTTCAGACTATTGGCCAGGCCTATGAAACGTTAATGGATCCAGACGAGGTGGGTTTCGAAACCTTTGGGACTGACGCTGACACCAGCGTGCCGCGTACGATCGTTACGGTCCAGAAGGAAGGAAAGGTGGCGGCGGACCTGGCTTTGCCGACGAGTTTGACATATTCGAGGCAATGTTCGGTGGGATGGGTGGCGGCTTCTCGTTCGACCCCGCTGGCAAGCCTCCACGTCCCAGACGTGGGCGCGACACCACCGTCGACTACTCCATCTCTCTCGAGGAAGCGTACACCGGCAAGCGGGTTGTCATGGCGCTGGAGCGGGATAGGGTGTGCAAGACATGCAAGGGGTGAGATGGTTATCTCTATGGGCGCTAACTTTGCAGACGAGGCGGTCGTGAGGGCATGAAGATGACAAAGTGTGGGCGATGTGATGGCCAAGGCGTCATGTTCGCCGATCGTCATGTGAGTTGTTACGCCAATACGGGGCCTAACTAATGCCCCAGCTTGGCCCAGGCATTGTTGGCAAGATGCGCGTCACTTGCACCGACTGCGATGGCGAGGGAGAGCACATCCGTGAAAAGGATCGGTGTAAGCGTTGCAAGGGCAACAAAGTCACGAAGGAGAAGAAGCGCGTCGAGTTCCAGATCGAGCCGGGAACGGAGAACGGCGAGCGCATTGCGCTCAAGGGAGAAGGTGATGAGATGGTGAGTCATGGCTCCTTTTGCCGTTGGTCGGCGAGTGCCCGCGATCGCTTCTTGACGCCGTCGGACGGCCATCACCGCAAGTCGATGCGGCATGGCCGACGAACGTCTCGGCAACGCGGAATCTCCACTGCTGGCGCCATGCTTCCTGAGCCTCGGCCTGGCTTTGTCTCCCCATGGCCTTGAACCTAACAGTAGCCCGATGTCCCGCCGGGAGATGTCATCTTCCACGTTCGCATCAAGGCCCACGCCACGTTCATTCGCTCTGCGGCGTCTCCCGCGGATCTCCAAACGACCGTCACCATCCGCCTTTCTGAAGCACTGCTTGGCTTCAAGCGTATCCTGGTCGTGCACCTGGACGGGCGAGGGATCCGCGTTGTGTCACAGCGCGGCGAACGCGTCATTCAGCACGGCGAGGAGCTCGTGATCCGAGGAGAAGGAATGCCTGTTCGCGGGACGTCGAGCAAGGGCGACCTGGTGATCAAGTTCAAGGTCGAGATGCCTGGCGTGTCGTGGGCGTCTCGGCAAGCGGACGACACTGTTCTTCTGCCTGAGCCACTGCCCGACCTCAATCCAGAGCCCGAGAAGGTGGATCTGCGATACCTCACTCCCTTGTCTAGGTGATGGGAGTTTCCGTTGCGACGCGGAGGTGATGAGGTACCATCACCGCCGCACAGCCTTGCATTGCCGTTTCCGCGTATTTCAACATTGGCATCACCCACTTGTGTACGATTACTCCATGCACGGTTTCGCCACCGGGCATCAAACTGTATGCATCCATCATTCAACGGCCAACATCGGCCGCATTTCAGGCCGAGGAATGAGCAACACTTTGCTACCTGATGGAGAGTGTGATTCCAGGCCCAGGATCACCATCTTGTATGGGGTATCCTTGGCGAAGTCTTCTGATGTCGGTCTCGTTGGGGTATTATAAGGCATTCTGGACTAGAACTGACAGCTGGACTGTTATCAACCCCCATGCCCAGCGCAACCAACGATGAGCCACTGGCACGGTTTTTAGGCAACCTTCCTGCTGAGCTCGTTCTCAACATTGCTGACCACCTGCCTCACAACGACCTCGTGGCGTGGGCCGAGACATCGAGCGAGATGTACCTCGGGTTCCTCCCAAAGCTGTACCCAACGCAGACACTTCGTGTGTCGGACCTCGCCGAGTGGCCATTACAGGGACGGGCCAATGCACTGACCAGTGTGGGTCGCCTTCGTGAGGCACGCGAGCGGTGGATGCAGTCCATACGCATACTTGACGTGTACGCCCACCTTCTCCCGGAATCGGAGCAGGACGTGCCTCTGCCCGAACACGACTTGTGGTTCTCAGCGCGCTTCAGGCGGCCCTCTCATGACCCGGCTATTGTTCTGCCACCCTTGCCTGGACTCGAGGTCGTGCGCATCAACTTTGAGGGGCCTAATCCTGTGAGTGGTCTGATGTGGATTAGCAGCTAACTTCAGACGAGCGAGTTCCACTACCACCCCAGCGTTGTGCGAGCGCGGCCATGGCAAGCTTTAATTGGCCTGCGGCCCAAGACGCTAGTGTTGCGCGGATGCGACGTGCACAACAACTTCACTTGCAGTCCCACAATTGAGCTGATGACACCTGCTCTTGAGCATCTCATCGTCGTGTGCGACTTTGCGCGCTGGCCGGCGTGGAAGATACTCACTGGGCGATTCTTGCAGCATGTGCCGCCCACCATGCGCAAGATCACCTTTGTGTTGGTGGACGACGACTCGTTGGGCCTTTACGGGTGGAAACAGCGCCTGTTCCCGCCTTTCCGGAACGCGCCCGACCACGTCAAGCGCCACTCGTGCTACTTCTTCGACAGGCTACTGCAGGGTGACCGCCCCAAAGACTTCATCACCTTTGTGCGGTTCCACAAGCTTGATGCGTTGACGCTGCGAGCTGCGATGAGTGGAGATTTGACACCATCGCAGATTGCCAAGGTCGACAAGCCTCCCGAGGGTCCCATGGCCGACATACGGCAGCTGCTGGACGTGTACCCTTTCCGGTACGACTCGTCGGTCTGCCGTAACGACTTTATCCGGTACATCGGCACCGCCCAGTTCCTCTCTGAGGTTGACTGGCGAGACGCGTTTGACGAGCGCGAGCTTGCTCCATGGTTGTGCGACCATACACCCGCGCCGAGGCGGGCACCACGCCTTGAGATAGACGTGGGGACCATGTCCTCCATTGCGGAAGAGCGACCGGTTTCCTTAAGTGCTGAGCGGCCTTCGTCACCGATCCAATCGAGGCATTTTGGCTCCCGTGTCGACGACGACAACATGACCCCTAGTCTTCCGCTCACACCTTTGACGCCCTCCCTCTATGCTGTCGTGCGTGATTCGCGTGATTGCTGTGAGACTCCTCCTCTGCGGCTGTCCAGGGGCCGTTCGTTAACCCGCAAGGTGAGGCCGATTAGCCAGCGCACACCGACAGTCATTTCGGCTGTTGATTTCCAAAGGTAGCACGTAGGATCTGAAGTAGATGTATGTATAATTGGACCGGCTCCGGTCTCGTAATGTAATGCCAGTCGCTATTGCCATCGAAGCAAGTGAACTTGTGCGTCGGCGAGGGTTGCGTTTGTGTTAATGCAGCTATACATTGTCGGGGGAGTGGCCAGCGGGCAATATGCGGGCAAATTGCGGTGGTGTCCGGGTTCACCACCATAGCATTCGGGCAAGCTGACCCGAGTTGAAGCGCGCCCTACCCGAATTTGCACCTGGCGGCAAATGATGACGTGACTGGGTGGTTCGGTTCGGTTGACGCGATCCTGTGCCCACCAAGATGGAATGCAGCGCGAGCAGTACAAAGCAGACAAAGCATCTTGCTTTGACAACTTTCAACTTGGTTGTCGCCACCTTCTCAACACAGCACTGGAGGCAGAATGACCGTCGCCGCCGCTGAGGACTTCAAGTCGATTCCCGTGCTGGACATGGCCCGGGTTGAGACGGACAAGGAGGGCTTTCTCGCCGACTTGCAAAAGGCACTTGTCCATGTGGGCTTCTTCTACGTGACCAACCACGGGATCCCAATCGAGTTCATGGACGAGACGACGGCCAAAGCGATCGAGTTCTTTGACCTTCCCCTTGAGACCAAGCTCAAGGCCGACAAGATCACGTCGCCGACGTTCCTGGGATACAGCGTCCAGGGCAACGAAATTACAAAGGACAAGAAGGATAACCGCGAGCAGCTGGACTTTGCCAACGAGCTCGAGGTATTCTGGAAGCCCGGACAGCCAGAGTACGAGCGCCTGACTGGTCCGAACCCATTGCCAGACGAGACCGATCTACCGGGCTTCCGTGAGCACATTCTCAAGTACTGGGACGAAACGCACAACCTGGCCAACCGGCTCACGCGACTGGTCGCAGAGGCTCTTGGGTTACCGCCCGACACGTTGTTGGACAAGTACGTCGACCCCAAACAGCAGCACCGCGCCAAGCTCATCAAATACCCAGCCGTTGACGCCCTCGACGCCAAGGACGGTAACCAGGGCGTTGGTGCCCACCGCGACACGGCTAATTTGATTACCGTGCTGTACCAGGCCAACGATCTGCCGGGCCTGCAGGTGCAGAACCACGCAGGCGAGTGGATTGATGCGCCAGCAATGCGGGGAACCTTCGTGGTCAACATTGGCACAGGGCTCGAGTACCTCGTCGACGGTGTCGCCGTGGCGACCACCCACCGTGTGCTAAACCCACCTGCAGGCCGCGGACCTCGCTACTCCATTGGATACTTCCATGGCGCTCGGCTGGATCAGAAGCTCTACCCCGTCGAGCTACCCCAGCACATTCTTGACCAGAAGCCCCAGAATGTCGTCACGGACACGGCCGGGTTCCAGTTCGCCCAGCTGTATGCGCAGAACCCGGGCCTGTACGCCGTGCTTAACCGCATGTCGTCTCACCGGGATGTGGCGGCCAGGTTCTACGCCGATCTTGCCAAGGAGCACGGCCTTGACGTGTCCCAGGCAAACTCGGGATACTAGTCGGAGTGCGCGTGGTTTAGTTGCATTTGTAGGGTCATCGGGAGGTTGTTGCGTCATCTAGCCACTGTTATGTACATTGCTCCTTATCTCATCTCGTTGAACACTAAGCAAGCGGTTTGTCTTTGCTGTTGCTGCCATTGGTGTCTCCAGCTTACCCGCGGGGCTGCGCGGCTTAGCGACGCTGATGAGGTCGAAACTCCGATGTCTCGACATGTCAAGCGCCTCAACCTCACACAAGTGGGCGGTGTTGGCCGACATGTCGATCACGGACAGGGACGAGAACTCGCTCGCTGGCTCGAAAAATGCCCATTCTGGAAGGCTGTTCCCATCGGCATCGGCGCGCATTGAGCGGATGTGTGTCCAGGCGAGGTCTTGCGGAATGTGTCCTTTGGTGATGCCCGGAGTGAGTTCCGCTGAGCCAAAACGTGGGGTTAATTATCAAGATTGGAATATTGGACGCGCGGCATCTTCGGCCGTTTGCCTGCGTCGCCAGGGAATCGCTGCGAGGTCGCGGGGCTCCCGAGGGGCTCCTTTGTGATGCACGGGAGGTCATGCGAAGTGCAGTCGAGGCAGTAGTCAGGCGGTGCGGATGCCATCCAGGCTGTCATCAGCAGGTTACGATCGCGGTATGTAGAAGCGAGATGCGGCGTACACTTCCGACACAATTCACCGCAAGCCCGAAAAGCAACAGTCGTCCACCCCGAGTGCTTGCCTTTGTCATCTCGCCCACACCACACACCATGCTTAGCATTGTGCCAACCGCGTCTGGTCTCAATGCATGTGGCATGTGGGGTAACGGCTGAACGCCCACCGGGGATTGGGCAAACGGTGCTCGCTAAACGAGATGGGGAGAGACCCGTCCCGGCTCAAGCAATGGTATAAAGCGTTGATGGTGAGACCATTCGCAAGATAAGCGCCCACAACCAACCTCTGTGCTCTGCATCAGCCAACTTGAGAACCACATCGACATTGACTAGCAAACCAACGAAACGTAGCTGAAAAGAACAACGACAATGCCAGCGTTCCAGGACGGCCAGCGCGAGACCGACGTCCCCACGGGGAATCTGATCGAGACGGATGTCGTTATCGTCGGCTCTGGTCCAGGCGGTGGCTCGGCAGCTCTGTTTCTCGCCGAGCTCGGTATCCCGACCGTCATGATCACCAAGTACCGCTACACGGCCAACACGCCCCGCGCGCACATCACGAACCAGCGCACGATGGAAATCATGCGCGACATGGGCATCGAGAAGCGCGTCGAGGCCGAGGCGACCGAGCACGAGAAGTGCGGCGACACTGTCTTCTGTACTTCCATCACAGGCGAGGAGATTGGCCGTATCCTCACTTGGGGCACTCATCCCGCTCGCCAGGCCGACCACACTCTCGCTTCCCCCTCGTCCATGTGCGACATTCCCCAGACCTACCTTGAGCCCATCCTCGTCGACACTGCCGCCAAGCGCGGCACCCACACCCGATTCAGCACCGAGTACCTCTCGCACCGCGAGGAGCAGAACCGTGTCTACGTGACGGTGCGCGACCGCCTCACTGGCCAGGTCTACGACATTGTTTGCAAGTACCTTATCGGCGCGGACGGTGCCCGCTCGCTGGTCGCACAGAACCTCAAGCTCCCCATGGAGGGAAAGATGGACATTGCCGGCTCGATGAACATTACCTTCAAGGCCGACATTGCCCAGCACGTGCAGGGTCGCCCATCCGTGCTTTACTGGGTTATCCAGCCTGGCGCCAACATTGGTGGCATCGGCGCTGGCCTCGTGCGCATGGTTCGCCCATGGAACGAGTGGCTTATCGTTTGGGGTTACGACATCACCAAGCCTCCTCCCTCGATCGACGACGAATCCGCCATCAAGATTGTCCGAAACCTTCTTGGCATTGCCGACCTTGAAGTGGAGATCACGGGCAAGTCGCTCTGGGGCGTCAACGAGCTCTACGCCACCAAGCTGCAGGAGGGCCGTGTCTTCTGTGTTGGCGACGCCATCCACCGTCACCCGCCCTCGAACGGTCTTGGCTCCAACACCTCGATCCAGGACTCGTACAATCTGTGCTGGAAGATTGCCCAGGTGCTTCGCGGCCGCGCCGACCCATCCATCCTTGACAGCTTCACCGTTGAGCGCGCCCCCGTCGCCAAGCAGATTGTCACGCGCGCCAACAAGTCGTCTCGCGAGTTCATCCACCTCTTCCAGGCCCTCGGCATTGAGCCGGGTATGGCCCCCGAGGACATGGCGAGGGAGATCGAGGAGCGCAAGGCCGACACTGAGCGTGGCCGCAAGAAGCGCGCTGACCTCGTCACCGCCATGAACCAAAAGAACTACGAGTTCAACGCCCACGGTGTCGAGATGGGCCAGTTCTACGAGTCGCCCATCATTGCGTCCGACGGCACTCGTCCCGTCAAGGAGCGTGACGCCGACCTGTACTACGTCCCCTCGACCTCTCCCGGTGGACGTCTCCCCCACTGCTGGGTTGGCAACAGCCAGCACAAGTACAGCACTCTCGATCTCGCCCCTTACACCGTCGACTTCACGCTCTTCACCGGCACTGCCGGCCGCAAGTGGAAGGACGCTGTGGAAAAGGCTGCCGCCAAGGTCGACCCCGACCTCAAGGTCAAGGTCGTCGTCATCGGCCCAGCTCAGGACGTGGAGGACCTCTACTACGACTGGGCCAAGCTTCGTGAGGTCGAGGAGGACGGCGCCCTGCTCGTCCGTCCCGACAAGCACATTGCCTGGCGCTCCATGACCATGGCCAAGGACCCCGAGGGGGAGCTTGTCGCCGCCTTCAAGAAACTCCTCGGCAAGGCGTAGCCCCGGAGCGTAATAGTAACTGTTGTATTCAAATACCACCAATTCAGAAGGGTTTGGGATGTGACATGTGTCTTTTTAACGTGTCTTGTTAACGTTGCAAGCTCTGATGAGTTGACACTGCCGCTTGATTAACTGCACTACTGATCCTGCTGCTTTGCGTACGCACGCTGCTTCTGATGGGCCCGTGGTTTCTGGCACGATTTGGATGCAAACGTCAGTGCTTTACCTGAACCAAGCAGCGGCGGAACACAAGATGCATCGACCAGCGATGGAATATTAGGTTAACGAGACTTAGATTAACGGAACGAGGCATGAGACGGGAACGGAACACGAGACGGAAACGAGACATGAGACACGAGACACGAGAACGGAACCAGACAAACTCCCACAGGGCTCGCTCAAGGCGGACTGGCCAGTTGAATGGCTCCCTGCGGTCGAGTGTTCTCTATGGAATCTATGCTAAGAGGGGGGGGGGGGGGGGATAGGGAGTGGGGAAGGAGGTAGATAGACGACGTGTTCGACTCCGCTGACTTGATGTAGCCGAGTCACTCATAAAGTTGACGTGGCGTCTTGAGGTAAGACCGCGTACGGGTGACCACGATATACCAAGAGGGGCCCGACCCGACAAGAGATTCGACGAGAGATTAGACAAGATAGCTTAGGCAACGGCAAGATTGGCAGAGGGCGGGCAAAAACACACGGCAGACAGGCAGGTACATGTACTGTAGTCGGCAGGTCACGGCAGTTCAAAGCCTCGGCAAACGGCGGCGGTACGGCGGGCAAAGCTGAGGCGGCTGGCAAAGATGGGATCGTCTGGAAGAGGCAAGTACGACGTGGAGACTCGGCTGGCAATTGACAACGGCGGAGAGGTACAGTACAGCACCGCATGTGTTCTGTCTTGATCTGTACGGTTTAGGGTTGTAGTGAGCTACGCACACGTCTGGGAACCAAGTACAAACAGTAAGCTGATGTTGGGTTTGATTAGCTTACTTACCGTGTCGATGTTTTCAAGGGCATTGGCAAGGAAGCGATAGCCCGGTACGAGAGGCTGCAAAGAGCGGCGCGACCAGGAGAGCGTGTGGTTGAGGCGCTAATTAAGAAAGTAGACTGTACCGGTCTCGATCGAGGACAGGCAGACAAGTGAATGGAGTAGCAGGCCAAGAACGGTGACCTGGAAGTGGTAGATCGGACGACAGGGGCGAGAGGCAAAGTACGGTAACGAGACATGTTTTGCGGACAAGAGGGCTGTGTTGAGTCTTAAATTGGGTCACGTCTTCGCAAGGCAGGTGTGGCAGAAAACGGTTTGATGTCTGGGCGCGGCTGGTCTTCGGAGAAACTTTTGTGTTTGGAGTCTGGCAGTCTGTTTGGGCACGTCGATAGGCTGCTTTGGTCACAACGAGAAAGCATAAGGCGGAGTGGCTGTGGAGAACGAGAGAAGAGCAATGATGTCTGATGTGAAGTCTCTGCGGCTGGGACGCGGCTGACTGAAGTGTGTTTGCGGGCGTCGTTATGGCGTGCTGCCTGTGTTCGACGAGCCGCTAGACTCCCAACTATTGCTAGTGGTCGTTGTCGCAGACAAGTCGCCCGCCTCCCCAACCGAAACCGTTTCCAGCTCAGACTCGGAACCAACCAACTCGCTTTCGGGAACCTCCATTGACAGGTAAATGTCAAGGATGGCGTCCCACGGGTTGGGGCGCTCCGAGTCGTTACCTTCGCAGTTGTTGGCCGGGTCGTACGAGGCCTCGAACTCCGCCTCACAAAGGTCGCGAAGGTCTGCAATCCGGTGGACGGCCGTCTTCATGCTAATGCGTCTAGACGGGATGGGTTGAGCCATCGCCTCGCACAAGTTGCGGAGGCCCTTACCAATCTCCGACAGGAAGTACCCTCCGTCGTCGGCGAAATGGTAGTCCTGGAAAGCTTCCAGCGCTGCCTTGTGACACTCTTCGCGGGTGTCGAGATGGAATGGGTTACACTGTACCATAAAAGTGTACAGTATTACCCCGAGAGCAAACACGTCAGCCGAGGGCCCGACCTTGTACGCGTTGTCCTCGTAGAGCTCGGGAGCCATATAGCCCTTGCTACCCGTGCCCATCCACAGTGCCCCGGGGCGGCTAGCCGCACCCAGGTCCACAATGACAGCTTCCGACCCAGCTTCATCAGGGAACATAATGTTCTCAGGCTTGAGGTCGTAATGGGCAAAGCCCAAGCTGTGCATGTGGGCAACAGCGCAAAAGACCTGGTGGAGAACCGCCAGGAATTTGTACGGTATGTTGCCAACCATGTTTCCTCCAGCGATAAGATCCTCGTAGAGCGAAGGACCGCGGAGGCGCTCGGTCACGATGTACCGGTGCTGGTCGTCATCGGCATAGCCGACAAACTTGAGCATACCGGCGTGATCACCGGTGCCGAGCTTGTACAGATTGTAAACCTCATTTTCGAGGTTTACGCGGTTGTCACCGCTGGCAATGACGAGTTGGCAGCGCTTCACCGCCACCTCCTCGACACCACCGCCCACAGTTCCCATATCCCCGCCCCAAACGTGCCCGCGGAATACCACGCCGAGACCGCCCTCACCGAGCGGCTGGGTATCATCCCACGAGAATCGACCAAAGTCGATCTCTGGGGGCACGTCGAAAGCGAGGTCGCCACCCCCCTTGGCATCACCGAGGCTCGACACGACAGCCTCCTCCTCCTCGCCCTTCACCGTCGTACGCGATCCCTCGCCGACGGAACCCTCAAAAAGAGAGCCCGACTGCGTGGGCTCAAGCGCCGTACGGGCGTACGAATGGGTTGCCCCAGTGTACGCGTCGGCCAAGTCCTCCTGTGAGGTCTTGGACGCGAGACGGCAAAACTTGCCACAGAAGTTGCGGAGAGCAGAAGGCATCGTGCGTCTTTGCTTCGATGAGCTGGTAGAGTGACAAGGAGTAAGAAAGAGTAACAAAGAGCAGAGATGGGCAGCGCCGGGGGGAGGGTGGGAGCCAGCGAGCCGGGGGGAGGGGGAGGTGGCGGGCGACTCCCCCAGCTAACGACGCGTCCTGGGAGATTCGTGGCAGCTGACCTGCATTTGCCTCCGCATGTTTGGTCAATTCAGGTGTGGGATGCATGTAGCGTCTGTACTCTGGTGGCATCCCTGAGTGGAAGAGTGGCACAAAGACAGAGAAACGCGGTTTGGAACATTTGGAAAGCGTGGTGGCATCGTTGTTGGACACGGCTGTCAATTTTGGGCCCCGTCGCTTTGCAAGGCATCAGAACAGAGACGTCCACCACTGCCACAGTGTCGGGATTCACAATGAGTGCAACAGACCTTTATTTCCGGGCAGAGGACTGTTACGTGCTTGGGGACACGGCGATGAGCTCATTTTACAAAGCCAGTCTTTGCTCGTAAGGCGTGCGAGCCCCGACATCGATTTGTTCAGCAAACATCAGTCCTGACGCCCGTCTGTTTGTCTTCCAGTTGGGATTGAGTGCATCACCTTTATACCCAAGCATTTACTTTGTTGTACAGAGGACTGCATGAGGCATTGTGATCGTTGGGGTTGTTACGCGCTCTTGTTAGGTGCAATGTACTGTACTGTATGTGGGAGAGTGAGCAAAGTGGTATAAGGCCACGTCGGATCAGGGTTGGTCAATTGACCCTGAGGACCCTTGTTCACGCGTCCTGTTCTCGTACTCACACCAGCGTTCAGAGCACCTACGATACTCTGTGGCCTTTATACTCCATGTAGCGGGGTGCTTGAAAATGCGCTCAAGTTGGAACCAAAGGATCCATACGAAGTATCGGCTTGGTGGATGGATGCGTTGTGTTGTTGGTTGGAAGTCGGATGACCCCCTCACCCTCACGAGTGTTTGCGGACTCTCACCCAAAAAGCAGCTCTCATACACGTCGCCCGCACACCCTTCTGAGCTGCCCTAACAAACACGGATGTATTTTCTGTTGCCACATAGTTCAATGCTTGAGCGGCAGGGAGCGGTTCAGTGTGCTCGTCAACTCCTCCACTTATCATTCCGAAGTGATCATCCCCACACGACGAACTCCTCACAAGTATTGTTTATTGTCTTCCAAAGCTTGCCATCCTTACTCTCACTCTGTTCTTTTGCTGTTTTTCGAATCCCCGGACTTTCAACACCTCAGCCCGCCTCGCCTCGAACCGTTCAGAGGACCTCCGACTTCTTGCACTCGCGAATCAGAACACCAACCCTCCACTCACTTTTTGCTATCGACACGGAAGCCTTTAATAGCTCTTCATCCACCTTCGCCTTCAGAGTTCGCTGCACTCGACGCCTTGCGCCTCGGCGGTACAACCTTCCCAATCCGGAACCCCTCGGCGCCAGGTGTTCCGACCAAAGACACTCTCTTATCTCCCTTTCCAAGACACGTTCCTCCCTCCTAATGCTACGCTTCACAAAGCCACCGATCGGACTTTCACCTTGCGCGCACCGGTCTTCTCTACACGAGTAGGTTAAGAAAGCGCTCAAATGTAGCCTTTTCGCACCCCTTCGCAGCGTGGTAACATTGTCGGGTACCCTGAACCAGCTGACGGTAGGCCCAATATTACGCCGGACAGCAACGGGAGCCAACTTCCACCTCTTCTATCTTTTGCAAAACGCACAATCTCGCGCTGTTCACAGCATCGTTTGCAAGGGAGACGTCTGGGAATGATTAGTCAGCCAGAATCTTCCAAAGTATCAGGTTTTATGCACTCCATATCGTCGATGTAAGGTTTATGCACTCCATATCGTCGATGTAAGGTGGTGGGGTGGCTGACTCCAGGTTGAACTGCCACCAGACGGCCACCACAGATGACTTCCGCGTCCTTTATCTTCCGCAAAACTTAACATCCTTTCTTGAGAAGTGCACCTTCTGCAAGGGAGACGGCTGGGAATGATTAAACAGCCACGAACATGTGGAATATTACCCTTTATGCGCTCCATATTGTCGTTGCAATGTGGACGGGTACCCTGAATTGTAGACCCAACCACTGACCAAAGTCGACCAACTTCCATCAACCCACCATCGCCGAGCAACCGCCAGACTCGTGCGCCCGTATCATCATCAATACGCACTGTATCTTAATTAAAACAGCATTGTGAATCACTCCAGCGCCGTCATTCACGGATTCCATAACGATAATGCAACAAAAGAATGGCCATGCATGTAATATTGTGGATGTAAGAGCGTCGGTTACCCTGAAATCAGTGGCCTTTTGAGTGAGAAAGGACCCCGACTTGAACATAAACACCGTCCATACCACTCAACGCTCAACGAGCACCAAACACTTTGTCTTCTGACTCCCGCAAAACACGAGAAGATTAAACGATTGCAACGGTCCCAGATGTGCATGCAATCTCGCTACCCAAAGACACCCTAAAAGTGCTATACGGATGCTTTTATGCCCTTCTAATTGTCATTGCAATGTTGCCTGTTATGTACCCTCAATTCGCTGATTCTCTGTGCGAGTCGTGACTGCTGTCGTCGACAATAGCAATACAATGTCTTTCAGAGTTGCAGTAGACAAAGTTGTGTCTAGACATGTGTCTATAGCAGGGAACAATCAGCTTCACGCTAAAAGGAACGGAGTTTGTACTGAAGTTTCCGAGATACAGTACATACTGTACAGTACTTGAGTGACGAGTCGGTGAGAGCTTGACACAACTTGTTTGATTGAATAAGCGCGTTGTCCAACTTTGAGGTCAGTCGAGCACGCGCAAGTTGCAACACAAAGATCAACGACAACAACAGTGCATAGTCTATAAAAGGTTGTTGCAATGTTGTTGTCGTTGTTGGTAGTCGACACCCGAGGGGTTGAACCCTCGGTCCACCAGTTCAGCGGCGGCCGACCAACTTCTTGAGCCTCCGCACAAGCTTGCACCCCCGAACAAGCTTGCGCGGTCCCTCTGACGAAGTGGCCAGCGGCCCCACCGCGGACTTGGCGCCAGCTTCTGGCTCAGCGTCAGCTTTGGCTGCCCCCACAGCCTCAGCCTCAGCGTCGCCTTCAACCTTGACCTTGTGCGCGCGGGCGGACTTTTGCGAGCGCTTGAACCGCCTGGACAGGAAGCGGCCTACGCGCTGGAAGCGGTAGGCATTTGCTGCCCAGGGTGGGATGTCGTTCCAGTCGACGTTGACAGTCTCCGCGGACCAAACCGAGGAGTCGTTGTCGACCAAACCGACAGTGTAACTGCCGGACGCAGCGAGGTCGGCGGAAGTGGCCGCGTCGTTGGTGGTGGTGGTGGGCGCCTGGACGCCGTCGCCTTGCGCGGAGTCGGTGGCTTGTGCGACCGAGGCCGGCTCGGCGGCGACGTCGTCGTTGTCGTCGGCACCCGGGTTGATGGTCGTGCCGACCGCAGACTCAGTCTGGCCAGCAGAGGAGTCGGCGGTGGCAAAGTGGACGGGCGCGGGGGCCTCGTCCTTGGCGGCAGTGGCGGTGGTGGTGGGCGCGGAACCCGCATTGGCAGTGGCGGGCCCGTCCCTTGTCGTCGTGCCAACGGAGCCCGCATTGGCGGAGGCGGGTCCGTCGACGGTGGTCGTGGTGCCGGCCGAGACGGGAATGTCGTCGGTGGCGGCGGCGTTGATGACGTTGGTTAAGCCCCCATCGGCAGTGGGGGGCTCGACAGTGGCGTTGTCGGGGCCCGCATTGGCAGTGGCGGGCCCCTCAGGTGTCGCGGCGACAGAGACCCCATTGGCAGTGAGGGGCATGTCGCCGGTCATGGTGGTGGTGGTGGTGGTGGTGGTGGCGGCGGCAACGGCCGAGTCTACTCCCGCGGCCATGTTGTCCTCGTCGTCGTCCCCGAGAGCGGGACGGAACGCGCGCTGTTGCGCGCGGCGCAGGCGCCAGCCGGCTTCGTTGCTGTTGCTGTTGCTGTTGCTGTTGCTGCTGCTGCTGCTGCTGCTGCTGTTGTTGTTGTTGCTGTTGCTGATGCTGTGGCTGTTGAAGCCAAGCAGAGCAGCAACTCCGTATGGAAGGTCTTCCATACGGACTTCACGTCCGTCGTTGGGCAGCGGGCCTGTTGAAAGAGCCGGCGCTGGACGAAGCGGCGTGGCGGCGGTGGTCGATGGCAAGGGCAAACGCGCCAAAGACGAGAGACGGAGGGAGGGGGGTTGGCCTCCCCGCGAGGACGACCCAACGACGACGAGAGACTCCGGGAAACCGAAACCGCTGAGGACCGGGAGAGGAGGGAGGGTAGGCGCAACAGCGCCCAGCTCGGGGGCAGGGGGAGCGAGGACATCTCCGGACGACGGGGTGGCGAGGAGAGGCTGGAAGTTCCTCGCCAGCGAGTCGTCCTGGACAAGGCACGCCACGACGCCTGACGATGGAGGGGGTGGGGTGAGGGCGGAGATTGAGGAGGCCGCGGGGGACGCCAGCGAGACAAAGTGCTCGACGTCCCCTTCTTGAGCGCGGATGGCGACCTCCTCGTTGACGATCTCCGCCTCGAGCCCCACGACCCAATCCATCGCATCTTCGGCCGTCGGGCGGTCCCCGGGGTTTGGCGCCGTGAGCGAACGCACCAAGTTCACGAGCTCGGGGCCATAGGTGCCCGTGAACTGGGCGTGCTCAAAGTGGGCGGCGCCAAACTCGATGTCGTCGTGCTCCGGGAAGTCGGGGAGCCTGCCCCGGATGAGCTGGTACAGCATTCGGCCCACGGAGTACAGGTCAACTCCGGTGCCGTATTGCTGGCTGTTGCGTACCTCGGGCGCGGCGTAAATCATGGTGCCGGCCCGTGCCGACCATGAACCATCGCAGTCCGCGAGACCAAAGTCGGCAACCCAAACCTCAATCCAGTCCTCGATGCGGTCGGTCCCGTCGTCGTCGTCGTCGTCGCCGTTGCCGTGGCCGTCCTCGGGATCCTGGGCCTGCGGGGCACGATGAACAAGCCGGATGAGGACGTTGTCCGGCTTGACGTCGCGGTGTACCCAGCCGTGCTTGTGGAGGACGGCGAGTGTACCAAGGACTTGTTTGGTGATGCGAAGAGCATCCCAAACGTCCATGGTGCACTCGCCGTTGCGACGCATGGCGTCGCCCAGGCTGCCCTCGGCGCAGTACTCGAAGCCCAGGTAGCCTGTCGGGCCTCGAGTACCGCAGATGACGACCGAGGGGATGGCCATCTTTGACTTGTCCGCGTCAGGAAGACCTGACGCGAACTCGGCAAATTCCGCCTCGCGGCGGAAGGTCGGACACAGGTGTCCGTCGTGCCGAGATGGCTGGATCCGCTTAAGGGCAAGCGGGATCCAGCCCTTCTCCTCGCCCAAGTCGACCTCGATGAGGTCGACCCGGCCAAAGCCGCCCTGACCGAGACGCTTCAGATACCGGACGTGGTACATTGTCACGGTACCCTCGACGTCGGCCAAGGGCAGGTAGTAGCCGGGGAGGTGGCCATACCTGGCGTTACTGCCGTTGGCGTCGATGGCATCGTCGATGACGATAATGCCATCGACCGCTGTCGGGACAGTAAGCGCCAGCTCCGGGAGGAGGCTGTCGGCGTGCGCCACGTCTACGAGGTCGGCGGCGGGAATGGCGGCGGTGGCGGCGGGGTTGTTGTTGACGAGCACGAACGACTCCAGAGTGGAGCCGCTCGTGCTGGCGGTCGTCGAGGGCGCGGGCGAGTTTGACTCGGCGCCGGACTTGAGGATGGGCACAGCCGACTACGAATGTTAGAGTTGGTTCAAACCTAACTATCAAACACATCATTACTCACCTCGTTGGAGCCGGCCGGAGCCTCGCCACCAGTCATGGAGAAGGCGGGGGAGGCGGGGGAGGCGGGGGAGGCGGAGGAGTCGGAGGAGGCGGAGGAGGCGTCGGCGTTCTCGGCCGTGTTGTTGCCGAGCGCGGGGGGTGCGAGAGGAGGCGCACCAGCCCCCGGCTGGAGGTGGATGATCTCGGCGGACTATTATTGTTAGGAGGGAAGTGGCATACAAGAAGAAGAAGAGCTTACCTCGTACGAGTCCGCCGAGGAGACGTCGTCACTGGATGTGCCGGGGGATGCCGCATCAGCCCCGGTCACTTTTCCGTCGTCGTCTTCGTTGTCCTCGTTGTCGTCGTCGAGCACGGGGGGTGCAAAGGTAAGCGCACCAACCCCCGGCTGAATGTGGACGATCTCGGCCGACTACAAATGTTAGAACCACATAGCTAATACTGCTTGATTTAACTCACCTCGTACGAGCCGATCAAGACCATGTCGTCAAACGACGTGACGGGGGAAGCGCTGGTGGCCGCCTCGCCGCCCGTCACGTACTCGCCAGCGCTCTCGACCTTGTCGTCGGCCTCGGCCTCGGGCTTGTCGTCTTCGTCGTCGTGGTCGTTGGCGAGCACGGGGGGTGCAAGAGTAGGCGCATCAACCCCCGGCTGGAGATTGACAATCTCGGCCGACTACAATATTAGATTGCTCACACTGTAACATGGAAGCTAAACACTCACCTCGTACGAGTTGGCCGAGAGGAGATCGTCAAAGGGCGAGCCGGAGAATCGATCGTGCTCGACACACTCTCCTGTCTCGTTGTCGTCATTGTGCTTGTCGTCCTCGGCGGGCTGAAAGGTTAGAACTGCTATTGACGGTGGAGTGGGAGTGAGGCATTGGGGTGGGCAAACTACGAAAGCTGATTTGAGAGACTTACCTCGTCAGAGCAGGCCGAGGAGGGCGCCACTGCCGTGTTGGTGGCGGTGGCGTTGGTGGGCACGGCCTCGGGGCTAGTGGCCACCAAAGAGCCGGCATTGTCGGCAAGGTTGGCAGACGTCTAGACGTTAGATGGTTGTTGGTTAATGTGTACTCACCTTGGCGATCTTGACCGAGAACGGGGACACGGCAGCCGGGACGGTGTGCGTGGCGACGAGGTCGTCGGCCGTGTTTATCTGGCTCTCGGCAGTCTTGCGATCAGATCCTGGATATGCAAACAAGGGGACTACAATAACTTACCGATACGACGGCCGAGGCCACGGGAACGTTGATGTTGGACACGGCCATAGCGGTTTGTGCCGCCGCCAGGCCGGCCTTGTTGTCGATAGACTCGACACCCTACAGATTAGCAGTTGTTCGGGTAGATGTGACTGACCTTGTGAGCTGCTGCGCCAGCGAGAATGTCGACTCGGGTCCGCGTGCCTGAGATGATGCGTTCGCGGACAGCCTTGACATTTGCCTGAGCAGTCTGGGGTTAGCTGCATATCCTACTCATGACTCACCGTAATTGCAGCCGAGGGTGCCGACGCCGAACGAACGAGCGCGGTGACGGTCTCGACACGCTGAATGTCAGTGGGCTGTTTCCTATGGTGTAATGTTTAGGGACTTACGTTAGGTGCCGAGAAGACGCCCGACGCGTTGGCGATGGTGATGGTGGGCGCGGATGCGCTCGGGCTAAGAACCACGAGCGACCCGGCCGTCGAGTTGGTGGTGGCCTAAGCGGGTCAGCAAGCTGTGGATGGATGGATGGGCGCGTTAGACTCACCGAAGCACCCCTGGTGCAAGCACCGTTGGCGGTGCCAGTTGGGCGACTGTTGATTGCGGCGTGCGCGCTGTCACACTGACGCTGGGAAGCGACGGCAAACGCGGCAGAGACCAGTCTCGGCTCAGAATGAGCGCGCTGAACGTTAGTGTTTGCGAGACGAGGGAGAGGTCAGATGGATGTGAACTCACAGTCACCGCAGGCTGCGGCGGGTTGGTGCCCGTAGGCTTGTTGATGTTGTTGTTGCTGTTGACGCGGCCAAGGCCAGCGCCGAAGACAAGAGAATTGATGCTGGAGAGCATGTTGAACAAGTATAGAAGCTACAGAGGTAGGGGGTGGATTAGTGGAAGTGCTTCTGGCAAAGGAGAAGAACAAGATACATTGCGAACAAAGATACAACGGCGGCGAGGGGGAGGGGAGTGGGAGCTCTACGGTGAGAGACGCGTCTTACAGTGAGGCTAAAAGGTTGGGGGGCATTCCTGGCCGACAGAGGGTTCTTGGAAGGCTAGGAGACACTAACAGAATGCCACCGAAGTTTGGGACGCGTCGTGGGAGCCGGCTCAGGTGACTGGTCTGCAGTAAAAGGTAGTGGGCAGACGGCTATTGCTGGATGTTTGTTAAACAGGTTGAGGGTTTTGGTGGGTGCGAGCGGTGGGTACGAAGTAATGGATGCTTGGGTGGTGTGCAGTGAGGCGAAAACGTCGCGAAGGAATGTTGCAAAGTGTGCGTTGTAGAAGCTTCAGTGTCAAGTCGCCACTTTGTCAGTCCTAGGTGGTTTACAGGGTATATCCTCTGGTTTTGCGCTGTGGGGCGACACTTGCGGGGCTGCGCACAGTGTAGATTCAACGCTCAGTGTACGCACAGCAAGAAATTTCCTGACCCTTACACTCTCCGTTTTCGACCCCACAAGGTGCATACGCATTTCTTCACCAGTTGGTGCTTCCCCAGTATTTGATTGAGCAGAAACGTGCATGCATGCACCTTTGCAGCACTTGTATGCCTGCGCCAGCAGTGTGGATGTATGAGAAATGTCGTTGGGTGAGTAGGAGACGCGTTGTGTTCAGGGTTATCGAATTCAGTTATGCATACCCTGGACTAGCAATTGTCCAAATGCCCACTCCTTACACTGCGTGTCTGCTTCACCCAAACACTCGGCCTCCGCAGCTCACCCCCTACACACTCGAGACCAGACTGAGACTTTGCGCGCATGCAAACCTCACACTTGCTACCCCAAGTACAGGCTTGGTATTTGCAGGAAGACCTCACTGCAATATTGAGCGAAACGTGGTTTTGGGTGATGAGTGTTGCCTTGAGCATTAGCCCAGGCATCGAGCTGAGACCTGAATATGCACAACAAATGGCTGAAGACGAAAACATACAGTACTCTTCCAAGCACCTTACAGCAGTGTACAGCATGTACACTCTGTATTATGGTGGGGTGAGCAAAAAGGCGCCGTGACCAAAAAACAAGATCGGACCTTGTCTTCCAGGGTACAGTAACTCCCATTCGGCGTTTCGCCTATGTGGGTGCGTTGGCCATGGGATATTTGTTTGAGGGCAATTCCGTTTGGCAATGGGTGGGAGTCGAACTCAAGACCAAACCATTGCTTCACCGTCGAAGTCCCGGATAGCCCAAACCAACTGAACTATCCTATTTTTTGGTGATAGCCTGCTTTTTCGCCAGTACAAGTACTGCTCCCACTCAAGCGTACCACCACACGGTAGCTTCCCACCGTACTGCAGTGAAGCACCGACTTGTACTCACCCAGCTGCATGCACGGACTTGTACTCACCCACCCTTACCAAGCTGCACACTCACCCAGCTGCACTTTCCACCGCACTGCACTCCCTTCACGGCCAAACGTCCACAACCGCACTGCAAGCCTCAACTCACTCAATCTCTACAGAGCACAAACACGTTCACCGCACTTACCGTTTACAGTGCCGCTACGCAGGACGCCTCCTCTCTCGGATCAGTTAGTTGCTGTGTTTTCTAATGACGCGCCGTACGCTCTCGTCTCGTTCAGCCCTCGAAACGCAGCATATCTTTCTCGCAGTCTAGAAGCTTATAATGCAGAATTGAGTCCTTTGCTTGGTTGACTCTGACTCTAGCGCGCTCATGACCTGCCGATTGCAGTGCACGCAACGTCCTAGTGTAGAACGCTGTTTGTCTTGTTGAACTCGTGCACTCGTGCAGAATGCAAAGGTCGTGCAACTTTGGTGGGGGGAAAGGTGTCCAACAGGGCTGGTGATGAGGCAGACAAGAGCCAATGGGCGCGCACGGTGTCAACCATACTATACGGCTGCAATGGAAGGGCTGCAGGCAGAATGACACTTGCTTGGAGTGAAAACAGGGGTGAGCGCGGCAGTTATGGCTTAGGGATGCAGTACAGTAAGGCTTCTCGTACAACTAATGCCTCCAGACCGAGGTTCTTCCACGGAACGCACAGAACACTTCGCTGGCAAATGCCGGAACAGTAATGGTTCAAGAGAGCTCGTCGTCAACTTCTCTTGGCAAGTCCACAAAGTTGTGAGTCAAGAAGTGCAATAATTGACGTTCCATGATTTGAGGATCTTAGCGCCTACAAACAAAGAGATGCAAAGAGATGTGCACGCCTGTGCATAGATCATCTGATGGTGCCTGGGTGCTCTACTCCGTTATTGTTCTGCAACTTTTGGGTTCACAGCACTTGCAAAGTTGATGCGAGTCAACAAGGCAAATCAGTAACAGCAAAATGTGACTTTGAATGTCAGACACTGAACGTTTTGTCAGTTTCACCGAGTTCATGCCCACAAATCACGAAAGCTGTTGCCAGGTTGAGTACCGGCGTAATTGTGTTCAACAGCATCGAGCAAGAACTTCGCAATGCAATGAGTTGGAAGAGCTCTATCACTGAAGCTCAAAGCTATTTGTAGAAGCATTCGGGATTGCGGGTGTTGTCAAACAACATTATGCTAAGCATGCCTCAAGAGTGGTTGACATTGTCGTCAGCAGTGCAGGTGATTTCTCTCCATAACTAAGGCTGATGCCAGTGACAAGCAAACGTTCACTAGTAAATGGAAAAGCTGTCGACAGGTTGTGTCCTTCAGCCATTGTGGGTTGAGGCCAAAGTATGGCTTTGGCATTGACGCAAGTTGCTGTTGATGGCTGTTGATTGCCGTACGTCTTTGTCGTTTTTTCGTGTTTCCAGTTCGGATTGCAGTTCTTCTTGGCAGTCGGCTGTCGAGCCCGATGTCCAAATGTACCCGTTTGTACGCACAAACTTCTTTGAGTGTGACAAGTAGAACTTTTATGTAGGGCGACAGGGGCTAAGAAAGACAAGTCGATGGCCCGTGCGCTTCCTTTACCTCATGCCGACACCGTCATTGAGAGGGCCAGCGAGTGTGTTCTGCAACAGTCAGCAATGATCCCTCACGTTCTTGTCGCATTTGTTTGGAAGTGTCCTTAATAGGTGACGCACGGACAGGCGTCACAAACTGAAAGATGGCCATTCTCGACGACGAAGAGTTGACAGCGGCAATTTAAACCCTCAACAAACACCTTTGATACCATCTGATTAGTTGGAGACTGTCTGTCTATGACCGTGGACATGACGCCAGCTACCCCTGTCTTCGTGGTAACGCCAAACGGTAGTCGACTAGTGAAGTGATGCCAGTGAACAAACTCAGCCAACCCTGCGGCCATTACGTTACCCGGGCTTTGAGGTACTCAAGCTTGGTAAGCTTTCGTCTCAGGGTGCTATCTCGATGCGTATCTCATTGAAGATGGCCTCCCCGCATGCGGACAACAGCATCATTCACAAGTTTCTGCGCAAGACAGCCAAAGACAGCGGTACGTGTATGAGTCAGATCGCCGTGTGGAGGCAGTTTTTGGCCTTTCGAATCCGGCAGGGGGTGTCAATGTTTTTGCTCAAAACCGTTTTCGCCGTTCAAACCGCCAACGGAGGAGAATCTTTTTGCCGCAAACCTTTTTGCCACGCTCTTTTTGCTGCCTCCTCCCCGCCTTTGTTACGCCCGTATTTCTGCATCCAAAAGCAATTTTCGCAAAGCCCAAGTGCAAGCATGACGCGCGCTGCGGCAAGCGTACATGGACTCTATTGTCAAAAGTATTGGATGCCGCAGTGGAGAGGCAAAAAGCGCAAAAGAATACTGTCCCCTTGAACCCAGCTTCTATGGGCAACTGCTCACTCCACCCGGATTCGAACCAGTGGCCTCATAGTTCGAATCCAGGGGAGGGCTAAGTTCCCTCCGGCCGAAAACCTCCCGTGGCCCAGTCTTACAGCTTTACCGCTAGACCATCGGTACACGCTCGGATGGATATTTTTTTTTTGGGAGCACCGACCCTCCCCCATATATAAACTGCTTCCATGCCCAAAACCAGACTCCACCACAACAACACAGCCATAGTCCCGCCGCACAACAACATACAACCTCACTCCAGCCCGTCGTCAATTCCCCTACGTTAAGTCCGCTATCCTACAATTTTACCCAACGCCTCATTATCACCAGTTGCCATCAAGACCCGACGTTTGCACTGAGCCAACAGACCGTCGACAATATGCTTCAGAGAGCTCGAGCAACGTTCAGCGCCTCCATGAACCTAATCCTTTTGCTGTGCTGCAACCCAACACGCCGACTGTCGTTTTTGTCTCGCCAACACTCCTCTTTATGTTCGACGTTTACAGCACTGTCTTTCCCTCCAAAGGGTCCCATACGACGCCGCTTTTGAAAAGGTCGCTGCGCACCTGACATCCATCAACGACTTTGAGATGAGGAGCCGTTGACCTCCAAACATGACCTCCCATTCTCACTCTGAATGGGAAGGCGCACATTTGTCGTGCCCACTTCCATGACAGTTTCCTTTCTGCGACAGGCAAGGTTTGTTTGGCACATTGGCTCGTACAATCGTATCCACAACCTCCTCCAGAGGGCAACCTTCTCTCTAACTTATTTTGACCCGCGCCCGTGTCAATGCCATCCCATTCAAGCGCAAGTAGACGTTGCAATCCCTGTTGTCCGACCGACTGTACAGTTATGCATAATCGACTCAACGAGCAGTTACGAGAGCGGGGAAAGTGCATCCCTGAAAACGGGAACTATTCTTGGATCAAACGTGCTCACCCGAGGCTTTGCCATTGGTTTAATACGCCAAGTGGTTCATGATCTGGAAGGGCGGCCAAACGCCATGTTCCGGCTGTTGTTTTGTTGGGTGTTGATGAGGAGGACAAAGCAACGCCAGCGAAAAATCGACCCCACGTCTCATTAAGCCAAGGTGACCACAGGGGTGAGGCAGAGAGAATCGAGCTCGCGTTGCAGCTTCGGCTGGAAACTTGAAGTTGTGTGAAACGGCAATTCAAGGACATTTGGATGTGGGTTGGTACGCATTGGCTGTGCTGTTCAAGTTGTGAGATATCGCTGGCCAAGGTCGACAACGGCCCTTCCGCCACCTGAGGGTAGTACCGCTTTGGACGTCGACGTGTTGGTTGCTGGCGGTGCAGTACTAGGTGTTTAAAATGTGCTGGAGCATAATGAGATTGTCAAGACACGCGAGGGCGTGGGTGCTGCGATCGAGACCGCGACGACGGTGGTCGTGGAAGGTTGGTTGTCGTGTGGGGCCCCACTAAGTTGCTTGGACAATCGGATGAAGTCGACATCCAGCGAACGAGCATAACGTTTTAGAATGCGTGTAAGGTGTTTGAAACGCGTAATAAAGTCTGGAATGTTGGATGAACAATTTTGTGGAGGCAGAGGTGTGATGGGGGAAACGATGTGTGAAGTTGTTGGGAAAGCCAGAGCTGAGTTGGGACAGTCGGGCAAAGTGCTGAATTCTGTCGGCCGGGTCCCGCTGCGCAGTGAACCATAATTTTTGAAACGTAGAGATGCCGTGAAGGAGTGCAATGGTTATTTAGGCGAGAGACAGCGAGTGTTGAGTGTGTGTTGGTGAAGAGTAGATCAGCACCCAAAACTCCGTCGCAACCAAACTCTGCGGAATTCGACTTCGAAATGCTTCTGAAACCCCCTAATGACCAAACATTGCCATCCTAATGACCAAACATTGCGATTCTAATGACCAAACACTGGGCCATTACAAACCCATTCTCACCGGGTCTTCGATGGCGCTGTTGAGAACATGAAGATGCACGCACAGACGCCACCAGGAAACGCACAGAGGTGCCTGTAACCAAAGAGATGAGCGATGCGACGTGCATGGATGCACATCTGCATTGCAGCACTCATTGGCCAGAACGACAATACCATTTCCTCACTCTGGCAGCGTCAAAGTCTGGGAGCATCACCCTGCCACACACTGCAGAACGCTTTTGTACCTCTTCCATGCAAAGTTCGCTTGTAGAACATCCCAAACTCGCTCGTGTTCGTGCCACTGTCGGCAATATGGCCAAAACTGCCACAGGAAATGCCAGCTTTGCGGTGTTTGCGAACGAATGTTTCACCGCTAGCGTAGTGGTTGGCGAGAGAACAACTTGTGGCACATTCAGAGCGCGTCTCAGGGTCACCAGGTTGCGAGCCCGCGCGTTGGGTGTCCCCCGACACGTCGCGATGGATGCTTTCTCTTTTTTTTTTTCCTCATCCTATACGGATAGCATCTTGACATACACAATGTCAACGATTTTCGGCTTCCTGGCCGCCGTTCTCGCTGCGGATGTCGTCGCTGGCGGCTCTCTGACGCGCCCCTTCCGGAGCGCTTCGGGGACTCCCAGCAGCGGCAGCCGCAGCAACAACAACAACAACAACAACAACGGCAACGACACTCCGTCGCCCGTTGTCCCCTCCTCTCCTCCCCCGCACACTCTCCCTCTTCCCCCTTCCCCCCTGCTCACCCCGACCAAATCTAGCAGGGGCCGTCATCCCCCTGCTGCGCAGGCCCCCGCCGACAATAGGGGCCAGCCTTCGTCGACGGCGCCCAGCGCCGCCGACAAGGGTAAGGACAAGATCGCCGACCCCGACCCAGCCGACGCGTCGGCCGAGGAGGAGGAGGCGGTCGTCCTAGACTTGCCGCAGCCGGGATCCGTGGTGGACGCCAACGACCTCGCCATCGAGTTTGGCAAGATTGCCGCCGACGTCGCCGCGCTGTGCGAACTCGAGGACGCGTCGCGCCAGGGCAATCTGGCAGGCGCCCTCGAGTTCGAGGACGACTTGCTCGACAAGGAGGTCGACAAGGTGTGGGGCCCGACGGGCCCCAAAATGATCATCCGGGATCTGCTGGGCGCCGGAGCTTACGGCTCCGTCGCCGAGGTGGATGTGGAGGGCGACACCCCGCTCGCGGGCCGGGTGTTCGCCCTCAAGGTTTGCGTGAACGACGCCAAGCGTCGTTACCTGTGGGCCAAGGAGGCCGCGACGCACCGCCTTGCGGCAGGTGCGCCGGGGGTTGTACAGCTGCATTACGCAGCTTGCAACCCTCGGTACCTGTTCTTGGGGCAGGGACTGGCCGCGCTCGGGGAGGTCCCCAACTACCTCTCTGAGCGCGGTCCTTTGAACGACGGGGAGGTCCTGGGCCTTGGATTGTGAGTCACAAACTTCCGTAGAAACTTGTAGAGAGAATAGCTAACGTCAGTTCCTTGGTTCAGGGCCTTGCCGCTCTCCACGACCTGCGGGTTGTGCACGGCGACATCAAGCCCGACAACTTGTTTGTCGCGCCCATGGACCACCGCTATGGGTTCATGGGCAAGGCAGGTATTGTCCTCGGCGACCTGGGCCTGGCCTGGTCGCCCGCCATTTCGTCTGGGCCGTTGGCCCCCATCTGGGGGGGAACTCCGGGGTATATGGCCCCGGAGCTTGTGGGGTACTGCCGCCGGTCGCCGTCCTTCCCGGCGGACGTTTACAGCGTCGGCGTGTCGCTCGTGGTCCTCGGCCAGCCGTTGCCGGTCGAAGAGGTGGTCGGCGCGCGATCGGAGGCGGAGCTCGTCCAGGCGACGTCAAAAGGCGCGGCGAGCGAGTGGTTTGTCGGCGAGTGGTGGAAGACGCGTTTGGGTGGTATGAGTAAGTTCAAACGTTTATGACCAAGGTTGTAAATCAAACGTCTAACAGTGACAGTGGCTGAGGTGATCGGGCTCTGCACGTTCGCCCACCCGGAATGCCGCCCATCCGCCCGGGAGCTGATTGCCCAATTCGAGGAGTGGATCTCCAAACACCACGTCCTCGAACAGCTCCCCGGTCTCTCCACCACCGCCCCCGACACCACTGCCGCCGCCGCCGCCATCTCGTCGCCCCGAGGAGCCGCCTCCTCTGCCGCCGCCGCCGACTCGACCGGCACAATCTTGGCCGAGGGGACCACGCCCGCACTCGCCCTCCCGCCGTCCGCCGCCGCCGCCCCAACCGCTGCCGCCGCCGCCCCCCGGGCCTCAAGCCTGCTTCTCCCGCCGACTGCGGTCGAGGGGTGCCGCCTGGCACCACCAACTCTGGCCTCAGGCCAAACAACAACGACCGGCGCCGCGTCCGCGACCGCCTCAACGGCGCCGACATCCGCCCCGCCGCCATCCCGCGTCTCGTGCTCTGCGGAGCCGAGCGCCGCACGCAAGACCTGCGCATCTCTGCCAGGCACCACCACCATCGCCGCCAAGGCCGCCGATACCGCCGTCGCGACTGACCGCAAGGTCGCCACGGTTCCGTTCGCCGCCGCCGCCATTGCCAGTGCCGACGGCGCCGCCATAACCGACGCAGCCAACCCGGCTGCCAAGGTACAGGCTTTGCGCTCGGCCCTGCCCCCAGCCGCCAACACCACCGCCGCCGCTGCCACCGCCGCCGCTGCCACCGCCGCCGCTGCCACCGCCGCCACCACTACCGCCGCCAAGGCCGTCAAGACCTCGACCGCTGACGGCAAGGCCGCCGAGGAGGAAGACGAGCCCGGGGTCGCTGCCGACGCTGCCAAGACCTCAGCAGCCAAAGCTGCTGAGGTGCAGGCTTCGCGCGACCCCTTCCCCGCCCAAGCCGCCCAAGACGTCGCCGCCTCCCCCGCCAATGAGGTCGTGCACGTCGCCAATGCAGCCGCCACTGCCAATGCGGCTGCTTTCCCGGTCATCAGTATGATCACCGCCAGCACCACCACCATCCGCAGCGAGGACACTGCCGCTGCCGCCGCCACCACCTGGCAGCCCTACTGGGCTGTCTCGCCCCCCTTCCCGCCTGCTCGAGGGACGAAGACGCGCAGCCCCGCCGGGGCTGCTCCACCTGCCCAAGCCGCCGTTGAGACCGGCGACGTTCTCGAGCTCCTCCTTGCGGCCGGAGGACCCGAGGCGTTCCTCGCCACGCTCGACGCTGCCGCCGCCGGGGAGAACACGGGCCTGCCCCAGCCCACTGCCACCACCCCCACCACCATAACCACCACCAAGGACGCGCCGCGCGTCACATTCGACGTGCCGGCGACCACCACCACGCGCCGCAACTGGGGCGAGAAGCAGATGCGCGCCATTGCCAAGGAGGCGCGCGCGCCTCGATCACCTCGCGCCCGCAAGACCGCCCAGCGATGGGCAGCCAAGCTGACCTCGGGACTCAAGAAGCTGCGGCTCTGAGACGAGGTCGCTTGCGCTTTCGTACATCTTTTTTTCGATTTTGCTATTCTACTCTTGCTCTATGCATCTTGACATTCAAAGACTTGGCTGCAGCTGAAAATCACTGACTCAACGACAACTGGGGCGAAACATGCAACCCTGAACGCATGCGTCCACCATCCACCATGCACAACACCGTGATCCCACCCGTGCATCCACCTTGCTCGCCAACACCAACACTTCTGACCTTGTCGCTATGCATACCCTGCTCACCACCATCACCACCAAGAATGTCACGCACACAACTTTTCGCTCACCTCGCCGGATCCGTGCACGCACACACACGCAACCTCACACACACACGCATCCGTCCACTGTCTTCCGTCACACACCTTCCCTCGTCCGCATGCGTCCGGTCAACTCTTGCATTGCGGCGATCATGCATACATATTTCAGCCTTCGTCTGTGCATTTTTCTACCTCTTGCATCTATCTACATCATCATCATTCTCTCTATCATTGTCACCGCCATTTGTCCTCAGCACTATTTGCCCGACATGTCCACAATCTCTCGGTTCTGTTTGCGACCTTCATATTTTGGACGCCATCTCGGTGTGAGCGCCTCTCGCAACACCTACGCCGCCGTGGGCGTCTTCCTCCTCCAATCTTCACTCGAGCTCACGCGGGCTCGTCTCTTGGCAAAATGTGCACGCCAAGCCTTCATGCAAGGCCGCATTGGTGACTCTGCATGCTGAGAGGTCTGGTTTGGGTACGCCCTAGTTAGTACGCTATGGTGAGCTCCACCACTCCACTTGGCGGTGGCAAACAGACTAATGCTCAGTTCTAATCACACTGACGTTTTCTAATGGATGTGATTCACTTCCAGACGCGCCAGCCACACGAGAGGTGTGCACTGTAGCGCACTTCGCGGATATCCATCCATTTGTCTGCTCGGGCTGAACGCACTGTCTCTTTGGGTGGCCACATGAGTCATTCACAGATCCATTCTTGTTTGGTGAGCACCTGGATGCAGAAATCCACAGCAACAAAACAGGCTGTGCGCACTGACTGACTGAATTTGACAAAAATGACAAAGTTCACCAGTGGCACACTGAGCCCATGAACAACGCTTTTGACGCCACCACACGATACCCTGTCGCCAGCGGTATTCACCCCCATGCACGCAATATGCCACCGCGGCGGCGTTTGCGGAGTGCCACGCTCGGCGTCGGGATTACAGAACTGCGCTAGTGGTGTTGAAATGTGAATGTGGCAGTTGTCTCAGTCGACGCATCCGGACGTTGGGTGAGGTTGGACGCATCCGGATGCTGGGTGGAGTTGGACGCATCCGGATGTTTGGTGAGAATTCAGGGTCAGAGAGAATGAATGTGGCACCTCGCACCCCGGCCATCCACTCCCACTCCCACCCCCCGGTACCCCCCTCCCCCTCCCCCTCCCACTACTGAACGTCTCGTCGCTACCATTACTCTTTTCCTCACTGCGTAAGCCCTTCACAATAAGGCAGTAGTCAGCACCATGCTCGACAGCATTGCGACCCTCGCGGGCGCATTTTGCTTCCTCGACATTGTGCTCGCTGGTGGTCTCTCTCGTCGGCTTCGGCCATCGTTTGAGCCCCAGCGCACAACCACCACCACCAACAACCAGGCTTCTTCCGGGTCTTGCCAGCCCCTCAACTCCGACCTCCCGACATTCTCGCAGACGGCCGTCCCCCCGTCTGCCGCCACCCTCGGGGCCGACAATACCGAGGGGCCCAAGGTCGACCACGTCAACACCACTCCGTCGACTGCGGGTTCTGGCGTCGAGCGCTGCTCCGCCCCCATCAACCTCAAGGCTCTCGAGAGCGTCGCCGACTGCGGCCTTTCGATCCTTGCGTCTGCGTCTGCGTCCGAATCGCTGGTCGAGGAAGACAACGGCAACGACACCAAGCCCGAGGACCCCGAGGACGTCGCCGACTGCGGCCAATCGGACCTCAACCCTGCGCCAAAGTCCAAGCCGCTTAACGGGGCGGACGGCGGCAAAGGTTCGACAACGGGCGCCGAGCGCGGCTCCGCCCACGTCAAGACCGAGGACCTCGAGGACGTCGCCGACTGCGGCTTCTCGAACCTCAACCCCGCGCCAGCGTCCGAGCCGTTTATCGGGGAAGACAATGGCCGGGTTTCGTCAATGGAGGTGGGCCGTTGCCCCGGTACCGCCCTTGCGACAACGGAGGCCATTGGGGACGTCGCCGACTGCGGCTCCTCAATCCTCCGGCCCGAGCTTGACCCCGAGCCGTTTTTCGGGGAAGGGTCAAGTGAGGGTTCGACCATGGGCGTCGAGCGCCGCGGCTGCTCCGCCCCCGCCAACATCGAGGCTCTCCGAGGCGTCGCCGACTGCGGCCCTCCGACCCTCAAGCCCATGCCCGCGTCCGAGCCGTATTACGGGGAAGGCAACGGCATGGGTCACGCCAACTTCACGGTACCCTCCTCGTCCGGCGCTCCGTCATCTTTGGACGCGGACGTGCGAGGTGCTGTCAAAGTGGCGTCGGCGGAACCCGGGCCAAGTGGCAATGGGGACTCCCAGGCCGCCGTCGAGGACAAGAAAAAGGCTGAACCACCTATATCGTGGTACAGCTCGACCCCCTGTCCCGACGACTGGGAGAACCCACATTCAGCGACCTTTCACCACGGGGTCATGGATGATGCCCTCAAAGAGGCCGAAGAGGAGCGGGAGGCCGCGGGGCCCCTCGGAGTCGAAGAAGGGGAGAGGGTCGCCTGCCTGCAGGGCCATCTCACCCGGAACGACTTCCAGGGGCAGTGGGCTCAGGAAGGCTTTGGAAAGGGAGCTCCCGAGGTGCGCATCATCAAGCACCTCGGGAGGGGGGCGTTTGGCACAGCCTTTCTTGCCGAACGCCTCAAGCCCCTGCCCAAGCGGACCACCCACGTCCCCAAGGTCGAGGGCGACGACAACGGCGAGGGCGAGGACGAGGACGAGGACGACAGCGACGACGACAACGGCGGCGCCGTACTCCGCGAGGGCGGCCCCAGCAAGCACAGCGGCAGGGGCGACACCGACGTCAACGAGGCGCACACACCCGCCAAGTGTGTCCTCAAGGTGTCGCCCAACGGTGAGCACAACGACCAGTGGGCCACCGAGTGCCTGTCGCTGGAACTGCTGCGGGGCTCGCCCGACGTCATCGGTCTGAGGAGCGTGGAGTGGAACGGAATGTTCCTCTTCATGCTCCTCGACTACGCGGAGCACGGCGACCTGTGGGACCTCGCACACCAGCGGGTCTTCACAGACGGCGAGCGGTTTGCGCTGGCGGCAAACCTCGTCAACGGCGTGGACAGGGCGCACCGGCGGGGACTGGTGCACAAGGACATCAAGCCCGAAAACGTCCTTGTCACCAGCGGCGTCCCCGCCAACGGCAAGATCCCGAACGGCGGCAACCTCGTTGCAAAACTCGCCGACTTCGGGCTGGCGGTGGTCGGCACAAAACCTGGCGACATCCTGCCGCGAGCTCACTGGTGGGGAGGTACGCCGGGCTACATGGCGCCCGAGCTGGTCGCCCACCAGGAGTGCACCAGCGCCGTTGACATCTGGGCGCTGGGCCCCACCTTCCTGCTCCTCTTCCAGCCGGAGGACATCCACGAAATCCTCCGGCAGGAGTTTGAGAAGGTTGGGGGCGGCAACACCGGCATCGGCAAAGGCAACGGCAACGGCAACGGCAACAAAACGGCCTCGACGGCACCGAGGGCCAAGGCAAGGCACACGACACCAAGGGCAAGGGCAAGGCCCGCGACGACCAACCCGCGGGCGACGACATCAAGGACGACGACGCCTCACAAGAGGGCGGGGACATCGAGGACATCCGCCGCGCGCTTCGGGATTTCGTCGCCCGCCGCGCGGCGGCGGGGCCAACACCCAACTGGTTCCGTGGTGACGCGTGGGACACCCCGGTCGGTATCTTCTGTAAGTAATCGATTAGATAGTCTCAAAAATCAGTGACTAACCCACAGTCCGCGACCTGATCTACCGGGTCTGCGACCCCGACCCGGCTGCGCGTCCCACGGCCGAATTCCTGGCCTCGTACATCCCGAGGGGCGTCGCATTCGCGCGGCCCCCTCGGTCCCTGTCCTCATCACCCTCGTCGTCGTCCGTAGTGTCGCCCGCACAGTCTCCGTCGCGGGTCCCCTCCCCCTTCCTGCCCTCCCACGTGTCCTCTGCCTCTCCCTCGGCGTCGCAGGTCGAGGCCTTCTTTGCCACGCCCGCGCCCGAGCCTGCCACCGCCACGCCAACGCCACCGCCGACCACCGCCACCGCCAACGCCAACGCCCATGTCCACGCCGGCGACACCACCATCGCCAGCGCAACCGCCTCGCCCCCGCCAACGTCGACGTCGCTGTCGGCCTCTCCTCGTCCCGTCTTCCCCTCGCCCTCGCCGGCGTCCTCCGCCCCCCCCTTCTCCCGGCCTTCGCCCTCCCCTTCCCCCCCGGCCTCGCCCGCCACCCCGGTCGCCTCGCCACCGTTCCGGGTCGCCACGCCGGCCACGTCGGTCGCTTCGTCGGGAGTCCCCTCGCCGGTCGCCACCCCGGGCTCGCCGGTCATCAACGCCGACGCCACGCCAACTTCATCAACGGCGTCGGCACCGGCAACGTCAATCGCCCCGGCACCGGCACCGACCCCGACAACGCCTCCGACACCGGCACCGGGCTCGCCCACGCCTCGGGCACCGGTAGTGGCGCAAGCCCTGCCAGCCGAGGTAGTAGCAGCCCTCGCCGCGGCCAACGCCACCGCCGCCGCGCTCGCCAACGCCAACGCCGCCGCCGCCCAAGCCAATGCAGCCGCCGCCCACGCCAACGCCGTAGCTGCCGAAGCCAACGCTGCGGCCTTCAAAGCCAACGCTGAGGCTGAGGCTGCCAACAGTGCCGCCGCCGCCGCCCTCGCCGTCGCCAACGCTGCCAACGCTGCTGCCGCCAACGCCATTGCTGCCGCCGCCAATGCCACGACACGCGCGGCCGCGCCCGTGCCCGTCACCGTCCCCGAGGTCGTGGTACAAGCTCCACCCGACTCGCCGACGGGCACCGCGCCAACAAGCCACGAGCCGACGCGCCTTTCAATCGGGCCGTCGGCCGCCTCGTTCGCCACCAAGGACACGTCGCCCTGGCACAGCGCGACACCGGCGGCAACACCCATCATCCGGGCGCAGCACTCGGTGTGCAGGGCAGCAACCCACCCACGCCTGCCACCGTCTCGTCTCGCTGCGCTCCGGTCCAACTCGTTGCCGCCGGCCCACCGCTTCGCCAACCCGTCGCCCCGCCTCCCCCTCAACCCTCGCCAGGGCCGTCTGCGCCGTCTCCTCCTCCCCCGGCTGCTCAACCTCGCAGTCTACGCCGGTGCGCCCGCCAACCCTTCCGCCGAGGCCGTCGTCAACACCCCCAAGAGCGCCAACGCCAGTCCCGGGACCACCAACGCCGCCCAGACGGGCACTGAGCCCCCCGTCCTCGACGCGGCCATCCCCATCGTCCCCGGCGAACAGTTGGCGCTCTCGCCACGCACAACCACATCGACGCGCGGCGAGTCTCAAGACGACGACCTCGGCCACACCATCCTGGGCCAAGGCACCGGCAGCTGCGAGCAAGAGCAGCCGACCTCCTCGCCGCCGCAACCACAACCACTCACACCTCGCGGCGAGGACGAGGACGAGGACGGAGGTCAAGACGCCCTGGCAACCACTCTCGAGGGCGAGGCAATTGCGGGCACGGGTGGGCGACGACGCCTGACGTGGCGACGAGGCAGCAAGATGGCCGCGCGTGTCAAGGGCATCATCAGGCGCAGCACGATCAAGGCCCGCAGCGGCAACGTCAGCAGCGGCGACGGTCAAGGTAGTGACGGCGGCAACGTTCATTCGGCAACGGCAACGGCAACAACTACCGCGGCGGTAGGCAGCGGCCAAGCAAGCGGCACGGCGACGACCGGCATGGCACCCGGTTCGGCGACCACGGCGACCCCCGCAACCCCCAAGGCGACCCGCGGCAGACCTTGGCAACGTCTGTCTGCGGTAGCGACCCGTCTTCGTGGCCCCTGGGTCCGTTGACACCCCCAAGGTCAGGCTCAGCTCCGCGTCTGCGGACGCGTCGAGCGAGCCTGTATACCCGAGTCTTCGGACTCATTTCTCGTTTCCGTTCCGTTTCCGGTTTCCGTTTCGTTGTAGACCCGCGCCGCCCTCGGGCGCGGTAATAGTCCGTGCCGCCCGTGGGCAGGATGGAGGGCGCCGCTGGTCGGTCTCTCTGTATTTGTAGTAGTTTCGTTTCGGGGACGCCCGCGGTCACCCTAATGTATCTGATGACAAAACGTCTGCAGCGGTACGTGGGCACTGACACGAGCAACCCACCTTAGGCTGGAAAGGACTTCAAAGATGGTGAGTGCATGAGTGGGGAGGTTACGGTCGCACGGCGGAGGTGGTGGGCGCATGAGTGACTTGGCATGAGTGACTTTGAAGAAGCAGTCGCACGGTCCATGACGACCTCTCAACTCGCTCGCTCCACGGCGCCCTATCGCTATCTCCTCGATCACAGCCAAGTCGGAGGCCGGACCTTGCCAGGTGCGGTGAATTTCACGGCGGTTAAACCAAGCTTCGATTCGATGTACAGCTGCGGCCTCCCCCGCCCTCCAGCAAGGCGTACTACTGTAAGTTTGATATGCACACGCTGGGTCATGTGTACGCGCACCAGTGTGCTTACTCAGACGCCAGATGTGTATCGAGTCGTGGAAAATACGCCGAGATCGACGTCAGGCCGAGGCTGGGCCCTCGATCATGACGACGCGCGTCATCATATGACTGCGACAGGCCTATCTGTGAGGCCGACACGAACGCGCCACGCCGACCAGTTACCTACAACAGGCAGCGCGTTAGTCTGCATGTTTGACACCATGCTGCTACACTATGCTTAAGTAGCGCTCGTTGCGTATAGATCGTGCTCAGTTATAGGGTAAACGATTTTGTCTAAACAGGCTCACGCTCCACCCGTTGACGCTGACAGCGCTCACGATACCGACGTATCGAGTCGACATCGGGATCTTGCCATCATGAAGCTGTGCATCGTGCATAATGATCATGCCGCGTCCTCCTCTTGGAACAGGACGAAGGACGGTGGAAGCTATGTATGCGGGCAACTCTCGCGTCTCGGTAATAGCCGGCACGCAGCCCTGAAAACTATTGAAAAGCCGCGCGTGCGGCGTCTTCTTCCCCACTTTCGTTTCGGTCGTCACCTCGACTTTTGACATCTCCTCGTCTCTACACATTCACGTATCGAGAGCACGGCCATGAACATCGAAGAGTAAGTGCGACATGGGATGTACAATACTGACTGCAGATTTCGCAAGGCCGGTGAGTCGAACGACGCGACGTACTTAGATTGTGCCTGGCTACTGCTGTAGCTTGGGCAGGACCACGACACGGCGAGCGATACGCGCGCACACGCCCACGCCCGCTCCTATCTCGCCGCGCGCAACGTACACTGACGCAGCAGGATACGCCGCGGTCGACCAGATATGCGACTACTACGCCAACATCGAGAAGCGTAATGTCCGCGCTGACGTCAAGCCGGGTTACCTCCTAAAAGCGCTGCCGAGTGAGCTTACTTGTCGGCAGGTTAGCTGATCCCAGCATCCGCGCCCGAGAAGGGCCAGGAGTTCTCTGCCATTGCTGAGGACTTCCAAAACCTCGTCATGCCCGGTATAACGCACTGGCAGCATCCAAGGTACTTTGCGTACTTCCCTAGCCTTGTCACCTTCGAGTCCATTCTGGCTGACCTTTACTCGTCGTCTGTCAATAATCCCGGCTTCAACGTAAGTGCTAATGTATGCGGAGAAGGCGCGGTGTACTCGGTGACACGATGGTCGCCGCGGTAATACCGCTTTGGACCGAAGTAGACCCCTGCCTCGCAAGCCGAGGAAGGTTGGCAAGGAAGACAGGGAAGGAAGCGGTTCGCCCAGCTTATGCTGTTTCCTTGGCCCCTTCTTCTGTCGCTATTTCCCCACTTCTTTGCTCATGAGCAACAACTAACACGCAGTGGTCGTGCTCACCAGCATGCACAGAACTCGAGCAGGTCGTTATGGACTGGATGGTGCGGGTGTTCGCGCTGGACGACGTCTTCCTCAATTCGGGCGGCAAGGGCGGCGCAGTCATCGGGGTGAGTGCAGCTACACCATCTTGCTCCATAGCTAATCTCAGAATTCGGCATCCGAGTGCGCCTTGACAGCCGCCATTGCCGCTCGTGAACGCGCGCTGCGGTATCTTGCGCGGGAACACCACAAGTCGAACGGGACGGATACGCCAACTGAGGGCCCAACAGAAGTACCCTTCAGCGTGCGGCAAGACGCGACGCGCAAACTGGTGATGTACGGGAGCACGCAGACGCACTCTCTAGGCGCCAAGGCCGCGCTGCTGCTCGGTATGCCATGGCGCGCACTCCCCGTCAAGGCCGAGGACGGGTACGCGCTGCGCGGCGACGTTCTCCAGGCCGCCATCGACGAGGATATCAAGAATGGCTTCATGCCGTTCTTCGTCAGTGCGTGGACGAGGCAGAAAATGTGAAGCAGCTGACATCCCAGTCGGTACTGTCGGCTCCACGTCCACCGGCGCCGTCGACTACATCGCAGAGCTCGGCGAGGTCGTGCGCAAGTACCCCACCGCCTTCCTTCACGTCGATGCTGCATGGGCTGGCGTCGCCTACGCCCTTCCCGAGCAGCGCGAGCCTCTTCGCCACGCCGAGGTTAACAAGTACGCCGACTCGTTCTGTACCAACGCCCACAAATGGTTCCTTGTCGGCTTCGACTGTTGTGAGTAGTGGAGGTGGACGCGGGGGTGAGGAACGCTGTGGGCACATGCCCTGCAACTGTAACGCCTTGGGATGTTTCCGCATACCCCCCCGGTCGCACCTCTTTATTCGTCGTTCCGCCTGACGCCAGCGCTCTTCTTCGTTCGCGACCGAACCGACCTGACACAGGCGCTCGACGTCACGCCGACGTACCTGCGCACACGAGAGGCGGACGCTGGCGAGGTGATCGACTACCGGAACTGGCAGCTGTCGCTGGGCCGGCGGTTCCGCAGCATTAAGCTTTGGTTCGTGTTGCGGGGCCAAGGTATCGAGGGGCTCCAGAAGCACCTGCGATCGGGTATCGACCACTGCAAGGAGCTCACAAAGGTAGTTGAGGCCAACAAGCAGTACCAGATTGTTGCGCCGCCTTCGCTCGCCTTACTCTGTTTCCGCCTGCTGCGCGACGGCGCCAGCGAGCAGGAGCTCAATGTGCTCAACGCCAAGTTTATGGAACGCCTCAATGCCCGAGCAGACATCATCCTCACCCAGACCGTGCTCAAGAGCTCTGACCGGCCGGTGGAGACGTACTGCATTCGTTTCGCCATGGGCGGGTACAGGACAACGCAGAAGGACGTGGACGAGGTGTGGGCTGAGGTTGTGAAGGAGGGCCAAGCTCTCTTGTCCCAGGAGAAGTAAGGCGCGTCAAGGGTGCCGCAAGGGGTTGCGGGCACTGTCGCGTACGCCGCGGTACGCGACACGCCGGCGTGACACCAAACACGTGTTGTAGAGGTTACTTATCTATGGAATTTATCTCTCGGCTGTGAGGAATGCGCTTTATTCTGCGACACGGCGTCTTGTTTGCGTGTCTGAGTGTCCCGCGGCAAAGGCTGGGAGGGTGCGGCGTCGCGCGTCAAGTGCCCACGAGCACGATGGACGAGGCGCTTAGGCTGCTAGGCACTGAGCAACACCAGCCGATGATTGCGTTATCGGGCCCCAGCGGTGTCGAGCAGGAGTCGCTGGGTGGGCGGAGATAGTCGGCGGAGGCAAAATTTGTATGTGTACCCCGTTGTTGCCCTGATTATTCCCACGGTCCAGAGTCACCGCTCGGAACAGGCAGCGTGATTGTTTGTCCTCATCCCTCCGTCAAAGCCGTTGCGTCGCCGCCGCCGTCCACGTCCACGTCCACAGACAACAAGGTCGCACGTTTCCAGACTCTAGACACTCTCCAGCTCCAGTTGCTCTCCTCTTGCGCGCACGCCCACAACTGGCCGCGCACTACTAGCACAACTTTGCCTCCCCGTTACCCGAAACCTGGAAATCTCATGGAGTGAGTGTTGTTTGTGTCCATTCTATCCACACACAACATCCCGGCTATCTCTCATCATCCCACATCTTGAATCCCATCCATAACCCTTTCCTCCTCTCCTCTGTCCTCTTCACCTCTACTCTCTCTTCCTCTTCTTCATTCTTTTACTCCTCCCTCCCTCTCGACGATGTCCCAAGCATCCGACACTTGGCCACGCCGCGGCATGACGCCCTCGGCGACGTTTCCAATCTACACGGTGCACCCGCCAACACCCGGGCACGGCCTCACGACGCCGCGCGCGCGCAAAACATCCTCGCAACGCGGCGGCAGCGGTGTGACGCCTCCCATCTCGCCGCACGTCGGCATGTCGCCCCATCACTCGGGATACTCGACGCCGCGCCACCACTTTCCCGCGCAACACGGCCACGGGCGCATGTCTACTTCGAGCTCGTACCGCACACTGCGCCACGAGACGTCCAACTCGTCGCTCAAGGCGTCGCTGCGCCGTTCGGGTAGCCACAGCTCGCTCAGCGCGCAACACACTCACTCGCACCACGTCGCGACGGCTCGCACGCGTCACGGCGTGTCTCCCGTCGCTGAGACGGCAGAAGCACCGAACCCAGACGACGACACGCCACTCTCCCCACCGCGCTCGCGCCTCCCCTCGTCGAGCTCGGCGGACGTCGACGTCGACGGCGATGCCGCGTCGGGGTTCAGCCATTTCTCCGACGACCTGCACAGCGACAGCGAGGGCCTTGACCCCGACTACGACGAGAACATGCCACACGAACACCTCGATCTCCCCTGCGAGTACTACGGCTGCACCTCGTGCGACACCGAGACACTCTACGCGACGTCCGTCAACTGTGCCTGCTGCTACCCGCAGCAGCCCACCGGCACTGACCAAGACCTCGTGCTTGCCCCTCTTTACCCTCCCCACCATTCCGCCGACTACAACACCCCCTCGGACACCTACTCTCCCCCGCCGTCTTCTGGCTTGACACTGACAGGCCTCGCTCACAGGGCATTCTTCACCTATGTCGTCCCGTACCTCCCCGCGGACGTGCAGGCCGTCCTGCGCGACCCTCCCGACCTCTCGCGCCCCGCCACGCTCGTACCTCTCCTCAAGGCTGTCGCGCCGTACACTCAGTTCGTCATTGTCATGCTCGCCGTCTACGTCGTTTGGATGTTTATCGCCGGCATGATCGGCTACGCTGCGCGCTTTGTGCGCTTCTGTTTCCGCATCGGCCCCGTCATAGCGCTTATTGCCTGGATCATGGCTGCGAGCGGACAAGGCGGTATTGACGTCCTGTTCGAGGCGCTTAAGCAGTACGCCGGCCTCGACTCGGGCAACGCGCAGCCGCAGCGTGGTGGTGCCGGAGCCGGCCGTCGTGCGCAACACCAGTACCCCGGCGGCTACGGCTACGGCGGCGGCCCGCATGCCAACCCGCGTGCTCGCACGCATCGCCAGTCGCGCGCTCGCGCCCAGCAGCAGCAGCAGCAACAGCAGGCTCAGCCCGACCTCCTCTCCGCCATCTTCGGTAACCCCGCCACGGGCCAGGACGGTCTCGCCGCCAGCGTGCAGGACTATGTCCGCCAAGCCGTCACCCGCGGATTAGGTCTCGACTGGCTCCTCGGCTCGAACACGCCCTCCGACAACGATGACCCCAAGCGCCGCAAGACACGCTCGCGGTAAACCTCTGTGTGTATTCTGAACGTTATAGACTAGACGAGCCGTATGACCACCGTATTCCCATGTATGATGTAGCCACCACGACGAGTGCGGTGATAAGTTTGTTAAGCAGTGTTGAGCGAGTGGTGCGCAGAGCGGCGTCTGTCAGCTGGCACAGGCTTGGTGGCAACAGCGTGTACAGTGGCCATGACGCAATCCACCCAGACGCTTAGTAGGTGGAGGCGCGTCGTCTTGAAACTTGGAACAACTCAAGCGTCGGGTGCTCAGTCATCCTCTTGTCGCCATTAACGCTCTCCATATTGCTCAAATCATCAGCTACACAGCCCAGACACTTTCCAGGATCTCCTTTCGAACTGGGACCCCAGATCAGGCCGGAAACCTAGCTTCTCACGACCCTCCGATAACCGCCTCGCGACTCAACGATGAGTACATCCCCAGCAGAACCACCATCGCTGCCTGGCCTCGCAAAGTACAGAGTGCCTAACCTGCCTCCGTCATGCTACTAGTGAGTGTACACGCTGCATGCAAGCTTTAAGTGCACCATGGAGATGTTGTAGAGTTTGCAGCCGGTTAACCGCAGCATTCCCGACTTCATTACGGCGGATGAGGAGGCGTTCCTCCTCCGCAAAGTTGACGAGACGCCGCAGCCCAAGTGGAAGAAGGTTGGGAGCGGGCGGCGCCTGTGTTATTGGGGTGAGTAGAGAATATCAAAGCCGAGCTGTCTCAGCCTCCTTCACTGTAGCTCGGCGTGTGAATCCTCTGTTGACGCCAGGCGGCACGATGAGCAAGAACTCGGTGCTACTTCCAGAACCACTACCTGACTGGCTGTCCTCCTTGTGAGCTAACTGTGTGGCTCATAACTGACAACAGCCCGGACATTATCGACCGCATTGATGCTTTTCTCAACGCAGCGGCGTCCGAGGGCGACAGCGAGAACAAGGGCAAAGACAAGGTATTAGGGATTAACCAAGTGCTCGTGAACGAGTACCTTTCCGGACAGGGCATTTCTGTATGTTGAAGTGGTGTCGGAGTAGTGGCACTGACAGAAGCCACACGAGGACGGCCCAGCGTTCCGGCCGCTCGTAGCGACGCTGTCGCTCGGCTCACCGACGATACTGGACTTGCATCACTACGTCTCGCCGACGGCCCCATCGCCGCCCATGATTGCGACAGAGGAGGACAGCGGAGACGGACCGCGCGCCATTGCGGCCGTGCCACTGGGCCACGTTCTGCTTATGCCCCGATCGCTTTTCGTCCTCACCGGCAGCCTCTACACGTCCCACCTTCACGGCATCACTGCGCGGGATCGCGACTCGTTCATTGCGCCTGAGCGGCCATTGGCGAATGTCCCTAGCGACTCAACAGCTGCTGCTCCAGGAGATGGCGGCACTGGTGCGCCGGGCATTCAGGGAGGTGACGGCAGCGCCGCTCCCCGTCAGGCAAAGAGGAGCGCAGAGGACACGGCAGTGTTGGATACAACCAAAGACACAACCAAACCATCGGAAACCACAGACGCTACAGCGCTTGCGGCGCCGTCCGAAACGCCTGTCAAGCCCACACCCGCGCCGTCCAGCGCCAAAGCCACTGTCGTGGCCAACGCCAGTCTCCTCGGTCTCGACGTCCTTCCCCGTGAGCCGTTCACGTACGAGCGCGGCACGCGCGTGAGCCTCACGTTCCGCCACGCCAACAAGGTACTCAAGGGTGGCGCGTTTGCCATGGCCGCTGGAGGCCTGCGGCGGCACTAGAGGGAGTCAACCCCAAGGGGCTTGAATGTGGTCGCTTCCTGACCATCTCTCTAGTCGTCGTGCTTGTATCATGCTTGAAACGTGGTCGCAAGAACACATATATAACACATAGAGGACGCATATCGGCACGTCTTGCACGTGTAGGCTTCTGAGGCCCATGCATATCACGTCGGCATCACAATGACTCGAAAGCACTGCGTCAACGGTTAGATTTCTATGTATATCAGACGCCCGGCTGGTGAGCGAGGCGTCCACAATTGTGAAGAACCAAATGATGCATGCCGTGATGGTAACCCCATTTCTAATGCCATTAAGACTGTTCCTGACTGTTCTCGGCCATCTGCTCGGTGCCACTCCGGCAAAATGTAAGCCGAGAAGCCGGTTGACCGGGCCAACTCGCCCGCTCCAGACTCGACTCGCAACGCCAACCTTCTTGAACCCAATGTAGATCACTGACTTCTTGTTACACTGTTCTCTCTCCTCGCACAACACACGTTCCATTGTTTACAGGCCGAAATGCGCTCGGTTCTGCAGGTGCGATGCACCCAGCGCGCAGTAGGCGTGTCTGGCCTGCGACCACCTTCGGCCTCGCGCCTAGCTTCCTCTCAATTTGATCTCGGCCGCAGCACATCCCCACCGATGGGCAACCTGTCCTGCTGGAGCAGGCAGAGTAGCGCGCAAATACGCGCAATGTCCTCCTCGGCAATGCGCTTTCGCCACGAGCTTCTTTCCACGCCGGGCGTCGCGGTGAAGCCTTCAACTCAAACTGCGCGCGAGTCGGTGGGCAACGGCGCCACGTCGCGTGGCGCGTCGCGGAAAATCAACATGAACGCGCCAAACAGCGATGCCGCCCACGAGCAGGACATTAGTGGTCTGTCCGAGTCACTCGAGGGCAGCGAAGCGAGCGACATTCGCGGCTCGAGCACCAGCTCGACTTCCGGCTCGGGATCAGGCAGCGGTACCAGTTCGTCCACATCCTCCTCGTCGAAATCAAGCGGCGAACCACAGTTCCGCGGACGCCCTGCGCCCCCAGACGAGCATGTGAGTTGTTTCAGAAGTCTGCGCTGACGATAGCCCTCTGGGCCGGATATTCGCCTCGTACTACCCAAATCGGTCAAGCTCGGCTACTATTCGGCGTACCCTGCGCTAACATCGCTGCTGGCGTCGGTGCCCACGCTGAGGCCGATGCACTCTCGCGAGGACGTACAGCTGCCTCTACAGGCAATCAAGGTCGGGCCGCTACTGGGAGCTGGCCGGACGTGGACTGTCTACGGCGCTGAAGCAGTCGGGCTCGTCTCTGCTGGCGAGAGCGGCGAGTCGGCTGCGTGGCGGTACGTGCGTGCCACATCTGCGCCGGTAGGCGACGAGGAAGCTCGTGCCCGGCCAGCAGTCGCTGCCGCCGCCGCGTCGGTTGCTTCTGCGCCGCCGCTGGTGGTCAAGCTCTTCTCGCCCGACATTCCTCCTTTCCCGCGGCGCGGCAAGACGCACCGCCAAACAGCGTCGACGAACGAGCTCGCCCAGGACGCAAAGGACAACCTTCGCGCTGCACTGGCCGAGGCGGACATGTATGTCGGCGCGCTGCGGCCGCTGCAGGGCACGGCAGTACCGCGATACTACGGCCTGTACAGCGGCGCCGACGACGAGGGGCGGTGGCTGTATGCGCTCGTGCTTGAGCGTGTTGGCCGGGCAATCCACCGCCGAAAAGACGGCACAAAGGCGACTTGGGAGACGCTTCTTCCACAACAGCGCCGCGCCGTTGCGGCACTCTACGCCCAGGTCCACGCGGCAGGCGTGGTCCATGGCGACATTGAACTCCGCCACGTCCGCCGTGAGCTCGACCCTACCACTGCTGCGCGCATTAGCGGCAGTACGGGGATGAGCTTGAGCACTGGCGCTACCTCGGCCCGTAACGCCAGCCCTCCCGAGCCGAACAACACGAACAACTGCTCGTCCTCGCCGGCGCACGGCCTGCGCCTCATCGACTTTGAGGGCGCACGGAGCATCAATGGGCGCGAGGAGCTGCTCGAGCGCGAGCGCCGCCAGCTCGACAGGTGTATCGGGCCGCAATGGCGTGGCTGGCTTGGCCTCCCCAGTCCCAAAAATTAAGCTTGTTTGTATATCTCAAGAGCAACAGGACTCGAAAACTAAAATCGACCCGCCCCATCTCAGACCAGAGCCAGGACGACGACCAGCGATCGTATCAGCATGTGTAACTACGCCACGAGCTTGTACCGGACGTGTTTAGTCATATACATTACATCATTGGATTCTAGCATGCATTATAGCTTGTGCAGATTATATGGCAAAGGTAAAGCTGTAAAAGTGATGCGACGCCAGCGGGTTTGCAACGGCATTCTGTGGCCCTGCTGTTACGGCGTGCTGAAACATGCCTACTGTCTAAGTAGTGCTTGCCTATCGTTGCACGTGAGGGCTCGATACCAGACGACTCAGTCTGCGAAAAGCAAAACTCGGCGCTATCCCGGCTTCAGACCAAACTCCTCGACCATTGACTGTAAGACCGTTCTACGATGGACAGCGTATCCTCTGCTGTCTGAGCCAGATGACAGTGGGGATGGCGTGTGTCGAGGTCGTGCAGGCGGCGACAGAGAGTATACCGGAGACGGAAGGCTGCGCTCAGCTCTCCGCGGAGCGACAGGCGGCGGCGTGGTGAATCCGTGTGCAAACTCAGCTACACGTGTCGTTGGAGGTTTCGACGACGCAGATAGGTTCGAGGGCCATGACGGCGACGACGTAGAGAATCGCAAGGACTGGAGAGGAGGCACTGTGATGTCGGCGCCGCCGTCATCCGCATCGAGCAGCGACGCGTCCATCGACTCCCACGACATATCGCACTCGTCCTCGTCGACGGGGGTGGGCAGGCGTATATCGACGCCGCGCCTGCGCGCCACGACAGCGAGTGCAAGGACAACCGCGGCAATGTCCGGCTCGGATCCACCGACGACACGTACCGGGTCAATGACGGTCAAGTCGAGTGAGAGGACATCGTCAGCCAGCACGCCAAGGACGCACTTGGCCAGCTCGATCTCGTCGTCTCGCGTATCGGGTAGTCGCAAAGCGCGGGGTAGGGGTATCCGACGCCCGAGGAGGCCTTCGAGCACCAGCAAGAGCAACGTTGGCGGCACGGATGCGAGTGTTGGCGGATACACGGGGATATCCAGAGCCGTGAGCATGGCCTGCAACACCGGCAGTGGTGGAGTCGGCATCGATGAGTAGGTATCAGGGCCTGTATCTTGGAGTTGAGCGGCTGAGAACAGGATGACAGTGCACGATGCGCGGTTGTCGCATGACCGGTAGCGGTGATGTCGGCTTGAATGGATCAAGTGACAATGACAACAGTGGCCAGTGGCTTAGGCGCACGGCTCTCATGTCAACAAAGGTTGCGAGTTGTGAAAGTTGATATGCCCCACTCTGAAACGTGATTAGTTCAAATACTATTGAGTGTTTCTTAGAAAACAAAACGTAATGCCAAAGGTTAAAAACCCTTTTGCCTGCTCTCACTTCTCTTGTCGTCTTGTCCATGATATCTACTTCAAGTAAAGATCTTCCGTCTTACAAGTTTGTGCTGTGTCCAAAGACACCATTGCCGAACTTCCCCAATACACCTCATCTCCTGTCGGCAACTCGCATCATGGACGGAAAGGTGACGGAGATGACCGAAACAGAGTCAATCCGGGCCGCTCGGCATCCTTCGGCAAGCCCACCATGCCATTCATCTCGCGCACACACATAACTCGCACAATGCGGGCGCTGTTGGAACCGACAGAACACGTACAATGGGCAAGCTGGCACCTCCACAGACAGTCCTGGTGAGTGAAGGCGTCGGACGATGCTGACGGCAGATCGTTGGTGGCGGCGAGTTTGGCGCGACCACCGCGCTCGAGCTCACGCGCGGGGCGTACAAGGGACATGAATATCTGATCACTATTCTTGATCGCTCGGCGACGCCTCCTGCGACCGATGCGGCGTCCTACGATTTTAACAAGGTAGGTTTGGGGCGGTTAGGTGGGCTGACGACAGATTGTGCGGCAGGAGTACGGCGACCCGATCTACGCCCGGCTCGCGCACGAGGCGATGGATCTGTGGCGCACCCCAGAATGGCAGGACAACTACCACGAGTGCGGCGTCGTCGTGGCCGTTACTCCGACGGCCAAGGCGAACGACTACATCTCCAAGGCTCTCGCCGTCAACTCGCTTCCGGGCATGCAGACGCCCGGTCTTGAGGCGTTCACGCTGCCCACACGTGACAAGGTCGAGAGCGTGTATCCTCGCAATGTCCCTCTGGGTGACTTTGCCTCACAGGACGTTTGTGAGTCTAGTCCAAGATGGAAGTGGTTCTCACGCAAGATATCAACTACGCTGGCGGCTGGGCGAACGCGCGCGGCGCGACCGAGGCAGTGGTTGCGCGGTGTCGTGCGGCCGGCGTGCGTTTCCGTCAGGGTACGGCGAAGGAGCTGTTAACGAACGGACGCAAGGTCTGCGGCGTCGTTACTGCGGAGAATGCCGATCGGGTCACGGCCAACTTTGTCGTCGTGTGCATGGGTAGCTGGACGCCCACGCTGCTCCCGGAGCTTAAGGACGAGTGTCTGCCCACAGGACAAGTGGCAGGCATGATCCAGCTTACGCCCGACGAGGCGGCGCGGTATCGCGACGTGCCCGTGACGCGCCTGGTAGACCACGGGTTCTACATCTTTCCGCCGAACAAGGACAACGTCGTAAAGTTTGCCATTCACCAGAAAGGATACCTGAACCCCGCCGACGGCCTGCCCAGCACGCCCCGAACGCACCTGACGCGCGGGTACGAGCATCAGCGCGTGCCGGAGAGTGCGCGCCGCGCCCTCCTGCACGCTCTGCGCCGCATCTTCCCCGAGCTCGCGGAGAAGCAGTGGCTCACCTCGCGCTTGTGCTGGTACTCTGACCGACCGTCTGGCGACTGGCTCATCGACTACCACCCTGAATACGACAATCTCTTCGTTGCTGCGGGCTGCGCCGGCCACGGGTTCAGTAGGTGTCAAAAGGCTTTATGCCAGCTAACGATCTAGAATTCATGCCAATCCTCGGACGCCTCATCGTCCAAGGAATCAACCGAGAGCTGTCCAAGGAGTATACTGATATCTGGGCGTATTACCACCAAGTCGCTGGACGCAGAGATGCGTCTCGCGATCACTTTGAGTATTACCGTCTGGACAACGACAAGATTGCCCGTCTGTAAACATCGTTGTTACTTCACTTCGTCCCTCCTATGCATAATCAGTGAGCTTGACAAGAGGCTGAAGCTGTAGCACTTTCAAGATATCACATCTGTGCAACACTCTGCCGTTATTGAATTTATTGTGTCACGCAATCTCCTCTCTGTCCCAGTACATGTGTACATGCAGACAAGAGTTTGAGCAAAATTTCTGCTGGAGGCATCACGCGATTCCTGACTGATACAAGCTTATCAAGTTTCGACTGATGGCGGTGACAGCCTGCACAGAGGTAGGCCTGTCGAAGGTGCCCCCACAACACCATCGCAACAGTCAACCACCACACACACGCTAATGCTGTTGACAAACTGCAGTGCATCATGACACGTGGGACTACTGCTGTACATCTATTCAACGTTGGAAGGATATGTGACCTCCGCTGGGCCACCGGCAAGGTTGTCTTTGATCGTACGGGCGCTGACGAAGCGGGAGAAGTGGGACCAGGTAGCGCTCTTGTCGTTGGTGCCCGACGAGCGACTGCCGCCAAATGCGTGCTGGCCCACAATGGCACCTGGCGTGCGATCGTTGAGGTAGAGGTTACCGGCAGACCACTTGAGACGCTCGCAAGCCTCCTCGAGTGCCCTGGGGTCCTGCGAGAAGATGGCACCGGTAAGGGCGTACTCGGTGGTGTCATCGATGAGGTCGCAGGTCTCGGCCCAGTCCTCGTCCTCGTAAATGTACGCCGTGACGACAGGTCCAAAGATCTCCTTGACCATTGTGACGCTCTTGGGGTTCTCAGTGAGAATCACAGTCGGCTCAACGAAGTAGCCCTTGCTCTTGTCACCGTTTCCGCCGGCCAGGATCTTACCGCCCTCGGCCTGTGCCTGCCCAATAAGACCCATAATGTTGTCGAACGAGCGCTCGTTGATAACAGGTCCCATGAAAGACGGGTACTCGTCCACTGGGCCCTGCTTAAGCTTCTTGACCTCCTCCACGAACCGGTTGAGCCACCCAGCCTTGTACTGCGACCGGGGCAGGTACAAACGGCCAAGAGCAGAGCACTTCTGTCCCTGATACTCGTACCCCGCGCGTATCGCCTGGATGACGCTCTCCTCCATGTCGGCACTCTTGTGAATAAGGTGGTAGTTTTTACCGCCGCTCTCACCGACGATGCGGGGAAGCGAGCGATACTTGTGCACGTTGGCGCCAACACGAGCCCAAAGGTTGCGCAGGACCTGCGAGGAGCCAACAAAGTGGAGAGCGGCAAAGTCACGGTGCTCGATGCACTGGTTGACAATGGCCTCGGCCTCGCCGGGAACAAACTGGATAACGTCGCCCGGCACGCCGGCCTCAAGAAGAATCTTGTGGGTGATGTAGTTGGCCAGAACGCTCATGGGCGACGGCTTCCACAATGCGACACCACCAAGGATTGTGGGCACAGTGACGAGGTTGCCGCCGATGGCAGTAAAGTTGAAGGGCGACACGGAGAGCACAAACCCCTCGACCGGGCGGTACTCGATGCGGTTGACGGCGTCAGGCACAACAGTCATGGGCTGCTGCTTGTACCCGTTATCGACGATTTTGACGCTGAAGCGGAAAAAGTCGGCGAGCTCGACAATGCAGTCGACCTCGGCTTGCCACACGTTCTTGCCCTGCCCGAGCATGGTCGCCGCCATGAGCTCCCAGCGGTACTTGCCAGTAACTAGCTGGGCTGCACGCAAAAATATGGTGGCGCGGGTGTACCACGATGTGGCGGCCCACTCGCGCTGGGCCGCGACAGTGCGCTTGATCGCGTCCTCGATCATCTCGGGCGTCGCAGAGTGGCACCGAGCAAGAGGCGTGCCCCTGCAGTCGTCCGGGCGGAGCTGGTCAATCGTCTTGCCCGTCTTGACCTCCTCGCCGCCAATAACGCAGGGGATCTCAATCGGCATGCGCGCCTTCATGTCCTTGAGCGCCTTCTCGATCTTGGGTCGCTCAGGCGAGCCCTGGGCGTATTCCAGCTGCAGCGTCAGCTGGGAACCAAGCAAAACAGCTTACCGCAGGCTCATTGTATGTCGTTGGAGGAACAAAGGTGTAGGACATCGTCAAGCGCTGTTTTCTGATGCAGACGGGACACCATTGTTGCTCGCAGCGCCGTTGTTATAAGTAGTGTTGTCGCGCCGTCAGTGGGCAAGCGCTGGCGGGCAGCTCTCGGCAATGCTCGGAATCGGCGGCTGGGTCCTAATGTCGGTCTGATAAGTCATAGGGTTGTGCCTCAAATCACGTCCTGCCCACAAGGGGGCCACCTGTGTATTGCACACACGTAGCCAGCTTTATGTTTCGTCACTGTCCGGGCAGCTGAGCCGCCCTGCACTGCGACTTGTTGCCTTGAGGAGATTGCGTTCGGTGAGAAGTCGAAAGTCAACTAATTGGCCGAGTTCCAAACTGTACTGTACTCGGCATCTTTCGGCAATGTGCTTGTGCCAAGCGTTGTGCATGACAACTTAGGTGTCCAGTCAACGTCTTGACTGAAATCAAAAGCATCGATGGCGCACGTCCGTTGCGCCGTGTACACCTGTGCGTCCATGGAGATGATCATCGATGACAAGCTGGACAAGAAGCTGTGGGTGGCAAGAGATTAGCAGATGCCAAGCGCAACTCGGAGGCACGCCGATGAAGCACCCAGAGGTGGAGTGGTCACCAAACTCCGACGTCGGGGCAACTCCGCCCTACTGTTGCCGGCGGCTGGGCGGGCCCCACGCGCCCCACAGCCCACCGAATCATCCTCGACCCCGGTCTTGTTTGCCTACCTATTTCCATCGCCGTCGTGGAACAGCTACACCAGCGCCGACATGCCGCCCCGAGACAACTCCGTGGAAGGCGAGCCACGCTCGGGCTCGGTACCCCATGATACGTCCCAGCCGCCCGCCGACGATGGCAACCGCTACGAGTACGCGCCGCGTGAGTGACCGAGAAGCTGGACAGCTTTACTGACGGCCACAGGGGCATGTGTACGTGTTGATTCCCGCGCAGAGTGGCGTCTGACTTTAGGACGGGTGTCGCAAGATGAAAATCAAGTGCACTGACAAGGAAAACCCGCCGTGTAAGCGATGCCGGCACATGAAGCTGCAGTGCCGCTTCTCGATGCCGCCGATGCCGCGGGTCGTGATCCAGGAGAACGAGGAGACTAAGAGGTGGGTGGATGCAAGGTCAGGCTACGCTGACTACAGTCGTATCTCGGACTTGGAGGGTCACGTCGCTGGTATCTTCCAAAAGCTGGACGAGATGTCGAACGTCCTGCTCCGCATGAGCAATGTACCCGCCACAGGGACGCCGTCAACCATGGTCTCTGAGGGCAGGCAAGAGGGTGTGTCGCCACGCACAACAGTGGCATCCTACAGCCGTACGTTAGGCACAATTCACTATGTGCTAACGGCTAGCTGGAGACGGGCTGGCACGCGGTGGCGTACCATTGCATACATCGCAGGCAGACTTGGCGCGCCGCCCGCCGTTACCCCACGCCTTGTCGCAGCCAAGCCGTGACGCAGCGTCGGTATCCAACAATGTCAGCATGGAAAGTACGCCCTGGACACGCCCAAGCGATGATCGGCGAGCTGCGCGGAGCACATCTGTGACGGGCTCAGTACACAACCCGTACGAGCCGCGCGTCGTGCCACCGGGAAGTTCCATTGGTTCCGCGAACCGCACCACACGGCCGCGCGAGCCGTCGACGTCCCCGGCGCCGTCGGACGTAACTGAGGACGATCCACTCCAGAGCGCGATGAACGGCGAGCCGTTCCGGCACTTTGCGCGGCACGAGGAGGAGGTTCTTCTGCGTGCACATGGACACGACCCCGCGCCGTCGCCCGTGCGTACCGAGCGCTCGCTAGGAGACAAACGACGCCGCGTCGGACGCCAGGGCGAATGGACCCACGGACCCGACATGCAGGAATACCAGTCGCCTATCCGCGAACGTGGCGACCCACTCCGCCACTCTGCCGACCCGATCAACATGGGTCTTGTGTCGTTCGACGAGGCCAAGCGCCTCTTTGACGCGTACGTCGTGTCGCCGACCACACTAACAGTAGTTTCTTCAAGTATGCGCACCCGTTTGTGCCCGTGTTTGATGCGCGCGAGGACACGTTTGAGAGTCTCCGCAAGCGCTCCCCATTCTGCATTACGGTCATTATCCTCGTTGCTCTGCGCCAGCGCGAGTCGACTGGCCCACCATCCGATCTCTGCAATGTTATCCAGGAGGAGGTCGAAAAGATGTGTACGTGGTTGTGCATGTCACCGCTGACGATGAGCCAAGCAAACTCTGTTCTCGCCCATGGCGACGCTCGAGACCGTGCAGGGGCTTGGTGAGCTTCGATACTTGCCACACTCTGACCCCAGCCATTCTCATATCGTACTCGGACAATGCGTGGCGTCTGTGCTGCCACGCCATGGCGCTTGCGTATGTCGTGTTCTGTGGCGCAGGCTAACAACAGGGTCGATATGCGTCTTTACCGTTGTCTGCCATACCTGCACAAGATCCGGACAGACTCGAGGCAACCTGACCACTTGATGGATCGGCAGCGGCCTCTTGTAGTGGGTGCGAGGCTTTGGCTAGTCGTAAGTGCAGCGAGCAAGAAGAACGCTAACAGTAGCTCGTTCGACTGGCGTACGAGTTAGTAACCGCCGCATGATTGACGCTGATATCAGAATGTCGTACAACCACGCTTTGCCAGTTCTCTTCCCGTCGAATGGCGGCAAGCGCACGCAGTATGCCCGCGAGTTTCTTGACCACCCCATGTCGACGCCGTTCGACAGTCGTCTCGTCTTCTCGCTGGAGCTTTGCGAAGTGCGAGGTGGGTGACCATTTCGTCGTTGGTTTGCTGATCGCAGAATGCGCCTTCCGGCCTTATGAATCGGTCGCAAACCAGGACCAGGCTGAGCTGGACGAGATGCTACGCCGCGCCAACCACGGCATCAACGCGCTATACGAATACTGGCTGGAATACTATGGTGTGTAAGGCCGACAACACTGTGTTGACGATAGAAAACTTGGGTCTTCCACGTGACCACTTCCTGCTCATTGAGCTGAGTAATCAGCGTGCCTATGCTATGTGAGCATAGTGGAGCGACCAGCGCTGATCTCAGCATGTTCACGAACTCGCCTGCCTGGTACGGCGTAGAGAAGAAAGACGACGTCAAGCACCTCTCGTCTGAGCGGCAACAATGGGTCAGCGCGGCGCTTAGAGGCGCAGCGTTTCTTGTGTCGTCTGTCGCCAACAAGCGCTTGGAGAAGGACTCTGAGTTTGGTGAGCTTCGCTCATGGTACTCAAGCTGACAACAGGAAACCACAACTTCCGTAAGCAACGATGGAGGGGTTGAGACTAACATTTAGACGTCGGCATTGTCGCGACAGCGCGCTATCTCATCCGAATGTGCGAGCTACTTCCGGACGTTGTGGACCGTTTCGAGACCAGTCTGGACATTGACAAGCTTTTGCTCAAGCTGCCCTACTGTGAGGCGTCCGTGTTGATATTGCTAATACCAGACCCTCTGAAGCCCTTCGTCGACGGCCTTCGGCGCACACTCACGCGCGCGCGTGAGCAGGGTATTCTGCCTTACACACAAATGTCCGAGGCCGCTACGCGAGGCACGATGCCCTCGCCGCAGGGCAGCGATGCTGTGGCCGCGGCTGTCGCGGACGCAGTTGCGCAGTTCCCCGGCTTTAACCCGTTTCCGTGGCACGACCCCGTGCAGACTATCACGAACACTGTGCCAGCTGGGCAGATGCTCACTGCTGCCCCCGTCGTGCCGCGCACAGACAGCATCTCGCTTGCGGACGACCTCAACCTCGCTGCTTGGTTCCCCATAGAGAGTGAGACGTCTCCCAGGCCGTAGCTGACTCCAGACGAACCCGTCACGTCCCTCCCGATGGACATTTCCGCGCTCGACGCCGACATGGCGAATTGGTTCCCGGCCGCTCCGCAGGTATGGCTCGAGGAGACGTAAAAAGTAAGCAAGTCTAGACTTTGGCTGCCGATGCGTGCCGTCTTGACCATCGAGGCAATTTTGACGTCATGTCGATCACTACTGTAATATAGTATTAGACACGATCATTTAGGATTGTTGGGCCTACATGTGATGGGACTGTTATTGCACCGAAATTGCTTCCGCCCTCCACTTTCCTGCCATCGGAAAAAGTCGAGAAGTCGAAGAGTCCGCTGACGCATCCGACTTGTTTTTGCGCCCATTTCTCGCCATCCTCACTCGGTTCTCCGTTCCCCTCGCTCACTATCATGTTTGGACCTCGTGCCCTTCGTCCACTTACGCGCGCTGCGCGCCCGGCTATGCGCGCCGTTCCGCGGAGCGCGCGGTCGTACGCTTCCTCTACGCCCAACTCGGCACCAAAGCCCGACCCACACGGCGCCGACGAGCACGGCAAGAACCTCCTCCTGACCACCGCGGCGGTCGCGTTCCTCGTTGCGGCCGGGTCGGCTGTGCAGTCGACGCGCGAGCAGCACGTCGCGGGTAACCCCGGCTCTGAGGCCGAGGAGGAGCAGGAGTCGCAGCAGCCCGAGGCTGTCTCCGAGGAGGCGAAGCCCGCCCTCGAGTCGGTCGTCAAGCAGAAGCTCGAGGAGGCCAAGGAGGGTGAGTTTGAGTGGGTAGAGGGGAGAGGCATGGGCAGGAAGAAGCGACGTGGTATCGACTTGCCATGTCGTCTTTTGTCCTTCGACAACGATTCTCCCATGAGCTCCGTGACGCTCAAGGCAACGCTAACCGCAGCCGGCGCTGAGCTGCTGGGTCTCGAGAGCGCAGACGGCGCGATTGCCGCTTTGATCGCGGAAGCCGAGGGTGCGCTTGGCTTTGGCGGTAGCGGCGGCGACGAGGAGCCTTCTGGACAGGAGGCGCTCGCTGCCGAGGCCGCGTCGCAGGGTGCCTTCAACGAGGAGACGGGCGAGATTAACTGGGACTGCCCCGTGAGTATGCCCCCGGCGTGTGGCGGATGCTGCAGGTGTGAAGAGAGGTGCCGGTGTGCCGAGCCGCGCGGCGCGTTTGACCGGCGTCTGGTCTAGTGCTGGTAGGCAAGGGCCGCAGACCAGCCATCGACCGGGCCGTGCCTGCGCGGACGTGGGAACAGTGTTCAATACCCCTTCTTCGCCGCGGGCAGTATATCTCGCGCAGAGACGCCCCGGCGCACGATGCAGCGATGTCGTGGTGCATGGCAGCAGCGGGCAGAACGCGCCTGCTGTTGCCGAGAACACCACGACATCGCCACGCGGCTGCACGGACCGTCACTCGATCACTAGAGAACGCTTCGCACCTATCTAGTCGCGATCGAGATATGCTGACACCAGTGTCTTGGCGGTATGGCGACTGGCCCATGCGGCGAGGAGTTCAAGGCGGCGTTCTCGTGCTTTGTCTACTCCGAGGCCGAGCCAAAGGGTATCGACTGCGTCGAGAAGTTCAAGGCTATGCAGGACTGTTTCCGCGAACACCCAGACGTCTACGGCGAGGGTGAGTATGCGCGCGCACATGATGGGCCGCAGCTGATGTCCAGAGGAGATCGAGGAGGACGAGTAGACTATATATTGGGCCACTGCTATGGACACCACTCAAAATGCATTGTAGCCGCATGCACATCTTACACTGTAGTTGGCAGTTCTGTGTGCCATCATAGAGGCTGTAGGAGTTTTGTCGCTGCTTCTCTGTACACATGCAGGATGGAAACTGCACCAGAGTGGACGTATCTACGGTGGCTGTTTGGCTTGGCAACGGTTGGTGACACCAGTCGACGGAACCCGGACCGGCGTCCGGACCGGGTTGCTCACTGCACGTCCCAAACGTTCCAACCACTCTTGCATCACCCACTCCCTCACGATGACAGACTACATGAACGGAGACAGCGTCATGTCGCTTGCGCCACCGGGTTCGCGGCGCCTGCGTGTGGCCGTTCTGGGCTGCGGGCGTATGGGCCAACGGCACGTCTACAATGTATGTCGCCTGGTTGGACTCCTGCTGATGACAGATAATGCACCTGACGCCGCGGGCTGAGCTAGTCCTCGTCGCTGATCCTGCGCCAGCAGCGCAAAAGTGGGCAGCAGAGACCCTGCCAGAATCGGTAGCGTACTATGGCGACCCCGACGCCGTGTTCGCACTACCTCCTCACGCGATCGACGCAGTCGTGATCGCAACAGTGACGAGCACGCACGCGCCTCTGACACTCAAGGCAGTGGAGAAGGGATGGCACGTGCTACTGGAGAAGCCGATTTCCATCGATGTGGCCGAGTCCAAGCCCGTCGTGGAGGCCGCTGCGGCGCGGCCAGACGTCAAGGTCATGCTGGGCTTTGTGCGGCGATGTGAGCGGACGAATGCGTGGGGGAGAGGGGCTGACAGTAGTCGACAAGGCTCTGGGAGAGCTCAAGGGGCGTATTGCGTCTGGTAGCGCTGGGCGGCTGTACGCGCTCAAGTCCACGACGCAGGACGCGTACGACCCCTCGGGGTTCTTCGTGGCGTACGCGCGCGCGAGCGGGGGTATCTTCATGGACTGCGGTATCCACGATATCGACATGAGCCGGTGGTTACTGGATACTGGCAAGAGCGGTGCCGGGGAAGTCAAGCGGGTCCTCGCGTCGGGCCTGATCACGGCGCACCCCGAGCTGGCGGAACAGGGCGACTGCGATAACGCCTTTGGGATCATCGAGTACACCAACGGCGCGACGTGTACGCTCCATCTCTCTCGCACAGGGATGGCAGGATACGACTCGACGGTCGAGGCGTTTGGGATGGACAGCAAGCTCAGTGTATCCACGCCATCGCCGTCTGCCGTGGCTGTAGCGGACGCTTCGGGGCGTCACGTCGACGGTGCGCCAACGTACATCGGGCGCTTTGGCGACGCGTTCGTACGCGAGATGAACGCCTTCGTCGAGTGCTGTCTCGACAATAAGCGTGAGTTTGCCCAAGCTGGTTTCACTGATGCACAGCCGTGCCCACTACCCCGCACGATGCCCTCCAGGCGGCACAAATAGCTAGCGGCCTTACGATGGCGTTCCGGTCCGGCCGGCCGGTCGAGTTCGATGCCAATGGCGAGCCTGTCGCTCCGACTGCGTGAACAGGATGCGTAACAAAAGTCGGCGCGCCCAGCTCGACTTCAAAGGTCCCCTGCGAGCGAGGTCTTGGTTACTTCTCCGTCGTTGGCGCGCTGGCGTGCCGCAAACCGTATGGACACCTCGTCTCGGCGTCTCAGTTGTGAAGAAGCATGCACCGTAGTAAAGCAGCAGCCACGGGGCTTGCTTTCGTAGGGTAGCGGGCTGAAGGACGGGTTAGCAAGGGGAAGGTGCTTCCGGTCTCTGTCTCATAACGAGCCACTGAAGAGGACACAAATACATCCTCAAATGTATCAAGCGACTTTACCACTGGGGCCACATGTTCCACTCTTCTGTCGCAAACGTTTGGCCAGTGCCGCCTGGCCGTCGACGACATGGCTATGTCGAGTCTGTTCACTGCAGATTGACCAAACTGCGGCCATTGCCCCAAACCAGCCTGACACTCAACGCCTACCGAAGTGGTCTTCCACCGTCCGCCCAACGTTTCGACGACTGCGTGCCTGCAGTTGGAATGCGCAATACATTTGTCCGGTGGCGTTTCAGTTTAGAGGCAGCAATGTCGCATTCAGAGCAAAGGCACCTGATGAAACGGGGATTGGAGTCGTTATACTGTATCTACACCAGCTGAGTCATTGCACGGCGTCTATGCGTCCCCTCCGACCGCCTTTGTGCCGTGCCTACGCCAGAAGTTGTCATACTCATCCCCACGCGTTCCACTCCTAGCGTGTGCGCTTGTGCCTAGCGAACAGGCACTTGAGATTCTGTTACATTCTGCAAAGGGGACCGAAGGGGGAACAGACTCTTCGGGTGGGATTCATTTCGTTAAGGTGTCGGCAACCTCGACTTGGTCACGCCGTGTGCGCATTCCTGCGTCTATCTTGTGCGTCACTCGCACAACCGCGCACACGGTGTCTGCATTGGCAACAGTCAGATCCACTAACTGTGTACAACAAACAAGCATGTCTGTTGGGGCGAGCACTGTCATTAGCTGATCAAGCTCAACGATATATAAACGCCATGATGAGGACAACCCAGAACTCAGAGTTGATTACTGGCGGACGTCCCTGCGCACGCCAGCCATGGTTCCTCTTTCCCTCCGCTTTGCTGTCCTCGCGCTCGCCGGTGCCGCTCACGCCGCGCCAGCCCCCGTCGCCGCCTGTGTCCCGCCCACCAGCAACAGCACTGTACCCCCCACCAACGACAACACTGTGACGCAGGGCAATATGACGCCCCTGTCGACGAACGAGATCGACGCGTGGAAAGAGCCAATGCACTTTGCCAGTGCAATCTACTGTGGGCCCCAGCAGGTCATGCAGTGGAAGTGCGGGCCGGACTGCGACGCGTTGAGCAATGTCAAGGTGGCTGTTCATGGCGGTGACAACTCGGAGACACCATGGTGTAAGTCGCGCAGATGGGACGGGCAGCACGGCTGACGAGACAGGGTATGTTGCGAACGATGGCAAGCGTGTCATCGTGAGCGTTGCGGGTGCCAACCTCAGCGACCCAACGACGCAGGCCAACCTCGTCAACTTTAAACTCCGTGACGTCGACGCAAAATACTTGCCGGACGCGGCTGAGGTGGCTGTGCACTCTGGGTTCTACGACATGTTCAAACTTGTGGTCGACGATATAGCCAGGGGTGTTGACATGCTTGGCCCGTCCGCGCCGAAAGATATTCTCATTGTGGGCCACTCGCTGGGCGCCGCCATCGCAGAGCTCCTCGCGGTCTCATTTACCAGCCGCCACCCCGACCACATCATCACTGCGCGCCTCTTCGCGCCCCCGCGCGTAGGTAACCACGCTTGGGCCGACCACGTCGACCACACCCTCGGCGACCGCCTGCGGCACGTTAGCATTCACTTCGACGTCGTCACGCACCTGCCCAAGCTCAACATGGGGTACCGCCACCCGAGCGGCGAGGTGTTCATTGACCAGGCGGGCTCGCCCAACTGGGTCTCCTGCGAAGGCCAGGAGAACGACAAGTGCCAGGCGCAGTACGAGAAGGACGTGCCGCCTATTGAGGAGCTGCTCACCACTCTTCCTTCTCTCCTCAAGGAGCAAGCTCACTCGGGCCCATACTTTGGCCAGATCCTCGGCGGGCAGTGTCTGGCAACTGGTGGAACCAACGTCACGACAACAAGCGCGGCTGACCCCGGCCCCACAAACCCCACGCCGCAGGAGTGAGCGCGCACCACCCATTGTAACGCACACGCCGCAATGCTAATCCATGCTACGTACCCTAATGCACCTCTATTTAGTTTTGTGGTGGGCCCTCAGTGGCAATGAGGACGACGACGTCGTCGTCGGTGAACTTCGCTTTGCGGGCTGCGGCCAATGTGGCTGCTCCGCATGGGCCGACAGCACAGCGGAGCACGGCGAGGTCCTTGACGGCGGCAGATGCCTCCTTGTCGCAAACGACGATGGCGTCTTCGGGCTTTATAGTGCTGCGCAGGTCGTCCCATCCAAGAGCAGAAACAGTCGGGCAGTTGAGACCCGGCATGATCGTGAACGTTGTCGGAACGCTGGTCATCTCGCCCGCCGCGAGCGAAGCGTGCAGGCACGGGGCAGCTTCAGGCTCGGCACTGATAACACGCGCGGGGCTCGTGCCCTTGGGACCGTAGTACTGCACGATGGCGTGGGCGAGGCTGCCCACGCCAACGGGCACGACGACGGCCGTGGGCGGGGACGAGAGCTGTGTCGCGAGCTCGTGCGCAATCGTCGAGTATCCCTGCACAATACGCTGCGATCAGTGCGTCTTCTCCCACTCTGACGCACCGCTGGAATCTCCTCGTACCCCGGCCAAGACGTGTCTTGAACAAACAAGCCTTTGTCGCCCACGGCCTTGGACGCCTCGTATGCCGCCTGCACGGCGGCGTCATAGTCGCCGTCAACGACAGTGACGGGTGCGTCCTCGCTGGCAATGGCGTCCTGGGACCATTTCTCCACTGTGGAAGGCACGTAGATATGTGCCGAGAGGCCGAGAAGCTTGGCCGTGCGCGCGACGGCGCGACCGTGGTTGCCTGGGTTTAGCGGTGTCAGGTGTTGTCAACTTACCGTCCGTCGCGGTAAACACGGTTAGTGGCTCAGCCTTGGCCTTCTCGCGCAGCGCGTCGACGTCCCATGGCGCGACTCCCCACCTGTCCCCGAGCGTCGAGCAGATAGCCCAGCTCGCGCCGAGGATCTTGAACGCCGGCAAGCCGTACCGGCTGCTCTCGTCCTTGACATACACCATGCCGCATCCGAGCTCGGCCGCGAGCGTCGGTAGGGGGCGCACGGGTGTTGGGCCGTAGCCTGGGAAGAGCGCGCGGTGGACGCGCGTGATCGCTTCCGTGTCCATCGCGGCGTAAGGGGTGAGGCGGATAATGAGCGGAGCGCCCAGTAGCGGTGGAAGTGATGATGCTCGCGGGGCTTGACGCAGGTCAATATATCGCTGTGGGCCGAGTCGCGTTGGTCAGATTACCAACGAGGAATGACGCCGTGACGCAAAAGTCAAAGAGTAAGAGCAAAGGTCAAAGAGTCGTGCTTGGAGGACGAAGCAATGGGCAACAACGCCCGGCTACACCGGCTATTTCCCCTATCACGACCGAGACATCGCTCCGAGCTGTCGGTGTTGCCCGCAGCCTCTGCCCGCATCTTCACTCCAACTTGCCCACCTGTCTCCCCCGCCGAAGTCGAGCATTGATCATGGGGACCTACTCTTTCAACGCCGTCTTCGCGCCGCACAGTCCTCCAGAACATCTGGCACCTCAAAAGAAGACTCGCGCAGAGCCGCAAGTCGTCTCATTCACCCTCTCGCCTTATCCTTGAACCAGCCAACGCTCAACATGTCCGCAGCTGCCTCGTCTAGCTCTGCCTCGGCCCCCGCCGCCGCGGCGTCGCCGACACTGCGACTACGCGGCGAGGCTACACTGGAAGCGTCCCCCTCTACCTCTGGTTTCCCAATTACCGCGGACATTGCGGCGTCGCCGTTCGCGGCGGTCCAGACGGGACCGACACGCACGATGCTGCCTGTCTTTGCTTCGCCGGAGGAGGAGAGGAAGTACAGGAAGGAACACCTTGCGCTCGTGTTCCGGATTCTGCACCGGTTTCGCCTGGCCGAGGGGATCGCGGGCCACTGCTCGGTGCGCGACCCCGTCGAGCCGGATACGTTCTGGGTGAACCCCCAGGGAAAGAGCTTTGCGCGTATGCGCCAGAGTGACCTGGTGCGGTGCCGCGTGTCGGATGGTGTGATGGTCGAAGGGCGCGCGCCGACGGACGCGAGCGCCTCGTCGATCCACTCGCAGATCTACCGTGTCCGCGGCCGTCCCGCCGACGGGCCGGAAGGTATCGAGGCTATTGTCCATGTTCACGGACCCAACACCAAAGCCTTCTCATCCCTCGGCCGCGTACTCGACATGATCTCCCAGGACGCGTGCGCGTACCACGACGAGATGGTGCTGGTGCCCTTTGGCGGCGCGGTGTTTGACAACAACGAGGGCGAGCGTATTGCCAAGATTGCCGGGCCCAAGCGTATTGCCATTCTCCAGAACCACGGTATCATCGCTATGGGCAGACTCGCCATTGACGAGGCGGCGTGGTGGTGAGTTACTTTGGATAGTGCGAAGTGCTCACACTCAGGCAGATCAACTTTGAAATGTGCTGCAAGGCGCAGCTTCTCGCTGACGCTGCGCGGCGTCCCGGAGACCCAGTCGTCGAGGCCGGCCCGGAGGAAATCGCCTCGACAAAGGCTGAAATGGGTACCCCCGAAATGGGCTGGTTCTCGCTCGCAGCGTACATCGAGGAAGAAGAGTGGCACTCGCAGGGTGATCACAAGCTGTAGTCTGTCGCCGGAATGAGCTTTGTGTATAGGAAGACAGTTTGTATAACGGAACATGTATAGCTCGCACCGACGTCCCAAGAACACGACTGCATACTTCTGACTAATCCCCGATCCACCTATGTACGCCAGACTACTTGTTGAAGTCGACGACCTTGCGGCCCTTGGTACGGGAGGCGGCGACGTCTGCGAGGGTCTGTGGGAACTCCTCAAACGGCACGACCGTTACGTGCTCCTTGACCTTGCCATCGGAGAGGAACTGGAGGGCGTCGTGCATGTCCTTGCGGGAGGTAACAAGGATACCGCGGACGTTGATACCGCCAAAGCAGATAAGTGCCGGGTCGGCGCCGGCGATGGCCGTGCCGGCTGGCGGGAGGCCGACGGCGACGACAGTGCCGCATGGGCGCAGCACGGTCGGGGCGGCAGTGTACGCCTTGCCGTTACCTGCCGCGACAATGGCGGCGTGCGCGCCGAGACCGTCCGCGGCAAGCTTGCGGACTTCGCCCGGCAGGTCGTTGGTGGCCGTCACATCAATGAAGGCGTCGGCGCCGGCGTCCGTAGCCGTCTTGCGCTTCTCCTCGCCAACGTCAATGCCCACAACGCGGTATCCGTTCGCCTTGCAGAACTGGACAATCATGTGGCCGACACCGCCGCCAGCGCCAAACACCGCAATGCTGACCTTCAGCTTTGGCTCAATGGGCTCGACTTACAGGTCACCCTCCTTGGCGCCCGTGGCCTTGGTGGCAGTGTATGCCGTGCCGCCCGAGCACATGAACGGCGCGAGCTGCTCCCAGGGCACGTTCTCGGGCAGCTTGATCGCCCATGACGCGTGCACGATAGGGTACTGCGTGTACGTCCCGTTGGTCGCCTGGGCAATGTACTGCTTCTTGAGGCAGATGGTCTCGTCTGCGCGTTAACTCCGCCCCTCCTTGAGATATACTCACGGCCATTCTTGCAGAACTCGCACTCGTCACAGGTCCAGTTCACCGGGCTGATACCCACGCGCTCGCCGACTTTCCAGCCGGTCACGCCCGGGCCGACCTTGGCGACCACACCGGCACCCTCGTGGCCAGTGCAGTCGACACCCTGCTCAGGCTTGATGCCCCAGTCGCCACACATCATGTCTGCTGTCAGCGGTGTCCACTTGGTTGTCCCAGCGCGGTCGCCCAATTCGCCGCACGTAAACGCCGCAGACTCAAGCCGTGTTCAGAATAGATCAACATCTTTGTGGAAACACGATGATACCATGCAGGCGCGACTTGGTTAGACCACAGCTGGCTTGGTTACCCCGAGACAGCCCTAGGCTCGTTGTAGCCTGGTTATCTGCGGCGATCTGCAGGACGTGCGGGGACATCCGTGCGGGCGATGGAAGGGGCGCATCCAGGATGAGCACACTCACGGTGGTCAGACTGGCAGACGCCACACATCTTGAGCTCAACGAGGAGCTCGCCCTCCTTGGGCTCGGGCACGGGGTAGTCCTCACGGCAAGCGATGGTGTACTGCAGTCAGCGAGGGGATTGCGTGGTGATGCTCACCTCCATCGTGCCGCCGTTGGAGGCCGGGGCAGCGCGGCAGACCTTGGGGACGGACATGGCTGTTGGGAGAGTAGCAAGTAGCAGGGTAGTGCGAAGGAGGTAACGAGGGATGTGTAGCAAGCGAAGGTCGTCGTGGTGCTTATGTAGTTGTACTGCACTACGTGCTGCCGAACGCCGAAGAGCTCGGGACGCATACCACGGCAGTTGCCGGTGAGCTTAATCGGTACCAAGCCAGCAGCATGTCGGGCCCCGTGAACCCCGCAGAGCGAGAGCGCATGCCGACTTGGAACTCCGGCAACAACAGCCAAGATGCTCTTTGGTGGGCATCGCAGCTCGAGCTATTTCCCGGCCAATACAGTCACTCATCATCACATGATACACGGTTCCGTCTGCTACCTGCACGTCGTACCCCGGGGATGTGTCGGGACCGCATGTCGCACCGGCAATGCAGTAGAACAGAGCGGTGCCTGTAGGTATGGATCGACCTGATCACATCCCCACAAATACGTGCTTTCGTGCGGCGCAGGCCGCAAAAGTGAGGCTCACATGTGGGCTCATTATGACGAGCGGGTCGCGCGTCGGCCAGATGTACAGGCACACTACGCAAGACATAACCGATCCCAGTATGCCGTGTGGCTGTACGGCTACATTCTGGTGATCGCCAGAGTACCAGAGTGGGGTATCTTCCGTTGTATGCGGACGACGACGTGGCCCCACAGACATCGTGAGCGGCACACGGATGTCATCGGAATGCTCACCCTCCACCATTGCACTCCAGGTACGGCTCACGGCTAAACCACGATTACAGGAAGAACACCGGAACAGACATGGCTCGTTCGTTGGACACCGACACGTTCCAGCGCTTCAACACCGGCGCGCGCCAGTCTTAATCGCGCACGATAAGGTTGGATGGCGCCGCAGGCTGGTTGACCCGCGTCACGGCGTGCGCTCGGGCCGATCCTAGCCGAGTCACTGCCTCGTCGCGAGCTGGTGCAACGCGGCGTTTGCCTCGGAGCAACGGTTTGATCAACAGTGCATGTGTTAGAGAGGTACTGTACACTACATCTTTCTACTTGTGCGCGGCTAAGCCAGCTCGGCCACGCTTTTCGCCTTACGGGGCACGCCGACGGTGCTGGGTACACGGCTGGGTGCGCGCGTGCTCGCGGCCCGGGTACTCGGCGCGCGCGTACTCGCCGCCCTCGTGCTCTTGTTTTCCGGGTCAGTGTCAATGTCGCCACGCTGCGTAGCGCCATCATACATGCTGCCGTCGTAGCGCTGTGCGCGCATGGCCGCGGCAAACTCCTCCTCGATGTACGTGCGTGTATTGGCCCACTGCCACGCTGGCACGTCGCGGTCGTACAGCTCGTCAATCTCCGACGCGTGTCGGCTGCGAATCAGCATTACTTTATCGAGCGCACGACCCACCCCATTGTCTCGGGAAGGTAGAGCCACAGGAACACGGCGAAGGGCACCGAGAGGCCGAAGAAGACGAAACCCGATCGCAGGCCCAGCTTTGCTAGCATCTCGGGTATTGCAAAGCTGCCGTCAGAAACTTCTCCAACTTGGGCGACTCACTTTGACGCGATGTCTAATACCCCGCTTACGCACATACACAGCGCGCTGGTCTTGACTGTTTATCAGCACTGAGCTTACTTGCCACACTTACTGTGCAGATACTCGGCTGGTACCTCTGACAGATAGATTGTCTGCGCGTTGCTGAGTGCCGACGTGAGTGCCCACCAGCACGTCACAAACGACTTGGGTCAGCTACACTCTTCGGATGCACGTACCAGCTCCCCGAGGCGACCACTCCTGCTCGACGGCGCCGACCCCAGACACCCCCACACCAGCATTGCAACGCCCTGCAGGGTATACCCCATGTTGACAAACGTGCGGCGGCCGTAGTAGTCGAAGAGCAGCATCATGGCGACGACAGTGGCGCAGCCTACAGCCGCAACGACCATGGTGAGGTTGAACGGGTTGGTGAAGCCTGCCTGCGCAAACGTTGACAGGCCAAACGTTGTGAGGAGGGGATATCCACCCATATGGACTGAAGCTGTGAGCATTGCGGAGACGAGTGTGCGTTTCTAGCGTCAGCAGAGTCCAAGCTTTTGTCCCACCTTGTTGTTGCCCTTGAACAGGTCGGCCCAAGGCCATTCCTCGTGGATAGGCACAAGCTCGTTCTCGCGCTCAAGAGTACGCCGCATGATACCATACTGCTCCTCAAAGTCGTAGCACGGCACGCCAGAGTACAGCCTGTGGAGGACGTGGACGACCTTGTCGAACTTGCCTTCGTGGGCGTAGAACCACGGCGACTCGGGAAGGACGAGGTAGCACAGGAGCATGGCGCCCACGGGGCCCCACATGGCGTGCACTGCGACACGCCAGTCGCCTGGCGCCAGTACTGGTCGACCCCCCGGTCCCTGCTCGAGTAGACAGCGCATCATGACTGTGGCGAGCAGTGTCGCGAGCGCGCCGAGGAAGATTGCGCTTGTCAGGACAATACCCCTTATCCGCGTCGTGCAGATTTCCATGCCGTACGGCGCCGCGACGACGTTGAGCACGCCCGTGCTCCCGCCCGTCAACACGCGGCCGAGCAGCTACTCTCAGCTCAAACCTAAGGCAACAAAACTTACCCATACGCCTGGACTGCGCGCCGTGCTGAAACATATCAGCGCAGCGGTGGTCAAGACCCATGCAAACAGCAGCGACGGCTTTCGCCCATACTTGTCTGCCGCCCTGGCGTTAGCGGCATGATAACGGACAGACTTACATGGTGATCAAGAGCATGGGGAGCATTTGGCCAATACTCTGATGGTCAGTACAACGCCCCGCGACGAGGACAACCCACTGTTCCATAAGTCCACGCCGACACTGCCGTTAGCCTAGCACATCAAGCCTCACTCACCCCACTTGGGACTCAGGACGCCATTGACACCAAACTCGGCAGCGAAACCTGGACTCGCCGCAACGGCGGTACTCATCACAACCTCAAAGTACTGCATCATGCGGCCTGTGAACGCGATGGACGTGTACAGGAGCGAGCGGCGGAAGAGCCACAGACACTCAAGCACGCCCATGGCATCGTAGTGCGACTTGAGGAGACCCTCGCTGTAAACGACTGTGGCTCCTGACACCGAGCCCTCGCGCTCTACGTTTGGCAGCTGTTCATCTGGCTCGGGTTGGGGCTTGCACTGGGGCTCAGGCTCGAGCGTGTCCTCAAGCTCGAGGTCAAGCTCGACATGCTCGAGCTCGGCCTTGGATTTGGATACATTATCGGCGGCGCCGACGGTGCCAGTGGTGTCTCTGGAGGAGGTGGACGAGGGCGGTGAGGCAAGACTAGGCGACATGGGATGTGCCGAGCCACGACGTGATGCTGATGCCACACACATATATACATATCAGTGCAGTGGTGGTAGTGGCTACGGCCAGGATCCATGATGGGGAACGGTCGAAAGATTCATGGATCGGCACTGGTCGTCACTCCCTGCGACCGCCTAGAGGAGCCCAGACCTGTCGTCTGTCCCAAAGGACAAATTCTTCCCCTCTGCCGCTCGTGTGTGCACGCACGCTTGCATGTGGGTGCGAGTCGAACGAATACCGTCGTCTGCGGCGCGACACCGTGCGCGTGGCTGGCGACAGACGTTGCACATGCCCCGATCGCGGGCGTCCGCCGCAGCTCACTCCGTCGTGACTGCACCCATTCACCCACGCCCCCGTCAGGCATGGTAACAGGGATGCGGTGCGAGGTGTGCGGGTGTACTGCGCTGCTCGTGCACGGCGGGCTGTGCACGCACTTACAAATGAACACAATAGCCCGACGACAATGATGTACACCGGATTGGTATTCGGAGTGTTGCTGATATCACGTCAACCATCAGTTGATCACGGGCCATCATTGATCCATCAGTATGGTTAAGGTCATCAGCGATGCGAGCGTGGAACACTGCGTGGAAATGCACTTGAAACAGCTAACGTCAACCCACACGTACTACAAAGCCCCGTTTGGGAGCGAGAGGTGTCCAAACTTGCGGTTCATGACGAGTTTCGGTCAAATTTTGGTGAGTGGTGAGTGCCGGCCACGCCACGCCATCATCGGCTCGCGACGCGGCGCGTGCGTTACCTGCGCCGCCGTTCCCCCCCGCGTGACGTCTTCTGAACCAGTCTGGCATCGTGCGCTGGCATGCCCAATGCGCACGGCTGTGCCTGTGCCACAGCCCTAATCTGCGCCCAGGGAAGTATTTATGGACGCAGTTTGGGTGGCCGTTTCGGGTGGACGGGAGCTGTCGTCTCCGGACACTGAAGGAGGAGGCTTGTGCCCACCCATGTGCGCCGGGCAATCATGCGGGCCGAAATGGAACGTACCCGAAAGACTTAGCTGGCTCCTGGTGGGGCCGCTCGGGCCATGTTTGTTATGCTTGTGTAAACGTTGAGACATGTGTGAGTGCATGAGTCTGATGGTGTACCTGAGTCATGATACGGCGTCGACGGCGTCGACTCGGTCGGGTCCACTTACAACCGCACAGGCCGTGATTCACACACGTGTGGGCATAATGCGGCGCCTTTGTGCGCCTTTGACACCTCGACGACACATGTGCGACACAGTTGTATGTTTGATGATGTACATCCCGACAGCGACGCTCATGCCTGTGCGCTCCCCATTGTCGAGTCAGGTCGTGGCCAGACCCAACGTTCGTCCGCTCTGAGGCCGCATTGGTCTACCTTCAAAAGCAGACAACAGCTCTGCAACGTGTCAACACCGTACCGACTTGTTAGTACATAAGAACGTGCATGAGTCGGGCGTGAGTGCATTTTAGATGGGCGTGACCCATATACATGCGGGCCCGGGCGTCGGATTCGGGCTCCCGACGGCCGCGATAACTGCCGATCGCTCGACTGCGCTCGACAGCCGGTGGGGCCACACTTGGATCATCAGTATCAACACACCTCCGCACCCTGAGCGACGCGCTAAGATTAACGCCTAATGCATCCTAACTGATGTACCTAGGCATGGGCTAGCCTTTTTACAGGAGGAAAGCGAGGGCGCCGGCGGCAGCGGCGCCGAGCGAGACACCGAGCTTGCCAGCGGACGAGCCCGAGTTGGTCTCGGAGGAGGCAGGGGCAGAGGCGCTGGCAGAGCCAGAGCCAGAGCCGGAGGGCTTGGACGAGCCCGAGCCCGAAGAGCCGGCGGCACCCGAGGTGGCCGAGCCAGTGGACGAGCCGGTGGCAGAGCCAGTGGACGAGCCAGTCGCGGCAGCGGCGTCGGAAGAGCCCGAGCCGGTCTGCGAAGCGGACGATGACGCGCTGTCGGTAGCGCTGCCCGAGGACGAACCCGACGAGTTGGCCTCGTCGCCGCAAGTCGAGGCGACCATGCCGACGTAGCCCTCAATACGGGAGGCAGTGTCGGGGTTGTTCTGCTTCATGCACTCGAGGCACTTGTTGCTCTGGTCCAGCAGCTCGGCGTTGCACTGCTGCATGCACGCGTTCATGTCCGTGCGGCACGTAAGCGCCCAGTCCATGACCGAGTTGCACTGGTCCTCGCACCCGGCCAGGTCGTCCTGGCGGATCATGAGGGGCGAACGGGCCGAAACGCCAGTGGCGGCTATTGTCAGCGAGACCTAAGGTAGTGAGAGGGGACATACCGATGGCAGCGGCAAGGACGAGGGCAGCGCGCATTCTCAAAGTTTGTAGAGATGGGAGAGGAGATAGAGATGGGGAAAAAAGTCACAATGCAGTCAAGGCGCCGCCTTTTGACGAGGTGGGCGCGTGCTCACAAAACCGCCATTCCGGAACGACGGGCAAGGACAAATGGGATGCCGCTGGGCAGAGGGCGACCCTAGGAACACATTGGCTCTCGGTAGTGCTATTGACCCGTGACCCGGGGAGGTCCGTGAGGGTGTCCTGCGTGTCCTGCGCGTCGTGCGTATCCTGTCGACTGCGGAGAGGTGCGCGCGGGCGGGATTGTTAGATGTAACGGATCTCCATGAATGGGTGGGGGCAGACTCGCGGAGGAACGAGGACAGTCCAATGTGCAATCGAGTTCTCGTATCTGATAACTTTTTTCGGCCGAGCAGTGCACTTGGCTGGCAGGGAAAAGATGCCGATGGACCACTGTAGGTGCAGGTTGGTGCCTGTGTTTGCTTGCTCTTGGCAGGGATCACCATCAATACCTGACCTCTGGGCGTTCATCCTCCTCACCACCTACTGCGTGCGCCTTTGATTCAGCCTCTGTCACAGCTCCTGAACGGAGCATGACGGACAAGGGCCCGACGAGCAGCTCGAATGCATGTGGAACCAGTACAGTCCCGCCCGTGCGCGCGAGGGCGAGGGGGCCTCTGCCTCCTGGCCCACCCTGTATCGGCGAGCCCAACCCGAGCCAAACCTCTCACACGACCACTCATAGTGCCCAACGACAAGCACAGGCCTAGACGTGCGTCCAAACCCGACAGCGCGGGGCATACGTTTCTCTCGTTGACGCAAGTTTGTGAGCTCATAGCAAGGGTTCCGGTGGCTTGGCACACCGATACACCTCGGACAACTTGTCGGCGTGGCCCGAAGTCGAGTGGTCAAGACGCCGCGAAGGATTGCGAAACGGTAGGAGCGGGTGTGGGTATGAGAGAGCGGCCCGGCAGTCAGGAACAAGCGTACAAGGATGCCTGCCGCCTGCACGCCTGCCTGCGCCCTCGGCCGATGGAATGGTGGCGCTCCCAACATCCAAGTGGACACCCAAGTTTTCCCCTCATGGCCTCATGGGCGCCGAGTCTCGCACCCGTGTACGTGCGTCTCCTGCCCAGCACCTCGGCATCACGTCCGGAATAATAAGAGACTCGAGAGCAGATAAGGTGCACGCTGTATATAGGTGTTGCTTGCCTTGTCACTACCCAACTCGACTTCTTTCCCCATCGTAACGTCGAAAAATGGCAACACGGCCAGCAGCAATGGCCGCGGGCGGCGCCCACCCCATCGAGTCGCCGTCTACACCCGGATACGACGAGAAGCCCAACGACACAGAGGCACCACCAAGCCAGCAGTCGCTGTCCGACATGACACGGTGCGACTCGCGCCAGTCCTTTGACCAGCCCATCGGCGTAACCAAGATCGAAGCGCTGTGTACGCTACCATCCCGAGGCACGAGTTGGCTGACGATACAGACAAGGTGTTTGGCAAAGGATGGAAGCTGTTCTTCCTGTGGCTGTCAATCGCGCTGATTGCGTACGTGTGGTCGTTGGCAGTCATCACCACGGGCATTTACAGCGCGTTTGCCACGTCCTCGTTTGGCAAGCACACCGTCGTCGGCCTCATGGCCGTAATCAACAACATTATCGCCGCGGCCATCATCCCCTTTTTGGCCAAGATCTGCGACGTGCTCTCGCGACCAGCTGCCATTGCGCTCGCCACGTTCCTTTTCACCCTCGGCTACGTCGTCGTCGCTGGTGCGCCCACCGTGTACGCCGTTGTCGCGGGTGAGGCCATCTTCACTGCAGGCCGTACAGGCCTGTACCAGATGATGCACACTCTCATCTCGGACACGACGCAGCTGCAGTGGCGTGGCGCAGTGCTCGGCGCATACTCCCTCCCCTTTGTCATCAACGGTTTCCTCGCCGGCAGCATTACAGAGGGTATCCGCGCAACGTCGCTGTTTGGCGGCAACGGCTGGCGCTGGGGCGTGAGTCCTTTGGCCAAAAGCAAAGGTACTAACGGCAGTATGGCATGTTCACGATCATTGTACCTGTCGCTGTCGCACCAGCACTTGTCGTGCTGTTCTGGGGCGACATTCGTGCCAAGAAGCTCGGGGCGCTCTCGCTCGCGTCGTCGACGTATGCGCGCCGCCGCGTGCTCGAGGGCGAAGACGCCGCACCCCGCCGCACAAAGTGGCAGATGTTCATGTGGATGGTGCACTCGGTCGACGCCATCGGCCTGCTCCTCTTTATCTTTGCCCTAGTCCTCCTCCTCACGCCGCCAACACTCCAGCCACTCGCCAAGGGCGGATACTCCAACCCGTCCCTCATCGCAATGTACACCGTCGGCGGTATACTCTTCCTTGCGTTCATGGCCTGGGAGTACTGGTTCGCGCGGTACCCCATCTGCCCGCGTCGCCTGCTCAACCGTACCTTTGTCTCGTGCCTCCTTGTTGACGCACTCCACTTCTTCTCCAACTTTATCACCGACGCGTACTACAACTCTTGGGTGTACATCATCAAGCCGACATGGAGCTCGCGACACTACACCTACTTCTCCAACACCTACCAAATTGGCATGTGCATCTTTGCCGCGTTCACGGGGATTCTGCTGTACTTTACCAAACGGTACAAGTACATCCAGCTTGCGGGCGTCGCCATTCGCTGCCTCGGCGAGGGTATCAGCTTTATGACGGCCAACGGTAACCAAAAGGACGTAACGTTCATCATGGGCAAGATTATCATCTCGATGGGTGCGGGCATGATCATCACGACGACGGCGGTTGCCGCGCCAGCGTCAGTACCCCACGCCGACCTGGCGTCCTCCATGGCGATTCTGCACATGATCGCGCAGCTTGGCGGAAGTATCGCCGGCGCCATCTCGGCGTCGGTGTGGAACAACGGCGTGCCCAAGCGCTTGGAGCGGTATCTCCCCGAACTCAGCCAGAAGGACCGCGACCTCATCTTTGGCAGCATTGGCCGCGCGCGCCGCCAAAAGCCCCACGACATGGTCAACCGCGCCTACACCGAGACGATGCGGCCGCTCCTCATCGTCGCTATCTGCACCAGCTGTCTCGCCTTTGTCATCTGCCTCTTCACAAAGGAAATGCCCCTTGGCCGCGCGCACAACAACGTTGAGCGCCACAAGGAGATCCGGCTGCGTAACAAGGACGAAGTCACCGACGACGCACTCCGCAGTGAGGTCGTCGCGGCCGAGGAAAGGGCAATGGCGCAGGCTGGCAAGGTCTAGTGAACGCAAAGGGACTCTAGTAGATCGACATGTAGCAACTCATCCATACATTATAGAATGCAATGACCATTACGCATGCTCAATTTTGGGCGGCGGTGCCACTGCGCGGGGGTCGCGGTTAACCAGTTAGCCGGGCGTTTCGGCGATTCTTGTCCGTCTCGGAGCCGCTTCCACCTCGCTTGATAGCGTGCACCGTTTCGACGGCGGCCACGGCCGCTGTTGGGGTGATGTGATTGCACTGACCCGCTCAAGCGCGGTGACAAACTCTGCACATGCAATTGCATGCGCACTTGCGCTTGCGCACAGGCCGCCGCAATACGCAATGTGATGCATACAGTGCGAGCGCGTCGCCGGTGCAACAACAGCAAGAAGACAGGACGACGTTATGTACAGATGAATGGATCGGGCCATCTTTTGGGCGTTTTTGATAGATGCTGATGATGTTTGCGGTTGAACACGGGTGCTACAAAGTGGGAAGGAAAGAAAAACATTGTTTACCAGACTGTCGCGTGAGCAGTGACCAAGTGCGGTTCACGTACACGTCAAGGCAACCTCGTCCGAGGTGAAGGGGAGGCGAGTTGCCAGTTCGAGGTCGGCATAGTCGTCGTCTCGCGCACTCCACTCGTCGTGCGACATGGTGGCGAAACGCGCTTCAACGTCGCGAGCCGGCACTTTGTGTACCCGTGCAATGATGTCCACAATTCTTCGCATCGTCTCGGTGACGTAGGCCTTGCGCGCTGCTGGGCTTGGACTCGGTGCGAGGTGTTCGAGGCCGACAATGGTAACGATGCCGTCGCCGGGTTGTGGGCGGCGCTTGGAAACTGCAGCGTGCCCGTTGCCGTTGCTGGTGCCGTTCGACGTCCCGTTGGTGGTTGCCGCCTGGTGCTCCGCCTCGGCGGTTGCGCCCCACAGCTCGCCTAGACCCTCTCCAAAGAGCTCCCACATGTAGTCGCCGAGGATGGAGACAAACTCTGCGGGCCACAGGCGTGTGTCTGGGCGACCTACGACAATGTGGAAACTCGAGCCTATACTGTGTAGGTTGGGGATACCGAACATGCTGCCTTCGTTCATTCCGTTTGGTGGCCAAGTGACGTGGAGGACGGTACGTGTGGCTGGGCTGGCGGTGCGATAGCACCAGTTTGGGCCCGGCGGTGGTGACAGGGGGAAGAAGAGGACGGTGCGGCGTGCGCCGACCCAGTCTCGTTCGCCGGCCCACGTCGCTTCGCACCGGAACACATCGACGCCGCGGTGGGCGAGGTTGGCAAAGAGGTCGAGGGTACGAGGGCTGGGTCTCCGACCGTAGTAGTCGACGACGCGGATGGGGGATGTTGGGACTATTGAGGGGATCGACGGGAGGAAGCGCCACGGCTTGGTGGGCGTCGTGAGGGCGTACCCGCCCTGTCCGACAGCGACGCTGACGGCGTGCGTGAGTTCGGGGTCGGCGCCTTGGACGGGCGGGGCGACGACGGCGACGTGCTCAAACAGCTGGCCGTCGGCAAGCGCGCGACATCTCCTGCTTGCAGCGCGGAACGACAGAAGCGTGTCAAAGTCGGACGACTGGACGATCCGTTCGAGGATGTGGGGGAATGACGCTGCGTCAAGCTTGCGGGGCTGGTGTGGCCGTTTCTTCTTGTGCGTAGTTGTGGCGGTTGGAATGGAGATGGACGTCGACGACGATGGTTCGCCGCTGGAACACGCCCTACAAGCGGCGCAGGCGCAGGTACATGCTCCGCGCGCGCTGGCGCCGTCCTCGGACCCAGATGCGACGCCGTCAAGACCACCCAGCGCATCAATCTCCTCAATCATGTCGTCAATCAGCACCTTGACCGCCCCGGGCGAGTGGCGTTTATGTCGTCGTGGATGGTTCTCGTCTACCTGCTCGAGAATGTTGGACACGCGCACGAGCTGCTCGCGTACCGAGCGCAGCGTCTCTGTGGCCGCTGAGGCGTTAGCATTGTCTCGTAGTCAACGACTCTGTCGACCGACGCCGCCGCCACCGCCGTGCAAAAACTCACCATGCAAGCCAGTCATGGTCGCGGAAGGGGATGGTGTTGGGGGAGTGTGTGGAGCGAGATTGTGTGTGAGAGAGAGTTTGCGCGGTTCCAGCAGAAGATGGGATGCAAGCGAGCGTCAAGACGATGAGCGGCGTCCTTGGTGCGTGCGGTGACTGTATGTGTCCGTGGGGTGGAGTGGGAGTGACAAACAGGTTTGTGACCTGTGGGCGCTGCACACCTTCCCTCCTTTCCCTCTCTCGCCCGCCCCTCACGGACCCTTCCGGCCGGGCGCCTGTGCCGTGTACAACTTACTCCTCACCGTTCGTCTGTGCTCACTCTCTCGCCTCGTATGAGCGCATACGCCTTGCATTATGCATCAGTCACCCAGACCCAGCCAGCATGACCGCAGCGCACCAGAACGCCTACATGCTGAATTGAGATTTGCCCACACGGACGCCACGGCGGAGCAGGAAAAGGGGCGAAAAAAAGGAAAGGGGGCACAGGGAGTCAGCCACTTGAGCTGCTCGCTTGGCATATTGGCGGGCAAGCTTGCTAGCTGTGACGGCAGATCATGACCGCAATGTCATGTCGGCAAACCACTCCCAAGGCCATGGCCTGTGACTCACACCTCGCCTAGACATGTGCGTGTGAGAGTGTGTCACAGGTCGACTTGGTTCTGGTTCACTCCCCTCCGCGCGATCCCTCGGCTCGCATGTCATGTGCATCGTCGACTAGCGGTGGCTCTCACACACCGTCAAAATCCTACAGAATGATGGCCGCCGCTGACCCACGACCCTGTCTATACCTGACCCACACCACTCTCTCCACGCGATGGTAATTGTCACCTCACGAGCCCCGTGCAGCGCCACCAACTAACCTTCCCACGCCCACGACCCTGCGCGACGGCTGCACGGGCCTGCAGCGCCGGGGCGGACGTACCGCGCCGCCTCGTAGCTCGCCGGTCTCACTCGGCCCTCCTCACGTGCAGGCCACACACGCCCGCCACCATCATCATCGCCACGTCGCCACACGCGCCATGCTTTGGGGGAGCGGGTGCCTGCCTACTTTGCGCCGCGCTTCTGCATTTTGCGCATCTCGCGCTTACGGTCGCGGTCTTCGGCCTTTTTCAGTTCCTTTTCGGACATGGCGGCGCGCTCTGCGCGCTTTTTCGCAGCACGTTTCTCCTCGGGCGTCTGCTCAGGCGGGTTGTCCTCCTCCTGCTCCTTCTTGTACTGCTTGGTGAGGGACGCGTCGACGTCCTGGCGCGTGCGCACGAGCTTGCGCGCAACGTCGCTCTTGAGCAGGTTGGGCCGCGACAGCAGGTCGGCAATGTTTAGCGCCACCTGCACCCATGCCTTGATGGCGTCCACCTCGTCCTGGCTCGACGGCTTGCGCACCGACAGGTAAATCTCGCGAGCGCGCTGTTCCGGCTTGAGCGGACCAGTCCGAGGACGCTTCTCGGGCGCATCCGTCACAATCAGTGCCTTGAGCACGCGCGCGGCCGTCGGGTCGGCAAGTACCTCGAGCACGCCCACGTTCGGCGTCTTGGTGATCACATCGGTGATGTCGCTGTGCTCGGCAAACAGGGCGTGCGAGATGGGTACCGCCGACGACTCGTGCATGCGGGGGTACGTCTGGCGTCAGCTGTCTCCCTTGAATCAAAGTCCCTACCAGGTCAAAACGGGCCTCGCGCATGTGCGACATGCCCTCCTTGTTGAGCACGGCCCACACGCCGGCCTGGTCGTCCTGGAGACCGCTCGGTCCACGGCCCAGCGTAAACTGGAAGATGATAGACTCGGCATAGTCGGCAGTGGGGTCGAGGAGACCGGCGACAAAGTTCCAGATGAGCTGGATGACGTCGTGGAACGGCTGGAGCTTGAGCGTAACGTGCGCACAGAGGACGTTGCGCCTGCCCGTAGCGTAAATGAGGTGCTGCGCCGAGCTGGACGACACCATCGGTCTCACGACCTTGAACTGTTCCTGTAGAAGCGGAATGAACGGCGCCATGCTGTGTGGTGAGCTACCCCGGCCATGTGTCGATGTCTCGCTACTCACGCCTTGTTGGCACGCCCCTGGTTGTAGTACTTGCCCGCGAGGTGCAGCAGGAGGTACGCGCCGAGGATGCCGAGCATGATGCCCTCAAACTTGAACGCTGCGGGGCGGAACACAAACATCTTCCAGCGGTACTCGAGCCCATCGTACTCGCGCGCCAGAGGCTGCGGCGTCGGCGGCGTAATGGCCGCAATGGCCTTGAGGAGCTGGGACATGCTGCCGACACAAAGGGGGACGGGGAACCAGGTCCGAGACGGGGTGGATGCAAGTAGCGATGGACGACAACAACGTCGAGTGTTGCGAGGTGTCCAGTTGTTGGTGGGGAATGGCTTGGAGGTGGGCTGAATACAATTGGGCCCGGTGTGGGCAGCCACTTTCGGCCCGACAGCCGGCCAGCTTCGGTTGTCCAAACTCCCTGAGACCGTAAACGGTCCGGATTATATCTGCTTCGACAAGCAAAGCAATATACATATGCTTCAAATGTTTACACAGTGCTCGTCAGTGCACACATGCAACGGTAGTACCCGCCCAGCTCCGCATCGCATTTCCGGTTTACTTAGACTACGGAGCTACTTGACTTTGACCTCTTTCATCGTGGACGCGCCTAGGCCGCAGCCTGGGCCTCCTCGAGACGAGGGCCAACGTCAATGAGGTGGGTGACGCGCTTGTTGGCTGCCTGGACAGCACCGTCGAGGACGACGCCCTTGGAGCCTTTGGAGAGCTGGACGGGCGCGGTGCCGTCGAGGAGGCCAAGCTGGGCGTCGCTCCAGACAGGCTGGATAGCGGATGCGTTCGGGGCACCAACACCGGCGCGGCCGCCAACGGCGATCCAGTCAGCCTCGCGCTTGAGGTCAAGCTCGTTAAAGACCGAGTCGACGGACGCAACGAGGTGCTCGACCTGCTCGGCCGTGTGGCCGGGCGTCGGGGTGATGCGGAGACGCTCAGTGCCGACCGGTACAGTCGGGTAGTTGATGCTCTGCACGTAGATGTGGTGCTTGGACAGGAGCATGTCCGAAGCTTCCTTGGCGAGCGCGGCGTCACCGACGAGCACAGGGACAATGTGCGACGGGTTGGGCACGACGGGGATGCCAATGTCCTTGAACTGGCCCTTGACGGTACGCGTGTTGAGCTGCTGCAGGCGGCGGTCACCCATGAACTCCTTCTGGTAGGCAATGGAGGCCTGGGCGCCGGCAACTACAGCGGGGGGGAGCGACGTGGTGAAGATGAAGCCGGGGGCGTACGAACGCACGACGTCGACGAGGTCCGACGAGCCGGCAATGTAGCCGCCGACAACACCGTACGCCTTGCCGAGGGTACCGGTGATGATGTCGACGCGGTCCTGAACAGAGCGGCGGACGGGCTCGGCAGAGTCGCGCGTCGCCTGGTGCGCGGCAAAGTCGAGGTGCTCGGCAACACCTGCACCGCTGGGGCCGTACATGCCGACGGCGTGCACCTCGTCGAGGAATGTGATGGCGCCGTACTTTTCGGCGAGGTCACAGATGGCCTCGATGGGAGCGACCGAGCCGCACATCGAGTAGACCGACTCGAAAGCGATGATCTTGGGCGTCTCCTTTGGCACCTGCTGAAGCTTGGCCTCGAGGTCGGCCATGTCGTTGTGCTTCCAGATGACCTTTTTAGCGCCAGAGTGGCGCACACCCTGAATCATGGAGGCGTGGTTGAGCTCGTCCGAGAAGATGATGCAGCCGGGGAGCTTGGCACCAATGGTGCCGAGACACGCGTCGTTGGCGACGTAGCATGACGAAAAGACGAGCGCGGCCTGCTTGCGGTGCAGCGAGGCAAGCTCGTCCTCGAGGGACAGGTGCAGCGCGCCGTTACCGGCAATGTTGCGGGTACCACCAGCACCTGCGCCATACTTGTTGAGGGTCCGCTTCATCGTGTCGAGCACGGCGGGGTTCTTGCCCATGCCGAGGTAGTCGTTGGAGCACCAGACGTCGACCTCGACGTTGGTGCTGGCCGTGTGCGCGACGGGGAACTTGGCCGCCATGCGGTTAATGTTGTTGAAGTAGCGGTACGACTTGTCCTTGTGCTTCTTGTCGAGCTCGGCCTGGTAGAACTTCTCGTAGTTGAAGGCGCCGGCGGGGACGTTGGCGGGCTTGGGCGCGGCGGCGGCCTTGATGTCGGCCTCGCGCTGCGCAATCGCAGCAGCGTTGCGCGCAGCCTTGGCGTGCGGGCACTTGCCCGCCGGCGCGGCACTCGGGTCGTACGCAATGTCCTTTTGCTAAGCGTCAGCAAAGTCTAAGCGCAAGCCGGCTCACCTTGTGGATCTCCTCGACCTCGCGGTTACCGGCGACAGAGGCGTAGGCGCGGCGCGAAAGCTCTGGGCCCATGTGGGGGCACTCAGCAGCCTTGGCAGTGAGGGCTGAAGCGCGGCCGTTGCTGCCGCCGACCGAGGCGAGAGCGTTGAGGGACGAGGCGCTGTTGCGGCCAAGGAATGGGCACGCGCGCGAGTAGCGGAGGAGCGAGTTGACCTGCATTGTGTGGTCTGTTTCTTTGCCGAGGTGATCAACAAGTGCGACGAGCTGTGTGTATGAGTGCGAGAGAGCGGTGGTGGGTTGAGAACAGTCGTCTCTGGATGGGAAGAGCGAGTTGAATGTGATGGAAAGGAGTGGGATTAAAAATGGCACCACAGTAGCCAAAGGCGGGGTCGCCGGGTAAGCGGGTGGGGTGCCCAATCAAATGTCCCCATTGTGTTTGACTCGGTGTCTGGTCCAACCAGCGTTCACCTAATGGCATTATGGCATTCTAATCACCCGACACTTAGGGACGGTCAACTCGGCCCCATCCCCTCGTCATCACCGTGGCTGCGACCCGCCACGGCCACGACTGCGAATGCCACGCCAGCGACAGCGACCAGGAACTAGGAACTCGATTAGCCGTGCGGGTGGTGTACCCGGGTCGTGGCTCGAAACGACCCCGCCCTGTTCATGTGACCCATCCGCCGAGGCCAATCTCCAGGTACACCCGCGGTCATTCGGTTCGTCACTGCCGGTAGGCGCGAGCTCGAGCATATCGCTGCGGCCGACGGTCGTATCTGCTACATGCTGAATGCTGCAGCCACTCCGCTGCACAGGACTGATGCATGTTTGGCCGTAGTCTGTCACTCCACAGGGGCCCGCCTCCCGCGCACGACTCTAAATCGCGGTTCGGAATTGCCTCCGGATTCCCAGAATACCATTTACCCAATGACACGGCGTCGAGCGGCGGAAACACCGTCCCCTCAAACACCAGGAGAGCCGCCACGCTGCCGCTGCCGCTGCCGTCACCGCTGCGTCTACACACTGACTAGCGTCGTTGTGCCCGAGCAAACATGTAGGCTTGAAACGTCTTGGGCGCTATCTGATCGTTGCAACGTGCGCAGTACTGCATAACGCGACGCGTCGTGCATAGGTTAGCGGGTGGGTTTGGATGGTTTGGGTTGCGGTCCGTGTTGCGGAACTGCGGGCGGAAGATTTGGCGTGATTTACTGAGCCAAATGGGCTCTGCCCCACTCCGGAATGGGTCACCGGGCGGTCGATCACAAGATTGACCATGCCACCACCTTCTGCGACCCGACGCGTCTCGTCTCGTCTTCGTGTTGTTTTACGTGGGTTGCATGCTGTAGGATGCCGCCAGATGCCAGAAAACTGGAACACAGGGTGCATGGACTGCAGGGGATAACACCCAGAAGGGATGGTTGCGGGGGCGCACATTCTATTGCATGTTCGCCACTGCCTCCTCACCTGTAAGCTACGCCCACGCTTCCAACCATCCTTTCATCCGAGGTCTTTCAAAAGGGCTCCGCATCTAACCCGTCTCATCCCCAGTCGCCAAGAACACGATCATCGCTGCGCAGCGACGATCCACGGCCGCAAGCGGGGTACACTGTGATGCGGGGCCGATGGCGCCGCAGGCTACGGATTGTATGAGGAGAGGGGTGGAGTTCGGAAAAACCACTAAACAGAGTGGGGCAGTGTTCTTGTGGCAATGTAAATGGCCGTCCCAACGGTGATCAGCTTTGCTCCCATTGCTCATTGCTCAGGCAGGATGCATTTGCCGCCGTTGCCGGAGATCCCACATCTCCGCCTCCACACATATTTCGAGTGGTGATGGACAGCACTGTGCCACAACGCTGTTGACAACAACGAACCCATGCTCGAGACGGCGTACATTTCGATCGGCGCGAACCGGTCCTCCTCGTGCGCGGCGTGCTTCTCCGACGGCGCGTTTGCCTTTGGCGCGGGCAACACTGTCGCGCTATGGGACACGGTAAGTTAGCTTTACGCCACTGTCACCGAGCTCACGCCGTCTTCCTTCGTATCTTACGGTTGTTCTCACTCTCTCGCTGTTTTTGACGCCAGAATGCCGGTGGACGAGGGGTTTATGCCACGCTACTGGGCCACCAGGCACCAGTGACTACCCTCAAAGCGATTAACGACAACTCCTTCGTGTCTGGCGATGCCGTCGGCGGCGTTCGAGTATGGACGAGGCAGAGCAAATCTGTGAGCTTGTGGCTTGAACCAAGCTGACGGGCGAGTCTACTAGCACACACGCGTTTGTAGCGCACAAGGGTGCGTCGATCTCGGCACTGGGTGTGCTGCCCGGGGGGCGCGAGGTACTCACCGGCGCATCGGACGGAACCGTGCGACGATGGCGGATAGGCGACAAGCCCGAGGAAGTGCAGACGCTGGACCTGAAGGGTCGCCTTCCCCTTGACCTTGACCTATGTCTGCTTCCCGGAGCAGACGCGCCCGTGCTGGTTATGGGTTGTACCGACCGCAAAGTGCAGATCTGGACGATGGCATCGGGGCAAGTGGGTACCTTTTCCTGGACTGGTGCTGATGCAGTTCCGGCACGCGGTGTCGCTGGAGGGACATGAAGACTGGGTACGCTGCGTCGCGCTTACGGCCTATCCCTCGGGTAACGGGTCCGACCTACTACTCGCCACAGGCGCGCAGGACAACTATATCCGCTTGTGGCGGATATCCCCTGCTGAGCAGGGCAGCGGCGACGCCTTCGACGACCTCGCGCGGCGTCTGGACGGCAGCGCGCAGCTGTCTACAAAGGCGCATGTTCTCGTTGCTGAGGACAGCGGCGGCGAGAAACGGCGGTACAACGTCACGCTCGAGGCGTTGCTCGTCGGCCACGAGGCGGGGCTGACCAACATCCACTGGTCGCACGCCGCGTCGCCACTCCTCCTTTCCTCCGCTGCGGACAACTCGCTCGTCATCTGGTCGCCCACCGACAGCATCGGTGCTGACACCGACGACGACGAGGCGCACCGTGACGGTATTTGGGTGCCAGAACACCGGTTTGGCGCGTTTGGTGGACGCGGGCTGGCTTTCTTTGGCGCCGTGTGGGCGCCGCGAGACGAGGCAGTTATCGCTACGGGCTGGACGGGCGGCGTTGAGCGCTGGGTACGTACCGACGACGGCTGGGAGACGTCTCCGGGCACGACAGGACACTTTGGTACAGTCGAGAGCGTTGCGTGGGACCCGAAGGGCGACTATGTGCTCTCCACTGGGTGAGTACGCTAGCCGGCTCTGCTGACTTCAGTGCCGACCAGACATCTCGCATCCACGCCTCATGTCGTCCACGCGGAAGCACTGACTCGGTGTGGGCGGAGATTGCGCGCCCGCAGATCCACGGCTACGACATGGTGGACGGCGCCTTCCTCTCGCCGTTCCGCATCGCCAGTGTGGCCGAGGAAAAGGTGCTGCGCGTGTTCGAGGCGACATCGGGGTTTGCGGAGAGTCTGCACGGTTTGGGCGTGTGCGACAAGTCTCCCGCCGAGGAGGTGAGTTACGGTGACGGTGGGAGGAGCTGACCCACCAGGCCAATTTGCCACGAGGCGCGACCGTGCCGCCACTGGGCCTGTCCAACCGCGCGCTCGGCAAGGCCGCCGCGGCCGACGACATCCCCGACCGCCTCGTACCCAAGACGTACGAGCGCGACTCGGTCTCGAGCGCCATGACAACGTTGCCGACAGAAGAGGAACTGAACACGTCGACCTTGTGGCCGGAAATCGAGAAGATTTACGGGCACGGCTACGAGGTGAGCTATGAACGGTGTGGCCGTAGCTGACGGCAGCTCGCGACGCTAGCGACAAGTCACGGCGGCGACCTAGTCGCGACGGCGTGCCGTGCGAGTTCGGCAGAACACGCCGTGATCCGCGTCGTGTGCGCGTCAAAATGGACGACGCAGGCGACGTTGCCGGGCCACACACTGACAGTTACGCGGATAGCGTTCTCGCCGGACGACAGGTATATTTTGAGCGTATCGCGCGACCGTGGTTGGCGGCTATTTGGGCGTGTAAAGGGAGGAGAAGACACGTATGAGCCCGTGGCGAGCGAGGAGCGCGCGCACGCGCGCATGGTCCTCGACTGCGCGTGGGCGGGCGAGGACACGTTCCTGACCGCGTCGCGCGACAAGAGCGTCAAGCTCTGGCGACGGGGGGAGGGGGAGGCGTGGTCGTGCCTCGCGACGCACAAGCTCGGCGCTGCTGCGACGGCTGTGGCTGCTACACCGTGGGAGGGGGTATACCTCGTTGCGATTGGCACGGATTCTGGCGGCATCGAAGTTCTGAGGCTCAAAGACGACACTCTCGCCCCGCTCTCTGCCACGACGCCCGCCACGGGCCACGCCGCACCCGTCACCCGTCTCGCGTGGCGGCCGCGCTCCGCACCGCTGCTCGCTAGCGCCGGCGAGGACCGCGCCGTGCGTGTGTACGACGTCAGGGTAGATATCTAGACTATGCAGGGGTCGCGGCGTATTAGGTAGAGCTCTACTCGACTGACGCGGCCACGCCGGCCATCGTGTCTGTGCCCGGAGAGTCGGGCTGAATGCAGCTAGTACCCGTCGGTGCATACGATCTAGCAGAGCCGGTTCGTCGACGGGCAAACTGTGGTCAGCCAAACAATGATGACAATGTCGTCAGTTGTCCGAGCCAGTGGCCGAGTCGTCAACGCCTCTGCGCTCGATGTTTTCGCCACATATCGCTACGGACGTACAGATTGCCTCGTAGGCGTTAGTGAGTTGTCAAATTAGTGCTGGGTCAGATTCTGTCCAGCGGCACCACTGTCAGAGGAGAGACAGTGGAGCTGCGGTCGAATCCCAGAGCGACTGGCAGCGAGACAAAGGGCCTCTTTATAGTAGTTATCGGTGGACACTGGTCAAACCGTCATCAGCAGTGAGCAGCACTCTCAGCCACACAGATTACATTAACAATATAGAAACATACGTAGCGCAATGTCGGAACCTTGGGGGATACGTATTAGTCGATGCTGTTACCGGAGCAGCACGAGAAGAGGCCGCTCTTCTTCTGCTTGGGCGCGGTGGCGGAGGGGTTGGCGCCAGCGCCGGCGCCGGTAGCGGGCTTGGATGCGGCCGCAGTGGCGGCAGCGGGCTTGGTCTCGGCCGCCTTGGCACCGGCGGCAGGAGTCGTAGTAGCGTCCTTGGCGCCTGTGGTCGCGCCCGACGTCGCGGTCGGCGCAGCTGGAGGCGTGCCCGCCTCCTTGATTGGCTCCTTGGCACCGCTCTCGCCCATGCCCGTGCCCAGCTCGGCGTTGTCCGCTGCCCGCTGGCTCGCTACGTCCGTACGCGCTGCGCCAGTCGTGGCGGCAGTCGCGCCGGCAGCACCAGCAGCGCCCGCACCGGCCGCGGCGGCGCCCGTGCCCGCGGCACCCGAACCCGCGGCGCCTGTGGCGGGGTCAACAGCGGCAGTCCTCGAGTCGGCGACGGCAGCGGCGCCAGTGCCTGCTCCGCTCTCGGCGGCGAGCAGACTGTCCCGTCAGTACATTTGCTCAAGCCCCTACGCCCCCGACCGCTCGCCCGCCGCACTCGTCGCTGACACTGCCGAGAGGTGGATAGAGGGTGAGAACAACTACGTGTCATGCATAATACAGCGTCCACCCTCTCGGCAGTCAAGCAAAAACGAAACATCTACGGCGGCGGCGCGAGTCGCGGGTCGCCGGGCGTCGCGAGTACGACTTACTGACGGCCACGGACGGCCTGGGCGACAACCTTGGTGAATTGCTGCGTGTCAGCTTGTGTCTATGACTTGGTGAGCTTACCTGGCCCTGGAACTTGGCGGTAGCGAGCTCGCCGGCGGTGGGGGTGCGCGAGCCGTCGCCGGCCGCAATGGTCGAGACACCGTAAGCCGAGGCGCCGTGGATCTCGTTAAGCGAGGCGACGTAGGGGTCGGCGTAACCGATGGGGACGTAGATGATGCCGTGGTGGGCGAAGAAGGGGATGGTGGTGAGGTGGGTCGTCTCCTGGCCACCGTGCTGCGAAGCAGTCGAGGTGAAAGTGCCGGCGTACTTGCCAACAAGAGCGCCCGAGGCCCAGAGGCCGCCGGTGCGGTCAAAGAAGGCAGAGACCTGGGCGGGGGTACGGCCATAACGGGTGGGGAAGCCGAGGAGGAAGCCGTCGAGCTCCTTGAGAGCGTCGGGGGTGATGAGGGGGTAGCGGGGCTGGAGGCTGGCACCGGCGCTCATCTTGTCGAGAACCTCCTTGGGGAGGGTCTCCTCGATCTGGTAGGGCTTGACGATGGCACCGGCCTCCTCGACACCCTTGATGATCTCCTCGGCGAGGGTAGCGACGTGGCCAAAGGTCGAGTAGAAGATGACACCGATGACCGGCTTGGCGGTACCGGCGGCAGCAACAGGAGCGGACCTGGATGGTTAGTATGGCACCAGCTGCAATAGTCCAGTGCTAGCTCACATTATTGGTGGAGTTTTGGATCTGGTCGGGTCAGCGGATGTGGTCGTGGGTAGACGTTGACAAGTACTCACCTAAAGAGTCTAAGAGGAAAGACGGGCTGGACAGGTCTCTAGGATGGTAGAGAACTGTAAACAGAATAGAGGATGTGGATAAGAGAGAAAACGTTGAGGAGCGGCTGTGGGAGTTATATACTCAATTGGACCGGGGTATGACGAGGGGGGAAGTGGCTGGTTACTGGCCAGTCTATCACCAACTTTGCCCAATGCGTGCGTGCGTGCGTGCAATGCATCATCAAGAGTAGTGATGCGTGTAGTTGGTTTGCTCAGCATGTTTCACCCAAAAGTCGCGGTACAAGGTCAGAACCACATTTGTTTACCCACTTTAGCTCGCCGATCTGACCGACCTGTGGCTATCATGACTAAAAAGGGGCACAAGAGCCCAGGGTCGATAAGTTGCGTGGTGAATGGCTGAACCCTGAATGGCGTGAGTGGCTTGACGTCATTTTATTCACCACCCCTCTTTCCGCTTTCGGCTCGACATGCTCACGACTGTGTCAACGCGGACTGGATTCCCGGCATCCCACAGGCCTCCGACATGTCTTGCACCTGTTGCCAACGTGCCAACGGAACTCTTCGCCGTCATGTGCCGCCAGTCGCCGCTGGCCCCCGAGCAAATACCAATGGTGCGCTAGTCCGCCCAAGACGGGTTGCTGGGCGCCAGTGTCACCTGCTGTCTCTGATCATGCCACGTTTAGCGCGAGCCACCTTCAAGGCGTGCCTGCGTCTGTGCGCCTGCGCCTGCGCCTACGCCAGCATCTGCAGCCTCCAGCGCCTCGACGCTTCGCCAGTCTGGTTTGCGCTGATCTGGATCTTGTCTGGCACGCTGGCATTACCACAGATTCGTACATTTGGGCCATGGCTTACGTCATTTCCCCCGATTGCCACGGGCACGCCAGAGAGAGTACGCCGCGTACGGAAGCGAGCAACGCTTGCAACAGGCATACAGTGTGCACAGTCTAAAGTCTGGAAGGCTGGCGACAGCATGGAAAGTGCTGGATCCCTTTACTTACCCTCTCCAAGCCGGCCAAGCCGCCTCGATCCACATACTCTCCAGGACGCCAGGACCCAATTGTAGCCCGTTCCCTGTCCCGTTTTTCGCGAGCACTCCCGACCCTTTTGATGGACGCGACACGGAGTGTTGCCGCATGGGCGGCCGCGACGCGCAAGGCTAGCTCAAGGCCTGGGCTATAGGCTAAGCGCTCTGGATGGATCAGACGGAATGGACGTCCGGACGTTAATGGACGGACGCGGCAACGTGCGCCAGCGGGCGGCGCGCGCGGCGCCGGCGCGGCGCCGCCCCGTTTTGCTTCTGTGTGAGCTAACGAGACTGCACACTGATAAGCCAGGAGATGTCTAACACGCAATTGTATGAGATTCAATCGTTCATTGTGCAAGGCACAGGAACGTGTACGTGCGTCGTCTCTGGCTGTGCTGTACATGTCTTATATATTCTGGCCAATGCAAGTTGTCCTCAATGCGAGGCTCGTGCGCGATGCTTTGTGGGCTTTGGCAGATACCGCATCCTGGACGAAGAGGTTCGTTTCGGTATCCAGCCAGTAGGCACGCTGCGTCATGACCGCGGGGCTCCACCATACCTTCCACGGATTCCACCATTGTGCCACGCCACCATACTTCGCCGCCAGATCCACCTCGTCTCCTGCATCGTTGCTTGCACTGCAGCGTCTCACACTTACACCACCACCATGCCTGCTCCTCCCGTGACGATCTACGTACGTCGGCGCCGACGACAGCGCTAATATCAGGTGACGAGCCTCACGTCGCAGCCAAAGGTGCGCAGGCACACCGAGCTGCTACACCGGTACGTCGGCGCCGTTCACTCACAGACTGACTTTAAGAGCGCTGCGGGGCCTCGAGATCCCTTACGAGGTGAGTCAACCTCACGCCAGGCGCTGACGGCAGGCATTCGACCTCGCGATCGACGAAGATGCCAAGCGCCGCTGGCAGCGCGCAAAGCCCACGGACAAGGTCATTGGCCTGCCGGGTTTCCTCGTCGGCGGCGAGTGGATAGGCGTGAGTGTGCGCGATCGTGGCAGGGCTTATTCAAGACGATGGACGACTTTGAGGAGGCCGTCGAGACGCAGACGCTCGAGTCGTTCCTGCGACAGGACACGGAACATGCCGATGCGAGCCAGACGATCGGCGAGGCTGAGCTCGACCGTCTCATGCGCGAAATGACCGACGCCGACCTCGACCAGCTCGTGGGACACCTCAGCGTAGACGACGCGGACGCGAGCTTTGTCAGCGACGCCGGTGGCGCGGGCGCAGCGGGCGCAATTGATAAGAGCCTGCCTGCCGCGTCGGGATCGGATGGCGGTGCTGGTTCCGCCGCTGTGGGTGTCGCTGGTGCTGGCGCGTCGGCTGCGGCACTTACGGCCGGCGTCAAGGCTGCTTCGAAGGATGCCACGAACACTGCGGCTGCGGCGTCCAAGGAGGCTCCGGTGTCGACAAAGGGGGTCACAGGCGAGTCGACTTCGAACGCACCCACCACGGCGTCGTTGGCAAGAAGCGCCGAGGCGTCTGGCACGACCGGCAACGGCGCCGGTAACGGCACGAGCGCTGCCGCCACTGGCACCGGCGAGTCCAGCGGCGGAATCCTGGCAGCAGTGACGTCGGCAGCGGAAAAGGTCAAGGAGAAGGTAGAGGAGACGGCTGCGGCGGCTGGCGCGTTCGCGGAGGAGGCGACGGGCGAAGCGGCGCTTGAGGCGCCGTCCGCGCCCGCTGAGCACAACCCCGGCCCCAAACCTGGCGAAACTACCCTCGACGAGGTGATCGACAAGACCATGGCCAAGGAGAAGAAGGAGTACGAGGCGGAACAGCTTGAGAACGCCGAAAAGCGCGAGGACGCCGTCAAGGACGCCGAGCAGGCACTCATCGATAAGGATAATGAAGTCGAGAGGGAGCTTATACGTAAAGACGAGTAGTAGCTTATGCATGCGGTATTCCATTTGCTCCCTTACGTTTGAATGACAGCAAATGGTGCGGTGCGTAGCGAGGCGCCGTGGTCGTGGTAGTGCAAATGAATGTTCAGTCTTGTCGGACACAGTCAACGGGCAGCTTCAGAAACACACGTAGGGAATACCAGCATGCCAAAACGAACCACAGGCAACAACTACTTTATAGCGAGGAGCACGAGGTACTACTCTTTGCCACGTATTCAGATTCGCTACTGTAGAGAAGCTTGATCGCGGCGCGTGTGTATCGCCAAGTGTCGCAGAGTGCCGCTGTAATGCTGTCCCCAACCACAGGCGTCAAGATTTCTGAAACAAGTCGTATCTTATCAGACCCAGTTCTACCTTTGCTGAACGCCTTACTCTTTGCTCCTTCCAAATACTGCGGTTTCAGGCAGCTCGCACGCGGAGAGGAGCAGTGTACAGGGGGCTGAGACTGTTTGGCAGCTGCCGCAGGTGGCTGAGCACGCATCAGGTGTTCGTGTCGTTAGGTTGCATGTTGGTAGCGCCATGTTACACCGGCGTTTAGCAGGTGCGCGGCGTGGGTTTCGCTAATGCATACATGTTTCATTGAGCAGGCTTCAGCTGTGGTGCTGCTGCCACCAAAATCACCTGGTAGGTGGCACAGTGGACGCAGCTGTACAACGCCACGAATAATTCTGCCATTGGTGGTGCTGACCACCACAACCACCCAGGCGCCAACAATTTGGGTGGACACCCACCGTACGAGGGTGGCAGTTGCCAATTGGGCGCTGAACAGTGCTGCGCCAATATCCTGTGCGGACGCTCCATACTTTTCGCCGCTCATGGGGTGAGCTGGTCACCGTACGAGCTCGTGAATCGTCCTTCCCACCGTGAACAACGCTGCACTTTTTTGTCGCGCTCCGGGTCATATTTCTTAACTCCCTCCTGGGTGAGATTCCCACCCCACACGTATTTCGCTTCTTTGGGGAGAGATGAACACCACTGCGGGAGCGGGGAAGGTTGAGGTTCGGCTAGGATGACCACCCCACAGGCTCGTCCTCACCCAAATGACCAACGATTCTCTCACCAAACTTGAACAACGCTGCGGTAGTACCGGAATCGCTGAATGGCCACAGCTGCGTTGGCCTATGGCCTTGACACCTGGGCTGGACCTACACGCACTCGAAACATACTCCCACTGCACCACTGCCACTGCCCAGATCCACTACTGCAGCTGCACGCTCCACACCTTGCAGCAACTGCCCGACTACTGCATGCATGCATCTCGCCACACGCCGCTGCTACATCTTATCAGACCGCGACGGCGATACCGGCGTTCACTCACCCACGTGATGTGGCAGCTGGCGTTGACGCCCCCGGTGGAGGCATCAAGAATTTCAGAAATCAGCGCAGTTGTGTCGCTCAGACGTCACAACATTGAGACAGAGACACCGACACGATGGCGCCACGAGCAGTGTCTGCATCGAGCGGGCGCGCCGGGCCCTCCAAGAGCCGGACCGTACCCTCTACTTTGGCTGTGCGGCGAAAACGCGCGGCGGACGACGAGTCTGAGCCGGAACAGGACGAGTTTACGGTCGGCGGAGAGCTGGACCTGAGCGACGAAGGCGAGGGCGACAACGACGACGAAGATGACGATGGGGAGGACGAGTTTCCTGAACTCGACAGCGGGAGTGATGGTGACGTTGAGGAGGAGGAGGAAGTGGACGACTCTGAGAGCGAGGCCGAGGCGGTCGACGATGAGGACGACGGGTCCGAGTCGGGCTACAACTCGTCTGACATTGAGAGGATGTACGCCTCGTCGCCTGGCACGAGCGTTACGTCTGACGACGACGACGACGCCGACCCCGAGGAGAAACTCTCCAAGCTCATTGCGCGGAACACTGTCAAGCCCGACGACTCGATCGGTGCCGAGGGCAAGCTGTCCAACGCCAAGGAGAGCACCGGCCAGCTCGTGCCCTCCAAGCTTGTGCCGGGCGGGTACAGGCGCGAGTACGACGACATTGAGGCCGGGTACGGGTCTGAGAGCTCGACCGAGGACCACCCGAACACGATCGGCAACGTGCCGCTGGAATGGTACGACGACCTGCCGCATATCGGGTACGACGTGAATGGGCGCAAGATTTTCCGGCCAGCAAAGGGCGACGAGCTCGACAAGTTCCTTGCCAACACTACTACGCTTGGCGCATGGACGAGCGCAGAGGACAAACTCATGGGCCAGAACGTCGAACTCACCGACAAGGAACTCGACATTATTCGCCGCCTCGAGCGCGCAGAGAACCCCGACGCAGACTACGACCCCTACCAGCCCACCATCGAGTGGTTTACCGGTGAAGGCCGCGAGCGAATCATGCCCCTCAGCGCTGCGCCAGAGCCCAAGCGCCGCTTCGTCCCGTCCAAGTGGGAGCATCAGAAGGTGAGCCTGGCGTTGGAGTGTGTGTCGCTAACGTCTAGGTGATGAAGATTGTGCGCGCGATCCGCGCAGGCCGTATTACACCCGGCAAGCCGTCGGCCGAGAAGCCCAAGGTGTTTGCGCTCTGGTCGGAGAACGACCAGCCGCACGCCGAACACGCAATGTACATGCCTGCGCCCCAGCTGCCGCCACCCAAGACGGCCGAGTCGTACAACCCGCCAGAGGAGTACGTTCCGACCGAGGAGGAGAGGAAGGAGTGGGAGGAGACAGACAAGGAGGACCGCAAGACCGACTACCTGCCACAAAAGTACGACGCGTTGCGTCTTGTCCCAGCGTACAAGAACCTTGTGCAGGAACGCTTCGAGCGCTGCCTCGACCTGTACCTCGCGCCTCGTACTCGACGTGTCAAGCTCAACATCGATCCCGAGAGCCTGATTCCCAAGCTTCCAGCGCCGCGCGAGCTGCGCCCCTTCCCCACCACCAGCTGCGTGCAGTACCGCCACCCAGGGGACACGCGTGTGCGGTGCGTGTCGCTTTCGCCGCGGGGCGACTGGCTCGCGTCCGGGTCCGAGGACGGCGTCGTGCGCGTGTGGGACGTGGGGAACGGCCGCGAGGTGTGGCGATGGAACCTCAAGGGCGGTCCGGTCCAGAGCGTTGCGTGGAGCCCCAACGCCGACGAGTGCCTGCTCCTTGCGCTGGTCGAGCACCGAATTGCTGTTCTCGCGCCGCTCGCGCTTGTTGCTCCAGCTATCGCCGCAGCGACACTCACCCACGCCAACACGGGTTTCGCGAGCAGTGCGGCGTCGACAAAGGCGACTGGCAAGACGGGTACCGAGGCGGTCAAGTGGGTTCGGCCAGGCGAGACGCAGCGGGAGCGCGGCGAGCTCGTGTACATCGATGTACCGGGCACGCCAAAGCAGGCTGCATGGCACCGCAAGGGCGACTACTTTGCGACTGTTGCCGCGGACGCAGCGAACAAGGCAGTCCTGATCCACCAGCTGGGCAAGCACGCGTCGCAGTCTCCGTTCCGCAAGACGCAGGGCACGGTGCAGCGCGTAGCGTTCCATCCGTCCAAGCCGTGGTTCTTTGCCGCCACGCAGCGGTATGTGAGGGTCTACGACCTGGCTGCGCAGAAGCTCGTGCGCACGCTCCAGACGGGCGTCAAGTGGATTTCGTCCTTGGACGTGCATGCCGGCGGCGACAATGTCGTCGTGGGGAGCTACGACAAGAAGCTCGCGTGGTTCGACATGGACCTGGGCAACAAGCCATTCAGGACTCTGCGGTACCACACGCGCGCTCTGCGCGCCGTCGCGTTCCACCCCATCCTCCCCCTGTTCGCCAGTGCGTCCGACGACGGCACGATCCATATTTTCCACGCTACCGTCTACGCCGACCTAACCAAGAACCCGCTCATTGTTCCACTCAAGATCCTCCGCGGCCACCGCGTGACCGACACTCTCGGCGTGCTCGACCTCAAGTGGCACCCGGAAAAGCCGTGGCTCGTGTCATCGGGCGCAGACGGCGAGTGCCGCTTGTGGTGTTCGTGAGCGCGAGCACGAGCCGCGTAGCGGCGGGTGACGCGGGTGGCTTCAGGTTGAGTGTCGCGCAGATGGCTGCCGGCGAGTGGCACGGTGGCAGACCTTATCATCTAGTCGACTGTCTCAGTCCTACCCGAGACATTCTCGCGACAGTGGCAGTATCGTCTGTGGCACTCTGCGTGAACTGCCACCAGCGTGCACACAGTCGTCATGGCGTTTCGCAAGGATGCAGTCGCGCACGACGGATAGATTCATTTGTACCTCTATGCATGGGCATCGGAAACCACGGTGTGTGGGCTGGGCGGGGAGCGATAACCGTGGTGTGGCAATGATGTCGCGCGCACGCACCTTTTATTCCTCAGAAATTGCTCGGCGCTCCTCCAGCGAACGCAGAGGAAGTGATAACGCAACCAGAAGCAATAAGAGAGCGTTCCCTCGCGCTCAAAAGACACATGCACGCTTACGTTATGTGTATATATACACCCCCTCCCCTTTTGTTTCAACAACAGCTAGTATATCGAGCATCTTCGCTAGTATATCGGTTAGTATATTCGCCTCTCATTACGAGGGATATTTCGCGAAAGAGCAGGGTTCAACTCCCTGGCGGAGAATCACTTTTTGCGTTGCGGGGCGGGTGGGGAAGGCGTTGGGAACGAGCGAGCGACGAGGGGTTGTGCCGAGCGCCAGGCGTGCCACTTTCGCCTCCCTCCCTCTCCACTCCATTCCCACCTTTTGCCATGCCATGCACACATGCACATGCATGCACATGCACGCACACATACACCTACGGCCTGCTTGCAACCCTCGCTTTGTGCTTGTAGTCTTGCCTTTGGTGGAGCCCCCACATCCCCGAAACCCGACACGACGGACGCGACAGGCACACCCCCCCCACTCCACCCCCCCGGCCCCCCCGCTGGCGCCACTTGACACCACTCAAGCTTAACTACCCCCCTCTCTGCTCACCGCGTCGGTGACGTCGCCTCGGGCCGTGTGCGCGCGGCGGCCGAGGTAGCGCGGCGCAGTACATAGCGCGGGCGCGACGTACGCGACTGGCGTGGGGCGTGCGGGGCGTGGGCGCGTGGGAGTCGCGAGCGCGCGGAGGGCACGGTCAGTTTCATTCTGCCACGCAACGAGCCAGCTCGCACTGCGGACCTTTGGCCCGCAGAGCTTCGCATTGCTCATACAGTAATTGTGCATATCGACCAATGCTAAAACACATGTCTGGAGCTGCTCTATCACGGTCGACTTGTGTCGGCGGGTATACGCTGCATTGGGCGCAACGGCAAGGAATGGAAGGATGCAGATGTTTGTGTTGTTTATTCTGATTGTCAGTGACAGCTCTGGGTTGGGTGGTGTACTCACGCTGAGCACACTGGACGCCCGGGCGGTCGTCGTCGTCCTCGTCCATGTCGTCGCCGTGGGCGCCGTTGGATGCAGCGGTGCGGCGCTGGCGGTCGTTGGGCTCCTCGAGCGTGACCTCGTCCATGTGGATCTTGGAGTCGAGCTTGGGAAGGGCGGGGCGCTTGGGCAGGGCCTGCTCGAGCAGAGGGAACGCGGCCGGGTCAAGCTTGTCGGGGAACTCGACGTTGAAACGCACAAACAGGTCGCCGAGCTCGTGGTGGCGGAACGACGGCATGCCCTGGCCAGAGATACACTTGAGCGCGCCGGGCTTGATAATCTCGCCGGGCAGGATCGTGACGTGGAGAGCGTGGTCGTCGAGGTGGGGGACGACAAACTCGCCGCCGGCAAGCGCCGACACGAGAGGAATGGTGACGTCGGTGAAGAGGTCGTCGCCCTTGCGCTGGAAGCGGCCGTGGGGCTTTTCCTCGACGACAATGATGACATCGCCTGGCACAATACCTGGCGCCTGGTCCGACTCGCCCGCAAACTTGATCTGCTGGCCGCTCTTCATGCCCTTGTCGATGTGAACCTCGAGCACCTTGCGCTCGGAAATGACCTTCTTGCCGTTGCAAGTCTTGCAGCGGTCCTTGGGGTCCATAATCTCGCCAGTGCCCTCGCAGGCGTCGCACGGCTGCTGGATCTGCTGCATCATGGGGCCGAGCTGGCGGAACATGACCTTGACACCCTGGCCGCGGCACGACGTACACGTCTTGACCGAGCCCTTCTTGCCGCCGACGCCGTCGCACGACTTGCACAGCACCGACTTGGACAGCGCCAGCTTTTGCACCTTGCCCTTGAACAGGTCCTCGAGCGTCACGCCGATCCGGTGCACGAGGTCCTTTCCGCGACGCGGGCCAGACGGCCTGCCGCCGCCGCCGCCAAAGAAGCCGCCGCCACCGCCGAACAGCTGGGAGAACAGGTCCTGCGGGTCCATGCCGCCACCCATGCCGCCTCCGCTCTCCAGACCTTCCTTGCCGGCCTGGTCATAGACTGCACGCTGGTTCGGGTCCGCAAGCACCTCGTACGCGTGTGTCAACTCCTTGAACAGCTCCGGGTCACCGCCCTTGTCCGGGTGGGCCTTGAGTGCCCTGCAACGTTAGTCCTGCTGCGGCTCGTCAACTCACTTTTTCCGGTACGCCTTCTTGATCTCGTCATCGCCAGCGTTCGGGCTCACACCCAGAAGGTCGCTGACTCGTTAGCCGCGTTTACTTGATGGGCATCAAGGTCGACTCACTAGTACTCGCTGAATGATGGAACAGGGCAGGAAGCGGGTATGACAAATGTGCGCGCAGTGGGGACAGAGCACGAAGGTAACGGTAGTGGTTAGCATGTGTAAAGCTGTAGATCATGCCGCCGCAGCGTGCGCATGCATAGTCCGTCGCCGGCATCGCCGCTCCGGCAATGTATCGGCGACGGCGCGTATGCACGGCGTCGGCCTCGGGCTGCGGCGGCGTTGGTGTCACTCACGTCTCCTTGACCATGGTTGCGGCGCTAGAGTTTTTTGGGAGTGGTGGTGGTGAAGGGGAAGAGGGTGAGGAGGACGGTGGGCGAGGAGAGTGGGATGAAGCCCGTGGAGTGGTTGTGAATCAAGTTGTTGTTGGTGGGTAGGAGTGAGAGAGAAATGATGGAAAAGAAGTTGCAAGCAGGAGCGAGAAGGAGAGTGGTAGAGACGAGGGAATGTCCTGGTGTCTGCCAGACACAGTTAGACACGCCACCAGGTCGACCAGGTCTTTGCCCGCCCCGCGGCCCAATTTTCGTAACACGCCCAGGGAATTCGAGGGGGACGGACAGCTTCTACACGAGTGCTCCGCAAAACAGCGTGGGGAGGAGTTGCGGCTCAAGGATCAAGGCTTCAGACACAGATTCCAAGATTTCAATGACGACGTGCGGAAAATAGGACAATGACTTGTCATGTTACCGCCGCAATGCGCAATGCCCGCGCCCGCTGCGATTGCGCGTGTGGCGCGGGATATTGACTGATGGAGGTGATGGGCTGATTGCATGCCGAGCACACCGTGTGCGCTTGCCCCCCCACGACACACGTCGAGCACACTGTCACCGCCTCTGTCCCCACATTGCTGCTCTCTCCGCTCTGAACGCGTCGTCTCCGTGTGCCATCACGGTCTTGACACTTTTTTTTTTTTTTTGGCGTCACCCTTGATGCTGTCTTGGCCGTTTTCGGTGGCCGCGGTGGCGCGTTGGCCGACGGTGGTGACCCCGTGTCATGTTTTCCCTTAGCCACCAAGTTCCAGCACGTTCCACAGACGCCACTCAAAATCCGAGGAGACGGGGGTATTTCCGGAAAGCGTGGCAGCGTTTATTCAGGCCCCCCCAGTCTCTGGAGACAACATTGTTTACGTAAACACTCCCCAATTCCGCCCATGCTGTTGTTGTTGCCTGTCAGTTGCCCAAATCCAAGTTGGGTATCACTATACTACACCTTCTCACACCTCGCGTGAGCACCAGTACCAGTGCTTGTCTCACTGCCTCGCTGTCGACAACCGCCGCGTAGCACCGCACGTGCTGGGTTGCCATGGCACAGACCGAGACAGAGTCGGGCTCTGCAAAGGGTAGGTCACGCGAGGGGCTCGTGTTGACTAGGCAGAGCATGTAGACCCCGTCCTCGCGCAGCTGATAGAATCGGCCACCTTTGAGTAGGTAATTTTCCTCAAACTTGACCTGATGCCAGCTGCGACTGGCCGACGCTGCGGCACCACTTGTATCTCGCGCTGATGGCCGCTGCGCCCGTGTTCCAGGAACGTGGTCCGCCGCCGAGCCATGCTGGCGTCGTCCCAATCTCGGCGGTATCGCCAGGAGCTGGCGGACACGGGGAGGAGCGTGGCGAAGACGGGCGGGTGATTACGCCGCCTCCGGGCGAGGGCGAGTGCGGCGACCCGTCGTTGCGGCCCACCACGCCCGGCGGGCTCGTCATCCCCCCGTTCCCTCCGCTCGACCCGAACCGGCGCCGGCCAAACGTGACGGTCATCACCGCGTCCGAGTCGCGCCTAAACGGCACGCCCGTGACAACGCGCGGAAATCCGTTCGAGGACGAGTGGGACGAGGAGGTGATTATCGGCGGCCGCAAGCTGCCGGGATGGCTCGACGACGACGACGCCAAGAAACAGGTCGACGACGTGGCGCGCAAAATCGAGGATCTCGAGGTGTACGTTATTGCGACTGAGACGATCTGACCCCAGGCCACCATTTACGGTGCAGCGGCTAGCGGAGCTCCTCGCCGAGCCGACACGGCTACACTCTACGCTGGGCAAGTTTCTGCGCGCGGTGGAAAAGATGCTCAGCGTCACGACGGCATGGGCGCCCCCGTCGTACACTTACGTTGCCCCGCCAGCGATCGCGCCAATGGAGGGCATACCCGGTTCTCCGTCGGCTGCGTCCGCCGCTTCCAGCACCGGCGACATGGACGTTGACAGCACGGTGCCGCCCGGCTCGATGACGCCCATGTTCTCGCCCATCCCGTTCCTCTCGAGCGGCGAGGCGGACGCCCTGGGTGAGCCCATGGTAGATGTGGACGGTACGGCCGACGAGGGGCTCATGTCGCCGCTGATGCTGGGCGGAAGCAGCGGCATGTTTGCGCAGCAGCAGGGTGCCGGCGGGCGCTCGCCGACGCCAGAGCCAGAGGACGACGGCGCCGCCGGGGCCGCGACCGAAGGGAGCGGGGATGGGGGCGCCAGCCAAGACGCAGTTGAAGCGAGCACAGCTGCGTCTGCGCCAGCGGCATCTGCTGTTGCCGAGGCTGGCGCAGATGCAGCCGACGCCGAAGCGCCCGGACGCATGCCATATCTCGGTCGCGTGGACGAGTTGGATTCCGGCCCGATCACTAGTAACGGCCACAGCGCCGAAGACGCGCACGAGGACGCAGCGACAGGTTTGGGCGAGGCAGGTAACATGACGCCGCACGGGATGAGTAATCGGCCCGTACCACTCAGCAGCACGACGGTGATTACCGACGACGAGCGGGAGATTGCGCCGCTTCCCCGTCGGAGCGAGGACGGGGGTAGGCCGTCCCTCGACGCGGGCGAGGGTGAGGCGGCGTCCGAGTCTGTCGCCGGCTCGGCGGCAGCTACCCACGCGGAAGCCACTCCCGCGGAGCCGGGCGAGCCACAAGCTCAGCCCTCCGACCCCGCGGACGAACGCACGTCCGACCTCAAGGACGGCGCCAGCAAGGACGAGCCCAAGGGGAGCGAGGCGTCGACAGACGCCAAGGGATCCGACGTGTAGAGCATGTATCATCAGTAACACCGTACGAGGATAGGCATGAGGTGCATTCATTCTATGTGGGTGGTGGGCGTGCAAGGCTGCAGCCCACGCAGGGTAGTGGGCGAGCGAGCTCCACGCAAGGGTGGTGCAGCCCGCGCACGGGTATGGCAGCACGGCTACTCGGTCGGCGCCTGCCACACGGGCTGCGCCTCGGGGTCGTGGTCGGGGGGCTGCATCGTGCTGGGATTAGCAGGGCTGGTGCTCGACGCGCGGCGACGCCTCGCGGCGGCGTCGGCGTCGGCGCCGCGCTGTAACTCACCTGGGCGGGTCGATAGCGGGAACAAACTGCAGACCAATAAAGGCGATACCCACGAACGCGACGACGCTCCCAATGACGTACAGCAGCGTGTAGTGGTTGAGGAGGAGCACGCCCATGAGGAGGTAGACTGGGGTCAGCTGGAGCTGGGGTCGCGCCGCGACGCGCAGCGCAGCGCGCGGCGGGTCAGGCGATAGCGACGGCGACGACGCAGGAACGGGGTAGGCAGGCGCCGCCGCGGCTACGCAGGGGCGAATGGGACGTGCCGTGCACTGCCGTGCACTAATCCACAGCGAGCCTGCCGGTGCGTGCAGCAGCAGTCACCAGCCGAAAGCATGCTGCGTGTTCCGCCCCGCGCTGCGCCGCCGCGCCGCCTCGCCGCGCCTCACCGCGCTACGCGCGGCTTGGTCCGCTCGGCGGAACTCACACACTCCCCGTCCAATGAACGAGTGCATAAAGCTCGCGTACTGGTGCACGAGCGCCTTTTGGTGTTCGCTGGGTTTGCGGATCTCGAGGAAGATGGTGATGGCGCCGGCGCTGGGGTCAGCGAGGCAAGGCGAGGCGAGCAACGCGAGCCGTGCAGAGGCAGGCGCGGCCCGCGCCGAGCTGAGCTGGCGTCGGTGCAAGCCCAGCTGCGTCGGACACGGGGCTGCCTGGCGGCATGACTGCGCGGCAGCACGGCTTCGCCGCGCTGCCGCGCGCGCACGCGCGACTCACAAAATCTCATACAGCCCAATGATAATGCTCGAGAACGTGAGGTGGATGATACTCCCCACGCCGCCGGCGATACACAGCCCGCCGACGGCCCTGGCTGTTAGTATGTGCGTGCGGAGATTAGGATGGGCGGTGAGGGAGAGGGGCAGGAGCGTGGGCAGGTGGCTGCGCCTGGGGTCGTGCGCGGCGTCAGAGGGCGGTTCCGAAGCGGACGCCGACGACGCCGATATCGGCGTCGGCGTCGTGCCTCTTTGCCTTTGCCTTTGCTCTCGCCGGCCACATTGCCCCGCGCTTCATCCCACACGCTCCGGCCCGCCGGCGCCAACGCACATGTTCACAATCCTGCCGTCAGCTCATCCGGCGCCGCGGCCTACCGCATCAGTTCCTCTGGGTTTTGCAGGATACGTTCCATCGTCGCGCTGTCGTCGGGGTTGCGGTGTGGGTGGTAGTGATGAGGGATGGAGGGAGGGACTGATTGGATCGATGGGAGTGAGTGATTGACGCGGTAAGGGAAATGAACTGGATCCGGGGTAATCCTCGCCGTTTGGGCTGTGCCTTTGGCTTGGCTCGGGGCCAGCCAGGCTCCAGTCCTGCAGTCAATCCGCAATCCAGTCGCCAGTCGCCTCCACGTGGAGTCCGCCGTACGCGCCGTACGCCAGGCGCGCCAGGACGCCGGGACGCCGCGCAACCCCGCCGCCAGTCCCTCCCTGCGCGGGCTGCGCCGCTGACGCGCTCGCCCTCAGCGCAATTTCGCTACCTGACGATCATCCGGCCGCCGCTTCACCACCAGTCGCCCTGTCCCTTCCTGCCCGTCCACATCAAACGACTGCACCTCCTACGCCATGCATGAAAATGAACACATGAACACGTCCGCACCGGGAATCCGTCTACCACAGACCGCTGCTGGCCTGTTGTCAGCTCGCTACCAAACCCGGCACAACTCACGTTCTTGTCCTTCTTCTGCGTGCGCTGCGTGTCGTTCTCGGGCTCGTCCTCGACGCCGCCGAACACTGGCATCAGCTACATTTCGCCAAAATCTAGCTGTACTCACGAGCAGCGCCCATCTGGGACTTGCCGCCGGGGCCTGGGGTCAGTATGGGTGGGAACAAGGCTGTAGGATAACGGCGTGGGGCAAGCGACCACTGCTTGTGGCATCTGCTCACGCCGCTCCGCCGCTCACGCCACTGCGCGGCGTTCGCGGCTTAGCGACGCAACACTCACCCTCGCGGACCTTGCGCGTCGGACGGAAGTTGGGCGGGGGGTTAGACACGCGGGGGTCGTTACCCTTGGGCTTGTCGCCCTCTGGCACCTCCTCAATCTTTGCGCCGCCGTCCGCCTCGGGCTCGGCATGGAGCTTGAGGTGCTCCATGCGGTCAATGTCAATGTCGACGCCCGAGCCGCCGTCCTTGGGGGGCGCGAACGAGAGCGCGTCCTGCTCCTCGTACTCCTCGCCGTAGAGCTTGAAGCTCTGCTTGCCTCCGGGCGGGTCGACGACCTTGCGCGACGGGCGCGACGATACCGTCTCCTCGTCCTCGTCCTCATCCTCGTTCGGCGTCGACGGGTCGGCAATCTCGGCCTGTGATGTTAGCGGAGAAGAGGGCAGCAACGTACGTCCACGAGGTCGCGCACAGCCGCGTCCGTCGCGGCCTTCGAGAAACGCCCGAACGTGGCGTACTCTGCTTGTCAGCCAGCCGTAAAAGGGAAGTTAACTGAACTCACTAGGCTGCGGGTTAGTCCACGCCCAAAGGAAGGTCAGTGCAACGCACCAGCTTCTGGATCTCGGTAAAGTTGGTGTTGACGGTCATCTGGCACGACCTGGCGTCAGCTTCGTTGCCTGCCATGCAAAGCTCACTTGAGGAACTCGAGCAGCGAGCGCTTGGAGAAGACAATCTTGTCGCTGCCGTTAGTTAAGCTCAAAATGCTAAACCCACTTGTCCCAGTTCATCTGGCCTGGGTGGTCAGCCAATTCGTCAGCACCACGCACCGATCGTCGCGCCCCTGCGGTCAGCCACGCCCGCTCGACAACACGTACCAGCTGCGCGGGTCGTCCATGTGGAACGGGTGGATGGGGGTGAAGGTGAACTTGTTGCTGCCGTCAGATACAACAGTCTTTTACTAGCTCACGCGTCCTCCTTGCGCTCGTGCTTCTTGTGTGCGTCAGTCATCTTGGCTGTTGTGGTGTGGGATGTAAAAGGTAGCGATGAAGCCGCCCTCGAAAGGACAACACAGACCCTTTTCAAGATTCCGGGGACCGGCGATCGGTTGAGCGTGCACCGTGGGAAAGTGGTGAGGCCATGTCATTGCAAGAGTGTAATTTCGCGCCACCAAGAGTTGGTGCTGACCACCATTAAGCTGCTGTTGTTGCGACATCAACGGGCCACACGACAGCGCTGCGACGACCAAGCCAACCAGAACGAAGCCGAGCAACTGACCAGAATAAAACCTCGTCGGCGACACTCTTCGATCGTTTTCATACTCCCGCTCGTGCACCATGAAGTACGCGGTCATGGTGACTGGCCCCGCGGGCGCGGGCAAGTCGACGTTCTGCAATGCGCTCATCACGCACGCCCAGACAATCGGACGCAACGTGCACCTGGTCAACCTGGACCCGGCTGCGGAACGGTTCGAGCACCAGCCAGTACTGGATATCCGCGACCTGATAAGCCTCGAGGACGTGATGGAGGAGCTGGAGTTTGGCCCGAACGGCGGGCTAGTATACTGCTTTGAGTGGGCTTCCAGCCACGGTCACAGCTGATGCCAGATACCTTCTGAACAACCTGGACTGGCTCGAGGAGTCACTGGGCGACTACGAGGACGAGTACCTGATCATCGACTGCCCGGGGCAGATAGAGCTGTACACGCACATTCCGTTGTTGCCCCAGCTCGCATCGTTCCTGCAGCGCAGACTCGGGTTCCGCGTCTCGGCAGTGTACCTCGTCGAAAGCCAGTTTATGCAGGACAAGGCCAAGTTTTTCGCCGGCGTCCTCTCCGCCATGTCGTGCATGCTCTCGCTCGGTATCAGCATGATCTGCCTCATGAGCAAGATGGATCTGGTCAAGGACGACAAGGGCCGCATACAGCGCGACGTAGGCAGATACCTCGACCCCGACCCGGGCCTGCTCGAGGACGACACGAACGCGCGCACAAACACAAAATTCCATAACCTCAACCGTGCTGTCGTCGGCCTCATCGAGGACCAAAACCTCGTCTCCTTCCTCCCGCTCGACGTCACTGACGAGGACAGCGTTAACACTGTGCTGTCTCATATCGACAACATGATGCAGTACGGCGAGGAAGAGGAGCCAAAGATGCCAAAGGATTTGGACGAGGGTGAGTAGGGCCCAAACGGCTGGAACGGCTGCATGGCGCTAGTAATGAGCCATAGAATCTTGCCGGCTACGCTCATCTCCCCATCGACCAGCACTAACCCCAGGCGATTTTGACGAGTAGTGTACACATTCAGCATGCATGTAGTAACAGCGACAGTATTACGTCCTCTGACATATATCGTGGCCCGCTCGCCCGCGGCGTTGACCGTTGCTCCCTCTCATCCAACCAAAGGCGACTGTATGCGCGTGTCGCCGGCTACACGGCGACCCTTCATTCTCGACTTCCCGGGTCACATTCTGAGGGTCCGCGCGCCGCGGGCGGTGAGGAGCCTCTCAGTCCGGAACTTTTCGTAGACGACTTCACGCGTGGCAGTGCGCAGCCAGTCGGCGGCGCCGACGACAGCGTCGCGCACGTCGCTGAGGTCCGAGTGGGCGGGGTCGGCAGCGTCGGCGCGGCCCCAGTGGTACGCGCGCGTGAATCCTGGGCCGGGCTCAGGCGCGAACACAGCGTAAGGGTACGTGGAGGGGTCGCGGCCGTCTCCGCGCTCGCGCTCGCTGGGCGCCTCGCTGTCTGTTCCCTCGTCGTCGAACTGGCCAGCCGAGAGCACGCCCCAAGGTCCCAGTGGCTCGCGGCCAAATACCGACCCAAGGTCACGGTGGACCGCCGCGCGTACCGCTGTCAACTCGCTCGTCGTTAGCGCGTCCGCGTGCGTCAACACCGGAAGCACATTCGCACGCTGCGACAACTGCCTCATCTGCCGTCAGCCAACCCTACCCTGGGTGACCTACCGCCTCAATGTTATCTGGTGGCACTCTGGCGCCAATGTCCACGGCGTCCGGCTCAAGGTACGACTCGGGTCTAGTGACCGCGCCGGCCTTTGCTGGCGGCTCCATGACTGTGTCCCAGTCAATCTCGACGGGCGCAGGCGGCGTAAGCAGGGTACGTGCGTCCATGACATAGACGACTGGTGTCAGTGTGACCTCACTCGTAGGGCTCACTCAGATGCACAAGCTCCCCGCCGTCCGTCTTGCGGCGGACGACCTTGGTCTCTTCCGCGAGTGCTCTGGCGAGACGGTCCTCAACCATGGTAGTGAGTGCGCCGAGGGCGCGGCCGAGTGTAGCCGACGAAAGGACGTTCTTGTTTTCCGCGGGGAGACCGGGCGTGTCGAAAATGACCATACCGCGGCGCTCGTCCGAGATGTTGATATCGTGGCGTACGACGCTGGTCGTCGGTCCGCCTCGACCAGCGAGGCGCGGTGCCGACGAGTCAAGCACGCCCGTGAGTGCATCGATAAAGCTGCACGCGCGTCAGCACGGTCACTCCCCTCCTTGGGAAAAAAAGAGCGCGTCACACAACGCACCTGGTCTTGCCGCTACCAGCTGGCCCAGCGACGATAACCGTCAAACCGGCCATGCGGCGCTGGCGCGCGCGCCGCATCGTGCCTGCGCGCGTCACGGGCTCGACTCCGGGCGGCAGAGGCGGAACGGGCACGATGTGTGCTGGCGAAAAGGGGCGGTGGAACTCGGGCGAGCCGCCGTTGGGGTCACGGATACGGCTTGGTGCGCGTGAGCGCGCGGCCTCGGCGGCCTTGAGGTCGCTCTCTGATTTCTTCTGGAGCAGACCGGCGCCAAAACCGTTACTGCGTCCGTTCTCGCCGGGGTGCGGCGCAGTCATACGCCGCTGTGCCGCCGTCGTGCCGCCCCCGCCGCCATTTGGAATCGCGCGCGGCATGGTCCCGGGCGCATACTGGTTGTACGACGTCGGGCCGTGCGGGTGCGCCCCGGCGGCCGGGTGCATGTTTGGATGCCACGCGTCCGTGTCAATCAGCGGCTGTGTCATGTCGGGCAGCGAGAGCGCGTCGAGCGTCGGCACCGGCTCGGGCGCGCGTCGCTGCGGCGTCTTGCGCAGCAGGCTGATGGGCATGGCGGCAGAGTAGTGCCGATTTCGAGAACAAGTGTGTAAACGAAAGACGAGGATGGGGTGCGGTCAAAGGATGTGAAGTGTGCGTGGGTGTGGTGGTGGGACAGTGGGAGTGAGAGTTGTGGTTGTTGTTATTGTTATCGCCGTTGTTGTTGTTGTTGTTGTTGTGGCTCAAGCCTCAAGCCTCGCGGTGGCCATTCGTCGCGTCGGGCGCGTCCAGCAGTTGGACGTTGCAAGTAGAGTTTAAACCTGGATTGAAGACGACAAACAAGAAGCAAGGGACGAAGACAGAAGAGGGGTCGGTCGACAGAAGCAAAGGAGATCGGTTGCCATGTGGGTGTGGACGCGCGGACACCTTCTGACAGCACACCTTGTGCGTTTGCATGGAGACGAGCAGAGTCATGGCGACAGCGACAGGCGACAGGTGACAGGCGCGACAGGGCAGTGGGTCCATCAGGCCATAGGTATAGGCCATAAGTCATCAGGGGAGACTGAGCGTGGCATGGGTGTGCATGCATAAGGCGGGAGTGTGCAAGCGCGAGCGCGCGAGCACGAAGAGCAGGAGACTGAGAGACACTCCAGAGGACAGAGCGCCGTGTTCGCCTCGCGCACTAGAACGCACACCGGGGAGACAATCATGTCCACGCTCGCGCGCTGCTGCCCGTTCACGCTCGCGCTCGCGCTCGTTGTGCGTGCGTGCGTGCGGGTCCAGCAGCGCGGGCGGCATTGCGTCGTTGCGCTGTTGCGCACGCGCGCGCGGGTGCAAGTGCGAGTGCAAGTGCAAGCCCAAGTCGTTGTCAGATGCCGTACAGGGAAGGTGTGGCGTTCGAAACGTCCCCCCGCTGCCCCCTGTTGTCCCTTCATTCCTCCCCTGTTGCCCCTGCGTTGCCTCTGCTCTGGTGCCCTCACCCTCCTCGGGCTTCAGGGTTTCGGTTCAACTGTACCGCGCCCAAGGCAATGGCATGAAACGTGACACACCCAAACAACAGTTCTAGACTCTGTCAACCTCGACATACTCGACATGAACGCGTCGCGACGCGGCGACGCGGCGCACATTGCCGGCACTGTCCTCATCCCACGACCACCCTCTCGGCATTGAGCAAACCAAAAATTTCCCCTCCTCCGACTCTAATAGTGCATGTCGCGTCTATGGCAACGAATGTATGGGTTGTGGTGTGTGTCGCGTGGTGGTGGTGTTGATGGGTAGCTAAGATACATGACCGGAAAGGGTAGAATTGTTCAACGATGAGGGGGCGCGTGCACGGAGCAAAAGCCCATGCGTCGGCACCCCCGGGCCATCCGACGTTCCACACCGTGGGAGGCCGGCAAGTGAGGTGGGAGAAGGACCGAAGGACCCATGGCCCACGTGAGACGAGCGTGTAGTTGTGGAGTTGATCACACGGCCACGCGGCGCGCGTTGCGCGCCGCGGACCGCTTAGACAACACACTGCAGGTCGGCCTTTTCAACCAGCGCGAGACCGGCACCAAGGGCCCAGCCGAGCTCGACGTTGTTGAGCTGCTTCTCGACCAGCAGCTCGCGGTCGTCGTGGATCTCGTAGCCCAGGCCCAGCAGGCCGACCATGAACGTCAGGTCGAGGCAGTACTCGGGCTTGTCCTCGAGCTCCTCCATCGCCGCGGCGTTCTTGCCCCAGCGCTTCTCCCACGCCGTGGGACCGTCGCACACGTCCTTGGCCATCGACTTGAGGTCCTTGAGCGTCAACGAACCCTTCTTCCTCGTTGGAAGAAGCGGCTGGATCCGGTCGGTAAAGTACGACAGCGCAAGGAACTGGCCCTGCGGGAAGTGGTCGATCAGCGCGGGCTGGTACACGCCGTTGAACGAGCACGGCTCGACCTTGCAGAGACTAGAGTTAGCCACGTCGCAGTAGAATGACTTACGCCTCCTTGCCCATAACGAGCTCCACGGTACGCTTGCAGCCCTCGTAGCCGGCGCCAGTACCCTCCATGGTAACGTTGGCCTTGGGCTTGTCCGGTGCGTCAAGGAGGACGCGGCGGCTGCGGCCACGCGGAATGCAGGGGTTACCAAGGATCGTGTCCTCGTCAAGCGAAGCCCACTTGAAGTCCTTCTGGCCAAGGGACCACATAAAGGTGACGAGGTTGTGGACCGAGCTGCGGGCGCGCATGAGGCCATAGTTGAGGTACGAGTGCTGGTAGAGGACATGCTCCTGGCCGCCAAACGTGAGCTTGAACTTGTGGTCGCCCTCGCGGAAGTCGTCCTGGGAGTCGGTGAAGTCTGGCTTGAAGACAATCTGGGTCGAGCCTCCGCCGAGGTCCATGACAGCGAGCGTGTCCTTGGACTTTACACCCTCGCCAATCTTGCCCAGGAGGTAGTTGGCCGTGATCCAGGCGTAGACGCCCTCGTCCTTGCCGTCCATGATCTCGACGCCGTTCTTGGGCAGGACAAACTTGTACTTGGTCTCGAGGCGGTTACGCACCTCGTCGAGGATGGCGTCGGCCTGCTTCTCGCCGAGCATACGCAGACCGGCGGTAGCCTTGACCTCGACGGGAGTGCAGCTCCAGAGCGACTCGGGGACGACCTTTTGGCCGACGGCCATGAGCTCGTCGAGCGACGCGGCGGCGGCGGTCGGGTCGCCTGCGTACGACGACAGGCCCGGGCGGCGCTGCTCAAACACCTCGTACTCGAGACGAGGCGACGGTCCACAGTTGTTAAACTTGTACACGTGGATGCGCGAGCCAGTGGACCCGGCGTCGATCGTAAGCGCAAACTGGACAAGTGGCTTGTCACCGTGGGGCTTGTTGCAGTACGTCGACGACGCCGGGTTGGGGTCCTCCTCGAACGACATCGAGTGGACCTTGCCGTCGCCTACTGACGCAGCGGGGCCAATGTCGTCGGCGCTCTCGTCGAGAGGGGGCTGGGTCACGGCGCTGTCGTGCGCCACCTCCTCGAAGCCAGCGCCGTGGGTCGCGTCAGCGCTCGACGGAGTCTCGTCGTAGAGGGCGCCGTCAGAGCCCTTGGTCGGCCGGGACGGGGGAGCGACATAATCCTCGTCGTCGCCACCTTCAGCCGCAACGGGCTCGGGCGCGCCCGTGTCGGTACCGTACTCGTAGTCGTAGAAACCGTCGCCAGGGGGCGCGGTATCCTTGCGGCCAAGTGTAGTGTAGCCTGCAATAACGACGAGAGAGACGAGGGCGCCAATAACAATGTAGCGCCTCCAGGCGGCAATGCCGCCGGCGCGCTTACGCCTGTGCCCCTCCGCGTTGGTCGGGAGGGGCGCATACTTGCGAGAGCTGAACATGGAGCCGGGCACGGTGGGCTGTGGGTCTTTGGCAGAAGGCGCGTGACGGCGGCGAAGCGAGAAGGGGACGGGGACGGGGTTGTGAGAAGTCGAGGTCGGGGGGAGGGAGGGCGAGGGCGGGGCGGATGTCGAGGGGGAGGAGGGGCGGGAGGAGGGGAGAGAGGGGGAGGCAGAGGAGGGGACAGTGAGCGGAGAGTCAGTTCCTGCCATGCACTGGTCGGAGATGCGTCGAGGTAAGGTGAGGGAGAGGTAGGTGGGATGTGCTGTCGTCAGCCCAAAATCATGATAATAACGCGTAGGTCGGCGGTGGCGCCAACGTGGACTAGCCAGGCCATGGCTCTAGATCGCATGATGCCAGCTGGGTTGCTGATGGCGTTGACACACGTGGAGATCAAAGCATGTGTCACCGCGTCACCGCACAGGTCCGAAGGCTACGGGGCTCGCGCGCCACGTCCGATACGCTCGCACCCAGAGTACACCCTGGACGACTGAGACTCACTTCTACCTCTCTTGCTGTAAAGACAGTGTGTGGCGGTGGTTGTGGTGGTGTTGTTGATGAGAGATGGAGAGAAAGCGATGGCGGCCGCGTTGTACGTACGCCGTTTGCGCCCGAGTGGCCAACGCCGTTGTCGTACGCGTCGGCTCTGCTCTGCTGGCTCTGCTTGTCTTGGCGCAGCGCATCCGCGTAAAACTCTAAAGGCACAGCCCTCATGCCCATTTTTTTTTTTCTCTCCCTCCCCAATAGAAAAAATTGGAATGGTGCCTTAGCCGCGTAAATTGTTCAATTCATTACACCTGCGGCTTTGCAACGGCACGTCCTCCCGCAAACATCCCGCCTCCCGCCGTTGCGTCATGATCCCTACCAGGACATGCTCACAACAACTCTGCATGATACAGTATCTCAATGTATCCTAGTAGCGGATGGTAGTTGGGTATAGCGGGTATAGCTAGGCTAGTTTGGCAACGGCCCCACGGTCGCGCCCTGTGCAAACTGGGTGGCGAACGACGCCTCTTCCAGCTCGTCCTTTGGCAAGCCTTGGAATGGCTTGTACTCTGCGCGGACGGCCGCGAGGAACCGGTTGACGTCGTGCTGGGGTAGGAGGGAAATGACTGCGCCGCCCCAGCCGCCGCCGGTCTGGCGGGCTCCATAGGCGCCGTGCTTGAGGCAGATGTCGCGCAGAGTCTCGACCTCGGGCACGGTCGCGTCGTACAGGTCGCGCAGGCTCTCATGGGACCCGTTAATGAGCGCGCCGAGCTTGCGGCCCATGTCGTCGAGCTTGGCCTCGTCGTCCGGGTGCGCATTAACCTCGTGCGTGAAGCTGTTGCACACGTCAACAAACTCGTTCACACGCAGCGACTCGGTGAACGTGTGCTTGGCCCGCTGGAGGAGCATGAAGCGTTCTGCCCGCACAGGGATAAAGTCGAGATACGTCGTGGCAAAGTCCTCTGCGGACATCCCGCTCGCCTCGATCATTTCCTCGCGCGTCCACCCCGTCTCACCGCGTCCGTTCTTGCCGAGCACACTGGGGAGGTCGGCCAGTGCGCGGCGGTAAAGCTCGCTCTCGGAACCTGCCTGCTGTTCCTTGAGCTCGAGCGCCTCCTTGAGCCATATCCGCGCGTCCTTGCCCGCCGCCACGCCCTTGCACCGGTCCACGCCCCAGGCTTTGAGCAGAAGCCGCGACGCGCACAGCACCTCGACAACACGCAGGTTGTACCGCTCGGCCGCCGAATCGGCGAGCGCATGCGGCACGAGCGAGTTGGTGATGACGATGGCCAGGTTTTTGGGAAACGGCAGCGCCTCAGCCTCAAGTTCGGGGTGGAAGGACATGTGGAGTAGCGTTTCCCTCAGCGCCAGCACAGATGCCGACTGGTCCATTCCGCCTGTACGCAGGCCGAGACGGTGCTCGCTGGAAATCGCCATGGCCACGAGGTCGCCCTTGGTAACCCTGTCCATGAGGTTGTTGGCGGTGAGCACGGCCAGCACGCTGGCGACGATGAATGCGGCGGAGGACTGGTGTGAGCTAACGCCGGCGGAGTGCAACTTACGCTCAAGCCTGCTCCAGGAGGGACGTTGCCGGTGACAAGCGCTTCCATGCCCACAGGCTTTGCCCCGTCCTTGCTCTGGCCGCCGGGGAAGAACTTTTCAAGCACCTCGAGCAATGCCGCTTTGAAGTAGTTCTCCCACTTGCCGCCGTCGTTTGGCGTTACCAGGCCGACGTCCCACGCCTTGCCGTTGTGCGCGAGGCTAAAGTCGGCGGGCTTGAACGACGCGGTGGTGTTGGCAACGACAACGCGGGCATCAGGCAGAGTGCGCAGCGCAACGAGCATGTCCTGGTCAATCGCCGCTGGGAGGACAGGCTGGTGTCAGCTGGTGTCATCGGAAACTGTGGCTTACGAAAAGAGAGTAGTCGACGTGCTCGCCGAGAATGTTGACGCGGCCAGGAGCGCGCACAACGTGGGTGTGCTCAGAACCGTACATGGTCTTGAAAGCGGCGAGGAAACCCGCCCAGCGTTCGCTGCGGTTAGCCAGTGCCCCCTCCGGGTACCCACTCGTTGGCGCGCTTCTTCTCGGCCGTTGGGAGGAGGTACGCGTCGTCGGTACTCTTGATCTGCGGCACAGGCCGCGCAGCATTGTCCATGGTCTCAATGTCCGTGTCAAAGTAGTGTGTTTCGGGGAGGTCACGTAGACGCTGCGCCGCCTGTTCGGGTGTGAGGTCCCGCTGGGCCTCGGCAAGCATCTCAAATCCGACGAGGAACTTGCGGACAGTGGCGCTGCGGAGGAGGGGCGGGTAAAAGTGGAAGTGGGCGTGGGCTGGGTCGGATTCTGGCGCGGTCGGCGCAGTCGGCGCCTGGTGCAGGCCCATCGAGTAAGGGAACGACGCTTTGAAGAGGTTGTCGTACCGTATCAGGAGTTTGCGGAGGATGCGCGCGAGCCCGGCGTCCTCCTCAGGCGTCATCTCCGCCAGTGACGGGATATGCCGCTTGTACGGCAGCACGAGTGTCTCGAATGGCCATACGGCCCAGAAGGGCACGAGCGCGACCCACCCACTCTCCTCGTCCAGCACGACAACGCGCGCCTTCTTGGCTACCTCGGCATGCGCGTACGTGCACAGCAAACACGGCGCGCCGTCGCTTCTACAAGGCGCTGGCGCCGAGGCGTGCCCGTTCGCCTGTGTCTTGCCGCCCGCCTTGTCGGCAAACGCGGCGAGGTTGGACAGCTCGGTCGCGGGCTCGTCGGGAACATATGACAGTGTCCATACCTGACCGTGTGGGTGTGGTGCCGACGCGCCCATCATTGCGCCTCGGTTCTGTCGTCAGCCACAACACCCATGACAAGACCCACCTCAAAGATCTGCACGTAGCCGTTCGGCTGGCTGTTGGCGCGCAGCCATTTTGTCTCGGCAAGATAAAGGTCGCGCCAGCGTTTAATCACGTTGACAATGTCGGGCTCGGGCATGCGCGCCAGCGTCAGGTCGTGCCGCGGGTGGAAACAGATAACGGAGCAGCGGCCGGTACTGTGCTCCGTCTGAAACAGAGCGTCGACCGTCGCGTCGCCGGTCGGTTCGCCGAGAAGGCTGGTGTCGTCGGCGCCGCTCGATCCGCTAGGCGGCGGCAACAGTGCCGGAAAGTCGTTTTGGAATACCTAATGTCAGCCGTTATTCACTTCGCGGTGGCTCACGAAAGTGTCCGTGTATCGCTCATTGCTCTCGCCATTCATCCGCTTGTTGCCGGGACACAGGTAGCACTTTGGCTCGTACTTGTTCAGCTTCTCGACGACGGGCGCTTCCGTCTGGCCCTAGGTGTTAGCAAGTTCTCGGCGATAAGTACGATGAGGCCCGCGCCTGGCCCATTGCGCAATACAGATTGCCGCCCGCATTCCTTGCCGGCGGCATTTTGGCGCCGAGGCGCTGGGGCACGGCACACAACAAGCGCCGCCGGTCTTGGCACCAGGCAAAGGCGGCGTGGAGCTCGTACTTACGTTCCAAGGCCGCTTTGTGCGGTGCGGCGAGACAAGTACATGGCGGCCAGTGAGGGGGTTATCTGTGGTCAGCGACGGCATTACGATGGAGGCTTCGCGTCGACTTACAGCGCCTGTGAGGGCTCTCGGAGGGGTCAAACTCGGCCATGGTGGTGCGCTGGGGGAAGTACAGTTGCAAGTCGACAGCGGGGGCCTGACGAGTACGCCGCATGCGATTGCGTTCTAAAGTACTTGTTGTCACATGCTTGAGTCGGTGTGCGCTCGGCGACCTCGGCGGGGGACCGGGAGAGCCGGCCCGAGCAACGTCGCCAATCACCCAGGGCTAGATTGTGGATATTCCCGTTCACAACGAAACAGAACGGGAATCTCGCTGGGCTGGCGTGGTAAATCACGGGAATATCCTGCAAGCGTGGTTTCAAATCATTCAAATCACGGGAATAGTGTGTGTCGAGCATTTTCTAATCACGACGGCAGGGTGGAAATTGAAAACAGGTGAAACAAATTCTGCAGATCACATCACGTGGTCACGTCACGTGGTACACGCGAGCAGCACGAGCTTAGCTGGAGGGACGGAACACACTATGCACGCTTGCGTCGCGCTTGCCTGTCGCTTGGTCGTCATCGTCCAAGTCGTCCAGACGTCTTCGCGCTCGACATCAGCACAACACTGTAGCTCACCACCACCAACATGTCTGCTCCAGGAGGCGGTGGCGCCTACTCGTGAGCTACCTTGTGCCCCTTTAGCTGACGACAGGTTCTCCCTCACCACCTTCTCGCCTTCGGGCAAGCTCGTGCAGATTGAGCACGCGCTCGCGGCTGTGGCAGGCGGCACGACGTCGCTGGGCATCAAGGGTGGGTGCCGTTACTGAGGCAGCTTAGCTGACAATAGCGACCAATGGTGTCGTCCTTGCGACGGAGAAGAAGGACGTGTCGGCGCTGCTGGACACGTCAATGATCGAAAAGGTCGCCGAGATCTGTCCCAACATTGGCATGGTGTACTCTGGCATGGGCCCCGACTTTCGCGTGCTCGTCGCCAAGGCGCGCAAGATTGCGCAGGCGTACTGGAAGGTGTATGGCGAGTACCCTCCCACAAAGGTACTTGTGCAGGAGGTGGCTGCCGTAATGCAGAAGGCGACGCAGTCGGGCGGTGTGCGTCCATACGGCATCTCGCTCCTCATCGCCGGCTGGGACAACCACCGCGGCCAGTCGCTGTACCAGGTCGACCCGTCGGGGTCGTACTGGGCATGGAAGGCGAGCGCGATTGGCAAGAACATGGTCAACGGCAAGACATTCCTCGAGAAGCGGTAGGTCGGCGTTTAGGAGACCCAGCTGACGACAGATACAACGACGACCTGTCGCTCGAGGACGCGATCCACACTGCGCTCCTGACACTCAAGGAGGGCTTTGAGGGCCAGATGACGGCCGAGACGATCGAAATCGGTATCGTCACCGTGCCCACGCCCGAGCAGCAGGTCGCCAAGAGCGGCGAGCGCGCGCCCCCCACGTTCCGCAAACTCACCGACCAGGAAGTGCGCGACTACCTCTCGCTGTAGTGGGCGCGCGCGTGTAGAGTGTAGAGTATGGTATATATGCAGCATGACACGGGCGGGCACGGCGTGGCTGACCCCCGCGCGCGTACTGACCGCCACAGACCCACGTTCGCTGACCATCTCATTATTACCATTGCAGACCTACAACACGACCGGGAAACCTTACTTGGGCCCACTTGGGGCACTACTAGCACTACTGGAGATTTATCTGTCCGAGCCCGCCACATACCTGCGCGCACGCGTCGTCTTCCTCGACGCAGCCCGCGAGCGCCGTTTCCGGGTACGGGGGGCGTCCGAGCTGGAGCATGGCGTCCTCGTCGCTGGAGCACCACTCCATCATGGTTTGGTGGAACACGCGTCCACGCCACGCGTTACGCTTGCGCACGTGCCGCTCGAGGCCAAGGCACATGTACCACAGTGCGAGGGGGAAGCCTTCAGGTGGCGACTCGGCGCGGACGCCGCCGACGGGCACGGCGACAGCGCCAATCTCGTCGGGCTGGATGATATCGAGGTTGACGAATGTGACGATGGAACCGTTTCCCTCTCCGGGGTCGCCTGGGAACTCGTCGTCAAAGCCCAGCACTGCCGCGAGACCCTTGAGGAAACCCGGATATCCGTACGGCTTTGTCGCCCTTGCTGCTTCGGGGTCGAGCATGTCGGGGTTTGGCGGCTGGGCGCGGTGGAAGACGATAGCGACCTCGCCGCCGTTCTCGACGACTCGTTCCACCTCGGCACTCGCGAGCAGTGCGCCGAGGCGACAGTACTTGACTGCCGCGGTGGGGTGCCACGGCAGGTTGAGGACGAGGCGATACGCCGCGCGAGGCGGTTTGAGGATAAGTGTTGGGTCTCCCTGGGGCGTGGGCTCGTCCGCGTCGCCCATATCGAGTTCTTCCGCGTCCGGGTCACGCGGCGCAAACGGACAGGCGCCGATCCAGCACGTCCATACTTCCGAGGGCACAACGCAGTCTGCGGCGAGATCGCGGAGATCGCGCACGACGTCGGCGTTGGCCCGCGAAAGGAGGGATCGAAGCCGGCCGCCGGGCGCCCAGTAACTGTCTATATCCTGCGGGTTGAAGTCGCCGTGGAGGTCGACGGCGCGCGCGTACTCGAGTGCGCGCTCCCAGCTGTCCTTGAGCGACGCGCGCGAGATCTTGAGGCTCGCACCAGTACTCCCGCTGCCTGCCGCGCTGGCCGGCGTAGGCGCTGCGGGGATCAATGCCGACGCCGAGTCGGAGCTGGGGCCAATACCCTTCTCGTCCGGCAGGGGCGGAAGAGGCCGCTCGAGCTCGCTCGGGTCGTACAGCCGCGAAGGCGACACAGGCGTATACTGTTGGTGGTGCTGCCCGTTGCTCGGGTGCGAGGGGAGAAGAAGCTTGTGGGTGTGCCTGTCGTCGAACTCGGCTGCAGACGCGCAGGGCCAGCGCACGTTCGATAGCGGGAGAACGCGCCGTACGCGCTGCGCGATGGAGCGCGGCTTGGTCGAGGCAGGAGCAGGCGCCAGTGTCGGTACGGCCACGGCCAGGTCGTGTTCCGGCGCAGCTGTCGGTGTGGGCTCCTCCGCCTCCTCGACAAAGGGGAAGGGCAAGATCGGCAGGCGAACGTACTCGAACGTCTCCATGCGCATCGGGGGGTCTTTGGGGAGTGTTTCCTCCAGCACCTCCAGCACCTCCGGATCTTCGGCCTCCTCCGCCACGTCGCCGTCCTTTGCCTCCAAGCCGGGTTCGGCCTCCTCCGCCGAGCTGTCATGACCGTGACCCGCTGTGTCCTGGACGGCGACATCTTCTTGAGTGGGTTGACCACCGTCGTTATCACCCACGCCTCGATCGGTTCCGACCTGGCTGGACTTGTCGGTACACTCACTACCCTCCTCGTCACTGGCCTTGTCCATCGGGGTATATCCCTCTTGGCCGTGGCCGGCAGACTCGTACCCGTCGCCTAGCGCATGGACGTGCGCGTGACCACGGTACTCGTACCCATGATACTCGTGCCCTTGCTCGCTGTGGAAACCGTGCCCGTGCTCACTGTCAAGGTCAAGCACACCGCTCTTGTACCCGTTTTGCTCGAGGAGGCGGCGCAGAGGGTGGCTGTCCAGGCTGTGCCGGTACTCCATGTGCCGGCGGGGCGGAAGCAGGTTGGCGACGACAGGCTCGGGGTCGGCGGTAGCGTCGCTGTCGGCGTCAGCGTCCATGGGGCCTTTGCCGTGGACTTTAGAGTCGCTGTTGGCCCCCTCGCTATTGCCCTCCGCGGCGTGCTCGTTTTGGAGAACAACGATGTGCTGCTCTTTGTGTTGGTCTTTGTCGCTGTGGCTATCGCTCTTCTGGGCGTGCTGGCTGGGATCGTTACCGTGGTCAGCCTCATTACCACCCTCCTGACCGTCGGAGTCATCCCTTTCGTTGCTGTTGCCCGCGGGCGGGTGTTCGTGCTCGCTCTGGGGGAGCCCGTGCATGCCAAGGTGCTCGCTGTGGTGGTCGTGGTGGCCGCCGTGATGCTCAGGGTGGTCACTGTGGTGTTCGTGGCGGCCGCCGCGGTGCTCATGGTGGCCGCTGGAATGGTGCTCTTGATGGTCGCCATGGTGCTCACGGCGTTTGTGTGCAGGGTGGTCCACGGCGTGCTTGTGGCCTTGTCCATAGTGTCCCTCGTGAATGTGCTGGCCGTGCTCATCCTCGCTGCTGCTCTCCACTCTGCTGTGGCGGTTGCGACTGTCGAAGTCTGCGTGCTCCGCCTGAGCGCGTCTATCCATGATTGGCCGTGCTTGCTCCTCCTCTTCGGCGTCTTTGAGATGGTCGTCCTCCGATTCCCTTGCGTCGTCCTCGCCCTCTGTCTCGCTGGATGTTCCATCGCTCGTGATGGACTCTTGGTCGATGACATCTTCCACTGACTCGGGCTTTGGAGGAAGACGACGGTACATCACAGCCATGCCGTCGACAAGCCTACGCTTATCCCCCTCAACGACAGTGACGCTCTTGAAGACGAGGGAGACATGGCGGAAGAGGAGCCGGTCGATGGTGGTGTGCAGCCGGCGACAGGTGGCGCGTAGTGCGTGGCAAGTGGACGCGTCGGTGTAGGTAATGACGCGCTCGAGAATAGGCCGGAACTCGTCGTCGAGGACGTCGACGCGCATGGCGTAGCAGCCGGAGTCGGCGAGCGATGCGGGGTGTGTGAAGGGCGGGGTTGCGGTCGGGGTTGCTGGCGGGGTTGCGAGGCGGTGATTGCTCAGTCAGTTGTGTGAGTGTAACACAACAACAGCAGACGCCGACGCAGACACAGAGGCAAACGCGTACGCGCAGACGAGAGGACAATAACGAGCAACGCATGCATGTACACTCCACACAGACACAAACACGGACCATGAGATGCCACGGCGATTCTCTTACCTGTGGCGCCGCGCTCAGACGTGCCGCTCGGACCACCCACACCCATAACCGGAGCAGCGCCGGCGCCATCGGGCGCATTCCGCGCACCGTGCGCGGGAACACCAGCGTCGGAGACCCACTTCACCCTTGCGTTTGGATCTTGCATTATGTGGGGAGGGAGCGAGCGTGCATGGTGTAGCTCCGATCTCACGCAGACTTGTGCGACGCTGGAGAGATTAACGGAGAATAAGAGTCGTCGGGCCACTCATCCAAGACGTGGCTTGATCTGTACTGCTTCAGTCTGATGACACCGCTTAAGGGGTGTTTTGTGCGCTTTGGCAGCATCCATATCCAGTCTGGGCCGTCGGTCTGCGGTGTAGGGTGCCGGATGATATCGATCGCTTTGTTACTTGCATTCTTCGTCAGCCACTCTTCGTACGAGTATGCCTTGACGCGCTTCATGCGTTTGGTGCAGCACCCGTGGCTACTGGGGTCGTGGCTGTGCAGCCAGCTTTTAAGGACAAGCCACACCGAGTGGGGCAGCTCGTGCTCGTTGGCGGCGTCCAAGCTCATCGCAGGCGGCTCGGCATGTGATCCGTCAGCGGGCACGAGCCACTCCCACCCGACAAACACAATGTTCACGTTGGGCAAGTCGAGGAGGGGCCGGAGTGCCGCTGAAAACCTCTTCAGCGAGACCGCCGCAAAGTTTGGCTCAAAGTACTCCAGTGACCCGTCAGAGTCAAGTTTGAACTTTGTGTCGTTCATGAGCACGACATCGACCCCGCCCAGGTCGGGGTCGTGGATTAAGCGGCACAGCGGCGCAATGCTCTCCACGACGCTCAAGGCGTCTTCCGGCACGACGGGGCCATACGCGTCAGCAGCGAGGTACGTGGTAAACACTGGCCGGCCCCACGACCGGAGCGCGTAGGTACGCAGCGTTGGGTCGTAGCCGAGCGTATGTGTCGCGCGGGGGAAGCCGTAGGGGAAGAGCTTGCCACGCATGTCGAAGCAGACTTCGGGGGCCATGGCCTGCAAGACGGTGCTCAGCGCCTGCCCGAGAACGCCCTTGGGGTTCCATCCGTTACGAGCGTAGATGGTCAGCACACGTGTTGTGGACAACACGTTCTGCCACGCGCTGAGAGCCTGTGCCCAGCTGTTATAGTACGCGCCTGGCCCGCCCTTGTCGTCGCACCAGATAGGCAGGAGGGGTAGAGAACGGAAGTACTGCCGCGGCACGACGCTCAGCGTGTCGTCCAGCCTCAGCGTCACTTCCTCGAACAGCAGGGCGTTCACGGTCCACCGCACAGTCGTGCATACGCCCCTCACGGCGAGGTGCGTCGGGTAGTTGCAGTACTTGAGTATAAACTTCACCAAGTCTGCGTGGCGCAAGACCTTCTCACCCACGGACCACTGCCTGCCTGGCAAAGGGACCGGGGGCGTGTCAGGCTCGCTCGCGAAGTCAGAGTCCTCAAAGGTGTCAGAAACGTCAGAGGCATTAGAGTGGATGTCAGAGACGGCTTCGTTCCTGTTCTCTGTGGTGTCAGAGCCGGCCTCGGGCTGCGTGTCAGAGGAGGTGGCAGAGGTTGAGTTAGGTTGGGTGTTACAATTGTTGCCAGTGTCAGTTTTGGCGTCAGCAGCGGGTAGAGCTTTGTTGGCTGGTCCGGTGACGGGCTGGGCGACGGGCTTGACCTCGTGCTTGACTTCACGCCTGACTGGCTGCACCTCTTGCTTGTCCTCCGGCTTTTCTTTGGGCTTGACGGGCTGAATCTCAGACTTGACCTCAGACTTGACCTCAGGCTTGTCGTCGCCTCCCATCGCAGGCTCGGTATGGTCGAAACTCAAGGGAGACTTGCCCGGAACGCTGGACTCGATCACTGTCTTGGAAACTGCCCTCGCCGCAGGCTGGAGAGGCTTGACAGGCTTGATAGGCGTGAGAGGTTGCAGAGGCTCAAGGGGGTTGAGGGGCCGGAGAGGCGATAGAGGTGAAGTGGGGTGAGCCGAGCGGGCTGGGGAGTTAACCGGCGTAGTGGCGTGTGTGGCAGCGGGCGTGGCAGCGGGCGTGGCAGCGGATGAAATAACGGGAGTGGAAACAGGCTTGGCGACAGGCGTGGCAGCGAGCGTTGCAACAGGCGTAGCCCCGCGTTCAACCTCAACGCCGTTGACACCATTCCTTCCTTGCGGCTGAGTGTCCGACGCGGCTGCGGTCTTGATTGTCGGCTTAACCTTCCGGACACAGGGCCTTACGACAGGCTCCGCAGCGCCGTCAGACCCAGTTTGCGAGTCCGTGTCGGAGCCAGAGGCAGACCACCGTGCCCACATCGCAAACGCGCTGTTGAGCGGCGGCGTAACGGGGTCGGGGGTAGAGGAGCAGTAACACGGGTCGTCTGAGCTGTCCTCGGCGGTGGTGTGGTGAGAGCGGCTGTCGGAGCCCTGGGGGACGTGTCCCGCGCCGTCGTCGGAGGCGTGCTCGACAGTGTCTTCTTTGTCTGCAGCAGTTTCAAGCTCATCTTTAGTCTGGGGAACCGACTGCACATTGGCATGGGCAGCGCTCTCCGTCTGCGTCCCCCTAGCCACCATGGCTGCGCCCAACACCGTGTCGGAGAAGTACAGCCGGCGGGAACGCTCGATGTAGCGCGCGGCGGGTGAAGGCATCGCCGGTGTCTATGAGCTGGGGAAACAATGTGTAGAAGCAGGAATAAGTACTCTGCCCAACTCGCGCCGGTCAGCTGTGATTGCTTCACTGCCTGGTGATGAAGAAGCTCGTCAGAGTCCTACCGCCGCTACATCATTCGGCGCGCCATCACGCGCCGAGGCATCATGATTACCTGCGGCCAATTGGAACGAGGAGCATGGACAGAAATTTCCGTTTGCTTGAGTGGCCCCATGCAGAAACGTGATGGTCATTGTTTAGTTGCACGTTGCAAGGTGCACGGCCGTGTGTTTCTTTGCCTGTTGTTGCAGTGACCACTGACAACCACGCGCGAGTCGTGCGCACAAGTGAGGTTTACGGCGGCATCGCCTCACCCAACAGCTCACCCCGCGCTGCCTGTCTCAACTCAAATGTTCATTAATGTATCACATAGCGGGCAATTGCCCCTTAGACAACAACGCGGCATGACATGTGTCCGTGCTCCACTGAGCAATGTAAGCCTAGGAAGTGCAGGCTTTCCGCCTGAATTCGCCACCTTGAGCTCCAGGCTTGATGCCCATCATTTCAGGATAATGCAGAGTTGGCCAGGCTTAAGTGTCGCACTCTCTGGGGCTGCAGAACCTTATACAGCTTGCCTACCTGTGCAGCAGTGCGAGTTGAGACAATAAGTACGGTTCCACAGGCGGTTTTAGGGCCGTAATGGGTAGTGGTCTTCCGAAACAACTCCACCAACCTCACGATTACCTTCCGGACCATGATCAAAGCCATACATTTTTGATGGGCTTTTCCCAACACGAACAGACCAAGTGTGACCGACGCTTGTCACGGCGCATTCTCAGCTAGGTGTCCGATAACACCATAAGCACAGCCGCAGCGCCGCCGCGGTCCTAATTACAAGATTTACATGCATCACAGCTTGCCCAAAAAGTAAATGTGGTTAAAGAGTATGTATTTGGGAATGATCAGGTTTTCTGATTTTTTTTCTAGTACTGTGTTGTCTGGACATAGTCCGTCAGACCCCTATCCTTGGTGCAGTACGGTAAAGAGCGAGCAAGACTGGAAGAGTTAGGCACGTTTCGCGAGTGTATGCCAAAGTCTTCATCGGAGAGCCTTGTGCCCATGCACTCGCACAGGGTGGCGGTTGGTTTGCAATGTTGCAGCCGCACGGCTGAACGGCGACGTTGAGTTTTTTTCAAAGAAACAGAAAGAGAACGTCTCCAACTAGTCGTACCAGCGGCGGGGGCCGCCGCGGTACACTGAACTGGCCGAGGAACTGCCGCTGTACACAGAGCTGCCGCTGTACACAGAGCTGCCGCTGTACACAGAGCTGCCGCTGTACACAGAGTTAGCGGAGCTATCGCGGCGGGACCTCGGGCTGCCTCCCGCGTTGTCAAAGACACTTCTGAAGTTTTTTCCGGCCCGGGCCAGCATCAAACTGTCCTCGTCATTGAACGTCGGGTGGTCGTTGTTGTTCAACAACCATGTCTTTCCCCAGAGCGTTTCCTGCTCCTTGCTGCCTTTGGACCTCTGCTGACGCGTGGCAGAAAGGTATCCGGTCCCATTATCCGATGGGCGCCGATGCGACGCCGTGTCAGTAGACCTATTACCTTGCGCGTCCCATTTTGACACTTTGGCGCCCCATGTGTTGGTTCTGAAATCCTTGTGGTATGCGGCATGATTCTTGCGTCCGTCGGGGTGGTAGACTGTCGACGACATCTCTATCGATTTCGATTTGGAAAGGTCAAAGGGACTCCCATACTTACGTGATATGTCGCGAAACTGTTTAATGGCTAGGTCGCCGAGGGGGTCGAAGTTGTTGACCGCGCTGGACGAGCTGATCGTGCTGCCACTCTTCACGGGTTTGATGGTCTTGGGGCTCTTTGACGCGACTGAAGGCGTGAATCTGACCTGCTTGGTTCCGTTACCGACGGACCGCGATTTGGGAGGGGGCTTGGGAGAGGGCTTGGTAGCCGGCTTGAGAGCGGACGTGGAAACGGATTTGTAAGTGGACGTGCTCTTTGTAGTCTTGGTGCTCTTTGTCACCTTTGAAGACGACGAGGACGACTTGGACTTTGCTTTTGAGGACCAGTGCTGGCTCAAGGTCTCGTCCTCGCCCACGCCCCACCACATGTGCGACCACGGGTCTGTCCATTCGCGGCGGTACGACCGAGACCCGCGAGGACGACGGAGGTAGTCTTTGTGATTTGGATCCCAAAAGCTGGAACTGTAATAGCTCATGATGCGCAATGAGATATGGTGTAAAGTTTGACGCCGACAACGGCACGTTGCGCGCCGCGAAACAGTTATACTGCTTCGTCCTTCGAATCGGAAGCCTTTGCCAGGCTTCGCCACTGCGTGCCCCGCAAAGACCCGAAAGCATTGTGGGGGCGAGTCTCCCTGTCCGCCCGTACGAAGCTCCATCACTGTATTCTAGGGGCTTTGAACGGCTGACAAACGTTGATTGCCGTGATGACTGACAAAAGTTGATTACCCGGTGATAACGCCGTGTTGGGCGCCCCTTTGCATGGCGCCACAGCCAGGTGGCCACCTCGGCCAGGCAGCGAGGCACAACTCGACTACCCCTCTACTCGACCACCGCTCTGTAAGCCGGTTCACTGAGAGGAACGCCGGAAGTCATCATACTGTATTATCTCAGGCACGCAGGCTATTCGTGCCACTTGGGCCGTCAGTCCCTCGCCTGGGGCCACCAGACGCTCGCCACATGCGTGCATGAGAAAACTGGTACATAGGGGTCACGTTCGAAGTGTAAGTCTTGGCGAAAGGCATGGCAGGCATGTCCGTTCCGCAGCGAAATGTCGTGAGGGTGGGCGTAAGGTCGTGGCTGAGACGAAGAGAGGGAACACGAGTCGAGGGGGGTCGCATGTCTGCAGTGATATGGGAGGAGGGTCTCTCGAGAATGCTGTGGAGGTTGCACGCCTACCAGAGGGACCAGCGGCGGTTGCCTAGCCTGGGACGCTTGGCGCGTTCGTCCGAGCTAGTGCCATTCTCGGGCGGCGGGGGGAGGGCGATTTCGTCAAAGCACACGCGCCCGGCCGTGGCGCGCAACCTGCGCTCGGCAATCTCAATGTCGAACAACTCGGGCTTGAGCGGCTGGGACACGAGGACCGGCGCGGCGGGCCACGACACGCGCGTCGAGCCGGTATCGTTGGGAAGAGCACCAACACCGTTCATGCCGTTTGCCACTGACCCCTGCCAAATCGGGCGGTCGTGTGACGTAAAGCCAATGTGCGGTGTGACCGGCAATGATGGCGCGGGTGCGCCCGATTCCGACATGATGGGGTCGGCCGTCCCACTCGTGGGCTGGACGTTGGTCCACACATGCGTAGTTGCCACCGACACGGTGGCGGTATCGATCGGCCCACCGTTCGTCATGCCCTGCCCGGCTTGCCACACGCGTACCGTCGTGCCCGTGGTACTAAATGTGGATGCAGGTTTTGGCGATGACGGACGATCGCCGCCCTCGGGCGGCGTAGCCGACATGGGCGAGAACGGGACTGGACCCAAACCCGCAGTGGTGGTTCTCTGCGCAGCCGAAGCGCCCAGCATCGTCGCGGCCGCGAGGGCGGCTTGGCTCGCCCGGGGCGGCAAGGGTGAGGATGGCCGCTTCGGGCCGCGACGCGGGGGTGTAGGCGTGTGAGGCGAGTGGCGCGGGGTGGGAACGGCGACTGGCCCCCCAGTGGCGCTGCCGTGGGGCGACGAATGAACGGCGCTCGTGCCGTTGGCGATTGGCGACGTTGTCGGCTCATTCATCGCCGTGCCGCTGGGGATGATTGGCGACAAGCCCAGACCGACCGTGGATCTCTTTCCGTTCGTGGAGAAGCAAGCCGGTGCTGGAGAAACGGGTGCACCAACACTCGCGGCTCCCGTCGGGGTATACGTCGGAACCATGCGTTCGGGTAACGTTGAACGGCGGGGCCTCGCGCTTCGCTGAAGCTGGGAAGGCAGTGTCGCGTGCGGCGTGCCAGCGGCCTCTGCTGCCCGTTTGCGGGCCGCCGCCGCCATGTGCTTGCCCGTCACGCACGGCACGCTCGATGCATGAGGGTCGTCGCTGCTGGTGTAACAGTCGTCGTACGACGACGATTCGGACATGGCGGCGCTCGACGTCATGCTGCTCCTGGGTTCGGTTGAGAACGTCGGGCGGCGGCGTGTATGTCGGATCATGATGGGCTGGCTGCTTGGATCAAATGGCGGCGGTTTGCTGCTGCTGCTCGCTGCGCGGTTGCGCGTGCCGTGAGGACTCGAGTGAGCTCTTCGGTGAAGTGGCGGGCGAGGCGGCGTGTCTAGTACAGGAGGAGGGGCAAGCCGCGGCGACGACTCGAGGGCAATGCTACGTTCGATGAGTTGGGTCAAGTCGAGCTCGAGGTCAACTAAGACCGACTCGCGCTTGAGGAACCCGCCTAGCCCGCCGCCGCTGCTGCCTGGAGGTGGCGACGAGGCGCGCGTCGGCGCTGGCGGAGGCGGTGGCATGCGCTTGCGGCGTTCGAGACGGCGCCTGTCGTTGTCGCGCTCGCGCTCGAGCAACGTGAGGAGCGACTGCTCGGCCGCGGAGCGGGCTTGAGGCGCAACCATGATGTTGTGCGCATCGGCGTTACCCACGCTCCGCCCTCGTCTTCGATACCGGCTGCTGCTGCTGCGCTGTGTATTTGGCAGGGGGAGCTCTGCGGCACAGCTCGCCCCGCCGCTGGGAGAGCGTCGTTGGCGCGACACTTCGGGGAATTGTCGGTTGTTTGTGTTGGTGAAGGGTAATGGCGTTGGTGCAGGCAGTAACAACCTCGGGGAGGATGGAGCGCGGATGGTGAGCGACGAGGAGGAGGAGGACGCTGGTGGTATGGGAGGTTGTTGAATGCAAAGCATGTAAGAGGGAGTGAGAGGACGAGGAATGAAAGAGAGAGGAAGAAGAGGAATGTGGCCGTGTAAATATGGTGTGAGCGGGATGAAGGCGTTTGGTGTTGCTCTGGTTAATAATGATAAAATGGGGGTGTAATCGTCATTCAACCTTCCTTCCCATGTAAAGTAAGTGACGAGCGCGCGCGACGCGTGTGTTGTCGGAAGTGGCTATACCCGGCGACCGCAGCACCAGTGAGTACAGTGGTGAGCACGGTTGACTGGACTTTGTCCTCGTGGCAAAAGATGAGTGCCACGCACAGACAATCCCACAACTCACACCTTCCCTCCTTCCCCCCTTCTTCCTTTGGGCCCCTCAAACACCACGCACGCACACACACACACACACACAGCACCCACGACGTCGACGCCAGCGCCAACGACGACGACACCATTCACGATCTCATCGGGGACTTGATGGAATAACAGGGGCTGCAGAGGCTGGCGCCGGCTGGCGAAGCTTCGTTTGCAGAGCTGCAAGCTGCGGTGCTCGCACCCGCCCCCATCAACTCCCATCCCACATGACCCGAGATCCCCGACCATTGTACCGTCCCTCCCCAAATCTCCCTCGCGCCTCCCCCGATGCGCGTCCACTCCCGACGCCACCGAGCAGGCCAGAAGCTTCCGCCAGGGGGGTGAGCTGCAACAGCATCCTCGACGCTCGACGGGGTTCCGAAGGATGGGTGCAGCCGTCAAACAATTCCCATCCACTTTCGGCCAATTTGCCCCTTGCCCTCCCCCCAAGTTGTGTGTGGCTTGACCTCGCGCTTCGACCCCGTCCGCGCGTCTCGCCATTTTTAGGCCCACTCGACGCCTCGTCGCGGGCTTCTTTGGGCACCTGCTGCATTCGTCTGCTTCCTCGTACCATCCTGCTGCTTCGCGCTCACGCTAACGCCCTTTTTGTTGTGTGGGTAGTGTACTGTATGTCCCTGAACACAGTATGCTTGTTCGTCTTAACGCCTGGGCTGTGACCCGGCGGCACAGCTCGTTACAGGAACTTGTTGGCCTTGAGCCACTGCGGAACGGGGTCAGCACTGGACACACACTCGCTCGCCTCCACTGCCGCACAGCCGCCCGGACCTGCAAACGCAGACGCCTCGCCAGGTGGCGTCTGCGCACGGGCCTCACGTCGCCCGCGCAACTCGCGCGCGCGCGCGCGCGCGCAATGTAAAACACGTACCTCCTGGATGTCCTGCTGGTCGCGCTCGAGCCAGTTGATGCTGGCCTGGATCGAGTCGTACACCTGCTCGATAGTGAGCTTGAAGCGACGCGTGTCCTTGTCCTTGAAGAACTGCTGAATCTTGGCCAGGTCCTCCTTGGTGGTGAGGCTCTGCAGCGAAAACTTGATGAGATGCGACAGGCCAAACGACGCGCTAAACTTCTCGTCGAGCTGTCTGTCAGCCTCGTGCCATGGGATATGAGGTGGGGGAGTCGTGGGTAGCAGATTTTGGCGCACACGTGATGCGTAACCCGCTTGGTCTCCACTGCAACGCGCCGCGCCTCGTGTCTCGAACCTCGAGCGCATCTGGTAACGCTTTTCAAACGGACAAACTCACCTCCTTGAAGTTCTCCATAAAGTAGTCAGCAACGCGGTGACGCGACTCGATGTTGGAAGCGAGCGCCGCGAAGAAGATGTACATGTTCTGGAGTTTAACCGAACCATCCTTGAGCATGGCAAAAGTGCGGTCGAGGAGCGCCTTGTCACGCGCCTGGCACAGAGCCCAGATGGCGTCAACCTGCGTCGACGGGTTGGGGGGCTTGTCGTACACCGCGCGGATCTTGTTGTACTCGGCCTCGCCACCGTTGCGGACGGCCGCGTTGAAGATGGCGCGCTGGATGTCGGCAGGGATCTTGGAGTCGTCGTTGTTCTCGAGGAACGGCTTGAAGCGCTTCTGGAGCTCGGCGAGCACATCGGCGTCCTCGCACACGGCACAGGCGCTGATGGCAAGAGCGCGGAGCTCCTTGACATCCGGCGCGTCGTCCTTGCCGTGCTCGTAGCCAAGACGCTCAACAACAGGCTTGTACACCTTGATGCGGAGCTTCTTGATCGCGTCACGAACCTCCTTGGGCTGCTCCCACATGACACCCGAGATGTTGCCAAGGGCGCTGCCAATCTGCGCCATGGGCAGGTACTCCTTCTCAAAGGCAACAAGCTCGTTGATGAGGTTGAGCGAGCCCGACGTCTTGCCGTAACCAGCGCGAGCAAGAGTCGCGGCGTCCGAGATCAGACCGACACGGTCCTCGACCGAGAAGTTGGCGGCCTGCTTGCCGAGCTTGGACAGACGCTCGGGCGAGTAGTTGACGCGGTACACGCCAATGGTGTCGGCGTTGAGCTTGAACTCGTCCGCACCCTTGAGGTCGTAGGTGGTCGAGCGGTCCTCAAGAACAGCCTTGTGGTCGACGTCGACCTTGCCGCCGTTGACAGTCTTGACCTCGAGAGGGACCCACCAGATGGTCTCGTCCTCCTCGGGCTTGACGTCGCCGGTCGAGAGGAAGCGGTTCTGGGTAATCTTGAGCTTGCCGTCACCCTGCTCGTCGACGGTGATGACGGGGAAGCCGACCTTGAGGGTCCAGTTGGCCATCATGTTGGCAATGTCGAGGCCAGACGCCTTGGAGATGCCCGCCCAGAGGTCCTTGGTCTCGGCGTTGCCGTAAAGGTGGTCCTTGAGGTAGATCGAGACACCCTCGAGGAACTTGTCCTCGCCAACGACACCCATGCACATGCGAAGGACCGACGCGCCCTTGGAGTACGAGATCGAGTCGAAGATCTGGTTGATCTTGTTGGCATCGGGGCAGTCAACCTCGATGGGGTGCGACGAGCGCTGCGAGTCGAGCGCGAGGGCGCTGGTCAGGTGCGAGTTGAGGAACTCGGCGCGGACCTTCCACTCGGGCCAGATACGGTCGGGGATAACGAGCTCACCGCAGAGCGTCGCGAACGCCTCGTTGAGCCACAGGTTGTCCCACCACTTCATGGTGACAATGTCGCCGAACCACATGTGGGCGAGCTCGTGGCACTGGACAGTGGCCACGCGCTTCTTGGCAAGAAGAGACGACTTCTCGGGGTCGTAGAGGTACGCAGTGGTGCGGCCAGTGATGAGACCCCAGTTCTCCATGGCACCGGCGTCAAAGTCGTGGGCGACGAGCGTGTCGAGCTTGGGCAGCGGGTACGCAATGTCGAACACCTCCTCGTAGACGGGAAGGGCCCACTTCATAATGTCGAGACCAAACTGCGCCTGGTTGATGACATTCTTGGTGGCGTAGATCTTGAGGGGCACAGTCTTGCCGGTGAGCTTGGACTTGTGCTCGCTCGACAGCGACGCAAACTCGCCGCACGCAAACGCGACAAGGTAGGTCGAGACGAGGGGAGTGGTCTCAAACTTGGTGATGGTCCAGTTGCCAGACGAGGCCGACGCCTCCGTCTTGCCCTCAGTCTTGCCCTCGGTCTTGCCCTCAGTCTTGCCCTCAGTCTTGCCCTCAGTCTTGCCTTCAGTCTTGCCCTCAGTCTTGCCCTCAGTCTTGCCCTTGGCGGCGGCGCCCTCGGTCTTGCCCTCAGTCTTGCCTTCGGTCTTGCCCTCGGTCTTGCCCTCAGTCTTGCCCTCGGTCTTGCCCTGGGCGTAAGACTTGGTAAGGAGCGAGCCGAGCTCGTAGTTGTCGTTGAGGACCTGCTGGGAGGTGACGTTGGACGCGGGCTTCCACGGCTTGGTGGACACGGCGGGCATGTTGGAAAGGACGGTCTCCTTCTCGCGGGCAATCATGGAAATGGCAAAGGTGGCCTTGAGGAGGGGCTCGTCCCATGAAGGGAAGGCGCGGCGGCAGGCCGTGGGCTCAAACTGGGTAAGGGCGTAGCTTGTGCGTCAGCAAAGCCTCAATGCTCCACTTACGTCTGCTTGTGGCCCTTGTCGTCTGCCTCGGCCTCGGAGCGGTAGTAGCCGACCATGTTGTCGCCGAGGATCGACTCCCACCTAAGGAAGACGCGGGCCTTGGTACCAGCCTTGAGGTTACCGCCCGGCAGCTGCGCGAGGTCAATGGTACCGCGCTCCTGGTCCTTGTCGACGGAGAGGGCCGAAATGGGAAGGGACGCGGCGGACGCGCTCTTCTGCTCGGTGCTGCCGACAGCGAGGTGCGTGACCTTGAGGTCGGGGTGCATGTTAAACACAAGCTTGGAGGTGTCGTCGACGACGTCGAGGTGCACGATGGCCTCACCGGCAAACGCGTCTCTCGGGAGGTCGGTCAGGATCGCCACGTCATAGTGCGTGGGCTTGACGTTGGTCGGGAGACGGTAGTCGGTCGGCTTGGCCGCCGAGGCCGAAGACGCAGAGGCGCCGCCAGTGATTCCGTCAGACATGCCGGATGTAAGGCTGCAGCAGAAACAGGCGGAACGGTGCTGGAGCTTTTGCAGCGACGACGACGGAAGGCGCTGCTGCTGTTTAAGGAGAGACGAGGCCCGCGATGAGCGCTGAAGGAGGGCGGTGGAAGTGGTAGCGGCGGTGGACGCGGCTGTGAATGTGCGCTGAAGAGGTGTTAGCGGTGTGAACAGCAGCGATGGTGCCAATGCGGCGGGCAGACTCACTGCGAGACCAGAGGTGCTGGAGATGCGAGAGACGGCGAGCTGGCGAGTGGATGTATGCCAGAGTCGTGCGGGGGAGAAGATCATATGTAAAGAAAGAGGAAAAGAGACGTCCCTCTTGATCTGGTGATGTTTGGCGTGGCAATGTGCGAGCTGCAACCGAAACGGTGACGAGTGTGCACTTAGGTGGAGGGCGCACACTGACTGGTGCCTGAACGACCAATCGTCTTGTCCAAGCCGGCCACAGCCGAATCGCCCACCACACCCAACCCATCCACCCCACACTGGTCGCCAAAAATACAATCCACATGTGGTCGGCATCACGCGTCCATCAGCCGGAGAGATCGCGCGATCGCGGCAAGTACGCAAGCAGCGCGCCTGATTTGGGACACATGTGGACTCATGCATGAGCCCTGGAACGACGCTATAATTCCCTATGATACCCACACTGGCCACTAAAGTTGGGCGTGGTGGGCTCCAGATAGACACATGGGCACATGAACATGCCAAGCGCCGGCCGGCTCGGCCCAGTGCCGGCGGTACACGCTGTGCACAAGCGCTGCCGACGACGATGGCGTTGGCCAAGGACATCAGTCTGACCACTGCTCGATATCGTCGTCCTCTAGCCATCCCAGCTCGTCGTGATCGCCGTTTTCGGCATCTCCGTCGTCCCAGACGTCCCACCCCTGCGTCTCAGGCACGCCCATGCCGTCCTCCCCGGCAACCTCGGTACCAAACCCGTCCTCACCGCCGTCGACGTCTCGTTCTGACAAGGCGTCTTGGTAGCCGAGTTGTTCGCCGAATGGTGGCAGGGTAAGGCCCTGTACGGCACGAGGCAGTAGCGGCACTCGCCGTTAGCCCACGTATCAACCTAGCACTCACCTCTGGAATGAGCCTGGATTTTAATGGCCATGGGCACAAGCTCGGACGCCAATGTGGTGTGCGACGGTAGGCCACCCCAGGCAACGCCGTCCTCGGGCACGACTTCGCCGTCTGCGACGGCTGCACTGGACGCCACGACTTTTTTGGCCAGGTGGGCGGCAGCCTTGTCCACGCGTCTCGTGTTGTCGCGTTCGCTGCGATATGACTCGAAGAACTGGGGCTTGACGACTTTTTGGTTGTGTCTGCGCAGGTTAGCACGACGGTCACACGCTGGGCAACTACCGTGGTACGGGCGATGGTAGTCCCATCAGTGTGCCCCGAACAGTCAGGTTGAGTGCGTAGGCAATGGCCTGTGGGCTCGCTTGCCACTGTCGGTCAGTCTCATTCCAAGTAGCCCACTCACAATGTCGTCGTCGGTCCGCATGAGATCAGCAAAGACAAAGTCGTCCAGGATCGCAGCGAGTTCCTCGATCTCCGCGCAGAATGAGGGCACGTTTTGATGGATCCACAGCGCAAACGTCGATGCGTCGACAGGGATTGTCGGGAAGAAGGACTGCGTCAATGGGTATCATGAGGCCAAACGACCCACCTCCATTTGCACCATGGACTTGCTACGCTCGTACTCCTGTAGATGATCTGGCAGTGTGTCCTCCTGCGGCAGCTTCGAGATGGCCTCCACTGTCTCCTGGTCTTCCTTCTCCATCGAAGGGTCGCCAAGGCCTGTATGTCAGCTTTCTCCACCAGGATCACACGTACGCTTGTTGTAAAGCACCTTGCCGAGGGCATGGAAGAGATTGAGCGACTGTTCTTGTCGTGTGACGCCATTGAGGCTGGCGTCAGCGCTGAAGTATCTAGCTGCATAGCACCACTCACGCCGCGCGGATCTCGTCGCTGACGTCAACCTTTGCCCCTCGACCACCTCGACTTCCACGCCCAGTCGCTTTGCCCCGTTTGGCACCCTTGTCCGTTTTTCGCTTCTTGGTATCTTGCAGTGACGAGCCAGTACACAAGAGCTGGAGTGAGTTGATGGCCGAGCGGAGATCGCCGTTACACGAGAGCGCGACGAGCTGGACGGCGCCTGGACTCGGTTGTCTTGCGGGATCGTCAATAGCAAGGTTGAGTACACGGTTAAGCGCCTTGACAAGGAACGTCGGCGCCAGGGGAAGGAAACTGGACGTCAGATGGGCAACGTGCCATGAGCTTACTCAATCTCGGTACACCACGGCGCGTCCTTGACGTCGCGCCCGACGAGGTCGAGAGCGCTCTCGAGACCTCCTCGATCTCGATCGCGCCAGCTTTCCTCGGCGCGCCCGCCCGCGCCGGCGTCGCTGTGCACGATCACCAGAGGACAGCTTGCGGCGCTAAAGTTGGTGCAGAAGGAGTGTACGGCGGCATGGAAGGCTTCGCGGGTCGGCAGGTGGCTTAGGTTGGGCAAGGACGTCATGAGGAGCACTCGGGGACGGGTAGACCGCGACGAGCTCCCGGTGGTGTTGAGGGAAGGGTACGCGTTGCGTGAGAGGAACGAGGATAATTTCGACACGGCGGATTCCGAGTCTGTCGTCAGCTTTGCAAAAGGTGTTACAAAGCTCACTGCTTGCACCCAGGCCGCGCTCGTCGATGCCCTCGTTCCACTCGACTAGCTCAATGCCCAGCTGCCGAGCGACGAGGCGGACCGTCGTCGTCTTGCCGATACCCGCTGGCCCCGTCACCAGCAGTATCCTCTGCGTGTCAGCGGTGATTCAAGCTCGACATACCTTGTACTTGCGCACAGTGTTGCGGGCGGCAAGGCTGGGCGTTCCCCCACGCGCTGTGAGTACCTCTGGCATGCCGTGTACGGCCTGGTGCAGCCAGTCGCGCACCTTCTCCACGCGGGCTTTGCCCGGTGCGAGCTCGGACTGCTGTCAGCTAGGAGGCGGCCCGGAAAGCTCACCTGCTCCATTGGAGGGTACAGCTCGGTCCACATGGCATTAGCGGCTTCTTCTTCTGCTATCAGCTAGGTTCGCGAAGTTTATAGCTCACTCCTCGTGCTTCGCCGCTTCCTGCGCTCCACTTCCTCCTCATCGTCCTCCTCACTGTCGATAATCTCGATGACGTCGTCCGGCACTGCGCGTTGCTTGCCTTTACTCTTTGCCGAAGCCCTGGGTGGTTTTGTAGGCGGTAAAGGCGGAGGGGGCATACTCTCGATGCTGTCTGCGCGGGATGTACGCGCCGGCACCGCACCGCGGTCGACCTTTGCGAACGAGAGTGTGGGCTGGAACTGGCGTCAGCTAGGCCAGAGGTCTCAGCTGACTGAACTGAGGCTTCCGAGGCGTTTCGGCGCCGACGCCTTACGTGCAGGCGACGAGCGGCCCTTGCCCGTCGCCTTGGGAGGCATCTTGCAGTTACGGCGGCGGTGTGAACGAGCTGATAGATGACGAAATGGACACCGGACACACAGCCAAAACAACCAAAACAACGTGATCGACCTCCACTCTGAGATCTGACCACACGTCTGAATATTTGTAGCCTGTTTCTTTTCGTTTTTCTCCACACCACGTGCAGTCGCCGCTCGGCGCCGCGCTGCCGCCGGTCGTAGGTTACTTTGACCTTTGCGCGGCATTCACTGCGCCGTTGACCACACCACATCTCGCAACTCGTCACGATGAGCGTCCAGCCGGAGCCGCTCAGCGGCGACGCCGCAATGGCAGAGGTCACCTCGGCCATCGAGTCGTTGCACGACGGCGCCGGCGACACCACCCCACTGTGAGATTGTCCACGCTCACCGTTAAGCTCACGCCAGGTCGTCTGTTATTGTGCGGCAAGTCGGCGCGGCGGCTGCCGACGCTGCCAAGTTGACCCAGCTCGCGCACGCCCTCGTCTTGGCACTGCGATCCCCCTTGACTACCGACACGCTGCTCTCCACGCTTACAGACGCATTTGTCGCGCTCGCTGCGGACGAGGACGGGACACTCGTGCTCGGCACGGCACTGCTCGAGGTCCTGGACGCACTCATGCTCGCTAAGGAGGACGTCGACGACTTTAAGGATGAGGCGCCAAAGCCTGATGCTGAGGCGGCTGAAAAGGCCAGCGCCGTTGTCAAGGGTCTTCTTGTGCGCTTGCCCGTTGTCTGGTTTGAGCTGACGACAGGACAAGGACATGTTGCCAGCGTACCTCGCCAACCTCGTGCTCACCCCCTCTCACCTCCTCCCGCTCCAGCTGCACCCGACTCCACGGCAGCCGGATATTTTGCGGCGGGGGCTGGGGCGGCTGAACACGAGCGTGCATTTCAAGCAACGTACGACTAATTTGCTGCGCGAGTCGAGCGAGGGTTTCTCTCGCCTCATTGTCCTCCTTACTGGACCCGTGGCACTGTACACCGACCCAGAAACGGACGAGGAGCGCGACATCCGCGCCAAGCGCGTGTGGGACAGCGTGCGCGACCTCATAGGATACTTCAACCTCGCGCCGATCCGCGTGTACGACCTCGTGCTTGAGGTTGCGAGCTGCCACGTCGAGAAACACTGGCGCTTCTTCCTTGTTCTACTGAGGAAAGCGGGATTAGGACCCAAGGAGGAGGTGTTGTTTGCCCGCAAACCAACCGACACCACCGCGGAAACTGAACGTATCACCCACGCCCTTGACGTCGCCGACACGGACGATTCGATGATCACGCGCGCGCTCGCGTTCCGCTTCCGGTGGTACAAGAAGACGGACAACGGCGAGATGCCCCTGAGACTTCTTTTCCTCACTGCACTGCTGATAAAGTACGGATTTGTGCAGCCGGGACGGCTACTCCCCGCGCTCAGCCCCGACGACGACGGCATGGCGGATATCCTGAAACGGTTCCAGGGCGCCATGAGCTCGCGGTCGGGAACGAACAATGCCCTCGTCAACACGGTGCTTGTCGACGACGAGGCAACAGAGGGCGGCGCGGCGACACCCGCCGAGGCCGACGAGCCACCCAAACCCGAGGCGGAGCAGAAGATCCAGCTCCTCCAAGCACTCCTTGCTGTGGGCGAGTCAAACTTTTCCCTCTTCCTCCTCGCACAGTACCCCTGGGTCGTCGCGGCGTACCCCAGCATTGCCGACCTCATCATCCGCAACCTCGGTATCAGCCTCGCGCCCGTCTACCGCGCGGCGTGCAAGTCGTGCGCGGCGTCCGACCTGCCCCCGCTGTTCACCAAAGATCCCGAGGTCATCCTCACCACGTCCTACCCTCCCCCGCCATCGACAATGACCACCGAGTGGCGTTTCTTCTACGACCACTGGGCTGACGAGATCGACGTGTGGAGCGAGGTCGACGACGTGCATCGCAAAGGCGAGCGGTGGTTTGTCCTTCTCAAGGGCCTCGGCGCGCGCGAGCCAGAGCTCATGGTACGCTTATGTCGTATCATGACGGAACACTTTCGCGGGCTGCGGCGGCAAAAGATCGACGCGAACGGCTTCGACGCGGGAAAACTCACATATGACGAGAAGTCGCAGCTGTACCCGACGTCGCAGGAACTCGACCCGTGGCGTGGCCTCATCCGCCATACCGTGCTGCCCTCGCTCAACGTGTCCGAGCCCGTCGGCGCGCCGTTTGGGAACGAGGTTAGCGAGCTGTTCAACTTTTTCGACTGGCCAACGATGGCATCGTGGGTTGGCGAATGGCGCGACAGCACGACCAACCTCAAGGCGCGCACTGCTGCTTTGCCCGCCGCACACGCCGCGAACCAGTCGACGCGCGAGGTCAAGCAGGCACTTCAACGCGTGACGGCTGCGGCGAGCATGGCGGGCGCACCGCAGGGAGCCGCCGCCGGCCCACAGACGGCCGACCGCGGCCCAGCGCGCGCCCTCGCGAAACACGGCCACGGGAATCCCCTCGCACTCTGGACAACGGGTAACGGTCAGGTCATGTCGTACGGGAGTGTGGGTAGCATTGGCGAGTTTTTCATGGAAGTGGCGCGATACTCGGGGCCATTCTCCAAGGAAGTCGCAGTGTTCACGTGGGTCGACACGCTCGCGAGTAACAGAAACCTCAAGAGTATTGAGAACCTCGCGACGTTTGTCGGCATCATCAACCGGCAGTTTGTCTTCACCCTTGACCCGATCCTCATCCTCGTCGCGACGGGGATCAAGCAGCACGAGCCGTTCGCGCTCCCGCTCGTTGAAAAGCTGCTTACGGGCATGACGGGTGAGGACATTGTCGAGAACCACGCCATCTCGATCCAGCAGCTCCAGTCGTACGCCTCGGGCCCGGAAATGACACGCGAGGCGTTCTACGCCAGCGAAAACACCTGCCGCGACGACCGGCGCCCGGTTCGCACCCGCGAACTCATTGCGTTTGCACGTAGAAGCGTGCCCCGCCTCGTACAGGCACTCGTGGATACGCGCCTCGCTGTGCCCATCCTCGTCGGCCTCGCGCGCCTCGCGACAGAGGCATTACTCTTCGAGCCCGGCGTGCCCATCAAGGCCATGAGCGATAAAAAGGACACAGTAGGTCAACTGCCGAGACGTGTACTGACCGACTTTGACTCGGGACATTTTCTCGCTGTGGTGTGCGTTTGTCACGGACAAGCTCGCCGAACTTGGCTGCGCAGACGACATTCCCAGCCTCACGCAGCTCCAGGGCGACGGGAACCTCGACGAGCAGCTGTGCTGGGCCATTCTCCGCCCCAAGCTGCGCGCCCGCCTCGCCAAGGACGCACAGCAAAACGGCAGTGCTCGCAACGGCATGGACGTGGACACGCACGGGTCGTCCGGCTGGTGGCCTGCTGCTCTCAATGAGACGGTCGAGCAGGTCGCCGCGTTCCTCTCCTCGGAAGTGCGCGCGGTCCTTGGATGGTAAGGGTGTTGTCAGTTGCGACGCTGACACACAGCGGCTTCTTTGTGCGTTTCAACTCGCTGCGCATTTCCGACATTGAAGTGTCGGACACGGCGTACAAGAACGCGCACGACAATCTTGCCAAAATCCTGCGCCAGCTGCAGGCGATGAAACCCTCCAAGGTCGTCAACAGCGAGATTAGACGCATCAAGGACCGCGACGCGCAGCTCAAGTCCGAAGAGACAAGGCAGAAGGCGCATGTCGAGCGTGTGCGCGCCGAGCTGCAGGAGGAGAGCGCGCACTGGTTCGCCAAGGTCGTCGAGCTGGGCCACGACGGCGCGCTCGCCAACCAGCTCCACGACCACTGCTTCTACCTCCGTGCGATCCAGACGCCGGCCGACGCGATATTCGTCGCGCGCTTCATTCGGCTAGTACACGACCTAAACGCACCGGGATACTCGACGATCCACGCGTACATGTTTGTGAGTTGCTTCGTAGGCGGAGACCGTAGCTCACGTCAGTTCCTCCAAGACAAGCTCGCGTCCAAGCTGTACGAGTGCACCGAGTCGGAGGCGCGTAACCTTGGCCGGTGCCTCATGCTCATGATGGGCGACCTGGACGCGTGGCACCGCAATCCGGCAAAGTACTACGAGGAGGCGCTTGGCGGGCCCGTGCCGACCGAGGGCGAGCCGCTGCCCGAGTACACGAAACAAAGCATGTTTGTGCGCACGAAGCGCGGCGAGCCGAAAAAGCCACTGCTGCACGACGACTTTAAGAACATGCTGGGCAAGATGCACAATGGCCTGACGAACGCGCTGGTCACGTGCTGGAAGGACGGCGTGTTCTACTCGCCCAAGAACGCCGTCGTGATTGCGCTCCAGCTCCTGCCGTTCTTCCCCGTCATGGAATCCAATGCCCGCAAGATTGAGAATGAAGTCAAGGCACTCTTGGCCAGGACTGACGGGTCTATCACGCCAGACATGAAGCCTGCGTTCAACTCGTACTTGTCGCAGCTCAAGACGCGCAAGCTGCAGCGCCCGTGCGTGCCTGCGTCGCAGTTCTACCCTACCGCCGCGAAACAGGCCAAGGCAGCTGCAGACAAAGCCAAGAAGGAAGCAGAGGCCAAGGCAGCCGCCGAGGCCGAAGCAAAGGCCAAGGCGGACGAGGAGGCGCGAGCGAAAGAAGCGGAAGAGGTCACGGCCGAGCCCGACGCGTCATCGATGGACGTCGACGACGCCGCAAAGGAGGACAAGGTGGAAGCGGCCGCGAACCCGCCCGGCTCGAGCGCCGAGGCGAAAGCTCTGCGGGCGAAACTCGTGCAGGGCCGCGCGGCTCGTGAAGCGCAAAGGGCAGCGGCGGCAGCAGAACCGCGCCCAGCCGAACGCGAAGCGGCACAGGCGATGGCGCCGCCGCCAGAACCGTCTGTTGAGGACGCACGCGCCGCGGCGCGCGCACGCAGATTTGGCGCACTGGCACCGAACCCCGGTGCGAATGCGCCGGCAACCCCGCCGCACGACAGCCGGTCCTCGACGCCGCGACACTCCCCCGGCCGCGACCGGCGCGCGGGTACGGACGATAGCCGCGTCTCGGACCGTTCCAGGCGAGAGCATGCGCGGGGTGAGCGCGGCGAGGGGCGGGAGCGTGACGCACGGCGCGACGACCCTCGAGGCGAACGCGATCGCGAGCGCGAGCGCGAGCGCGAACGTGGTGAACGTCGCAGCGAGGGCCGAAACCGCGACGAGCAGGGCCGGCGGCACGAGGACCCTACGCGCGACTCCCGCGCAAGGGAAGAACGGTACCGCGACGACCGGCGCGCGGGGGAGCGGCCGCGCCAGCGGTCCAGAGAGGACCGGCACAGGGAGCACGGCCGCGGCGACCGCCGACGTGATGAGAGGCCGGGTGAGGAAGGGGGCGTGCACGCGCCACGGCCCGACTCGCGCCTCGACGCGCGCGCCGAGGCCCGCGGCGAGACCCGCAATGAAGGCCGGCCGCACGACGACAGGCGTCAGGAAGGCCCGGGACCACGTCCGGACGAGCGCGAGCGGAGAGATGATCGGCGATCGCGGCGCGGCGAGCCGCGCGACGCCCGCAGCGGTCGTGAGACCCTCCCTCCCCCGCCGTCTGGACCCCGCGACGCACCGCCTCATCCCGCCGAGACGCGGGACCGCCCGCCCCGTGATGATACGCGCCGGCAGGACGGCCGCGGCGCGCCCCGCGACGACGATAGACGCGGTAGACGCCGCGACGAGCGGGACGGCGACAAAACGCCGCGCGAGGCTCGTAGTGGCCGGGAGACGCCCCAGGCGGCGCCGGAGGCGGCGGGGCAGCCGCGCGAGCGCGACTCGCGGCCGTCGTCGCGCCGTCCCTCGCCCCAGCGCGCAGGTGCCGGCGGGGACGGTGACGCTCCACGGCTTGACGCACGCGATGCGCGTGAGGCTGGACGTCGTGGTCGTCGCGACGCCCCTGGCCTCCCCGACCGTCCCTCGACGCCTGGCGGCGGTGGCGGTGGCGGCGGCGGCGGCGGTGACGCACCGGAACGGCCTCAGCGCGGCGAGCGCGACCGCAACGACCGCAACGATCGCGCCGACCGCGGCTACAGCGTGCGGGGAAGCGCGAATGCCAACGCGGGCGGGAACGCGCGCGAACTCCTTCCCACGCCGCCGCAGTCTGCGGGCCACTCGCTCATGGCGCGTATGGGCCTTGCGCCAGGTACGTCGCCGCGCGGGGACGAGCGGGACACGCGCAAACGGCCGTTAGATTGTGAGTGTGCCCATGTGGGGTTAGTACTGACGCCAGCCGAGGGCGCGCCGTCGTCGCGCGAGGGATCGCCGGGCACGAAACGCCGCCGGGCGGGCGGTGGTGGAGGCGGGGGAGGCGGACGTAGAGACCGCGGCGAGCGTGAACGTGATCGCGAGCAGCACGACGGCGGCGGCGGCGGTGGCGGCGGCGGCGGCGGAGGGGGCCGCTCCTCGCACGGACGTATGTTCGCCAACGCCATGCGCCAGTCTGGCGAGCACAAAAAGTAGCTATGCTAGAGCATGTATAGTAGTGTATCCTCCTTACGCCGCAAACAAGTCACGTCCGAGCCGCGGCTCGCCCCGCTTGTCGATCAGCGCGTAGTGCGTGCGGCGCGGCGGGTGCCACAAACACTACACGTCCTCACCCTAGCCTTGTAGCCCTGCTACCCTGCGCTGGCCCTTGGTGTCACATCTGATCCCGCTAGTCCAACCTGATAGGTATCAGGCAACATTGCTAATGCTTGCTGCTATTGAATAGTCTTTTTGGCCCTGCGTTTCCCGCCGCAGCGAAATGCCAAGGATCCGTGTCGTTCGGGGGTGATAGAGGGAGGTAAGACGGGTGCTTGTTTCATCCCCCCACCTTTTGGCGTATACTGCACTGTGCGCGGCGGCGTGTCGTGTTACACCTGCACTGTTCTCTCTCCGCCGCCGCACCACCACGGGCACATCCTCTTTCATTCTTCGCTCATCTCTACCTCCGCCGACGTCCCCCTCCGCCCCTCCGTCAATCGACGCCGACGCGACGTCTAACGACGAGCTACACCGCTCACGCCTATCCCCCCGCGCAGCCCCGTCTCGCGTGCCCGCGCTCGCTCGCTGGCGTATCGCGCGCGTGAGCCCGTTTTTCGCTCGCACTCCCGCACTCCCGCGCACTTTATCCCAGCCCAGCCGGCCTGCCCCCTCGGCCTCGATCCTCGGCCTCAATTCCCCTATCGCTCCCTCCGCCCGCGCCGTCGCCGCCTCTCCTTCGGCGCGTACTGACCGGCGCGGCAAATCACTGCTCGCGCCGCAGGACACAACTGTGAGTGGTTCCTATCTATGGCCGCAGCACGTACGACGCGTCGACGCGCCCCACCCAGCACCAAAGCGGACTTTGGCGCCATCCGTTGCATGCCGCGCCGCGCTGCAGTGACGGCGAGCTCTGACGCGCGCGTCCCATCCCGCGCCCGCGCGCGAGGTGTGAAATGCGCGACGATGGCGGCGTCACACTGCCGTGGCGTGCTGCGCGTCCTCCCCCCCCCCTCCACCGCACAAACTACCCTTAGCCACTTTGACTCCCCTTTTCTGCTTGTGTCCATCCTGCCGTTGTCGTCGTCGTCGTCGTCGTCGTTATCGCTGTACTGACGCGTGCGTTCGTTTCTCATCGCTTGGTCTCGCGCCTATCCCGCCGTCTCCCCCCGCTCCACTGGTCGCGTGCCTTCGTCACTGCGCGTGCTTTACACGCCTCGCCTCGACTCGCACTCTACACTCCCTTTCGACACACACAGCCAGATGCCCTTCTTACAATCCCTATCCAACATTTTTGGCGGCGGCGGCCGCGCCCCGTCGCGCTCGGAAGAAGGCTTCTCCCTCCCCACCACCCAGTTTGACCAGACGTCGTCGTTGGCCGCTGCCGGACATGTGAGTGGACGAGGATAAAACTCCGCAGTGCGCTCGCGCTGACTTCAGGACACGCCGGGTCCAAGCAATAGGACATACCCTCCACGGGGCCAGCAGGAGTAGGTCGACGTCGCCGTCCCGGGCTAACCCCAGCTACCCCCCGCTGTCGCACACGTTCCACCGGCTGCGAAATGCGCTCGAAGACGCGTTTCCCGAGCTGATCGAGTCGCTGAATCCGCCTGCGATGGGCGGCGAGATTGCCGATTTTGAGCGCGAGCTGGGACAGCCGCTGCCACATGCTGTGCGCGAATCGTTTCTCATTGCCGACGGGCAGGACCTCAACGCCAACTGCCAGGGTCTGTTTTACGGCCTCTACCTCCTCCCTCTCGAGGAAGTACGACGCGAGTGGCTCTTTTGGCGCCAGGCCGAGACAGATCCGTCGACGGGCGCCAACCCGGCCGTGCTCGCCACGATGGCGAGTATACCCTCGCAGTGGGTCAAGAGCGAGTACGCGTGCCGCGGGTGGCTGCCAATGATCTCGGACCGCACGGGCAACTATGTCGGTGTCGACCTGGACCCAGGGCAGGGCGGGTCGTGGGGCCAGACGATCATCTTTGGCCGTGACTTTGACCGCAAGTGCGTCGTGTGGCGCGGCGAGGGCGAGGGCGGCTGGGGCAAGTTTTTCGCCAGCATTGTCGACGACATTGAGAGCGAAGGCTGGGACAAGGCAGACAAGTCGTCCGACGACGAGGAGGAGATTGGATACAGCTCGTACAGCGGGGAGCAGATGTACGGCGACCGCGGCGAGGGCATGCGCCTCACGGGCCCGTACAAGGGCTGGGCTGTGCTCGAGGCGTGGTGGGACAAGAGCGTGCGCAAGTGGGAAGAATTGGGGCTTGGCATGGACGTGGCAGAGATTGAGCGCGGCCTCGAGATGGCACGCCGTCTGGTCACGGGCGGCGGCGACGTAAAGGGCAAGGGCAAGGATTCGGAGCGCAACAGCATCGACCTCGCCAACATTGCCAGTATTCGTGCCGGCGCCACCGCCGACGCCGACATCCCCGTCGTGTCTTCGGCTTCGCCAGACCGTTCGCCATCGTTGCCGGAACCAGGCATGGGTGACGACCAGACTCTCCTCCCGCCTTCTTCGCCCGACGCAAGTTCCGTCCCACGTATCCTCCACCCCTCAACGTCCCCGGCACGAGTCCGCACCGACAAGCACCCTCTCGAGGAAGGCAGCTCGGACTTTCTCTTACCCCCATCACACACGTCGTCGCGAGGGCAGCAGCGCAAGACGCGGCCCAAACCGCCACCCGCGCAAGCGCTGGACCTGCCGACTCGCGCCGACGTGCAGGCCGCCCAGGCCGTCGCTGAAGCCGAAACGCGCGGCATGCGCGGTGGCTGGGTCATGAACCTTGAAGCTGGCGCGGGCGCGGCGAACCGACGACGCGCACACAACGTTTCGCCATCGCTTGATGCGGAAATGGTCGACATTGACCTCGAGGCCGGGCGACAGGAGGCGTTTGGCACGCCACCGATGAGCGCGGCGGACGACACAAGGCAGGAAGAGGAGGATCGCTTGAGCATGGCGGGTGTCGAGCACCGGCGCGAGAGCAGGTCGCCTCAGCTGCTCACAATGTCGCGTACCCCGTCGCCGCTGTCGCGGCCTGACACGCCGCCTCAAGCGACGCCAGTGTCGCCTGCCGGCGGCCCCGCTGCGGCCATTGCGCCGTCGCCGCGCCGCGGTCCAGCTTTCAAGGCGTCGCCCCTGACGTCTCCGGCGCAGACGTCGCCTCCGAGCCTGGCGCAAGCAGCAGCAGGTGCGATCCGGCGCCCCGAGCCCGTCGTGGGGGCTGGAAGCGTGCGCGCCGTGTCGCCCTCGCCGGACATGGACACGGGGCGGGACGTAATACGGGGTCTGAACGACCGGCGCCGCTCGTCGGCAACGCCGACAGGCAGTCTTGCGCCGTCGCGCGAAAACTCGCTTGTCATGGGCGACCAGCAGACGGATGCGCTTCTTGACGGCCGGTCCACGATGCCCGCCACGGCCTCGTCCCAGTCCGTCACACCCGTCACGGCGCCCACGTCTGTGCCCGGTTCGCCGGTCAAGAAGGGCGCAAGCGTAGTTACCAGCCCCACGGCTGACGCCAGCGCGCCCCAGCTCCCAAAGGTCAACGGGCACGGGCGCGACGTTGCGGGCGTCGCGGACGCGCTCGAGGAGGTAAAACTTAGCTAGCGGACATAGAGATGTATGTAGGTGCTACCTGCAAGCGCAGGTGAGGACGCGTCAGCGCCCGAGCCTGCGCCGATTTCTCTGAGCTGTGCGCTGACCTAAAACACGTGAGCACAAGTCAGCTATGGCCCACTCCGTTGCCGGATCCTCCGAGATCTGGCTGTAGCTGACACGTGGAGCAGTGTGCATGGCATGAGGACATCCGGGTGTGCCGGTGACACAAGCGAACATTAGACGTGTTACGAGAGTGCAGATTGGCCAGGCGGCAGCAGCGAGATTAGTGCTGGAACGGGGACGGGCAGGTGTACATAGGTTTGGTAGTCGGCGATCGCGGGGACGTCCGCGTAGCGGATGAAACGCGCACCGCTCGCGCTCTGGCGGTGTGGCAAGTTTGGCGTGTTTAGCGCGCGGGCGGCCGCGATCGGCGATATGGGACGTGTTCTCCTGGCGTTCCAAGCCTGCGTTCAGGTGAGAGCGCGGCGCCACAGTAAAGCAGCCGCAGTTGGATCGTTGGATATTTATTGCACGTGTCGGCGCCGACGTGGGCCGTGTCGAGCTGCAACGCCGCCTGCGCGCCTGTGTGGCCCTGATCAGATCCGCTCTAACCAACACCCATGTAGCAATTGCGCCACGCAGCGCCGCATGCGCCAACCGCGGCGGCCGGTCGACTGCCTGCCTGAACGGGGCGCGCGCTCGTCCGTCCAGCGCAACCGGCTCAAACAGCTTCCGCGACCATCCGACCGGTATTGGTTCCAGAACACGAACGTATCCCAGACGGAAACGCACTCGTTGTGCTGAAAAAAAAAAAGACACAAGTAGGAGTGAGGGAGGGGACCTGGACCGGTTTGCGCGTCGCCATCGCACCCATCCCTCTGCACACTCCCGTACGGACCAGGAACCCACCTGGCCGAGCCGGTGCGACGCGGCGCGCATGGCGTAACAATAGATGCAGTGCATGGGACCTGGCCGACCTGGCACTACGTACTCCACGGCGCGGGGTCTTGGCGGGCGACAACAATAATGTGTGCGTGTAGGTGCAAGCAAGGGTTCTGTTGACAAGGGTTGGGTTGGGTGTGGTAGGGGAAAATTGGGCGAGGCACAGACGTCCGACTGTCGCCGATCACACATCCCGGTGTGGTCAGAGCTGTGTACAGTATAGTTTGGAACGTCGACGCGGCAACGGCATTTGCACATGCGCACATGTGCACACATGCATGGACACGGGTAGCTGGAGGGCAAAAGACGTAACTGGGCCAGAAGTCGGGCCATGCCGGGACGCCGGTACGTCCAGAGCTAGAGCGAGGGGATAGAGCCTGGCAACGTAATAGCGGGGCCCAGTGTGTGCAGCGTGCAGTGTGCGGCGTGTGTGCATAGAGTAAGGGGGAAGGTACAGCGCATGCACGCAGGCAGAGGGAAGGTGCACACGACGACGACGACGCGACGGCAACCAGGGCTGACTGGACACACACACACACACACACACACACACAGTTTGGAGAGGGATCGTCGCTCGGTTTGACGCCCCGACCTTCCCTGGCCTACGGTACCGTGGCGTCGTTGCGAAAGCCCTGGACGGGCCCTGAGCACGCTGGGCAGCCAAAGGGGGATCCCACTCAAACTCAATCCTGCCCACCATCAAGAGCATTATCCAGAGAGCATCCATCCACCAATGCACCGACGCGACGGCCCCGACAGCGGCGCGGCGGCGGCGCTGCAGAGCGGCTCAGCCGGCCCAGAGCTATGGCCAGTCTCCGCCAGTGCCCAGTGCCCAGGCTATCGACGGCACAGACCAGCTCGACTCTGGGGTGGAATGGTACATGGCCCGACGGCAATGTCCTATACCACTGTGTGCTGGGTACAAGCGCATATAGACGGGATGGACTATGGGTGTCAGTTTATAGCGGTCCAGTGGCTTGCGGCGTTGGCGTCGGTGTCGGCGCCGGCGCCGGCGCCAACGCCCTCCGCCCCGCGCATGCAATACAGATCGTTGTTTAATGTAGAGCGTAGAGCTGGAGATGCAGAGCATCTAGAGCAAGAGCAAACCATTGTGTAGTGTAGATTGTCTAATTGGGTCAGTCACCCAGCTGAGCGTTACCCTCACCTTCCCTTTACTCACCTTTCGCTCGACCTTCCCTCGCCCACCCAATCATCCGCCTGCCTTTTTTTCCTCCTCCCCTGGGCTCATCTCCTCTGCCAAACCGCCACACTCAGCGTCCGACCACCTTCCCTGCCCCCTTTCTTCCCTCCCCCCCACCACCCACAGCACACACCACCCACCACACACACGGGCCCACCACCCAGCGTACGCACCACTCACCCACCACCCAGCACCCACGCCCCATTGCACCTTCCCTCTCCCCGTGCGTCGTTGCTCCGTGCTCACCACGACACCTCGTTCTTCCTTTTCCATCCAAACCACAGAGCACACACCCACACACCACACACACACACACACACGATCCATCCTCTCCTCGACATCATCCTCAACACTCTCCTCACCACATCTATCCTCCTCCTCACTCCCCTCCCCCTCACCCCTCTCCAAGCACGCGCTCATCGCCCACCCCGTCGTGCTAGCCGTGCCCCCCTCGCCATCGCTGTGCACTCAGCGTGACCTCTCCCCCTCTCCTCTCCGGTTGTGATCACCTGTAACGTCTTGCATCTCATCCAACAGCGACTCTGTTGCCAAACAACCCATCTCGGCTTGTGTGTCCTCTCTCTTCTTGTCGCTGCCCTTGCTCGACTTGGCCGCGCAGCTTAACTCTCCACAACTGGTTGCAATCTCACATCGACCCTCCCCGGCCACTCACTCACACATACACATACCCACATACACCATCCACCCAGCTCGCTCGACAGACCTAACCGACACGCCCCCTCCGGCACCCCGTCAACATCCCCGTCGCGTAAAGGACGCTTGACACGTCCCACCCCGCCGGCGCCCATCGCACCATCCACTTGCGCGAACACGTCCCTTGGCAGGTGCCTTCGCCTTCGCCTCGCTTCGCGCCACACCCTACACCCTTTGACACCGGCAACGCTGTCTGTCCCTGTGTAATAGTGGTTTAGTGGCCGTGTGTTCCTCCCAACGACGACGCCCATCAAGCTTTGGCACGCACACACCCCGTCCCCTTGACAGTGCACTTTTCTCTCTCTCTCTCGCAGCGTCGCCGTCCGCGTCCGCGTCCGCCTCAATCTCCGCCTCCTTTGAGCCAACCTGTTTTCCATCCTCGCCAACACCAACGCTGGTGGTTCCTACCTAGCGCAAACAAAGAGGTGTAAAAAGTGGCCCGAGGGAGACATTCTTCTGGGGGCTCACTGCAACACGCCTACTCTGCACCTGCTCCAACCGCGCCCAACCAACTCCGAGCCCTTTCCCATCCCCACTGCCACCGCTAGCGGTTCATCCCCGTCTCTGGCGGCATGGAGCGCACAGGCCGCTCGGTCACGGCCTACGAGCCGCTCCCTGCCCATCTCCACGCCGCTGCGCAGGAGCCAATGTCCGCCAACGGCATGACAACACCCAGCTACGGAGGTCTCGTTTCTCCCGGCGTCGAGTGGGACTTTGTCCAGAACCCCGACGGCACAAAAAGGTATGTGTGGTTGCGACGAGGTGGCGACACCGAACATGTTGTGGTGTGGCAGGCACGAGTTCGGTCGAACACAACACTAGCAACACTCTGCTAACACCGCAGCCGCACGCCATCACGCTCCCCGCACAGGGGGCTCGGAGAAACGCATCGGTCGCTGTCCAATCCGTTGGACGCAGGCTCGGGACATGCAAAGACGCTCCCGCCGCCCAACGCCCCCGCGGCCTCTTCTGCGCATGCCTTCTCGTCTCACCCATCATCCCATCCCCACGAGCCAACAATCTCAGAGGAAGCAAATGCGTACGTTGGGCGCAGTGTGACGCAATCCAGGCAGGCGGGAGGACATCTTGCGCCTTTGCCAGCGACTGCGGCTCAGTCAGGCTCGCCACGGATGGGACACAGCCCCGCAAGTCCACGTCACTTTGGTCAGCCCCAAATGTCCGACGCTGCATCCTCGCGCGAGGCTTCTGCCGACGCCAGGGATCGCACGCCCCGCGAGCGCGAACGTGAGCGCGACAAGGGCGATCGCGACCGCGACCGTCGTGACCGTGATCAGCCTTCCTCCCAGTCCCACGCACACGACCGGCATGGCGGCGGCAGCAGCAATGCCGCCGGTGGTTCATCCAAACGCCGCCAGTACCGCCAAGTCGGCGACTGGATACTCCAAAAGACACTCGGCCAGGGCTCCATGGGCAAGGTAAAGCTCGGTGTCAATGTCCACACGCAGGAGCGCTGCGCCGTAAAGATCGTACCCCGTCACCGCGACGACCCAAACAAGCTCGACAGCTCGGGACGCAGCAAGGACGAGTCCAAAGAGATCCGTACCGTGCGCGAAGCGTCGATATCGCTCCTCCTGCACCACCCATACATCTGCGGCATGCGCGACTTTTTGGTCCACCAAAATCACTACTACATGGTGTTTGAGTACATTGACGGTGGCCAGATGCTCGACTACATCATTGCCCACGGCCGATTGCGCGAGCGTGCTGCCCGCAAGTTTGCGCGCCAGATCGGGTCGGCTCTTGACTACTGCCACCACAACAACATTGTCCACCGCGACCTCAAGATTGAAAACATCTTGATTTCGAACAATGGCAACATCAAGATCATCGACTTTGGTCTCTCCAACTTGTACTCGCCACAACGCCACCTCTCGACCTTTTGTGGCTCGCTCTACTTTGCCGCGCCCGAGCTGCTGAACGCCAAGCTCTACACCGGCCCCGAGGTCGACGTGTGGTCGTTTGGCATTGTCCTGTATGTGCTTGTGTGTGGCAAGGTGCCGTTCGACGACCAGTCAATGCCGGCTCTGCACGCAAAGATCAAGCGCGGGTTGGCAGAATACCCCGCATGGCTCAGCAACGACTGCAAGTCGTTGCTGCAGCGCATGCTCAACACCAATCCCCAGGACCGTGCAACGCTCGCCGAGGTGCTCTCGCACCCATGGATGACCAAAGGGTTTGACGGTCGCCCACCCGACTCGCATCTCATTCACCGCGAGCCACTGCGCGCCGAGGACCTCGACATGAGCGTCATCCAGCGCATGCAGGGTTTCACGTTTGGAACGCCCGAGGACATTCGCGAGAGCCTGACCAAAATTCTCACCAGCGAACAGTACCTCCGTTGCGTGGCGCAGTGGGAGGCCAAACGCGACAACCGCCGCTCGACAGCTGGCCTCAATGGGTCGTCCAACAGCATGCTCGGTCCTCCCGACTCGGACTCGCCCAAGAAGAAGCGCTTCTCTGGCTTTGACCTGAAGAAGAAGTTCTTCAAGGAGGAGAAGAAGCCCGAGGAACCCGTCCAAAACACAAAGGAACCGCTCGACCCCAGTAGCGGCTTTGACCCCCTCATCTCCATTTACTTCTTGGCGCGTGAGAAGAAGGAGCGTTCGAAAGTGTACGGCGACAGCCACTTTGCCTCGTCACGCGGCAACGTTGAGGAGTCGATGCAGCCTGTCGGCTTCAACACCAACCTCCCCAGCGTCCCGCCTCCAGCCGCGGCCCACGCCGCCACCAGCGCGGCAGCATACGACGCCCAGACTGGCTCGCCACGAGAGAATGTACCCGCACAGCCACGACTCCGCGCCGATGACATGCCGTCTGCTACCGCTGTCATGCAGCACCCGGCTGCCGACGCCGCAAAGTCGAACATCGCCGACATGCCTGCGGCCGCACGGCGTGGTGGGCAGACGCCTCAGCCTCAGCAACAACAACAGCCGCAACAGGCGCCCCCGCCGCCGCCGCCGCAGCAACAGCCCCAGGCAACGCCGGGTAGCACCAACCTCATGGCCCCCATCGAGAACATTCCCGACCGCAAGGCATCGCCGGACAAGCACGACCGCCGCAGCTCGATTGACAACTCGCACAACAATGCCGCCAAGACGTCGTTGTCCCGCCGCGCCAGCCAGCGCACGTCCAACAACACGTCTACGTCTGGTACAGCTGCCAACCCGCTCACGCCTCCCGAGTGGCCCATCCCCATGGGCTTTATCCAGGACAAGAGCGGTGGTATACGTCCAATTGGCTCGCCCGAGCTCGACCAGATCGAGCCTGCCGACGTTGCAAACATCGACGTCAAGAGTGTCTACCTCAAGGGTCTGTTCTCCGTGTCCACGACGAGCACAAAGTCGGCCCGTACCCTGTTACGCGACATTTCGCACGTCCTGGATCGCATTGGGATCAAGTACCGTCCCATCCGCGGTGGCTTTGAGTGTATCCACGTCCCGTCGATCGACCTCAAGTCGGTCGTCCACGGAGACGAGGCTCGCTCGCAGCTGCATGTTCCTGTCGGCGGCGCCGACATCGAGGCTTCGCCGTCCAAGAACAAGCTTGCGCTGCGCAACCCTGGCGCGGCCGGCTCATCCACGAGCCGTGGCGAGTCTTCGTCGCTCCATGACCGGGGGTCGTCGGGCACAGTCGCGATGCTTGACACGACCAAGCCCAACCGCGTCGACCTCGACGACGCCGACGCGTGGGGCGCGCAGTTTGGCGCTAGCAGCACGCTCTGTGTCCGCTTTGAAGTGTTTGTTGTCAAGGTGAGTCTCGTTGTCGTCCGCGTCCGTAGTTAACTGACGCCAGGTACCATGGCTCCCGCTCCATGGCATCCAGTTCCGCCGCATTGGCGGCGACGGCTGGCAATACCAGCAGCTGGCCAAGACCATCCTGCGCGAGATGCGCTTGTAACATATCGCCACGGACACTACCTACCCTCTTCGCATGATCCCCCCTACCCACATCAGCACGTCACTATTTAACGCACATGCTGCGCGCGTTGGCTCAGCTTTGCCGGTCCGCGCGCGCACACACACACTCGTCCCGTTTTCCGCATGAAGCAAGCAAGCACGTACCGCGGCCGCGACCGTGAACGTGCCGTCACGAGCAGCAGCAACAGTTGACGTTCCGAGCTCGCCCTCAGCCAGCTCGCACGCACGGGAATACAGAGATAACCCCGCCCCCAGGATACGACCATCATCTCCCCCATCACAGTCCGTTGTTTTTTTTGCCTTTTATTACGTCCAGCGCAAGGGTCAGATTATCGCATGCAGCATCCCCCTCACGGGGTGTTTATTGGAACCAACCGATCGGAACGAGCCGCCATGGTGCTGACGTTCTGACACAGGTGTGCCAGCTGATGCCAGAGCAATGCCTATGTCGTGCGACAATGACGTTGCGGAATGGGACGCGGCTGTGCTTCGCAGTGCCAGCCCATGCCAGCCTGATACACCTTTCCCGGCGATAATGACGTCTGCGGAATGGGGCGGGAGTGATGCGACGCGCAAGCCGATACCACACCGACAGCTGCGGAACGTCGTGGCCGATCTGATGGCCGAAATACACCGTCAACGCCGATGAAGACATACCAAACGCCAAAAGTGATCTCACCAGGCTTGTGACTGATGTTCGAGACACGGTGGGGCGAAACGCGGCATTGGAGTTGCATGGAGCATCTGATAACTCATGCTGACACCCCTGCATCGTCTTGTGTGGTCTCAAGCCGGGTCATGCTCTGTCCCATCATCTCAATCCCAATCAGCTTCTGCGACGAACACAGCTCCGTGAACAGTGGTTTTGCCGATTCCCAACGTCATTAGATATGGCAAGGTGGCATCAAGGCGGCAGTAGTCGCGTCACCGCCTCCGCTTACCATCAAATATCTGAGATCTGCCGTGAGCGTAGCTCACGTGGGCAGGTGGTTATGCGTCGCGGCTCGTCTGTGCCCGTTTATAGATTAACACCGTTACGCCGACGAAACGACCGACCATATCTGTGGTACGCTAACAGCGCTGATTCTGAAGCCTTCACCAAACTCGCCCCTGCGACAACATATGGTCGAGCGTGTTTGTGTTTATGCGTGAGTGTGTATGTGTTCGGCCACAGTATCACCGGGCGCGGCGTGTTGTGCAGCTGAGGTGCACAGGTGAGACCACTGGCGGCATATCACGACGAGCGCATGGAAGTGCTTTGTTGTCGAGGGTCGAATCCGCAACGACTGTCACCAAGCTTACCTCACACCGCCATCAACGCGTCCCCCACATCCTCATCATCAAGGAACCCGCGCAACAGTCTGTTCTTCCTTGACAGATGTGTCAAGTACTAACAGGTGACGCGCTTGGGCCGACTTTGCGCCGCCGCTTGGCCGCGGCCCGACGACGCAGCGACGGCGCCTCCCACCGCCCTCGTTTCTCCGCCTCCACTGACCAGATTTGCATAAAATGCCTCGCCGAGTCGGGGATGTCGCGGTCTGTGCCGGCTACTCACACCTCTCACCCCCTTTAACAGAGTATGCTCCACTCTCGCTCTCCCACTCGCGCCGTTGACGAGGCGGGGGACGACACGTCCCCTTCAGCCTCGGTACGGCGGTTATCTCCGGACGAGCGCGTAGCCGCCGCGCGCGACATTGTAGTGTACGCAGGTGCGTATCCGCACGAGCTGTGCGTAACGTCGCGCGAGGGCGTGCGGCTGCCTTCTGATCTGTGGCGCTCACCGGCCGTGAGGGCGGGGGTGCAGACGGTGGAGATCCGCGCCGATCCAAACAGCAACGAGCACGCGCGCCTGCCGCGGTGGCTTGGCCGGCTGCCAAAAGTGCGCGTGCTTGTGGACCACGGGCAAATGGAGGAATCGCGCGGGCACGTGATACGTTGCAAGACGGTACTGCGAAATCGCGAAGAACCACTGCCAGAGTGTACCGTGTTTGTGACGTGTGCGCGCACGCCGCTCCTTCCCGTTCCGCTACGACATGTAGCCCGCCTCGTGCTCCTGCTCATGAGCGAGTACGGCGTCGTCGTGCCCGCACGCAACTGGGCTTCCCACCTCCGGCCCTTCCTTGTCCGCGACGTCGAGATTACGTTTATCGTGCCGCCCAACTGGTCCAACTCTTCTGTCGGCGCTGCAGGCGCTATCTTCGCGGTGCAACAGTTACTCCGCGGCATAGGCGACGTCGTGCGCGGTATTCCCGCCGAGTCCCGATCCCGCATCTACATTGTCAACGCCGAGCAGGCGTTCGCCGTGGGCTCACCACGCACAAGGACGTCGCCGGGGCTACTCGCCCAGCAGGCGCTGGCCGCGTGCGACGCCGTCAGGGCCGGTATACTCGATCTCAACACGCTCGCGTCGCGTGTCAAACTCCGCTCCCTCGGCGAGTATCGCGCCGTCGTGGGCGACGCGCAGTATGCCCTCGAACTCGCCGCATCGACACCCTTCCACATGTTCCCCCCTCCTCTGCCGCATCACAAGTCCAGCCGAGGGACTTACGCGCCCCGGCCCGAACGACCGTCATGTTCATGGTCATGGTCATGGTGGCGGTGAGCAGCGTGCCTGCAGGGCCGGCTCTCATCCGTACTGTAAAAGATCCATATGACCGTGGCGATGTCCAGCGTATGTATTTGGTGCTCTTTGGAAAAGCCAGCTCGTACCACCCTTTTTCACGACTACTGACTGGCATTGAAGCATTTATTGATGCCGAGTTGCGGCAGAGTTTGCGGCTCGGTTCTGGACCAGCATACACTGTAACATGTACTGCAGTATAGGCCAGAGGCGTTAAGCTCGGAGCGTGGACGCTGACATGCCGCACTCGCCATGCCACAATGTACGGGAGTGAGCCTGGCCGTGTGCTCAGCGGATGGAATGCGCGAACGTGCAGAGGTGGTGTGCGGCGCTTGGTTTGGAGGTGAGGGGCCAGATCTGGACTGGTGGCAGGAGTCGGTGGCGCTGTGCTGTCGCACGTAGCGGCCCCTCCGGCCCAGGCCTAGCTGGTGGCACGCCGCGCAACGCCGGCACGTCGGCACGCCGTCGCTACTTCCACATACAGTATCCAGGGTTTTCGTGTGGCGCTTGGCTAGGCTCGCGCTACGCGGCGGACGGCGATCTGCGTGTGCCGTGCAGATCACATCCCGAACTTGCGAGACATGTTCCCGCCCCCTTGCGTCTAGACATGTCCCGCAACAAGGGCTGCTCTATCCTTCACAAGAGCCACAGCATGTCTAGTGTACGCAGTGCCACGCATCAGCGTGGCCGAGGAGCGTCACACATGCCGGAGGCGCGGAGAGGAGCGCTCACCATGGGTTGTACCCATGTCGTCCCACCTTTCCTGACCCTTTTGCCTCGCTTAGGAAACAGCTCGAAACGGACGCCACGGACCGCACCAGAACCACTGCGCAGTCGTGTATGCGCAGTTGCAGGGCCACACGGCCATGTTTCCTGCAGGCTTTGGTGTGGGCCTTGTAGGACAGGTTACAAACCACCTCCTGAGCACCTGGGGATGTTCGTCGTGCAGGATATCCAGTCTGCTGCGCAGGACACCTAAGCGGGCATTTGTTTAACCTGGAAAGAGACCTGCCCGGGGATGTAGCTCAACAGCTCTGCTTCGTGCTGCTGCATGCATACCGCAGCTTGAGTACTCGGGCACGCACCGACATGACGTAGCCGCAACGTTGGCCGCAACCAGTGCACTACTCCCCGTGGGCCCTCGGTGACATGTGGGCCGCTTGTGTACGAGTAGCACCGCACGTGCCGCAGGCGACATGCCGGTCTCGGACAGTGGTTTCGGAGAGAAAGCGTCCTGTTGCATGCGTGCTTGCTCGAGCGTAACGGTTCGGTCGGAGCGTTATGCCACCACTGCTGTGACTACTTTCGGTGTTGCTGGAACACGCCCTGCGTGACTGCTGGAACAGGGAGTATCGTGACCGCCAGAGGGTATAATGTTGTTCATTTGCCACTGACGCGTAGGATTGTCTCAGTGTCAAACGCGGCCAAACGGCGCCGCCCCGAGGTCAACCCGACGTCAATGCGCACAACTAGCATGCATCACTGCGAGTGGACGTGCAATTTGCGACCGCGAGCAAAGCTGTGCGGCCGGAACATGGCCTGCTGCACGCTCGTGTTAGCGGCGGCCGGGGCGTGAGCGGCGACGGCCGCAGTCATTCTACGGCGGTCTATGACATGCATGTCCGCGTCTGCTCGTTACGACTGCTCGGGCGGTGCGCGTCAAGCGCCGGGAGAGTACGTTTACTGGGACGACGTCAAGGCACTGGAACACCAACGTACACCGAGGTTGGCCAACGTCTGGTAACCACGGCTCTTGGTTCTGGTAACTGTACCTTTGTGTTACCAGAAGGTACGTCGTTGTGGCTGTGTGGGTGAGAGCGTGACGGTCTGCGAGGAACAAGGTACAAGATTGAGGTCAATTAGCTAACCTTGGCTCGGGACAAACGGCACCTTGTCGGGCGCCAGAAAGAACCGTCAAGCTTTCGGCGTAAAGCTTGCTAAAAGCACACCAGATTCATGGATACCGGGGATAAGTTGTTGCACCGCTTTTCGGCATGGCCGTTATTCTCCCTGGTGGGCATGTGCTTGTTGGCGTGTTGAATCGCCCGCACACACGCACGACGCCCGCCCATTCCAATAGCGGCAGTGGCGTCGCTGGAATTATGGAATCAGGTCAGCGCGGGCGTCGTCGAGCGGCTGCGACGAGCGGGAGGGCGTGTAAGTGGGGTATGACGACGTGCGGATCTGCGGGTGTCCAGTAATGTGCATGTTCCTTTCATTTTTACGTGCCCGTGCTCACTGAGCGTGCGCGGCGTGCGGCTCGTCGTGCGGCATGGCGCGCGGCTGTGCCCCGCTAACACGGAACATTCGATCTTATCGATCTCCCCGCCGTCGACACGACGACCCAAGTCACGTTACTTGCTGATGGCAACAGGCGCCAAGGCCAAGCGGACTGATTAGATACAAGCGCGCGCACGGGACAGGCCCAAGGCGGCGTTATGCTATGCTATGCACGCAAGTGGGGGAGATGGCGGCGCACATGTGGTCCTTCTCAATGCTGGCGCCAGGCTCAAGCTCGGCACACGCTCGGCGTTGGCTCGGGATGGCGCCGCCACCCGCGCACCGCGGGTGGCGTGCGTGGCGGGCGGGCGGGCGGGCGCATGCCTCGCGATTGGCATGGCATGGCGTGCCGTAGCGGGCTAGTAAATTATTATGATTGATTATGCTCTTGCTGTTGTATTGCGTTGGCCAAGCGTCGGGCACGTCGCATGCCTGCGCAATCGCCGATGACCCGCGGACACTATCAAGCTGCCATGGCGACAAATGTGATTCCAGCGACATTTGGCGCCTGAGCATGAGCCAATGTGGCGTTACCCTCGGGGCGTTAACGGCACGGCGTCATCGAGCCTAGCGGGTTCATTCATGCACGCAAGCCATCCCCCAACCTCCCCAACGTCGGCGACATCGCATTTCGTCGGCGCTGAGGCCTACTCCGAAGGTGGCCTCGCGGCGGCACGCCGGCCCGGACAGTCGGTACTCCCGGGTGCCTCTTGACGGTGTAAGCACATGGCCACCCCCCCACAGGTTCATTGAGCTCCACTCAAACGGAATAGAACACCGTATGATCGAGGTTTAGTCTGAATTCCAGCGCAGTAGAGTAATAGCGTCATGGTTGGGGACCCAGCGTTACATGCCGCACACAACTGCTCCAACGGCAGTGACGTTTTGAAAAAAAGAAACAAGTCATCAAGGCGTGGCCGGGCCGCCAACCCGCTCGATGGCGGTCCGGGTCCCGCCGGCCCGCCGAAAAATGTTCATTTCTGACAGGACTAGCGCGTTCCTGTCGTGTCATGAAAGTTGAGCAGTGCCAAGGCTTTTGCCCGATGGGTGCAGCTGCACGCGACGATACCAAGACACGGGGGTGACTGACCGCGTTGGCGCGCTCTGGGGAGGGGCGGCACGTAACGACGTCGTCAATGTTTCATTACATGTGTGTGTGCGCCGTTGCTGCGTTTGATCTGTGCTTGCAGTGGGCGGCGTCGTCGTCATCATTGGGCAGCACGCTGACCCCAGGGTTTGTTACAGTGTGGAGCGGGCTGCGCTCCAGGTAAAAATGCCCGCCTCTGCTTGCAGCCCTCCAGCTCTTCTTGACCAGAGCCAGGTCCTTGGTAGTGAGGTGAGCATGAATGTGAGGAGAGTGTGCCAAACAGAGAGGATCCAAGGCGCCTCTGTGCCCGTGAGGCGTGGGCCGGCGGGCAGGTACGTCGGGTTGCAGACCGGCAAGCCGTAAGGGTTGATGTTTGCTGCAGACTGCCCCTCGCCGCCGTTGCTGAGGGTCTCGCACCGGCTCCGGAACCATTTTAGTGTTGGGTGCAGTCCGAGCTTGTCTCCCTGATATGCTGGGAAGCAGCAGACTTTAGGTGGCACCAAGAGGGTTTAGGGGGTAGACTGCAGACGTCGTAGAAGGCACCGGCGACTGCCAAACAGGGCAGTAGTCTATGTGCTTGGTTGGGATCTTGGATGTTGCGTAATGGTGCTGTAAGAGGCACCGATCACCCGACCCGTTCATGCTTAGTTGGGCACTTGCTTGGTATACCCATCGAGCCAGTTGGGTTGTGTCAGAGCATCGCTGCACATCTGCGCAGATCCGGTCTGGTCCTGCAACGAGAAACACCTCCCCGGGTCAACCGGTAGGACAGCGCGACGCGACGGAATGTCGAGCAGCACATTACCAGGGAGAACTGTGAATGACGACAGTGCGTCCCTATGGTGCCAAAGCTCTGTACGAAAAAGGGGTCCACTATGCCGTTTGAGAGCCAGTAAGCTTGGAGCCCGGACGTGAAAGTGCCGAGAGGTGGCCGAGAGGTGACCTCGGCGACAGGGAGGGAGAGAGGGGCTACGCCGAAGAGCTGTTTTTGGGTCGGCGTCGCCATCCAAAGGCTTTTGGCCGGCTTGCAATCATCGCCCCTCGCAACATGCCGCAGTCACTTACCGCAGCGAGGACTCTCCGCTGGAGAGGTGCAGCACGTTGCCGCCGGACTCGGTTCGGCAGTAACGGCATACCACAACTCTGTTTAGATTACCCCTGGGGACGACTCCTCGGCTGGCCAGCGCTGGGCACCGTGGACGTTCTTGGAAAGAGGCAAATTACGTAGTGTTTTAGCCCTCGAACCCTTCCACTTACGTCCTCAGCCCTGTTGCCAGCAAGTACGTCTTCTACACAGACCGCCGGCATGGCCTGACTGCGGAAGGAAATGTTAGTCACTGCGTGGATCGCTGCGTAGGCGTTTACACGACGCTCGCCAACGAATTTGTCCGAGACTGGCGGGCAGACGGGACGAGCGCCTGTACCTCGCAGGGCATCGGCCCACGTCGGCGCAAGATGTACTTTGGCTTTCGTGGGCGCAGAGTAGCTACTGGAGGTTAAACATCGTTGCGCTTGACCTTGACGAGGGGTAAGGCAGATTTAGGGACGAGAAAAGGTCTCCGAAAGCAAGCGAACGACCAGCTGAGCGACAAGGTTCTGAAAATGTAGGGTGGTATTCGTACGTGTTCTCGTAATAGGGACAGCAGGCTCGGACGGTACTCCTCTGCTTGCGCAAGAGAGACTTTACAGTGGGTCCCTCTGACGTTGTGCCCCAACTTCACGTTCGGTTCGTAAGCTTTCCCCTCGTCCCCGCCAAATCGTCGCTTGCGCTATGCGGGCGCAAGGTACTGCTTCTGCCTCTGGGCTAGCTTAGGCTATGAAGGAACTGTCCACGCGCGTGCGGCACTTTGGCACCTACGCAACGCCTCGGGTCTAACCTTACTCTCGGGAGATCGGTCGTGTAGCAACCATAACGATCCCATGAATTTGCGGGCTCGGTGCCAGAATGTGCGCATCCACTGAACGGCCTGTACGGCAAGCAACGTACCTACACACACACAGCCCTCGCGATCCCTGGAAGCCTGACGGGACAGACACGCACCCACCGCATGTGCAAGTACACTACTGTAATGTACAGCTGCAGAGTTGCGCTGGGGAAAACCAAGATGCACAATCCGCTGGTCGTTTGTCACACGGGTTCCTTGAGAATTAATTGACCTTTGCTTGCCCAGGGGAGACGCCAGGAGCAAGCTCGTGGGTCCTGGCAGAGCGTAACCGTGTGCAGCCCGCTACCAAGATTCCAATTGCCGGGGCGATTTAGCTTGCTAGACGACGCTGTGATGAACACGCTGCCTTTGCGGGAACACTCTGCCCCGGGTGGGTGGTACATTCCGTACACTGGTGTGGCGGCGGCGCGGCGTGCGTACGTACGCACCCCCCCTCGCCACCAGGCAACCAACCGATCCCAAGAGATCCAGGACATCGCCACATCAAACCGACGCGCGACACGCCAGCGCTGCTGCTGCCGGCAGCCAGGCATCAGATCGACTTGCCTCTGCCTGCCACTTTGCCACTCGGCACGGCTGACGCGAGCGTATGTCACCACGCTGCCGTGTTTTTTTCTGTCCGATCACGCGGTACCACCACCACCACCACCACGACGGATGGCTACCACCAGCACGCGCCGTTGACACACACTCTCCGCTTCCCGGACAGAGCCTCCTGCCCGGTTGCCATCTTATCGCCCTCGTCACCTACACCTCCTAGCTTCCTCTCGTCATCCACCCTGTTGGCCTATCTGCGGCGGCGCAGCTGGATTTTTTTTTTTCAGTCTCCTCTCGCCCGTCGCTACTCGGGCCCCTGCGCACAGCGGCCCTTCCCGCTTCAACATCGGTGCAGACGGTATATAGACATCCCAATCCAGCGTGCACACTTACTCTCTTTGACTAGTACACACACACACACACACACACACACACACACACATACACCCTGGGCTCACTGTCACCCATCGTGTCTCGAGCTGGACTGTACATCTGGCCATCTGCAGGGTCCAACCCGACATTACCCTCGCGCTCCGAAACAGAAACATTGCACCTACCCAACCGACGCCAACACAACCCCTCGTCCTTCAAAACGTCTTGAACACTTGCCCGCCCATCCGGTGATCCTGTCATCGCAGCGGCCATCCTTCCGGCTCACCACATCTCAAACGTCCGTCTACACACTTGCCCGTAGTAGTCGTTCGACACGCACAGCGCACAGCGTTGTGTAACTACTACTTGTCCGCGTTCCCCGCAGACACAAGTCCCCGTCTCGGCCTTCGCTACTCTCGGCCTTGGCTACGTGCAACGGTTGTGTCACCTTGCAACCATTCTGGACCGCCCTCGGCGACTAGTTGGGAAATCTCGTGCCATCGAGTGGCCGGCTTGTGTGAGAGTGCACCTTAAAAGTATCCAAGCACCGCCCAACGGACAGACCAGGTCTCCGCGCCCCGCCCTGCGCCACCGCGCTCGACGTTGATCTACGGCTCGCCCTCCGAGGCATGCCATATTAATCCGACACAGCAAGTCGCACCAGAAAAGTATTTCAACCATCATACCTATCTCTATTGCATCGTCATCGGCACGGCCAACGAAACCATATAAACATATCTTGTCACGCTCTCGCAAGACTGGTCCGGGGCTTTAAATCTACGTGCTCATAAAGACGACCGACGGACTGCACCCTTTTGCCTCAAGGGTCACTTTGACAGTCCTACCCCACGCAAACTCTCTCGGTCTTGGGCGTGCCCTGTGTAGCCATCACAACCTCTCGGCAGAAGCAAGAGGTTGTTCCATCCCTGGCATCTCGTACAACCTGCTGTTGCACCCATACATACATACCACACCGCACACACAGCCTCCCACCCCGCACGCCCTTACCGCTGTGCATCATCATCCCATCAGCCTGGCTCCAAGCTGTCTTGATCAACGTTACAGTCCCAGTCACGCGCTCACGCGGTTCCCGCTAGTTCGGGTGCAACCTATCCATCCATTTGGAACCCAACACTCTTTTTTGAGTGCATACCCCACACTGACAAGTGCTCGTCACCACAACCACCTGCACCTGTTCCGCCTTTGCGCTGCTCAATTGCCCAGCAAAAGGCCCCCCCCCCCCCCTCCTCCGCTCAGCAAGGCCGCCCAAGCACGGTCGGGGTTCCTGAAATCGGGGTCCAAACCCCGGTAACCCCTTCATTTGGTCGTCGTGCCCCGTTCCTTACTCCCTCTCCCCTGTTCCCCGAACAAGCAAGCAAGGCTCACGAGAGCTTCGACGTACGTCCTGGACACCTACGACATCTACGACGTTTGGAGACAGACGAAGACGCACACACCTTGGCCAGACCGTCAAACGTCAAAAGCAGCAACCAAAACCCAACCACGCCCCGGCTACTACCTCCTCCTGTCTACCCCGTCGCAACACACCAAACCTCTTACCTCGTTGTCATCCTCTCGCCGTTTCTCATTCACACTGTTCGGCCTCCAAGTACAACCGCGGGTGCTCCATTCCCCGGCCAAACACCACTCTTCACTATTCCCCGCCCACCCATTGATTGGCTGCATGGGTCGCGGCTCGCCTCCAAGATCTCCTCAACAACAGCAGTTGCCGCCGCTGCTCCCTCCACCAGTCCATAGCCGCCATAGACCGCCCCCACAGCCGAACGCCGATACCAACATCCTTCTACCGCCAGATCGTCCCATTGCCGTTCCTCACCTCTTTGGCGTTGGCGGCAACACCACCACCATGGCCTCAGGCACAGCACCACCGGCGCCGCCAACAAAACGCGCCCGCACAGCAAGCTCAGCCTCGGCGGCGTCCTCGTCAACCGTCGATGCGCGCATGCCCACCACCCCTGCCGCGTCGCGAATGCCGCCGACAACAACGGGCTCAAGCTCCCAGGCGTCGGGGTCACGCCGTGGGTCATGGGGTCGGCCACCACGCGTGACGAGTGCCAGTCGCTCCTCTGCCAGCACTGCCGTTTCCTCGGCACCCACCCCAGTGGGACCGAGCGAAAGCGTGCACAGTAACGACGAGGTCGACGAGGAGACCCGCAAGAGGCGTGACGCGCGCCGCCAGGAGCTGTCACAGTAAGTATCGTCACCAGCACCACTCCACCGCACCGGCCTTGCTTCATCCTACACATCTATGCACCCGCTGACATGGACAGACTTGCACTTGTCGTGTGCCAGCAACCTGAGCGTGCCAGGTTGTGTTCGTTCAAGGAGGAGAACGAGACGAGTAAGCAGCCCCGACCTGCCGCGTAAACCTTGAGCTGATCGCAATCACAGTTGATCGCCGTCCTGTGGATCCACCGCCCGTCATTGAGCTTCTGGCGCGCGATCGCGACTATCCGTGCGTTGATGTGTGCGCGATCCGTGCTGACGTGAGCAGCGATTTGCTCGACTCCACCCAATTCTTCATTCGCGCGTCCCTCGTGTCCGCCGAACCAACTGCCACAGAGGGTGACGAGACCGTGTACCCCACGATCAAAACACCCACTGGAGCCGACGCGACTGCTGGCGAAGTTATCCAAACACCCGAGCGCCTGCGACACCTCAACGGACGGCCTGGCGCCCTGTGCATCTTTGCCAAGCTCTCTGTACGACTACCAGGCGTCTTCAGGCTCAAGTTTACCCTCTACGAGACAACCCAGTGAGTGGCAAGCGTTACCAAAGGGCACACCTTGTTGACACTTGCCAGAGATGGCATCGTGGAGATTACCCACACCGTGTCGGACACGTTTGAAGTCTTTTCGCCAAAACTGTTCAAGGGAATGCATGAGAGCACGCCCTTGACGCGCCACCTTGCAACCCAGGGCCTCAAGGTCAAGCTGCGCACTGATCTGTCCGGTGGCAAGGGCGGTGCGCGCCGACGTCAGTCTGCGCAAAACGCGCGCCAGCAGCAACAGCAGAAACAGCAGCGCCAACAGCAGCAGCAACAACAACAGCAGCAACAACAGCAGCAGCAGCAGCAGCTACAGCAACAACAACATGCGCACCAGCGGCAGCAGGTCTCGCCGCCAGTCGACATGCTGTCGCCGGCGTCGCATTCTGCACCCAGCACGTCCCCTCACCTGCGGTATGCGCAGAGTGTACCTCCAGCCGCTGGCCCCTCGGCGCAGGCGCATTCCCCATACGCACAGCCCCACCGCGGCCAACCATGGCCGGCTCACTACCCCTCATATCCTGGATATGCGGCGGAGTACGAGCCGGGTCCGCCTGCCCAGCGCTCGTCGCCCGGCTCGGATGAGCCGCCGGTCCGCAAGCTGCGGAGGGTCGCATACGACGACGACAGGTACTCGCTTACCGACATTTCTTCGCGACTGGATCTGTCCTGTAAGTAACCTGCCGAGTCGGGTGCCAAGCCACATCGCTTACACCAGTGCCCTCGCCGTCCAGCGACTTGTCGGCCTTCTCGCTTGGCCATGGTCGGCCACAGTCTGCGTCGTCTGCACCGCCGTCCACGCGGCGAGAATGGGATCCCCGTCGAGACTTTGGGCTGCCTCACAGCAGTGACGGCCGGCCCCCGGTGTCTCGCTCTCCTCCTCGGCCATATGCCCCGCCGTACTCGAGCGCTCGCCAACCTCCCTCTCTTCCGTCGGCACCAATGTCGCAGGAATTTGCGTACCCACGCCTCCCGCGCATTGTGCCAAGTGGCAGCCACCACGACGAGCCTGCATACGACGCACCGCATGGCCGCCCTTCGCAGTCGTATCCACCGACACACCACCACTCGCCCTACGCCCGTCACCCTCGGACGTCGCAGTCACCGGCCAGTGCCCACCATGCGCCCCCGCCGCACTACCGCATTGCCAGTCCTCCGCCAGTGCTGCCGCCCATTCGGTCATCTCGGTCACCCTCTGCGCGGCCGTATGAGCGAGACCCGCGAGCCTAGCAGGAGGCGCAGTGGCGCCTCCCCAGTGTCACTGCACCCATATGGACCTAGCGCCGAGGGCGGGGCCTTGACGTCAAGCCACACGTCGTTGCTTCCTTGCGCACCCGCTGACGGAGTTCCGTGATCACAGCGTCACATCTCGATTCCGGCTGCGTCGCCGTTCCAGGAGTACCTTGCAACGGTGCCCAAGTGCCCAATCCGGTGTGACGGTGTGCGTGCCTAGAGTTCGTCGTACCTTCGATGCCGTGCACAATTGTTCCACCACGCGCGCCCTCGCCCTGGCCCTTGCCCTCTCGACCTGGACTTTGGCAACCAGCTGGCGCGGCGCAGCTGTTGGCCACCACCGCCCTCGGAGCGTTTGCTCCACACGGACCTGATTCATTCTGTGACCAAACTTTCGAACCCTCATGCCTGCTTCACGGTCTGACGAACGCACGCACTTTCCATACCCACGGATCTGTGACACCTTTGCACCTCCCACGCCTCTCCACACGTCTCCTTTACGTTCGGCCAAATTGTCAAAAGTACACCATTTACGCCTGCTTCTTCCAGTAGTTAGTAGTAGTAGTTGCCCAGATCGTCCGTCTCCTTCGGGCCGCCCCCTGCACGTTTCATGCCTGGATCAGGCATCCAGGCCGCCGCATCAGTTTTGACGCTAGTGAATGAGTTGGAAGCCTGGCCCCTCTCTGGCTCTCTCTCTCTCTCGCTCGGCGCCCTCTCCTCTTCCAGCTAGTACTGTAACCATAGTAATATTGCATGCATCCTGGGTCTTCCGGCAGCTGGCAGCCCTGCGACATAAGCGTAGAAGGAGGGGGGAGGGCATTTTACCCGCAAACCCTTGGTGTTTGGCAAGCTGTGGCCTGGCCCTGGACGCATCCCGCCCTTTCTGGCTTCGGTTGCAAAGTTTCCGTCTGCTGGGGGCATGGATGGGAGCAGTGGGCGCGTGAGCGTTGCAAACAGGAGCATTCCGCGTGGTGCAAAGACTGCGCCAGCGTGGATATGGGCGCATGCGCGTATGTTGCGCAGCAGACCACCACGAGGTGTACTGTATCGTTCGTCATGCCCGTCATGTCCATGATGACATGACGGGGTTGGGGCCGGAAAGCTGCGGCGTATAGGGGGCGTAGAGCTAAAGGAGGGGAAGCGATCAAACAGGCGCCGGACATGGTGTGCAAGTCGCAAGGGGGAGCATGGCGGCCTGCAGGGCGGGAGATCGTCCGTCCCTGCGTGGCGCCGTCGGGTGTAACCTGTGCGGTGGGCGGCGGCGGCGACGTGCCGTGGCGCCCACGCCGCGGCGTATCTCTCAGGCCCTCAGCAATTGCTGCAAATGCTTGTGCACGTCGGAACCCAGGACATGGGAACCGAACCGAGGCCGGCGGTGTAAAGCTCGAGCTAGGCTAGGCTTTGACCGGCGCAGCGCCGAGGCCGATGACGTCCTGGCTCGACTTTGAGTGACGGGCGACGGGCGACGCTGAACCTTGCTCTGCGCCGGTGACTGACTGACTGCCCGTTAACACCGCGGCGCGCGCCATGGACTCCTGGAAGCATCCGAAACGTCCATGACCAAGTGCCCGAGTAAGATGCAGGGCTGTCGTCAAGGACGTTTGGCACTACTCTGCAACATCCGATGCTGGCATCGGTCCGACCTGAGCCACACACCGAGAAGGACCTACACTGGTTAACGCACGCTGCGAGTGTCTCGGAGCTGCTGCGTCACACACACAGGGAAGCGTTGGCCGCCCCAGCGTTTGACGTCGACCATCGCGCACTGCCGCAATTGCATATATGACTTTGAACGTTGTCGCGTTGCCCGTGCGGCCAACTGCGACGACCCACACCGTCGGTAAGACCGCGGCACTGGACGGCATGCAACATCTCTCTGACGTGGGAGGAGCACCACATTGGGCAAGCAAAGTACAGGGGAGAGGGGGGGCGATGGTCAGGTGAACGTCATGAAACCCTGTCTTTGCGCATTTCATTCTCCCGTCGTAAACCTTGACCAAACGCTTTCTGGGTGGGTAAGTGGGCTCCACGCCGCGCTCCAGCCCCTGTAAATGGCCGTCTGTTCCCCCCCCCTCCCCTGGACCGAGATCCACTCGCCGAGCCCTGGACAGCATGCACAGACAGCCCAAGAGGGGTGCTTGAGCAGGTGACTAACGAGTACGACGCCCACTGTTAGGGGCCCACACGACGCCACGGCACATGCCACACAGCCCAACTACAGAATGTATGCATGCGGTAGACTTTGGCCCATGCGGCGCAGCTAAGCTCCGAGACGAGCGAGCTCCTCACATCATGTGCAAGCAGGCAAAAGCCAGCCAGCCACTGCGCGCGGCGTGTCATGACCGCGTCCGACGACTGGAGAATACCCCGCCCGCCGGGCAAATCGCTATAGGGCCACCAAGCATACCTCCCCTCATCCCTTCTCCCTGTCCTTGCGAGCCAAGAAGAGCGGGAAGCAGTGTCCAGCCCAGTTCTAGCCCACAAACAAGACCCAGAACTTGCGGTTATCCCACACCCGGCCCCGGCTTTCTCCTGTCAGCCCCTACTACTTGCCCATGTTTCGTGTGTGATGTTTCTGCCTGCTCGAGCTTCCGCTGGAAAGCTTGTTCCACCATCTCGGTGAGCCAGCCAGAAGCTCTGCTCTCGCCGCCCCCGCCATCGACGGCGAACCCCACCCCCAAGGCGCTGCGTCCTACGTATTCCCGTCGGTTTCTCCGGCTTCGCCGGGTGCGCAGTCGAAGAGTACTCGGCGAAGCCGAGGAGTGGAGCAGCGACTGACTGACTGACTGACAATGACAATGACAATGACGTCCGCCCACTTGAATAACCATTACCCATGACATTGCTGTACGAATCGAGAATCTAGGATCGAGAGGAATGGGACTGCAAGCAGTCCGAGCGCGCCGCGCCGCCCGCCGAGGTGGAGCAGTGAACCGACGACAGGAGCGAGCTTGCTGCGGTGTGGATGGGATGCGTGCGCCAGTTGATGCTGCGAAGACGTACGAGAACAGCCACGCCATGGCAAGAAACCAGGGCTGGTTGCTCTGGTCAGTCGTCGAGAGGCCGCGTCGTCGGCGCTACGCGCCGACACCGTTCGCTCTACTTTGCAAACTTTGCGTAGAGCTTCTCCCTTGCGCCTATCCATCCCTCGCGGTCGACAGCGTACCACGTCCCTGTCCACTTACGGAGTCCGACCGGCGTGTCGGCACGGAGATGGGCGTCACGGGCCGCCGCGTCCGAGAGGGGTGTGAAGCCTGCGCGGCGCCACACTGCGTCGCCGCCAGGCGTGAACGGCGACGTGAGGGCCACGACGCGCTCAACGCCCGAGCCTTGTCCAACCGTCACGGCCGATCCGGGCGACAAGCCAAACGCCGTGTCGAGAGCTTGGCCAAGTAATTCCGTGCCGACGCCGTTACGCCGCAAGGGGGAATTGACGTCCAGATGCCTGATCTCCGCCACGCGCGAGGTTGTCGGAGCGTCCACCTTGCCCGTACCAGTTTTGCGATTACGCAGCTTGCCCGTACCCCCGTTCTTGCCCTTTACTGGCGCTGTCTCGCTGCTGCCGCCGACAACGACGCCCTTCTCGTCCGCGCCCTCGTCGGCCAGTACCGCGCCGAGATCCTGCCCGGCCCGCAGAGCATCGAGCATAACGACGCCCACGACCTCGCCTTTATGCTCAAACACCCATGCGCCCGATGGGCGCCCAGCGGCGCCATAGTACTCGTCCAAAGTCGCCATGTCCCATCCGCCAATGATCCGGCGGAGCTTGCCGTCAAAGCTCGGGCGCTGGATCCACTCCACCGCCACTAGCGTTGGGAGCAGAACGATACACGGCCCAATCAGATACTGCGCGTACCCCAGCACGCCGAGGAATGGGGGCGGCTCGGCGCCGCTGATCCGGTTCAGAACGTAGCCCAGTCCCACCACCAGCGCGATTACGGGTAATGAGAGGTACACTGTCGTCAGCGCAGCTGCCAGCCCAGAACCCACCTCGCTTGTTCGCCGACGTCAGGCCCTCCATGTATCCTTGCCCAACGAGCTGCTCGACTATCTTTCGGTCCTGCGCCGCGTATGGCCGGATGAAGTCGCGCCCATCCGGCGCCGCCGCGCCGCCGGCGTCTGTCCCTTGACCTGGAGAGCTCATTTCGCGACCGCCGATACCACACCGTCCGCGATTGTCGAAGGGAGGCTCAAGTCGAACAAACTGCCCGCGTCAGACGTGGTCGTGTGAGCAGACGTGCAAGGTGGTAAGTAAACAACAGTGAAGACAGATACCGGGGTGGAAAATGGTTCGGTACATGAGGTGGGCACTCGCGACCACCGCAAGTCTAAATGCGGCGCTCATTCCGGCCGTGCCTGACACATCAGGCACCAATGAATGCCTCGCAGATAAAGAACGTGCGCCATTCCGGCGCGCTCGCCTGTGCGCGCCTGTGGAATAGAATGCATGTGTGACGCAGCACGTTTGCTGCGAGTCTGCGCTAGTTGTAAATATCTACGGCTATGATCTTATCCTATACGGGCGCGAGAGATCTTCTCTGCGCGCCAGACTAATGGTCAGCGCACGTTCACGGGGTCCCCAGAGTTGCAACTTACACGACGCGTACATGTTGACGCGGTCGATCGCGCGTCCGTCCTCGCGGATGTCGATGGGCTCGACCTTGAACCCAGCCAGCTCAAAGCGCTGCCTGTACCACGGGTATTTTGCCGCCGAGCGCCACACGGCGTGACCGCCGACGCGGAGCACGCGGCGCATCTCGAGAATTTCAAAGTCGAGCTCGCTGCGGAGATGTTCCAGCGCTGCTTCCGGCGACGCCTCGTCCTGGTCCAGCGCAGCTGCGCCCGTCGGTGGCAGCGGGCGGCTCGCGGGAATGGGGTCGAACCCTGCTGTCAGCTGTGGCCGGCGAAACAAACCTCACAGTCCATTGAATCCATAACAATCACTTTGGTCAGGCTCTCGTCTGGGAGGCCTCGGAGCACACTGTCGTCAGATCTCACCATGGTACCTGAATCTCACTTAAGGATGGTGTCCGTGTGCAGCTTGAGAGCGTTATTGATACGCGCGTCACGCAGTGCCTTGTAGCCCTCAGGTTTGAGGTACGCTGGGCACGACGAACGGATGTAGCGGCCGTTAAGGCAAAGGAAGTAGAAGTAGTTGTCGTCCTTGATGGTGGAGTACGACGGCACAGGGTCAAACGTCGCCTTGACGAAATCCTGATGGTCAGCGGTCGGTAACGGACACTCCCCAACAGCGACTCACGGCGACGGTGCCGTCTGCGAGAAAGCAGTTCATCTGGTTACGCGGCACACCGAGCGCGTGCCAGTTGAAGACGGGGTTACCGAGGAAGCCGTTTAGCATAAACTTGTTGAGGAGAACGGGACGCAAACGCTTCTCCCAGATCCGTTCCTGCTCCGAGGTGGAGTTTGCGTTGGTGATACGCTTGACGTCGCCGCTGACGCCAGCAAGGAAAAATGCGACCTGTGCAAGGCGCAGCGCCCAGCCAGAGTATCCGCGGAAGTAGAAGTTGCGCTCAAACTGGTCCGCGTGCTTCATCCAGTACGCATACGCGTGCGACGACAGGAAGGGCGCCATCTTGGAGGTGAGCAGGCGCGCAAAGTCCGGGTGACAGCCCTCGCCAAAGATCCGCCAAAAGTCCGAGTAGTCCAGAGCCTGAATCGCCGCGAGCTTGAGCTCGAGGATGTGGCCCTGGCACGGGTTCATGTCGACAGCGTGGATACGCTCGCACTGCGCCGCCAGGGCGTAGTGCAGGACGTTGTCACCAGCCGAGGTAATCGCCAGAACGTGGTCGTCCTTGTTCAGGCCCAAGCGCTTGACATCGATGTCGGGGTCCTCCCAAGTCTGTCGTCAGCTTACAACTCGAGAAAGACAGCTTACCCAGCCGTAGATGTGCGTGCGGAACTCCTGGTGGACCTTCTCCTCGAGGTACGGCACACGCCAGCCCTAACAAGTTAGCAAGGACAACCCGACAAAATACCTTTCGAAGCTGGTAGTGGAACGGCGAGAGGGGAGCGCCCGCCTCAAACAGGGTCTGGGTATACTCGGCCTCCTCGGCCTTCTTCTGGTTCTCGGCGGTTGCCGTTTCAAGAGCAGCGGGGCCGATAGTAAGGTCCGGGATGGAGCCAAACTTGATGTCGGGAGTGGTAGATGGGGACGTGGAGAATGGCGAGGAAGGCGTGAGGAGACCGCCGCGGCCCTGGCCAAGACGGTTACCGGCTTCAATCTCAAATGCGCGCGCCGCAGCAGTCGCGTCGCGCTGGCGAGAGCACCCAAGGAAGATGTAGCTTGCGTGAGCCTTGGACAACCAAGTTGACGTACTAAGGAATGGAGATAAAGTACGACTGCAGGAAATTGTTGCGGGCGTTGTACGTCTTGATGGTACCCATCTTGTACTCGAGGTAGTCGCGGCGCGAGTGGTGCAGGTGGACATTGTCCATCTCAAACCAGCACTCCCAGAACCACTTGGCCATCCACGAGACGCGCTTGCTTTGGGTGCCGAGAGCCTGAGTGTGAGCTGAACTATCCGTGGGGACAACTCACCCTCTCCTTGATCCCCGGGTCACGCGAGGTGTAAAAGTCGACGACACCGAGAAGGCCGCGCTCGGGGTCAAGCACCTGGTCGCAGCGGTCGAGAAGCTGGTAGAAGGGAGGGATCTGCGGGGTTAGAGGCCAAATCCAATACGAAACCCACCATTGAGAGGGAGTAGCTAAGAGTGATAGCAGTGATGCTACCGCGGGGGTCGAGCTCGCCACTCTCCCACTCGGGGAGAACGAAGCGGCTCGCGTCCTGGCAGAGGACGTGAACGTTCTTCCATCCCTTGGCTGCAAAGCGCTTGCGCGCGACTTCGAGAAGCGGTTCGCAGAGGTCGACAAGGTAGATGGCATCCCAGTAGGTGTGGGGAAGGTACTCGTCCATATGCTCAATGTTCCAACCCGTGCCGCCGCCAATGTCGACCCAGATACGTTTCTTGTGCGCCTGTGTGGGCGGGACGGGCTGAGCCTTGAGGTGCGACGCGAGGAGCTGGAGCATCGTCTCGCGGCCCTTGAGAAGGTGCGTGCGCGTCGAGTCGTACACTTCCGCCTGGCCAGAGTAGAACGAGTCCAGGCGTTCCTTCTGTCCGCTTTCCTTGTCGTGAGGGAAGAACGGCTTGAAGAAGCAGTTCCACATGAACACGAGGGGGGTGCGAAGAGACGCCGAAATACCGAGGATTACCAAAGCCCATGCGAGCGAGGCAATAGACCAGCCAACGACAGCGGGCGACGCCTCGATGTGAGGCGCAATAAGCTTCTTGATGGGGCTTGGGTTAGCTGGGAGCCAGTGCGCATAGCTTACCCTATGCCAGTGAAGAGTAGAGCTCCGCTGGCGAGCAGAGCAACTTGTTGAGCGCGCAGCATGGCGTAACGAGGTCGAGGGGAGTCGAGCCTAGATATTCTAGCGAGTCAGACCAGGAGGGATGAGCCTGCCTGTAACAAGAGGTCAAGATAGTAACAGTCAGACGACGCGTTGGTACGACGAGAGGAAAGGGGTGAACAAATGTTGGGCTCGTCTCTTGTACTCTGGGGAGCGTATGTGCCTCTGAATCGCAAGTAAGGTAGCACGGGCATCAATGAATTAGGCGACAACGCGCAGCCACGACGCGCTATTGCTCGAGCTAGCTTCGCAGAGCTTGAGCGGGATAGCCCGGGTGCACTACATGCGCTCGCCCACCGCGGCCGTGGAGCGACCCCATTGCGAAGCTAGCTTTCTTTGGAGTGCTATCTAGGTGGGACATTGCCATATGCGACATTGGATGGGTGGAAGTGAAGAACGTGCGAACGTTACGCAGTGAACGTGGGTGGTCTACCTCCACCGCCTTCACCACGCCCCAAGCTGCCAGTGGAGGCCACAGATGGTAATGTAAGTTCCCCCAATGGCTCTGCGATATGGCTCAGAGGGATCCGAGACATGCACAGGCTGCTTCGCTGCCTGGTTCTGCCGACATGCTGGAACATAGCGTCAGGAAACAGAGCATTGGAACGATCGCATCGCTCACTTTCACCGTAATCGCCGCTCCAATCTCGGAGATTGCCGGAATCAGGCACCATCTCACCATCCCATCCTCACGGTCGATCGCGTCGAGCACCTCGAGACAGCGAGCTACAGCTGCCAGGCCCGCTGAGCTCAGCAAGTGGACGAAGAACGCACTGATTACTTCAGAGCCTCATTCCTACTCCTTGTGCGCTTGGACACCGATGAGACCGGCCATATGACAACGACGCCTCGATCCAACGGGCCCGAATCTTCCGCCGCGGCTTGGCGGTGGAGGGGCCTCGTCGGCGCCATAACCATTGTTCTCTCCGTTCAAGCGTTGACACCGCCCAACCATCCATGAGCGAAGCGCCGATCCTAACATCAGACATGACCGCGCAGACCATCTTCCGCACTGGCGCGGCCCTCAGTACGTCCTTGAGCTGGGCTGGGTTTGGCTAACAAACAGCGGCGACGGGGATTTCGTTTGGCGCATTCGGCGCCCACGCTCTCAAGTCGCGGTTCCCGAACATGCCCGAGTCGAGCCACAACTCGTGGATGACGGGCTCGAGCTACCTGATCTACAACGGCCTTGCGCTTCTCGCGCTCTCGGCGCACCCGTCGGTCGCGCTCGGCCTCAAGCGCTACAAGGTCGCCGGGTGGCTCATCGTTGGCGGCGCACTCACCTTCTCGGGCAGTATCTTTGCGCTTGTCCTCGCACGCGACAAGGTCGGTAAGGTCCTCGGACCCGTCACGCCCATGGGCGGCCTCGCCATGATTGCCGGGTATGTCCAACTTGCCTAGCTTGTGCTAATGCCAAAAGCTACATCGCCCTTGCTCTTCCGTGATCAACACACATCATGCAACAGCTTTACCACTCTTCAGGGGGGCATATACTAGATGGTCTGCAGTCTGCGCAGATTCCAGAGAGTTAAGATTCAACTAACACCTGCTGATTGCCATTTGGGATCTGACTTGTTGTGGCAAACAATTCATCACCAGGCGAGCCGGATCGCGGGGTGTGCTCATACACCATGCCGAGGCCGCCATATCACGGCGTCTTCTCGACCGACCGACGGGCTGGGGGCGTTTTCACATTCTGCAGAGCGGCAGCGATCTTTGACGGCGACGGGCGACGTCGTGCCTGTGTCTGATCTATGTGCCCGACGGCGATGTGGACGTCACCTGGGCAATGCAAGGCACGCCGCGTTTCTTGAACGTCAGTCGCTGTTGCCCAGGTACAGCACACACGCTGTCGACACAGTCTGCATCTGGTATGTGTGTCTGTGTAGACTACACTGCACTCGCTAGGCGCTGGTTGAAGCGAGGGACGGCGCGGTGCGGAGTTACGTGATACAGCCCAAAGTTCAAACGCCGGCGCCATGGTGCCACTCCGGAGGTCACCGGCATGCGCGGAACATTGTGCCATGCGCGCAATATCCACTGTAGGCGCAGCAGTTTGTTGCGCAATAGCACATGCACTCGCGTGCGCTGTCGCGAGGACGCGACAACCCGCGCAAGGCGCGGACTAGCTTTCTGGTACGATGCAGAATGGAAATTTCTTCGCGCGTTGCAGAGCGTGCCCCTGCGCACAGCGCCAACGTGCTAAACAACATTCCGAATTGCCCATTACTCCTGCCAACAAACAACCGTCGCTCTACTTCCGTCCTTTGCCATGCCTCTAAGCTGCGCGCCGATCTCTGAGCTGGTACCAGCAATAGCATCCCTAATGATCTGCAGATCACGCGAGCGTGCTCGCGTTTGGCACTCGACTCGCGATATCACGAGCTGTGCCATTCCTGTGCAACCCAGTGGTGACCAATGGCCCGCGAGCGATTGGCGAATCTGAGCAGCAAATGCAGGAAATGGCGCCCGCTTGGCAGATAGATCTCGTCGTTTTAAATCTCTTTGCTGCACCGTACCGACATTTGGGGCCGGCTGAACGCCGAGTGAGGACAGAAACCGCCCTCAATTCCGTCGTAAGTATAGGGGAGAGTGACCGCAAAAGGTGGTTGTAGATACATCGTCCTCATGTCTTGCCAGCTCGTACCTGTGCCTGTGTTGCTGTGCCGTTGAATGGGATGAAGGTCGGTTCTCCCAAAACTAGCACTTCTGATGTCGGCGTGAGACACCATCTGTCTCGCGTCTTGTAGGCCATGGAGGTTCGCAGGACGCACAGAGGACGAATCCAAGTGCGGAAGACTCTTAGGGCAGTCATTTCCCATTGGCAGATGTTTCCATGCCATTCGCTGCTCGCCGCTGTTTCAGCAGTGGGCAATCACGGGGTGTTCGACATGAGTGGTTGACGCCCCTATCCTTGACGTTGCACTACCGCCCACGACAAACATATACTGTCAGCTGGCGCACAGGTGTTCCACAGCCCATCAAATGGGGCATATGCGGCGGCGTCGTGCGACCTATCGAACATCGTCGCTGCACTGGCCGCTGTTGACTGAAGAGGATATCGGAGTTCAGAAGAGCAATTGCTACGACAGGGGCTAGAGACCAATTGTCCTCTGTATCCATTCAGCCTTCGTTCGTGACCAGCTCCAGTCACACTGGCCGAGGGCAAGCGCGCGGGTCATGCTTGGCCGACGCTTAAGACCACCTCCGTGTCAGTCGTCAGCAGGTTCGCACGCACCACCGTCTCCTCCTCTAAGATACAATACATGCCGGAACCCAACGCGCTATCCCGATTTCGTCATGACGACGACAGCCATGATGACGCACGACAGCGAGACATAAGGCGAGAGCCGCTCGCCTATCCGTGCGCTCTTGTAGAACAAGCCCATGAACCTGGAAGGTCAGCTCCTCTCCTTTCACACAAAGAAACCACCCACCCCTCTCTATTACGGTCGACGAGGCCGGGCGCTACGCCGCGCACGTACGCGCACGTGCAGATCAAAAGGAGCACGACCTGGAGTAGGGCGGTGAAGTTGAACAGCGCGGACTGGGGTTAGCTAGCCTGCGGGCCCGTCGCGCATCAGCGCCAACGCTGCGTCGATGGCGCTGCGCTGCTCCCCAACCCACCATCGTGAGGCGCTGCCGTCCTGGCGTCCGAGTTCCTTCGCGTCGTAGTCGTAGTCGTGCGGGAGTGCAATACATATCGCGTCGACATTGTCGTTGTCGTGTTCGGTGAGATCGAGTTTGGGTGGCGGGACACGTGGATTTGATCCCGCTATGACGCGCCTGACATGAGCCGAAGGTGTGTGTTTTGTGATCTCGTGCGACCGGCCAGACACAGACGCACATACGAAAGCAACCACACACAATGCACATTCGTCACTGTTGTGTACGCCCTCGGCACTCGACATACACTACTTACGGCGGGAGAGTGACAGTTGCGTCGCGGGCGAGTACCGCTACGCAGCAGTCGGTTGGGCCGGCGAGGCTCGTATCCAACGGCACTGGCGACGACCGAGCAGCAAGTCGCAACGGCAGTCAGCCAGTGTACGACGCACTTGACGCACAGCGTACGACTCGAATCAACTCGGTGTATATGTGCGCCTGCGTCGGTGGGGCTTGGGGGTGTGTAGAGCTTGCGTATCCGGGAGGGCGCAACAGCCCCCGGGGGTTCGACCAGTGGTTAGGTCGCTGGCTTTACACGGCAGTCAGTAACAGCGTACATCGCCAGAGACGCAGGATCAAACCCTGCACGGGGCAGAGCGACTTTTTGGTCTTCTCCAGCGCAGCCGCCTCGGGTCTGCTCCCCGGCGGCTGCCCCGGCGCGGCCCCGGACCGTGGCGTGCATGTCGAGGCGTGGTCGACATGAGGCGCCGGCGCGGCGCCGGTGACGAGCGCCCGAGGCACGCGCACGCGCCCGCCAGCACACAGAGTGGCACTAATCTCTAACGCTTTGACTGAAGCTGACGCCCCAGTGCGCACCGGGGCGCATATGGCTGATAACGCGCGTAGCGACTGACGACGACGCCCTCGCGCGCGCACGCGCCCTGGTTACACGCACTGCGCCCGTTTGCCATCGGTACGTTTTTCTCGACACTGTTGGCAAATTTGCAGGGCATACTCTGCATTAACACTACGAAACCGCTCTGGCCGGGGGAAGGGTATACGACGCGTGGAGCGGGGAATGGGGAGGACAGTATGAGGGTGTGATGACAGATGTGATGAGGGTGTGATAGATTGAGATGAGTTATGTCTAAGCCTTGGCCTTAGCCTGGATGGCTGCGGCCTGTATCTCCAGCGCCAGAGCCTTCTTTGCCTTCTTCTCCTTACGCTTCTTCTCCACCTCGCGGAGGTTCTCCTGCTTCTGCTTTTCGCGCGCCTCGGCCCGTCCCGCACGAGTACGAAGGTAGCGCGCGGGCGTAAACAGCCCAGCTGCCTTGTCAGCGGACCCCCGGGACAGCGTGGTACTTACAAACCATCAGATTCACCATCGCCTGCTTGATCCCCACGCGGCCCTTGCGGTACGCCGGGTTAACGCTCTTGCACCAGGAGTCGTACGGCTCGCAGTACAGGATGTTGGGGATACCGGGGGGAACATTGGCGTCCTCGCTTTCGTCGTCTTCTTTGTCGTCCTCCTCCTCCTCGACGGCGTCCTCGTCCTCGTCGGCGTTGTCCTCCTCGACACTGTCCTCCTCGACGTCGTAGTACTTCACGTTGGCGTACTTCTTCCCGTCGTCCGAATCGTCGTCGCTCGAGTCCTCTGACCACCGGTCGTCCGAGCCGCCGTTGCTGGAAACGTAGTCTTCCGAGCCGCCGTCGCTGGAAGCGCAGTCGTCGTCTTGCTCCTCGGCGCGGTTCATGGCGTCCATCAGCTCGATGTGGGTCAGCTGCAAGTTGGCTTCGAGAATGACCTGGGCGGGGGCGATCCAAAAACCCGCGCCGTCAATGCCAAGGTTCTTGTCGAGGTGCTCGAGGCCGACGATGGAGATGCGGGGATGACAGCCGTAAACCTGAAAGTGCCCCGAGAGGCTTGTGAAGAGATGGCAGAGGGCGTCGAGAATGTCGTCGCGGAGACGCAGGTGGGGCTCCATCTGCATATACTCCTTGGGCGGGGGGTCGATGACGAGCGTAAACTTGTCCGAGGGACGGATGTGCTTGGGGTTGATCCACACGTGGATGTCCTTGAGGCCAACGCTGGTGGGGCTCACGTCGTTGAAGTTTGTGTCTTCCCATGTAAAATGGACAACAAATTCCTTACAACGCGTAAGGCCGCGTTCCTGCTCGCAGTTCTCGCCGGGGGGCAGACGGCGGAGACGGCGGTTGATAGAGAAGCTGAGGACGACGGCGTCCGCGTAGGGGACGGAACGCCATATCTGGCCTGGACCACGCACGACAGGGGGGCCACGGATGGGGCGGCAAAGCCCACGCTCACGAAAGAGGGGGACACGCGTCGTCCTAGGGTCGACAAAGTATGTGTGTGCGTTAACTATCTCCCCGCCAGGTATCTGAAGATCGTAGAGCCCCACGACGGTCGGGTAAAAGTCCACCAGGGTGGTGAACTTGCTCAGGTCGATAGTTTCGAGGGTCGGAACGCGCGGGAGCATGCGGTAGGGTGCGTGCGGAGAGCGCATGTAGGTGAGGCGTGGGTTCATGCTCTGTACCACCGCGACGTGCTCGAAGAGCTCCTCGTCGACCTGGTCCATGAGCCGCTTGCTCGTGCCGCGAAAGGCCAGGAGCGTCGAGCGGTCAACGAAGCTCAGGATACGCTTAATGATGTGCGGGTAGGCCGTTTCGTCAATGGTCCCGGGCATGGTTGCTAGGTTAGGGGTGGGAAGAGGGGAGGAGGAGAGGGGAGAGGGAGTGAGCGATGGAGACATACCGACAACCGTGTATTTATGCTTGCGCTGGCGAGTGCATCGCGACGCGTGCAGGTGGCTTCACGGCCCACTCAGACGACGGGGACACCTGCCATGTTGTTTACTTGTGCGGATCACACACGTTGTTAGGGGAGGAGGGAGGGAGCGTGGCGTCGTCGCTGGTGTCAATGTGTGTTTGGCGCCGCGGGTTTCTCTCAAGACAATGGCGGTCGGGGATGAGTATCAGCATATTACATTGCGTCGCGCGGATTAGCTGTCGCACCGCGCCGTGACAATGAGGCCGTGAGGCGAACGAGTGATGCTGTGGCGAAAAGCGACGCAGGCATGGTTCATACGGACAGGTATTGTCGCCGAACACACCCGTCAAGCCAAGCTGTCGCGCCAAGAGAGTGCGGAGTACGCCAAAAACGGGGAGTGGTGCAGCAGACACAACAAGTATGATGGATCAGTGTGGCACACCCTATTGTCTTGTTTTCGCCAGTGTTGGTGTCGCTCATTTAGGGCAGTGCCACTGACTGGCATTTTCGACGACAATGCCCATGTTGTCTAGTTGTGTATCGCCAATGTGTGTAGAGGAAATAAGCACTTGCATGGAATATACAACATGATGAGGTCAAGGAGTATCAAGGCCGCCATTGTTGGGTCATACGGTACAAAACAATGGATGATTTTGTTACAAAGTCCATCAGCGGGATTTCGACGAAGCAGGTTTGCTTTAGTGTGCAAGGCTTTGCGGTGCTGGCATGCAGGGGAACAGCATGGGTCAACGATGGGCTGCACAAGTGCACAAAGTGTTTGTTGCCATATCGAGCCCTCAAGGCACCGAGCGTTCGCGTCGCGGCCGTTGACAATTGCGCCACATGACGGGCCACACGACGAGCTCAGGACCTGAACCAAACAAAGACGATTATGCCTGACAGAGTGGCATCACCAGTGCCTGCTACCAAGTGTATGCCGTCACCTCTGTGTCGCTGGATTCCAACGGCGACTGTTGCCTTGCGACTCTCCCTTCTGCCACGCGCACCACGAGTCTGCTGTAGAACGCCGCAACCATAAACAACCTATTCATCCACTTCCTACCACAACATGCCACCTTCGTGGAACAACCAAACCACAACTAAGAAAACCCGGGGTATACCTTTGCTATCCCTTGAACAATAAACTATAAGCGCTGTAACCGGCCGTAACGATCCACCAGGACGCTAGCGGCAGCTGAGCGAGTTGATCATGACGCCGGCGTACGGACCGAGGTGTACATCGAGGTTGATGTACTTGAGCCAGCTTTCGATGATTAATCCGTCGGTGCTGAGGCTGTCCTGGCAGTTGACGTTCTCCTGACCCTGGCAGTCGAGGTAGACGGACCCGTCGTTGTCCTTGATCCAAATCTCACCCGAGGGGTGGCGGAAGTTCCAGTCGAGGAACGGCAGGTGGGGCACAGCGTCGTTGTAGTGGATGAGGTTATGCGAGCGGCCCTGCATCGTGCTGTCCTCGTAGTTGGCCCAGGCGGGGTTCCCTACGCGTGGCGAGGCAATGAGGCGCGCCTCGACGCTGGCGCGCCCGCCAAGCTTGTGCGTGAGGTACACGGACACGAGGTGGCCTAGGGCGCCGCCGAGACTGTGCCCTACAACGAGGACGTTGCGCTTGCCGTTGTTCACGGCGTTCTCTACCGCCGGCGTGATACCATCAATCATGCGCGTGAACGCCTTGTAGAACCCGCCGTGCAGCTTGATACCGTTCGCACCAGGGAAGTAGCGTCCGTCGGGTGTCACCTGGCCAAAGTCGAGGTCGACAGCGATACTCGCTGGCGAGAAGGGGTTCGTGCCCGAGATTGTGACGATGACCTTGTCACTAGCATCAAGGACATAGTCTGCTGTCAGGTTTGGTCGAGTTGTGGGGTGCTTACAGTTGGGGTTCTGCTGCTGGTTGCCACCGGCAGCGAGGACACCGCTGTTCTGGCCGGGCGCGCAGTACTCGCCGCAAGACCACGCCCTGACGCTGTTGGCATTGCAGTACGCCATGCCCGCCAAAACGGCGATGGGTGCCCAAGCGCCGATCTCGTCGCCGCCGAGCTGGCGCGTGCCCCCGTTGGTCGTCGGGTTGTTGGCACGGGACACGATCGTGTCCGGCTCTTGGATAGGGTGGCCGAGCTCGCGCTCGACGGCAGCGAGCTCGGACGTGGGCGCCGCAAGGGCGAGCGGCAGCAGGAGGGCAGAGAGGGAACGCAGGAGCAGCATGGCCAAGGAGCGACGAGGTGAGGTGATGAGAGCTCTTGATGTCAACTTGCTGCATGTTATATACTTGTTAGCTTGCCTCAAGGTCCGCCTTGCTGGCTGTAACGACAACTTCTCATGCCTGTCACAATAAGCTTCGAGGGCAGGCACCGCCGGGAAGAGAATCGCCGGATAGCAGCTCACATGCACATGCGTACACCCGCGATGCCCGCGCCGCAAAACGCAAGCATAATCGCAAGGGGGCTGGTGCTAAAACAAGAATGTGGCGTAAACTTTACCGTAGTGTAACTCTGTGCGTGAGGAGTTGTGCCTCCGGTTCTTCGGAACACGCCAACGCACACACATTCACGATCAACAAGTGCTGACAGAAACAGAACACACCAACGGTACGCCCCATGCGGACGCAAGGCACAATGTATCGCATCCATCCGATCTAGCTTGGCGCACGCTCGCTCGCTGTGGGGCAGATCGCGTCCGACGGGGTTCGCGTCAGATGCGGACAGGGTTTAGAATGCCGAAACGCATCTCAAACTGGGCCGCTTGCACGCCGTAAAGGCACTTCTCGTGTGCGCGCAGACTCAGGCACCGACATTTCTCAATCACACACTAAGACCCTGCAGGTATGCATGCGTCGTCGATGTTTTGCTGATTTACCAGATAGGATATGGGATAAACTCGGAGGGTTTGTACTGAGCGGGCACTCCTCGCCGCGTACACTGTACATACATGAAACACCTTTGGGCGCACCGGTGCGAGCGCCTGTGGGGCAGATCGCAATGTCCTGCGGGGCCGAACACGAACCCCTGCAACTAATTACTGCCTCCTCACGTACACGTCTCAGCTGACCACGAAAGTTAGGTGATTGGGGTATGTGGGCATCACCGACGACTAACGATGCACCGTGGCATGTTCTTTCCATCGGTCATGCTTCGGTCAGCTCGTGTCAGCTGGCGTCTTGGTCGTGTGTTCGTTCTCGTCAGCGGCCGTCCAAGCGCTAACCGGCGTGCCGGCGGCATGTGCCGCGCGCGCACTTGCGCAAGCTATACTCACACAGCCGTGCAACAGTAAAGGGACAGATAAGGTGTTGTGAATTGCACGCTTGAGGGTTTCATCGACGCTTGCCCTGAGGTGTAAACTAGCTGAAAGTCAAAACGATGTGCAGGTAGCGTGTTTATGGGGCGTGCCGGGCACTATCTATCTTTGGTGTCAGCCTGGCAGCTGACTCGGTCCTCGGCGATGCCGGTGAGGACAAACGCCGGCGACGGCGTGTGCTGTCGCAAAAAAACGTTGGTGTTGTGGTGTTATTTCAGCTTTGCGCGGGCTCGAGTTGCCGTGCTGTGTTAACGGGGGTTGAGCTTGTTCGTGTTGAGAACACAGTTGCCCCGTCATCTCTGTTGACATGAACATCTCACGACTGCGCCCAACGCAGTAGTGGACCACCTCCACATTCTACGCAACGAGGCGTTGTGGTTACGGGCTTGTACAGTATCCAGAGCGCTCACAGTTGTCGTGCACAAGCAAGCGGCGGCCCGCTTGAGTGAGCCCTATAGTAGTGGTGCATTCGCTTCATGTGAGCATGTGCTGCAACAAGCGTGTCTGCTACCTAGAGCAAGTGCGAAACAGGGGTGTGTGTGCACACAACCAGCCAAAGCTCTCCGACCTTTTCGGGCTATCACCACATCGCCGTCCTAGTCCTGGCAGTCTCCCCACCTGTTCCGCGGCCCACTGTTTCTATCTGGGAGGTATTACCTCTAAGTCTGTTGACTCGCTGAGCCGAGCAGAGCAAGACGCCCACAGTATTAACACCACTCGAGCCCCCGGATAACTCTGAACGGAATACCAAACTGCAACCTGCCTTCATTGAAGCTCGGTTCATTTAAGTTTCTGAAGTGCCTGCACCATGCAGGAGAAGAGTGCACCGCGCAATTGTGTGCACTGTCCGGAAACCCGAGTGTCGCTGCTGCGTCGAGTACTTATGTGCAGGCACGTATTCACAGCGCAAAAGTCAATCACGGCTCTCCACCAACCTCAGTGCCTTAACCAGCCGGTCATCTTGTGCCGATCACGGCTGAGTAGTGATCGCCATGAATACGTTTACAACAGCGTCGTCGTCGTCGCGACGGTCGATGGACACAAAAAGTGGTTGTCACGGCCGCTCACATCTCGGGACCTGCCGGCGCGGCTGGCGGGCGCTGTTCGGAACCTCGAATCTCGCCAAGCGGACGCCACAAAGTCAGCCTCGTCCTTCTTGGGAGCTTGAGAAGCCTGTGCCCACATCTCTGCATCCACAACTGGACACTACACCTCGCCATGCTCGGACTCGAAAACCTCCATCTGGGCTTCAAGTGGCTGTACTTCCTGCGCTCGGCGCAGCCCGCCCAGCCTGTGCCCGAGGGGCTGCACCGGCACTGGATCGAGACGGCCCGGGGCCCGCTAGAGGTACTCTATGCGGACCCACCCAACGCCACTGGCCCGCCCATCGTATTCTGCCACGGCGGTATGGGCGGCGCATGGGTGTGGACAGAGTACATGCTGTACCTCGCTGAACGGGGCGTGCGGAGCTATGCCGTGTCGCTGCGCGGCCACGGCGATTCCTGGTGAGTCCAAGCAAGTGTACAGCCCTGACGACAGGTCGCCCAACTTTTTCCATATGGTGTACGGCACCACACGCGCCGACCTCGCCGACGACCTCGTCGCGACCGTCAAGTGGGTGCAGGGCGAGCACGGGACGGCCGTGCTCGTGGGCCACTCTAGCGGCGGCGGTCTGGCGCAGGACGTGCTCGCCCAGGAACGCGTGAGCGTCGCTGGGCTAGCACTCCTGGGAGCTGTTCCAGCTTACGGATCGTGAGTGGTGTTTCCTTGGGACAGGCTGACGACAGCATGGGCGTGTACGTCAACTGGGCCCGGCTCGACCCTTGGTTCATGATCCGCCTGTGGCTGCATCTGTGGCACCCGAACTCGCCCCTGTCGCACCCGGAACTCACGCGCCGGGCGTTCTTTGGCTCGTCGTTCCCGCTAGAGCGCGTTCTGCCCTTCCAGCACCGCATGAGCCGGTTCGAGAGCTACTGGTGGCCATGGTCGATGATGCGCGCGTTCGCTACTGCGCCGGACGTCCTGGGGCGTATCGAGCCAGGAAGCGGCGACCGACTCCTTGTCATGGCCGGGTCGCAGGACGCGCTCATGACTCCCGACGTCGTGCGCGAGACGGCCGCATTCTACCGCCTTCCTGAGACGAAGGATAAGGCCGTGCGCCTCGAGTTCGTCGACGGCGCAGGACACCATCTCCAGAACGACATACAGTGGGAGGACGGCGCGGCAAAGCTTCTCGACTGGTACAAGGCATTGTAGACTGTGTCTGGGTGTAGGGTTTGTATGTATCTCGTGTCATGGCCGGGCTTTGGACGCGACTTTGCGGCCTCTGACACGCGTCCAACACTTCTATTGTGGTGCAGATTTGTTGACGCCAAGACGACACCGACGCGCCCTGTGCCCTTATCGTCCCCTCCCGGTGTCCCTCCGGAGGACAGGCACTTCTGAATACACTATCGAATCGCTAGAGAACAATACGCGCCAAGGACAACACGGCGGCTCAATCGAGTCCCAAGATGGCCCGCGCCTGCGTCGGCGCAAGCGCTATCGCGGGAATTTTTCCGCACAATCGCCGCTGATAAAGATCATTGTCGTGGTCGACCACGCGACAATCAGATTTGTTCCGCCGTGCCCGTACGTGAAATACGTTCCGGCGGTCCGCCCGTGTCGGAGCGACGTATGACGTACCGCTGTTGGCGGCGGGTATCTGCCAGTAAGTGAGGTCAGCCGGCGCCGCTGCCGCCACTGTAGAATTATTGGAGAACAGGCTCAAGCGCTCCACCGAGCTGCGGTGGAGCCATGTTCCGCCAGCCAGTGAGACAGCAGATTTTGCAATCCCACACAGACCTAGACATGCAGTAGAGGTTGCCCGAGCCCAGACTCGACGCGGCATGCATGTGACTGCTGTGTTTGAGGGCATGTGCGGTGCGTGAGCACGGTCAGAAACCGCGGTGGGACCCGATCGGTGGCTCACAGTGGCACAGAGTGACGCCATGGACACGGACAGACGCGCGCGCGCTCCACCTGGCGGCAAAAAGTTGGACAAACATTTCACTCCGCGTTCCAGCATTCCGTCCGCACAGAAGACAAAGCGTCATGCACACCTCCAGCACGGCAGCACGCCAGCAGCACGCATGCATGCAGGCATGTCCCCGTCCGGGCCGCGGGCCTGGGGCCTGGAGCCGCTTGCCGCGTGCACACTCGCCTCCCGCCCGCTCGAGTCGGAGGTGGGGGAATGACGCCGTCAGACGCCGCCGTCTTGCGTATCTCGCAGCAACAGTAGCGTCAGAGGTGACTCGCCACACCTAGTCGAGCCAGAAATTTACGAGGCCTCGAATGGATAAGAAGGCCATGCACGCTGGCTCGGTTGCACGCCACTACGTTGTCCCATTGTCACCTGCACTGTCGCTGCCAGTGCTTGCTCTCTCATTCACTTAGCTCTTGCCGTCGCTATTGGGATCAACTGTTGACCGCCACCGTCGCCACCGCCGCCGTCGCCACTGTTGCAAGCCACAACTCGACGCGCCGCGCCACACAGCTCGCTCCAACAACAACAAAGGCGGTTCTCGCCCCACGACCGCGCCTCCCCGCGCCCCTCCCCTGCGCCAGTCCCACTACAGACCAAGCCTGATCATGAGCGCCCTCGACCACACGTTCTTCCCGCACCTGGTCGAGTCGATCCTCGACGCCGCGCCACACGACACGCTCCTGTCCTTCCGGGCAAGCTGCAAGGAGTACAAGCGGCGCGCGGACGCCCACCTCTTTCAGCGGATAGCACTCTTGTCGCGCCCGAGCCCAGCGCCGTTCTGGACACTGCTCAGTGGCGCACTATGCACGCCAACGCGGTGTCTGATCGACCACGCCGAGGGGCCATGCCCAGCACAATGCCCCGCACAGCAGGCCCGCCGACTCTCTGACGAACCCCTCGCCCACCCACCATCGCTGTCATCGTCGACCGCATCGTCGGTCGCGTCCTCCGCAGCAGCGACGCCGACGTCCTCGCCAGTGATATCGGCTGCTCCCTCGCCAGCTACATCGAGGCGGTGCTCACCCGCCCCAGACGCAGGAAAGCGCCTACCCTACGCGCACGGCAACTATGGCCCTCTCGCCAACGTGCGCGTCATTGACCTCCCCGCCGAAACGACCGACACGGCACACGCAGTGTCCCTTCAGCCCGTACTGTGGAACCTCGAAACCCTTGGCCCGCTCGTCATGGTCCGCAACGCTGGCTCGCCTGTCCCACGATGCCTTCTCCCTCGCGCACGCACATTCGTCGACTTTGCCGTCCCATGGAACACGTACCTCTTCAGACTCGGTATCTCCATGTTTCCCCCCGGCGTCGAGCGCGCAGTCCTGCATGCCGACGGACCCCTCACGGCCGTCTGCGCCGCTCTCATCCGCTCAGAAATCCCAGAGAGCGTCCGCAACCTCGTCATCGTCGCGCCGAGCTGCACACATCCCATGCCACCGCCTCAACCTCAGCCACAGGAGGACAGCGACGAGGACATGGAGGACACACCGCCGCCACCACGCGTCGACGACGAGCTCGCGCAGATGCTCTTCACCATCGCCCAGCGTGCCGCCGTCGCGCACTACAGGGTTACGTTTGTCGGCACTGAGCGCGTCCTCGCGCGTCCCGTCGACCCAACCAAGTTCCCTGGCGAAATCGCTACCGCCGTCGGACCCTACTTTGACCTCGCGCGACCGCAGCTCGACGAGACCCTCGCGCAGCTCGAGTTCATGTCCACGGCCGAATGGTACGCCCGCACCGAGCCGTCCGCACAGCTCGAAGCGCACTTTGAGCAGTAGCGCCGCAAATTGGACTCGCTAGACGCAGTCTTGTACAAACACTGTGACACCAACGTTGTAATGTATCTGTTGAGACCATCTCTGCTACACGGTTTGCATTCGTCATTCTTACGGCATATTTACTTCTACCACAGCTCACACTGCTGGCTCTTGGGCGGGTTCATCGGCGAGCCCGACTTGCACTTGAACGCCTTGTGGAACGCGTCGTTGTCGCGCAGGGTACCGATCGTGCGCCAGTACGCTGGCGAGTGGGGATCGGTGCGGACGCGCGCGACGGCCGTGGCGGGGCGGATGAGCGTGGCCCAGATACGCGCGTACGCAATGAAGAAGAGCTGGTCGGCGGTGTAGTCGAGGCCCGGGAGGAGCGCGGGCTCGTTCTTGTCGGCGTCGACGTCGGCGCGCCACGCAGCGTATGCCTGTGCCAGGCCAGAGTCGGCAATGTCCTCGCCGTTGGTCAGGTTACCGTTCACGTACACCTTGTTGCCCTTGTCGTCGAGGACAAAGTACTTGGAGTACTGGCGCGAAACGCACTGCGCGCGCTCCTGGAACGCCTCGACCGTCTTGTTTGTCCACCAGTCACGCAGGCGCCCGTGCTCGTCGTACTGCGCGCCCGAGTTGTCGAACGCGTGCGTGAGCTCGTGCGCGGCCACAGCGCCAAACGCGCCATACTTGAGGTGCGCGGGCCACTCGTACGAGTAGAATGGCGGCTGCAGGATACCTGCCGGGAAGACGATTTCGCCGTCTGGAGGCGAGTAGTACGCGTTGACCATCTGGGGAACCATTTCCCACGTGTTGCGGTCGCGCTTCTTGCCCAGCGAGCCCCACATGCGCTGGCCGTCGAGCAGGGCGCCCTCAACCATGTTGTCAAAGAACGCGTCCTCCTTGATCGCTAGGCGGCTGTACCACCGCTGCAGCGAGCTGGGGTCGGTCGTGTTGGGGCTGAGCGGGTATCCGACCTTTGGAATGATGTTCTTGGCCTTCTTCTGCGCAGCGGTCGCAGACTCCTTGTCCATCCAAGCGATGTGCGGCAGCTTGTTGTAGAACGCGTCGACGATCGAGTTGATAATGTGCTCGCCGTCGGTCTTGGCTTCCGGCGAAAAGGCGATGCGCACAAACTCGCGGCCTGCAATAAAGCCAACGAGGTTGTCGACAACAGCCAGGCACATGTCCGAGCGGTTCTCCTCCGTGCCGGGCTTGACGCCCTTGAGCGTGTCCGAAAGGCGGCGCACGTGCTTGCGCACGCTCACCTTGGGGCCGAGGTAGTCGCCGTAGGTTAGTGCAAGCTTGGTGACAAAGTATGCCGACAGGACGTGGTCCGGTGTCTCGTCGATGATCTTGGCAATCTTCTTCAGGTACGGCGGGTACGTGACCACGACCCGGGTCGGGTACTTGCGCGTGTTGGTCGACGAGAGGTAGGCGCCCAGGTCGAGCCACGGCAGTGTCTGCGGGAAGTGCATCCAGTCGTACGGGTTGTACGCGTAGTGCGGGTTGAAGAGGTACTCCAAGTCGGCGCCCGCAAAGACAATCTTGCGCTCGAGGTGAACCACCTGCTCAGCCAGCTTGTCCATGCGCTTGCCCAGGGGCTCTTCCTCGGGCTGCTTCTCCTCGTCGTCGCTGCCTGGCCATGGCCACGGCCAGCCTTCCTCGACAACCTCGCCGATGACGTCGGCAACAAAGTCGCGCTTGGCGTTGTGGTTTGACTGAGCCTCCGCCACGTCCGTCAGCACATCGGCAATCACCGACTGGTACAGGTCGGCAATTGGCGCCTCGTCGTAGTACTGCTTGGCAGGGAGGCCGCCAAACGATTGGTAAAAGTACAGCGCCTGGACCTGCGAGTCCTCGCCGCCGGCATCTCCCTCGATCATAAAGTTGAACAGGGCGTCAACGCCGCGCGAGTGCAGGAACGCGACCGTGTCGGTGATCTTCTTGCGGCGTTTCGGGTCGACTGGCGTGTCCTTGGTAGTGAGAAGGTAGTGGTCATCCTTGTCAACGTTGGGAGTGACACGGTGCAAACGGCGGTACGCGTCGCGCGCATCCCGCAGCGACGGGGTAGCGTCACGGAGCTCCTCGGGCACGACGTAGTCTTCAGTGTATGCGCCGCGCCACCAAGCGTCGTCGGTAAGCGAGTCGGACGCCGAAGTCTTGTCGAATGAACCCATGTGCTTGGTCACCTCCTTGACCAGCTTGAGGAACGGCTTGACGCCCTTGTCGTCCATAGCGTCAACGTCCATGCAGCTCGAGTACGTGGCCTTGAGTTTCTTGAGGTTGGCTTCTTCGGGCGAGAGTTTCTCGTCGTCGGCCTGAATGTCGATCGCCTCGATGATCTTGAGCAGTTTCTTCTTGTTCGCGTCGGCGACTTCGTGGAACGAGCCGTACAGCCCGCGGTCCTCGGGAATAGAGTTGGAGTCGAGCCAGCCGCCATTGGCAAACTCGTAAAAGTCGTCACACGGGTCAGCCGACTCGTTCATCGACCGGATAATGTCCGCAGCAACAGTGACGCAGTCAGATGTCGTGCACACGGCGCCCTGGCAAGTCAGCGCCCATTACTCAAACGCTTCGCTTCGTCGTGCCCACATTTCCTGGCTTGCCAGTGGGACCAGGAGCCGGAGTAGCCGTCACCGTCGCCGTGGGGGTCGCACCCGGGTGGTGGCCGCGCCGCTCCTTCTTGAGGGCATGCTCGGCACCAGCAAACAGACCGACAAAGGTCGCCGCGATCGCGAGCAGGACGATGATGATGATCGACAGGCCCTGTTCGCGCTTGGTCAGATCAGACGGACGCGGGATAATGTGGTCGCCGCCATTACGCTCCTCGTCGTCCTCCTGCCGGTCGAGCAGGGGCGCGTTCTCTACACGCTCGTCAGTGTCCCCGCCGCCGTGCTCCTGTGCAACTTGCAGCACCTACCCTGTTCTGTGGATGCTCGCGGTTCTGCCATCGCGATACGCCGTCAAGGTGTGAATGGCGATGGGAGAGTGGGAAGAGTCACAATGTGAACGGCATCTCGGTTGGCGGCACGGGCTTGCCCGATCAATCCGGTCGTCATACCGCGTGGGACCGCGCCGCGTCATACATGCCATACCTGGGAATACCTCATTCTCGCCAGCTCGCCCAAGCCGTTGCCCACAAGTCCATCACTCTTCGGCAGTGTCCTGAATGCGCAGTTCACATCTGACTACGAGCTCGCGCACGGCACACCTCCCACAGTGCATATGGCAAGCGACAGTGACTGCTGAAGCTATTGGGAGCATGCTGTTCTTGCCATCAGTGGCTGAGTGGCAAGCGATTCAGCGCCGAGGGTCCCATCATTGTCCTGGAACGCCTCAATCAATCACGGAGGTATTTTTAGTCTCTATAAAACTGCGTCACGTGATAACCTGGGGTGGACCACGCGACGCGCTGATGTCAATTTGCTTCCGCGCTCATGTCCTGGGTCGAGGTCGCGACGCGTCGTGAATTGGGCGAAAAGGAGGACAAAGGACGCGTCGAGCACCTCTGATCCTGGTCTTGTCATTTCCACCTCTTCCACCCCACCCATCCACCATGTCGTCGCCCCCAAGGCATTATCCCTCATCGTCGGTACCAGGCGGTTCGCCAGTGGGCTCCCCGCCCTCGTCGTCCATGCCACAGTCGTCGCGGCCCATGGTCGACCCGCTCGCGTACAACGATGTTCACGGGTTGGGAGGCACGGGCAGCACGCGGCGCGCGGCACGTACAGAGGCGCAGACGGGCGAGGCTACAGGCGAAGAGGATGTGCGCGTGCGGCGGCGCTACGAGGACTTGTCGACCGTCACGCAGATCAAAGATCGGACCGGAGAGAGGGTCGCGGAAGGCTTTGAGAAGTTTCTCGAGGAGTATGTCGAGATCTCAGGCAGAGCTTGCTGACAATTAGGTTTACAGAGGACATTGCGCTGCCCGCTACGCCGTCGTCAGTCCTAGACGACATTGAAGACGGCGTGAGGCCGCCCACGCAGCAGGTCGAGACGCGGCCGTACATCGCTCAAATCATGAGCATGAAGCAGTTCGAGTTCACGACGCTCTGGATCGACTGGTCGCACCTGTACTCGCGCGAGGAGATGCTGGCGCAGGCCATTTCGTCACAATACTACCGTTTCCTGCCATTTCTCAAGCGCGCCGTCCAGAACTTGGTGCGCAAGTACGAGCCGACGTACCTGTACCATTCGGCGTCGTCCAAGGAGGCGCCAGGCCTGTCGTTCACGAGCACAAACTACAAGGACTTTTCGGTCGCGTTCTACAACATGCCCCTTACGTCGGGCATCCGTGACCTGCGCATGGAGAATGTCGGCCAGCTCATGAGTATCTCGGGTACTGTCACTCGTACGTCCGAGGTCCGCCCCGAGCTCGTGCAAGGCACGTTCAAGTGTGAGGAGTGCGGCACGCTCGTGCACAATGTCGAGCAGCAGTTCAAGTACACCGAGCCTCTGATCTGTCCCAACCCGACCTGCCAGAACCGCAAGGCGTGGCAGCTCAACCTCGAGCTGTCCAAGTTTGCCGACTGGCAAAAGGTCCGCATCCAGGAGAACGCCAACGAGATTCCGACGGGTTCAATGCCGCGATCGTAAGTCAACACTCGAGTTGTAGCAACTGACCCCAGTCTTGACGTCATTCTTCGTGCCGAGGTGGTCGAGCGCGCCAAGGCCGGTGACAAGTGCACGTTCACAGGCACGTTCATCGTTGTCCCCGACGTGTCGCAGCTCGGCCTCGAGGGCGTCAACACCGAGATGATGCGCGAGAACCGCCAGGGCCGCGGCGACGGCGGCGTTGCCAGCCAGGGTGTCACGGGTCTCAAGGCGCTCGGTGTCCGCGACCTGCAGTACAAGACGGCGTTCTTGGCGTGCATGGTGCAGAACGCCGATGCGCGCGCGGGCAAGTCGGCCGACGTCCGAGGAGGCGACGGCGGCGACGAGACCACGGAAGAGTTCATGAACACTCTCACACAGCAGGAGATTGACGAGCTCAACGCTATGGCTGGCCTGGACAACGTGTACCAGCGCCTTGTCCAGTCCATCGCGCCTACGGTGTACGGCCACGAGATTGTCAAGAAGGGTATTCTCCTCCAGCTCATGGGCGGTGTACACAAGCAGACCGGCGAGGGTATCAACTTGCGTGGCGACATTAACGTGTGCATTGTCGGCGACCCGTCCACTTCCAAGTCGCAGTTCCTCAAGTACGTGTGTGGTTTCCTGCCTCGTGCAGTGTACACCTCGGGCAAGGCGTCGTCAGCTGCCGGTTTGACCGCCGCCGTCGTCAAGGACGAGGAGACGGGCGAGTTCACCATTGAAGCCGGTGCGCTCATGCTGGCCGACAACGGTATTTGTGCCATTGACGAGTTTGACAAGATGGACGTTGCGGACCAGGTCGCGATTCACGAAGCGATGGAGCAGCAAACCATCTCCATTGCCAAGGCGGGTATCCAGGCAACGCTCAACGCGCGCACATCGATTCTCGCCGCCGCCAACCCCATTGGTGGCCGCTACAACCGCAAGCAGTCGCTGCGCGCTAACGTGGCCATGTCGGCACCGATCATGTCGCGTTTCGACCTGTTCTTCGTCGTGTTGGACGAGTGCAACGAAAACGTCGACCTGCACATTGCGCAGCACATTGTCAACGTCCATCGGTTCCGCGACGCCGCGCTCAACCCCGAGTTCTCCACCGAGCAACTGCAGCGCTACATCCGCTACGCGCGTACCCACAAGCCCAAGCTCACGCCCGAGGCGTCGCAGGTGCTGGTGGAGAAGTACCGCCAGCTGCGCCAGGACGAGGGTGGCCCGGGCAAATCCAACTTCCGCATCACGGTTCGTCAGCTCGAAAGCATGATCCGTCTGTCTGAGGCGATTGCGCGCGCCAACTGCAAGCTCGAGATCACGCCGCAGATTGTGCGTGAGGCGTACGCTCTTCTCCGCCAGTCGATCATCCATGTCGAGCAGGACGACATCAGCTTTGACGATGACGACGACGACGTCCAGCCCATTGAGCGCGACGTCGACGCCATGGACGAGGACGAGATCGACGCAGCACACATCGCCGCACTCGAGGCCGCCGAGTCGAGCCTTCAGGCCCAGAGCGGCGACGCGGCGCCGACACCGGCTCCTGCCGGCAAGCCCAAGATGCGCATTACCTGTGAGCTCGCTTGCTTCTGCTTAGTTGACATCAGACAACCGGTACATGGAGATCATGAACATGTGTGTGCTCCACCTCTCGGACATTGAGCGCACGACTGGTAACGGCGTCGAGCGCGAGGACCTCATTACCTGGTACCTTGAGCAGAAGGAGGACCAGATGGAGGGCGTCGAGGACCTCGAGTACGAGCACGAGCTCATCTCCAAGGTGCTCACACGGCTGGCAAGGGTGAGCTCTTTGTTCAGTATAATGGTTGACGGCAGGACAACTACCTGCTCGAACTTCGGGGCGACCTGCGTGAGGGCCTTGTCGAGGGCGAGGAGAGCGCCGAGTCGCTCGAGTCGGACAAGGTCCACTACATGGTCCATCCCCAGGTGGACCTGTCGGACCTGTCGTCGTCCGTCCCTGGGCCATCGGCATGAGCGGAGATCACGTAGTGCTTTTGTGTTTTGGAGTAGAGTGTTGGGCTGGCTGCCTTTTGTATTACCTATGTCACGGAATGCTATGCGTTACATGCGATGAGCGATGCTGGGAGAGGTATCTATTACCAAGATGGCCGCGAGTCTACGAAGATGGGGCCTCCTTGTCCTTGAGGGAAGCCTCGAGGCCCTGGAGGGTACGCACGAGGGAGCCGCCGCCTGCCTGCTGGGCAATACCGATCAGCTGGCGCTGGGGGGTCTCGAGGAGACCAACGAGCTGGCCGCGGAGCTGGTCGAGTTCGGGGAGCTTGGCCGCGTCACGAACAGCAGCGGCGTCGACAAAGGTGGTACCCTCAAGAACGCCGGCGAGGAGAGTAAAAGCGGGTTGCTTGACGTCTTCGGGTTTCTTCTTTGGGTCGACATCCTTCTTGGCGCCCTTGACGGCCTTGTCAATGGCAGCGAGCATGCCCTTGATGTATTTGGGCGAGAGGGAAGGGCAAGTGACGAGGGCGGTTGGTCCTTCGAGTTCGTCGGCAAACTGCGTCGCCTGCGGACGCACGGCGCGTACAACCGGCGCGAGGATACCCGTGCGCGCGACGGTGACTGTCGCGCCCGCGCCAGAGGGCGCGTCGGCGGGCAAAGACGCTGGCCGGGGTACTGGGAGCGCGGCGATGGCGGCGCGGATCGCCCCGCTGTCCGCGACACTCAGGTTCTCGTGCTTGAACACGAGGACAAGCTCGGACCGCCGCAAGAGGTGCGAGTAGTAGTCGTACAGGAACGCCTTGCGCTCCGTGTATACCCTCGGCGCGTTTGCTGCTGCCGACGGGGAAAAGACGGACGCGAGCGCCGCTGCGTCCGCTGCCGTCACGCCCTCGGCGACGTGAGGTGCGGCGGCGGAAGATGCCGACGAGGACGAGGACGCCGCGGCGGTCGCGTACCGCCTCAGCGCGGACAGACTTGGGCGGGGCGGCATGGTATATGTTGTTCGAGAGGGTTGAGCGTCGTCCGTCGCCGAAAAGTCGGAATCGCGAGCATCGATTGATTGAGTGGTCAGGTTTCCTGAGGTGGCATTTTGACTTTGCGGAGGTATTTTAATCACCCCTCCCACCACACGAGCTCGCGGCGGTTACGCGTTGCAATGACGCTGCTGATGCTCAACGCTTATGTGCAGGAACGTCTCCGTCGACGTTGTCAACATACTTCGCACACACCATGGACGTCGACCAACCCACCTCGAGCGCAGCGGCGAACCCGCTCGCCTTTTTGGAACAGCAGGAGGCGGCTGCGCCAGCATCGTTGCAGCCGGCATGGACAAAGATCCGCACGGCCTACGAGAAGAAGCAAGTGGTTGTCGTTTGTTCGTTAGCTAACCACGCAGGCTGTGGCATAACCTGACTGTTGCGCTACTCGAGTTTGTCGCGCTGCCGGGATCTGGTCCGCACCAGATTGAGCTGTTTGACAAGTACGTTCGGCGGGACGTGGCAGTTCTGACACCAGATTCATCACGACGATTGAGAGCAAGATTAACGCCCTCAAGCTTGTGGAGATTGCGCGCCGCGTCGGGCGCGAGTACGCCGAGCCCGAACTGACCCTCAAGTTCCTGGAAAGTGTCCATTCGCGCCTGGCGTCGCCGTACCCCGTCGAGGCGACTGACGAGGCGCCCGCGACGCCCGCGCCCCCGCGGCCAGCCCCAGAGGCGTACGCCCTCTCGCTGTCCGCGCTCGCGTACGCCCAGCTCCTCCTTGGCGACCTGCCCGGCTGCAAGAAACGCTTGGACGAGTGCGAAAAGCTCCTTGCGGAGCAGGACACGGTCGAGCCGGTGGTTAACGCCGGATACTACGGCGTCGCCGCAGACTACTACAAGGTCAAGGCCGACTATGGGCCATACTACAAGAACGCCCTGCTGTACCTTGCCTGCGTCGACGAGCGCGAGCTTACCGACGAGGACCGCAAGGCGCGCGCACACGACCTGTGCGTCGCCGCCCTCCTCGGCGAGAACATTTACAACTTTGGCGAGCTGGTGTGTAACTTTGTTTGCCTGCAAGACCTTGTGCTGACTTACAGCTGCAACACCCGATCCTCCAGACGCTCGAGGGAACCGAGTACGGCTGGATCAAGGACCTGATTTCGGCGTTCAACTCGGGCGCGATCACGAAGTTTGACTCGCTGTCGGGCCACTTTTCGAGCGAGCCGATACTGGCCGACTCGTCTGCGTTCTTGCGCCAGAAAATCTGCCTGATGGCACTGATCCAGGCGGCGTTTGAGCGTCCGCGCGACGGCAAGACGCGTCTCATGACCTTTGAGCAGATTGGCGAGGCGACGCGCCTGCCCGTCCACGAGGTCGAGCATCTCATCATGAAGGCCCTCAGCCTCGGCCTCATTCGCGGTACGCTCGACCAGGTCGGCTCCACCGTCGACATCACCTGGGTCCAGCCGCGCGTCCTCGAGGGTGCACAGCTCGACACACTCGCTGAGCAGTTTGGCCACTGGACCGACGCCGTCGGCGAGACGGCTAACGGTGTACAGGGGCTGGAGAACGGTGTGGGTCTGAATGACATGTTGCCCGCGCTCGCCGCGAGCGCTTAAGCGCCAGTGCGCATGCGAGCGGAGCGAGCGTGCGCGCGGCATGCTTCGATGCCTCACCATTTGCCCTCACGCCCGCCCCATCAGACAGTAGAGTAGAGACAGTACAGCAGCATGAATGAGCATATATCTCGGCGCTAGGATTACAGTGTGACATCATGCCAGTGGCTCTATGAACGCTTTGTGTTCCCTCGCCGTCGCCGCGTACTCGTCGCTACCACCCGCGGCCCCGCCCCCTTCCGCGGCCTCTGAAACCGCCGCGCCCCCGTCCCCGCCCGCGCCCACGCCCGCGCGCACCGCCCATGAACGGCACATTCGTGCGCTTCTCCTTGACGCTAATGATCCGGCCCCGGAACGACGACTCGTTGAGGACGAGCGCGTTCTGCACGATCGACGGGTCGGCAAACTCGACGTACGCGTAGCTGGTGTCAGCGTGTCGAGCTGAGTCGAGCAGCGAAGCTGCGAGGCGAGGCGAGGCAGCGCGGGGAGAGCACTGTACGCTACGGGCACATCTCACGTCGGACAACGCCAATCAAGCGCGCCGCGCGGCGTACATCTCCGCCTTGTCCGTCCATAGCCCGGGCGCACAACGCCTCGCCTCTTCTCACTCAAGGCCCCGGCCCCTCCTACTCACCCCTTGGGATGGCCCGTAAACTTGTCGCACAGTATAGTCACGCGGTTGATCGTCCCGCATGCCTGGAAGTGCGCCTGGATCTCTTCGGGGGTCGCGCCGTAGTCGACCTGGGCGTCAGCACGGGTGCGGTGGACGACACTGCGTCGACGCGTGTGTCGACATGAATACACGTCGGAGCGGCTGCTTGCGCCACAACGCACAGCTGCGGCACCCGCTAGCTGACACGCCGCCGCTGTCGACACTCACATTACCGATATAGATGCTGCGCGCATCTACGGCCGCAGGCGTCTCGTCCTCCTCCATCGCTGCGTCTTCCTCCTTGCCCTCGCTTCCCTCCTTCTGCTTCTCGAGCTGGCGTCAGCGGGTTCTGGGGTGGGCAAAAGAGGAGAACCGCTCGGCCTTGCCTGTATAGCATGGTCGGCTCATGCGCTGCGACGCCGATGTACGCTGCGGCAGCCGCTGGCGCGACTGCGTGTCTGGCGCCGGCCCAACTCACCTGGCTCTTCTCGTCCTCGAACTTTGCCAGCTCGGCCTGCATGCGCTGGAGCTCTTCGTCGACGTTGACGTCGCCGCCATCCTCAATACGAGGTGAGGCCTCGCGCTGCTCGGCCATGATGTCGTGTGCTGCTTGTGTATGTATGTATGTATGTGTTGTTGCAGAGCTCGTCCATGATCGAATGCGGGGCATGCACATGTTCAGGAACAGGCGCGTGGGTGCCACACTCGGCGGTATCCGGAGAAATCCCACCTCCGGCCGATGTCCGTCTACGCCCGTCCACCGCGTACGGTGAACGAGTGGATCTCTCCCAGTTGGCTGGACGCTCTGGCTGGGGCCCGTTTGATTCCGCTCCGAGTCCTCCCTCCCCTCCCCCTCCCCCGTCGTCGCTGCTTCATCGCTGCTCCTCGTCGACAACCCTCTCCTCCCTCTCCACCTCCCCACTCACCTATCCCTCGTGCGTACGCCGTCTCTAAGCTGCGACACACCGCGCCGTGCTGACCCCCGTGAACAGACCATGTCCGCCGCCGCCCGCAGTGCCTCGGCCAACGTCGATTGGTCCAAGATCTACTCGTCGCTCGGTCTCAACAAGGGTGAGTTGTGTCGCCGGGGTGTGACGTGCTGCCTAGGCCGCATGGCACTCGCGCGCGCAAAGTAGGTCTTGCTGACGCCGCAGAGACCCTGCAGCAGCTGCAGGCGTTCCGGGCGCGCAACACGAACGCGTCGAACAAGAACGCGGCGCTCAAGACGTCGATCCCCGAGATCAACCTCGAGCACTACAAGAGCGTGCTCAAGGACCAGCGCGCGGTCGAGGAGGCGTCCAAGGTGCTTGCCGACTTTAAGCCTGTCGACTACGACGTTTCCAAGTGGAACGACATTGTTAGCGGCTTTGAGAAGAAGGCCGTCGACGCCGCCAAGGCCACCGTCCAGAAGGTCTCGGCCGAGGAGCAGAGCCTCAAGTCCACCCTGTCCAACATCAAGGACGCCCGCCCCTTCGAGGACCTCACTGCCGCCGAGGTCGGACAGGCCAACCCCGAGATCACCAAGGCCGTCGAGACCGCCATCAAGAAGGGCAAGTGGACCGTCCCCGGCTACCAGGAGCGCTTCGGCAACTTCAGCTTGATGTAAGGTGCCCACGCACACATCTCGCCCGTAGAAAACGGATATGCATCCGTAAAAGAGACGACGCGCGCGCAAGGCGAAGCGCGCGAGCAGCGTGCGCCTCCACGCGGTGGCGCGTGAGCTCGGCCTGCTTTGTCGGAGGCGCAAAGTCACAAGGTTGTGACGTTGTGGCAGCGATTGAGGGCGTGCTACGCGGGACGCGGGATGGAAGCAGGCACCTGGTTCCATTTCTGGTCCTTGCGCTGCCGCCGTGGTCAGTGATGCGGAGCTGCTGATATTGTCGGTGTCGGTGAAGCGAGACGGCGCTGGCGCCTGGTTAGTGGGGCGCGAAAATCAGGCACCGTTCTGGGCCAACTAACACCTGCCCCACGCCCCACCGAGGACTGTGTTTGGCGATTACAAGTGCAGTTGACAACGCCGTCCAATAACGTTGGTGTTTAAGAAGGAGTGGCACCGTGCCGGAGGACGCCGTGAGGCTAGCGTGCTAGGGGTGTGCATTGGAAGACCGAGCTCAGAGCGGCAGAGTCGCTGCCGCCCATATTCAAAGTCTGCTCTGTCGGTTGTGTTCAGTCGTCGTCGAGCCCTGTGCTGTCCAAGCCTCGAGGCCGCAAATGAGCTCGACGGACGGCTTGGTTTCGCCCTGGCCTCGAGTCAGTATCCAGAACGGAACCGGTAGTCTCGCCCCGACGCTGTGGGGCTCGCACCACAAGCAGTGTGGCAGGGGACACAACACCAGACGGCGCCACCACGGGGCGTCGCTTGTGTATCAGGACAATGCTGACCGTGCGGGGAAGATGACTGCGTTGCGACGCGGCTTTGAGCGACGTCTGGGACGTTGCGCCTCTCTTTCGAGCTGCTACTTGCCCCTTGGTTTGTATCGCTTGTGGCGCGCGTTGACCCTTGCCCCCCGGGTCACAATTGTTGGGTTCGTCAAAACGACTGAACGATCGCTGCAACTGTCAGCACGATAGCGGTCAAAGCGAAGGGCAAACTAGGCGCCAAACAACTATTGACATCGCGACCGATAAGCTTTGGTGGTGTTGTGCATCATTACTACCACAAAGGCAGATACATACTTGCCTTTGTGGTGGGGCTTCAGACTAGGGGCGGGGCGACACAGCGTAAGTGGCAATGCCACTGCTACTGGCGACACGGAGTTTCCGCAGGCTTGCATGGTGTGTACAGTATGTGCTTGGAGTGCGTACGGAAGCCAACCGGGATTGCGATTGCATCGAACGAGATCCAGTCACGAAGCGGGCCGGCCGTGAGCCCAGCGTCGCTTGATCACGCTCACTCAACACGGCGCAGCCATTGATTCGCGACCAAGGAGATGTTGTGGCTTGCGCCGTATCCGCGTGAACACTTGGAGTTGAGCTGGCATGTCAGATGCACAAACTCTGTGTGCGACGCACACGCCATGCTGCAGACACTCGAGGATATTGCTGGGTCAGTAGCGGCCGACAATAGTTACCTGCGACGAGTGGGAGAGAGACATCAGCTTCATGCTAATAACTGGGTTGCACATGGCTTTCACTGCCATGGGCGGCCAGTCAACGCCGTAAAACATTGAAGTGTTCATTACTTTGTTTGCGATGACGCCGGGTGCGCCACGAACACACGGAGGAGCCTAGTCGCCTTGGATGCAACATGCTATAGTTCCCGACTAACCAGATATTGGTCCGCTTTACAGCTGCCTCATCGCTGCTCTTGTGTTTGACCCAAATGCATTCCCCTGCAACATGTTGGACACGAGACAGAGCACATCTCAACCGTAGTCCCGCTTACTCTGAAGGTCATTGGTACTGTACTGCACGGTGTCGATGGCACACATCTACAGTTTCCAAAAGACTGCCACGGCGTTCACACACGCCTGCACCCCTCCTCACGGCTCAGAACTCTTGCAACGACGACGACAACATGATGACACGGTATAGCATGCGGGTGTGGGTATGTGTCGAGATGGACGTGATGTCGTCACCTCGTCGGACACGCATTAACTCTAGCTCTAACAAAGTCACACCCTTTCGTCATATATGTGGTGTGAGCGGGTAGGTGACTCTACTTTGCGTCCTGCTTGGACGGGGAGGGCGTTGTAGCCGCGGCGGCGTCGTCCGTCTCGGCGGCAGTGGCGTTGGCCTCGGCGGCCGCAATCGCCGCAGCGACGGGGTCATCGCCCTCGCTCTCGCGCGGCGACATGTCACGACGGTTACCGCCGCCAGCCGAGCGCGGCGGGCGCGGAGCGTACCCGCAGCGGTCCTTGCCGTGGGCGATGCGCAGGGATGCATAGTCGTCCTTCTGCTGAATGCCCGCAATGGCCTTCTGCGCTGCCTCGATCGTCGTAAAGTTGACGTACGCCGCGTGCTTCTCCTTGAAGAAGTTGATCAGCTCAATGTCTGTCGTCAGCTTGGATCACTTTGCGACGCTACTCACCGCCGTATTCGCTAAAGTCGGCGCTCAGCTTGTCCGCGGTGAAGACGTCAAAGTCGGTGATCTGGCCAATGTAGACGTTGCGGCTCGCGCCCTGCTGCACGTCGCTCAACAGCTTGGGCGACACGGGAGTGAGGGTCTTGCCCCAGCCGACGCGCAGGCGGCGTCCCCCAATGCTGATGGGGTTCTGCTCGCTATGCCGGTAGAACGCCAGCGCAGCGGCGGGGTCGACAAACATGACAAAAGCGCACTTCTTCTCGGGTAGCATGCGGATCGACTCCAGCACACCACCACGGATATTGTTGCACAGCTCCTCGATCGTCACGTCGCCAGAGATGTTGCCCAGGTAGATTGAGCGGTTGCCAATCTGGGCCGGGTCGACATAACTAGAGCCGTTCGCGTAACCGTTGGCGGCGCTCGCACCGCCGTTGCCCGGGAAGGCGGCTTGGTCATAGGTGCCGTTAGGGTTAAAGCCAAAGGCGCCGTAGAAAGGCGCAGCAGCACCAACCTGGCCAGTGTGCGCCTGGACCGCAGCCGCAGCCTGGGCGACGGCCTGGCGAACTGCAGCCTGCTGCGCGCGGGGCACGTACGCACAGCGGTCCTTTCCGTAGCCCACGCGCTTGTTCTTGTACGCGGGCTCGCGGGGGAGCGCGTTGACGACCTTCATGGCGACCGAGATGGACAAGAAGTGCACAAAAGCAATGTTCTTGTCACGCACAATCTTGATCTGGTCAATGTCGCCAAAGCGCGCAAGGTCGTCGCGCAGCGTCTGCTCCGTGTCCTCGTCGGTGAGGTTGCCAATGAAGACGTTGCGCGTCGCCTGGTTGTACTGCACAGCAATGGCAATGGATGTTGGAAGATTGGACTCGCGGCCCCAGCCAATGCGCAGCTCCTGGCCGCGCAGCGCGAGCTTCTTGACGGCGGCGTCGGCGTAGAATGCGGCAGCCGTCGACCCGTCAAGGAACGAAATAAACACGCAGCTCTTGTCCGAGAGAATCTTGACCGACTCGATCGGTCCGAACCGCACCAGGTTCAACAGCTCGTCTGCAGACGCGTCGTCGGGAATGTTGCCAATGTACACAGTACGGCCGGTCATGTTGCCGGCAGCTGCAGCCGCAGCAGCCGCTGCGGCGGGGCCGTAGTTGCCCGTCATTCTGTTCGGGAAACCAAAAGCCGACTGGGGTTAGCTCAACGACCTTCGATTGGACTCACCATGATGGGGTAGTAACCGGGCACAGCAAAGCCCGAGGCCGCGGCGCTGTTGGGCGAGCTGCCGCCGTTTTGCATAGGCATGCTACCTCCCACGGGCATGGCCATAAGGGGGTTGTTGAAGCCTCCGGCACCCGGCTGGCTGTAACCCGATGCAGAGGGGGGCACAGCGAGGCCGTTGGCCATGAACTGGCGCGCAGCTTCGGCGCTAAAGTCTGGCGAGTGGCCACCGAGACTGCCGTCTGGTGTGGGCACCTGAAGGCCGTCGCCAAGAATGGGCTGCGGGAAAGAACGCTGAAACGCCGTCAGGAACTGTCACACCACCACACTGTCACGGCGACCCACCATGGCGTTTATGTCAATCTGTCCCAGGGCGCCGGTCAGAGCGCCGACATAGTCGGTAGAGTATCCAAGCGGCGTCGACAGCTGGCTGGGTAGGCGGCCGTATGTGGGGTCCATGAGGCCTGGCGACAGAGGAGGCTGGTCGCCGGGGCGGCTGACCGTGTAGTCGGTCATCCTAGGCTGTTGAAGGTGTTGAAGAGTAAAGGAATGTGGTAACGGCGCAGGCGCGTCTCTCTCTGTGACGGCCGTGCTCCTGGGTTGCAGTCAAGAGCAGCTGGGACCAGGAATGATGGTACTCCGGGACACGACTTGTCCAGGGGCTGTGACACAGCAACCAAAGGGGGAAAGAAACCTGGCGCTACGGAGGAAGCAGTTCTAGGCCGTGAAAATGGATGCTGGACTGCGGAGAACACTACTGTGTGCAAGTCGAGGGGAGGTTAGGGTGTAGTGTGCATGGCGATATGTTCAGACGGTCGTGTCGCGCATGCAAAGGATGGTGTAGCGGGAAGTGGACGCGGCGTGGTGCGATGCAAGACGCGACGAATTGGGCAGGTAAGGGGGTGCGGGAGAAGGGGCAGGTCCGGGTGGCGTTTGGAGGGTATGCGCGTGCGGAACGAAGGCGCCAAGTGTGCAACAATTGACCGCGTCAACAACAACGAAGGGAGCAAGTGTCAGCGACGAGTCCAACGGCGTGCGCAGAGGCAACGTACAGTCAAAGGTAGGCAGGCTGGTGATCGCGAACAGGCAGGGCGTGTGGTGAGAATCGAGCGAGGTTCGTGCAGTTGGTGAGGACCGCGCGGTGCGGGCGCGAGAGAGATGAGAGATTGCGTGTGGAATGGAGACGTGGGGTCGCAGTGGAGATGGCGCGATGGCGTGTAAGGCAGGTGGGTTGATAGGAGGAGAGAGCAAGTGAAAGAGCAGCGCGTGTCAGCTTAAGTAGTGACGGCAATGGAGGGTGTGGAGACCAGTCTTGTTGTTGACGACAGGAAAGGACAAAAGCAAACGCGCGGCCACACGCGTACACCAGAGCGCATGTGTGTGTCTCACGAAGCATACACACTACCTGCAAAGAAAGGAGCAAGCACTCACCAGCGACTGTCAACTGTTGTTGCTTAAAGACAATAACGGGGTTGGTTCAAAGGGAATGGGCGGCGGCGCAAACGGAGACGAAACAAAGGAAGGTAGAAAGCGCGTTTGGCAGGAATTGAAGGTTGTCAAAGTGAGGTTCGAAGGGGAGGGAGAGTGCAGCGGGGAGTCGGAGTTGGGCAATGTAAAAGAAAAGGTGTTGAACAATGGTGTGGGAACGGTGAAAGAGGGAGAGAGAGAGATGTAGAACGAGGTTGAACGAGTGGTTGGATGGAAACAAGGTTGCAAAGGAACCGGGACGCAGCGTGGGCGTGTGCAGTGAGTGTGCAGTGTCTGCGCGTGTCGCAGCCAGCCAGGCCGTGTCCATATAAACTCCCCCTCACCGTGACAGTCCCTACCTAGTTACAACGCTACCGCAGTGCAGGGAGACAGACGGCAGACACACACACACACACACACACATGTATCCACTGGCGTGTCAAGCGCAATGCAATGCATGCATCAGGTTGAAACTCAACGTCAAAGGAACGTTGTCAAGCACCAAGTCGACGCGCCGTGCAAAAGGTAATTTCCTAATTAGGGAATTTACACTGAACACGCGCACTAGACCCTGAACCGGGCCGTAACGCACTGCGCTGTCCCTGTCTCGTACTCGTCCACTCGTCCACTCTGCCCCGCTCCCCTGCATTCTCGGCGCACTCGGCATGTGCGGAGGTGTGCAAGCTCAATCCGGTATTCCTACATTGCTACGCCTGGCTAGCTGCTTAGATGGTTGCCTGGCAGGCTGACTGAGCTCTAGGAGGTCACCGGGAGTGCGCCGGGATCATATACCCCCTCTTCATCTCCTGGCCGGATCTGACTTTGGCACTTGAAGTCCTAACCCGTCGACACCGGCATGTACACAGGTATGCAACCGCGACTGCGTTGTGCGAGCCCATCCCTCACCCGCTTGGACCCTCCTCTGCAAGCTCCAAGCGGTCGGTGGCCTCGTGTTCGACGACCGATCGGGCATGTTGTTCCCCGCGCGGACCTCGCCGCCACTCCTGTTCAACCCGAACAACCCCTGTGCCCAAAGGTCTCCCCTCGGCCACATGAATGGGTCACTCGTTGGCACACTCGTCTGCCAAGCTGCTGAACCTTGTCATTCAATAGCCACTTACCTCAGCATGCTCACGACCACCCTCTTGTGACGCCTCAGGCAGTCAGACGCTGGGCGCAGTCGCCGTTCGGAGGTTTATGTATCAACCAAGTGCCACACACCACTCCAGTGACCCTTCTCGTCCCCTGGCTCCAGAATGGCCAGAATAGAACGCTGCTAAAGGGCAAGATGGCACGCACAAGCTGCAACCTGAGTGCGCGAGTGCCACTCGTGACAAAGTAGTCTGCGGACCATGGTATGCGGACGTCAAGGCGCCGCTATGCTTCCCTTCGTGGCTCTCTCTTCACCTCGTCACGCCCGTAAACTGACACCGATTGTGCTGAACGGTGGGTTTAGCGCATCTACCGCGATTTGCTCGCACGCAGCTCGCACTGCGTGCAACTCCCCGCGTCGACCCGCAGATCATGCGCTATGACTGAAGCTCCCATCCTTCAAAAACACTTCCGTGTTGCACGCTCCTGACGTTTGTAATATCGCGCTCAATCCTCTTCACCCGTCTCGCCGGCGCGCGGCTCGGCGCTGTGCCGTTAAGTATACATGCCAATGCTACCCTCTACCCGTGCTAGCAAGAGTTGATGGATCTCTACCCTGTGCTCGCGATGGGCGGTTTAGACCGAGGCGAGGATCTCGGGCTCGACAAACTCGCCGCTCTTGACGACCTTGGAGCCCTTGGCGTCCGTAGCCTCGCCGTGGGTCTCGAGGAGCTTGGACAGGTCGAGCTTGGGGGCCTTGACAATCTTGCACTTGCGGACGTAGACGTTGTGCAGGGGGTAGATGCCCTTGGAGGCCTTCTCGATCTCACGGCCAATCGACTCGGGGACGAACTTCTGGACGAGCTCCTTGAGGTCCGAGCCCTCAGCCTCGCGGCGGATGATCTCGACCATCTTGGAGCGGATCTCACGGACCTGCGACGACTGGGCGTAGGTGGTCGTCTTGGTCTGGTTGCGGGCACGCTGGGTGAAGCCAATGGCGAAAAGACGGAGAATGTAGCCGTCAGTCGTCTTGACGTCGACGGCGGCCTCAATCAGGGTCTGCCACTTGCGGACGAGCGAGCGCAGCTTGTCGGTGGTGAAGTCCATGCCGTAGAACGAGGTAAGGCAAGCCTTGCCCTGTGACGTGGTTAGTCGAGCTCACAGGCGAAAAAAATGCTGCAACTCACCGAAACGTCCTCAACACGCAGCTTGACCTTGCGGAACGACTGGTCCTGGTCGTTGTTCAGGTCAGCGAGCGACATCTCGATGATGCGGCCCTTGAGCGAGTCGTTGGCATTGCGGAGACCCTGCGAGCGGTTGACAAGGGTCTTGCCAACGTTGCGGTTCACGAAGAACGAGGGGGCCTTGATGTCGTACCAGTCTGTGGAGCGTGAGCGCCAGCTCTTCTCAACGGCGCTTCCATCGCCTTCGCGCGCAGTACTAACCCTTGCGGGTGAAGGGGTCGACGACCTTTTTCTTGATACCCTTCTTGCCCTTAGAGAGGCGCTTGTTCTTCCCAACCGCCATTTTCTGTGATGCAGCGAGCAGAGAAACGAGCAGAGACGAGCGCAGAGAGCAACAGGTAATCGGGAGATGCGATACGAGTGTCGAGATAGATGGAGGATGTGTGTCGGAGGGGAGAGGAGGTCAAGCGCACGGGCACACGACGGATCGCGACGAGGAGGGAATGTGTCGATGTGGAGACGCAGAACGGAGCGCAGAGTCGGTTTCGAGGATCGCAGCGTCAGCACCGTGTATCTCTTCTGTGTCTGTATGCTTCGACGCCGTCGCCGTCGTCGTCACTGTCACTCACGAGTTGTGTTGATGGATAGTGGGCTTTCGACGACGACAGAAATGCGAAGGCCGCCAGGCTGCTTGCAGCTGCCAGCCCCAGTTCCAGCCAGGGTTACAGCGGAACCAAATCATCAACGGGGCCTGACTCCTACGGTGCATCGGCGTTTACCCATCGGCGCTTAGGCACGTGCAATCTGTGTTGGACGCTTTTCGCGATTTTTGGAACGGAACCAGAATAGCCCTTCAAATGCTTCCGACTGCTCTTCAGGTTCATTGGGTGGCGTCTAGGCCCCGCCTCCACTTGGGTCTACCACCGTCCACATGTCGTTCTTCGACAATCTCGATGAGCTGCTGAGATCGGGCGTGGTTATCGAACGCGCACGGGGTACGTTCCACCCCCATTTCCCCGAGGTTCTGTATCCCGTGGACTACGGATACATTCCCAATACGAGCGCAGGCGATGGACAGGGTGTCGACGTGTTCCGTGGTACTGCAGGGGGCCTCGGTGTCGTGGGAGTGTACCTCACCGCCGACGTCGGCAAGCGCGACGCCGAGATCAAAGTCGTCCTCGACTGTGACGCGAGTGAGGTGCAGGCTGTCGGCAAGCTTCTCTGCGAGAGTTTGCGTATAGGCGGGCTCTTCGTCCCAAGGCCAGATACAACGTAGTTGCTGTACGCGCCCAACTTTACGGCATGCATCAGAGTAGTGGCATCTACGGCACGCAAGCGCTTCCTACCCGCCCCTTTCACTTTTCCCTCGCCGACTACTCTACCGCTGCGGTCTACTATGTACATTTAGGTTACGCCAGCAGGGTGCTGAGGACAATCTGCTCGTCGCGGGCGTCGGACGTGCTGGCGACGCGACCGAGTGGAGAGCCGTTGCCCCCGCGGACCTCGTCGGGAACGGTGAGCTTGTCGTCGACTGACGAGTGGTCTGACTGCTCGTCGTCATTTTTGAGGTCAGACGAATGGCTCGCGCTTGATGACGGCGACAGGGGAGCGACAATGTCAGGCATCAGCCCACGGGTATTGTACTCGGCGAGCGTGCCTTCGAGGCGGCGGCCACACGGCGTGTTGCGCAGAGCAGGCATGAGAGGCACAATGATGGACAGGAGCGCCTCGCGCTGATCGGGTCCCGCCTCGCTCAGCGCCGTCTGGACCGTAAAGTTGCCAAAACCGTCGCGCAGCAGCGTGCTGATACGCTTCTCCGCGTCTCTCTCGTCGCCTTCGCCCATCATTTCGCAGATAATGTCGCGCTTGTCGTCGGGCGTCGCGTGTCGGATGGCGCGCTCCACGACGTTTGACGCAAACTTGTGCCGGCACACTGGCGTAAGTGTCGCCCCACGAGCTTACTCACGATCAAAGATGCGCCCCTTCATCTCGTTGACGACGCGGTCACGGTCAGCCTCGCGCCCGGGCGCACTCGAGAGGACGCTCTGGACAACGTAGTCTGGTGTCAGCTGAAACGGACATTTGGAAGCTCACTGCCAAACTGGTTTGTCGTAAGGCTGAGGGAACATGAGTGCATTTCGTCCAGGAGGGCGCGAATCTTGCACGGCTCGAGGATCTCAAACGCCTTCTGCAGCACACGACATCCGAATGGGTGGCTAGAGAGGTCCTGCACATGGCCAATGAACGCGTCGATGATGCGCTTCGGAGGATCAAGCGTGATGAGCCGCTGTCGTGAGCTCTGGTCGTTACAGAGTAGCTCACCTGAATAACGTGGTTGGCGTTGGACGACTTGACACACTCGATAATGTGCCCGTCGAGCTCAGCGATAAGCTTGTCACGCTGCTCCACAAGCAGGTGCTCCAGCGCCTTTTGCATGACCTGCCGTCAGCGGATCTCCCAACAACAACTCACGCGACACCCATACATCTGCATCGAAAGGTGGAGGACATGGCCCTCCATCTTCTTGGCGAGCGCCACCTTCTGCGACGGATCGCCGTGCTCAAAGAGCTTTTGAATAACGTAGTTGCCAAACACGTCCGTCATGAGCTGGTACGCGTTGGGCATGATCTCCTCAAACACCTTGGCGCGTTCCTCGGGTGACGCCGTCTCGAGCTTATTCTGGATAAGGCGCGAACCGTGCTGGTCGCCCGCAAACTCGCAAATGTGGCCATAGAGCTCCTGCTGTCAGCTTATGCCTGAACAAAGCTCCCACGCTAAACTCCATGCGGGCGTTCTTGCGCTGCCGGAACTCCTCGAGGCGCTGCGAACGCCCGCTGGTGACCTCCTCCGTCGGGAGGTGGCGGCCGCGCTTGCTATACCCGCCAAAGTGGAGAGGCGTCGTGGGGTATCTGCCCGCGTAGCCTTGCGCCACGGAAAACGTCGCGCCTGCACCGTTGGTAAACGCTGGGGAAATTGGCGTCTGCAGGCCGTATTGCGTGGTAAAGCTCGTGAGACCTGGATACGTCTGGGGGTCGACGAAGGCTGCCTGTGGCTGGGACTGGTGGTGGTGGTGCGCATTGCGACGCGGACCGTTGGAGGTCATGCGGTGGTTCTTCTGACGCGAGTTGGGCGTCGCCATGGGCGTCACTGTGCCAATGTCACCCCCACTGACGGCGCCACCGTGGCGGTCGGGCGTGTACGGCCAGAACGTGCCGCGCTGGGTGTACCCGGTCATGTACGCCGTGTCCTGCATGTCGCGGAGCTGCTGCGGGTGCAGAGCGTGCGGTGGGCGGTAGACTTGGCTTGAACGGTTGCCGGCGAACAAGTATGTCGCGTCCGCGCTCTGGTGATGGCCGTGTAGACCGCCTGTCGTCGCGGCGTGACTGTCGGTGTTGGCGTGCACAGCGTACGTCTCGGGCGGCGTGGGGTAGGGGTTGTACGCGGCGGCCATGGTCGGGGACATGGGCTGGACAGGTGTACTGGGGTCGAAGGGATAGGGCTGTGGAGAGAACGGGGCTGCGTCGCCGTTGGGAAAGTAGACGTAAGGGTTGGCTGCGTTGTAAGGCGCGAAGGCCTGGGGGCGCGGGGGCGTGTGCACGTTGTTGTACGCAAGGCTCGTCCCTCCAACGCCCGCGGCGGCGGCGGCGGCAGCAGCAGCGGCAGCAGCCGTCTGGCGTGGCGGTGTCGAGAACTCGTCAATGGAGAGGCCCGCGAGATGGTTGCTGAGGTGGTCAGCCTCTGATGCGGGAGGAGAGGACCAAGCGTTTGTGGAGGACGCCATGACTGGGGTTTTGGAAGAGGGAGAAACGGGTCTGACGATGTGTCCAAGTCCAAGGGGCTAGATCTCGCGCGGGCGGATACAAGGACACGCGCGGGGCGTTGACAGGGATGTGCGTGGGTGATGTAGGCGTAGGCGTGAACAGATACGTCTAGGCGTGGAAGATAGATGGTGGTGGTGGCGGCGGTGGTGGTGTCAAAGCAGTAGCAAGCGGCGCCCAGTTGCACAAGATGTACAAAGGCAGAGTGTGGTATTGACAGCAAGCAAGGAGATGAATGCGTGTCGTCTGACGCAGATGTGGATACAAGTCGACAAGGAAGTGTCCACAGAGCGTGTGTGAGCAGAGAGGGAGGAGGGATAATGGAGAATGGCTGGACACAGGACAGTGCGATGAAGAGGAACAAGAGAGAGAAAGTTGTCGAAAGGAAGTAGAGGGGGAAAAGAAGAGAGCGACGACAAAGAAGAGGGAGATGAAGAGGGGTGTGTGCGTTTGTAAACGACTGTGTGCCGTGTGGAGGCGTAACTGGACACTTGTCTGTGTGATTGACGAAGCCACAGCGTGCTCGTGATGGTGTTGGTGTGGGACGTGTGCTGCTCCAAGAGGCTTGACGCCAACGGAGCCACAGGACGAGTACCAGGAGGAGGGCACGCCAAACTGGAAGCGTCGAGCAGAGCATCAACTGCCGCAACTGTGCCCTGGTCCTGGCCGTTTGTGATCGATGCAGAAAGCCAAAGTCGAGGAGGGACGAGCTCAACCATTAGGCTCAAACGACGCACACGCACACGACGACCCGCTCAGCGCTGAGCGACCCTCAGAGAGACCCTTGTACCAGCGACAGAACCCCAGAACAGGTCGCCCTTTACAGCTGCAGGCCCGTGCTGCGCGGGAAGCAAGTAGATGATGAGTGGCGCCGAACAGACCCCAGCAGTGGTTGACGAGACGGAGGTAGAAAGAGGGCAACGTCGCGACCCCTGGCGAGATCTGCCACTGTTCGTGACAAGGTCGATGATCTCCCTCAAAGGAAGCGCCTTTGAGCTGGCCAGACCAGATGCCGTGACGCCGACAGTCTGCGCCGAGGGTGCGAGGTGGGAAGCGGCGCACGCGCGTCCTGCCCTAGGGAGGGATCGGCGCAGGGCGACGCGACAAGGGCAGAGCAGATAAGCAACGAGCGCAGTGTCCGCTGCGCCGTCCGCCACACGCTTTCCACGCCACCACACACCATGCCCGCGCCCTCGTTGCCACGCCCCAACTCTAAACCACCTCGACGACCTATGCCCCTCGCCCCGCGTCTTGGGCGCAGACCGCGCGCGCGCCACTGATGGACGTCGAACGAGACGGGGCCCGGGGCTAAAAAGTGACGCACGCAACCAAGCTCGACAAGGAAATGATCAAAGGAAAGGGGAGAGGAAAGACTCACGCCAGGGAGATGGGGCGCAGCCGCAGCCGACAGCGGACCAGGTGTGACTCTACGCGCCAATCGGTCAATCGCGGGTGTGATAGCGTCGGATGGATGGGCGTGCGAGTGCGAGGGCGCAGTAGGCGCTATGCCGTAATTGGTTAGAGAGGGGCGACGGCTGCGGGACAATAGGCTGAGATGTGGGAGTGAGTGCCAGAGTCGTGGTGATGACGGCGTGGTGGGATATAAACGCTAGTGTCCAGTAGTAAGTAGCAACGTCAAGGTAGTGCAGTGTGTTGTTATGTGTGTGTGTGTGTGTGTGTAGAGATAGAGGACAAGGCCGGACTGGCCGGGCGTCAATCGGCGCGTGAGGCTCGTCTGGGCGTGGGAGGGGAGCTAAAGAGGAGCACAGGAGGTGCGCGGTGTGCGTCAGGTATGGGTCAGGAGAGGATGAGTTTGCACGACGAGACGCCCCGTGCGCAACGATCGCGTGTGTCAAATGGTGCAAGGGGCGAGCCGGGCGAGGTGAGGGATACGACGGGGAGCGAGAGCAACAGGCGACAGTGCGATCGGCAGCGACACACGGCGAAGTCGTGGTCACAGTGCAGTGCGACGCTCGTTCGCTCCCACTTGCACACGGCGCGGATCCTTGTATCAGCAATGTGGTTGTCGTAGGGTATGCAGAACTCACGTCAAAGACCGGGGACCGCCCGGGATACGGCGGCCAGCTGGGGCCATTGCTGACTGGCTCACACACGCTGCGCGGCTCTGGGTGCACGCTCATGCGTGCCGTGTGCCGTGCGCGTGCGTATCGACCCCATCCCGCAAATTCCGAACGAAGCTGTGACGCCGTGGCGCACCGTGCGTCCTACAGTTCGTCATGGAATCAGACACATGTCAAAGCTCGAAAGGTGGCCGTGCTGGGGCGCAGAGCAACTGCGAGGGTTGTGGGCCGGTCACAATGGATCAATCTATCACCACACGCCCACAGCGTCACCATCGCGCAACGCGCAATGCGCTGCAACTTCACAAAGTGCCTTTGCTCGTACGCGGTATGCTGGCCATCGCGTCGTCTCTGGGCGTCGTTGTGGTTGCTATTCGGGGCCGAACAGGTGGTCTGTGCGACACCAAACCTCAGCTACCGGAATAAACCGAGGTCACTTTCAGCATCAGGATACGGTTGCGGCCAGGCACAACCACCGCCACCAAACACCACTGTAACCTCTGCATAGATACAACACGAGCCGACAGTGTATCGGCGTAATATGGCTGCGTGTGTCTAGACGCCGTAGATGGCGAGTTCCCTCATTTCCGCCAGCACACTCTCGACGTTGGCGTCGAGCTGTCCGTTGGCGTAGTCGTCGCGGATGTTGTCATTAAAGTATCTGATGTCAGCGGATGTGGGTTGAGGGGTACATACCTCTGGACACCCGACAGCTTCTCGTAGCCCTCCTCGGCAAAGCGCAGCTGGCAGCGGACCATCGACTCGAACGAGGGGTCCAGGTACGCTGTGGGTCAGTTAAGAGCTTCTAGGGGACAACTGACGGATGCGGAGCTCAACCATCTGCGGCAGCTCTGTGACGAGCTGCTCATTGAGGAGTTCATAGATCTCGCGTGCGTCGTCGTGCTCCTGCTGCGCCTGCATGTCAGCTTGAGGAGCCAAGTAACTGAGCTCACCCTCGGCAGCTTGGTCGTGTCGTCGGACGGCTTCTCGACGAGCTTGCGGACCTTGGACCGGGTCTGGTCATAGTCGATCAACTTGTGATTCCGCTTGTCGATGGCCTGGTTGACGTTGGTGAAGTAGTGGTTCATTTTGCCGACGGGCTCGAGAACGGTGGCGCGGTACGGTCCGTCCTGGGGTGTCAGCGCAAAGAAGCCTAAGCGAGGGGACACGTACGAGGTCGCGAGTGACAATGGTGTCCAGCTCGTCGACAGCGGCTTTGTACGAGTGACCAGCCATGGCGCCCTGCTGTCAGCTAGATACGTAAAGACTAGCTTACGTCGCTGGAGCGGTCGGCAGTGTAGAACATGGAGACGGTCTCGGCGATGCGGCCCTGCGCGGAGGACATGGCTGAGCGGTCAGTCACGGGGCCGTCACACATGTCTAGGAGACTCACTGCGCATGGCATCAAGGTACGTCTTGGCTTCCTTCTGCAGGCCCTTGCTCTCCTTCTCCATACTGGGGGTCAGCTTCCACCACGGACAGGAGAGTTGTGCCTCACGTTCGGTAGTTACGCTCCTGCTCCTCGAACTCGCTGTCGATGGTGCGCTCGACCTGTCCCGTCTTCTGCATGAGCTGCGTGCCGGCGCGCGTGGCGGCCTTCTTAAATCTGCGCGGGGGTCAGTACGATAACGGTTGGGTGCGCGCGCGACGACCCCGCGGCGTCGTCGTGGTCGACTGCGAAGCCGCTCGCCAGCCGCCACGCCAATAAACACATACCCGCCCCTGCGCTGTCAGCGTCCGCACCTTGCGCCTTCCAGCATCAGCGTGCACGACGTACCAGGACATGATTGCTCCTCTTCTCTGGTATCTTTGTGTGTGGAACGGGAAGTGAAGTGAACGACGGTGACGACGTCGACGACGGCAGCCGGGACATGGATCGTGGCGTTGCGCGGATGATGCAAGGGCGGTGTGGGTTGGGTGGCCAGTGCAGATTAGGTTACGTAAGCTTAGCAAAACCTAATGCACATTACACGCTTAAGGAAGATCTATTAGGCCCTAGCAGATGGCCCGGCGCCGCCACTAAGGGTTTCTCCATCAGCCTATGACGCTCCGACGGTTCCAACGGCCAACGGAACATCAAAGACTCGATGTGGGGCTAACTTTTGTTCATCGTCAACATCCTCACTTGAACTCATCACTACTCGCTACACTTTCTACAAGACACCATGTCTAGGCATCGCTACGTGCGGAACCTGGACCTCGATGGTAAGTTTTGTCGTCAAGCACACCTCCAGTTTCCAGTTCCCTGACAACGGCAGCCGAGCTGGCAGACGACGCGGGCGGCGAATACGACGACGAGTACTACGACGGCGGCGGCCTTTCTGGCGACGCCAACAGCGGAGATGAGCCTGACGATGGCATGACACCAGAAGAGAGGGGTAAGTTGAGCAAGTGTGCACCTGCAGAAGTGCACAGACCGCTCTGAGAGGTAGTCCTAACGACTCAGCGCAAATGGCCTCGGCATTGCCAGTCGTGCGCGAAAACCTCAAGGACGTGAAACCACCAATATCTGACGACGCGATCCAAGACGCGCTGTGGCACTATTGGTTTGATGTGGACAAGGCATCGACGTGGCTACGCAAGGAGCGGGAGAAAAAGGGTAAGTCCAGCTCCATATACCATCACACCATCCTCCCTCCTCTTGATTAAGAGCGCACACGCCCCCTGCCTTGTTCAATCTGCACACTTCACGAAGACCACCGGCTGAGCGAGGCTTCTAGGCGACACATCGATCGCCCTGCCCGCCGAGCTCTTTCCTACCCCGGACCAACAGCCGCGCGCGCGCCCGTCGCGGAGACAGCGAAGACCCACACCACTCCGGTTACGCGGCCAGGCAGACGGCGCCAAGGAGGAGATGGCTTCACCGCCCGACGCGCCCTCGCCACCGCTTTCGGCGCTTCAGCGCCTGTCGCTTGCGCGTAAACAGCAGCAAGCTGCAGGGGCCTCGCCAACGACGCAAACACATCAACGGAGCCTCAGCGGGGTGTCTCACACTCGGAGCCTCAGCGGCGTCAGCCTCGGCGGGGTGTCGCATATGCGGAGCCCGTCGCTCCAGTCCGAGATGGCCACAGCCACAACGCCTCAGGAAAGCGGCAAGCCCATGTCCAAGCTCGCGCTGCTGGCGCAGAAGCGCCGCGAGGGTATGGGTCAGCCGTCGATAGTCACTTCGCCAGTGGCACCGACGCCGCCGTCGCCAATGCTCGCGTCAGCGTCGCCCACAGACTCCACAAAGCCCATGTCCAAACTTGCGCAGAAGATGGCTGCTGCTCGCGCGGCGCGCGCCGAGGGCTCACTACCGACACCGCCTACCCCGGGCGTAAGCGGGTCGGGCAGCACACCGGGTGCCTCGCCTGTTGAGGAGCCCATACGGGAAGAAACATGGGACCTCTTCCCCTCTCCGCCCGAGACGCCTGCGCCGCCCTCGACATTCTTTAACCTCCTCACCACGCATACAGCCGGCAGTTCGCCGCCCAATCCCCCGTCCCTTGCAAACATGCACATTGCTGTGCGCGGGGACCTGGCGATTGCCGAGCAGCGGGTCCGCGATGCCTTCGGACCGGGCGTCGAGAGCCCCGACGACATTGTGCTCCGCATGCGTGACGGGCGAGCCGGCACGGGTTCGGCTGCGCCGGCGGCTGAGCCGTGCCCGATCAAGGCGGCCGTGCGTGCCGAGATGGCCCACGCGACGCCAGCCGATGTCCGCAGCGAAGTCGAGGCGGCAGCCGCTGCTCCCACGATGCAACGCCAGCCACCGCGAAGGGACAGCACGACGTCTACCAAAAGTTCCAGCACGACTGCGACTGCCAGCACGACCACAACAAACAAACATTCCAACGTGACGTCGGGCAAGACGGCTGGATCCAAGAACCCAGGCGGCGGGAGTAGTGGTGGTTCCGGAAAGGCACCAGGTGGCAAAAACAAACCAAAACCCAACCCGAAATCAAACAACAAGGGTTCAGCGGCAACGTCTCATTCCAAGACGCCAGGGGTCACCCCACAATCGAACAAGCCACCACCTTCCAGCTCATCTTCCACGTCGACCGCGCCGCCCAAAGCCGAAGCGTCGCAGTCTGGCGCGCGAGGCAACAGCGGTGGGCAACAAAGCAAGGCCAACAAGCCCAAACCAAAACCTGCGCCTCCCAGCGATGGGAGTGTCCAGCCAAAGGTCCCGCCGAAGCCCAAGGCCAAACCTAAGTCCAAGCCGAAGCCTAAGGTTGAGGGCGGGCAGCCCCAGGTTGCCCCGGGTGGCAGTCAAGCATAGGCGCGCATAGTCGACTCAGATGTACCCGGCTGGCTGTTGTGCACTCGCAATCTCGCTCTCCCCTCCCTATGCTACAGCGATTCAGCATGGATGGACTAACGCTGACCTCGTAGTTGCGAAAGCAGCCGCGACGCCTCCGTCAGGTGCGCGGTCCAAGTCTCTTCCTGCCAAGCAGCGCGTGGCCAGCTCGAAACCCGGCACGCCGAAACCCGCCTCGTCCAAGGCGACGTCGGCGTCGTCCACGCCCCGCAAGGGTACGGCAACGCCACTGTCTGCTACCGACATGGCCGGCCTGCACATTAGCGACGAGATGGACGAGGAAGCTATCCGCCGCGAGGCGGAAAAGTTCCGCGAGCGCCCGGTGCTGTCGATGAAGCAGGAGGAACTCGTCGCCAAGGTCAAGGAACAGGAGGAGCAGTCGGGAAAGAAGAACCTGAGCCTTGTCGTTGTTGGTGAGTGATGCGAAGCAGGGGTGGGGCTAATGTGCAGGCCACGTCGACGCGGGCAAGTCGACGCTCATGGGCCGGTTGCTGTACGAACTGGGCGAGCTGTCGGAGAAGGAGAAGCAGGCCAACGACCGCGGATCGCAGCGTGCGGGTAAGAGCTCGTTTGCGTTTGCGTGGGGCCTTGACGCGCTGGGCGACGAGCGCGATCGCGGCGTGACGATTGACATTGCGACGACGCACTTTGAGACACCGCACCGAAACATTACACTACTGGACGCGCCGGGCCACCGGGACTTTATTCCCGCGATGATCTCGGGCGCTGCGCAGGCCGATGTCGCGCTTTTGGTGATTGACGGGTCGCCGGGCGAGTTTGAGTCGGGCTTTGAGCGCGGTGGTCAGACACGCGAGCACGCGTTCTTGGTGCGCGCGCTGGGCGTCAAGGAGGTCATTGTCGCGGTCAACAAGATGGACGTGGTCGGGTGGAGCCAGGACAGGTACGACGAGATAGTCAATGCTCTGCGGCCGTTCCTTGCTTCAGCTGGATTCTCCACTGCCAAAACCGTGTTCCTCCCCCTCGCGGCGATGCGGGGCACGAACATGGTCGAGCGCGACATGCCGCCCGAAGGCGAGTGGTACCACGGCCCGACGCTCGTGGCGGCCCTGGACAACGTGAGCGTGCCGGAACGGCCGTACTCTGCGCCGCTGCGCATCCCGCTGTCCAACGTGTTCAAGGGACAGACGGCGGTTGCGTCGGGCGTAGCGGTCCAGGGCCGACTGACGAGCGGCGTGCTGCAGACCGGCGACCAGCTACGTGCTGTCCCCGGCGATGTGGTCGCGAGCGTGCGCACGATCGAGGTCGACGACGATATCGCTCCGTACGCCGTCGCCGGCCAGAACGCCACGCTGTACCTCGCAGGCGTAGACGCCAACCAGCTCGCCATCGGCACCGTGCTCTGTCCCGTCTCGTACCCTTGCCGCCTCGTGAGCAAGTTTATCGCCCAGATTCTCGTGTTCGATATCGCCATGCCCATCATCGTCGGCACGCCCGTCGAGCTCTTCCACCACTCGGTCAACGTCCCCGCGCACATCACGCGCCTCCTCTCCATCTCGGAAAAGGGCAAGGTCGTCAAGACCAACCCACGCGTCGTTGCAAAGGGTACCACTGCCTCGGTGGAGATCACGCTGCGCCCGCCAACCGGCTCGACGCGACCCGCCACGCTCCCACTCGAGACGGCCGCGGAGAACAAGGAAATGGGCCGCGTCCTCCTCCGCCGTGGTGGCGAGACCATTGCGGCCGGTATCGTCACCGAGCTGCTGTAGATCCTGTTCCCAGTAATGCATACATTATACTTTCGCTAGCTAGCTGACGGGGTATGGAAAGACGTGGGGGATGGGCACGTCCTGTTCGGTAACGTTTGCGCTGCTGCCGTCGGTGAGGTCGAACGGGAGAGAGAGAAAGTCAAGGCCGGCCATGTCGACGGGCGCGAGATTGTCGGGGTTGGTGTCGTCGCCGGGTGGCTCAGTGGCACCGCCGGCAGCCCCGGACCTCGCGGCGCCGGCATCAGGTAAGCTCACGTAGCTCGCAAAGTTCTCTCGCACCGACACGAGATCGACGTCGTGCATACCAGCAATACGCTGCTGGAGCGTGCCGGCAATCCACTCGGCGCCGTACCAGTACCGCGCGAGCTTTTCGAGGCCAGATTTGAGCGTGTTGATGTTGGTCGTCGCGACGCTGGTAAGGAGAGCACGGGACATGTCGACTGGCGGGGCGGGGGGCGTGTCGCTCGTGCCGCTGGCGTCGCTCGCGCTGTCCTCCGCTGACGCCGCGTCCTCGCCTTCCGCCTCCCTTTCTCCCTCTCCGTCGCTCTTGGGCGAGGGGGCGCGGGAAACCGGCCTGCTCGCCGTCGCCGCGTGCATCTCGATCTCTGCCCGTTAGCTCACCCCTTACCACGAACGCACCCTTGACGTAGCAGCATCCGGCCACGAACCATGCCTGGTTCACGAAGGGGAGGGCAAAGTACGCGTGGGGGTTGATAATGTCGCTCAGCACGAGAATGTCGCCTATCGTGCGCACAGAGTTGCGCCATAGCGACGACGTGGTCGAGGTCGTCGGTGTGGCTGCGCCGCTGCGCAGGCCGGGCACCGTCTTGATGTCTCCTCGCCGGAGAACGTTCGCGCCTGTGAGGAACTCGGATGCCTGTGGGGTTAGAAAAGACCTGCAGGCAACCCACGAGGATGGTGTGCATCCATAGATGGAGATGCAAAAATATCGAACCCTGGTGGTTCTGCGAGTGTCGCTGGAGACTGGTGTCAGCCCATCCACCGAGTTCAGACCCACTTGGCAACGTTCCACTGCATATCTGGTGGAAGCGCATTATACAGCTTGATGGCCGCTGCACGGGCAGCGTATATATCCCGGTCGCCGCCGCGGCCGCGGTTAAGGAGGTTGATCAAGGGCCCGTACGAAAGCATCATTTTGGCTGCGAACGGGAACGGCGATCGTGGTGTGTCCGTCGCGGCTGTCGGCGTGGATGCTGACGCCGGGTTCAGGTCCTCCACTGTCGGCAGCGTCTGTGTGATGTCCTCGGGCCGAAACGTCGTCTGGCGCCCGACACCAAAGGCCAGTGCGTAGTCCATGAGGAGCACGGACCAGAACACGAGCCGGTTCAGCCGCCTGTCTTCAGGCGACATGGCCGAGTCCTCCGGTGGGTTCTGTCGTCAGCTACCGGGACCGCGGACTAGCTCACCAGGTGTAACCCTGCGTCGATGCTCATGCGGACCGCCAGCCCCGTCATCATCCAAACCTCGCTTTCCGAGTCGGCTGCGAAACCCATGTGCGCGAGGAGGACGAAGGCCGCAACGGCCTCGCGTGATGGCACGCCGAGCATGGATCCCAACAGGGCCTTGGCGCGCGCGTAGAACTGGTTGCCGTACTCGTACGGCTGGAGGTGCGGGAGGGCGATAGCGGGGTGGTTGGAGAATCTGCGTGAGCCATTAATCTACGCGGAAGCGTACCTCGCTGCGATGGCGGCGATGCTGAGTAGGAGGAAGACGGAGGCTGTGCGCGCCTCAATCTTGGCTTCGAGGTCGGCACGGTCAATAAAGGGAAACTGGCACCCAAAGTGAGTCATGAAGACGTCCAGGAGATGGCGCATGATAGGTGTTGGTGGTGCGCCGTCGAGCGCGATGAGGTCCTGCGGGGCGTCGGTCGCTCCAGCGCCGGCGACGCTGGCATGAGGCGACGACTTGGCCCACGAGTCTTGCGGGGTGTGAACGCGTACTTTGAGCGTGACCTTCTTCAGGCCCGGGGCGATCGCTGTCTGCCCGTGTGGCCGCCACCACGACACCTTGACGATCTTGCCCTCGCCGGCGACGCCGTCGGCCGTACCCCGCCTCAAGCTTCCGCGGCGCACGGCGTCAGTCGTTGCGTTCGCTGGCGACGGGTCAGACGCCACCGACCGCTCATCGTTTGGACTCGCGTCCTCGACGGTAGGCAGACGCGAGCTGACGGCCCACACAAACTGCGCGGGATCTACCTGCGGCGCGGGTATTTGGCCGAAGAGGCCGCCAGGGAGTATGTGTGCAGACTGGTACGCCGGCGCCGAGGGGACGGGCGTAAAGGCAAAGTTGGTCTGGACGTTATGGGGTATGAACTCGCTCGGACCTGCGGCGAGCGGGGGTGCGGCATACGCGCCATTCCCACGGGCTGGAAAGTCAGCGGCTTCACCAGATTGTAAACGTACATGACCCGGGATCGCCCGCGAGGAGACGATCAAGCCACCCCTCAGCGAGATCAGGCTTGAGGTCGGGGGTATCCCGCGTCGCCGCACCACCCGCCGCCGTCCCCGCGACAACCTCGCCATATTGCGCATTACGGTATCGCTGCAAGCGCGCCTTGGAACTCCGCCCGTCCTCCGTAGGCCATGTGCATGGCAGCTCGGCCTCGACGCAGTTCGGGCATGGGTCGGGTGGGCGTGCGCCGCAGCGCGACTTGCGCTGCCGGCACTGGTGTCAGCTCACGCCGGCGTGCAGACATACCTGAAAACACGCTGTGCGCGAGCGCGAGAACTTTTGTTTCTTGGCTGTTGGCGCGCCGTCCTTGGCTTTGTCGTCGCCGCTGGGAGAGCGGGAACGCGCGCGGGACGATTCCCCCGCCGATGGCTCGCTTGCCATTGTCGTCACGTCGAAGTGGTGGAATAGCCGTCGCCTTCGTAAAACAGATTGGCTCGGCCGTCGCGTGGAAGCCCCTTCGTCCTGGCAATCTCGCTAAAGATGTCAACGGCGAGAGAGTGTCGGGTGCTAGACCGGGCGGAGATGCCGATGACGCTGGGGTGGATGAAGCTGGCGCATATCGGATATCCGCGTATTTGGTCCGAACTGACACCCACTCGTTGACAGGCGTCAGCAGAGAGAGAATTGGCTATGGACAGCAATCTAGACTTGTAAAACTACACAACGAAAGAAGAGTCTAGTTGCAAGGATAGTTAGTAGCTGCAGACTCCTCTGCATATTTGAGAACCATTGCCATGACCACAACCGAGCGATCACTGCAATCACTGGATTACACTGGGCGACCAGTATGGTGCAGTTGCACAGTCAATACTCTACGGCAAGCTCGGCCACAGTCACTCCACATTCAACGCGGCTCTACCAACAGCCACTAGAGCTGTCGCATGTTATCAGCGCAACACACAAACGTCGCGCACATCTCGCAAGACACCGACATCTGGTGCCTGAGCACCTCGGCGAAGTCGCTCAAGTGCCACACTCGATTCTCCGGCCACGTGGTGTGATCTTTTCAGGCACGGACGAGTGGACCCGGCCAGTGTCTCCGACTTTTGTTGAAGTCGAGCGACCACCCTCACACTACCAGTTACGCCGACTCCGAGACCCGACCCTCGCGCCGCCGACCATGCCGCTGCGTCCCGTGCTGACGCGCAAGCCCTTTGACAAGAAGCGGAACATTCCGCGAATGGCAAGTATAGAGGTACTTTACTCTGCTGACGCCGTAGTCATGGGCGCCGGAGAACCTGTACAATGTGTGGCTTCGTGCGTCGCCCGAGTCGCCGATCAAGCGCGACCTCGACTTTAACCGGAGTGTCAAGACGATCTTCCAGCAGCGGTGGATGTCCAAGCGCTTGACGCAGGGATACCATGCCGAGCACATTGCGACGAAAAAGTTCCAGCGGTGGTTCCTGCCCGAGCAGCTGCCGACTGTGCGACACGGCGACGAGGCGCAGCAGACTAACGACCTTGCCAAGTGGGTCGAGGGCAAGGAAAAAGCCGGCGGGCGTACCCTCACGGAAAAGCTCATGGCCGAGAACGCCGAAGAGGCCCGCTCGCCCGTCGGTTCCCTCATGTGGTCCGAGGTCGAGCGCCGTCTCGACGTTCTCATCTTCCGCGCCTGTTTCGCCGCGTCCGTGTGGCAGGCGCGCACATACATTACCCAGGGCCACGTCAAGGTCAACGGCTATGTTGTGAGTGGTCCTTGGCGCCAGAAGACAGTTCTAACGTATAGGTCCGTAACGCCAATGTCCAGCTCAACCCCGGAGACGTCTTCAGCATCGACCCAAAGGTCATCCCTATGATCAACCCAAAACGGGCTGCGGCGGAGGGCGAGGCCGGGGGCGAGGAGGCGGCAGCTGAGGCCAAGGACGAGGCCGACGCGGAGGTTGCTGAGGGTGTAGAGGCGGCCGCCGAGGCCGCGGAGGAGGGCAAGCCCGAGGCTGCCGCCGAAGCAGTGGAGGAGGCGGCGGCGGAGGCGACGGACGCGTCGGAGAGCCCAGCGGGGCCAAGCACGACAGCAGCGGACGGGACATACTTCCGGCTGCCAGACTACGCGCAGGCCAACATTTTCGTGCCGGCATACATCTTGCCGTCGTACCTGACGTGTTCGGCAGTGTACGTGCGTCACCCGACTGCGAGGCCAGACTACTCCGAGATTCCGACGCCATTCGACGCCGACGGACCTCTCCAGTCGCTCGCGTGGGAGTGGTACCAGCGCGTCGCACCCCGCATGAAGCCCAAGCGCAGGGCACGCCTCATGAACCCCCAGCGCACCCAGGACCGCAAGTAGGCGCCCATGGGCGCGGCACGCGGCGGCACGTAGGTTTGTAGCAGGCATAGCATTGCATCGCACTCATGACTCATCGAGTTGGACTAAACAAGCCTGAAGGGAGCGCGCCGGGTCGAAGAGCTCAATACTGGCTGCGCCGCAAGGCATAGTCACTCACCCTGGAGGAGCAGCTGTACTCAAATTATTTGCATCGAAGCCCAACTAGAAAAGAAACTAACCGCAGAGTACGGCAAAAGGACACTCATTAGTGGTGACTGGGGGTCGGTCCAGGGAGGCGCTGAAGTCTCGCCCGGGGGGTTTGCGGGTGCCGGCGGGGTCGAGGCAGGCGCGGGGTCGAGGCGCGCGGCCGGGACCTACTTGCACTTGCCGTTTACGAGGGTGAGGCCGGGGGCACAGGCGGTCGCGCGGCACTTGCCGTTAACGCACGAGGTCTCGAGGACGCCCGGGAGGGACTTGCAGTCGACGCCGGCCTTGGCGGGGCAGCCGCCGCACGACGTGATGTCGTTCTTGGTGTCAATGCAAACGTGCGACGTCTTGCCGGTACGGCACGTCTTTTCGTTGTCACGGCAGAGGGGGGCGGGTTCGGTGACGCTTACCGGTCCAGAGCCAGGGTTCGGGGCGGGCGGCGCGCACGGGTTGGTCTGGAAACGCGTGTCGTAGCAGAACCCGTTGCACTTGACAAAGTTGGGGCCATCGCATACCGTGTCGAACATGCAGAGCGACAGGAGGTCGCCAGACCCCATCGAGTTGCAGCCGTTGCTGTGCGCTCAGCTCACGCCAAGCTACCTGTGCCCCACTCACGCCTCAAAGCACGTGTAGACGTTCTCCATGTACTCGGTGTAATGCGTGCCCGCGTACCCCTTGCAGAGGCATTCCTTGTCCATCATGCCCTTGCAGCCAACAGCCATGGACATGTCGAAGCCGCACTTGGCGACGCAGGAGTCAAAGGCGTTGGGGCTGATGTCAGCGGGGATAAAAGGCAAAGGACGGCTCACTCAACCGTCCAGGCAGTGACCGCGGCGACGGCGGCAAAGGCAGCAATGATGAGGCGCATACTGAAGAAATGCAGGAGGCGGTGGTAGAGAAGTGGTTGAGGGAGTGTGTGTATTGAAACGAGTGTGAGAGAGTGCGGATGGGAGCATGGCGTCGTCGCCGCCTCTGGCGTTTATATATGCATTCGGTTGGGCGGCTCTTGACCCAATGAAGAATATCACAAGACCGCCGGGTAGACTGTTCAAGAGCCCAGCGGTAGTGGCAGCACGGACCGCACCGAGGTGGTCTTGTTGTTCTGTTGCCGAGATTCATACCGCGCCATCGTGACTGCCAAGTTAGGCTCGGCGCCGCAAACGGCACAGCCACCGAACAGACCCGCCAGCGTTAGCTACTTGCGCCGGTGTATGCCTCGCGCCAGTGCCCACGGAAGCAAGCCAGTCCTTCTTAAACATCCTTTGACACTTTGCCACTCGTGACTACCCCCGGCGCCGGCGGTGCCACGGCACGGTCCCTCGTGGTCCGTGCGGCGGCGCGTGGGGCGAGTGTTCTCGTCCGTTCTGGTCGTCAGTGGATCAGGTTAGCCGAGTGTCGCGAAGTATGAACAGGCGCGTCCCGATATCGAGGTGTACAGTAAAAGGGACGGCACTGTCCCTCGGTTCGGTCAGGGACACACATCTTCACTGGGTCGCTGGCTTCGACGACCAGAACAGAAGAAAGACCCCATCACCGCACGCTTGGACGCGGCGTACCTTGCCAGCCCGGGGTTCACTTAGTTCGAGAACAGTGCGAGGATGCGAGGAGACTTTGGCGCGCACACACAACGGGAACAACGGCAGTGCGACGGCTCCCGCCGGCCGCAGCGTCGCGTTGCGCTTGGTAGTGTGTGCATGAGTTGTGTTCCCTGCGGGTACCGCCATCGTCGTCGCGACTTACTCCTACGCCTCGCTCGCTCGTCCCTGCTAGGAACAGCACATGTACGAGGACCCAGAGTTTCGGGACGGAACAAAAGTATCGCGCGCTGCCGCCGCCGCCTTCCGTGGCGCTGGCGATGGCTGGCGCCGCGCTCCGATCAGTGCGTCTTTCGCACCGGGGTCTGTGGTCGCGCCAGTCTGTCGAGCGTTGTACAACAGAGTGAACGTCCCGTGAGCCCGTCGAACGACGATCAGTGCGAGTCGACGCGCCATCTGGGCCGAGGCACCCAATGTGTGGGCAACCATTCCCGCGTCCCGCCCGCGCCGGAGGGGGATGAAGACGCCTCCGTGGCTGTGAATACATCTCGCACTCCGCTCTGGGAAGCAAGGTACCCGCTGTGTGTGCGCCGAGACCGTCTCATCCGGCGGTCGAGTGCCCGAGCGAGCTCTCACGCCATTGTGCGCGCGCCAGCTCGGGCGCTGGGCGCTGCACGCTCTGCGACGCCGAGGGGTAGTTTCAGCCCTTGCTGCGACGTGTGCGGCGCGCACCAGAGCGCCGCGTTCAACCGTCGCAATATGCCGCTGCGCACACAGCCGCACTGGCCTGGCGAGACCCGTCGCTACGCCGAGTTTCGCCGTTGCGACGAAACGCAGCGCACCCCACCGCAGTGGCCTGTCGAGGTATCCGTCACAGCACAGCATTTCGCCCTTGCACCGCGAAATTAGCCATAAAGCCCGCCTTTTTGTCAGCAGCTGTGAAAGTCTCTACTCCAAAGGAGGGGCCGCCACTGTGCCATTATTCAGCTCGGCCCCCCGTTCGTGGTCAGAACGTCAGTATGTAAGCGGGCATGATGGGCCGATGCTCAGTGGCTTCGCCACTGGGCAGGCACGCCATCAGTCGGCCGAAGATCCCGACAGTGGTATCACCACAGACCCCGTCTATGGGCTATCTCGAGGGCGGGCTTGCGGAACAGTGGTGCATGCAATTCCCGATGTCGTCTACTTCTGTTCCTTCTCCTCGAGCGGGGGCAGCTCGGGCGCAAGCTTCTCCTTGACCAGCAGCTCCTCGAGCTCGCCAGACTGGTGCACTGCCGTCAACACGACCCTACTCAAACACACATACTGGAAAGCATAATGTCGCAGCCGCCGACAAACTCGCCCTTGACGTACACCTGCGGGATCGTCGGCCAGTCGCTTCCGTCAGCGCCGCGTGCGCGCCCGACGCCGCTGACTCACCTGTACTCCTTAATACCCTCACGCAGCTCGGGGTCCTCGAGGCAGTTGTACGTCACGAGCTTGTCGCGGGGGACGCCCTGGGTGTAAGCCACTGCAGCGAAGAGCACCCGCCGAACTTACCTGGACCTCGAGGATCTGGCACACGGCGCGGGAAAAGCCGCACTGAGGCGCCTCTGGCGTGCCCTTCATGAACACGACAAGGGGGTTCTCGTGCACCGCCTGGGATCAGACTCTGCTTCTCCATTATAGCTCACGTTGTCGATGAGTTTCCGGGCGTGGTCAGTGAGCGCGCGGCGCTGGGCGACGGCCAAGTTGGCGCGCGCGACCTGCGCGCGGGGCAGAGCGTTCTGCGCCGTCAGCACATGCACTGGCTAGTGAAGCTCACGAGTGTGCGAAGTCCGGCACGGGCAAACATGGTGGCGACGGTGGGAGTTACGGAGCAAAGATGTCAGTCAGCGAACGAAAGTGTCCCTTTGCCGTTCGTTCGCCGCTAGAAATCGGCCGGCCCGGATTGGTCCCGCCGTCGTACATGCCGTACGCCGAGCAAGCGTGGGGTACAGTACTACCGCCTCGTACACTCCGTATGCATGCATGAGTCACTCGGCAGAGCCATGTATCCCCGTCGCGCCGCTGCTGCTCTGACCGCCTGTGCACGCCGACTCGGCCCCGCAACGGCCTCAAAGGCCTTACACCGCGCTCCCCCGCCCCACTCCCCTTTCGGTGCTGCACGACCCGCCCTCTTGCCTCCACTCTCTTCCCCTCGCCGCACCATGTCCTCGCTCACACCGACGTTCCGGTACATCAACGCCGATGTGCGTGGGAGCGGGTCACCCGCTCAGATCACATTGGGACAAGGCTAATCGCAGGAACTCGCCGAGATCATCAAGGCCGACCCGCAGGGAGCCGGCCGGTCTTGGGCCGTGATCGACGTGCGCGACTCGGACTTTGCGGTGGGTAGACGCGACGGGGGTCTGGACGTGAATGCTACAGCTGTGTGCTCTCCAAGACAAAGCTGTTTTTTTGCAACACGGCAGCGCCGGCGCCCAGTCTCCTCCCATGCTGACGTCCAGGGCGGCAACATTGTCGGCGCGCTCAATTACCCCAGCGACACGTTCCTCGCCAGCCTGGACGAGCTAGTCAAGAATCTCGATGGAGGTGAGTTAAACGCCTGGAGCGTGTAGCAGGAGCTAATGCCAGTGCCCAAAGTCGTGTTCCGTGAGTATCGCTGCTGTGGAGGTTGTTAACGCGCCAGACTGCGCTCTGTCGCAGGTTCGGTGAGCTACCTAGTTCGACCTGGAGCTGACCCCAGGGGACCCAAGGCAGCTCGGCGATACGTCGAGGGGCGCGACCTGATCTTGAAGGACCAGGCGGAGAAGCCAGCGCAAGAGGTGCTCGTCCTGCGCGAGGGCTTTTCGGGTTTTCAGTCACGGTATCGCGTGAGTGTCATCGAGTCGAGCGAGCGAGAGCGCCGACCTCGGACCCGGACGCAACGCTGACTATGCATAGGACGACCCCGTGCTCGTCGAGAAGTTTAACAAGTATTATCATTCCTAGAGCCGGGATCCACACCGTGCGCGCATTGCACGAGACGCATTGCTGTGGATGAGGACCTCCACTGTGACCTCCACAAACGTCGACACACCTCCACCCTGTTGCGAGGTGCTTACTTTAGCGGATAGATGCATTTGCTCGGCGGCTGCTGTGCCGTACCGGCGGTAGCCAACAGCCTGTAATTGCCGCGCGATTCTCCAGTCGAATGGGGAGAGCAAGCCACGGCGCCAACGTTTTGCTTTGGCCGGACCGGTCGTCCGCTTGTTGCCTCAGGGTCCCACGCCGTTTCCAGCCAGTCACGTCATACTCTGGTCCCCATCGCAATGCAGACGCGACGTGACCTCACAGGTTCTGCCGGGCCTGTCGGACCATAGACCGCCGTCCGCAGCGCCGTGTGAGATCATAGCAGGCGTGAGACTTTTGAGATATAAAGCCAGCCATGACATGCGCTTGACGTCGCCTATACCATCCCATTGATTCAACCTCCCACACTACACTCACACTAACTAGCACAAAATGTCTCTCGGCAAGGTTCTTTCTCTGTGAGTTGGGTCTGCCCCGAGCTACGGCCAGCCTTGAGCCAGCTTTGTGCCACGGCCAGACTTGTCAGGCTGCATCGGCGCTGGATAACGCTAACCTCACAGCAACCAGGGCGGCGTCAAGATCCCCCAGGTCGGCTTTGGCACGTATGTCTACGACGCGGATTAAGAAGCAGAACTGACAGATTAGTTGGCAGGCAAAGCCCGGAGAGGTCGAGAAGGCGTAAGTAAAGCCCGCCATGGTGCCGAACAGCGTCGCTAACTTGTAAGCGTCACCGAGGCCCTCAAGGTTGGCTACCGTCACATTGACGCAGCTCTCGTGTACGGTAAGTCACGCGGCCCGCTTTCTGCATGTCGAGAAGCGTAGGAATGATGGCGAGGTGGCCTCTGATGGTGGCGAAGGAGTGGAGGTGGTGGGCAGGTGAATGGGTCAAAACGCTCCATTCCAGGTTTCGCCACACTCGGGACCTTCGTTGGCCCTCACATTCACTTCTCCGACCCGTTTCGGCTCTTTAGCCCTCCTGAGGCTTATATAGGATGCTGACATGTCACAGGCAACCAGAACGAGGTCGGACAGGGCATCAAGAAGTCGGGCGTGCCCCGCGAGGAGGTCACGATCGTTTCCAAGCTGTGGAACAACTCGCACCGCCCGGAGAATGTCGAGGCCGACCTCGACCTGACGCTGTCGCAGCTCGGCACCGACTACCTCGACCTGTACCTCATCCACTGGCCTGTGCCCTTCAAGCCGGGCAAGGACCTGTTCCCCAAGGGCGATGACGGCTTTGTCGGCATTGACTGGGAGGGACCGTCCATCTCGGACACCTGGAAGGAGATGGTCCGTATCCAGAAGGAGACCAAGAAGGCGCGCGCCGTCGGTGTCTCCAACTTTAACGTCGCGCAGCTCGAGAAGATCATCAAGGACACGGGCGTTACCCCCGCGGCCAACCAGATCGAGTGCCACCCCCAGCTCATCCAGCCCGAGCTGTTCAAGTTCTGCAAGGACCACAACATTCTCATTACGTGCTACTCGCCGCTCGGCAACAACGTGACCGGCAAGCCCCGTGTCATTGACTCGAAGGAGGTCCAGGACATTGCCAAGCGTCTCAACAAGGACCCAGCCCAGGTCCTTATTGCCTGGGCGACCAAGCACGGCTTCGCCGTCATTCCCAAGTCGGTCACGCCCTCTCGCATCGAGTCCAACTTCCAGACGTTTGAGCTCAGCGACGACGACTTCAAGGCTCTCAACGAGTTTGGCGAGAAGAACCGTATTCGCGCCAACATTCCGGCCGAGTACGACCCCAAGTACGTCATCCGTACCCGAAACAAGCTGACATCAGGTGGAACATTGACATCTTTGGCGAGCCCGTCGAGCAGCAGTACAAGAAGGTGTGGTAAAATAATGACGTGCATGCGCGTTAGGAGTCGTAGTCATAGAGATGGATGCAGTCAGTATGCAGTATGCAGCATGCAGTATGCAGCATGTCGTGGTGGCAAGAAATGTGTGGCTGGTTGTACATGTCGGACGTGCCGTGTCAGGGTTGGGTTCATTATGAAGAGATGAAAAGGCACACACGCGCTCGAACCCCACAAAAGACATTTCCATTCGTCCATCGATCCCAGCAACATCTCTCTGCTCGCTCCACATCTCATCTCACCACCACTGGAATCCATCGCACCTTTTATCACATCCACAAGACAGACGCGAGCACCACCTACCATGTCGTCTTCGTCAAGCGCGGCCGCCGCCGCGGGCGAGCCCTCGTCATCGGCCTCGGCGGCCTCCACCACGCACCCGTCACTCACACGCCGCCGCAAGTCGAGCAGCAGCCAGACGGTCGCGAGCCTTGGCCACCGCCGCTCGGCGCTCTCCCCCTCCGTCATTGCCGCTCAGCTTATCAAGCACGGTAAATACGTCGTGGCGGGCGCAGCCGGTATCTGGTGGCTCGACCTCGTTGCTGCCGTCGAGAACATCCTGGACGGGCCCAAGTCGTGGGCAAGGTGAGTCTGACGCCTAGCGAGACCGCGCATCCTGTACACACTGCGGGAGCGACAGCGCGACTGGGCGACGGTGGCAAACGCAGCGAACGCGTGTACACAGGGCGCGGCGTGCGAGACCGCCATGCCGACGCCCGGTGGCGCAGCGATCATGACCCCCGAAACGCACGTGCGGAATGCAATCGCTAACGTTGTTCCAGGCGCATGCTCCTCGCTGCAAGCAGTCTGCACGCTCTCACCGTGCTCATCTTTCTCTACCTTGTCCTCTTCCTCCCGTGGTTCCGCGGCTATGTTCCAAACGTAAGCTGAACCTTATGGGTGTTGTAAGCTCACGGCAGTACCCCAAGTGGCAACAGTCGAGGCGACTGCGTGTCATCTTTCCGGTAGGTCTCGACCTGTGGTTGCGGCTGCTGGCCGCCACTCGCTGCACACGCTAACGCCCAGCTTTTGACCACCTCCATCCTCCTTGGCTGGTCGTGCTTCACCTTTGCGCTCAGTCACTCGGGACATCCCACGCCCCGCGGCAAAATCCGCGACGCCATCCGCGGCGCCCTTGACGTCGACACGCCTGCGCCGGGTCTGGGCGTCTGGTCTTCCATGGCAGGAGGTAAGTGGAACTAGTAGTGGGGGCGGTATGAACGGTGCGCGAAGTCTAGCCACCTGCGCTTGCACCGCCGGCCCCACCTCGTCCATGCGCAGCATTGCTCACTTCAGCCACCGCCGTCTTCTCGCTCACGTTCGGTCTCCTCGGCTTGATACCATCGCCAACTTTGCCCGTGCGCGTACCCCGCAAGAAGACAAAGTAGGCGGGTGCGACACACACATGCGTTGCACAAGCAAAGGGAGACCCGATTTCTCTGGCGATCTATTCAGATCTCTCTTATTAGCTCATAAATAGCCCAGTAGCAACTACTGCGCACGCCCTCATAGATATGCGCAAGGTGCGCACATGATGTATACTTGCAGATGATGCGCGCTCGCAGCCTTGCATGCATGGCCGCTTGGCATGCTAAGCGGTGAACACGGCAGGGCGCGGGGGCGAGGATTTGCGGGCAAAGGGGTGCAACCGGTGCAGGCCTGTGCACTGGCCGTCGGGCAGAACCGTTTACCTCCGTCAGCACAACCGAACTGGCCCAAATCGCCATCACACAGAGCCACGACAACACCATCACCAACACACACCTTTGTCACCCGCGATGCCTGTCAACTGGCAATGGGTCTGGGTGACGGCGACGTCGACGCTGATAGCGTTTATTAGCTACAGCGTGCAGTATGGGGTCATCTGGCCGTGGTACGGGCGCGAATGGAGCTGGGACTTGCTCAAGCTACTGGTACCGTTCAAGTGAGTCGAGCGGGCTCTGCGGCATAGCCTAGCGTACACTTGCGCGACCGCTAACACCTTAGTTTGTGCGTTGCCATGGTGTGGTGGAACTACCGACTGTGCGTGATAACGCCGCCGGGACACGTCCCATCCGGCTGGCGGCCAGACATGGTGCACGGCGAGGGCATCGAGGTGAAGCGTGGCAACTATGCGCCGCGTTACTGCAAGATGTGCGACCACTTCAAGCCGCCCCGCGCGCACCACTGCCGGCAGTGCAACGAGTGTATCCTCAAACTCGACCACCACTGTCCCTGGATCGCCAACTGTGCGTAAGCGCGAGAGACGATCATTGACTCTAGGCGTGGGACATTACAACCACGGGCACTTTATCCGGTTCCTGCTCTGGGTGGACATTGCGACGTCGTTCCATATTGCGATGTGCGTCGCGCGCGTGCGCGAGTACATCCATGAGCCATGGGTACGTACCCGCGCTGCGGGCGTGTTGGCTGATAATCGTAGAAAGAGCCGGGACTAGGCGAGCTGCTCTTCATTATATTCAACTTTGCCACCGCTATCCCCGTGCTGCTCTGCGTGGGCATGTTCTCAATCTATCACGTCCTCCTCGTCATAGGCAACACGACGACGATTGAGCGGTGGGAGAAGGACAAGGTCGCGACGCTGGTCCGCCGCGGCAAGATCCACGAGGTCCGCTTTCCCTACAGTGTTGGCTGGCGCGCCAACATGCGTTCCGTGCTCGGCCCGAACCCGCTATCGTGGCTTTGGCCACAACGGATGCGCAGCGACGGCCTGAGTTTTCCCGTGAACCCCGAGGCGGGCGGTGAGTCGATTGCAGAGTGGACTGGCGCGGTCGCGCGCGAGCCCGGACTGGGCCCGCGGGGCGGAAAACCCCGAGGAGGAGCAGGGGGGTATCAGGCGACGGGCGCGCACTTTCCGCTTAGTGGTGGGCCGGAGGGTGCGGGCGTGCATGGCGGGAGCGACGCCGAGGCTGGGCCGTCGTCCGCCGTCGCGTCCAGCGCGCTACAGGCGCGCCTGCGCGGCCACCTCGCTCCGTCCCCTGATGCCGCCGATCTCGTCTAGCACCGACCCGCAAAGAATAGGTACGCTCGCAGCATCTGCACCTCTGACGCCAGGACGATGACCGCTGACACACCAGAACCCGAGGCGCAGTACGCGTGGCCGCCGCGTGATCCGGGCGGGGACAGGCGCGCGATGCGTGTCCCCGAAGGCAGCGCGTTCGTATACGGCGGCGAGGGGTTCAACCCGGCGTTGAAACCGAGTAATGGCGCGTACATGCGTGCGCAGGCTGCGCGGGCACCCCGCGCGCGCGACGGGTGTAGGCCCCGTGTCGCCGCTGCGATGGGTAACTCCGCCTACACTGCGCCGTGGGAGACGCAGCTCGACGAAGACGGCGTCGCCATCCCTACCCCGCCAGACTACGAGCACGACTACGAGCGTGATGGCGACTACGACTCGTCGTCTTCCCCCGAACACTACCTCAGCGACTATGACGACGACGACGACGAGCCTCTCGCTTACACGTCTGCGCGTGTGCGCCAGGGTTCTGAGGGCTGGGAGGTACGTCCCGCCGGTGCGGGGATGGGCGGCCAAGCCGCTGCGTGGAACGTCGAGGCGGATATCTCCCCCGACGCCATCGCTGCCGCCCACGCCGCGGCGCAGTATCCATGGCAGCGTCCGGGCAGGTACAACACGTATGACCCGGACAACGAGTAGACTTAGACATGTATACTATCACGAATTGCGGCAGGCGTGGCCGTTGCATCTACTGATCTTGTTTTGATCTACTGCTCGCCGTCGTATGCGTCGGCGTTTTGTACGAGCGCATGCAGCCAGTCGACGACGGCGTAGTGCGCCTCGACGCCGGTCCGCTCGTCGACGGTGTGCGCGTTGAAGGACGCGTTCTGCGGCGCGCCGAGGAACCGGTACACGTTCTTGGTGAGGTTGTAGTACATTTTGCAATCGGTGTTACCTGTGCTGGCGAAGGGGGTGACGATACGCTCGCTGCCGTCGGGGGCGGGGAGGGCCGCGCGGACCGTACCAGCGAAGAGCTCCCACACGCCGCCGTGCGCAGGCGTGCGCGGCGCAGGCTCGAGCGGCGCACCGAGCACATCGACAGAGACAAAGCGTCCAGAGGCTGGATGCGAGCCGTTACCCGACCACGCGTGGAAGTCGAGCTTGTTCTTCTTGGCGACCTTGGAGAGGAGGTGCTCGACGTGCTTTTTGGTGCTCGCGAGCGACTCGTCAAAGTCGATACGGAAGTTGACCATGGACGTTACGAGCTCAGGGAGGGCGTTGACTTTGACGCCGCCGTTGACGACGTCAACTGCGACGGTCGTGCCCACCATTGCGCGCTCAAAGTCGCTCGTCTTACCAAGCTCCCGCGCGAGCTTGTTCCATCCTTTTGGCCCCGCCTTGAGCTGCTTGGCCATGTGTTTCGGCATCTTCTTCGAGTACTCTGCCGCGCACATGAGCGACGTCAGCACTGGGCTCGCCGCCGTGAGTTTCTCAGGGAACGGGTTCTCCTCGAGCGAGTTGACAATCTGCGACATGATGCCGATGCCCGAGTGTTTCGGGGGCACAGACGAGTGACCGCCAGCTGTGCCGACGTTGATGACAATGTCGAGGTAACCCTTCTCGCCCATGGCGGGCATGGCGAAGGCGCTGCCATAAAACTGGCGTCAGCTACGGAAGGCGTGCAGCTACCCACGTCGTCATTTGTGCCCGTTCCCTCGTCGACGACCATGAGCAGCCCGTTGTGGCCGTACCGCTTTTCGAGGAAGGGCGCGATTTGGCCCTGTCCCCGCCGAGCATGCACCTCTTCCTCGTCAAAGCCGTGCGAGAGAATGACCGTGCGGCGGGGCTTGAATCCTGCTTCGAGCAGGTACGTCATGGCCTCCCACTGCGCAACAAGCAGCGTTTTGTCGTCAGCCGCACCCCGGCCCCAGATGAAACCGTCGGCGTTGACCGCGTCAAAGGGCGGGTACGTCCAGCGGTCGTAAGTGTTCTTGGGTGCGGGCGTGACGTCGTAGTGCGACATACTGGTGTCAGCTACAGCCAAGACGTGGCAGCTCACAGAAGAAGGGGCTTGAGGTCTGGGTCAGAGCCCTCAAACGTCGCAAGGATGCCCAGCGCTGCTATCAGACACCTTCTCTGCTCACGACATACTGTTGATGAACTCGACCTTGGCCTCGTTCCACGCAGTGGGGAAAGACTGCTCCAGCCACGCCTGGAAGTCCTTGAACGGAGCCCAGCGGGGATCTTCCTCGGGCTCGCCGTTATCGTCGTAGGACTGGGTTGGGATGCGCACGGCAGCCTGGAGGAGCTCGATGCTGGCGCGGCGTGACTCGTCCGTCCACTCGATCGTCGTCTTGGGCGGGAGCGCGTCAGGCTGCTTGGGACACTTGACCTCGTCGGGGATGGACGGCTTCTTGTGCTTGTGCTTTCCCATTACACCGTGCATCCCGTGCATGCCCGGACACTTTGGCGCGAGCGCGACAAGGGCCAGCAGAGCGATGGCACCCAAAGCCAACATCTTGGTTTTCGGCCATCCCCCGCGACGCGTCTCCTGCACGGGAGGGGGCAGTGTGTCGGGCGCGTTCGTCTTCTCCATTTTGACGACCAAGAGCGATGGAGCGATAGTGAACAGTCACAGTTCTTGTTTGCGGACGATGGCTGGACCCATGTGGGCACTCTCACCCCCGAAACCATAGCCGACGCTGCTTGACATCATCCGTCGGCCATGTCCGATGGTGCGGCGTGTGGCACTAGGCGTCTGCCACACTGATTGAATGCGTGCGCCGAAGTGCGTAGAAATGGCTGCAAAGTAGGCGGAACCGATGCGATAAATGCGTCAAAACGTTTGCGACAAGGGATGTGTTGTTGGCGAGTCGACTTGGGGCTTTGGGTGAAGGTGGAGGTGGGCACAACACACGTCAACCGGTGTGCGGTCGCCGCCTGCACCGCGCTCAATCTGCAAATGCACTGCCAAGTAATCTGTACACTCTGCATTAGAATATGCAGACTAGATGACTTTTGTTTTGCATTGTAAGTCTGCAGACTTGTCGGTATCTACGCGCAGAGCGTGTTCTCGACTCCGGCTCTCCCCACCAAATCTTCTTCCCTCTCCACACTCCCATCCTCCTTAGTCGTTTTCGACGCCCTCGACGCGCCCTCGCGCAGATCATTCCCTCTGAGAGCACGAGCAAAAGGTTATAGCTCTCCGGCAACAGGATTCGAACCTGTAATCCCAATGGGAGGTGTATCATAACTACACTGCGTCTGCCTTTCCGCCATACCGGATCACTGGGCGTTGGACCCCTCCACCACTCCCACTACGGGGCCCACACTGACCGGTCCTTCGTTCACGACGCTTATGATCAGCAATAAAAGTGTATACATTAGTCAAGGTATTTAAAAGCCTTTCTAAATACCATAAGATATGAGAGTTGGCCAATGTCACCTCAGGGAATTGTCGCCACTCACCAACACAGGACAGGGACACGTTGAGCCTTCGCACCAATCCACCCCAGCGTCGGCGTCCATGTCAATAAGAGATGCTGGAATTGCTGCTGTCGTTGAGCTGAAAATAATGCAATGTCAAGAGTGGCAAAGAATATGAGAAATGATTATTCTGTGCACGTCTTGAGCTGTTCTCGATGTTAAGTACGCAGCTCGCACACACTGTACCAGTACGGGAAAGCGCCGTTTTTGCGGGCCTTGAGGGGCGTTGGTACAGCCCGCGACCGGGCTGCCGCAGAGTGCTATCTGCTTTCACGCCTCCCATCTGTTGCGAATCCGCTTTGGCCCCGCCCAAAACTGATCTACCCCCTTTCAAAATCAAAAACATCTCTCTACTCAAGAAACCTCTCTCTACTCAAGAAACCTCTCTCTAAGCCAGAATGCAGAGCAACGACTTCCCTCAGCCCTATTCCTACGCGCAGCGCGCAGCGCACAGAGAACACGCGCCGGGAGCAAATGGCCAGTATGGCGGCGTTTGCCGTTGCCTCCCCGCCCACCTGTTCCACAATTGTCCCTGGCCTAACCTTCCTTCGTGACACGACCACCACCTAAAGACACGACCTCCACACCTGCTTTGCACGACCTTCCTCGCGGCTCTGGGCAGACCCAAAGGCTCAAAAAGAGTGTTCTTTAGAGTGAAGATGCTCAACCTCCGCCGACAGGACTCGAACCTGCACTCCCGTAAAGGAATCTCAGGCCAAACAAATTGTTCGACTTAAATGAGACGCGGCTGACCCTTTCGCCACGGCGGATACGCCCACTTGAAAATCAGTCGCGTCCCATCCCGGGTCATTCCCCTTCGTAGACCGCCTACCACTCACCACAGCTGCATACGCACTGCACAGCTGCATAGCCCTCGTTCTCACCTCCATACCGGTATATTTATCGTCCACAAACTCCAACTAGAGCTCGATTTTTTGGGCTTTCTCAGCGCCGGAGAGTAAATGGACAACCTCAACATTTTTACAAGGTCCATGCAGCATCTTTGACCGCTCGCAGTGCTCGACGCGCACGTCCCCCCTACGCACACACCGAGGCCGAGTTTGTCGCCGCAAATCCCGGCAGGAAGCTCCGGCTCCGGGCCGTCGACGCTCGTTACACTCCAATCATTGAGTCGAAACCGAGTGGAAAGTCCATCCACAGTGCACTGCAACATCTCAATCTATGCATCGTAGCTCTCCTTTGCGTTTGCGTCTGTCCGGGTCATGCATCGCACGTTGTGTTTGTGCGTAAAGGCACTTGCTTCTGCGGCGTAGCGTTCTTTGCCACCCGGAAGCAATTTTGCCACCCACGTGCGGGGTAGCCAGGGTGGGAATCGCGGGGCCACCGTACACAGTGACGAACCACACAGAGTGCGACTCGCCGTCGACTCAACCCAAACTCTTACACAACCTTCCTCCATCAACCCATCACACACATCTCGCCATCACTGCTTTGATACTTAAACCAATCCCATTCAGACCGGATCGATCGCCTCTTACCTCTTTACTCTCTCACCCTCTTCAACACCGGCAAAGTGCACCCACCTCGCATCGCGTCGGACACGACAGCGAATAGCGACCAACATGACCACATTGCGCTCGTTCCAGGCCGAGATCGAGCACTTTTCGCACGAGCGCCAGAAGCAGGCCATTAAAGAGGCCCGTCACTCGTTTGCCGCGGCCGAGGCCGCCAAGCCCAAAGCAAAGCAGCAGCAGCAGCAGCAGCACTACGCGGCCCTCAGCCACCCGAAGAACGGGCACACCGACGAGGATGACGTCGAGGAGGACACCGCACTCAGGATAGAGGTCCGTGCACAGATCGACCGTAGTCTCTAACAATGCAGGCGCTTCTTGTCGATGGCGACGGGGACAAGCTCAAGTCGCACCTCGCCTCGGCCCTCTTGCGCAGCCATGGCGAGCTCTTACTCTCGCTCGGGGCGCACCCTGAGGAGGGAGGGCGTACCTCGGGCGATCCATTGACGCGCGCCCAGCTCGACACGGCTATATCGCGCTTGCGCACAACATCAGACGAGATCAAGGCCGTCGTCACTGAGCTTTACCGCGAGGACACGGACAGTCCCTATGGCTGCTGGATGGTGCGGTTACGCCCTGCCGGGGTGCACGAGGTGAACGAGGTGCGCGTCGCGGTGGTGGGTAATGTCGACGCGGGCAAGTCGACTACATTGGGTGTCCTTACACGTGGTGGCCTCGACGACGGGCGCGGCAAGGCGCGTCTCGCCCTCTTCCGCCACCCTCACGAAGTGGAGACGGGGCGCACGTCGTCGGTGGGCGGCGAAATACTCGGCTTTACCACCACGGGCGAGCCCATATTCCCCACCACGCACGTCCCCGAGGGAGAGGCCAACACCGCCAAGCGCGAGAAGCTTACGTGGGAGGAGATCTGCAAGCGCGCGTCCAAGGTCGTGTCTTTCATCGATCTCGCTGGCCATGAGCGGTACTTCAAAACAACTCTCTACGGCCTCTCTGGGTGCGCGCCCGACTACGTCATGCTCATGGTCGGAGGTAACGCTGGCCTCATCGGCATGTCGAAAGAGCACCTTGGTGTGGCGTTGGCGCTCAACGTGCCTATAGCCGTCTGCGTAACAAAAGTGAGCTTAGGATCTCCCTCCCAGCTGACAACAGATTGACATGACCCCTCCCAACATCCTCGAGCAGACAGTCAACATGCTTGTCAAGGTGCTCAAGAGCCCTGGGTGCCGCCGCGTGCCAGTGTTCGTTGAGAACGCGCGCCAGGCTATCGACTGCGCCGTGAACTTGTCCAAACCGGTGTCCTACAACGGAAAGTGAGTTGCCGCGATTGCTTCCCCTAGCTGACGCCAGAAACGATTACAAGATGTGTCCGATCTTCATGGTGTCGAACGTCACGGGCCACAATTTGCCGACTCTTCGCACTTTCCTCAACTGCCTCCCCTCGTCGCAGATGGACGACAAGTATGTTGTCGACGCGCCGCTCGAGTTCCAGATTAGCGACGTGTTCTCGGTGCCGTTCGTCGGCACTGTCGTCAGCGGCGTCGTGGCGGCCGGTGTCGTCAAGTCGAATGACCAGGTGCTTTTGGGCCCTGACTCGCTTGGCCACTTTATACCAACGACAGTCAAGACGATTGAGCGGAAACGTGCTCGTGTCGACTCTGCCGAAGCGGGACAGAGCGTTGCGTGAGTTTTCGTACACGCGTCTGCAGCTGACATCAGTATTGCCCTAAAGCGAATACGTCGTCCGCAGGTGCGCAAAGGCATGGTGCTTGTGGCCAAGTCGGACACGCCGCCCAAGGCGGTGATGCGCTTCGAGGGCATGGTCATGGTGCTGCACCACTCGAGCACCATCCAGCCCAAGTACACGGCCATGCTGCACTGCGGGGCGATCCGCCAGGCGGTGCGCATCGTGTCGCTTGACCATCCTTCGGGGCTCATCCGTACCGGCGACCGCTCCAAGGTGGTGTTCGAGTTTCTCGGTCACGCCGAGTTTGTCAAGGAGGGCCAGTTGATTCTGCTCCGTGAGGCCAAGACCAAGGTTCTCGGCGTCGTGACGCGCGTGCTGCCCTAAGCTACGCTTTAAGCATCAGATGAACATGTAGAATAGGACGAGAGGAAGCCCCTGTTTGTAGCGGCCGCGGTCATGCATGTACACAGCATTGTCAATACCTACGTAGGCGACGCGAGACTCCGGCATTTTTGAGGGTGACATGCCGCACTGCAGGTCGGGACCGGGCGCGGCGTTCCTGACTGGATCTCTCACCAATTGGCCGAGATGATGATGCGAATGGCTCGGCAGCCGATTTCCATCGTCACAACACTTCTCTTGACACCTCCCATATGCGGCATTCACACCACACGTCTTATTCACCACGACCATGGATGACGAGGTGAAACATTCGCGGTCGGCGGGGTCGATGGCGTCGTTTGCCCGCCTTGCGCCGTCGCTGGGACCAAACTTCATGTGGCGAGGGGGCGCAGGGACGCCGTCAACGCAGGGGTCGCCAAGCGGTGTGTGGACGACAACAGAGACGGCGAGCAGTGGCATCCCAAGTGATCCTGCGCCGCCTGTTGCTGAGATACGTGCGCCGCGGAAATCCACAGCGCCGTTCGTCGCCGCCGACCACAGGCAAGAAGAGTATGACGCAAAGTTCCGCGTCGTGCTCGTGAGCAGCGGCGCGCCCGAGGCGGCAAAGGTACCGAGCATCGTTGGATCACTGTGTCGCGTAAGTATATCTGCCAGGTGTGGGTATGGCTGACGCGCAGGAGGGCGGAATCGAGATGCAGGTGGTGGCGACGCCTGCGAGTCTGCGGTTCTTCGACCAGTCGGCGGTAGACGGCGCGGTACGACATGCGTTCGCGGCAGCGCCGAGTAGCGAGGATACAGGCGTCAGGGTATGGACGGACGATGACGAGTGGTCGAGCTGGGGCGCGCGCGACGCCGTGCTCCACTCCGAGCTGGAACGATGGGCCGACCTCGTGGTCGTCGCGCCGTGTTCGGCGGATATGCTGGCCAAGGTCGCTGCGGGCTTCAGCGATTCCCTCGCGGTGGGTACAGTACGTCCTTACTTCAACGCTGATAACAGTTGTCGCTTCTACGTGCAGTGAAACCGGCTACACCGGTGGTACTTTGCCCGTCCATGAGCGCTGCGATGCACGTGCACCGCTTAACGGCCAAGCACAGCGCTGCTGCGCGTGAACTTGGCTTTGTGCTCCTCGGCCCACAGACCGGCCCACCAGAGAACACTCGCGGGAGCATGTCCGACTGGCGCGACGTCGTCATCGCCATACAGGACATGGCGGCGCTGTTCCGTATGCGGCAAGAACAGTGCGCTGCAGAGAAACGCGGCGATCCACGAGCGAGCGACGCACAGAGCGGGTACACGCCAGAGTACCTGCGTAACCGCACTGGGCGGCCATGTGTCGTTAGGCTCGACGAGGGCGGCGCGAAAGTGGTTGATCTGAGCGGCGACGTGGACGCCGACGTGCCGATGGACAACAGCGGCGGCGCTGGCGCTGGCGCTGGCAGAGAAAAAGCCGACCAGTTTCCGCCGTTCGGCCCGGCAAGTCTCGCAGGTTATAAAGGCAAGGCCCGCGACGAGCCATCCGAGCCTCCAGCTCCCAAGCCGCCAATGCCGTTTGACAGTTTCCGCCCAATTTGGGGCGAGATGCAGGCTATCCACGATATCTGGCCTGTTCCGGGGCTACCGAGTACGCGCGAGCGCAGGGACGGTGAGATGTGCCCGCTCGGACCCAAAGTCGACGACCTCATGGGCGCTGCGGGCGCACCGATGCAGTTCTCCTCTTCGTCGCATTGGCGTATCGTCACTGGCGAAGCGACCGAGACTTCATCCAACAGCCAAGGCGACAGCGGGTCTAAGCGCTGGTGGACCTAGAGACGGTTTACGCAGGGAGCCTGCTTTGTACACTACTCTACTCTACTCTGTATGTGACTGTAATTGTCCCTCGTTGGGCGCGTTGCGTCGCTGTCGCTCGCTGTAGGATGCAAGGACAGAGGAGGGCAAGTCCGCCCGCTGTCGCGCTGCCGCGCAGGCACAGCGAATTTGGTCCCGCTAGTCGATCAATGAAATCACTCTGGGTGGCGTTTGGCTGTTGACCTTCCCTGCCTCGCGCGTCCTGTATGACGTTTGACCGTGTCATAACACCCATCGGGCAGCGACCAGCAGACTTTGCATCCTCCCTCACTCTCCGTCTCGACATCGACCGTCAACTGCTTCCAATGTCGTCCGACACTGCCTCGCCGGTCCTTGCGGCCGCGTCACCGCCGATGAACGTACGCGACGACGCTGAGCGCCGTCCACCGCTGTCCCGCTCGTCGTCGTCCCTCAGCGGTCTCGTCAACCGCGGCGCGGGGCGCGTCGGCGAGGACTGGTCCGAGGGGCTGGTTCTGCTAGGTTCGTTGTTTGCAGTAGTCAGTACTAACGGCACAGATGTTATCGAGACGTTCTTCGGTGAGCACAAGCGCCAACGACGGTCAACGCGTCGGCGCGCCGGCTGACGCCAGACTCGCGCCTGGACCTGTGGGAGCGGCGACTGAAGGAACAGTCTCGGCGGCTGGCGAAACGCGCTGCGGAGCTCGTCCCCAAGGGTCTTCGCACGCCCAAGGGCTCGGCGGTCGCGCTGGACGAGTATGACGACTCGGACGGCGCGTCCGCTTCAGGCACTGCGCTTGCCGGCACGCCAGGTGCAGCGTTGACGAAGCGGGCCGCAAGGCATAAACAGGACATGGAGCGCGAACTGTCCCGCCTCAAACTTACCCTGGCTACGCGCGTCAACAATCTCAGCGAATCGTGGGCTAGCGACAAGGTCGTGCGCACACGCGAAAAGTTTTGTGAGCGAGCTCAGATGTAGGGAAATGCTGATGATAGCGTTCGTACTCGGCGTCCAGACTGTCGCGTGTACTTGCCTCCTCTACGGCCTCAACCCCACTTGGTTCCCTGTCGCGTACACTGTCCAGTCCCTCATTTACCTCACCTGGCGCGTCATTTCGTACAAGCGCAAGCACTTCCACTACTTCCTCTTTGAGTGGGTTCGTGCCTTCCCTTCCCCGCTGACGTCGCTGTCTCTGTTACTTTGTCAATGTCCTTGACCTCGTCTGGCTCTGGTTCTTCCCCTCGTCCACCACCCTGTTCATCTGCGCTTACTGCCTCACAATGGGTGAGCTAAACCGTCGGGAGCTAGCTTACATCAGGCCCCCTGGCGTCGGCCATCATTACATGGCGCAACTCGCTGGTCTTCCACTCCATCGACAAGGTCACAAGTCTTTTCATCCATATGTGAGCTTCCTGGAACGCTTTTAGCTGACATCAGTTACCCGCCGATTGTCTTTGCCATTATTCTGTAGGGACCCTCCCCCGGCCCCACTGACCTCAGATTCCGCTACCCCGGCGCCGCAGAGCGCTACCCCGGCATCGTGCACGTCAACGATTACGGATGGATGCAGCGCATTGCCATCTCGGCGGTCCCATACTGCCTCTGGCAGCTTACCTACTGGAAGGTGAGCTCTGCATATGGCATGCCTAAGCTCATCGCAGTTCATCTCGGTCGACCGCAAGGAGAAGATTGCGAGCGGGCAGCGCGAAAACAGCTTCCACTAGTGAGCTAATCGTAGACGTCTACCTAGCTGACAGCAGCCTGCTGCATGACAAGCACAACCCGATTGGACGCGCGCTGCGGGGCATCAAGTCGGACCACCGCGAGACGTGGTTTATGTTTGGCCAGCTGAGTGGGTAGACGCCGCTGCCGCGCTGACTTTCAGTCTACTCGATCGTCTTCATGATCCCCGCGTCGGCGCTGTTCCTTAACAACGCCACGGCGACGTACGTGTGCCTTGCTGTCCTCTTCCTTGTGTCGTCGTGGAACGGCGCGACGTTCTACGTCGAGGTATTCGGGCGCAAGTTTGCCAAGGAGCTCGAGAAGCTGCGCAAGGAGATGGAGGCCATGTCGGTCCCGGGGTCGTCGAGCGGCGGCCCGACGCCAAGCAACCCGTCGACACCCTACGCCGACTCGGGTGCCGAGGCGAGCGTCACGGGCGAGAAGGACGCGCTCGCCAACTCACCCCTTGTGCTCCCCACCGCCGGCGAGGCTGCCGTGCCCGGCATCACCCTCGACAAGCCAAAGGCGGATTAACCACCATTAGCGTATTCCAGGACCCTTCTATACGGAGAAAGGCAGCGCCGCTGGCATTATAGACGGTACGATATGATACTAATGACATCCTGGTTTGTGCACGCATGCACGCAGCACTCGTCGGCATACTGTACAGATACTACTTCCACGCGGCGGTACGTGGCCGGCCAGCGGGCTCGGGCTTGTTACTCGAGCGCGCGAGACTCGCAGCCGTGCCGGCCATGAGGCGGCGTGACGCACTGGGTGTGCGCGCGCGGGGGCCGCCTGCGCTGGAACCTGCGCTAGAGTCGGCGCTGGAGGCCGCGGCACTGCTCCCCCCGCTTGCTGTCCGCCGCCGTGGCGCTCCAGGGTGCACACCGCCCTCGATGCTCTTGCGGTGTTGCCTGTCGATCACGGCGCGCGCGAGGCTCTTGCGTGGCCGCTTGGCGACGTGCACTTTGGGCTTGGGACTGCTCGTGCTCGCGACGAGTTTGCGCGGCGGGCCGCCGTGGTTAGGGGATAGTGGCGATGGCGCGTGTGGGACGTGTTTGCGGGGCGTTAACGCCGAGCGGGGTGGAGGCTGGGGTGGTTGCTGAGGTTGTTGCTGAGGTGCAGCAGGCGGCGCCGGCGCCGTTGCGCTCGACGCGGATGGCGGGGACGATGGCGCCGGCGCCACTGGCGGCCCAGTCTCGTGCCCGTGCGCATTGTTGAGCGCCTCTGTCCGGTTGGCGGACGCGGTCGCCTCCGCCGCAGTCTGTGCAGCGAGTGCGGCGGCCTTGGCGGCATCAGCCGCAGCCTGCTCCGCCTCGACGGCGACGCGGAGCTCATGCAACCGCGTGGCCTCGTCACGGAGCTGGTCGCGTTCGGCGTCAAGGAGGCGTTTCTGACGCACGAGTTCGTCGCGGAGACGCGAGTGCTCAAAGTCGGTAGTGGAGGGCACGGAACCGTGTACGTTGAGTCGAGAGAGTTCCTCTACGACCTTGTTTGCCTCGTCTTCGCGGCCGCGGACAATGGCAATTTCCACTTCGAGGTCCTTGACGCGGTCTCGGAGGTCGGCTTCGGCACGCGCACGCTCGCGTTCTGCCCTCGCTGCCGCGGCAGCCTCGTCCGCTTCGGCCTCGGTAGTCCCGCTGCCGTCGCGCATGAGCGGGGACACGCCGGCGGTAAGCAGTGCGCGCGCGTCGGATACGAGTGCGCGGAGCTTGGCGTCTGCAATCGCTGGGTGGGCCGTCCAGCTCGCGACCTGCCTGACCGCAGCACCCTTTCGTCGTTGTCCCACTGCGTCTGCGTCGTCGAGGGCGAAAAACTCGCCCGGAACAAGTAATCGTGGTGCTTGCCCTCCTTGCGCTGCTGCTAGGGCCTCGCGCAGCCCATTCGCCGTCGCGACGACGACGTGCCGGAACGCCTCGGCCTCTTCCTGCAAGCTTGCGCGAATGTCGGCTAGGTCACGCAGCGACGCCTCGAGGAGTGGGAGGGGGCCTGCGGGTGGGGAAGGGGCGACAGCGCCGCGGGGTACGGGGTTGAGGAGCTCAAAAGCCGGAGAGATTGGCGCGGCGCGCGAGAGCTGGTCACGCAGTTTATCGAGTTTGAGCTGCGCGCGCTTGGCTTCTTGCCCCGCAGCGACTTTAAGCCCTTCGACGGCCTTACGTCCACGCGCGACGTCCTCCCGCAGTGCCTTGACTTTAGCTTCTTCCTCTCTCAGGCGCCGTTCCGCCGCGTCGGCGCGCGCGCGCTGCGCAGCGACCTCGTGCTCCAGCTTGCCCGCCTCGCGCTCGTACTTCTCCGACAGCTTGAACAGGCGCCCGTGCTCATACTCGAGTGAGCGGTAGCGCCCGCCCAGGTCCTCGAGGTTGGACAGGTTGGCCTAAAGTCAGTGCGAAAGACGTGTTTTGTGCTCACCACGCTCGCGCCTAGCAGCTCGGTGATCACGTTCGCGACGTGGACCTGTTCCCCGTCCGACAGCCGGTCGAGCTTGAGCGGCCGCTTGGCGTACCCATGTGCCATGAGCTGCGCGTTCAGAGACGACACGGGGCGTGACCCCGACGCCAAAGGCGGCCGCTCCTCCGTGTTTGCTTCGGTGCCCATGCGTGCGGCCTAGGTGACTGGTAGATTGCAGTTGTCGCTCAACGATAGCAACGGTGGTTGTTGGTGCAGATGGTTGTTTACATATTAAGATGGTGACGGGAACAAAGTCGCGTGGCAACTTCAGGCACCCACCTAGTCGGACGAACCCGCGCGCTGGTGGCTGTGGAGCGTTTCGAGTGGCGAATATCATCAGAACACAGAGTGGGGCGTGGGGCGCGCGCACTGCTTCCCGACGGCTCAGCCTCCGAGCATCCTATTGCTCTAGCACTTTGCGAACGAATGCACGCATTCCCGGGAATGGCGGAGCGGCGACGGCGCCGATGACTGGAGCTGCCGAGGTGCGGCATTGGCCCCTGGGGGGTACACCAACAACAGCGGCTTCCACGCTGTCATCCACGTCAGAGGCTTTACGTAACCTTTACATTATCTGCATCACGCCACCGTGGCGCGCAAAGTACAAGACTGAGGCGCAGTCGAGATCATGTCGACACTGCTCATCACCCACACCACGACAAACGCACTCGACATGCAGCCCGAACTGCCCGACCACGGGACGGGCGGTACTGGCGCAAGCGCCGGCGGCGTACCCCCGTCGTCCTCGCCGCCGCTACCGCCCTTCCGCGCCGACCACGACGGCCTGCGCCAGCGCCAGCGCCAGGCAGCGGCGCAGCACCATCACGCGCCGCTGCATGCGCCGCGGAGCGTGCCGCCCGCGCACGATTCGGACGTACTCCGTCTCCAGATCCAGACACCGCACGCCGATATGGGCGCACAATCACCACATACCTGGGACGCACCCAAGACCATGACTATGCACGAGGCAAAGGACGCCATCGCCGCCGGTGAAGCAGGCAACGGACGATGGGAGAGGTCAGGACTCAGGCTCGTTTACCGCGGTCGTATCCTCCGTGACGACGATACCCTCGGCGCAGCACTCACGGATCCCTTCCCCACTGTCCATCTCGTCGCCCGCCCCCTCTCGCCACCACTACGGCCTGTGCGCGCGCGTGACGCCACCAACGCGATCCCCAACCTCGCCATTCCCGAGTCCACCGCCGCCGCCTCAACCCCCGTCACATCGCCCACGCCGACCGCCGCGGCGCTAGCCGACTGCGTTCACTACCTCATCTTCTCTGCGCGCGAGCATCTCTGCACCCTCGTCGACACGCCCGTTATCCGCTGGGAAGAGACGTACCCCGCCCCACTCGTCCCGCGGGCCACGGCCAAAGCCGCGGTCATGTCTGTCCTCGCGCCGCATGCGTTGGCCGGCAGTTGGGTCGGATGGGAGTCGGTGTTTGCCGCGGACGCGGACGACGGCGCGGCCATGGAGAAGATGTGGGATGACCTTGGGCGCGATACCGTCACCGAGGAGATTCAGCGGTTATGGAAGGCTGCGACGGGGCGGAGTTACGCCCCGCACGGCGAAGTCGTCGATGTCGACCTCGACCGGTCGACGTTCGCGCTGCACCTCCCCGCACTCGACGACATGGCGCCCGTCCAGCTCGTACATCTCGTACAATACCTGCGCGTAACGACCATGCTGCCGCACGTATCGTACCTACTTGGCGTTGCGCAGGTACCCGAACCAACGCAGTCGGCGACACCGCCGCGGCCGACGCCGACAACCGCGGCGCCAGCGCCGGCACGCCAGACACCCCGCGCCGTTGCGCTGCACCTGTCCGTGCGCGCGAGCCTGCGCCTCGTATTGTGGTCGCTCATCCAGCATCAGCTATGGTCGGCGCTCCGTATCTCCACCATCGTGTGGATGCTCACGCGCAACATGTCCTTTGACGACCCGCGTATGTGGCTCATCGCGGGATGTGCGACAGGCTGGTGGTGCGTGGACGGGTACACGCGCTGGGCGACCGAGACGGCCGAGCAGCGGCTGAGGCTGCGTCGTGCCCTGCGGCGGGCCGAGGCCGCTGCGCGCCTCGCGGATCCGGACGCGGCGCGCGCGCGTCTCGAGGCTGTCGCGCGCGGCGAAGTACCCCCCGACACCACGGGGGACGCCGCAGAGGACAACCCGCTCGATCCAGGACTCATGGCCGCGGCGGACGCACCCCGCCACGCTGCGGCAGCGCGGCGCGCGGGTGTTGCCGGCGGGCGCAGGCGCCCAGCCCAGTCGACGTGGTCACTCCTCGCCGACCGCCTGCCCCTCCTCCATCTATCCACGGACGCCGAGCAACTTCGCCTCCCGGGCGAGTTTGAGCTGCCGCCCCGCGGCCTAGGCGAGTCGGGCATGCCAGCGACGGCGCCGGCGCTGAGGCCTGTTCCCCTTTCCCGGCCGCGCGGGTACGTCACCGCGCTTCTCCTACCTATATACTTGTGGTTCATGACGCTCGTGCCGGTATTCGAGGCGCGGCGCGCGCGTGCCATCCGCCAGCGCGAACGTACCATCCGCGCCGTCGTCGCCGACATGAACCCAACTCTGGCGCAGAGCGGCGACGACACCGACACCGACACCGACGCCGCGGCGTCTCGCCCCACGCTCCTCCCCGACGGCCTCGTGCCCGCTGCGCGCAAGTACTATGCCCGCGTCGCGGCCAGGCCAGAGGCTATCGACTGGGACGAGGAGCGCGAGGCCCAGCGTGCAATGGGTATTCCCGACGAGGACGAGGGCGCACAGGAAGGTGGTGACATGGCCATGTTGTAGGCAGCATTCAGCATAGATAGTGTGCAGTAGAGACGTTGTATGAGTGTGTGCATTCGAGTATTCGAGAGCTTGGTCGTGTGCTCGTGTCCGTGCAATCATTTGTTATGTTCGGTACGCCCATCGCATGCCCGACCCGGCTGACCCATGCATGCCTGCTGCATGCATGCTGCATGCTTGCAGCATAGCTCGTGCGTGGCGGAACGATCTGCCCGTTTCTCCGCCCCACGAGTACCGTTGCGAGGCGAAACGAGTTTAGTTTGCGCTACTACTGTATGCATGCTTGGCCCCTGTTACGCGATTTCGCCAGCAGCGGCTCAGAGAGGCGAGAAGCTGCGAGCTGCGCTGCAGCAAGCTACTGTAGCTGGCTCCACGTCCCGCATCATGCTCCAGCGCAGCGGCGCAGCGTGTTGCTTCGCGGAGGTTCCACGTGTTACCTCTGAAGTCAACTGAAACACGGTTCCCGGCGGCGGCGCAGTCTCCGGAGGATCAAGAGCCGCTTGGCATGCATGCATGCATGCACGCTGTGCTCTGCCCGTCCCCGCGGCTGCTTAGGCACGTTGGTCGCAGGTTTCCAGGGTGCTCGGTGGCACACCGGCACGGCACAGTGGCATTCCGCACGTAAGTACTGGCCAGGCGCGTCTGCGACCTCCTGTGTTGTCGGCGACAACCACCGTGACAACCCCTGCAGTGGCGACGGGCACGTCCCGCGGCGCCAGCACGAGCACCAGTACTAGGTAGATTATGTATCTGCCCATCTTGACTTTGCATTTATCTACTTTCTCTTCTCATCATCTAATCCGCGTCACCGCGTCGTCGTCGCCTCGTCCACGTCCTCGTCCACGCCAGACCTCCACGCACGTGCCTCCGCCCGCACGCCGCCAACGCGCAACACGTTGTTGCCACTACAAACTCGTTGACACACCTGTACTGCCCACCGCGCGACCGATGCCGCCACAAGCGTTGTCGGCGGCGAGCTCGCCGCTCGACACCGCGTCCGCGCTGGTCGAGCGCGCGCGCGACCTCCCTCTCTTCCTCTCCCTCCCTCCCCCACTCTTCCTCGTGCTCGTGGCGTGGTACATCACCGTCTCGCCTTGGTTCAGCGGTACGCGTAAACGCGCGTACGTCCTCTCGACGCTCTCGTCGTGTCTCATGACCGCCGTGTCCGTGCCCTTCGCACTCGCCTACCTGCGCGGCGGTTATCAAGGCCTATACGCTTTCGGCGCGGACGGGCACGCCAAAGTCCTCGCCGACGCCGCCGTCGCGTTTTTCGGCACATACCTCCTCTGCGACGTGAGCTCTCCCCCGGACCAGCGCTGACTTGAGCTCGCCGTCGGGTCGCTCGCGTACCCCGCCGAAGTCGGCATGCTTACCGGATGGGTACACCACACCGCGTACATCGGTATCATGGTCCACTTGGCCACATCCTCGCAGTCGCCCGTCTTCCTCGCGGCGGCGATCATGGAGCTGCCCACTTTCGACCTCGCCATGTCCAACCTCTTCCCTGCGCTCCGCTCGGACGCACGCTTCCTCTCCCTCATGGCGCTAACGCGGATCGTATATAACGCGGTAATGCTCGTCGACGCGCTGCGGCCGGCGTCGCTGGCACTTAATGGTTCGCGCAAGTGGATGCCGCCCGTGATCCTCGGCCTCGCGCTCGCCATGCACGCGAGCTGGATGCACGGCGGCGTAACGGGATACCTCCGTCGTCGTACCAAGGCTCGCGTGGCGGTGCGCGCCGAGGCCGACGAGAAGGCGTCGGTCGCAGAGTCGTCGACTCTCTCTGTACCCGCCACGCCCGCGCTCGGCGCATGCACGCCCGGCCTCGACGCAACCACGCCGATCCTCGGCCCCGTCTCCCCCGGGTCGCCGGACGAGTCGCCCCTCGTCACGCCACACACGCCGGGTCAGCCCACAACCATCCTCCGCGACAACCTCTTCCCCAACATCACCATCCCCACCATGGCCAACCTCCCCATCCCCGCCATCCCCACGCTCTCCGACATGGCCGCCGCGCTACCACAGGCAAAGGCCAACCTCAACCAGCTCCAGTTCGGCGCGTTCACAGAGGCTGTTAACCGTCGCTGGGAGGAACAGCGCGACCGCCTCGCGGCAAAGGGCGAGGCGTTCCTGCGCCGTCGGCGCGGCAACGATACCACGGGTACACAACCCGTGGCCGCGCACTAGCCCCTGCTTATTCCCCACTTAGATCCGGCGTCAACCGCCGCTTGTATCACCATCAATTGTAGTTTGCGTAATACTTAGCGTGATCAATGTTGTTTGATGGGATCATGCCTGCGGCAATCGCATGGCGAGGGCGGTGATGCTGATGGCGACGCGGGGAATCACGATGGGACCGAGGTGGATATAAGCGCGCCCCGGCGTCGTCCTTGAGTTCATCAAGGGCAACCGCCTACACAGCTCACCTCTACACCGCTGGAGCGGCATGCTTTGTGCAGCGTGGATAGTCAAGAAGGGCGCGAAGAAGCTGGGTCTGACCCCGTTCAAGATCCTGGGCTGGGGCCTGCGCAAGATCTTCAAGCGGGGTAAGAAGAAGGGCAAGAACGGCAAGGACAAGGGGCGCGGTGGGACTGTGCCGGAGCAGCCGCAGTCGCGAACGCAGAAATATGCAGCGCTGGCGCAGGAAAAGCTCGCGGCGAAGATGTCCGGAGGTGCGCCGCCTGGAGGTGCGCGGGGCGCGCCTGGGGGCCAGAAACCAGATGCCAAGGGCCTAGGCAAGATGGCGACGACGTACGCTGCACACGCGCTCGCAGACCGTCTCGCGCGCGATCCCAATTCCAAGTCTGGCCGCGTCGCTGCCGCCATGACCGCTGCGTTGGGGCCCAAGCCTGAGCATGCCGGCGCGCCGAAGGCGTAAAGCACTAACCCCCGTCTGATCAGCTCGCCGTAGCAATGTTATGCAGTGTACAACAGTGTTTGTGGTGTTTGGTGTTGTGGTGTGGTGCGTCTCCTGACGTTGGGCGGCGCTGTCATTTGACGGTCAGGGCAAATGTCGGTTCCTGGTGGTCAGGAAATGGAAGCATGAGGCTCGGTTTCGGTCTTCCCAGACAAGGACGACGTCGTCGTTAAACATTGCACCTCTTCACTGGTATCTATCTGTGCTCTAATCTACTCCAGGAACTAGCTACGCTACGGCTACGACCTCGCGGCGACACCTCAGTTCACCTCCGCCTCTCCCCGCGCGCGCACGGACACACACCCCGGGGCTATCGCCACCATGTCCCTCGTCATCGCGCTCGCCGCGCTCCCACTCGGTTAGTGAACTCTTCCCCGACGTAGCTCACACCAGCGCTCGCGCACGACCACCACGGCGTGACGCACATCGACCATGGCGTGCCGGTCGACTGGGTTATGTATACGCACGTACGCCGCCGCGCGCGCCGCCGCCGCTGACGACAGATGGCGCTGCAGACGTTTGTATGGGCCATCCTCTTCCCGATCGGAATGGTCCTCGGTCTCTCCAAGTGGGTCCTGTCCAGGATACGCCACTCACGCCAGATCCAAATACCACGTTCCCCTCCAGAGCGTCGGGATTGTCGCGACGCTGATCGGGTCGTACATGGGCCACCACCATGGCGGGCGCGAGTTCCCCGCAACTGTGAGCACGGAAAGCGGCGGGGCTGACAGAAGGTACACGGTACCATGGCCAAGATCATCTTTTGGATCCTCATTGTGGTGAGCTAAAAAGGCCTGACACGCCAGCTCACGTCAGCAAGCATCGTGCGGTATCTTCCTCAAGCTCCACATCATGGAGAAGACTGTGCGCCCATGGATCCGGCGTATCCACGGCCCACTGGGCATGGCGTTCCCCATCATCGGCTGGACGCGTGAGCCCCCTTGCGACGAGTGCGCTGATGTTAGAAATGCTCTTTGGCGTCGTCACGGCGCTCGGCTTCTGCCGCGGCGGCGAGATCAACCAGTGCCTCGCGCACTATATCATGGGCTCGGCGTTTATCGCCTACGCCACGATCCTCGTCATCATGCTCAACCTCGGCGGCGCGTGGCTCAGGCGCACGGGCTTTAGCCAGGAGATGCTCGACAGCAGCGTTATCTTGCTCTGGGGCATCATCAACACGTTTACGGAACACCAGGGCGGGCCATGGACGCACAAGGACATGCAGCATACCATGATGGTATGTGGGGCTGGGCGTGGCGGGGCTGACTCCAGGGCGTGCTGTGGTGGGCCGGCGGCCTCCTTGGCGTATTCCTCAGCCGCAAGGGCAAGCGCTCGTTCGTCCCGGCAATCATCATCATCATGACGGGCTGGGGCATGTCCGCGCACGAGCAGGACCTCATGATTTCCTCAAAGGTGCGCGCAGACGTGACGACCGGGCTGACGGCAGATCCACAGCATGTTCGGGTACGCGCTCATCGCCGCGGGCGTCCTGCGCGTGATCGAGGTATGCTTCGTGCTCGACGACGGGCCGACCCCGTCCCCGCACGTACGCATCTTCCAGTATCTCCCGCCGTACCTCCTCACGCTCGGCGGCGTCATGTTCATGTCCGCGACCAACGAGGAGATGCACAACGCCGCGGACCTGGGTATCGACCATGTGTCGTATGCCCTCTTTGTAAGCCCCAATTCGTATCAGCGCTGACGGCAGGACTTTTCCCTCTCGTTCCTCATCTTCCTCGTCATCACCTTCCTCGTCAACCTGTACTCGACGTCTGGGCGGAACGCCGGAAGGTCAGAGACGGGCGTCGACGGCGAGCGGGGCGGGGCGGAAAACGGCTACGCCAAGCTCAGCCAGCGCGAGCGCGGCGCGGACGACTCGGGCCTGCCGGACGGCCCCGAGGTGTTTGAGCTCACAGAGCAGGACGGCGAGGATAGCGCCGAAGAGGACGCGGTCAAGATTGGCGGCGAGGACGAGGTGGACTGGATGGACGGGTGCGGGGGGAGCGTGCGTGCCGGCGCGCTGAGACTGTAGCGAGTAGTGATGGATTAGATTGATGTGTGCGAGTACTGCGAGGGCGCTCGAACGTCTCAAGCCAGGAGTCAGACGCAGACTCCCTACGTTGTCGTTGACGCTCCCTTCAACGCTGCCGTGTAAATACTCACCGTCCGGGTGCCCAACGTGCGCACCTCCGCGAGCGCACCAGGTCCCTTAGCTCAGCTGGTTAGAGCATTGTACTAATAAGCAGAATACGCCTATTAGCCTATGCAAAGGTCGGCAGTTCGATCCTGTCAGGGATCACTCAGTCTTTTTTGGCCCCCAAAATCCGCAGGGCCTGAGGGGGTCGCCTGAAGTGGGTCGGTCATGCAGTCGTGCAAGCGAGACGAACGAGGCAGCGGCGGTGGGAGAGTGAGTGGTGGTGTGCGCCGTTGGCATGTCAGTGGGTGAAAACTGAAACACCGCTGTGCAAGTCTAAATCATGTGCCTCCACCACCCTCCCCTGCCCGTGCGGCTGCGGTCTAACTATGCATCTCGCTCCATCTGATACTCGTACTCGCGCGCCTAGCGACGCACACCCTGGCTGCGCGGCGCGCCGCGACGAGCGTTGGCTGGCGTTAGCGGGGGTGTCGAGGGGATGGAAAGCGGTTGAGCTAGGCGGAGAAGCGTGCAGTCGACAATCTCGGCGGCGACAGTGTACGCCTGCACAATGGTACACTATACGCGTACGCTAGCTCGCAGAGACGAAGCATTATTGAATCGCGGCGTGCGTTGTCATGCTCCGCGCAGTTCAATCGCGGATTGATCCCAGAACGATTCGCTCCAGCGGCAGCTGCGCTGCCGCTGTCGCTTGCACTCACCTCGTTGGATAGTCGCGCGTCCACGCGCCGCACCGATTCCGCGCCCGCGCATGGCGTTCGGCCCCACGCGCTTGAACATGGGCGCGTTCGCCAGCAGGTCCGGCACAATGATAAAGCGTACCTGGTGTCAGAGAGGCGAGCGGGAGGAGAGGGAGGGTGAGCTGGTACAGCTGGGCGATGGCGTGGCGCGCGCGCATCGCCGGCGTGGATGGGCACGCCGACGCCGACGCCGACGCCAACAGTGTGTGCGTGGCCACCACTGCAGTTCGACAATCCGGGGAACGTCGGTGGAATAGGACGTGTCCTGCGTATCCATCGCCTCGCGCTGCGCCAGCCCGCGCCAGCGACTGGCACTCTGCTTTGCGTGCGGCCCAGCTCTGCTTTGCTCGCTGGACCGCACGCCGCGCGGCGCGGCTTGTGTACTCACCATGCTGCCGCGGATGTACACTTGTTCGAGCTGGGACACGCGCCCGTCGCGCGCCGTGACGGTGATGTCGCGCAGGGCCATGTTCAGGCAGTCCTCGGCTACGAGCACAACGAGCGCGAGCGGAGCGAGTGTGAGGTGTGCGGGTAAGCGTCGTCACGCAAGGTCGTGAGCAGTTGGGCGGTTGGGCGGACGGTGAGGAGGGAAACACGCAACGGTGCACGAGGACGAAGCGGGCGGGCATGTTAAACGGGCAGAGGAAGTGCGTATCGACAACGGGGTAGCAGCGGCACGGCAGAAAAAGCGTCAGCACGGAAACAGGGGGAGGTGCTCGGCACTGGCGCTGGTGCAGATGCACAGCAGCGGACGGCGCGGCGCTCGGCTTCGCCTCGCGCGCGCCTGCGCCCAAACTCACCCTCAAGCAACTTGCCGCGATACATCTCTCCGCTCTTGAGCTCGACCGTGACGATATGCCCGAGGGACTCGTGCAGAAGTTTAACGGGCACGCCGAGGTTGGCCATGGCGACTGTCGTGTGCGCGAGAGGGGGAGGGGGAGAGAGGGGAAAGGGGTGAGGTTCGGCGCGCGGGAATGCGCTGGGGAAATATCGGCTTGTCTTTCGGCTTGGCGACGGCTCGGACTCGGCTCGCTCAACTGCTCGTCGTTATCTGGTGGATGCGGCGCGGTGGATGTAACAATACTCTCGATACGTCGTGGTTTGGGTTTCGTTCGACATTTCAGCGTTGGTGCTTCGGACACCATACGCGGGGGCCGAATAAGTTGGGCATGTTTTTGTGGCACTATAACGTGGAAATGCAAACCCTCACTGTGGTGGTAGGCGGGTGCACTCGCAAACCTTGCAAGCCATGCATGCAGGCCATGCAGGCTAGGCAGGTCGCAAAGACACAAACGACCATGCAGCAAAGGCGGCATACCAAAACCGTTGGCGCTTTGGGACATACACATCACATCTTCGTCATACATATCATACGGCAGGCAAACTCAGCATACTCGTGGGCATAATCGCGCCAGGCGGCGTCGCGTCGGTCGGTGTCTCGTGATAGGGGCAAACTAGATACAGTGGCCTATTGTAGAGGCTAGGGGATGAGATGACAAGGAGATGTAGCGTTGTCGTGTCGGGCATTCCACAGGCGTAAAGGCAGGCGTTGCAGTCATGACAGTCGTTACGAGCGTGGGCGTGGCGTTAAATACTAGTGTTAGAGGGACTTGGGCTGCCGACAAACTCAATGTCGTCGCGCTTGAGGTCGGTGCCAAAGAGCGCCTCGGCCTTGCGCTCTAGCTCGCCGCCGAACAGCTCTAGGTGGCCTGACAGGCTCGCGCTGGGTAATCCGTCGTCGGGGGAGCCGGGGCGCCCAGTGTCGATCGTCAGGGCCGTCTCGCGTCTCCCCCCGGCCACCGAGCGTACGGGCCCACCACCGGGTACGAGCGGGGAGCGAGAGTGAGGCGGCGAGTATGGCGCGTGCGTCAGGCTCTGTTTGCGCTCGTGCCGCGTACTGGCGCGCGGATGGGACAGTGGCGCGGACCGCGGAGCCATCCACTCGGTTATCTGCTGTAGTCTAGCCCCCGAGTGGTACGCGCCCGGCGACACGGTCGTGAGTGGGCGGTTGGAGGAGGGTACAGGCGTGGTGCTGAATGTCGCGCCGTATGACGACGGAGGCGATGGCGGCGACGGGTTGTTCGGCAGCGACGCCGGCATTCTTGGCTGCGGCGCAATAAGCCCACTGCGGTCGGTGACAGTGGACCCCGGCCACGAGTACAGGTACGACCCGGTGGGCGGGTTAATCGGCGCTATCTCTGTCGGACGCAGGCCGTCCCCGAGAGTGCCGAACCCACGGCGCCCCCACGTCGACCCGTCCTCGGGGCGGAACGATGGCACCACGTTCGTACCACGCAACAGCGGGTCGCTGTCCCGTCTTGAGTCGTCCCCTAGCCAAAGCCCGCCAAGCCCCGCGTTGGTCGCCCGCCGGGGTGGGTCAATACGACCTGTGCCAAGCTGCAGCATGTTGCTGTGAGAGGGGACGGACGACGACAGCGGCGCCATCGACAATGGAACCGAACCTCTCAAGGGCATGTTGGTGTTAAAACCAGGTGGCGAGCCCATGTTGACTGGCCGCAACGTGGAAGGCATTGACAAGCGGCGCAGCGCAGGCTCAGGCTGGGGCAATCCACTGGTGAAGATTGACTGGCGAAGAGGTGCCGTCGTTGGCACACCAAAGTCGAGGATGGGCCGGCTGTCATAAGTCCCAAGGGGCTGTGGCTGAAACGCGTCGGGTGGAGAGTTGTGATCCGAGTCCGAGCTCAACGACAGGTTGGCCTCGGCCTGGCGGCGTTCGGCATTCTTCTGTGCCTGCGAGGGGCGAGGCGGGACACGCCGCTTGATACTGAGGATCTCCTCCTTGGTCGAGTCGCGGCGGAGCGTCTGGTGGGCTGGGGTTGTCAGTGCGGCCGCAGATTGCCCGACTTACACCACGTGCTTGCGTCTGGGTCGCTCAGGCCATTTTCCATCTGGCGCAGGGTAATTTTGCGCATCCATCCGTAGATCTGGGTGTGTGAGCCAAGCTGTGCACAAAGTCACACTCACGTTCAGCTGCCTTGAGAAGCTTGCAAACCGTGTCTGCCGATACACGAGTGGCAACACGTCGTCGCACAGCTCTTCTGGCCGCTCGATTACTATCACAGCGCCCGCTGGGTCCCATCGAATAATCTGTGGTCAGAACAGGGCGCAGCGTAGAAACCTCACATGCTGGTACTTTGGGTTCTCCCTGTGTGTCAGTAAAACAATGTCTAAGAAAAAAACATACAGAAGACTGGCGTTAGCACAAGCACCACCCAGGTCAACTCACTCATAAAGCTTGATAAGGAACGACGGCTGCTTGCCGTCTGCCTTTTTTGCGCGACTGCTGCGTTTTGGAGGGGAGCGGCCGGGGGTCGTCGGCAGTGCCCACTGATCGGCGTCGGTGGGGAGCTGGTAGCTGCCACCCGACACGGGCATGCCTGCGTCGTCGTAACGGTACCCAAACGGGTCATGGTGCCCGAGGTGTGGAGCGGCGCCACCTGGGGCCAAGGGAAAGCGTGGTTGCGAGCTGTCGCCAAGCTGCTGGGACAACGAGGCGTGTGGCGAGAGTCCAGAATACGGGGCGCTGGTAAGACCAATGCCGTCGGGGCTCTCCATTTCCCATCTAGACTGGGGCACGCGAATGGGCTGGGTCACGCCAAAGCCTGAAAAGTCGGGCTGGTTCATGACGGGGGGCAGGACCAGTGACGGCTCTGTCATGGATAGAGAGGAGTCGAGTTGATCGTTGGCGACGAAGTGTGGTGTTGACTCGTGCGGCACGAGTAGAACCGGTCCAGAGTTTGGAGGTGTGACGGGAGGTGACGACTTGTCTAGTGGGATCGGGAGAGCGGCGGGCTCTCCACACAACGATAGCGGAGACAATGGCAGCGGATCCAACTTGTGGGCAGTCGTAAGATGGCCTGACGGCGGTGTTGTTGCGAGGGCGTGAAAGGAAACGGGGGGAAAGATAAACTTGATCTTGGACAAACAACAGCGAATCAAGGGGGCGTTGGTTGCCAGCGCGACCAGATAGGAAAGACAGCTTTTGCGGGGCGTAGGGGCGCAGTTAATCGTTGACCTTTTGAACAAAGGTTGGTTGCCACTCCGAGGTAATATATGAGATTAGTGGCAAAAGCGGTGTGTTTCGGCCACACACACGCACGCACGCTCGCACGCACACACGCACACGCACACACTGGGATCGGACGATTGGCTGTGGACGAGCGCCGACGTGTGTCAACGACCCCGCTGCGATGCGGACAATGGGGGTGTCAACAGCTGGGTCGTGAAGAAGCAAGCCGTTTTGCTATCGCGCGTCTGATGGAAGAGGCGGATCCTAGAGAGCCCAGAAAGGCTCTAGCCAATCTGTCACGGAAGAGACAGGCGACCGCTTGTGCAGGCGGACTCGTAGTGGCAAACGGCGTGTCCAAGCGTGTCTCGAAGATTACGTCTGGGAGTGCGAATGCAGGCAAGGTTGTCAAAGGTCTTGTTTCGTGATGGGATGATCGCCGTGCGGGCCGTAAGGTCGTGCGCTGCTGGGCGGCGGTCGTGCGGTGGATAGTTTGTGGAACGTGTCCAATGGAAGGGCTTGTTCGGGGAATTGCAGGTGGCTTGCTTTACCAGGACTAGAAGCCAGCAAGACGTTTCGAAGGATCGTGGTAGCGTCGAGAGAGGTGGTGGTGTTGGAAGTAGTGGTGGTGGTGGTGGTGGTGTTGGTGGTGGTTGTAAGTGGCACACGAGTGGAGTGAGGGCTGAGGAATGTTGGGAGGGTGATAGCAAGGGTGGATTGATGGAAAGAAGTCAGAGAGAGAGGGGGAGGAGCAGAGGAGACGATGGCGAGTGGCTTTAAGGACTTTGCAAAGAGTGGCTGCAAGCTTCTAGGTCCCGTCAGAGGGCCGTCAGAAATAACAAAAAGTGACGGGCCTGACGACCTGACGATGGAGTGACGGGACGGACAAGAGTTGCAGCAGCGAGGCAATGAACAAGTGGACAGGACAGGTACGGTTCAAGTGGTCTCTTGGTCGTCTCCACCGTGGCTGTGGTTGTGGGCGTGCGCGTGCGCGTGGGTGGTCGTGGCCGTGGTCGGACAATAGAACGATACGACGGTGCACGCCCACACACACACCGCCGATAGAGTTTTAACGCCAACGACGCCTCTGCCCTTGCCCACGGCTACACGCCTGCAGCTCGCCTTGGTCACCTCTTGTCACGGTTCGTGGAGGCCGTCACCACGCGCCACGCCTCGAGGCCGCCACACTGCCTGTGCAAACTGTGCGTGCGAGTGTGTGCTGGGGAGGGACAGGGGGAGTTGGGGCCAGTTGGGGTTGGTGGCGAGGGCAGCCGTGGACGAGGTGCGGACGGGCAAGATGACTGTGGGATTGAGGGTGGTCATTTCGGCTGTCAGCTGTATGCCAAGCATCAGAGCAAGAGCCAGTGGACACGATGAGGACGAGGACGAGGACGTGTGCATTCAGGGAAACAGAGCAAGCACACCATCTTCTCCTTCTCTGCAGCTCTGTAGCTCTGCATGCTGATGCTGCACTCGTCGACAACTGATGCCCCGACGCTGCTCTCCCTCGGCCCCAGCCCCACACCGCTTGGTTTCCCCGCTCCGCCCCGAAACGGCGCACGCAAGCAGAGAGCAGGCGCGATCATCGCTTGCGCCATGTCGCCATCAGTCCACGCCCCAAGCAGGTGGGGGAGCGAGCAGCAAGCCCTGCTCGCTGCGCTGATCATGATGCCCGAAAACCTTGCGTCGTTCGTTGGGTCTAGCAATTTCCCTTGGACGCCTCGGCAGCGACTGGAAAGTTTGAATCACTTTACACATTCCCCAACCACCTGATGCAATCATGTCCTGGCGTAAGGGCCAAGCAGGCGAGTTGCGCTGGGGAGAAAGGGCAAGCAGGGAGAGCAGGGCAGTGTACCTGTAATGTCGCTGCGTGCATGCAGGTGTGGCAAGCAGTGTCAAGCGGCGTGGCGTGGCGTGGCATGGCGTGGCATGGCGGGCGTGGACAGACTTGCGGATCCGATGATTTGGGTGGTGGGTGTCTGCCATCGTGGGGCGGGCGCGGGCGCTGGGCGCTGGCACATGCACGGTGCACCTGTGCGCTTTTCGTCGTCGCCGCCGTCAAGGTCGTTTGACGTGCGCACGGGCCTAGATTGGAGCATGTGAGGAGTTTTGTAAGGGTAAAAACGCACATACCACTCGGATCCCTCCCCTCTGTCGTCACCCCGAGAGTGGCCCAAAACTAAACCCGACAGACTTTGTCAGCGTCACCAGGTCGTCGTTAACGTTTTGTTGCCAGTCGCGCCCGTCGGTGAAACTCGAGACAAGACGACAACGTCAGGTGGTCAAACGCCCATGGTGCCATCGTGACGTGAGAAGATGTTTGACGAGGCCAAAGAAGTTTCATAAGAAATACTGTAACAAAAGCCAAAAATGTGTTTCATGCAGTCTCAGTGGTGAGTATGCTGTACACTCGTACACTTAAGACAGGCGAGAGGAGGAATCCACGCTTGTCCCATGATAACGACCATAGTGTGGCAGAAAGCTCCTGTAGCAACAATTACACCGAACACTGTAGAGGTCAATCACGGTTAAAGCAATGTCGAGGCTGCACGGCGCATGCGGCGCACGACTTTCACACGCACATGCGCGCTGTACACATGCACACAGACACTCAAAGATAATCCCAGAGATGCACAGCAGAGGACAGCTGCACGCCCTGTTGACGGACCGGCGGTACAAGTGCCAGCTTGTACCCGGTTTAACGCCACACTCACGCCACACCGCCGGTACATTTGCCGCGAATAGCCAGTGATGTCTTGGCGCATGCGTGCTCCTGCACATTGCGCCTCTGCGTTTTTTGCCCCAAGAGATTTTCTGATCTCCCCAAACGCAACAAGAACGCTGTTGCTGTTGCGCGGTTTGGTGGCGTTGTCTGACACAGAGAGGTCCGAGCGCGCCGAGCGCCGAGCACCGAGCTGTGCCTCTTGCCCTTGCACTGGTCGAACTCAAAACATGTCAACGTGTCCTCCCTTTGCCCCTTGCGCCGCTTCTGCCCCTCGAGTGACACAGCCAGAGGCTTGGAGGCTTGGGGTTTGAGCTTCGGAGCCGGCGGCTGTCGACTGTTGCATCGTCGCAACGTCTCTTACGCCATCCACGCGTTCACTCCGCCTTCTCGATAATCGTCAGACCAAGGCGTAGGGCCTGACGCCAAGAGCACACCCATTCCTCGCCGTGTCCCTGCGTGTCCAGTCACCCACACGTCATCATTCAATCCTCTCACACCACACACTCACACACACAGCGCGGATCAACAAAGGCGCCCTGGGCCATGCTCGACCTGCCCGCGCCTTGTCGGAGGGACTAGGAAACACCGGGCGCACACGGAGGTCGCCGAGGTGGAGCCCGAGCCAGCCCGGCCACACACACACGCCCACACGCCCACACACACACACACACACAGGTCGCTCCAACGATTGGACTCCGGCATACATTCAACGTGCATTCAACGACAACGCCGGCGCCAACGCCAACGCCAAAGTAGCACAACATATACGCCGCCGCCGTCGTAGATCGAATTTCCGGTCAGACTGAGGGCAGGGGCGCAGGGCATGGATCCCTTGCTGTGGGGTAAGTAATTGTGGCTAGTGGCTTATGCGTGAGTAGTGAGTCTGCAGCCTGGAGTACTAGATTAAGGCGTCGACGGCTCAGCTGTGGGGCAACGCGGGGTGGCAAACAAAGGCGGCATCAAGAAGAGAAGGAAGGTGATGTGTGTGCTGTGTGTGTGCGTGAGGTGAGGAGTGACGAGCTGTGACGATGTGTGTGTGTGTGTGTCGTGGTTGACGTGTTGAAGGAAGGAAGGAAGGAGTGACAGACGAAGCAAGGGGCCGTGCGCCCCCCCAAAAGGATCCGTGCACTTGTCTCAAAGCTTGTTACGCCACACTCCCACACAGCCTAATCCCTAATCAGATGCCAAATAGATCTTTCCTATTCCGAATTCCTAATACCCCTGGCCTCCTGTCTGTCGAACCGGCACACTCGGCTCGAGAGCCGGTATGCGCGGTATGCGCCGGTAACCTCGCTGTGTGGACCACGTGGCATTTGATCCCGCCGAATCCTGACGCCCGACGCGTCTCCTTTATTGTTGCGAGGTTCAATTGCTCCCGCGACGCGTAGAGATGACCAAGGGAACAAGGCGCGTCTTGACCTGAACTGTTCATTTTGGTTGTCCACTCCATCAATCCGCATCCATCCACAATGGTGAGTTCCCATGACACGGACGTTGGGCTCACGACAGAGCGGCTTTGAGCAGAACCGCGTGTACACCGTTCCCGTCCTCGGCGGCGAGCTCGACCTCGACTCGCCCGCCGAGGCCGAGAAGCTCTTCTTTGACTTTCTCACCTCGTTCCGTATTGGCGGCGAGTACATCTACCGGTAGGACATTAGAGCCGAACGCAGACTCACGCCGCAGTGACCGCCTGCGCTCGTCGCTGTTGATGCACCACCACACGCTCGAGATTGACCTGGACGACTTGGCGGTGTGGAACGCCGAGTTGGCGCAGCGGTGTCAAAAGTCGCCCGGCGAGATGATGCCGTTGGTACGTTCTCAGCCGCGCGGCTAGAGCTAATGACCAGCTCGAGTCCGCGCTTTTGCGCCTCGCGCGCGCCCTTGTCAACCCCACCATCGCCGACCCCGCGTCCGAAGCAGCCGTCAAGGCCGTGCCCGAGATGCAGGCGACCATCAAGACGAGCCAGAACATGATCCAGTTCCGCGAACTTGCCGCGGACAAACTCACGCGCCTCGTCCGTCTCCCTGGCATTGTCATTAACGCGGCCCAGCTCACGTCCCGCGCGACCGAGCTGAGCCTGCAGTGCAAGGGGTGCCGCTCGGTACGAATTGTGCAGGTCGGCACGGCGCTGGGCGCGGAAAGGACTGCCCTCCCAAGGCGTTGCGATGCGTGCGTGCAGTCGAGATGTGCAAGCTAACCACCAGCCCCGGACCCCAAGACGGCGGCAAGAAGGACTGCCCCCTCGACCCATACGTCATCCTCCACGACCGCTGCCGCTTCATCGACCAGCAGATGATCAAGCTCCAGGAGGCTCCAGACATGGTGCCCGTTGGTGAACTGCCGCGCCACATGATGCTCCAGGCCGAGCGATACCTCACCGCCCGTGTCGTTCCCGGATCGCGCATCATCGCGACCGGCGTGTATTCGACCTTTGCGCCGCAGTCCAAGAACGTGAGCTAGTCCGGCCGTACGTTGCTGACGACAGCGGAACAGCAGTGGTGCGCCGGCGCTGCGCCAGCCGTACCTGCGCGTTCTCGGTATCGAGATTGACTCGTCCCTGGCGACGTCGCCAGGGTCGCGCGTGTTCACGCCCGAGGAGGAGGAGGAGTTCCAGCAGATGGCACGGTCCGACGGGCTGTACGAGCGCTTTGCACAGAGCGTCGCGCCGTCCATCTTTGGTAACCTCGACATCAAAAAGGCCGTGACGTGTCTGCTCATGGGCGGGAGCAAGAAGATCCTTCCCGACGGCATGCGGCTGCGTGGCGACATCAACGTGCTCCTGCTCGGTGACCCCGGTGTGGCCAAGTCGCAGCTGCTCAAGTTTGTGGAAAAAGTGTCGCCCGTGGCCGTGTACACTTCGGGCAAGGGCTCGTCGGCTGCCGGTCTCACGGCGTCGGTCCAGCGCGACCCAGTGACGGTGGGTACGTCGCGGGGACAAGGGCTAATGGCAGCGCGAGTTTTACCTCGAGGGCGGCGCCATGGTGCTTGCGGACGGCGGTGTCGTGTGTATTGACGAGTTTGACAAGATGCGTGACGAGGACCGTGTCGCGATCCACGAGGCGATGGAGCAGCAGACCATCTCCATCGCCAAAGCCGGCATCACGACGATTCTCAACTCGCGCACATCGGTGCTGGCGGCGGCCAATCCGGTGTTTGGCCGCTACGACGACATGAAGAGTCCCGGCGAGAACATTGATTTCCAGACGACGATTCTGTCGCGTTTCGACATGATCTTTATCGTCAAGGACGAGCACAACGAGGCACGAGACCGTACCATCGCCAAGCACGTCATGAGCATCCACATGAACCGCCAGATCGACCAGGAGGCCGTGGGCGAGATTGACATTGACAAGATGAAACGGTACATTGCGTACTGCAAGTCGTGAGTCTTTCATTCTTCAGGGCAGTGCTAATGGCAGTCGGTGTGCGCCGCGTCTGTCGACGGAAGCCTCCGAGATGCTCTCGTCACACTTTGTGTCCCTGCGCAAGACGGTGCAGCAGGTAGAGCGGGACAATGACGAGCGGTCGTCCGTGCCGATCACGGTCCGCCAGCTCGAGGCCATGATCCGCATCACCGAGTCGCTTGCCAAGATTACCCTGTCGCCTAGCGCGGGCGTGCACCACGTCGAAGAGGCGATCCGGTTGTTCAAGTACTCGACAATGGACGCCGTCGCTGCGGGTCAGGTAGACGGCATGACGCGCGCCGAGCTCCAGGACGAGATGGAGCGCATCGAGCGCGAACTAAAGCGCCGCTTGCCTATCGGCTGGAGCGTGGCTTACTCTACCCTCGTGCGCGAGTTTGTCACGCAGCAGGGATACTCGCAGCACGCGCTCGAGCGGTCTCTCTTTGTGCTCGAGAAGCGCGAGGTTATCCGGTTCGCGAACCAGAAGAAGAGCGTCAGCCGCGTGGGTGTGTAAGCGGCGCACGCAGCGAGCGGAGCGAGCTGCCGCGCGGCGCTTGCTGCCGCCGAGCCACCTCGGCTTACCTCTCCGCCATCTTTAGTGATTCTTGGTCGGTCTTGGGCCCTGTATACTTTTGTACTAGATGCAATGGATATCCATGCTATGGCTATGGGGTACTGGCTACTGGGTGAGGCCGTCACGCGCGAGAAGCGCCATCATGGCCTGTGTAACGTCTCCACGGACGTCAGCTGCGCCATGCGGCGCCTCGACGAGCTCGGCAAGCTGGGCATCAAGGAGACGACGGAGCTGCGCGCACAGCACACCGATACGCGTAGCGGCGCGCAGCTTGACTGCGCCGTCACCGAGCATGATCCCGCCCACGTAGTGGTTAAGTGTGATTGCGCCGCCAAAGAGGAGGAGCGCGTAGAGGGGCACGTCTGTCGCGTCGCGCAAAAACACCTTGGACGTCTCGGCTTTGGAAAAGTAAGCGACGTAGCCGCGTTTCCAGCCCGTCTCGGCGAAAAGTACCGACGAAGGGTGGAGGAACACGCGTCCGGCGGAATCGAAGAACTTGACCTCCTTCGCCTCGTGGTCCTTGAGCAGCGTGCCGTGCGAAATCCGCTCAAACTGCGCTTCAGGCAACGCTGTACGTGCTACGCGCGGGTACAGCCCGCCAACGAGTACAGCCTTGACGAGGTTACTGTCGCTGCTGTTCGTGCTTGCTGCCGCTAGTGCAGCTGCGCCGCGCTCGACAAAGCCAATCTGCGACAGCGCAGAGAGAAAGTCGCCCCTTAGAGAAGTCACGTCGCGCAGCGCGCTGGGCGAGATAAAGTTGGTCTCGCAGTATCGCCGTGCCTCGGCGCCGCGGAGCTTGGACACCGCGTCGTACGCCCTCGCGTCCGTTAGCAGGTCTGAGCGGGCAGTGGCGAACGACTCGCGCGCGCGTTTCGCCTCGTCTCGCCTGTCCAGCGGAGACGTGAATAGCGGCTTGGACGATAACAGCGCGGCAATGGTAAGCACAGGATCGAGACATTTGAATATCGTGCCCAGCACTAGCATCTTGCTCAGGCGCAGGTCGACGGGAATCATGCTCATCTGCGGTTAGCCCCAACTCGGATAAGCCCACTTACATGACGGCCCATGGCTGTCAGCGGCGCGGTGTGCTTGTCGCTCTCCACCGCGCCGAGGTCGAGCAGGGTCTGCCACGCCGCGTCGATCGCGTCCATCTTTGGCGGGTCGATAGCGCGCGACAGGAACGCCTTGACGTCGGTCGTCTCGTCCATCGCCTTGACCTGCAAAAAGAGGGCTTCAAGTGGCGTCCGGAGAATCTCCGGTACAGGGAAGCGGGGCATTGAGTTGTTCTCCGTGCGACGCGTGTACAGCTTGAAGCACTGGCCGGGCTGGGTACGGCCCGCACGACCGCGGCGCTGGCGCCCCGACGCGCGCGACGTCCAGCACTCGACGAGCTTTTGCATCCCCCCGTTCTCCGCGTCGTACTGCGTCTCCTTGACGCGCCCGGAATCGACAACGTACACGACGTCAGGGATGGTGACGGATGTCTCGGCGACGTTTGTGGCCACGACGATTTTACGCCGCGGCGCTGTAGAGGGAAACACGCGCCGCTGCTCCGCCGAACTCAGGTTGGCGTGCAGTGGGAGAATCTCCACAGCGCCAAGGCGCGTGTTCTGCAGTTCCGCAATACACTGCCGGATCTCCATTACACCCGGCATGAAAATCAGCACGGCGCCGTTCGAGTCGGCCGTGTCGACAATGTGCTTGACTGTCGCGGCGACGAGGCCGTAGTCGATACGGTCCGACTGGGAGATGACCTCGAGCGCGCGCAGGTCGTCGTGCTTGAGCCCGAGTTTTTCGTAGTCTGCGCGCATGGCGGATTTCTGCTCCTCGCTCAAACGCGGCCCAAAGCGCGACGGCGTAGGCGTGTAGTTGATGTGCGGGATAACGTCCTCGAGGTAGTGGTCCTGCACGGGGTACGTGAAGCCGGGGATGGTAAGACTCGGGCACCCGCCAAAGTACTTGATAAAGATCTGCTCGTTGATCGTCGCCGACATGAGGATGACCTTGATGTGCTTGTTACGTTCGAGAATGTCGCGGAGGAGACAGATGAAGAGGTCGGTGTCTACGCCGCGCTCGTGCGCTTCGTCGACCACGACATGGGACACGCCCGCGAGGTCCGCGTCGGCCGTTGCGAGCCGCCGCAGCATAATACCCGTCGTGCAGAAGAGGAGACGCGTGTCGGGCCCAGCACGGCGTTCGCCACGGATAGCATAGCCGACGGTCCCGGGCTTGGTATCGACGTCCTCTAGGCGTTCCTGCGCGACGCGTGCGGCGACGCCCATGGCAGCGACACGCCGTGGCTGCGTGACGACAATGTTGGTGCTCGCGCCGCGCCCCTGCGCAATCTCGTGGTCGAGGATAAACTGCGGCAACTGTGTACTCTTACCGCAACCCGTCTCACCTACGACGACGAGCACGCGGCTGGTGTCGAGCGCAGAACAGATGTTCTCTCTTTCCTTCCATGCCGGCAACTTGGCCCGTTCGGCGAGCATGGGCGCGTAAGCAGGGTTGGCGAGTAGACGCTGCTGCGCAGCGCGTACGCCCTCGTGTTCCTCTGCCGTTGGCTGGCGGCGTTTCCGCGGTCCACCGCGCGCCTTGTCGACTTTCTTCGCCACCTCGCGCGCGACGGGCTCATCATCGTCGTCCTCGACGTGCGGGACGAGGTGTTTGGTCACCTCGGCAATATCGGGCGGCGTCTTGATGACCCCTGGAATGGCTGATTCGAGGTGGTCAACCATACTAAGCACGACACCGCCCGTGCCGGCCTCCAGCACGGACACGAGGTCGTGCCGCTCCGGATCGCGGAATGCTCGCAGCATGTCCGCGTGCAGGTACAGGCGCATGTACGCCGGCAGCGTCGTGGAGGTGAGATAGAACGCTGGAGCGCGCGTGGGATACTGCGCCGAGGGGTACGGCGAGAACTTGTCCAGCACGACGTGGAGCGTGAGTGTCTCGTTGCGGTACGTCATGTCGACTGCAATTTCATCCGCCGCGTCCCCGTCAGCGGATACGCGCCGGAACCGGTCCCCGAGCACCGCTTCGAGCGCAAGCATTTCCTCGTCGCGCAGCGTCTGGCGTTCCCCGTCATCCTCGGCGTCGTCAGCGGCAGGGACGACCTCGGCGTCGCCCCACCCCCCGTCCGTGCCGTGCCATCCACACAGGCGCCGCCCTAGCCGCTCAACAGCGAGCGACTCGCGCCCCTCGTCGGCAATAACGCCCTCGACGGCTTTCCGGGGAAAGCCGGCATCACGCACCAGCTTGTCGACCAGCCACCCGCGCACCAGCGCACTCTGGCCCCCGTTACCTGCCGACGCGCCTGTGACCATGTTCGCGCCGGACGCGCCGGGGCGATACCGTGGCGGCAGGTCATCCTCTGGTAAATGCAGTAGCAGCCACTCGATCGCCGCTTCGAGTGGACTGAGGATGTTTAGGCTCAGCACGAGCGGGTCGTTACTCGCTGTACCCCCGGCCGAGTGCAGACGTGCGTGCGCTGCGTGCAGAGCCGACAGACAGCTCGTAACGTGCGCAGCCCGGAACCCCAGTGAAGTCAGGTGCTGCTTCACAGAGGAAAAGTCCGGGGCGGGGACAGGCGTCGCTGTACCGCTCCCCGACGGCGTCGGCGTGCCCGACCCACCGCCCGCGTCCCGTGTCGCCTCCATAACCGCCGACGGAAACTTCTTCATCATCTGTCGTCAGCAAACTCCAAGCACAAGACCCACCTTCTTCACCACGCCCTCGACCATTTCGCGCAGTGCCGGCGCCATGCGTACTTCGGGCGCCTCCTCCCAGACTTTACCGCCTCTCCGGCCGTCGGGCGCAGCAGACGGTGTATTCCGCCCGCTCCCCCCGCCGCCGGACCCACCAGCGGCGTCACCGTTCCGCTCCTCCTCCTTGTCCTTGCGTTTCGCCTGGCGCTGCTCCACCTCTTTCTTGGCCGCGAACGGGTCCGCGTTCCACTCCCAGTCACGGTGAGCCGGCGCGTTCGCCTTCTCGGCCAGCAGTTCGGACCAGTACGGCCTGATGGTCGGCGGCAGGCTCGTGCCGAGCGGAAACGCAGAGAGGAAGCGGAACAGCGCATACGTCGCAAGAAAGTGCTTGGCGAGCGCCTGGTCCTCGACTTGTAATGGCGGGTGAGGCATCATGCGGACCGTGTCGAGGTCGTACACGTTTTTGCTCTTGCGCTTGCGCAGCGTCACCGCCCCAGAGAACGTCTTGGCACCCCCCTTGTTCGCCCACTGCGCTTTAGCCCTTACCAGCTCTCGCTGCTCACCACCTCGATTATTGGCCGCTCCCATCCTGCCTTTTGACACTTCTCGTTCAATACCGTCACGGGACTCTTGTAGCCGACGGGAAAGAGCGGCGGCGGCCGCGCAGGCTTGTCGCTGTCGTCGCCGTCCTTCTTCGCATCAGCCTTGGGCTTTGACGAGTTGCCTGCGTTGCCCGAGCGCACGACGTTGACAGGTCGTCGTTTCGGCGGCATCGCGTGGAGTGTGTTGTCGTTTCACAACTTTTGCCTAACCCCTCCACCCCGTCGATCCTGACCACCTCCACGCGCCACTGGACGCAACCCCGAGATCACTACCACCATCACCGCGATACGCTGCGATGCCCCGTGAGGCCGCGCACTGCGCATCGCGGCATCACGCACGTGCCATACTAGCATACATTTAAATCTATAGCTCGGCCTGGGGCGCGCTCGCTCATTGTCAGGACGGCGCTGCGCGCCACCGTTTTATATTGTACAACGCCTGGGCACACGAACGGAGGGAGGTAACCAATGGAGAGAAACAAGGAAAAAAAAAAAAAAAGCAAGCAAGACTAGCGTCATTGTTGTTGGTGCTGGCCGTTGAGCTGCTGGATGACCTGGCCCAGTGTCCCCGGTTCCAGTGGCGGAAGGTCCATGACGCCCTCGGCGGTGAGTGCTGGGTCGATGGGCAGGTCGTGCGCGCTCAGGCCGTGCTCGAGGTGTCCGACATGTTCGGCCTGCATCGCCTGCGCGGCGGCTACAGCGGCAACGGCTGCGTCCTCGTCCATGCGCTGCTTCTTCTCCGCCTCGTCGATCGCCTCGGATTTGCGCTTGCGCCCAGCCTTCTTGGGTGCCTCGGGAAGTGTCGAGGGCCCCGCGGCACCCGCGGCCGCAATGTGCTCGGCCAGCTGCTCGGCGTTGAGGCCCATGCCCGCTGCCTCAGCCTCGCGCGCCGCACGCTCGCGCATCTCCTTGGTTCGCTTCCCTGGCCCGCGTCGGCGGACCTGCTCGTCGTACGTGCACTCGAGGTTTCGCTTCGCGCAGTGCCCGCACGTTGGTCGGCCACCGTCACACCTGACGAGTTAGTCTGGGCATTGCATATGAACTCACTTGAGCTTGCGCCCGCGGCAAAAGTGGCATGCTAATACCAGCTTTTTGGGTTTTTCGGGGACGGGCGCGGCGCCGACTGGCACCTCGCCGTTGGGCTGCTGCTGCTCGGCCAGGGGCGCGGCGGTGCCGTCGCTGGCGACCATGCCGACGCCGTTATTCCCGTTGTCTACCGAGTTGGCCTCGGCCCAGTTGGACAATGTCGCGGCGACGGCGTTGTAGTCGTTTTCCGCAACGTAGCCGTGCTCGCCTCCGTGCTCGGTTCCAGGCAAGGGCATGACGCCGTTGACATTCATGTTGGCATAGTCGGTCCCCGTGAGGGCGTGTTCACCGCCGACGTTGTAGTACTGCTGCTGGTTCCAGTTGTTGACGTCTTCTTGGGACAGCTGAGGGTAGGATGCGTCTGTTCCCAGGTGTTGGCTGTGGTCTACGCTGTGGTCGACACCGTGGTCAACGCCGTGTTCCACACCGTGCTCGACGCCGTGGTCGACGCCGTGTTCCACACCGTGGTCTACTCCGTGATCCACGGCATGGTCTACGCCCTGGTCAACGACCTGAGACACCGCGACGACGGCCGCCTCGGTCGAAGACGTGTCTTGGTGTCCCTGCGTCTGGTCCTCTCCCTGGGGCTGCTGCTGCTGCGCCGCCTCGTCTGGGTTGGTGTTGGTGACTTCGACCTTGACAGTGGCGGCAGGCGTGGCGTCTTCTGGCGCAGTGCCCGCAGGCTGCTGGGCGGCCTGTTGGTCAGACATTGTGTTGATCGGCGGCCACAGAGGGTTGATCGGGTGTATCCAGGTGCAGGCCTGTTGTCCTCTGTGTGGTGTTACAGGGACGGACTCTGTCGGGGGAGTGGCAGGATACGCTCGCGTAGAGTGTGGATGAAAGGCGTCGCGTGTGACGTATGGTGAGACGTCGTGCGCGTGAAACGTTGGGTGCTGCGCCGATATAGGGGTGGGCGGGAGTGGAGTTGAAACCGCTGCTGCTGTTTGCTGGCGAAACGGCTGTGCGAACGCTTCAATCGCTAGCGTCAGAGGCGGACGCAGACTCTGCAGGCGGCTGAGCGAGGCGACAGGCGACGGGTACAGCAGACGACCAGGTGTGGTGGGTAGTGGTTGATGCCTGTGGACCTGGACCTGGAGCTGCTGCTGCTGCTGCTGCTGGGTTGTGCGTGAGTGTGAGCCAGATCCGACTACTGCGTGGGATCAGCATTGGCGCAGGCGCAGGAGCAGTCTTGTTGCTAGCAATGTGGTTTGGGGGCACGGCACTTACATTGTGGATGCTGGTGGGTGCGGTGGTGGTGAGAGCTTGCGGGATCAACTGTGTGGTGGAGGTTGTTGTGCGGATGGAGTGGTGGTGACGGGGTAAAGTGTGGGGCGGGGATATGGCCCTGGCTCTGGTACCAGTTGCGGTTGGTGAGGAACGCGGCGGGTGTAGGCGCAGGCGCAGGCGTACGAGGTGGGTAGTGGTGAGAGATGTGGTCTACGAGGTCGAGCTGTTGCTGCGACGTGAACAAGGAGGGTGGGGTGGAAGTGGTCCAGTTGCTACCAAGTGTTGTTGTCGTCGTCGCCGTCGCCGTGTGTACACTGTGGTTGTTGTTGTCGGCGTCGGCGGCCGCGGCAGCTGTTGTTGTCCTGGGCTGGTGGATGTCCTGGGTGAGGACTACAGTTGTAGCTGTGGGTTGTGGATGATGGTTCCGTCGATGAAAGACGGAAGAAGAATCAAACAACCCACACACGGAACTATATTCGCCACTCAACCCACCCACGCCATGCACGGGCCACACTCTCCCACCGTAGCACACGCCACCACCCACGCTCGCACGCCGGAGATTCAATAATCCCGCAGCGTGGCGGCTGCCCACCTCCACCACTCCCACTTCCACTCCCACACACCTGTGGCACACATGCCCACATCCACACGACCTACACGGCACCACAACACACACTCGCGCGCGCCGACCAGCCGCAGGCGCCACAGACGTGTCCATCGTCTTGTTGTCGTAGTAGTCACTGTTCCGCGTTCGTTCCCATGCACCAATCGTTGTTGTCGGGTGAGGTCGGACACGTTGGTCTGGATAGGCGTGGGGCGGTGGGAACGGTGAGTCACTGGGAGGGGCAGGGGCTGGCCGGGCTCTGGGGATGTACGACGCAGTGGGACGTCGACAGCGGGGCTAGATCGATAGCGGGAGGATTGATTGTCGCGACTGATTGGCGGAGCAGGCGTCCAACGCAAGCAAAACAAGTTACGACCGAGGGTTGATACGCCGCGCCAGTGGTCTTGTCGTCCGTGGTCGGGGGAGTAGACTAGTCCCGTTGATAGAGAGTAGATTGTACAGTGCAGAGGAGAGTCTATCGCTACGACCTCCCGCTCGCTCGCACTCTCTCTCTCTTTCTCTCGCCTTCGCACAATTCTACTAACGCGCCGCCCCGTCAGATGCAACGCATGCAATGCAATACCACGCACGGGCTGCCGCGGACCTAGTCATTCGCCATCACTCCCGCCACGCCACTACGCCACACTTCGCTTCTGACGGCGAGCACGGGCCCTGGTCTGTGCTACACTCTACAGCGGACAGGATTGCTCCGCGCATTCAGTGTAGCACGTAGCAGCTGAGCGGGGCAACCGCACATGTGCGATCGAGCCGCAGACACAGGCGCAACGTTACACTTGCCCTTTCTCCCTACACCCAGCCCCCGCCGCGTCGCCGCGAGCACTGCACAGGCCTGCCTTCGCCGTTGCCGCGCCGGGCCACGCACCGCGCCACACACAACCTTATCGACCAGGGGGTCTGTGCACATGGAAAGAGAAAGAAGGAACTGCGCAGAACCGCGGGTAGTCCCATGCGAGCGAGCTGGCGCCAGCCAGCGGCAGTGGCAGCACCGCCAACGCAGACGCCAGTGCCGCTGTCCTACGGTGCGAGCCGAGGAGCCTGAGCCATCGCGCCCGGGTCCTGAACGTCCCCGCTGCGATCGAACGACCTCCTCCTAGTGATCTCGTGCGTGCACTGGCTTGGGTCAGTGCTGCTGTATTTTTTACCGTGATGGGCCCATCTCAGAGCCTGCTTCTTCTTTCGGTGGGTCGTGCCGCTGTAGGCGTGCACCCCGGAGTTGGTGTTATTCACTCGACGCTGCCGTGTCGTCGCCATACGTTTAGCCCCTGGGCCGCATACCTTTGTCCTGTTGTCACTTGTTCAATAAACGGTCAGCGCCTTGGCTTGTCCATGCACGTATTGTTAGTTGACGCGGTGTGTACGCCTTGCCCTCTTGCGTCTGCACGCCCCGTCGTCTCAAGCAAAACTGTACGACCTGGACGCAACAGATGGCCAAGTGTATCGTTGTAACCTTCCGCGCCGGACACCGCCAAACTGCCACTTGCCACCGACGTCATGCCGAGCCAGCCGACCAGGTCTCTTCGGAATTGCGCGTCGGGGAATTAGCCAACCAAACCTAATAACGCCTAATATCCATTAGCAAAGAAATATGCAATACATTCCAAAAATTGGTTCCGGGCCCGCTGGGCGGCCTTTGAAGCTTCGGCGACGAGTCGTTCGGCGGCAACCGAAACGTCCTGTCTCTTGGACGCGCAAGCCGCCGCAACAGCCCTCCTCCTCTCACATTTTCCACATCGCACCGACCGATCCCAACACACCTGCACACAAGCACACTTCTGCGTCGGTACGGTACCATGTACCGACTCTCATCGCTGCGCAACGTTGCGGGTCCGGCGCGCCGGCGCTTCGCGCTACCGCCGGCGTCGACTACGCGGCTCGCACTATGTTCAGCACCCCGGATATCTAGCGGCATCGCGCCGCGGCTCGCGCGCACTTACGCTGCGCCCTCGGGCCAGCCGCGGCCATCAGACAACACGCCGCCCCCCGCCGGCCTTGAAAGCGTGTTCGGTGGCGGCCCCTCGCGACGCACACCCCCCGCAGCGCCGAAACCCGGCGCTCCGAGCGAACCGCACCGCCAGCCGGAGAACCCCGAGAACCCCGAGGCGCCCGCGGAGGAGGAGGGCGGCGACTGGAAGGATCGCAGGCCCCGCTTGTCGGACAGTACTAAGAAAAAGACGGCCACAGGCGGCGGCGGTGGCGGCGGAAGCGGAGGTAGTGGCGGCAGCGGCGGTCCCAACGGCCAAGGCAACTTTGGCGGTATGACTCCCAACCAGCTCCTCCTTGCGCTCATCTCGTACGTCCTCTACCCTGCGCACGGCTAATACCAGAACATACGCTCTGTACACGCTCACGTCGCCTGGCGAGGGCCGTACCCGCGAAATTACCTGGCAGGAGTTGTGAGTAAGCCAGAGTAGTACAACCCTGACCCCAGCCGTAACCAGTTGCTTGCGCGCGGCCTCGTGTCTTCGCTCGAGGTGGTCAACCGCAACAAGGTGCGCGTGCACCTGCACAACCCCATTGCGTCTGCCAACACGACCGGGTCGACGAGCACCTCCAGCGGTCCACAGTCCCCGCAGCAGGGCCCTGCGCCCTACACGTTCACGATCGGCTCTCTGGAGGCGTTCGAGACGCTCCTGCGCGAAACCCAGGACGAGTTGGGTATCCCGCCCGCTGAGCGCATCCCCGTCTCGTACCACGACGAGACGTCTGCGTTCCAGATGGCCATGCACTTTGCGCCGACGCTGCTTATCGCCGGTCTGCTGTTGTGGATGATGCGCCGGTCTGGCGGTGCTGGCGGTGGTGGTCCCGGTGGCGTGTTTGGCGTGGGCAAGTCCAAGGCAAAGCAGTTCAACGAGGACCTCGACGTGGCCGTCCGTTTCCGCGACGTCGCAGGCATGGACGAGGCCAAGGAGGAGATCATGGAGTTTGTCAAGTTCCTCAAGGAGCCGACCAAGTACGAGAAACTCGGCGCCAAGATTCCCCGCGGCGCCATCCTTTCGGGTCCACCCGGTACCGGTAAGACGCTGCTGGCCAAGGCTACTGCCGGCGAGGCCAAGGTGCCATTCTTCTCCGTGTCGGGTTCCGAGTTCGTCGAAATGTTCGTCGGTGTCGGTCCGTCGCGTGTTCGAGACCTCTTTGCCACGGCCAAGAAGAACGCGCCCTGTATTGTCTTTATTGACGAGATCGACGCGATCGGTAAAGCCCGTGGCAAGGGCGGCCAGTTTGGCGGCAACGACGAGCGCGAGTCGACGCTCAACCAGCTCCTCGTCGAGATGGACGGTTTCGGCACCAAGGAGCACATTGTTGTTCTGGCGGGTACTAACCGTGCCGATGTGCTCGACCCGGCGCTTATGCGTCCCGGCCGTTTCGACCGGCACATTGCCATTGACCGCCCGGACATTTCGGGCCGTCGCCAGATCTTCAAGGTTCACCTTGGCCCGCTGACGCTCTCGAGCGAGCTGTCCGCCGACGACGTGGCCGAGAAGCTTGCGCTGCTCACGCCCGGTTTCTCGGGCGCGGACATTGCCAACGTGTGTAACGAGGGTGCGCTGCGCGCTGCGCGTCGCGGCGGCGACGCCGTGACGTGGGCGGACTTTGACGGCGCCATTGAGCGTGTGATTGCCGGTCTCGAGCGCAAGTCGCGCGTACTGGGCAAGCACGAGAAGAAGACGGTCGCGTACCACGAGGCCGGTCACGCCGTGTGCGGCTGGTTCCTCGAGTACGCCGACCCGCTGCTCAAGGTATCTATCATCCCGCGTGGTGTCGGCGCGCTGGGTTACGCGCAGTACCTCCCCAAAGAGCGCTTCCTGTTCTCGACGCAGCAGCTGCAGGACCGGATGTGCATGACGCTGGGCGGACGCGTAGCCGAGGAGATCTTCTTTGGCGAGATCACAACCGGCGCCCAGGATGACCTGCAAAAAGTCACAAAGATGGCGTTCGAGGTGTGTGCCAACTACGGCATGAACCCCGAGATTGGGCCAATCTCGTTCGGGAACCGGGAGCAGCAGAACGAGGGGCTGCAAAAGCCGTTCTCCGAGGCGACGGCGCAGGCGCTTGACACGGCCGTCAAGAAGATGGTCGTCGACGCACACAAGCGTACCACCGAGCTGCTCGAGAAGAACAAGGACTCGGTTGAAAAAGTCGCAAAACTCCTGCTTGAGAAGGAGGTGATCACGCGCGAGGACATGCGCCAGCTCCTCGGCAAGCGTCCCTTGTGAGTATACGTGTACTTGACCCAGCTGACAGCAGCGAAACGCTCGACGAGATGGACCAGTACATTGAGAAGCAGCTCGACGAGAAGAAGCAGGAGGAGGACGAGGGTAAGGGCGGCGGCGGCGACGGCGGCAAGGACGCCAAGGCTGCTGAGAAGACGGACACCAAGGCCGACGACGCCGCACCACAACTCGCCACAAAGGCTACCGACAGCAAGCAGCTCGAGGGTTAGAGGCATCAGCATAGATTTCCATTCTGCATATGAATGTCACTTCTCGCAACCCGCGCGCGAGCGCGAGTACATTGCCCTGGCTCGGCGCGTTTGTAATCACATGTGTATCGGGCCGGAATGGGCCGTTGCGTGGTAACGTCGTGATGGCCGGATGAAAGCCGATCCGGAATTGGTGGCGCTTGATAAGCTGCCGGCCAAATACCCGGCGTGATGTCAGCAGAGCCTTGGCAGTGGGCAGTACATAACCCAGGAGCGCAACAGCGCGACGATGCTGAATGACAACGCACGCTAGCACAATGGCTACTGACTCGAGCAGTGACAACACCGTTTGGGCGTATACGCGCGCCGGGCGACTGAGCGGTACGATTGAGCAACGGACGCGCGCCGTGCCGGAGCTAGAGGCGGGCGACGTGCGCGTCCGCGTCAAGGCAGCGGCGCTGAACCCCGTTGACGAGCAGCTGTGAGCCCCGCCTTCTGAGGGGTAAGCTAACAGCAGTGCGCAGAGCTCAGCGGCGCTTCTCAAGTGGCTGGGTTGTGCCGTTCCGTCGCCGACCAACCCGCTCGTGCCCACCACAGACTTCTCCGGTGTCGTGGAGGCTGTCGGGGCCGAAGTGAAGGAGTTTTCCCCGGGCGACGAAGTCTTCGGCCAGCGCTTCAGTGCAGACGGTAACGGGTTTCTCACTCAGCACGTCGTCATTCCCTCTTCGGCGCCGTTCGTGCGTAAACCCTCCCAACTGAAGTGGACGGACGCGGCCGCCGTCCCACTAGTCTATACTACAGTGTACGACGCGCTTGTCGAGTGGGGTCGTCTCCCGTTCCCGCCCCAAGCCCAGGATAAAGACAAGTTCTCCGTCCTCGTACTCGGTGGTAGTTCCGGTACGGGCCATGTCGCTGTGCAGCTTGCCAAGTTCCTTGGCTGCCGCGTCGTCGCGACGTGTTCTGGCGCCAACGCCGAGCTTGTCCGTTCCCTCGGCGCGGACGAGGCAAGTTTTCACCCACCGATCGGGCACGCTGACGCCAGGTGATAGCTTACACTACGGAACATGTCGTCCAGCGCGCGCTCACGTCGGCGTACGCGCCTTACGCAGTCGTACTTGACTGTGTCGGTGGCACCGACTTCCTCGGCCACCTAGACCACCTTTTGATAGATAGCACCGAGCGACCAGAACTGGGCATCTACGTCACTATCGTCGGCGACAAGACGTCCCGCGACGCCATGGGCGGCGCGGCGACAAACTGGTACAACCCCGCACAGGCGGTACGTACAGCTCTCGGCCGGCTGAACGACTACCTCCCCCACTGGACACGGAGCTGGACGGGGCGGCGGTACGCTTGTATCAAGCTCGACCCGACCAAGGCCAAGCTCGCGACGTACGACACGTACGGCCAGGCCGGGGGCAAGGTGCTCGTCGACAGCGTGCATCCCTTCGACGACGCGCCAAAGGCTTACGAGCGCCTAGAAAGCGCCCGTGCAAAGGGTAAAGTCGTCGTGAGCGTGGGCGCGTAGCTTGTAGATTCATATGCATTTGAACTGCTACCACTACTCTGCGCGCCGGCGCGCCGGTGCGTTGCTGCCGTCAGCTCCAATACACGCCCGCACTCACGCCGCTGGCGCTGCCTTGTCGCCTGCCGTAGGCTGACCCGCTGCGTCCGGGGTACTCGCGGCATCCTTGGCCGCCGTCTTCCAGTCCATGACCGGCTTGGTGTCTTTGGGGCCCTCGCGCAGGCCCGTCGCCTGCTGTAGCGGCTCGTTCCAGATATACACGCCGGATACAACGCCTGTTGTCAGCTGGCTGAGCACGCGCCAGAACTCACCGAGCCCGACAGCGAGCAGCATGGGCATTAGTCGTCCGCTCATGGTGATTGTGTGGAGCTGAGCGAGCTGTTCACACAGTTCGGAGATGGAGCTTTGGCTTCGACGTCAGGCTGGGCCGAAGCCGGTGCCTGGGGACGGTGGAGGTGAGTCAACTGACTTTCGGCGTTGTTTACCTTCCCCAAACCTCACGTCTGTGTTTGTCCATTCCTCGTGCCGCTACAATGCCGCCTGACGCCGCCGCGCCGCCAGTAAGACCGCCCGTTATCACCTCTAACCCCAGCTCCTGGTGGCCGAGACGCCGGACGTGCGGCACCTCGCGCGCATCCTGCGCGGTATAGGCCTGAAACACGTACGCTCCTTCCACGACTTTCAGAGCTGACGGCAGAACGCGGTCATGACGATATCCAAGGCAGGTTTTGAAGTGACGGTGGAGGAAGTCAAGTCTCTGTGCGCGACAGCGTGGATACCGACAAACATCTTCGAGACGTTCGAGTGGCCCGAGGACGCCGAACCAGAGTGTTTCGAGATTAGTCTAGACGCCATGCTCCAGTGTCTCAACATTTTCGGGAACGCCGGCGCGGGCGCAGCGCCTCTCCCTGGACCAGCGAAGAAGCGGCGTTGGGCCGGAGACGGGGACGATCCGGCGGGGGACGAGACAGGCGCGACGGAATGGCGCACCCGCGGTCGTAACGAGCGCCGCACGGGCATGCGCATGACCTGGTCTGGGCCGGGATACCCCCTCTCCATCCTCCTGTAAGCTTATAGATTACGGTCGAGCTGACACCAGGCGGGACGACGTCAAGGGCCCCGTGACCACGTGCGAGCTCTTCACACTCGAGCCGGAGGAACTCATGAACCAGGCGTTCGACGAGGAGGCGCGGTGAGCTCCTGCCTCGAGTACCGTGAGCTGACGCCAGCGCCGTCTACCTCATTATCAAGGTGAGCTAACTCTGTGCGCCCTAGCTCACCCCAGGCGGAATGGTTTCGCGACGCACTCATGGACCTTCCCCCGTCGTGTAACAGGGTAACGCTGCGCGCTCTGCCGCGGGACAACGGCGACGGTGGGGCGGGGATGCGTGGCCGGCGGGGCGTGGGCTCGTTTTCAATCCACGCCGAAGGCGACTTTGGTACTGTCCAGGTGGGTAACCACCTCCTTTCTTTCTAACGCGCAGTTCGACTACCCCAATGACCGCGAGGTCATGGACTCGTTCGAGTGCGAGGAGGCAGTGGTATTCAGGTAGGCTTTAAGGCGTTGGTGGTGGCTTTGGCTCACCGCAGCTATCACGCGTCGCATGTCGCGCTGCTCGGCCGCGCACTCCAGCACGCACTTAAAGTCTGCGTCCAGATTGAGGAGAGCGGCTTCCTCTGCGTCCAGGTCATGATGCCCCTTCCTGACGGCATGGCGAGCGGCATGCACACCGGTATCCTCGAGTTCAAGGTTGGTCGCGCAGCAGGCCTCGCTCGTGCTGACCACAGATGAACGCACTCGAGGAGCTAGAGGACGAGTAGAGCGGGGAGAGAGTTGTCTATGTATGTATGCATGTACTGTTACGTTAAGGGCCCGATCTCGGTGCCGCTTGCGGCCAGCACTGGCACCTTCATTTGCCACAGTAGTGCCAAGCCGCGACCCAAGCACACAATAGAACAACTGTTCACGGCAATGTCCGCGCAGTGTTCGGGATGACGCTTCGCCCACTTCTCGGCAGGCCTCGCTCTTCGCATGGGCACAACAGTTGAGCTCGTCGACGGGCCGGTGCCGCCGTGCAAGCTTCATCGAGATCCCAAGCCTGATCGTGAGGGAAGCAACCTCCGGTGCAATGGAAGCTGTCACTTACTCCCCAGACTCGTCAGTCCTCAGATCAGCGCACCTGCCTTTGGGCCGGTGGCCAAGCACGCCAAGGTATGATTAGTCAGCACACCATCATAGTCAACACACCCGTCGCCACAATGACACAGATGGGTCGATGCATTGGTCTCAGACGACAATTTACACAAACGACATCTAGACGAAACGTGACATACAGCCTAGCACGCCGCAGCGTGCGGCGGGAGCGGACGGCATCCAGGCGGGCTCAGTAGCCGTGGCTGGGGTCAGCGAAAAGTGTGCAAAAGGGGGGAGGGGGGAGGCGGTTGTCGCTCTCGCGCTCGCCCGCTTCGCGGGCTCGGGCCCAACTCACATGACAATCTTGTCCTTTGCCTCCTTCTCGGAGAAGAGGCCGGCGTCAATGAGGAATGACTTTACGCTCTGACGCTGGTCGCCCTGGAACTGGAGGACCTTGCCGTGGTCATCCTTCTTGCCCGGGGCGGGCGAGTCCTCGTCGTCCGAGTCGGCAGAGTGCACGACGTGGCCGTTGCAAGCAAACTCCTTCTTCATCGCCTTGAGCAGCTTGCGGGGGTCGTACTTGTCCGGAATACCCTGGACAGTCGTGATCGTCTTGCGGCCATTGCGCTGCTGGAGACCTGGCATTAGTAACGCGCAAACGACAGCGTAAAGGTGACGCATGACGCGACGGAGGTCGCATGATGCCCGTTGCCCGCGCGTGTGACGAAACGCAGTTTCCGCGACTACGTGTCCGACGACACGGCGACGGCGACGCAGCGTACATCGCCACCATCCTTCGGGGGGGAGGTGGGGGAGGTAGTGCTTCGCCACCCTGGAGGTCCACACCCCTCGCGGTATGCACAACGGCCACAACCACTCACGAATGTGGATCTTGTCAGCCTTGGAGCCGGGTACGGCAGCCTTGATGTTGTCCGCCTCGGCGAACGGGTCCTTCTCAGCGAACGGGTCGTACGGCCCGCTGTTGACGTTGGTCGCCCCGGCGCTGGCCGGGGCCTTGGTCTTGGACTGCTTGTCTGCCACCTTGGTAGCTGGGACATTGTGGGTGCGGGGTAAAATGGTTGGTGGCGAAGAGTGCGAGTTGGCCAAGTGAAGCGCGTGTGTCAGCATGTGGTTCGGGGGAGCGTGGAGAAAGTGGACAGTGGTGGCGAAAGAGCGTGTGTGGACGCGCGCGCGGGCGTGCGCGCGAGCTTCACCGGTAAGCCCGGACATGCCGGACACGACACGATTCATGCGCGCGTCCGCGCTCACGCCGCCGCCACTGGCGTGCACGACATACTAGTGCTCATTCAATCGGTGTGGGCGGGTTGGAAGTTGCGGAGCGAGAGAGTGCGCTGAGCGGCTGTTACGGGAAGAGGGGGGAAACGGTTATGAGATGGAGGGAGAGAGTGGTTGATGAAGAGTGGTGACTGGTTGTGGAGTTGTAACAGGACACCACGAACAGGCCATCCTGCGTTGATGATTAACGACGCCAGCCAGGGGCCACACGCGCCCGCAGTGTGGCGGCAACGGAAGCAAAATATTGGGCGCGCCGTAAATAATGACTGCCGGGGTTTCGGGACTTGGCACTGTGGCGGACTGCACAACGTCTAGCAAAGAGGCGATCTGCGTCCTGCGCACCTCTTCAGTCGGGGGAGACCTTTCTGATAAATATAAAAGTACATGCACAAGCATTTACCGCGCGGTGGTTTGTTGAGGAAGCGCGAGCGCACAATCCCCCTTTTATACGGTCTAGCAAACACTCTAACAAGGCCGCTTAGCTCAGCTGGTTAGAGCATTGTACTAATACGCAGCACGCTTATTAGCCCATGCAAAGGTCGGCAGTTCGATCCTGTCAGTGGTCAACCTTGTCTTTTGCCTCGTGCGCCTGTGCTTGCCCTGTGCGGGCATGCAGGCGAGAGGGTCTAGCGAGAGGGTCTAGCTTTTTGCCAGGAGGTGCGAGGGACCGCCGGGGTCGATGACGACTGCTGGATCGAGAAGGTGGGGGAGAATCCCAGGGCTCGACGGCGGCTCGACAAGGTTTCGAGACTGGAATAAGGACCCTGAGTGGTCGGACGAGCGCCAGGTTGAGCATGCCGCCGGCGAGTCGCCGCCGCTGAAGGAGCAGCACATGTTACGTCGCACGACCACGCTGTACGCCACGCCCGCACACCTCTGCCACAGTAATACAGATATGCATGACACACCGCGCAGTGTGTGTATACTCGTACTGATTATCGACGTGATATGAGATAGTACTGGATGAAAACAAGGGTAGGCTAAAAATTAAGGACGTCCTCGTGTTTCTGCTTGGGCAGCTTTGCGAGCTCTGGCTTGATCTTGGCGAGGAGGGTTTGCGCGGCGTCGTTACCGGGCTGGAGGCGGAGGACGTTTTTAAGGTCTGCCTCTGCCTCGCGCCAGCGCGCGAGGCCCTTTCGCGCCACGGCGCGCTGGTAGAACGCCTTGGAGTTCTTCCCGTCCTTGGAGAGAATATGCGTACAGTCCGCCTCGGCGGCGGCGTGCCGGCCCAAAGTGTTGAGCGCGACAGCACGATTGGAATAGTACACCGTCTTCTTGCCGTCCAGACTTATCGCGCGCGTGTAGCACCGTACGGCCTCCTCGTGCCGCCCAGCATTCACGAGCACGTTGCCCGCCGCCTTCTCCCGCGCTCCAAGCTCCTCCGTCCACTTGTCCATGCACTCGGACCACACTTTACCCTCGCGCGGCGCGGTCGCCGGCCGGCGCCGCTGCGCCGTCTGTTCCGTCAGACGCCGGTACAGCGCAACGGGGTGGATCGCGTTCAGCGCCGCAACGTCCCGTCCGTACGTCCGGTACGCGAACGGCGAGTTGAACATGGCCGTGCGGTGCAAAAGCTGCCATTAGCCTGAGACGCGGTGGGGCTACTTGCCTTAACGAAATGCCGAAAAGTCAGCACTATCGCCGTGTTGCGCAGTGCCGGGTCCGCCTTGGCCCATTCCTCGGGGAGATACACTTTGCGTTCAGGCTTTTTGGGCGCTTTAGGCGGCGCCTTGACGGGTTTGTTGAAGCGCGCCTTGGATCGCCCCACAGCCATCTTGCGCCCGTTCTTACCGCCATTGGGCACGCTCGTCGCGCTGACCTCTGACCCGTCGTCGTCATCGAGCTTGAGTGCGCGCTCGAGGCCTTCCAGCGCCGCAGCGGCATTCACGCTCGGCCCATACCGCGCAATCACGCTCGGGTCGTCGGCGCCCAGCTCTTTCAGGCGCCAGCGCAAATGTTCCTCGACAGCCAGTACATCAGTCATTTGCGGATGGGGAAAGACCTGCGGACGCCGCATGTCTGGCGGCGTCGCCTTTCTGGGAACATGCGCAAATCCCTTTCCGCCTGTCAACGCGGGAGACGGGGGTTGGTCGTCGTCGATGCCAATGTCGAGCTCGGCGCTCGTCTGCGTCAGGCGCGCAGCCGCCTGGGCCTCCGTTTCGATATCCCCGGCCCATCCGTCGGCTGTCGTCGTCCCGACGTACTCGTGCGGTAGGAGGGACACGGGGGCTTTGCGCTGCGCGACGGCCGCATGCAAGCACGCGGGGCACGCTGCGAGCTGGCACAGGCACGCGGCATGGTCGTCGTCGTCGTCGATAGGCGCGCCGTGCGCCGGTGCAAGGTCGTGCGTGCACACTCCGTCACGGGGCAGACCTGGGGTCGACCCAGCAGGAGGCTGTGCGCCGAGGCCACCAACGCCAATCGCCGCGGCGGCCGACGCCATGGCACTGCTCTCGCCGCGACCCTCGGGTAACAAATGCCCCGACAACCGCCGGTCCAGCTCGGCGTACAGGTTCTCCAGCATGTCGTTCATGAACTGAACGTCGAGTGCGGGGCCGCCATGTACGATCTGCTTTCGCATAAAGCTGGGACTCGCGCCAGCGAGGATGAGCGAGATGATAAACGTCGGGATCGAGTGCGTGAAGACGTGGTGGAAGGCTTCGTTCCTGTGGTTCGGCGTGAGTACGGTTCCCATCCAGCCAAGGCACGCGCCAGTGCGAGGTGGGTACTCACCAGCATGCCTCGACCCAGCAATCGTACTCTCTGCGCACGAGCACGGCGAGGTCGTCGACGAGGTTATCTAGCTCGGCCTCGGACAGTTTGGCTGTGCGCGCTGCGCCGTCACCCGTGGCCGGGTGCTCGCCGCGCGGCGGCCAGTGGCGGTGCAGCGGACAGCTCGGCCCAGCAACCGCATTCGTGCCTCTGCTTCGGTCGTCCTCGTCATCCTCGTAGCTCCCTTCCTCCGAGTCCGTGTAGTCGCCGCTCTCGTCCACGACGTGGACTGTCGAAGCGGGTCGGAACGGTACCTGGTGCCGGCCCGCTAGTTGCAGCAGCGGTAGAGTCGGGGGCGGCGCCGGTTGTTTGTACGCGTTTGCGGCTGTCGCGAGCGACTCGGGCGTCATCTCGGGCAGCACGGGCGGGAAAATTGCTGGCAGCGCCGTGCCCCCCTGTAATGCCGAGAGGCGCATGTGCGCAGGTGGTCCTGGAGGCATTGCCTCGCCTTGCTCCTGCGGCGATTGAACACGGGACAGTGGTGGATGACAGTTGGTACGAGCGACGCACAAACCCGGCAATGATGTCTTTGTCGTCTTGGGCGGTGACCTAACGCGGAGCCAAAAGTATCGGGCTCAAGTGTGTGTGCCACGTCATTCCGCCGCGTGTGGACAACAACTTGAGTGTGGTAGCCGTCAACGCTCGATTGCAGCAACGCGCTTGCCTTCATCCATCTCTGCATCCAGCGCGCGCGGCCACCACACGCCTTCTCACGATGGTCTACAACGGAGGTGGGTGGAGACGGTGCGGCGGTTTGGCCGGATGATTTCTCCCCTCGTGCCAGGCTAACGCCAGACGAGGTGTCGGCCGTGGTCGTCGACTTTGGCTCGCATACAACACGCGCAGGCTACGCGGGCGAGGATGGGCCGCGGGTAGTCACGCCGTCGTGCTACGGGTACATTGACGGTGGTGCCGAGGGCGAGTCGTCTGGTGCCGCGAACGGGGATGGCGACGACCCAATGGACGGAGCGGGAGACAATGCCGCGGGCTCGGGCGACGACAAGAAGAAGGGCAAGCGGACGTACTATTTTGGCGAGGACGGCGTGAGCGTGTGGCGCAAGGACATGGAGGTGGGGAGTTTTATGGTGGATGGGATTGGTGAGTTCTGACGCTGTGAACATGGCTGACGGCAGTGAACGACGGGGAGGCGGCAGGCGGCATGCTGCGCTACGTCCTGCGTGATCGGCTGGGGATCGACCCATCCGAGCATCCGCTCATGTTCACCGAGCCGGCGTGGAACACGCCCGCTGCGCGCGAGACGCTTGCGCAAATGGCGTTTGAGGGCGAGTCGTCGCCCGCCCTCTACTTTGGTTCGGCGGGCGTGCTCTCGGCCTTTGCAGCGGGTAAACCCACCGCTCTCGTGCTCGATGTTGGATACGCCAACAGCTCGTGCGTGCCTGTTGTGGACGGGTATGCGTTGCGCGCGGGCACGATGCGCCAGCCGCTCGCTTCCGCGCTGCTACTGTCCCAGCTCCACCACCACTTCTCCCACCCAACGCCGACGCGCTCGTTCCCCCTCTCGCTCCTCCCGCGCCAGCTCATCGCCAAGCGCGACACGTCGGTCGACCTTGGCGCTGAACCCCACTGCACCATCCGCGAAGACCGCGCAAAGGGCACCACGTCGTCGTGGCGCGCATGGGCAGAACAGGGCGTAGTGGATAACTGGAAAGAGGCCTGCGGTGAGGTCATAAACGCCCACCAGTTCGACTTCAAGTCGGCGCGCGACCTGCCCCAGGTCCTGTACGAGTTCCCAGACGGATACCAGCAGTACTTTGGCGAGGAGCGCTACCGGTTCATGGAACCGTTGTTTGACCCCAAGCAGTACTTTGATCAGGCAAGTTGTTCCTTGGAGACCAGGTCTAACGTACAGTCGTTTGAGCCGCCTGCGCTGCTGCGCGCGACGCCGCAGGGCGACCACTCGCACGCGCTCAAGGACGTCGTGCCGCTGTCGCAGCTGGTACACGACAGCGTCATGGCGTGCGACGTCGACGTGCGCGCCGCCCTACTACAGAACATTGTCGTTGTGGGCAACACGAGCCTGACGCGCGGCTTGACCGAGCGCCTCGACCTCGAATTGGCCACATTGCTGCCTAGTGTGAGTAAATTAATCGCGATCGTCAGGCTGATGGCAGCAAAAAATCAAGATCCACGCACCATCGATCCCGTACGAGCGCAAGTACGCGAGCTGGCTCGGCGGGTCGGTCCTCGCGTCCCTCGGCACGTTCCACCAGCTGTGGGTCACAAAGGAGGAGTACGACGAGCACGGCATGAACATTGTGCACCAGCGGTGCAAGTAGGCTGGCGTCTCGGCGCCGCACGTAGATTAGACGACGGGTTTATGCAGTTGTGATTTGGGATATGGGCAGGCGTTCCTCGGCCTTTGACGGCTCGGCTCGATCGCGTCGGAGATGGGCGACTGGCGACTGGGGGCCCCTGTCCCATGCCCACCAGCAACCTGTGCTGTCACATCCACCAGCGTTGCCCGTCACTCTTCTGCATTCTACATTGCTCAACCACTTGCATACCTCACCCAAACGCGCACACCATGGCAGAAAAGGAAGACCGGTGGGACGGCGACGAGTACCTGAACCGCCCGGGCCAGCTGGAATCCGCGCGGATCAACGCAATCAACATCCAGGCGGGGCTGGAAGCCGCCGGCGTGCCGGCCTCGTCGTTCAAGACGATGAACATTGTCGAGGTTGGCGCGGGCGTGGGTACAGTGACGCAGCACCTGGGTCCAGTGTTCAGGAGCGTGCTCGCGCTCGAACCGAGCACCAACATGCTCTCGGTACTCGCGCGCCTCACAAAGGGCCTGGACAATGTCGTGTATGCCGAGCACGCACTGACGCCTGCGTCTGCCGCGGCGTTCGAGAAGGGCGAGCTCATGCCTTCGCCCACCGAGACCGACCCTAAACGGACTGTCGCGCCCCCGCATGTCAAGTTCGACGCAGCAGTCAGCACGCTCGTTGCCCACCACGTCGACGACCTGCCCGCGTACTTTGCCGGCGTGCGCGGCGTGCTCAAGCCCAACGCACCCTTCCTCATCCTCGAATTCGCACACGGTCCCAACGGCGAAGACCTCTCGCGCCAGTTCCATTGCGAGGAAAAGCCCCAGCTCGTCCCCGTCGACGACGACAACAAGCATATTTCCGAATGGGAGTTCCGCACTACCTGGACACCCGAGCACCTCCAGGGCCTGTTTAAGCAGAACGGCTTCACCGACACGGGCGCGTTCGTTGGTCAGCCCATCCCGGCGTTCGCGGGTCCAAAGGACCGCCAGCCCGTCCCCACTATGGTTGTATGGGGCCGCGCACCAAAGTAAGGTTAACAAAGATATGCAGTAATGTACAACCTCAGCTGTTACGTCTACTCTATTGATCTCCTCTTTTCATTCTGCGTGTCTGCCGCTCGAAGCCGGCCGAAAAAGATTGGATGCCGCTTCGCGGCGGGCGAATCGCTAGGTACTTCGGCGAGGATACGCTCGCCAAGGCCGGTAAAGGCGTCAAAGTCGGCGCGCGGGATAGTGACAGCCGCAGCGACAACGCATGCCTGTGCAGCGCGTTGCTTGACGTCGAGCGCAGCAGCAAGCTCGGCCATGCTCGCGCCTGTAGCAAAAATGTTCAGCGCGCGAGTCTGGTACTCTGACGCGCCGGCCCTGCACGCCGCGACGGCTGCGGGGTGGTTCCTGCTCGGCGAAGCCGGTGCGGTCTTGTGGCCGAAGCTCGGTGCACCCGGCAGCGATGCGCGCAGCCGGCTAAAGAAGTCGGGATACTTGTGCTGGACAATCCACGATTCGCCGGGGATCTCGGCGAGTAGGCGCGCGCCGAGGTCGGCAAAGTCATCAAACTCGACAGGCGGTATGGCGACGGCTGCAGCGACGACGTAGCCCTGCACTGTACTCTCCTTGACATTAAGGCTCGTGGCGAGTTCCGCTATGGTCGCACCGTCGGCAAAGTTGCCCAGCGCCCGGATTTCGCGCCGCGCCGCGCCGCCCTTGGCCGCAGCGATAGCCGCGGGATTGTCGTGATTCGGGGAGGGGGCGAGTGACGTCGCTGCCGCTCCGGCGGGGAATTGAGGATGGGAACTCTGTTTCTTGAGCGACGCGAGGTCGTCGTTGAGGCCGCGTTCGGCTGCGCGGCGTGCGAGCGCATGGTAGAGAAGTACACCGACGTAAGCGTCGTTTGCCGCGTCTGGAGTCAGAGAACGTCGACGGAGCAACTCACATTCTATCTGTTCTGGCCCTAACGCCGCGTCCCATGCACCAGCACGCACGGCAATGTCCTTGTCGAGCTCGGTACCAAGGTAGTGACGCGCGAGGCGGGCAAGGGCAATGAGGCGGGATCCGGGTCCCCAAACGTCCGGGTCGACTTTATGCGCTAAGAGGCTCAGTTCGAACAGACCGGCAGTGTTGGGCATGAGGCCGTCGCGGACAAGTTTTCGGCCGTCGCCAACGACGTTGACGCCGACTTTGGGCCGGGACCCATCGAGGAGCACGGCGCGCAGACCGGGCCCAATCGTGCCGTTTGCGGGAAGATGGTACACCACTACCGTGTTCATGTCGGCGACCTGGATAACGGCGGTGGTTCCCTCCGGCCACACGTACTTGTTCGCAGCCTTGTCCCATACACCGCGCCTGTAGTGCACAGTGCTCCCGTCGCGGCGCTGGCGCGTCATGATCGGCCCGACACCTGCGGGCGGCCACTCGAGATCAAAGCCTAACGGTCCGCGAAGACACGACACAAGATCGTCTGCCTCGCCCACATCGCGCGTGTACTCTACTGATGGCGGCCGATCAAAGTGGCCCGCGAGGGGACGGTTGAGCGAGAACAACGGCGCGGGGCCACCATCGCCGTTCTTCGAACTGGACGCCGGTGGTTCTGGCGCCTTGGTGGCCGTTGGCACTCGCTGTTCGCTAGATGGCGCTGGAGCCTGTACTGTCCGCGTCGGCGCAAAGACGTCGCCGGCGGGCTTGGGGGCCGGACACATCCGCCGGAAGCTGCGCTTAGCGGTGGCCTTGGCCTTTGACGGCCCCGAGACGCGGAGCGCGCCCATATCGTCCGCGAGGGCGTCCGCGGGGTCAGGCGAGGAATCCTGAACGCTGGCGCTGGCGCTAGCGTGCTCGGCGTCGTCGGTCTCTATGCCTGCGCGTTTCTTTTCCTGGCGCACGCGCAGGGCTGCGGCAAGTAGCGCGCTCCGACTAATCTCAGTGATGCTGGGGCTGGACTGGGAGTCGAATGACGAGTCGAACGACGACGTCGCGACGCTCGAGCCGCTTTCGCTCGTACTCGAGTATGTTGCGACGAAGCGGGGTAAGCCTGGCGACAGGGGCGGAGGGCGGGAAAGGAAGAAGGGGTGGATACGTGGTGCGCGGGCGGGGGAGGAGTGCGCTGGCGGCGTGCACGCTGTTCGCGCAAGTGGCGAGTAGAGCGGCACGGCGCGGGGCCGCGAAGGCGGTGGCGTGCGCGGCGGCGTAGGTCCTGCCGCTGGAGCTAGGGAGGAAGAGGACGCAGTACGTCGTATCAACGATGAATGCGGAGACGGCGTGCGAGCTGGCGGAGTGGGTGGTGCAGATATACTGGCGCTAGCGGCGCTGTTGCCCGTCCGATGTGACGGTGAAGTTGGCGCCGGCGACGCTGCGCGCGATCCCGCTGTGCTTGCGCTCCCGACCGAGATCGGACTCGAGGCCGTGCCGCGCGCAAATACCGCTCGACCGGCTCGTATCCCCAACTCGGCGCCGAGCTCGGCAAGCACCCTGTCCGACATGGCAGGGATGAGCGAGCGATGAGCGATGGTGTTGACGAGTGGGGCTGGTCGTAATTTTGTTATTGACGTATTTGTAGGTGAGTCAACCGGATCCGGTGGCTGGTGCCTGGTAGGACGGATATGGCGATGCGATCATCAGCTCTACTAGCTCTGATCAGCGACGATGCGCAACGCGAATCTGATGCGCTGAGACAGCCCAACGCGCGCAACAATGTGGCCATATGCGTACATGCTATGCAAAGTCTAGAACACCATTTCGAGGTCCCCGCTCACGTCGTCCGACTCGGACGCCTGTCCCTGTCCACCCTCCGACTCCTCATCACTACCGCTTTCCTCGCCCGACTCGTCCTCACTTTCCATGACCTCATCGTCGTCGTCGGCACCGAGACGAGCGCGCTCAGCCTCGTCAAGTAGCCGCGTCCATCCCTCATCGAGCGCCGCCTGGTCCGCGACGTCTCGTCGGGCAGTCTCGATGGCAACGTGCGCGTCGCGACCGTACCCGTGCTGGACAAGCCAGCGCGCCCAGCTCAGCGCCGCAGCGACGCGGTCGGTGTCAGAGCGACAGGCGGCCCGCCAGGCACGGTACATGTGCGCGAGGGCGTCTTTGTCGCCACCATTGACATCCTGCAGCGCCTTGAACGCTGGGAGGAAGAATGCTGGCGTCGGGTGATAACTCGCCACAATGCCGTCGAGCGCCGTCTTTGGGTCCGTGCCTCGTCCCATCTCGCTCTCAAAATACGATGCCAGCAGCGCCGGGTGCAGTTTTGGCACACCCGACGACCTCAGCGAGTCGCGCAGGAGCGGCTTCCACTCCCCGCCGTTCGCGGCTTCAAACGCGCCCCATGCCCGCCACAGCTGGACCACCGCGTCCTGCCCCTCAGGATCGAGTCCTGGCCGCGTTACAGCCTTGGCTGCGGCGGCGCACGCTGAACGCGCCGCGTCAATGTCGCCAGAGGCAATCTCCGCCTCGACGCGCTGAAGCTGCAGCTGCGGGTCGGACGGGTACTGCTCGGCATGTGACCGTGCGGTGGACAGGTACGACGCCTCGTCCAGCAGCTGAACAAGCTCGAGGTGGCGCAGGAGAAGGGACGCCGGCGCTTTGAGCGATGGTTTTGTAAGCGCCTTGAGCGTCGAGAGGAGGTAGCGTTGCTGTAGAGTTAGCCACGCCAGGAATTGTACAACTCACCAAATCGGCATTGTCGCCCGACTCGTTGATACGCTCGGCCAGCCACTCTCCAGCAACATCAGCCCACTCCGGCCCTGCTTTCTTGGCCACTGAGCGGATCTCCTTGCCGATGGTGCCTAGCGCCTCGACGAAGTCGACGCCGGTTACGACGAACTCGCCGGTATCCACGACGCCAGGCTCGTAGGGCTTATCGTACAGGGGACGGGTAAGCAGCGCGAGACGGGCTCTAGCGCCGTCTTCTCCGCCCTTGGCCACGACGCGCTCGAGGTCAGCGTACACGACATCGAGGGCCTTGGCGCGCAGTGGCGAGGGATAGCTGCGGAGGAGCTCGAGGAGAGAGTCGCGGAATGTGATGCCGTCGTCGGCGATCGTTGGGTCGACACCCTGGTCACGCCCGGCTGCGGTAGCGGGTACCTTTTCGAGTGCGCTCTGGAGTGCGTGTACGACGAGCTGGCCCGAGAGAATGGCGCGGCGCGCGTCCTCGCCTTCAGGCCCGAACGCGCCGTCGCCGCCCACGAGCGCGTCAACGTCCCCGTCATAGTCGCTCGGACCCTGCTTCTTCTCCTCGGTCAGACCAAGCAGGCGCCAGCGTCGCCGCAGACCTTCGACCCAGCCGAGCTCGAGCTTGACGTACTCGCGCCAGAGGTTGTGCGAGCGGGGAAGGACGCGGAGGCCGAGGAGAAGCGTGGTGCGTGCAGGCCCCGTACCCTCTAGCGAGAAACCGGATGACGAGGAAGTCTCCTCACGCTTGGACGAGGGCAAGTCGAGAGCAGAGCTGGAGGGGATCGCTGCCCGCGGCAACGGGTCGCCGGGGTGCAGGTGGTGGTGCGCCAAAAGGAGGTACAGTGTCGGCGAGAGTGGGTGGTGCTGCAGCGCCGAGTTAAGTCCCTTGGCCACCACCTTAGTCATGCCCTGGTACGCTGCATACTCGATGTATGCGAGCCACACGGCGAGGTCGCCTGGAAACTTGGCCGTAGCCCGTTTCAGGATGTACAGCGTCCGTCGCGGGATCGAGTACGTCGACGCACTCGGCCCAGGCGGGTTGACGTGGTACCCGCACTTCTTCCAGCGCAGCTTGCGCAAGCGCTCAAGGTTGATCTCGTACTCGGCATACTTGAAAAAGTCGTCCTTGCGCGTCTTGAGGCGTACGAGCGACGTCTCGAATGCCGTGCGGCGCTTTGTTATGGTGTCGATCTCATTCTGCCGTCAGCTAACATTTCCGCCTGATCAGCTACCTTGGAGAAGAGACCCTTCTCATGCAGATCCTTGAGTTCTGGGAGCGTCGACTCGAGCTGGAACTGGACTTTCTCCATGGTCGCTGTTGCTCGGATGAGCTTATGGAGGTGTCAACAGTAGCTGTTCACGGCGGTCGCACTTGGCTTGGTGCAAACCAACTTTTGCGGAGACGTGACGTGTAGTTTTCTGTACGTGCCTGGAGTAATCGTGATAAGATTTCAGAGCACTTGTGGAACAGCTTATGCCTATCTTTGCTGTCAACTATTAGCCACTGCATAAGGTCATCTAAGATGCGTAACGGTGCACGGCATGAAAAGGCTTGCCTGCTCAAAGCAACAAGCAAATGATAAAGTAATGAGTGTTGAACAAGAGGGCGTGAAGGAGATCAACGCGCGTCAACACTCGTTTAAGATTCAGGATGTCTCCCGAAAACAGGCTCGTCAACTGTCGCAAGCTAGCATCGACTGCAGGCTCCAGAACCCGCCCCCTGTGCTCGTCTTACTTTGCAAGCCCGTCTGCGACCGCATAAAGGCCCAACGAGCTCCCGATGGACCTTTTGCTTCGCCAAGCTCGGAAGACGCCGACGCGTTGAACCCTGGGTGAAGCCCCGCACGCACTCAGCACGTCATCTCGGCAGACGGCGGAGGGAGTACCGAGCGACAACATTCCACCAGAAATCCAAGATGCCCACTGATAAAAGGTGCGGTGCCCACTCGACGTCCCCTCCTCATCTCTGCTTCACACCAACATGGTGTTTGTGTCCGACTACCCGGCGGTGTCGCTACCCGAATGCGGGACGTTCGAGTACCTGTTCCCGGCCGTGCCCGAGTTCAACCCGGAGGGACTGGCGTTCATTGACGGCCTGGACGGACGGACCATCTCACGGCGAGAACTGGAAGACGGCGCGCTGCGGCTGGCGACGGGGCTGCGTGCACTCGGTCTACGACGACACGACACAGCATGCATCTTTGGCCTCAACTCGCTTGAGTGGGTGCGTGCAGCATATGGATGCCTCGCGGCAGGCATAACGGTCACTCCAGCCAACGCGGCATACACGCCGCGCGAACTGGCGCATCAGATAAACAACTCTGGCGCACAGCTAGTGTTCATCCAGCCGGACCTCGTGCCGACCTTTGACGCGACTAGGCCGTTCCTCGACCTCCTCTTCCCCGATACCCGCGTCGTCCTCCTCACTCCACCTGATGCACAGCCGCCAGTCGCACGATTCCGGACCGTCGCGGATCTGTTCGGCGACCGAGGCAAACCCGAGACGTTTTCCCGTAAACAGGTCCACGAGACGATCTGGATGTGTTACTCGTCCGGCACGACGGGCTTGCCCAAAGGTGTCATGACGACGCACCACAACTTTACGTCGCAGCTGCAAGCGCTTAAACCAGCATACGAGCCGCTCTCTCCCGCAGACGCAATGCTCGCTTTTCTTCCCCTGTCGCATACCTACGCGACGACCATGGCGCTCCTGCAGCCGCTGACGGTGGGATGTCCCGTCGTGCTTCTACCGCGGTTCATGGAGGAACCAGCGCTGGCAGCGATACAGCGATACAAGGTGACGCACGGGCTGATCGTACCCCCTATAGTGATCACACTGCTCCATTCGGCGCTGGTACCAAAGTACGACCTGTCGTCGCTACGTACGCTCATGTCGGCGGCTGCGCCGCTGGGTGATGACCTGACAAAGGCTTTTGAGGCGCGTATCCCCAACTGCACCATTACACAGGGGTACGGCCTGACTGAGACGTCGCCGATCATCACGTGTTTCACTGGCGCCGAAGCGGAGGGGCACAGCGGGTACATTGGGCGGCTGTTACCGACGTACGAGGCGCGCGTTGTGGGCGAGGACGGGCGAGACGCGCGCGGCCGCGAACCCCGTGGCGAACTGTGGGTACGGGGACCCTCTGTCATGAAGGGGTATCACGCCAACGAGGCTGCGACGCGCAAGACGATGCACCGTAACTGGTTCAAAACTGGCGACGTGGTCGTGCGCACACCGGACGGGTGGTACCGTATTGTCGACCGCGTCAAGGAGCTTATCAAGTACAAGGGTTTCCAGGTCCCGCCCGCCGAGCTCGAGGCGCTCCTCATGACGCACCCGCTGATTAGGGACGCCGCCGTCGTGGGGATTTACGACGCGGCACAGGCTACCGAGCTGCCGACGGCATACGTCTGCGTTGACGCCGCAGTGGAGGCCTCCCCCGACGCACGCGCAGCCTTCGACCGCGAGATACAGGCCTGGGTCGCGGCGCGCGCAGCAAAGCATAAGCGTCTCGCGGGCGGTGTCTTTGTCGTGGACAAGATCCCCAAGTCGGCCTCGGGAAAGATTCTTCGTCGGTTCTTGCGCGAAAAGGGCCAGGCGGAGCGCGATGCGCGTGGAGCGCCGGCGCAGGCAAAGTTGTAGCCCCGAGGCCAACCAGGAGAGGCGTCCCCGAGTGGCGCTTTTGTAGATTTTGGGCATCTGTGTGCATCACGCATTGGACTGTGCTATCGGAAGCGTCGCTAATATTTGGGAATTCTGAGCGCCTCGCTCGGGGGCCACTCACGTTGTGTTGCTCGTCACACTCCTTTGCATTCACCACAAGCTAAATAGGCTACACACTTCTGACCACACAACACTCCACCATCACTTGGCGGCACCAAGAACCTTTGCAACGCCACGCATAGCCTCTCTGATCGTCTCGTCCTTGCCTCGCCACTTGAGGCCGAGGACGCGCTGCGCCTTGCTCGAGTCGTACTTGCCCGCTTTAGCATGCAGGGCAGCGCGGTACTCCGGGTCGGGGTTACCGGCAGTAAGCCCGGGTTTGTCGAGCACAGACGTGGCCTGGGTCGTCAGTCAACGCTTCACTCGCAGTAACCGACCACAGCGTAGTCGTTGAAGAACGTTGGTCCGGCACTGATGAGGAAGCGCTCCCCTCCGGCTTTGGGTTCCGCAAACGCCGCGACGACCGCAGCCACGACTGGTGTGAGCGCTGCGCACAGTCCGCAAGACTTACCGTCACAAGCTGCGACGAAATCGTAGAAGGGCGTGTCGAGTGGCGCGTCAAACGTACCCGTCACCCACGGCACGAGAAACGCTTCGGAGCCCGTCGGTTCTCCGCGCGAGGCCGAGTACTCTAGCGGCGGACCAAGCACATACCCGAGCAGGAGAGCGACGCCGTCTGCCCCGTCGGGATGCGTCTTGAAGTACTCCCAGAACACGCGTTCTTGCTTGACCTTGCTCGCTGGCGTCAGCGGATCGTCTCAGCCAGTATCCACCGTGATACTTGAGTGGCGGCGCCGTCGCCGCGCCTTCGCGCTGGCACTGGGCTACCACGTCGTCATTCCATTCTGCCTCAGCGTACTTCACTGTTGATACATACCAGTCTCGTCGTGCGTGCCGCTTTGAGCGAGAGATACCGCCGCGCCCGAACCGATGAGCACAACCCGACGCACACTGCTGCCCTCTACTGCTTGGAGGAGAGACAGCGTGCCCGCTACAGCTGGCGCAATGACAAAGTCGGGGTCGCCGGCGTTCGTAACGTCTGGCTTTGACGAAGCGTGCACCACGCCCTCGACGTCCTTGACTGCCTCGGCGTAGCTCCCCGACTCCCGTTAGGTCCAAAGCGCACCCCACCCACCTCCAGCATGTCCGGCACGACGACGTACTCCGCCGCACCGAGACTCTTGATGTATTCGCCTTTCTCGCGGCTGCGTACTGCCCCGCGCACTACGTAGCCTGCCGCCGCAAGCCCGCGGACAATGTATCTGTTGTCAAACGTCTCCAGGCGTTGTGGCTCACGAGCCGACGAAACCAGAGGCGCCGGTAACGAGGATACGGGCTGGTGGGTGAATGTCAGGCATTGTAGTAAGATTTCAGTATGGTGTTGCTGTGGACGTCGTCGTGCCGCACGCCTATTTGTGCTTGTCATGGTTGTGGCTTGAAGAAAGTGTGGCGGTTGACTCAACGTGACGCACATTCCGCAACAGTCATCAGAGATAGTAAGCTGGTTGAAGCTAACGACGACAAAGGTTTAAGTGCGGTCGTGTAAGTTGCAAACTAGCTGCAAGAGTTCAGCAAGTCGGTGGGCTCTCACCATGGTACCTTGTCATTTTACCTAGAGCAATGCCCATGCAGAGATGCTGTGGGACCTCAATGTTGCTCGTGGATAGAGAAAGTCGGAGTAGTTTCATGTCAGGATAGTTTAATCAGTACTACCCACCCCACCATGTCAGCCTCACTTTCAACATCAGTACTCTTCCAGACGTACCAACATGGCTTGCCTGAACATTGAGCAAAATTCGTCCTGTTCATGCTTGGCAGCATCCAATGGGCCCATGGGGCCCGTGTTGCTTATCTAAAGTCGCCACTACGGTATTTCCCGACCCAACAACACCAATGCCGCCGACGACCGACGATATCCAACTGCTGCCTAGCTGCATCTGTCGATCCAGCCGCTACGTTCCGGGGACTCCACGATGGGATCGGAAGGGAACGGCTTTGCTTATCGCGTCGTTGGTCTCTACCCCATGCCGAGCAATTGATTGCTATTCAATGATGGCGCCCAGAGACTTCCCCACAGTGTGCCCCACAGACAACGCCACAGCCAAGCGAACTCACGGAGCACCTTGTTGCGAGGAACGCGGAGTCTCCAACGGCCCGGAGAGGCATTTTCGGGCGACACAAACAACGCCCCCAGGACAGCAGAGTTAAGCTACCGACGTGCCTGTGTGCGCTTGATTGTCGGCTGTAATGCCAAGACATGAGGTCTGCGCGGTATGCCCCAAGACACGCACTCCCAAGCCCGGCCGAGTCGGTGAGCTTATCGCCCTCGTTCCTAAATCCAGTAACCAGGTCCGTCAGTGGTCCGCGGAATACCGCGCTGGCCCGTCCGTGCCCTGCCCGTGCCTCGATTGCGCCACCCCCGTGGCCCTCGTGAACAGCAGCCAAGACGCCACCGCCGTCGGTAAAAGCACCGCATCAGGCACGTCCTTGGCATCCTCTGGCGCACCCTATCTCCACAGCGGGGATCTGTGTGATGTGCCTTTTCATCCCATGCTGGCCAACGACAGACGCTGCTGAGTTTGCTGTCATGCTTGGCAGTGGGCAGCGGCGTGAGGCTGCCCTCGATGCGTGGGTTCTGACTGTCGGCGACCAGAGGAGGAACGAACGGCGGCGGGCACCGGCGACCGCAGCTCTTCGGCCCAAGAGAGGTCGTCGTCGCCTGCGAACGCCAGCGAGGCCGCCATGTACGACAAGTCACTGCCCCACACTGCGGGCGATCTCATGCCGCAGACAATTACATCCTCTTGGCATGCTTGGATATCCCGCATTGTGAAGCTGGGAAGCGAGCAGGCGCACTATGGGGCACCTTATCGCCCATCATCAACCAGGCCAGCGTTGTTGGCGGGCGTAGCGAGGCTCAAACCTGGAGCTGCTGGAACGCGCCGAGAAAAATATAAAGAGCTTGTTCAGGAGCTCTTGGAATACCTCAGACGACAAACAGACACACACAGATGTCTACCACTCTCGACTACCAGCAGCAGCAGCCTCAGGCCCCTCAGCCGGGTCTGCAGCAGCAGCAGCAGCAGCGCCGCCCGTCCATCGAGAAGCCCGAGGAGGACTTCAAGGAGGAGGTCGATGTCGAGGTCGGCCCTTCGCACGACCCCAAGAAGGGCGACTACTCGGGTTTCACCCAGAAAACCGATCCCGCCGAGATCAAACTTGTTCGCAAGCTCGACCGCTACATCATGGTAAGTCGTTTTGCGCGTTCTAGCTGACATTAGCCTTCGCTCTGGGCTATGTATTGGTTGAACTACCTCGACAGAAATGCTATTGCGCTCGCCAAACGTGAGTTCCCCATGCCTGGTGGCGAGCACGACGTCTTTGATCGCCACGAGAGGTGTTGTGAAAGTGTTAAAGTCGGTTGGGTGAAATTCGCCGACCGTGGAAAATGGCCGTAATCAATGTGCCGATAATTGGCCGATATTCCCCACCCAGCAGAGAACCACCCTGTCGCTTGCGTACCTTGCTGACCCCAGTGTCGTCCATTGAGAAGGACCTCGGCATGAACGACGTGCAGTACCAGACCGCCGTGTCGATCCTGTTCGTCGGCTATGTCTTCTTCGGCGTGCCGTCCAACATGCTCCTTACCCGCGTCAAGGCCCCGCTGTACCTGTGCAGCATCATGCTCACGTGGAGTGTCCTGTCCATCTGCACGGCGTTTGCCAAGAACGCCGGGCACCTGTACGTCACGCGCTTCTTCCTCGGCGCGCTCGAGGCGCCATACTACCCCGGCGCGCTCCTTATCATCTCCAACTTTTACACCCGTACCGAGGTCGCCTCGCGTATCGCCATTCTCTACACCGGCAACATTCTCGCCACGGCGTTTGCGGGTCTCATCGCCGCCGGCATCTTTGAAATGGAAGGCATGCGCGGTTACGCAGGCTGGCAGTGGCTTTTCATCATCGTAAGCTAAGACATTAGGAGGTAAGCTAACGCTATTAGCAAGGCGCCGTCACTGGTCTCGTTGCAATTATGTCGTACCCCTTCCTGCCCAACACGCCGCTCACGACGCGCTGGCTGACCGAGGACGAGCGCCAGCTCGCCCACAACCGCAAGAACCGCGACAAGGTCGACGAGCGCGAGCCGGGAAGCACCTGGGCCGGCCTCAAGCAGGCCTTCTCCGACCCGCGTACCTGGCTCTTCTGCCTCATGTACAACGCGCACCTGTCGGCCAACGGCTTCAAGAACTTCTTCCCTTCCGTCGTGTCCTCGCTTGGCTTTAACCGCACCATCACCCTCGTCCTTACCTGCCCACCCTACCTCATTGCCGGCGTCGTCACCCTCTTTGTCTCGTGGACGTCGGGCAAGTACAACGAGCGTACATGGCACATTACCATTTCCAAGGCTGTTGCCATCCTCGGCTTTGTCGTTGCTGCAGCGACGCTGAACACTGCCGGCCGCTACGTCGCCATGTGTATTTTCACCATTGGCACTTATGGCGTCAACTCGATTGTCCTGGGTTGGGCTGGTACAGTGCTTTCGCAGACGCAGGAGAAGAAGGCCGTCGTGCTCGCCATCATGGCGTCTACCGGCACAGGCAGCTTTATCTACACGCCCTACCTCTTCCGCGAGGACGACCGCCCACGCTACACAATCGCCATGTCGGCCATGGCCGGGTTCTCGCTCCTCACCGTCGTGTGTGCCTGGATTATCCGCGGTATCCTGCGCAAGCAGAACCGTACCCTCGAGGCGACGGGCGCGCCCACAAAGTACCCCTACTAGAGGGCTTAGAGTGTCAGAGGTAGATGAGTAGAGTAGTAAAAAGAGTTCCATAGGTCGCCCAGTTGTCATGTATACGTACCAGTAATCTAAATCCATTTGCGCTGCAAGCTAACAGCAATCTACCTCAAAGAGCCTCGACACGGATATGTCAAAGTCGCTGTACCTCGTCAGAGGGTAATGATGTTGAACTGTTGCGCAGAGAGGCGACCTACTGCACCGTAGGTGTACGCCTTTATCCTCGACGGCGGAGCACAGCGCACACACTTGAGCCGCCCACTAACACCCGGTCATAAAGCACTGCACAGTGCTCTAGCGCCTCACAGCTTGCACACGCCTGTCGCCCTTCTCCATGCGTGCGCGCAGCTTGGCCTGTTTCTTGGACTCTGCGGGCGCTGCCTCCTCCTGCGCATCCTTGGGCGCGCTAGGACCAAAGACTCCAGGAAGGAGCATGCCGAGGAAGGGCTTGGCGACTCCAAACACCTTGTACGCTGCGAAACCGGGGATGAGGAGGGCGAGCCACCACACCCACGACCCGAGCAGTGCCGATCCAATAGTGCAAATCCACGTAAGGTACACGCTTGCGTCAACGAGGCCGGTACACTCCATGCTTACATGTCCCAGGCCATCTCGATGACGCCGCCGCTCGTAAGGTCCTCGCCGACACGCACGCCGCCCTTTCCGTCGCGTTTTGGCGTGCCGATCTCGACAAACCAGCGCCAGATGAACAGCGTCGCGATAAACAGCGTGACTTGCAGTACAAGCACCCATTTACCCGGAAACAGGTCGCGGCCGTATACCTTGTGCTTCATCCATCGGACGAGTATGGCGAGGCCCTGTCATTAGAACCCTGCTGTGGACGCAACCCACATTCACGATGACGAGGAAGCGAGCAAGGCCGTTCAGCGCCTTCTCGTTCTGCGACGCAATGCGCTTGCTCGACGCGTTCGCCTGGCGTCAGATCAGCAGCGTATTTCAACAGCTTACCATGTTGTCTGCAATGGAGAGATGCGGTGTAGAGAAGTTGGACAGCGAGTCGGGGCGCGTCATCGTTGACCTGTGTGCCGGTGTCCACCGCCGCGCCGCCAAGAACATTTTGCTTCCGCTGTTGTTTCTGAGCGCGCGCGCTGTCCCTCAAGGATATACTGAGTGCCAATATGACTCCGCCCCACTCTTGAAAAGTCGATGAGCTGGACAAGCCCAGTTAACGCGTGCCCTTGCACTTGAACAAACAACGACTTGCCGACTCGCACGATGCAGCGCACGGTAGCGGCCCTCAAGTCGTCGTCATCGAACCGGTGGCTAGCGCGACAAGCGCGGGACCCATTCGTGCGTGCGCGCGACGGCGGCGTCGCGGCAGGAAGCGCAGGAAGCTACCGCGCGAGGTCCGCGTACAAGCTTGCAGAATTGAGCAAGCGATACCCGATCCTTGGACGGCGTGTCGTCGACCTTGGCGCGGCACCAGGGGGTTGGTCCCAGGTCGCTGCTGAGCGCGTGCGCAGGCAATATCGCGGCCGAGGCTCTGTCGTTGCCGTCGACCTCCTCCCCATCGAGCCCCTGCAGGGTGTGCATGTCGTCCAAGGCGACTTCTTTGATACTCATGTACAGGCGCGTGTACTTGAGTTGCTTGGCGGCGGGGCGAGCGGCCCATCTGAAGTGCCATCGCAGATACCAGCAGACCAACAACCCGGAAGCACCAGCACGCCCGCCCCCGCGCTCGCCGACGCAGTGCTCTCCGACATGATGGCGGACATGAGTGGACTGCGCGATCGAGACGTACAGACATCACTCGATCTCGTCGGTGCCGCGACTGTGCTTGCACACAAGGTCCTCCGCCCAAAGGACGACACATACCCCGGTGGTTCCCTAGTGTATGCCCCAGCGCCATCGCCTTTGCTGACAATATCCAGGCTCAAGTTCTTCCAGCACCCCGACCTGGTCGCCTTCCGCAAGACCGAACTCGACCCGTACTTTACCCGCGTCGTCACGGACAAGCCCAAGTCGAGCCGCAAGGAGTCCAGCGAGGCGTACTTTGTCTGCTTGGGATACAAGGGCCGCGCGGCGTGAGCTGCCGCGTAGTGTGCAATGTACCAGAGCGCCCCTGGCGATGTGCATCATTTCAGAGCGTTTTTGAGCAACGCGAAGGAAACGATGCCGACGCAGTGGCCTGCCGACAGAGCTTGGCAGCTTGTCAGCAGACTTCTGCCTCTGCAGGGCAATCCAAGCCATACTTTACGCAGCCGGGACGCCACGTTGAGGCAACGCGAGCCATCTCGGCCTCACCCAGCACCGCACAATGTCTGGACCGTCATGCGTGGCACTGATCAGCGATCGTCGCAACGCGCTGATCGCAAGCCACCGACAATAGCTCCCGACGTGGCGCGATAGGCATCAATCGAGTTATCTGCGGTGTCTTGCGGGGATATACTGCCGCGGCTGCGGCGCCGTAGCAGTGCTGACCAAGCCTCAACGGAGCTTCCAGAGCACGGCCGAAATGTTAGCACGCCGTAGCTACCATGTATGTATGCATTTAGAAATGCACGACTCAAAGCTGGAACACATTGTATATGAGGACGGAAGCGACCGCTTCGGGCCAGACGTAGCCGGCCGTGCATGCGCCGATAGTGTCGGACCGCGTCGTTGGGCGGGGTCAAGCATAAAGTCTGAACCCGCTTGTTTCCCCAGTTAACTCCTTTCCCCCAACCCTCAATCCTCACCTCCGAGAGTGTAAAGATAGCTCATCGGCCCGGCGGCTTAGTCACTTCAGGTCCGGCAACCTCGTCCGTCCCGCCCGCGCTCCGAGATATACATAACGCGGCGTGCGTGGAGTTATCTGTCACCAGCACCACATTTCTTTTTCTGTTGTGACTATTTTCGTCGCGTCGCCAAGTGGCGTGCACAACTCGCGCCATCCGCCAACACTGTCTCGCTTCCATCGTTGTTAATTGTTTGTTTGTTTGTTAACAAGCGATTCTAGCGCTCCACAAATGCCGCGGTAACGGCCCACCGACCGCCATGTCCAACTCGCCCACTTCTCTACCTGCGCTGGCAACTGCGCCGTCGCGCACGTCCATGCCCGACGACGACGCCGAAGCTGGCCTGCGAACACAAGTGCCGACCCCATCGGAGCGCACGGACGACTTACGACGGGTGGCTGCCGACACGTCCGCGGCGTCCGAGAAGATGGCTGACCCGTTCGAGGTCGCGTGGGACGGCGAACACGATCACGCCAACCCCCTCAACATGCCCAAGTGGCGCAAATGGTGAGTACCGTCGTGTGGGGTTCAGCGGGCTAACGCACCAGGGCGAGCGTGCTCTCCATCGCCTTCTCGTGCGTCTGCGTCACGTGCTGCTCGTCCATGGCGTCCATGACCTACGCGGGCATGGAGCGCGATTTCCACGTCGGCACAGAAGTGTGTACGCTGTCAGTATCGCTGTTCGTGTTTGGACTTGGGTGCGGTCCACTCCTCCTCGGCCCCGTATCAGAGTTTATGGGCCGCAAAGTCGTGCTGCACGGCGGGTTTGCGTGGTTCGCGCTCCTCAACCTCCCCGTCGCGTTTGGTAACCACATCGCCGTGCACATGATCTTTCGCTTCCTCACCGGGTTCGCAGGCAGTGGGTTCCTCTCTGTGTCAGGCGGCGCCATCACCGACATGTTCCACAACACGCAAGTAGCGACCCCCATGCTCCTGTTCACGGCCGCGCCGTTCCTCGGTCCCGTGCTTGGCCCGCTCATCGCCGGCTTCATTAACGAGCAGCAGCCCGACTGGCGCTGGACATACTACGTCGTCCTCATCTGGGCAGCGGTGTGTCTCACACTTCTCTTCATCTTTCTCCCCGAGACGTACGCCCCGCAGCTCCTCAAGCGCAAGGCTGCAAAGCTGCGCAAGCATACCGGCGACGAGAGGCACAAAGCGCCGATCGAGAAGCTCAACAGGTCCTTCATGGAAGCGCTCAAGCGCTCCCTGCGCACTCCCTTCAGTAAGCTCGTCCTCTCTGTCCTCCAGCTCACGCCAGTGCTTCTTACACGCGAACCCATGGTCCTCTTCCTCGACCTGTGGTCCGCGCTCATCCTCGGTATCCTGTATCTCTCCTTCGGCGGGATACCGTACATTTTCCGCGAACAGCACGGGTTCAACCTTCAGGAAACGGGCATGTCGTTTCTGGGTATTGGCGCAGGCATGCTCATTGCGTGCGCGACGCAGCCGTTCTGGAACAGGAACTACAAGGCCGAGGTGGTCAAGTACGGCGGCTCGCCGCCGCCAGAAGTTCGCCTTCGCGCAGGCATGTACGGCGCCGTCATATGTCCCCTTGGTCTCCTGCTTCTGGGCCTCACGGCGTTCAAGAGCGTGCACTGGATCGTCCCCATTATCCTCTCTAGCTTCTTTGGCTGGGGCCTCGTCTACGCCTTTACCGCCACATTCACCTATCTCGTAGAGTAAGTCCACCCCCACACTCCCTCTGACTCCAGCGCATACCGCCCCGTCGCCGCCAGCGCCCTCGCGTCCAACTCGTTTATGCGCTCCTCGTTCGCAGGCGGCTTCCCCCTCTTTGGCCAGCAGCTGTATAAACGCCTCGGCCCCGTCGGGGCTACATGTCTTCTCGCCGGCCTCCTCTTCTGCTTCACGCCGTGCCCATTCATCTTTTACCGCATCGGCGCGCGTGTCCGCGCACGCTCAAAGTTTTCCGCGACCTAGACAACGCACATATACTCAATAGACATCTCGAGACCGGTATAATGGGATATTTGACACTGTACTGTACAACTATGCAATGCATCAATGACATGGGTGCAAGAAATGGTGTATGCGCTCATGGCGCGGATCGCTTGACGCCGCCGCTGGTCGCCCCGGTCGCCGCGGCAGCACGCTTGTCCCGGAAAAAGCCCGCAATGCCGCTCGCGGCCTGTCCCCACTGGTCGCAAACGCGCACGCTCTCGCCGATCCAGCGCGGCAGCTTGCCGCGTACCCTCTGTCGGCTATACCGCGCGTCGACGAGCAGGATGGTGGCGTAGTCGTTAGCATGCCGGATCGCGCGGCCAATAGACTGGTTGACGGCACGCATGCACAAGTTCTGTCGTCAGCTAAACGAGGACCAAATAGCTCACCTCGTATAGCTCCTTGGCTGCGTCCTTGCCAGCGCCAGGTAGCCGTTCAACATAACGCATGCGTTCTTGTAGCTCGACAGAGCCGACATTGGCGAAAGGCAGGCCGACCATGATGACGCAGCGGCCGAGGCGGTCAGAGAAGTTGATGCCTAAGGTCAGCGCCGTCAACAGCAAAAAGGCACACACCTTCTGAAAGCTTGCCACCGACGACGGCGAAGAGGAGTGCGCCAGTACGTGCGCGCCCTGCGTCGTTCACCTTTGGCGCCTCGATCGCGAGCGCGTAGTCGCGAAGGGTAGATTCCACGTCGCCCGAAGTCTGGGGCTCATAAAAGATCTGCGTGAGCGGGGGCACATTATGAGTGACTTACCTGCTTGCGCTGGTCGAGTTTGTCGAGGAGCCCGCTGGCCTTCCACGCCGCCCTGACAGAACCAAGAAAGGCGTACGAGGGGAGGAACACGACGACGCCGTCGGGGACGAGCCCGATCGTCGACTGAATGACCGCGCCGAGCTCGCCAAGCTGGCGTCAGCTATATCCAAGCACGATGCAGCCTACCAAGGCCTGGTCGCCGCGGTTCGCGAATGTGAATTCCAGATCCACCTCGCGCGGGCCACGCGTCACTACCTGTGTAAGGAGGTTTGATTTTGGAATGACGTGCGCGCACGAGAGCGTCGCGAAGCGATCGCGGGGGATGCTGGGAAACAGCTGGCGGAAGAAGTCGGTGATCTGTCGTTAGGTCAGACGTCGTCCACACCTACTGGTTCCATTGTGCCACCTGCCAGCACGACGGATCGTGCGCTACTGACGACTTCGGCAAAGCGCTCGGACGGGTTGAGGAGGACGTACTTGACGACGACTGCGCCGCCGTCCATCGCGAGGATGACGCGCCCGTCGTCGCGCGCGTCAGTCAGGCTGAGGAGGAGTGTCTCGACGCCGTGGAACGCGGCAATGGACGCGTGGCGCGCGGCTGTCGTGCGTTTCTCCTTGGCCCTAGCCTCATCCAGCGACTCGGCGTACCCGCTGACTTTGCGCGCGAGCTTTGATTCTTTGAGATATGCGACTAGCTCAATTAGGTTGACTGCGTCTGCGGACCCGCCGACGCGCTCCATAAACTCGTTCACGTTCATCATCTCGCCTTTCGCCTTGGCTTTGTCACTCTTGGCGGCGGCCGCGTACGTGCTGCAGACCTTGTTCAGGCCCCGCAACACAGACAGGGTTTGGGCGATCATAAGCGAGTGCCGCGGCTTCAAGCGTGACTTGAAGCGCCCCAGGTACTGTGTCAACTGCGACTGCGCGCTCATCAAATGTGACGCGGGCAGAGAGGCAGAGTAGATGCCAAGAATGGTATCAATAAGGTCTGGTGTCAGCTTTTCGCAATGAACCAGGGAGCTAACTGTGCGCCTCGTCAATGACCACAATCTGGTCTGTGAGGTCGATCCCGAGCGCCTCGCGTGCGTTCTTCTGCAGGAGGAGGTTATACGGCAGCGTGATGAGCTGGGCCTGTTTCGTGGCCCTGCGAGTTGCGTAGTAAGGACACACGCCGGCCTTCTTTCCCTCCGTTACGAGGTCTTCAATATCGCGGACCGTCGCGAGAACAGAGTCGCGCGCGTCGAGTAGTGGGCCCTCGTCGGCCTTGGGAGGGAGATACGGACATCGCTGTGCACCTGCGCGGGTAAGCAACGAAAACATAAATTTCACCTACCGCTCTTCTGCATGTCGAGACAGGCCTCGTTCATGCGCTCCTCGCCGCTCTTCTTCCCCTGGGCAATGACCTTGTCGTTGATACACAGCTGCCGCCTAGAAGCTAGAGGAACGAGGGACACGCGGTCGTCGTCGGCGGCGTCGTCGTCTGCAAACGTCGTTTTGAGAAGCTCGGCAGTGAGTTGGCGCAGCTGGCTATGTGTACGCGAAGTGAAATAGACCTGGCGTCAGCTGTGGAAGGCCGCAAATAGCTCACTTTTGGAACGTCTTCCTCCGTGACCTCCTCCTCGCGCTTAGGCGCCTCAAGCTGAGCCATGAGGGCGCGCACCTCGGCGCTGAGCTGAAGACCGTCGTCGAGAGGGGGTTCAGTGTCGTCGGGGAGGTACTGCTCGTCGCTCTTTGGCGTGTCGGCCGAGGACGACGTGGCGGCTGGTGGCCGGGCGCGTTTCCCTGGTCCGCGGAAAGCTCCTGTCGTTCCAGAGATGCGAGCTCGCCGCTCCTTCTCCCGCGCCGCAGCGATACGCGCCATCCGTGCTTCGGACGCCGCGCGGAGCTCAGTCATGTGGCGTTTCATTGCCTTCTCAACGACCCATGGCGGGTCTGGCGTCAGCTGGCGGAGATTCAACTGAGCTGAAGAGGTGCAAACGCACCATCCGGATCCTCGGCCATGAAACGCGTCCGCAGGTCATCCTCTGCCGCCGTGTCAAGCCGACGCCGGTGCGCGGCCAGCCAACTCAGCGTTGACGTCAGGAGCGTCAGACTCTTGCCTGTGCCCGTGGGCGACTCAACCTGTCGTCAGCTGCACCCAATAAGGCGAGCTCACAATGGCAATCTTCCTGTCCTCGATCGCGGCAAACACCGTGCGCATGAGATCCAGCTGGATACCGTACGGCTGCGGGTAGGGGAACGGAAACGAGTCGGGTGTGGGTAGGTGAGGCAGTACCGGTCCACTGCTTGGCCCAGCTCCCCTTTCTGAAGAGCCAGACGCCGTCCCTTGAACAGACGGTTCGCTCGTCATGGCGGCGCAATGATAAGTTAAGAGGAAGAGGGATGGCAAGTGGTTGTCGTTGTGATTTTGGATCAGCGTCGCGCCGATCGACCCCTAACTTCTTGACGCGTCGTGACCTGGGGCCCCAAAATGGCCACCCAGTCCTCGAAAACAAATGTCGATGCCACACTGACTATGATTATACCATTCATCATGCAAGTCTGCATTGCCATGTTGGCTTGCAAAAAGTTCGCCGTCGCGAAGACTGGTGGTGATACCGATCGTGAACCGAACAAGCAGTCGGCAGGGCCCTACCAGTTGCTTGACCTAGGGGAATCATAATGCACCAGTAGCTAATTGGTGAATTACAAACGTCCTATCGGCGCTATTTAACACGATGGTACACTCTCCCTTGCCCTTGTGCTGGGTCATGTGACACAACCCAGACCGGAATCAAAGCAAATCGATGCATCTTCCTTTGGAGGAAATCGAACCCAGAGCTCTATGGTCTTTGATCCCGGCGGCCCATTAGCCCAAAAGCTAACAGTTGCAATCCCGGAAGAATCCGCCAGTAATTGGAAATTCCAAGCTCGCCGAATATCAATACCAATCCTACGACGACTGGGGCTCCAATAGCTGTCGAGCTGAACGACGTTGTTCACGACGCGCACGACAGTGACACTACGCAACACATGCATGCTTGTGCATACACGCATATGCTCGTACACAGAAACACCTCGCGCACGCCCTGTGCCTTCAGATATGCATGCTACTTCTGTTGATCGCAGGCTACAACTTCTCTAAATCCTCCTACTTGCCCTCGTCCTCCTTGAAGTTGAGCGAGATACCGTTAACGCAGTGACGCTCGTCGGTGGGCGTCTTGAATCCCTCACCCTTGAAGACGTGTCTGAGGTTAGTAGTAGCTCCAAACAGCCAACACTGGGAATTACAGGCGCATCGCAGCCTGCCATAACGCGACTTACCCAAGGTGGCCACCACTGCTATCAGCTCATGCCCTCGAGGCGGTGACTCACCAGTTGGCGCACACAATCTCGGTGCGCGTAGTGCCAAGGCTCTTGTCCTCCTTACGCACAACCGCGCCGGGCACAGTGTCAAAGAATGCGGGCCAGCCGCAGCCCGAGTCACTGGCGTCAGCGTGACCGCGTCGTTGCCACTCACAACTTCTGCTTGGACGTGTACAGTGGGGCGTCGCACGCCGCGCACGCTGGTGTGAGCTTACAAGGCCTTGAGTACAACTCACTGTAGACGCCCGCGTCAAACTTGTGGTCGAAGGGGTGCGAGCCCGGGCGTTCTGTGCCCTTCTCGCGAATGACACGGAACTGGGGTAAGCTAGGGCAATGGGGACAGGAGTTGTGGACGACGTGTCAGAGATGAATTGCAGGCTTACTCCAAAGGACTCAATTCCGGTCCACACATCCCCGTGTAGTCACTCACCTGCTCGGGCGTCAGCTGCGCCTGCCATTCCTGGTCCGACTTGTTAACCTTGAACTCGGAGCTCATTTTGGGCGAGGTGGTGAATGGGGCAGCGGCAGCGAACGCGGTAGCGGTTGGTAGTGCGTAAAGACGCGTCGTGCGGGCAGTGGGACGTGGAAGTGCGCGCAGGAACGAAGGTGGCAGGCGGGGCATACAGTGCAAACGGTTACGAGTAACGTCGATGGACGATGAAGCGATGGCGACAGCTCGCACGGAGTGGTTGTCCCAAGTGGAGGTTGGTTGCTATGACGTCGTTGATGACGGCCAGGAGGCCTAAGTTGCGTGCTGGGTGTCGCGTCGCGCCAAGGCCTCCACCCCGTACACCGTGTCAGTACGCCCAGAGTGTTGTTCAGTGGGCAGCAGCGCCTGCTGCATTTTCCATCTTAGTTTGATGGCTTAGCGTTTCAGCGCTGCGCATGCATGAACATACATATGGGTTTTGCGCTGAGCATTATACGTTGCGAACGAAACCCGGAACATCTAAGCGGGGATTAGCAGCTGTTACGTAAAGCATAAAAGTCGAGCACGTCGGCGATTAGACAACACCGACGCTTCTGGTTTTCGCCACAACACGTGGCAGCCTCTCGCCGGGCGGGAATGTCACCTTGGCTCACCCAGAGTCGGAGGGCACCCACACCCCCCGGCGTCGCTGGCGGTCGATACGACTTGCGAGTTGTCCAGCGCTCACCCCTATCCGACAACAACCACTATCGAGATGGCTTCTTCTACCGGTGAGTACGACCACAGCGGCGGACACGGCAGCACGGCGGCATGGCGACGGAGGCGACGGCAACGGCAATGGCAACATTAGCGATCCGCGGGGTCCACATCAAGTTTCGAACGAGACGCGAAGTTTTGTCGATCTGCGCAGACGTCGACCTGTTGCGCGGCTGTTAGCTTCTGAGCGCGCGCATGCGACGAGAACAAGCGGGCGACCGTTGTTGTTAAAGCGTCGTGAAGGTTGCGTTCTTGTGCAGACGGCCCACGCTGCATCATTCAGAAATTACTATGGCCCGACCGGGGCTCGACCTTACCTCGCGCGACACACGACGACGACGACCTGCGATCCCGACGGACCCATGCCTCCGTGCCGACGTGCTGCCCGCTGGATTACTGCGCCATGGCGTCCAGAACAACGATACTAACGCCTCAGGCCTCGCTTCGGACCGCCGCAAGTCGCGCAAGGCTCACTTCTCGGCCTCGTCGGGCCAGAAGCGCAAGATCATGTCGGCTCCCCTGAGCAAGGAGCTGCGCGCCTCGCACAACACCCGCTCGATCCCTGTTCGCAAGGACGACGAGGTCCTCATTGTCCGGGGAAAGTACAAGGGCCGTGACGGCAAGGTCGTCCAGGTGAGCATTGCTGGTGGTGTGATGAGGAGGGGGTGTGCGTCTGGTACCGCAGAGGAGTGCAGTGAAATGTGCGCGCTGCACGAACTGCACTTTGAATGCGTGCCAACTGCACTACCCATCCTCATACACCTGCCACGACTCTTGATCCAGTCTGACACCCAGGTCTACCGCAAGAAGTGGGTCATCCACGTCGACCGCGTGCACGTCGAGAAGTCGAACGCCGCCACCGTCCCCGTCGGCATCCACCCCTCGAACGTTGTCATCACCTCGCTCAAGCTCGACAAGGACCGCAAGCGCATCCTCGAGCGCAAGGGTGGCAAGAAGGAGGAGTCGACCGAGGAGAAGAAGGAGTAAACCTACCGCGTTCTCCTCTCTCTCTGTAGTGGCCTAGGGGTTGGGATGTACCTCACATCATGACATCGCACGATGTCTTCTTAGCTGTTGTTGCGGTGCGCCTGGGCACCTTCAGGTTGGGTGCAGAGTGCGTCGTGCCCTGCAGTGTGCAGCGCGAGCGCTGTCTTGTTCTTTTGCCTATAGGGTCGTCAGACAGGCGGTCCATGCCCGTTTCTACGTGTTGTCACGAGGGTATCACTACAGATCTTTGACCACACCCATCTCTTTGACCCAAAGGGTGCAGGCCCAGTCCGGTGTGGACTGCCATCCGAATCAGTACTTTAAGTGAGAGGACATTCTCCCGATCTGAGCGTCAGGCATTAGGCGCACCTCGCACCGCCATGAAATCAAGTGTCGCCAATGACACCTGCCATGGCGCCTCCGACTCCGTTTGAGGATCATGACTCAGCCACACAAAATGGGTAGATAAGAAGCCGGGGAGTGGGGCAGCAGTGGACGAGCGTTAGTTGGCGTATGAGCGAACCAGAAAGATAGTCACATTCCGCGGCTGGTCCGAGGCGTGCGGAACGTGTCAGATGTGGGCTGATTGTGGGAACGTTAAACGTTGAAGTGCCAAGACTATGCTTGAGTCGTGTGAATAGCAGACGACAAGTGGGCAGCTGCTGGCATGCGAGCAAAAGACAGTGGTGATGTTCCACCCGTACGGCAATGGAACTTGTCACAGATGTAAAACGACGCTAATGTGACACACTTTTGGCTGTGGCACCCACCGTGGCACTCAGTGTGGCACACTGCAGCAACGGCTCTTACTACATGCTACAGAGCTGTTGCTTGTGCTACGAGCGGATCAATGCACCTCAGCAAATTGCACGTCTCAAGCCCACCAAACCTTGAGTATCCAGTGGGCAGAGGACAAAGGCACTCACTGTAGCCAAAAGTTGCGGGGCCAAAAAGCCGAGTGGCATAAGCGGTTCGGGCCAGATGGCCAGATCTGGCTCGTGTGCCGTGGTGCCGTTAACCGGGGGCCACACCGATCACAACCGAGACCTCCGATCCACACCACCAGAACCACCCACCACAGCTTCAGCTCCATCGTGCACAGCACCCAGCAGACGTACGTTTGCACAGCAACAACAAACACACGCACACACACTCTGGTCAAGCTCACGACTTCAACAGCTGCTTCACGCGCTCCGCAGCACGCAGCACGCACCGAGGGCACGTCCGCGACACGTGGGGTCGAGCCCCAACGCTTTGTTGCATTGTCCGCCCCACGCCCGAAACCGCTTTGTCCGCCGCGCGTCAAAGCACACCACGTCCACACCACCTCCTCGAGGGCGATGGTTGAATAACATTGCGCCAAAAGTACTTTTGTCAACGTAGGCTCGGCGACCTGCTCCCTTCGCCTCGGAGACCATCAGAAAGAGAGAGAGCCCCACGCCGGTACGAGAGAGGTGCCTTTAGCGGACGAGCGTTGCGCAGCCACCACCACCGTCCGCCTCCATCCGAGTGGTGGCGTTTTCTTTGTCAACCTCTAGAGGGCTTGGACCATTCCTACCTCAGTGGACGCTCTCATCCTCTTCCTCTCCCATTCTCACAAAACCCGTTACACTCTGTACACTCTTCTTGCATTGTGACAGCCGGACACACAAGGGTGTTGCGTCCCTTTGTCCCCTCCCCCCTTTTCCTCACTCCTCCCCATCGTTTCGTCATTGCCCATTTGTATTAAAGCCTCTAGAGTGTGCCCTCCTCCCCGTCACTTTCGCATCGCACTCTCATTCTACTCTCCACCCAGGACGGCAACGACAGCACGGGTGCGCAGTCACAGGTCCACACTTGCCAGGCAACGACGCCAGCCGTCGTACTCCTCCGACCTGACAACGCCTCACTTGCCGTTGTTGCCTCCACAACCGCCATTCGTCCTCGCTCGTGTGTCGTACGCAGGCAACACCACCAACATGGCCACCTCCAAGGCTGGCTCGACGGCCGACGTCGTTTCTCCCGTGGTCGGGGTCGAAAGCGCTTCAACACCAACACCCTCGAGTGTGCCATCAGCTACGTCGCCCGCAGCGTCGGCCGCGTCCGCCCTATCTGGCACGTCCGCGCCGGGCACCACAGGCTTTTTAAGTCCCAGTGGCGCTGCCGCCGGCGTGAGCAGTGACGAATTTGCAGCGCTGGCTGCGCGCGTCGCTGCGACAGAATCAACGCTGGCTGCGCTGCAGGCGCAAGTCGCGCAGCTCACTGCAGCCGTCAAGAATGTGCTTGGAGCCGGGGGCGGGGCGCCGCCGTCGTCGGCAATTGGCGCCAGCCGTGTCTTTTCGCCATTCGACTCGCCTGCGCCAACGCCCGCGTCCGCTCCACTGGGCAGCGGGGCGCGCACAACCCCCAGCAGCGACAGCAGCGGCAGCGACGTCGCGGCCCTTACGCAGCAGATCGCCGCGCTGTCCACGAGTGTGGCGCAGCTCCAGCGTCTTCAGACACAGCAACACATTGGCGCGGGCGCCGGCGGAGCAGCCGGTGGCGGTGGGCCGCAGCTGGGCATCATCCCTCCCCCGGGCGGAATGCCTAATGGCACCCAGCCGCCGCCACACTCGCCTCACGGCGGTCCGGGCGCATTCCCTCGCATGAACATCTCACCTCTCGAATCGCCGTTAGGCGCAGGCATGTCCCCGCACGGCCAGCTGCTGTCCCCCAACCGCGAGTATCCGCCGCGCAACTCGATGAACCGTTCTTTCGGTTCGTCTCTCCTTAGCGACGGCATGGATGGTGGCATGTGGGGCGCGCCAGGCGGCGGGAAATACGGCGGCGGCGGTGGTGGTAACGCTGCTCCTGGCGGCCCAGCTGGTCGCGAGTGGCTGCCCAGTCCCAGCGGACACATGCAGCAGCAACAGCAGCAGCAACAACAGCAGCAGGCTGGCGCAGCCGCGCCTGGCGCCGGCATCGTCGTTACAAAATGGGAGCACCTCAATCTCAAGCATGACCTCCTCCGTTCCATCTCCAAGTATGGGTATGTATTTTTGCCGGCAGCTCACGACCGCTAACACGGTAGCATTGGCCCGCCAAACAAGATCCAGGCGCGTGTCCTTCCCTTCATGCTCAAAGGCGCCGACATTATTGCGCAGGCGCCACCAACGCAGGAGCGCATCATATCATAGTGGGTTAAACCGTGGCTACTCCTAACACCAGTGTTATTCCTGCACTGCAGCTGTGTATGACGCTGCCGCCTCCGCAGGGGCCTTACCGCGGCCCATCTGTGATCATTATCACGACAACGGTTGACCAGGCGACACAGTGCCACAAGCGTAAGCATAACCGTCGACCCTGGGTCATATTTACTGACATGAAACAGTGGTGAGAAATGTGGGCGGACCACTGGGTATCCGTTCAGCGCTTGCGGCCGGCGCGGCGGGCTCGAACTCGCTCCCAAGCGAGATGGCGCCGATGCTTCGCGACGCCATCCAGATCCTTATCGGGACACCCGCAAAGGTCAACGAGATTATGAATGCGCGTGGGGGCCTCTCGGGTGCCGAGTGTCGACTCCTCATTGTAAGTGGCGGTGGTTGTGTGAAACATGTCTCACATTTTTACAGCTCGACGAGGTGGACCAACTCATCGCGCGCAACCTCTTTGAAAACGTGCTCAGCGTGGCGCGCGTTCTGCCGTCGCCCCGGCGCGGTAACGTGACACCGGGGGCATCGAACAATGCGTTCTCGCCAGCCGTGGGAAGCCCGTACGACGGCGGGGCGCATTCGCCGTTCAATCCGCAGAGCAAGACGCCCTTCCCGTCCAGCCAGTCGTCGCGCTTTGGCACACCTGGTCCAAGTGGCGGCCCCACGTCGCCGACGCCCTCGCTTATCGAGCGCCAGACGTGTATCTTCTCCAACACGATCCCCACCGACGTGGTCAACTTTTCCCAGTCGCTGCAGGTGCGCGATCCCGTGCGCGTGCTCGTGCGCCGTGAGGGCTCGACAAATTCGCAAGAATCTGTCTCGTCCATCTCCCCCGGTCTCAACGTCAAGCACACGTACGTGTACTTGACCATTACGGGGAGCGCGCGGTCCGACGAGCCCATGGCCGAGTCGGGTCCGGGCACGATAGGTTCTGGGCGCACGAACGCGAACGGCATGAGCGAGGAAGCGACGCGCGCAAAGGAGTACAAGCTTGACACGTTAGTCAAGATGCTCAACGACTATCCGCTGTGGCAGGCGATCATTCACGTGGGCTCGAACGCTATGCTCGAGGCGGTCGTGAACAAGCTGTCCTCGTGTAACTGGGAGACGTTGTATCTCGCGCCCAACATGCCGACGCCGCAGCGGAAACACGTGCTGCAGCAGTGGCGCATGTCGAACGGCGAGGGCGGACCGCGTTTCCTCGTCTGCTTCGACGTCACCCCAAAACAGCCAGAGATACCGTGGGCGCCGCTGGTGATCAATTTTGACTTACCCCGTTCCGTGGAGGGGTACGCTCTGCGCGCGACGGCGGCTGTGCCCCCGCCGCGCGCGGGCCAGGCGCCGCAGTTCACAGGCGTCATTGTCAGCTTTGTCCAGGCTGCAGGCGGCGACGTCGAGATGCTCCGCTCCACAGAGTGCGCGTACCGCTTCAAGTCTGCCGAGATCCCCACCGTCTTCCACGACCTATTCCAGCATTAACCCCGTCTCTGTGTATTGCGACATTTCTACCATGTTTCTCATCACCTCTGCCATACTTTTCTTTTGGGTATTTGCGCATCTACCATTATTCTTATTTCAACGTCTACTCTACTACTGTCTCATCAACCGCCAAAGTTAGCTACTGCCACTGTTTCCACACGACGACGCACGCATGCCCATCAACCAGCACAAGAACCCAGCGTCCAAGCTCTGTTTGAACACACGCACCCGCCGACCATCCTCTTCTATACATTCTCATCTTGTTGCAGGCGGATTGCCGGCTGTCTCATGCATACTGTAGCTGTAAGCGGGAAGGGTTGTCTAGGGTATGACGTGTGATTGTTGCTTAAAAGCCACCTGTCGACGCACGTGGCCTGATACACATACCCCCGTGTGCCTGGTGCGATCGACGGCACGCGTCTGTGTCCGCGCGCGCCCGTGGGTTGGCGGAGGCTGACTTGACGGTGTTGTGCGTTTGCCTTGTCGTAAGCAACAACCAAGCACCGATTGGTATCCCGCGACGGCCGTTTGTTTGTCAACTACACTCTCTCGACCACGAGCAGGCCACTGCGCGGCTCCATCCTCTCCGACACCCTCTCCGCTCCGCTCACTACCCCACCACACCACCGCAGCCATGTCCAACTACGTCGGCGAATGTGCGTCCGTCCCTTCTGAGTACACACCCCTCGCGTTCCACAGCAGCGACCACGTCCAACGCAGGCGGGAGGTTTAGCCCGACAATCCGTATTGTCTGCGCTTGCGGATACTTGGAGTGCGCGCATGCGCATGTGTGCAAGTGTGCGCGTGAGACCGTGCAGGGGGGACAGTGTGTGACCTGCCACTGTGCCTCCGTCGCGGCAGCCAAAGGACACGCGCACGTACAAATCCCTCCCTAGCTACCTCCCACCTCTCTCTTTCCTCTCACCTTTCCACAAGCAGCATGAGCATTTCGTCGCTTGCGTCGAGCCAGCGCCGTTCTCTCCCAGGCACGCCCGGCACGCCCGCGACGCCGCCGCGCGACGTCGCTGTCCCGTCGCCACATTCTCCCAACCTCCGTACTGCCCCATGCCCCCTTGTCTTCCGCGCTGACCGCAGCCCGCGGCGACCTCCTGGCGTGGCTGAACGAGCTGCTCGCGCCTAACGTCGTCAAGAAGGTCGAGGAGTGTGGAAAGGGCGTTATCCCCTGTCAGGTGCGTCGCCGTCGCTGAGGTCGTGGCCGTGCTGACTTTAGGTCATCGACTCGATCTTTGGTGCGTGCTGAGCTTGCGGCGGCGCGGCGAGATGGATGCGCGGAACTGGGAGTGCGCGGAGCTTACAGCCTTATACCAGGCTGTGGGTGAGCCCACTACTACCGCGCCCATGCGCCCGCTCGACCGCTCGCCGCCTTCGGCTTGCGGACTCGCGGCCTCGCGAGCGCCAGCTAACCCCAGGCGACGTTCCCATGCGAGCCGTCAAGCTCAACCCTAGAATGGAGTACGAGTACCTCGACAACTTCAAGGTGCTCCAAAAGTCGTTTGCCAAGCACCGCATCGACAAGCCAGTGCCCGTCGAGCGGCTCGTCAAGTGGGTGGCGGGGCCACGTGCGCATTGCTAACCCCAGGTGCAAAATGCAGGACAACCTCGAGTTCCTGCAGTGGCTGAAGAAGTTCTGGGACGCCAACTCGCGCGGAGACCCTTACAACGCCGTCGAGCGCTCGTGAGTGTTGTCGCCTTCGATGAGTGCTAACACCTCAGTGGCGGCATGTCGTCGTCGGCGTCGGCGTCTGCACCGTCGGCACGCGCGTCAACTACGCGCGCGCCCGCCGCGCGCCCCGCCGCCGGCCGCGTGCCAGGAGCACGCTCGGTGTCCGCCGCGTCGGACGCGCAGGTACAGCACCTCAACGCGCAGGTCCAGGAGCTGCAGGCGACATGCGAGGGTCTGGAGAAGGAGCGCGATTTCTACTTTGCCAAGCTGCGCTCGATCGAGCTCATCGTCGGCGAGCGCATCAACCTCGACGACGTCGACCTCGAGGAACGGGATACCCTCGCCAAGATCCAGGAGGTGCTCTACCAGACCGAGGAAGGGTTTGAGGTAAGCACTGGCCAACGGCCGCGCTGACGCCCAGGTCCCAGGCGACGAGCTCGAGGAGGAAGTCACGTTGGACGACGAAGAGACGTTTTAAAGCGCACATGCGCACGCACACACTACACCTGTTTTTGATGATGATCTGTAACGCCCAGGCCTATAGAGCAGGGCCAAAATGCATCCCTGTGAGGACTAAACTAGGAGTAGCCGCCGGACTTTTTCTCGGCCTGCGCGCCCTTTGCCGCGGCGAGCTCGCGGCCCATCTGGCTCACAAGCGCGCCGACGTCAGTCGTGACGCTGACCATGTCAAAGCCCTGCTCGAGGCGCGCGCGCGCCTGCTCGCCCGTCCCGCAGAAGATGGCGGCCGTCTTGCCGTTCGCCTTGGCCGCGGCGAGGATGCGCGCGATCGCTGCGTTGTGCTCGTCACCGCCAAACGCCACGTTCATGGATTTGGAGAGGTCGTAGGGGCCTGGTGTCAGCACCACGCCGAGCACGCGAGCGCAGTGAGCGTGCAAGGCGGGGTAGCTGGGGCGCCGCAGGACGGAGACCACATTGGCCATCGCCTTTAGCCGGGTATCTCTTGTCGCAGCAATATACAGTACTCGCGGCAACCCGTTTCTGGTTCTACCCACGCCACGCTCGCTGCTCGCCGCTTCGCGGCCTCGCAGCTCGCACCCGTACTCACCAATAAACAGCACATCGAGTCCGTCAACCTTGGCAATTTCCTCAACATTATCCACGCCCGCCTGACTCTCAATCTGTACCATGACGAGGAGATTGTCGTCTGCGTGCTCGGCATAAGCCGCTTCGGAGACGTGGAAAGTGGTGGGCGCGAACATGGGGCCAAAGCCGCGCGTGCCGGTCGGCGGGTACTTGTTCCATTTTACGATGCGGCGCGCGTCCTCGGCCGTGTGACACATGGGCGTCATGACGCCGTGCGCGCCGCTGTCGAGCACGCGCTTGACCATGTATTCCTCGGCGTTTGGCACCCGCACAATCGGTGACGCGCCGTACTGCGCTACCGCGTTCGCTAGCTCCAGTACGTCCCCGTCACCAATTTGCCCATGCTCCCCGTCTATCAGGACCCAGTTGAACCCGCCTACGCTGTTCAGGATCGTACGGACTACCGCGGGACCGGCGTAGCTGCTGTCAGCGAGCGTGCACGAGTAGAGCTTGCACGCGGACCCGGCGACGCCGGAGGTGTCGCCGCGACTCACGTCAGCCAGAACCCCATGCCCTTTTCGCCGGCCTTGAGCGCATTCTTGAGGGTAGCGCGGGACGCCATCGAGCTCGTCATGGTGTGTGTGAGGTTGTGTGGGGTGGGTGATGCAAAGTTGGGCGAGGTAGCTGGCTGCCCACCTGTTGCTACTTATTATTGTGGACTGTGGACAGCTGGGCAGGACGATCCGACCGGCGTCATGCGGCCCACGCCGGTATTCGCCGGGGTATGAGGACCCGCGCCAGGCGGCGCGCCTGGCGGCACAGCTACCCGGTCGAGTCGCGATTCGCTTTGGCTGCCAGCGCAGGACGCCACGTCCCACTGGGGCTTGGCGCAACCGTGTCGCGTGTATGCATGCGCTTACAAAACAATCGGGCAAGACGAGACGCGTGCCGCCGTATGCAGCGCTTGCGGCGCAGTCGTACGGGCAGGTGCGCGAGCATGGGCACGCTTAGGTGGCCGGAGAGCGGGACAAACATATCCCGACCGCTGACCGGGCCCGTTAACACCATACCAAACGCTAAGAGTGAGCGTTTACTCGCTGCACGTCTCGATTTCTGGACGGTTTGGATGGTCGGCATGTGAGCAACAGCACACTCTATGCATGGCTGCAAGCCGTTGAGAGGACGGGCCATCAGATGGGCTTCAGCGTGGGGCAGAGCCGTTTGGGCCCCGCATTCGCCATCTCTCCGAAAAATAACAGTACTGGGCACTCTGGGTCTTATCACAACACACCATGACCAAACCCGCCGTCGAGGCTGCAGAGAGCGTGCTCGCCTGGCTCGTGAGCAAGGGCGGGCACGTGCACCCGCACGCGGCGGTGCAGGAGGGTGGGTACGCGCACGGCGGAGCCGGCGCATTGCGTGATCGTGGCTAAGCGCAGACACCGACGAGGGCGTAGGACTCTTCGCGACAGCGCCGATTGGCGCCGACGAGCGGCTGATATCGTGTCCCTTTGACGCGGCGATAACGCCTGCTCTGTGCGCGGCGGCCATTAGCGAGGTTACCGGCGTGGACGCTGCGGCGATGCAGGGGTGGAATGAACGGCAGCTCGTGGGCGCGTATATCGGCTTGCACTGGATTGCGGAGGCCGAGCGCAGCGAGGCCGGCACAAGCGGGGATAGCGCAGAGGCTGAGTGAGTCTCTACTGCGTCGCATCTCTAACCCCAGGTGGCCCACGGCCCTCGCACACCGCGCGTACGTCGCGTCCCTCCCCCTTCTCACCACCCTCACGACGCCGCTGTACTTCTCCGACGCCGAACGCGCGCTCCTGGCGGGAACGAACCTCGCTGGTGCTACTGCGGACCGGGAGGCACAGTGGAAGGCGGAGAGCGAGGCCGTGCGGGACGTTCTCAAGGCTGAGGGTTTGAGCTGGTGAGTTGCGCCGCCGTGGTAAGGGGGTGAAGGTGCAACCTTGTGCACGCGGCCAAGCTGCGCTCAGCTTGTCTCCACGCCTGCCCGCTCGCCTGCTTGGCATCTCCCGCTGATGGCAGGCCACGATATCGCGCCGTCGCGACGTACCTCTCCTCGCGCGCGTTTCCGAGCACGCTCCTGACCCTCCCCGAAGGCAAAGCAGCGACGACCGCTCCGGACGCGGTTGGCGCAGAATCACACCCTGTCCTCCTTCCAGGTCTGGACATGCTGAACCGTGCGTACATACACCTCTTTGCCGGGCTCTCTGATGGCAGATAAGCGCGGGCAGGCAATAACATGGCTGTCGTCGCGGGTTTCGAGTGCCGACGCCCCCGGCAGGGACGTCGCGGCGGTCTCCTTTCTCGCGCCTGAGCCACTCTCACCCGGCGAGATCTTTAATAACTACGGCGCGCGGAGTAACGAGTCTCTCTTGCTAGCTTATGGCTTTGTCATACCTGACAATCCCGACGATACCGTTGTGCTGCGGCTCGGCGGGGCGCCCGAAGCCGCGACAAAGCGCCTCGCGGCCCAGGGACTGGACGCGACACAGCGATTCGAAGTACGCCGTGACGGCGAGCTGCCCCAGGAATTACTTAGAGTACTCCGGGTCATGCTCGGTGATCCCCACGAGCACGAGCATGAGCACGACGATGAGGATGAGGAGGACGACCACGCGGCGCACGAGCACGAGGTCGCTGGTCTCGAGCTCGAGCTCGACGTGCTCGGCGCGCTGGGGGGTATGCTCGAGGACAAGCTCGCCAAGCTCGAGTCTACCGCCGGTACCGACGACGACGGCGACGGCGTTCGCCCCGCCGTGCGTGAGATGGTACATACCTACCGCCGAGGCCAGATGGAGATCCTGGCTACGGCGCTCGACGTGCTCTCAGAGCGCGTGGAGCGTGTGGAGGGTCTGCTCGCTGACGGGCCCGAGTGTCCTTGTGGCTGCTAGCGTGATAGACATATGCATAGACGGTACTGATACGTTTCCCTGATTGGGTAGATAACACTGAATATGAACAGGGGCGCGATCTGAATATGTGCAGTGCGGCATTAGGGCCCCTCACACTTCCATGAGAACCACGACAGAGCGCTGTGCAGAGAGTGCAGCGCGTGCGCCAGGGGATGGCACAGCCCACACGTCGCGGCGGCACAGGGGCGGAGGCCGTGCCGTACCATCGCGGCTGTGGCGGGAAGCGTGGCGAGGGCGTTGGGCGTCGGTTTGGTTGGTACGAGAGCATCGGCTTCTGTCTGCGTCCCCGCTGAGATCATGCTGCCGTTTTGGGGAGGCGGGGGCTGCACGTCGCGTGTGCCCGCACGCGGGGTGGAGATGCTTGTTGCGACAAAGGGGGCGGGAAGGGCGCTGGCCGCGAGAGGGACGGAAGTGGTGCTGGCCGCAAGAGGGATGGAAGGGGCGTTGACGGCAGGAGCAACGGAAACAGCGTTGGCGGGGCTGGGAGGATCAATGGGCGGCGTGGCGCAGTGTGTCGAGTCAGACTGTGACGGCGTGGCGTTGTCGCTAGCTGCATCTTTGCTCGTGTCGCTCGTTGTCGCCGCTTCGTGACGCTCATCGTCACTGCCACTCTTGCGGTCGATTGAGAGCGCCGAGAGGGGCATCGCCGACGTTGTCGGCGGGAGGAGGGGCACGTCGTCGTCGTGGGGGGCAGGCGAGACTCGCGCCGCGCGGGGGTTGTGCCAACGAGCCGCAGGGCTGGGCTGAACGCCGTTTTCCTTAATGTGCGCGCGGCTCGGACCAGCGGCCAGAATAGCCGTATACGTCGTGCGGTATGTCGTGCTCGGCAGCGCGACGGCGTGATCTATGAACCGCTGAAAACTGTCCGCGCGGGGCGGGGACTTTGGTTCTCGTGTGGGCTGGAGCACAGGTTCGGGACTGGGTGAGTTTGACGCGCGCGACGTGTGTTCAGCGTCGTCCCTCTCCGCTGACGCAATAGACAATGTCTCCTCGTTTTCCAGACTTGCCTGCGGGCCTGGAGCTATAGCATCGATGTCGCTGGGCAGGAGAGAGGCGTACCGCGACGACGCCGCGCTGGACGCGTCTTCGGGGGTGAATGACATGCGGGGCCGTTTCCAGCGCACGCGCTCGTCCTCGCTGTCGTCGTAGACCGTATACGCCCTCTTCGCTGATGGCGTGGCCGTGCGCCGCTCGCTTGGCGTGTATCTCTCGCTCCAATCTGGCGTGTCGCTGCGTCCAAGAATATCGGGTATGGACATCGCGTCGAGGTCCACGCTGCTTTCGTCGCGGTCGTGGCAGTCGTCGCCGGCCTCGTCAAGTTCGTCATCGCTATCGCCGTGGAAGCTTTTTTCGCGCCCGCCCCCGTTTAGCTCGGAATACGCCTGGACACTTGCCACACTGTGCGCGCGCTTGTAGCGCGGACTGGGCTGCTCGCTGGGCGTGGGCAGGTGCGTCGACTTCGGCGGGTAAGGTTGGTATCGGGTGCCGCTGGGTGTGGGTGCATCTGAGCGGCGACGATCATCATATCCGCTGACCATCTTTTCCTTCTCTTTCTCCTTGTTCTTTGAATTTTTGGCCACGACGGGCCCGTTGACGGTACACCATCGCGGGGTGGTACGCTGCGGGCTCACCTCCGCCACTGACGCCGGAGGGGACACGCTGCGCAGATCGATGACCTCGCCGCGGGCTTTGCCCTTTACACCCTGGCTCACACTACCGGCCCCAATTGGGACAAGGTAGAGTTTGTTCGGGTCGCTGGTGTCAGCGCTCCACTTTTCTTGCGCACCTACGGACCGCGTTCAGGTGGCGCCGTACGCCGGCGCTGTCGCCTGCGCTTAGTGGGTGTCGTCGCCGCGTTTCTCGCCATAGCACTGCTATGATCCCCACCGGCGACTCCTCGTTGGTACATCAAAGCAGCATTTATGGCAATCTCTGGGTCTGGCGTCAGCTTTGGATACCCACTGGAGCTCACGCTGCGTCGCGATATGATTCTTGAGCCGTTTGGGCCGGACAAAGACGCGCTCACAGGAACCACACGGCAAGGCGACCTTGGTCTTGGGCATGGTGGCGAATAGCGAATGGCGAATGGTGTGAAGAGAAGAAGACGTGTGAACTGTGAGCTGCTCGAGGATGTTCGTCTCTGCGCCCTCTCGCACTGTCGTTGCGATGTTGCTCGCTGCCACACACAACGCCCTCGACACACACATCTCATACACACGACCAAGGTGGACAGCGGTGGTGGAGGCGGGGCTCCAAAGTACAAAGCATGACGTCACTTCATGCGATGGCCACGTGCCTGAAACGCCGGAAACCCCGCCCGCCTGGGCGGGGGCTGGGCCCTGGGTGATGGCTCCAGTGCCAGTGATGGGATATGTGATGATGTGGGCTTGGCCCGTGCCGCGCGGGGGCCACTGCAACCTTCCCTGCTCTCCCTGGCTGGTGGGTGATGCGCATGCCGTGGTTCGGGTCCGTGGTCGTGGCCACTGCGTCGACTCCGCCGCGTCCTCGACCTCGTCTTTTGTCTCTCTCTCTTTCTCCATCGACTACTTCAAAGAGCAATCAATCTCTACAGAGCATCTCTTATCGCTCCCCCCTCCTCTCTCAACGCTCCCTCCGACGCCGACCACAGCGTGTCCACACCCTTTAACGCAACAACGCTCTCGCACGCGACCCATCAACAACCAACGCCAGTCAACATGTCCGCGAACGAGTCCACCACTGCTGCTGCCGGCACCAACGCCGCCACCGCCCAGGACACCGCCAATGCCACCACCGTCGACGTCCCCGCCGAGGGCACCCGTGTAAGTTGTCCGGGGTTCCGGGGTCGCAGCGTGCATGCGTCTTGTTCCACCCTTGCCACCTTCCCCGCCGCTCGCGCTGACGCGTACAGGTTCACATCGGTAACCTTTCCTACAAGGTAGGCTACGGCGACGCAACAGCCCGACTTCACTATACTGACCTTTAGGCGAACGAGGAGCAGGTGCGCGACCTCCTTACGCCCGCTGGCGAGGTGTAAGTGCCGGATCACTTGTTTGGCAAGGCGCAGGCTGACTTGCAGCGTGTCGATCATCCTGCCGATGCGTTTCAAGAACAAACACAGGGGCTGGTGCTATGCCAACTTCAAGACCAAGGAGGGCGCGCAGAAGGCCGTCGACACGCTGAATGGCACCGGTATGTGATACACACACACTCACACCAACCTTCCTCGGTACTGACCATGCAGAGCTCGAGGACCGCGCGCTCGTCCTTGAGCTGGCGCACAGCAAGGAGGAGAACGCCGCGCGGCGCGCGGCCAAGCCCAAGCCCAAGAAGGAGCCCAAGGAGTCGGCCGAGGGCGCCGAGGCCAAGGCGTCCAAGGGCAAGGCGGCCAAGGAGTCCAAAGAGACTGACGCCGCCGCTGCCGGGGGCGAGGGCGAGGGAAAGGCGCCGGCTGACAAGGCCGCCGCGCCGAAGAAGAAGGCGTCCAAGGTGGGCGAGGGTCGCAGGGGCCGCGCTGACGAGTAGAAAAAGCCCCGTCGCCGCCGTGAGGACGGCGAGGACACGGCTGTGGACGAGGACGGGGCCAAGGACGGCGACAAGGCGGCGGCTACCGGCGCCGACGCGTCCAAGAAGGCTACCAAGAAGCCCCAGAAGCGTCTCGCGCTTACCAACGAGCAGAGCAAGGTAGGGTTTGCTTGCCAGAGCAGGGCTGACGAGAGAACACGGTGTTTGTTGCCAACCTGCCGTACAAGGTTGACGACGCCGAGTTGAGTGCCATCTTTACCGAGGCCGGCTTCCAGACGGACAGCGCGCACGTTATCAACGGCTACCGCCGGGTCAAGGGCCGCCGTCCGTTTGTCGGTTCCAAGGGCTTTGGTTTTGTCGTGCTGGTCAACAGCGAGGACCAGGCGCCAGCCGTCGCCAAGCTCAACGGCAAGACGGTCGGTGACCGCCAGATCACGGCCAAGATTGCGCAGGAGATGAAGCCGGTCGAGGAGATTGAGGCGGCCAAGGCGGGAGGGGACGATGTCAAGGTCAAGACCGAGCCTGACGCCGACACCAACGGCAACGGGTCGGCCCAGCCCGCCGACGCCGACGTCAAGGTGTGAGTAGCAAGTGTATCTACTTGGTGTGCTAACCGCAGTGAGGGAGCGGCATGATTAAGAAGCACATGGGCATTGTCGGGGTGCCAGCTGCACCGGCCACGGTGTAATGGCAAATCGACACGGCATCAACATTGTATATAGTAACGCGTTCATCATTTCATCAGGCAGCGCGTCCTGGGGGCGGCTGTGTGTGCAGTCATGCATCCGTGGCGCCACGAGTTGGGCGTGGTTGGTTGGTTGATGTGCTCGGCGTTTGGGTGGGTGCTGGCGTTAGGGGGATTGTTTGTTGGCAGTGCCTGGCGAGCTGCATCGACGACTGCAAGGAATGCGTTGGCCCCGATCAGTCATCACTTGGGCAGGGCAGAGTGATACCAGACGCGCCACACGCTTAATTAGCACAGGCAGGCAAGCATCTGCGCAAGCAATCAAAGAGCACGCCGGTGTCCCTGTGCCCAACTCGCAGTCGTCGCCAGTGCGATCTTGTCTTTGGTGGTTGGATCCAAAGAAGTTGGACCAGGGCGACGGATACATCCCTGTAGAATGAATTGATACCAGATCTTAGACATACTGAACATGACACCGGACCAAGTCAAAAGTGTTCCGAAGTGTAAAGAGCACAGCGGCGCACGGCGTGTGGGGCCAAAGCAAGACTTCTGTGGACCAGGTTTTAGATTTCCAAAGCGCCTCTTGCATTTTAGGTTCTCCCAGATGGTTGAATGGGGCCGATGCAAGAGGTCGTTTGCTCTCACGCTATATGCTATCAAAACATCCCCTAGCGGGTGTTCTATAGAGCCTGGCACACTCGCCAGCGTACAGACACACACGCACACGAACGCGCATACCGTCCTCGTAGTCGTCGCCAACGTCTCCTCTTTTCTCCCATTAACCCATTCTCTCATCTCTCTCTCTCTTCTTCGTTTATTCTTCTTGTGTTCTTTTTGACGCCACCCCCACTCCCCAACGCGTCGACACTGACATCCGCGCCCACGCCCTGTCTGTGTTTGTTTTTGGCCACCGTTTTCGTGCCTCCTCCACCAGCCAAAACCAGCCGCCGTGTAACCCGGAGAGGGGTACCGCCATTTTCTGTCCAGCCTTCCGCGGTTTCAACGCATCACAAGCACTTTTCTTGACAGCTTCTGTTTTTTCTTTGTCTGATCAACAACAAATCGACCGCATCGACCAGTTGGTTTCGACGTTTGCGCCTTTCACCTCAAGTTCCGCTCCCTCGGTCTCGTTTAACACACGCCCCCTCCCCACTCACTCACCGCCCTACCCTGCGCGTTGGCGTCGCGCAATGCTCTCATCAGGGACACTGAGCCCTCGCCGCGTCATGTCCCAGACCTGGTCCGAGAAGGTGAACGGCGGCGGTAACGGGGCGGGACTGCCCATGCCGTCGTCGTCGCGGGCACGCCCGCTGTCGCTGCCTGCTCGCGTCCGGCGGCGGTGGCCACTCGTGCTCGTCGTGGTATGTTGTGTGCTCTTCGGCCTGGCGTGGGTCAGCGACGGCAGCGGCAGCAGCCCACGCAAGGGCAGTACGAGCGTGGGCAATGGCGGTGTTGGCGGCACTGGCTCCGGCGAACTGGGATACCAGCACGAGGCGCACGCAGCCGACGAGGAAGACCTCATGGCCACCGACGACCTCTTCGTCCAGAACATGGAGGATACCAAGCAACGTACCCCCGAACAAGTCAAGCTCGATGAGGCTGCCGAGGCCGCCGCAGAGGCACAGCTCGTGCAGGATAAAAGCGACCAGCTGCGCGCCCTCATCTACTGGATCGCCAACCGCGGCGTCTTCCCTGCCACCTACAGCATGCCCTCCGCGTCCGAGCTCGAGAAGATGGGCGAACAGGGCTTCATCGACCATCTCAAGAGTATCCCCAAGTCTGGCAGCAAGGCCACGTTCGGCGACGACTGGGTGGAGGGCGCGCGCTGGCGCTACCGTGTTACGGTCTTCTCAAAGGTGAGTAGGGCCGTCGTCTGCGCCGTTCTGCATACCGAGGCCTGTATTTGCGCCCCGCTCGGCGCGCGCGGTCTGCGCCGTCCGCGTACTCTCGATGCGCGGCAAGGTGCACTATTACGGTTTGCTCAGTGCCCTGTTCTGCACCGTGTCGCTCGGCCTTTTGCGTGACCCGGACGCTAGCGCAGGGCAGTATCGGCCTCGGGCTACAATTCCGGCCACCCGCAGTTTGCACGCTGCCTCTCTGCCACTTGCCGCAACCCGCGCTAATGCCAGTCCTTTTGCCCGCACTCGAAACGCGCCAAGGCGATCCTCAGCGAGTACCCTATTGAGCCCATTCCGTTCATCGTCGAGCTGGATCAGCGAGGTGAGTTGCTGCTCAGGGATTGCTCAGCTGACATCAGACGACATGTCCACGGTACAGGACATGCTTCTGTATCTCACTGGCCGGCGCACAGTGCCCAACGTCATTATCAAGTTTGCGTCTATTGGCGGTGCGGACGAGACGCGGCTGCTGCATTCCGAAGGCGGTCTCAAGCGCCGCCTCGACATTATCGAGCCCACTTACAAGGACTGGAACTAGCCGCCGCGTTAGAAAGCTGTAGGACACAGTTGTTTGTCATAGTGCATACTTGATACCCGCCAATGCATGTACGTTATCCGAGGTGGCCGTGTGCCTAGTGATGGTGGCGGAGGCGCGGTGGAGCGTGCATGCGCGCTCGGACCTGGGCGCGTTGCTACAGCGCGTCACGACGAGTTGCACCGAGGTGATGGAACAGGCGTACGGCCAAACGAGCCGTTGGCTTCACGTGAGCGGCTGTGAGGTTAGCCGTGTGTGCGTGCGTGAGAGCGGCATGGTATAACGGGAAAGGCGGCGCCATTCGCCATTCATACGTGCTCCGCATGCGTGCATAGGGTAGTTTGTACGCGGTACGTCGGCGCACTCGGTACGCTGCAGCGAGGGACAAAGGGATCTGTACCCCATGAGGGAATGGACCTGGACCTGGCAGGGTGGGCGGACATGAGCAAGCCAGGGGGGGAGCTGGAAAGAGGGTGTGTGAGGTACACGAGGGTAAGAGGAACCGCCTCGCGCCTCGTATGCTCGTGTCGCTTTGGTAGCGATGTGCTGCGGCGTGCCGCGCGTGCGTGCATGCGTGCCGCGTGCACAAGGGGTTCCGAGTCTGCGCTGGATCCAGAGCCGCCGCGGCGGGGTTGGTCATGGCAGGGGACCTTTCAAAGTCGGGATAAGCGGGACGCACCGCCGCCGACGTCTGATCCCAGGCAAACCCAGGGCACCAAGCGCAGCCGCGAGTGTCGAGGTATGCCTCCCACCCTGCTTCGGCGGTCCACAGCCCTCGTGCGCCTCGCGTACTGTCTCCGTCGTGGACATTACACTCCCCCGAGGAGCGACCGATGCCACATGCTTTTCCGCCGGTTCCTAGGTACGACTATACGAGGCCTAGAAAAGCTACGCGGGGGAGTTGCTGCTCGGGAAGGGAGTAGACAGAGTGGGGCAGAGTCCTACTGCCACCTACCAAACCTTCCCCCACCTTGTGCGAAACCCCAGTTCCTCCCCCACACAAAGTGTGCCCCCCATTTTACCCCTCTCCTTGTCACTCGCTGCCGCCCTGTGCCCCTGCCTTCCTCGCGCCTCGCGCCTTGCACCTTCCCTTGACCCCGTTTTCCTTTTGCCTCACGCCTGGCCTTGCCTTGCATCAACGGCGCCGACACCAGCACCAACGACGACAACGACGAGACCGTTCCAGCGAGCAACACGCAATCATCTGCAACGCCTTGTGCATCGCCAAACTCACCGTTGACCACTCCACTCCCCCTCCAAAGGGCTATATCTGCGTCACGAAACTTGCCGAGGCATTATACAAGGCGGCGTATACACTGCCCCCTCCTCCCGAAGAACCAACACGCGGTGTGGTCCAGACACCTTGGCACAACCTCTCCCTTCAACTCGACTCCCACCACCACCAACACTCCTTTGACTCCTCCTCATCACTCTTACCCCGGTCACATCTCTCATCAAGAGGCAAAGAGGCAAAGCACACACATACACAGCTGCAGACAGCTTTGCACACAGGCCAACAGCCAGGCTGGAATGGCCGTGTAGCCAGCCCACCGACACCAACAAGCCAAACTCAACCCTACACCGCCCCGCACACTCGCCCGCACCTATATCTGATTCATCGGCAGTCTTATCACCGTCGTTGCCTACACACACTCCCCCATGTCATCGCTCGCATCGCCCCCGCTTCACACGTCAACACATACGTACGGCGCGATGCCGCACCCCGGGTCGTCATCGTCCGCTGGCGGCGCGGCGGCGGCGGCAGCAGTAGCAGCGTCACCCTTCCCCCCCACTTCGGCACCCACTTCCAACGGCACCGGCGCCGGCGTCAACAACCAGCACCACCACCCAAACACACACGCGCCGTCGCGCTGGAAATCCGTCTTCAAGCCTGGCAAAAAGTCGAAAAAGGACGCCAAAAACGCGGCAGCACACGACACTGTGCCCGCCTTACCAGAGTTTGACGTCCAGCCGTTTGGCATGGGGTCCGACTTTGAAGCCGTCCTGTCAAACTTGTCGGCGGCACCAGGCGACAGCGCGTCGCTCGACACGCCCTCGGCAGCGGGAACGACCGCTAGCACGGCCAGCAATGCCGGCACCGCCCCGCCGTACGCGAGGACCGCGTCCCCGTCTACACCTGCAACCGAGGAGCTAGACGACGTGACACGTGGGATGCTCTCGGACTCGCCCGGCCGTGTCCCACTGTCGTCCTCCCCCGCGTCCTTTCCCTTCCCCGCCAGCGCGTACCCGGCCGAACCTTGGGCGTCGTCTGCGCCCCTTGCGCCGGCGCCCGCGTCCTCAAGCGAGCAGCGTCCCAACTCGAACGCGTACTCGATGTCCACCACTGACCGCTCGTCGTCGTCGTCCCGCTCCCGCATCCCCGTCACTGCAAATACCTCGCCCAGCCTGCCCCCCGCCCACGCCACCGCGTCCACCACGTCACTTCACAGCTCGAACGGCGGCGGCAGCAGCGGCAGCCGTCCCAACGTGTTCAAGGGCCGCTTCTTCTCCAACCCCGGCAGCAGCAGCGGCAGCATTGCCACGTCTGAAAAGCCGGAAAAGTACAAGGGCCTGACGCGCAAGACGGCCCCGACCGGCCTCAACATCAACCCCTCCAGCCCACGCGCACTGACGTCGACGTCCCCGCGCACACCACGAAAACCCAAGCGCGACAGCTCGGCGCGCTCTGACGAGAATGGAACGCACATAGCAGATGGGCGCACGTCTGCTGCGACGCGCTTCATTCGCCGCGTGGTGTCTGCGCCCAACGCCAAAGCGCTGTTCCACAAAGGTGCTGCTGCTCCTTCCACTCCCAGCGTTCCCGATGTCCCACCACTGCCAGTCAAGTCGGCAGGCGGCCACTCGAGCAACGACACGGCAGTGGATCTCACCGCCTCGCCACCCGTCCCGTCCGTGCCCAAGATGTCGTCGCGGCCAACGACCCCGTCGCGCAGCAACACGCCGTCGTCGTTCCTCAAGCCGTCGATTTCGAGCACGGGGACGCGCGGATCCCGTGCCCACTCGACGTCGGTCATGGCCACGGGCAAAAAGCTCGGCCTCGACGACCCCACAAAGTCGGCGTTCCGCCGCACGTACAGCTCCAACTCGATCAAGACGCGTGCGGCCGAGGTCTCGGCCAGCTCGTTTGAAAAGATCAAGCTGCTCGGAAAGGGCGACGTTGGCAAGGTATACCTTGTGCGCGAGAAAAAGTCGGGCAGCCTGTACGCCATGAAGGTGCTGTCCAAGAAGGAGATGATCAAGCGCAACAAGATTAAAAGAGCTCTCGCCGAGCAGGAGATCCTGACAATGTCCAACCACCCATTCATCGTCACCCTCTTCCACTCGTTCCAGTCGCAAGACTACCTCTTCTTCGTGCTCGACTACTGCATGGGTGGCGAGTTTTTCCGTGCCCTCCAGACGCGCCCGGGCAAGTGCCTCCACGAGGACCACGCAAAATTCTACGCAGCAGAAGTCATCGCCGCGCTTGAATACCTCCATCTCAACGGCTACATCTACCGCGACCTCAAGCCGGAGAACATCCTTCTCCACCAGAGCGGCCACATCATGTTGTCCGACTTTGACCTGTCCAAGCCGTCGGGCGAGCCCGGCGGTGCCGCTGCGGCAGTGCAGACGGGCGCCAACGGTGTTATTCTTGTCGACACGCGCAGCTGCATTGCCGATTTCCGCACAAACTCGTTTGTCGGCACGGAGGGTGGGTTAAAACCCGGTTGAGCTCGAGCTAACCCGCCAGAGTACATTGCGCCCGAGGTGATAAAGGGCTGCGGCCACACGTCTGCCGTCGACTGGTGGACATTAGGCATTCTCGTGTACGAGATGATTGTGAGTGGCCTTGGGTTGTGCGGGCTGACCTCCAGTTTGCCACGACGCCGTTCAAGGGCCCGAACCGGAACACGACGTTTTCCAATGTGCTGAAGAACGACGTCGGGTTCCCCGAGGATCGGCCCGTGACCAACCTGTGCAAGTCGGCGATCCGGAAACTGCTCATCAAGGACGAGCACAAGCGGTTAGGCTCGCAGTCTGGCGCGTCCGAAGTCAAGCAGCACAAGTGGTTCTCGTCCATCTCGTGGGGTCTGCTCCGGCACATGACGCCGCCCATCATCCCCGCCGAGTCGAACGGCATTGACGCCGTAAACTTCCGCACGCTCCGCGACTCGAAGAGCATCGACTTTAGCGACAGCACGGACATTATTCACGGCCACGCCGGTAACGGCCTCACCATCGACTCGGCGGGCACTCCGGGCATGCTCACGCCCAAGGAGCTTGCCGAGCCGGAAAAGAACCCGTTCAACGACTTTTCCAGCGTCACGCGCGATTTCACCGACGGGTACTAGACTGCCCGCGGGACTTTTTTTCCCATCAAAGAAAGACACGACCCCGACCAACTTTTGCCAGACGCACGATGTTGTAGACTATTACCCGGTGTGGGTACATATGCATGTTGCCAGGAACAACGGGGGGCGTGCAAGCCAATGCAGTGCAGTGCATGATGAGAGTACAGATATACAGAGCCGGAGAAGGGGTTACAGCTTGAGGCGCTTTGCGTCTGGAGTGGCGGCGGCGTCGTCGCGCCTGCGCCGCTTGGCGTCCTCCTTTGCGCCCTTGCCGAGCACAGTGACGCCCTTGCCAGACTTGACGAGGTTCTGGAGTGCCTCGTCTTTCTGCTGCTTGACGGATTTCTTGCGCGAGTAGAGATCGGCTGTGGACGCGAGACGCGCGCGCTCGGCCTTTTTGGTCTTGCGGGCCTTACCGCGCGCGCGCCGGGCCTCTTCTGGCGTCTGTTCCGAGCGGGCCTGGAGGTCGGTTGCCGACGGGCCGGCAAACAGTTCCTGTGGCGCGAGCATGCTGCCTGCGGATTGGGTGGAGGGCAGGGCCGATTCCATGCTCGTCGTGGCAATGTTGTCGATGGTGGTGATCTGGGCTTTGGGCGCCTTTGGCACAAAGTTGAGCGACGAGAGCGCGTCAAGCTTGTAGCAAATGTCGTTCCAAGCCTTTTCGATTTCTTCGTGCTCGCGCCGCAGCTTTTCGTCGCGCGCATCGACGACCTTTCCGCCCGTCGCCGCCGCAGTGTAATCGTCCTCGTAAATCTGAGCGAGCGATTTAGAGCTCTGTTTGTCGTCGAGCTCGAAGAACCGGCTCGGAAGGAACGGCGTGGGCTCGTATGCTCGCACGCGTACAGGCGAGTCAAAGTTGCCGTCCAAAATCCGTTTCTTGATCAATTCCTCCAGCGTAGCTACCGTCTCCTCCGTCACTGTCGGCACAAACTTGGCTGTGTGCTCAAAGTCCAGGTCTTCCTCCAACAGCGAGTTCTCCGGCCGCGCACGCCCAGACGCCTCGCCAAGCAACGTCCAGTCCTTGGGCCCAATGGCTTCCTGTTCCAGCTGCGCAATCTGGTCCGCCAGTTCCTTTTGCCGCCGTTCGTGCGTGGAAAGGGCTAGGCGTTAGTCGACGGTTCCGCACCACTACTCACCCTTGGCCTCGTCGCCCTCGTCCTCGCTGTCGTCGAACAGGTCGGCCTTGACGCGGTCCATGACACCGCGCGACGGGTCCTCCTCCTCCTCTTCTCCCTCATCTTCCTCCTCCTCGAGGTCGTCGGCAAACTTGACCCGGCTCTTCTTTTTCTTCTTCCCGTCCAGCACCTTTTTGCCGTTCTTGTCTTTTGGCGCCGGCTCCACACGCCGTGGGGCATCGAAAAAGTCGGCAAACATGATATCGCCGTCGTCGTCGCCCTCGCCCTCTTCAAGGAACATGGCGCCGACGTCGTCCAGCTCGGCCTCTTCGTCCTCGTCCCCGCCCAACGCGCCAGACGTCAGTCGCCCCGCCTCCATCTCCTCCGTCTGACGGTTAAAGTCGTCGATGGAGAAGAACTCGTCGTCCAGCGTGGGGTGGAGTGCCTTGCGAGGTTTGGACGGCCCAGGAGCGTAGCCGGAATCGGAGGCGTCGGAGGCGGCGTCGTCGTCGCCCGAAGCGTCCTCGAGTTCGTCGCCCGAAGCGTCCTCGAGTTCGTCGCCAGAGCCCTCCAGGTCGACCGACCCGTCCTCAGACCCTTCCTCTTCGTCTTCCTCGTCGTCGTCGCCCTCCCCGTCGCCCTCCTCCGATGTAAAGCTCATCTCCTCGTCCGAGTCCGGCTCGACGCCGTATCCGTCCTCGTCCGAGTCGCCGCTCCCCTCATCGCTCATGCCCTCCTCGTACCCCTCGTCGGCCATCATGCGGTTCCACTCTTCGATAGTCATATCCTCGTCGCTTCCCTCCTCCTCGTCGTCCTCTTCTTCTTCCCAGCCCATGATTGAGCCCTCCTCGTCATCGCCTTCGGGGGGCGCGACCTCCTTGATGATACGGCACAGGCCGTCCGCGCGCAGCTCAAGCTGCGACCACACCTGTTCCGGGTCCATGCCGTCGACAGTGAGCATCGAGAGCGGGGTATACGGCAGGAGCTCGGCCGGCGTAGGCTGTTCCGGCACTTCATCGTCTTTCTGCGCGGCCGACCGCAGAGTAATCGTCGCTTGGTCAACTATCGAGGCGAGGAACGGGTGAATGTGCGGGTGTGATCGCGCCTCTGTCGCGATGCCTACGGGTCAGCGATTCTGTTTCTCATACTTGGGCAAGCACGCAGTACCCACCGAGATCACAGATATCCTTGGTGGCTTGGAGCGCGCTGGCGGCGAGGTCGGCGTCGCCGCCGCGCGCAAGCCGGTGTTCCCGGCTGCCCAGGAGAGACGAGAGCTTCTCCAGGCTCGCGGGCACGACACTCCCCGCGTCCGTGGCGTCCTGCGGCAAGTCCTGCGACATGGTGCTGGGCGTAGTGGGGCGTGGATGTGCAAGTGGAGGTTGTTGCCATCGAGCAGCCAGAATTTTGGCAGCAACAGAACGCAAGAGTGCACCAGAGGTGTCGCCGGGTGTACGGAATCAAAATCGCGTGGTCCACGTGGCCGTTGCACACAATTACATTCCAGCTTGTAACCTCTGTTCAAAGCGTTTGATAATCTCTAGCACTATGCTGTATGCGCGCCAGCATCTATGAATGTTAAATCTTTGGGCTGACTCCTTCACATGCAACGTATTTGCTGTGATGGTGGTCTGCAAGGGTGTGTGTATGTGTGCGGCTCACGCACCTATGGCCGTGCCACTCGCACCAAATTGGTTCCGTTTGTTTATGACGCGCGAGTCGGCGACGCGTCGAGATTGCTTTTGAGCGCCACCGGCGGTAACTTTTGTCTTCCCACCGTCCACATCAAAACGACATGTGAGCTGACAGAGGGATAACGAGCTGACTTTAGGTCCGCGACTGAAGCGCAAGTGAAGGATACCTCTCCTGCCGAGGCCAGCAACGGCTCTGGGGCTGGCGCTGACCTCGCTGGCGCCAGCGGCAGCGGCAAGGAAGACAAGGGTGCGCAGCTGGCCAAGCTCATGGCGGAGGGCAAGAAGGCGTCTGCGCTGAAACAGTGGGAGGAGGCAGTGGAGAAGTACGCCACGGCGTTGGAGATCCAGTGAGCACGCCAGGACTTCGGCGGGGCTGACGGTAGGGACGAAATGGGCGTTGACCAGCTGGACCCGGCCAAGGCGCCGTTCCTGTTCAACTATGGGCGTGCGCTCTTCGAGCTCGCCCTCTCCCAGCAGGGCGTCATGGGCAAGGAAGAGGTGGCGAAGGGTACCGATCTCTCTGGGCAGACCGAGGGCGGTGACGGCGCTGGACCGTCGTCGAGCAAGTTTGTCTTTGAGGGTGACGGGGATGATGATGGGGAGGAGGAGGAAGGCGAGGGGGAAGGCGAGGAGGAGGGAGAAGAGGGACAGGGCGAGGGGGAGGGCGGGGACGCGGGCGACGCGGAAGACGAGCCCGAAGACGACTTTAATGCCGCGTGGGAGGTCCTCGACGTCGCGCGCACAATCTACGAGCGCGAGATTCCCAAGAAGAGCGGCGACGCGCAGCGCGACGACCGCATGGCGTTGGCAGAGTGCTATTTGCACCTCGGCGACATCTCGTGCGAGACGGGTAAGCCCTATCTACACGTCAGAGCTGACATGAAGAAAAGTTTGACCAGGCAGTACAGGATTACACGGAGGCGTTGGCGATCAAGAAGGAGCTACTTCCGCCCTCGTCGCGCGCGCTAGCGAGCGCGCACTATCAGCTTAGCAGCGCGCTGGAGCTCACGCCCGGCGGGCGGCCCAAGGCGCTCGAACACGTCCAGGCCGCGCTGGACGGGTTCCGCGCGCGCGCGGCCGAGTTGCGCGCCACAGGTGAGGGTAAAGCCGTCGACAACGCCGATGTCGGACGTATGGGCGAGCGAGAGCGTGAAGCAGAACTCAAGGACGTCGAGGCGCTCATCGGTGACCTTGAAGTCAAGATTGACGAACTCAAGGCCGCGCCACCACGCGAAGACCTCGTTAGCGAGTCGATCAACCATCTCCTCGGCGGCGTCGGGGACGCGGCCGCGCCGCAGGCTGACGCCGGGCCCGTCAATGACCTCACTAGCATGGTCCGCAAGAAGAAGAAACCCGCAGCGACGGCGCCGGCCCCCAAAGCTCCCGCCGAGGCCAAGCCCTCCGGGACTGACGACAAGCGCAAGGCCGAGGACGAGTTAGCCCCTGAAGGCAAGAAGGTCAAGTTGGATGAGGCCAAGTAGGCCCCGGCCCCATAGTTGGCTGCGACGCACAGTTGCGAGCGCGTCTAGGTGTTTCGTTTTCGCTCTCTCGTTCATAGTGCCATGCACCCTTTCATGTACAGATGGTGGACGCCACACACCACGGTAGTCACACGCCCATGGCATGTCAACGCCGACGTTGCGGCTCTGATTAAATGCAATGCATACGTCCAACGCATGGCTATACGCCCAGGAGAGTCCCTATAGCCCACCCGTACACGGGCAGGACGAGGTTATCGTTCTGCGCCGAGAACGCTTCGAGGAGCGTAGCGAGGGCGGTAGTGACGACGAAGGGTGTGAGTGCAAACGCGTCGACGGCGCCAACAGCCCACATGGCGAGCGCGGCCGCGACGACACTGGCGAGGAATCCCGCGCTCCCCTCGGCCGTCTTGCCAGATACAGGCGACCAGCGCGCATACCCTATTCTGCGTCCGACGATGGACGCGAGCGCGTCGCCGATCCCAAGCGCGAGGACGCCAAAGTGGGCTAATAACTGCGAGGGTCCTTCCAGCCACAGGGGGACGGCACAGCCCGCCAACAAGTAAAAGTGCGACAAGATGGCCGTGCCCGAGTCCTTGTGGTCGATAAACTCGTTCAGGAACAAGTGCACGCTCGCGCCCAGAGGCCACAGCGCAAAGTACCGCACGTACTCTGCAAACGTGAACGCGGCAAACGCAACCGAGAACGACAGGTGCGTAAACGCCGGATCTATCGCCATGCCGGGTATGAACATTGCGACGGCCAGCGCGTGGAACGACTTGCGGCGCGCGTTGACGCTCAGCGTAGGCATTCTCTGGTCCGCCCGGTCCATCATTTGCGTCGCGACGCTGCTCACGTGCGGTCCGCGGCTGGTCACGCCTACGCTTGCGCCGCTGCCGCTTCCCGACCCCGTGGACGACGTCGACGCCCGCGTCTCGGGAACAACGTACCGCCGATGCCGCCGTCCCCTGGACAGCTGCCGCTGCCACGCCGCGACGGACACCATCGCCAGCACGCCCCAGTACGTGATGAGCGCTGGGCGCGTCCACACGTGCTTCCCGTCCAACAGGAACAAAATCACCCACAGCCAGGGGTTACGTTTACCCAGGCACCATCGCGTCCACATGCCCACGATGCCGACGACGACGAGCAGCGAGCCGGCGTAGAACCCCAGAGCGAGCAGCCGCCGGTGTGTCGGCTTTTCGTGCGGGAACCGCAGCCGGTGTACTGGTCGTTGAGCGAGGTGGCGCGAGAGGTACAGCAGCGGCGAGAGAAGGAAACCCGTAAGTAGCGAGCCTGGGACTAGCGCCAGCTGGAATATCAGCAGCGGCGTCGGCAGGCGGTACGTCTTGATGTACGGCTCGGGGATTATGGGGATCTGTATCAGCGCCAGCATCCAGCGCAGACCCACTTTCGTGCGCGTCATGTTGACCGTCTCCATGAACAGGGCCGTGCCTGCGTGCGTGACGATACCGAGCTCGCCGAGGGTAAACCCACGCCGAGCGAGACGCACACAGACGTACAGGCAGAACTGGTAGAACAGCGTCGCGATGATAATGTCCGAGTGGGACATGTCTGCTGTTAGCGTGATCAGGCATGTTTCGACGCACCGCTCCAGACGCCGCGACCGATATACGCCGTGGCGATCTTGACAATGACGCAGCAGCCAGTGACGAAGAATGCGAACGCGATGACGGAGCGGTTCCGGCGCCACTCGCCGCGTTTTAGCCAGTACGTGCCGTGTGCGCGGGGCGCGGCTGCCTCGCCGTCAATGGAGACTGTACCCGCTGGCGGGCTACCTGGTGCAGCCTTCGCAACTTTGATCTCGCGCCGAAGCGACCACGTAAGCTGGATCAGGAGGACGAATGAGCACAGCGTAAACAGCTGGACGAGGTTACGCCGCGCGATCGCCAGCGCGGACAGCGCGCGGATCGCGTCGTCGACCCGGCTCGGGATCGTGGCTGTGATACGCCGGATCGGCGTGCTCGGGATCACGAGCGGTTCCTCAATCACCCACCCCGGCAGCGTGGCGCTCTCGGGCTGTGCGGCGAGGCGCGTCAGCGCGCCATGCAACATCGCGGCGGCCGTCATGGGTGCAAGCAGCAAAGCGAACAGCGCACCGTCGTCAAGGCATTCGCTGTGAGGTCAGCGACGTCGAGTCTCCGTACCCACCGGTACTCGCGCTCCTCGGTGCCCCAGATACACCCCCTGCTGCCGATACGCTGTGTGTCGTCGTCGGCGGCTCTAGGCGGCAGGGTGGGGTGGCTGCCGCGGCGTTCCGAGTGCTCGCGAATGGTCTGGAGGCCAAAGGACACGGGCGAGCGTCGCCCGCTACCACCAGCGAGTGGCGGGGACCGTGGTGGGTGTGTGGAGACGGTCCGCACGCGGAACGTGACGTACGCGACGGAGAGGATGAGGAGTGTGGTGAGTTCTGCCGTCAACCCAAGACTGGCCCAACTACCCACCTCCAGCGAGGGCGCGTTCGTCCCACGTATAAGCAATCTTGACGATCCCAAACACGAGCGCGCCGAGCAAAATGGCGTCCTCGCACCGTTTGCGTGAGAGCGTGAGACGGACCGGCCCCAGAGCGAGGGTATGTGGGAGCAGCGTGATGCGGGCAGGGAGGGGATGGGCGGCGGCGTCAGGCGGCAGCTTCTTACCTGCGCCTCCGCCCGCTCGGACGCCGCTAGGAGTCAACGACCGCGGCGTGGGGAGCGGTTCTGACCGGGGTCGGGGTCCGCCTATCCCCATAGCGCCGGGCGCACCTCCCCCTTCCGCGCCTATGCCACCGCTGGCGCCGCCACGCCGCCGCGCAGACTCAATCTCGGTATCGTCGGCGTTCATGGCGATGTATCTGTTTCCGTCGGCGTCCTCGTCCCCGCTCGGTCCCCATGCCGCGCTACTCGCGCTGCCGGCGTAGTGCAGGCTCGAGTTGGTATGGAGGTTCTTGAGGGGCGGGCGCCGGCCGGATCGAGAGACGGACGACGACCCCGACCGCCGCTTTTCTCTTCCGCCGCCGGCGTTGCTGGCGTGCGGGTGCGCCGCTGGGTCGGCGCTCAGCGTCGCACCACGTATACGCGGTGACGGGCCCGCGCTCGGCGGAGGAGACGGCGAGCTGCTCGACCGCGACACGGAGCGTTCCCGCCGATGGTGGTGGGTGTGGCCGTGGCCATGGTGATTTGCTACCGACGCGCGCGCGCGCCCACCGTCAAGCGCAATAGGCATCGTCGTCGTCGTTGTCGTCGGCGTGGGCGTTCTGTCGTCGCCGCGGTCGGGAAGCTGGTGCTCGTCGAGAGCGGGAAGAGGTGGTAGATTAGACATGACGGCGCCTGCGTCCGCCGCCATGAGGCTTTAGGCTCAGGTGCACGCCAGCTCGTGGGATACCCGGTACGTGGTCCGAGACCGGCACCGACTAGATGGAATGGACAAAGAACGAGGCGTCCGTCGCTTGCATGCATCGCTCGTATCGGATGACGTCTCCCCCACCAGGCGTGGGCGCGCGGGCGCCCATCACTCGCTCAGCCAACGTGGGCTCGACCGCGGGGTCTCCGCAAATAGACACGGACGTGCACCCAAGCCCATCACACTCCCGCGTACCTCGCCCGCATCGCCCACATCACTTCCCACAACCCCGGCGCCTACACGACCGCATGCCGAGTGCCAAGGCCCAGGCTCGCGACGATCACGACACGCGACACGGTTGTGGGTTAGCCAATGTATGCATACATCCCCTCTCAGCCGGTCCGTCCCTAAATACACACAGCCTACCGCCTCCGGAAGGTGTTCTTTGACGCGCTGCGCGCGACGTGCCGCCGCGTCGTACGGCCCTTCCGGTCGTACTCTTCGCCCTCGTCCTCGGCGCCGCCGCCCTTCTCGAGACCGGCGCCGAAACGCTCAACGTTCTTCGATCGGCGGTACGTACCACCGGAGTACTCGTCGGCGTCGTCCTCGAGCCGCTCGCCCTTGCCGCCGCTCTTGGGGATATACGACATCTCCATGCCACCGTCGGTTGACCGCCGCATCGCCAGTACACCCTCTGGCATCTCCTCGTCCTTCCGCCGCGGCTTCTTCGTCGATGCCGCGAACCGCTGTCCGAACGTCTGCGGCTTGGACGACTCGGCTTGCGCGCCGACCACGAGCTGCGGGCGCCGCGTGTTCGTGGCTGTCGGGAACGAGCGCGCAGGGCGCGCATTCGACGACGCCTGAGGAATGAGGTTGCCGTCGTCGCTTGAATCCGAGTCGGACGCCTCGTCTTCCTCCTCGTCGCTCTCGTCCTCGATGCCCGACGACGGCAGGTCGCTCTCGTCCTCCTCGGACTCGACGGCAGTCTTCGTACGCCCGTTGGCGGCGTCGCGTGCCGTGGCGGGGTTGAGACGCGCAAACGTCTTGGACTCCTCGTCGATCTCGAACTCGGGGTTGTCGAACAGCTCGGCGAAACGCGGGTCTGCAAGGATGTCCTGGGTGCCGGGCTTCTTGGACTCGACTTGGTCTTCCCCCGCCTCCGCCGCGGCGGCCGCACGCCTTGCCTGCCGCCGCGCCTCGGCAGCCTCGGCGCGCTCCTGCTCCCGCCGCAGACGCTCTGCCAGCGCCTTGTTGACCTTTGGCTGGTCGCGGCGCGCACGAATACGGCTGGCGGTCTTCTCGGCCAGGCGCTGCGACACGACCTTTTCGCGGTGCTCGTCGTAGCTCTGCGGATTGGCGATGAGGCGTGCGGTCTGGTACAGCTTGAGCGAGAGGAAGTAGCCGTGCATGTATGGCTTGAGCGCAGGTGTGCCGATGAGATGTGTGAGGCCGAGCGTCTCGAGCTCGTTGCGGTCGACAAACTTGTAGTCGGTGTACGCGCCCTTGCCTGCCCCGCTGGCGTCCTCTGCCATCTCCTCGGTAACGTTGTCGAGGAACGATGCCCACCGCGGCGCCGGCCCAAAGTCCGGTACATAGTAGGTCTGCAGTGGCGACGCGTCGCACGCGACGAACATCAGGCCAGAGTTCGGCACGGGATGCAGGTCCACGAGCTCGTTTGGCGGATGCAGCGACAGGTGGTTGGACGCCGGCTCGTTCTTGTCCCATACCTTGATGACCTTTGAGTCGGCCGACACAACACGCCCCGAATCCTCCTGCTGGCCGCCGCCGCGCAACCAGTCGACGCAGCGTATTGGCTCGCCGTAACCCTGGTCCTTGACGGCAAAGGGCTTGGAGCTGCGCAGGTCGTACAGAAGGGTATGTCCCGAGGATGTACCCACGGCGATGCTCAGCCCGTCGGTGGGGTGGGATTTCAGCGAGGTGATGGAGAACTTTTGGCCCTCGTCGTCGAGGATGCCGAGGTCATAGGTCTGTGCAGGGAGGAGAGAGGATGCAGGCAGCGTAAGGCGTGTGAGTGCCGATCGCGATCGGGGGTCCCAGAACTCGACGACGCCGCCGCCACCGTCCATGCCAAACGACCACAGGCCGTGTCGCGCGTTCACGTCGAGACAGTTGACGCCCTGTACCTCGTTCTCACGGCCGTTACCCCAGCCCCGCGCAACCTGTAACGGGTTCATGTACCGCCCTTCCTCGAGGTTGAAGCGGAACACTTCCGTGCCGGAACACGCGACGAGCGCGTCCGCCGACGGAGAGTGGTACCCCAGCGCACGCCCGTACGTCGGCAGGCGGATGGTATGGTGCAGCTGAGACTGGGTATGCAGCTGTAGCGAGCGGTCTCGCTGGAGATGCAGCGACTTTGTCCAGTCGTGCGACAGCATCTGCCATTAGCTCAGCTCATCCAGTATGAGGTAGCTCACGACAAAATCGATATTCTCCGCGTCGGTCGTGCGCTCAAACTTCTCCGTCAACTGTTCCAGGTCCCACACCTTCATCTGGGGCTTGTACGTCCCCGTCGCGACCGCGTTGAGGCCATCTTCCGTCGTCTTGACCTTGATACCCGCCGTCGGAAAGGCAAAGTCCTGGATGAGCTCGAGCTGCCCCAGCGTGTGTTGTGTCTTGACGCGTTTCTTGTGTCCGTGGGCATCGCGCTTCGGCCGCGTCTTTACGGAAAGCCACGACGGCAAAGCCGACGCGCTCGTCGAACTAGGCCCGTTGACGGTGTAGACCTTGGGAAACACTGTCGGCGCCGGCATGGGTGTAGTGGATACAGACGATTGTGACGCCTCGCTCGCCGAAATCTTTGAGCGGCAAATCGTCGCGGAAGCATTCTGCAAACATTGCCTCGGGGCCCCAAGCACTCCACTCTCCCACGCTTGTGTTTCACCTCTTGTGGAGACCCTCGCCGAACTCATGAGCATGCGCGTTGCATCGTCGCCGACGACGACACCACTCACACCACCACAACAATGTCGCGTCTCCTGCCGGGCCTCGCGGCTGTGCGGGGCGCCTGCGTCGCACCGCGACTACGACCAGTATGCGCCTCGGTACTGCCCATGGCGCGCGCGAGCTTTTCGACCTCGCCGAGGGCGGCGGCGCCAGTACCCACGACTCGACTCCTCACGTCCGAGTCGGTACGTGCGATGTGGGCGGCGCAGCCGTCCGCCACGCCGTCGTCGTCGTCGTCTTCCGCGTCGCCAAAATGGACAGCGTCGCCGGCCACGCTCGCCACATCACTCCTCCGCCGTGCCTTCTCCTCGTCCCCCACCACCCGTATCCGCGACCAGTACTACCGGCGGCAATCGTGGGAGCCTGCCCCGCCCCCGCCGAATTTCTGGCAACGCCTCAAGGGGCGCGTTAACCGCTGGGACCCCGTAAAGGTCGTGTATGCGCTGATAGCGATCAACATTGGCGTGTTCCTCATGTGGCAGTATGCCATCTCCAGCGCGGTAAGCTTGACAGTCAAGGCGCAAGCTGACAGCAGCAACGCTTCCGCGACGTAAAGCTGTACAACTTTATGTGGAAGAACTTTATCCTGTCCGAGATCAACATCCGTGCCGGACGGCTCTGGACCCTCTTTACCTCGGCGTTCTCGCATACTTCTGGCGCACACATCTTCTTTAACTGCCTCGGTCTTTACTTCATGGCGCCGGCTGTCGCGACGTAAGCTACAAACGCCGTGGACATGGCGCTAACGCCGCAGCATGCTCGGCGCATTCAACTTTCTCGGCCTGTATCTCGGCGGTGGCCTCTTTGGCGCCCTGTGCTCCCTAGCGTACCAGCACACTAACAGCCGCGGGCGCGTCGCTGGCTCCGAGGGCGCGAGCGCGGCGATTTACGCTTGTCTCGCGTTCTTCGGCACAATCTTCCCTCAGTCGACGTTCCTCCTCTTCTTTGTCGTCCCCATGCCTGCGTGGCTCCTCGTCGGCGGCCTCTTTGGCGTAAGTCTCCTCACCTCAACACCACTAACCCCCAGTGGGACTTTTACCAGGCTATTACTGGCAGCCAGGGCATGACTGACTCTGCCGGTCACGCCGGCGGCATCGCCTTTGGTGTCGCGTCGGCACTGTACGCCCGCCGCAAGTTCATGCGCGGGTTCGGCGGGCGGTTCCGCTAAGCACATTTCACCTCGTCGCAGTGTACAGTGTACTTTGTCGCATGCATAAGGCTCTCCTCACGGCCGCTACAGAAATGCTTGTATGAGATACTCCGTGTCCACTGTCCACTTCTACTTCTTCCGTGTGGGGTCGACGACAAACTTGAGCTGCTCGGCCGAGTCGGCGTCGCTGGCCCTAATCTTGTCCATGCGCTTACCGAGCTCGTCGACGAGGTACTGTGCGCGCTGCTGAATCGGGGAGCCCTTTCCGAGCCATGACGACTGAGCGACGTTGAGCTGGTCGCCGTCCTCCGTGATGGCTTTGAGTTTCTGCAGCTCGGTCTCAAACGTGGCAATGTCCGTCTCGGCCTTCTTGGACACGGCGGCGTTGTACTGCATCTGGCAGAGGGCGTGGAAGACGGGATCGTTGACGAGGGCGCGGAACGCCTCGTGGAAGACGGGTTTTCCAGGCTTGATCCGCGACGGCCGCCCCTCAGACGTCGACAGGCAAATCAGACCATGCTCCTCCATCGCCTTGAGGTTGGTGTCAAAGCCCTTGAAGGGGAATTCAGTGATGGTCTTGGCGTACGACAGCTCGTTCTTGGCCGCAAGCTCCTTGACAATCTTCCATGCCTGTTCGGGCGTCCACGGCAGCGACTTGGACTCGGACGAGTCGTCGCCGAACGCCGCCTTGCGAATCTCCACAGTGTTGCGCCGCACAATGTCGTCGACCGCCATGTGGATCGACTGGCCTGATCCCTTGACCTTGTACACCAGCAGCTCGAGGTCGACCATACGCCCGCCGAGCTTGCTAATGTCCGTCTTGTCGCGCTCGTCCAGCTCGTACGCGTGACCCTCGGTACTGAGCTTTTCGCGCACAAACTCGAGCGCGTTGTGGTCGTCTGCGTCGGATAGGTTGACCGAGTTGAGCGGCTTGGACGGCAGTGCGGCCGTAAGCGTCTTGTGCGTTATCGAGCCCTCGCCGACGACGATGACGTGCGCGATGCGGTTCTCAATGAGTGACGCACCCCACTCGGCCAGCACCTTCCACAGGTCGCCGCGGCCGGCACGGCACGCATAGTTCCGCAGCACCACAATGGGCAAAGTCTTTATCTGCTCAGCCTCCGAGTCGACGTCGTCGGCGGGCGTCTCGTTCTCGGCAACGGCCGCCTCGGCCATCTTGTCAAACCCGCCAATCGCCGAGCCTGCAGGCGGCACGGCCTCGCCGTCGATTGGCGCTGTCGACGCAATGATAGGCGCGACGGCGTCCATGTCGTCCTCGTCAAAGTGCTCAAGACCCATGCCCAGCTCGCTCATGACACCGTTACCCGACACGCAGTCGAGGCGACCATCATGCCAGAGGCCACGCTCGATCATCTGCCGCTCGTGCTCGCGGTACGCGGCCATCTCAAGCTTGTCCAGCTTGTGCTGTTGCTCCTTGACACGGTTCTCCTTGGCGTTCTTAGTCACGTCCTTGAGTGCGTTCGTGACCGTGTCAAGCATCGTGCGCATCTGCTCATCCACCGGGGTGGAGAATCCGGCCTTTTGACCGATCAGACCGACAGATGCGAGGTCAATCAGGCCGCTGATTGACTGCAGGAACGAGAATACGGGCCAGTACCCCGTCTCGTGCGCGAGCGAGCTGATCAGCGCGCCGTCAGACTTGGCCTTGGCCAGCTCGAAGCAGTCCATGACCAGCGACGGTCTAGAGTCAGTACTAAACCCTCCAGGCGCCACTCACTTGTCCTCCTGCTTGAGGACAATGTCAACAAGGTCGTGCTTGCCACTACCCGGAGGCCCAGTGACCACAACGAACGTCGAGGGAAACTCGGACAGCCAGCGCTCGACGCTGTTCTCTGCCTCGACGCGGTCGCGGAACGATGCGCGGCCGAGATCCGCGACGGAGCGGCGCGAGTTACGCCCACGCGACCCGTACACGGCGTCGGTTATGGGCCTGTACACGCTGTCACGAAGGAAGCGGAACGCCGAGTACTTTTCCAGGTGCCACATGCCCTCGATCTGGAGCTTGACGAAGAACTCGCGGATGGGGTCGAAGAAGGTATACGAGAACGCGCCGATGAGGAACGCAAAGACTGGCAGAGCGATACGCGGGTGGCTGCTGATCCAGTCGCGGATGTAGTGCGCCTTGAGCGGCCGCTCAAAGTACAGCCTCAGCCGCGTCAGGGGGACGTTGACATTCTCGTCGAGACGTTTCTGGTCGTACTCGGCCGTGTTTGTCGGCGTGTTAAAGCCGTGCAGGCAGTTGTTGGCGTTAACAGCCGGCGAGATGCGCGAGTAGTTGAGCACGGCGAAACGCAGCGCGCCAGCGGGCACGGGCTGCGGCGGCTGAATATCCATTAGCCGGCCGTAGGGCCGGAAAAGCGTGTACAGGACTTCCTGGGACACGTCGGGCCCGTTGAACTCTACACGCAGGCGCGACGACGGGAAGCGGTTCATGTCCTCTGTCCACTGTCGCCCGCGGACCATCCACACGCGCCCCGCGCCGGCGGTACACTGCCATCCCCGCAGCTCGGGGACCGTCGCGGCGTTCTTGGAGGGTTTAAGGTCGCCGCTGAAGAGAATGTGGCCGCTCTCGTTTGACTGTGTCGAGCGGTGGAAGCGCATCCCGTCAACCACCGAACTCCACCACGGCCCGATCCAGCTCGGCCACCCGCCATGTTTGTGTGCGGCCTCAACAAAAAGAGGGAGGAACAGCGCTGCAGGAGATGTCGGGTCCGGCGCAATGTCCTCTGGTGTGTGAAACTCTGCCTCGGGAGCGCGGCGTGGAAGGTCCTCGGGGTTTGGGGGCAAGTAGGAGAAATGGCAAAACACGCCGCCGTCCTTGCTCGCCACTTCCCAGCTTTCCACGCGGAACGCGTGCCGTCCCTTGAGGTTGCTCACGACCTCGACGAGTTCCTCCATTAACGAGTTCTCCCACATCCGCGCAATGGCCGGGCGGATATCCCACGACCCCAGACGGATAGGAAACACATTCGAGATGTACACTGACGCGTGCGCGCGCTCGAGTTGCGATACGCCCCCGTGGTCGTACTCCTCCGGTACGTGGGCGTCCGTCTTGTGGTGGTGGTCATTGTCCTCGGCCGTAGACTCGAACCGGACCCCCAGTGGTCGAGTGATGCCCAGTGGCCGTGCTTTGTAGCTCACAATACCTGGACGCGCCGTCCCGTGAGTCACCAGAGTCCGCAGCCCTGCTCTTTGACCAAGCAACAGCGGAGGCGTCCCCCGCAGAGGATGCCTGAGTGCTAGCAGCACCATTGCGGGTGCGTTGCGTGGAAAGCGAGTGAGGCGAGTGATGAAGTGTGAGTGATGGAGAGGAGGCAGGTGCAGTGGCAAGCTGCCGAACTCTCTTGTTGTGACGGTCCATCTTCGGCACCTGCGCGTGAGTGGAGGAGGACAGTCACGACGTCATAGTTTGGAACCTCTGACTGCCCCACTCCTTGCAACTAGGTCTCAATCACACTTCACCGATGGTAGGAGCCACGACATGCATTGTGCAGTATACAGTACATATGATGAAGGGTGAGTGGCGGCCATGCAATGAGAAATGCAATGAGGGGTGCAGTTGTTTGTGTGCCGCTGTGGGCAGGATGAAAAGCGATAGTGATTAAAGCGCACGCTCGCGGTCGGCGCGCGCGCGCTGCGTCTTGGCCTTGCGGCGGTGGAACATGATGAGGCCAACGACACGGGCGTATTTACTGTTGAGCCGAGCGAGCATGACCTGTGGCGACATGCGTTTCGGCGACCCGTCCTCGTTCTTAACCGTGGCGTTGTTAAAGTCGGGAAGCGTGACTACCGGCGCATTCTCGTCGTCACCGTCCGGGTCAGACTCGTCGCTCGCCATCGCCATCCACGACCGGTACGCTCGCTGGTCCTCCAGCTGGCGGTACGCCATCTCCAGCGTGGCTATTGTTGCGAGGGACGGGCGCCACAGGATATCCGATGGACGCCAGCTGCGTAGGAGCTGTAGGTCGATGACGGGGCCGCGGGCATTTTCCATGTCAAGCGGGACTTGCTGCTCCGTGTCGGTGTAGATATGGCGCCGGTTCGGAGGGCGTTGGTTCGGTTCGGCGACGTCGTCGGTCGTGAACGGCGCGACCGTGGTGACGGCCTCGGTCGACTCGACGGCTTCGGTGGGAGCTGCATCGGAATCACTGGCAGGCGCCAGCACCTCCTCCGACGCCTCGATCTCGTCGTAGAGCGACGCGTCCTCGTCTTCCGTGACAAGGAGCTCAGTGTCTGCGTCTGCCGTCGTCGAGTCGGCCTGGACGGGCTCGAGGCCAGAAGCAGGGCGCATGGCACGGTAATACCGCTCGCGGACCTCGTCGTAACGAGGAAGGAGGACACGGTCGACGATGTGGAACGCGCTCTCAATGTCGCCCGTCTGCGCGAGCGCAATAGCCATGTGGTTGTAATTCTGCGAGTCGCGGCCAAATCCCGCGGCGCGCATACGCTGCCACACACTCTTGAGGTGGTCGTGCATGCCGGCTTCGCCAAACGCGCGGATGACGATGGAGAACGGGATGCAGAGGACATTGTTGCGCGTGCGTGTGCGCGCGGGCCCCTCATCAGATTCAAGAGGGATCGTGCGCACGGCGTTGTTGAATAGCTTGAGCCAGATTCGGTACATCGGTTTGAGCTGGCCCGAGCGCCGATACGCGTCCATGAGCTTGGCCGACAATGCCGCTGACGACCCGCCGTTCTGCGTGATCAAGTCAAAGTAGCGCTTGGCGCCGGCAATGTCGCCCGCGCGCGCTGCGGCAAAGAGTAGCGGCGTGAAGACGTTGCCCACTGCCTGGCCGCGTGATCCCGTCCGCTCGCCCGTCTTGATCTGGTCATACACCGACATGGCAAAGTTGTGAGCCTGTTCAAACGACGACTCGCCCGCCGCTTGGGCGTACGAGTTGGTCAGGATGCCGTAGGTAATGCTCGTCGGGACGATGCCGCGCGACGACATGGTGTCGTACACGGCGCGCGCCGACTCGCGGTCCCCAGTGCGTAGGTACGCCGAGAGCAGAATGGAGAAGACGTAGACGTTTGGAGCAGGCGCGAATGGGTTCGCTTGCGTCGCTGCGTCCATCTCGCCAAAAAGGGAGCGGGCCAGGACAAGGTTGTTGTGATCCGCCGCAGACTGAATCACGAGTGCCCACGCCTCGGCTGACGGAGACCGGATGGTGCGGAACAGACGCAGCACGGGCTCGAGAGGCGCAGCGACGAGGACGTACGACTTGAGCAATGTCGTCAATAATGATGGGTCCGTCTGAAGCTCTTCCGGGATCCGTTCGAGCTGTACCGCGGCTTCCTCCCAGGCGCCAGCCTCGATGTACGCGTTGAGCAGTGCCGACCACGCCGGCGCATCTGGGCGCAAGCCCGACGCGACCATTGACTCGAAAATGTGGTGGGCGTTGACATGGTCGCCGGCGTTGGCAAACACCGAGATGAACGAGGTGTAGCACTCGAGTGTGGGTTTGAGGCCGCGCTCGACGATACGGCCAAACAGCTCGATGGCGTCGTCCGTCTTGTTCTGCTGCGCGTACAGCGTTAGGAGAGCCTGGAATGGCGCGAGGGTCGGGCGAATAGCAGCAATGCGGTTGAGGTAGTCCAGCGCAGCGTCGGCGTCTTCGGCAACAATGGCGGCACGTTGGAGGATGGCAAGGGCGTCCGGGTCCGACTCGTAGTTTGGATCCGCGCTCGCGAGTGCCCGCCTCGCGGCGTCGATGTTGCCGCTCACGCCAAACGCGGTGGCGAGGCCGAGCCGGTCCGACCTGCTGGGCCGGTGCCGCACATTGATGTCGCTCCAGACGCCCATAGCCTCCTGCGTCTTGCCCTGGTTGGCGTAGATCCACAGCTCGCGTGACATGGCCGAGTGGGGGAGGATGCCTGCTGTCTCGTGCAGCGCGTTCAGAACTTGTGCGGCAGCCTCGGGGTGTTTCTGAGCAGCGAGGTTGGCGGCAAGAAACGACGCAATGGACGGCGGGATGAACGTCGAGTTGAACTTTTGCGATACCTTGCGCCAGAGCCAGAACGCGTCGGTCGTGCGGCTACGGTCGGCGACGTACGACGCGAGGAACACAATGGCTGTGTGGTACACTGCACCAGACGTCTTGCCGTTTGGCTCAGTGCCGAGCTGCGTGTTGAGCCATGCAAATGGATCGTCTAGACGGACGAGCGCGCGCTGGAACGCAGTACGAACACGTTGCGCGTCCTTGTGTACGGACTGCGACGCAGCTTCGGGCGGAAGCGTAGATAACAGCTTTTGTAGGCGTTTGCCACCATACCGCACGACAGTCGCCACGTCCTCTACCCTGCCCGCTTCGTGCACAAACTGGATATAGGCTTCGACAACAGCCGCATTGTGTAGGGGATATTGCTCGACGGTGCCCATGTAGTCAAACGCGAGCTTGATGCCCATGGCAACGTTGGCGCGAGCAGTTTCCCAGTCGCCGGTGCGTGCCAGTGCCAGACCGCGCAGAGTACGAAAGAGACATTCCGATCCAGGGAGTTCGTGCCAGGCGGGTTGAAGCTCCTTGGTGGCGGTAAGTGTTGCCACGAGCCACTCCCAGTCGGCTTTGGATGTCTGGGGCGCGGAAAAGATTTCAAACAGCGCTCGCAGGCGGTCTGGCGGGAGAAGTATTGTCGGGCTGGCGTCGAGGTCGGTGAAGCGTCGCCGGAACTGGGCTGGCGAGGGCCGCGGTTTGCGCCGCGAGGTCGCAAACAGCTCGTGGTCGACGTCACGCGGTAGGCGCGCCCACTGGGGGACGGGCGCACGCACGCGCGGGTCCCATACCCGGTGCTTCTTTGGCGTCAGCACAAAGGGCATGTAGTCTTCGTGGTGGTCCTCTGTGAGTGCCTGTGCCGAGGAGGCAAAACGCCGCGACGCCTTGACGACTGTGCGTGGCGAGACCTGGCAAGTTAGCTTTCAACTCGCTCGAACGGCTACCTACCTGAGCATGGCGCAAGACGCGGCAAGCGGAAAACGAGCCAGAGACGCCGTTACTCAAGTATGACGCCCCAACGAGCTGGAGGACGTGGGCAACGGTCGACGGCGCGAGGCGCGCCGACATGGCGATGGCCTGGTGCGTCGAGCAGGCCATCGCCTCGCGAACGGGAAGGGGACGGGGGGATGAGGGGAAATCTTAGAGGCGCGAGTGGAGCATGTCAGGTGCCGCAGTGGCTCAAGAGTGGCGACGGCAAAGGACAGTCGTAGAGCGAGTGTGCAGTGTACAGTGTCGAAACACGACGCCTCTTTGTGGTCGAAGTATGTGGGTTGTGCGGATTGTCCGGGCAGTGACGGAAAATCAAGGCCGGCGTAGAGTGCCAGCCAACCGCCTGGAACCAGATTGAGACGCCGAACTTTGGAAATTAGATTCCGAACGATCAACTGGCCACACCCCACCCAGTCAAATTCAAACGCCGCCTGTGCGCGTACAGCTCCGACGTGCAGCAACTACTGTACAGTACGTACAGTCCTCCTATGCAGCGTCCCTTTTGCCGACGTGCCTTGCGACTTGACTTCACGAGATCATGTGCATGCATCCTGGTCGCCTCCATAGTCGTAGCAGATGTGACACAGGGAGAACAAAAGAGCGCCGCCACAAGCCTCCCTGTGGTCCAAAGACGGAAGCAAAGCCACGTGCTCTTCGCAGGTCCGCGATCCTCGATCCTAGCCCATGACACAACTTGAACATTTGGGTGGCAAGAGCTACCCAACAACTTTCCAACATCCACCATGTCGCTCGCAGACACGCTGCTGGCTGACCTTGACGGCCTGTCGGACGGCGAGGACGACGCGCCGCAGGCATCGTCGTCGACCACTGGCGGCGGCGCGGGCGCATCAATGGCGCCGCCGTCATTACCGCGGAAGCGGCCGCTCGCCGACGACCTGGACGAGGAAGGCGACCTCAAGATGGAGGACGGGAGCAGCGCCATGGGATATGTGCCCGAGGGCGGCGTACGCCCTGCCGACGAGCTGGACGAGGACGAAGTCGAAGCTACGGACATGGCGGGCGTGGCAGACGTGGCGTCGGTCGCCAAGCTCATGACCGGGAAGAAGCTCAAGGAGGTGCTGGCGGTAAGTTATCGGCATTGTTGTAGCCAACGAAGGAGTGCTGACGTGATGCAGGAAATTGAGCAGTATACGGACGAACCGACGGATATGTCGTCGACGTCGGGCGGGCCCCTCGAGGAGAACCCCGAGTACCACCTCGTCGTGGCTGCCAACAACCTCAGCGTCGAGGTCGACAACGAGATCATGCTTGTACACAAGTTCATCCGCGACCACTACGGGCCCCGCTTCCCCGAACTTGAGAACCTCATTACCGACCCATGGACGTACATCGCCGCGGTGCAGGGCATTGGCAACATTGACGACCTCACCAAGGCTGTGTTGCCCAGCTCCCTTCCACCAGCGACCGTGCTGTCGATTACCCTCACGGCGTCGACGTCGCGGGGACGAAAGCTGACGCCGGCGGAATGGGCGACGGTCGAGCGCGCAGTCGATGTGGCGAAGGAGCTGCGGTCTGCGCGTGAGGTCATTTTCAACTATGTCGAGAGCCGAATGTCGGCGGTCGCGCCAAACATCAGTGCGATTGTCGGCACAGGCATCGCTGCCAAGCTGCTTGGTCTGGCTGGCGGTTTGAACGCGTTCTCGCGCGCGCCCAGCTGCAACATCATGCTGTATGGCGCGATGAAGAAAACGCTGGCCAACTCGCACCTGTCAACGTCGTCGATGCAGCGGCATACGGGCTTCATCTACCAGTCGGACCTCGTGCAGTCTGCGCAGCCCGAAGACCGGCGGCGGGCGCAGCGCGCTGTGTCGGCCAAAGTGAGCCTGGCTGCGCGGATCGACGCGGGCAAGTCGTCCCGCGACGGGTCGTACGGCCGCAAGATGCTGGCGGAACTGGAGAAGCGGATTGAAAAGATGGCGGAGCCACCTCCCAGCAAACTCGTCAAGGCTTTGCCGATCCCGCAGGAGACGGCGCGGAAAAAGCGCGGTGGCAAGCGCGCACGTAAGCTCAAGGAGGAGTACGCGCAGACCGAGCTGCGCAAGCTGCGTAACCGTATGGAGTTTGGCAAGGCCGAGGAGGAGACGCTCGTCGACGACGAGATGGTCGGCATGGGCATGATTGGTGGCCAGGGCAAGGTTCGCGGCCTCACCGCAGACAGCAAGAGCAAGGCCAAGCTGTCGCGCGCGAACCGCTTGCGCACGCAGATGCTTGGTCGCGCCGCTGCAGCCAGCGGTCTTGGCTCGAGCTCTGGTGACGCTGGCTCAGGTACGTCGACGTCCCTCTCGTTTACCCCCGTACAGGGTATCGAGATTGTCACGCCCAGTCTGTCGGCGGCGCAGCGCGTGCAGGAGGCCAACGACCGCTGGTTCGCCAGCGGCACGTTCACGCACATCCCGCAGAAGAAGAGCACCATTTCGGGTCAGACCCAGAAGTAGTCGCCCTTAGCCCCCCCGCGTCATAGACTATGCATGTGATTGTAGTGTATGCCTCTACGTGGGGTTTGGTGACTAAGCTTGGCGTGCCTGGCTCGTCCTCGCCCGAAACAAACATAAAGACGTCAGAGTGGAGGTCGTCTCGCGCTATCTTCACCACTGGCCACACCACCATGTCCGATCCAAACTGCCAGGACTGCGGCCCAGTGCCTACAGCGACGACGACGGCCGCGGCGGCTGAACCGGCCGGCGTGGCGTCAGTAAATGCGCCAGCTGCTGGGGATGCGCCAGCGAGCGACACGGCAGCGGCGACAGGCGCTCCAGCTGCGACTCCGACGACATTTGAGCCACCAAAGATGCTCACACCGCATATCGTGCTGGAGTTTTGCGACAGATGCCGATGGTACGCCGAGCTCCCCGGATTCTAGCTGACGCCAGGGCGCCGCGCGCGACGTGGATCCAGACGGAGCTGCTGCTCACCTTCCCTCCGCCGCTCGTGCGCACTGTTTCGCTGCAGCCGTACAACACGCCAGAGTCGGGCGGGATTTTCCGTGTGTGGCTTGACCGCGGCGACGGCTTTGAGCTTGTTTGGGACCGCAAGGTGAGTTGCTCGCGCCACATTGTCACTGACGATGCAGACCGAAGGCGGCTTCCCCGAACTCAAAGTCCTCAAGCAGAAAATACGTAACCTCGTCCAGCCGGACATGTCCCTCGGCCACTCGGACGCAAAGCCCAAGACGTAGGGTTTGGCATCAAGGCGCCCGCGCGCTGGTGTGGAAGGCGAGGCAAGGCCGGCGCAGAAGACTCTTCGTCGAGCAGAAGAGGCCTCAGGCTCATGAGAAGACTGCTCCCTAATGCGCACCATATCTTTTTGTAGGCCTGTAGGAAAGCTCTATAGGTATGCAGATCACTGTATTCTGCTGCAGTTCACCATGTATTCTTGTCGTGCATTTGTTGTCGGTTGCTGCTGAGTCATGGGGCATATCGTGCCTTGCATGCCGGTATTCTGATATTCTGTAGATCTCTAACGGGACGATCTGTCAGTGCGACATTCCCGACACAGCCCAGACGCCAGACTGCGAACAGCCCAACCCGAACACATTGCACCTCCACATCGGCCAGCCTCCATGCCGAGGAGTCACAGCTCTGCACGTAGCGCCGGCCGGTTCGCCATACACTGCGGAGGCCGACGGCGTGCAATGCAACCCAGGCCGCGGGGCTGGGTGCGTATAGAAGGCACTGGAAGGAGTTACGTAAACTTCACCGTACCCACTTCGGGCCATGAGTGGTGGCCGTGCCGGCGTGCCGAGAGCGCCGAACGCACACGTTTGCGGTTTGCTTCCGTTTTCCTCACTTGGACTGTCAGTCACCACTCGTCGGCCGGATATTTGACATTGGGGCTGAGACTGTGAGTGAACACCCTCCTCATCCTCGTCCTCATCTCTTGCCACCTAACTCAACAAAACAACTCGTAACAATGCCTCGTGGTGGTGTAAGTCATAGATGTGTAGTTCATCACTGACCGCAGCGCTCCTCTTCGCGCCCGTCGATGTCGTCGTCGCACGGCCCGTCCGGCTCGCGCTCGGCTAGCACCGCAGCCTACCCCCAGCACCAGCAGGCGTACCCCGCCCACAACCCCGCCGCGCAGCAGCAGGGCAAGCAGCCCGGCCTGATGGCCCAGGCTGCGTCGACCATGGGCGGCGCCGTCGCCGGTTCCGTTGTCGGTCACGGTATCTCCAACATGCTCTTCGGGTCGTCGCGCCCCGCCGAGGGCGTCCCGCCCCCCGCCGAGATGGCCAACCAGCAGCAGCAGCAGATGCAGGGCGCTTCGTGCGACGTCCAGGCTAAGGGTGAGTTGGCCGTCGGCGGCGGCGGCGGCGGCGACGCGTCAGCGTCGCTGTCGCTGTCGCTCTCTAGCTTTACCTCGGAGAACACATGCTGACTGCAGACTTCACAAAGTGCCTCGAGGCCACCAACGGCGACATGCAGTCGTGCTCGTACTACCTCGAGGCCCTCAAGGCCTGCCAGGCCGCCGCGCGCCCATACTAAGCGCGCTGCGGCGATCGCGCCACTCTCTGGGGTCCTCGTTGAATAGCATGAAATCATCATATGCACTGCAGTTTAGATACTTTGCGCGATGTGCCGTGCTGCGAGTGCGTGGTGTCCTTGAGCTGGAACAGGTCAGGACTAACGTCTGCTTTCTCTGGTATGACTGGGAAAGGCAAGTGCTGGCTGAGCACTGTTGTGGGCACAACGTCAGGCTTGAGCCTCGGACTGAGCAAGCCGTGACGCGGCTTTGTCAGTGGCTAGTTAGCATGAAGCTGAAACCTGGAAAGACACGCTCGTCCACCTTGAGTTGTCCAGTGTTAGTGCAAAGTCAGCCGCGATGATGCTCAAGGCAGAGGCTGTTGGAACAATCGTGGTATACGGTGTCAATGGCTAACGCTGGCCGCGTCTGTCGGCGCCAGCCTCAATACCTAGCCAACGGCAAGCCTCCACTGCTCGGATCCGGACAGATCTGCCTCCACCAACACCTTCGTGTCGATGGGATACATGAGTAGAGATCGTATAGACAACACACAGAGTTCGGTACGCACACTTTGGTGGCGGAGAATGGGCGGATGGTTCTGGGGTTGAATCCTGTGTGTGTGCTTTGCTGGAGGGGAAAAGGGCGGAAGAACCGAGTTCGGTAATGTGCGGCATTGCGGCAAGAGAGATTAGCCAGATCAAGCGCAGCATTAGGCCCCTTCTAATAGAATGAGATAAGATTGTAATGGCACCTCATTAACGCTTGAATGGCGCAAGGGGCGGAATTCGGAAGGAAGCATGCCACACTCCGGCTCGGGCGTCCTCGGGGTGATTGCCCACCACAGTTGTGTGGGTTAGTTAGGCTTGTCTCGGCGCCGGCGCGTCATCGGCCCAGAACGCAAGCTCGCTCGTCAACACCGTTTCCCGCCGGCTCAACTCTTGCGGACATCTGCCCACCGCGTCCAAATAAGCTCGCCGCACATCTCTACCTTTATCCTCTCCACACACTCTCTCTGAATCAACCAAAATGTCGTCGACCGAGGGCAAGGTTATCCACTGCAAGGCCGCCGTCGCCTGGGAGGCAGGTGGGTTTATGTTCCCGCTTGGACTAAGCTCACGAACAGGCAAGCCGCTCGTCCTGGAGGACGTCGAGGTCGAGCCGCCCCGCGAGAACGAGGTCCGTATCAAGGTCCTCTAGTGAGTGTGTGCGTACGCGGCGGCGCTAACCATTCCAGCACTGGTATCTGCCACACGTGAGTGACGGCGCAGTCGGCGCCCGTGATTGACAGCAGCGACGACTACACCCTCTCCGGCAAGGACCCCGAGGGTGCGTTCCCTGTCATCCTGGGTCACGAAGGCGGCGGTGTCGTCGAGTCGGTCGGCCCCGGCGTCGACAACGTCAAGGTCGGCGACCACGTCGTGCCCCTATACACTGCCGAGTGCCGCGAGTGCAAGTTCTGCAAGTCGGGCAAGACCAACCTCTGCGGCGCTGTCCGCGCAACGCAGGGTAAGGGCCAGATGCCCGATGGCACCAAGCGCTTCAAGTGCAAGGGCAAGGAGCTGAACCACTTTGTGAGCTAGCACTTGAACCTCAAGCTGACGACAGATGGGCACATCGACGTTCTCCCAGTACACCGTCGTGAGCAAGTACTCTGTCGTCGCGGTCGACCCCAAGGCGAACCTCGAGACGACCTGTCTCCTCGGCTGTGGTGTCACCACGGGTTACGGCGCCGCGACCAAGACCCCCGGCATCGGTGTGTACCGCGCTCACGAGTCACGCTGACCCACAGAGGGCTCCACCGTCGCCGTGTTCGGTATCGGCTGTGTTGGCCTGTCTGTTCTGCAGGGTGCGCGCGCCAAGAACTGCACCAAGATCATTGCCATCGACGTCAACGACAAGAAGGAGGAGTGGGCCAAGAAGTTTGGCGCGAGTGGGTGTAACTGGCAGTAGCCTTACTGACCACGCAGCCGACTTTATCAACCCCACCAAGCTGCCCGAGGGCCAGAACATTGTGGACAAGCTCATCGAGATGACTGACGGCGGTCTGGACTTTACGTTTGACTGCACGGGCAACGTGACTGTCATGCGCCAGGCGCTCGAGTCGTGCCACAAGGGCTGGGGCGTGTGCAACATTATCGGTGTTGCGCCCGCTGGCGCCGAGATCTCGACGCGTCCCTTCCAGCTCGTCACTGGTCGTGTGTGGAAGGGCTCGGCGTTTGGTGGCGTCAAGGGCCGCACAGAGCTCCCGGGCCTTGTGAAGGACTACCAGGACGGCAAGCTCTGGGTGGACCAGTTCGTCACCCACCACCAGCCCCTCGAGAAGATCAACCAGGGCTTCGACGACATGCACGCCGGCGACTGCATCCGCTGCGTCGTCGACATGGGCCACAAGGACGAGGCCAAGTAGAGAGCGTGAGGAGAAGATGCAGACGTGTGCTTATTAACTCGGTTCGGCTATTTTTGACTACTACTACTACTGCTGCTGCTACTGCTTTCTGTTGGTGAATGGGAGTGCCGACTGTCACGTCTCCCAAAGCCAACATCTAAAGGCAGTGGGTTGGTGTTGAGGCTCCGTTCTTGCTGCCTGGCCTCTTCCTGGTGGTAGTAGTTGTTCTTCACCCCACGTTCCACCATTTCGCCAGGCATAAACACCATCCACGCCGCGTCCATGGTCTGTACCCGCTTGCCCTTTGCAGCCATGCCGTCGCGCATATCACGGACCTGCTCGATGAGATCGAGGATGACGGACGTGACAGTGTAATCGTGGAGGGCGAGGACGGCGTCGGTGAACTCAGGCGAGAGGACGTGCTCAACCTCCCACTGGCCATCGCGCATGCCGTCCGGCGTGGGGAGCACACCCTGCCTGCGAACGAGCCATCCCGTCGCCGCAGCCAGCTGGATGATGTCGGCCGGTACTGGCGCCTCGCGGATGTTACCTAGATCCATGGGATCGTCACCGGGGCCATCCTCGTCCTCCTCTGGATCTGGTATGGCGCCGTTCACTATTGCGCTCTCCCGCTCTATGTCGCGCTGTAGGCGGCGGGCGCGGAACAGCGCCCGCTGCGTCTTGAATGCGTACTCGTGTGGCAGCTGCTCGGGTGTGCGCGCCTCGCCGGTATACTCAGCGACGAGAACACGCTTGACGATCCCCTTTTTGCCGAGGAGCCCGAACATGCGCGAGATGGCTTCACGCGTTGGGAAATACCATAGCGAGTGGCACAGCGTGGCCGTGTGAAAGGGGTTACCGCCGAACGAGTAAAAGTCGTGGAGAAAGTGCTTCAGGTCGAGGTGCTTGAACTTTATGCGCGCGCCCAAAGGCGACCGCTTGATGTACTCCCACGACTGGCCCAATGTTATCGGCGAGCCGTAGTCTGGCGCGCCCGGGTCGAGACCAATCACGCTGCCGTACTCGCCTACCCAGGCCGCAAATGCCAGTGTCGACTCACCCTGGCCGCATCCAATGTCCAACACTGCCTCGTGGTTGAGCAGACCCCACGCCTCGGCCAGGTTGAGTCGGTGCTCGATCTGCGGTACGAGAATGCCCTCGTGCGCCTCGTCATGCAGGTAGCTCGCGCTCACCCTTTCCACGAGCACGTTCTTTGGCGGCCGTGGATGCTGCCGCAGGTCGGCCTCGATCATCGTTTGTGGGTCCTCGGACGCAGTCAGTAGTCGCGGTCCCGGTACCCCGACTGTCCCCAGCACCAGGCGCTCAAACTCGTCGTCCAGACTCGGCGGCGGCGAACCTGCACTCGTCAACATGTCGGCTCGTCACCAGGTGACAAATTGTGCGTGCGAATGCGACGTTCAATGGAGAATGGGTATACATGCCATCACCAATAACTACTACCTGAGAGCTTCTGTCGAGTTAAGCTTCTGCGGATGTGGTGTGCCGGCGTGCGGGTGTGCATCACGCGGTCACATTCAGATATCGAGTCGCCTGGACGTCCTCCACATGACTCTTCGGTGCCTGTCTCAAAACCAAGTTTATTTTGGCAGCAACATCTTGAAGCCAACACCTTGCAGCTCATCGCTGCACTGGTTCCCACGTCGCGGTGCATTTGCCAAGGCGCCTTTCGCGCAGCAGCGTCACGGGAACGTTGTGATTCGCCTGAGCGGAAATATCTGTCATTACAATGAGCAGCGATTCCATCCGCGCCTTTTGTAAAGCCAAGGCTGCCTCGGCGAGTTTCTAATTCCCGAGCTCTCCAAATACATCCAAGTGTTGTGTATTATTTGTATCAGTGTCCGCGACGCGTCTACTCGACCATGGGGTGTCGCCTGCGGGGATCCTGACCTCCAGCCCAGTCCGAGATCTGGCGCCATCCCGCGTCGACCTTGAGATGGAAAGCGTTCATCATGGGGTGTTCGAGGAGGAAGACGATGGCCTCGGCGATTTCGTGGGGCTGCGTGAACCGGCGGGGAAACATGGATTGCGCCTCGAGCTCCTCGACAAAGTACTTGTCCCGACCGCCGTTCATCGCCATGGGGGAGAAGACGATGGCGGGCGAGACGTCGTTAACGCGGATGCCCGACGGGGCGAGAAAGTCGGCAGCTGCGTTCGTGATGCCTAGGACAGCAGCTGTAGGGTTAGCTAGTGCTATACCTTTTGTTTGACGCACTCTTGGATGGGCCGTAGGTCAGACAGCGCGCTGGCGTGTCGTACGCTACGACGGACGCGAGGTTGACTATCGCGCCGCGCTCCTCCTCTACCCGCTCATGGAACGGGTCTAGCGGGGGATACTGCGAGTTGATAGCGTCCGCGACGAGCGAGTCGACGATAAATGTCCCTAGGGCATTCACGCGCAGGCACGTCTCAAAGTCGTCAATCTTGTCGCTCATACGCCCCGTCCACGGCTTGTGCGGGTTTGTAGCGGCACAGTGCACGGCGCCGGCGAGCGAGCCCTTGGGTATCTCCTGCATCGCGCCGTCGATCGCGGCCTGCATGCTGGCCTTGTCCGTTATGTCTGCCTTCTGGTAGAACCAGCGCTCAGGCTGCTTGCGCAAGCGCAACTTCTCCAAGCCAGCCGCCCGCTCCGCCATGTCCACCGCGACAACGTAGCCGCCCTTGGACACTATCAGCTCGCCGACGGCCGTCCCGATTATGCCTAGGCCGCCTGTTATGATGATGCCTGATGTCAGTGCGTACACAGGCCAAGCCTCACTCTTGCCCTCCAAGATCATGGTTTAGACTTGCGCTGGCGTGCGAGGTGTGTCCAAGGACGAGGCTTTATATTCCCATCCTGACCCCAACCTCGGTCAATTTCTCGGACCGAGGATGCCAACATGAGGCGACCATGCCATGGCAGCTTGGGAGCGCTCAATGAGGAGCGCTCATGGAGGGCTCCGGACAACAAGGCTGCACTAGAAGAATTGTACAGTCATGGCGAGCATGCCGAAGCTAACAACAAATCTGAATTCATTTACCTCGTTGTTGGTGTCTATGAGCACCGCCGTGCATGGAGATTGTTATTGACATTACGGTCAATTCACGCACCCGTTGCCCACCTGTAAATCCACCGAGATGCCCAGCGACACACAACGGCAAACACGTTTAGCGAAGCTAGCGATGCCTTCACACGTCCTTGTCGCTGCCGGCGCCTCACGCACGAACACCATTGGTTCGTGAGGTGTCGCATGTTTTCCACCTCCTGCTTGGGCAGCATCCCCCGCTGGGATTATGGCGCCATAACCCGGCTTACAGTACTCTTATGCGTTCCGTCGCTGTGGTTCAATTGCACCGCTAAAGTCGCTGTGGTTCAATTGCACCGCTAAATGCGTGGGGACTATCCTCTCAACTAGCATTACTGTCGCTCCTCAAACACCGCCGAGGGTGTACGCCATTGTGTATGGCGAGTTCAGCTTGGTTGCAAGGTCTGTCCTCACTGTTCTGTGGACACGGCTTCTCTCTCTCCAGAGACAAAGGCATAGCTTGTTAGCGTTTGCTTCCTGATGTGATGAGAGGGATGGAGCGCACATCTCACTCGCCCCAAAGTAAACATACTGATGCCAACTCATTAACACAGACGCACAGGACATGCAAGTGTGAAAGGTGCCATCACAGCCACCCCGCACATTGTTGTGCACCAGCGAAGGAATCAGTCGAACTCTAATCAGGAGACAAAGGATTGCCTTTGCTCAGCGGTTGTGCAATGTCTAACCCGGCGACCGTGTACCCTGTTGTCGACCATCACATGCGCTTAATGCTTTGTTCTGGGAAGACAAAATGATGCAGCGTGCTTCTCCTGCAGGCGAAGGTGTCCACAATGATCACAACCAATGTGCTCGCAACGTCTGCAGCAGATCAGGCCCCGCGACAGATTAACATTTTGTGTGGCGCGACCTCTCGTTGGCTCATCAGTACAAGTAAGATGTAGGACGCGCGAAGCAAAGCTCTGCATTGCAAGTTACCGCCCACGCACACAAAGAGTTTGCATGGCAGAGCAAAGTACAGTATCATGTTTGGGCTCCTTTTATTCTGGCACATACAGGTGGCGGAAATGTATCAATAACAAACCGGTCAGCAGTGTGCTTCGCGACAACGTCCATCACTGACGACGCTGGGTAGGGTACATATTCGCACAAGCACGGGGCACAATGTCCCCACCAGCAACAGCCAGGACGCAGCATGGTTGACAGAGTGACTCACACCGCCGATGAAGGGGAGATACAGCCCGCGTTGCCGGAACCAGCCTTGAGCTCCGCCAGTGCTCCAGCCCACGACTCCGACTCGGACGACGGCTACGTCCCCTACTCTAAAGAACTACTTGATCTGCTGTCTGAACCCGACTACGTAGACTCGGACGATTCCAACGACAGCGCGACGGGGTTCTGCGAGGAAGGGGAGGACGAGCCCGACCGGTCGCGATTTTATCTCGACCGCGAGTTTGACATGCAGTACCGCCGCAACGACGAGGGGGAAGACGAGGAGACTAGTCCTCCGATGTGCTACGAGTCTTTGGCGTACGAAGATTCCAGCTTGGACGCGGATTATAGCGGTAACGACTTTGACGATGATGACGACATGGACGGAGACCACGGCGAGGACAAAAGCGATGAGGACGTCGATGTTGACGTCGACGTAAAGATGAAGGTTGGGGATGAGGACGAGGTCGAAGACTCGGAGAAGAGCTCGGATTCCTCGTCGGAGGAGGATTCGGATGAGGACGAGGGTTCGGAAGAAGACTCGGAGGAAAACGAGGCCGAGGATGAGGATGACAACGACGCCAACGAAGAGGATATCGACCTACCCACGGCGCGTTCGGGCATGGACCACAACGCGGGCTATGACCCGGGATCACCTTTGCCGGCGCGCGATCTCGTTCCCGAGGAGTCACTTTTACCGCCCGAGGCGGCTGACTCCCGGCCCTCAATCCCCAGTACGCCTGGCCAGACTCCCGACGTCGCTAGCGATGGCTACGAACGTGAGGCGAGCACGCCCGCCGCGCTACCGCACACCCCTGCCTCGCCTGCCCCCGATGCTACACCTGCGCCCCGGCGCGCGCGCTACGTCCACACAACGCCCACGAGCCTGTACGATACCACGGACTCGCACAATCTCTCGCTGGACGCGTTCCTCGCTACCTGGGCCGTCGACAAGCTCGACCTCGACCCCGAGGGTGCGGCACCCCACGAACCCAACGGTGACGACGACGGGGACGACGGCTCGGATCGGCCGCCGCGACCCCCAACCCCCGCCGTTATCGACGAACGCCCGTTTTACACGCCCGGCATAGAGCATCGTATTCCCCAGGACGCTGTCGATATCACCTATCCTGTGCGGGCTGAGCGGATTCCGGCGAATACGGCGGCGCTAGCGAATCCTCTTATAGCCGCATACTGGGCGTCACAGGCCAACACTCCTGCAGCAGCGGCCGACGCCACAGCGACCGACGCTCCGGGAGCCACCACAACCGCGCCCGACGAGCCGGCGGACGACGAAGACTCGGAGGAGGAGGAGGAGGAAAGTGTGGGTAGACTCTGCACCCCTACAGACCACAAAGCTGACACTCACCCAGTCCAAGTTCAAGCTGACGCCCAAGCATGGTTTCCGCTTCCAGCATGCCGAGACCCCCGAGGCGGGACTGAGCTGGAACCCGGGCACGCCGCCGTGCTGGATCATGGTCGACGCGACTATGTACAACTTTACGCGGCGGGGCCAGCTGTGGGGGTGCGGCGAGGTCATCGACCCGAAAGTGATCATTGGCGGCAAAGTCTTCCGCCTCCCTCCGGTCGTGCTCAAACGGTGCCAGCCGCCGAACATGCCGCGCCCGCGCGTACCCAAGCCGAGCGCGCAGTTTGCCATATCCCTCAGCGATATCGAGTCTTCCGGGGCGGAGAGCGCCAGCGAGGGCTCTATGATAGATTCTAGCGACGGAGACTACTCGGCCGGCGACACCGACGTGTCCTGCACAGACAGCGAATCCTGGTTTAGCGACACAACGTTCAGCTCGGCCACGTTCTCGTCGACGGACAGCGTTGGCTCAAATGTAAGTACCGGCCGTATGCCGTGGGACTGGGCAAAAATCGCCCTCGATAACGAGTTTGCCGCGTACGTCGGCCTGTGGGATCTGATGGGTATCTACATTCCGACGGTTTACGTGTGGTGTGCCTATGGGGACGACAAGCAGGACGTGGTCGTCGTGGCCGACAAGGCTGGTCCGCCGATCGGGCGCAGCTGGAACGCCGTCGATCCGCGCTGGAAGTGAGTCGCCGTCGCGCCCCCCGACCTCAATACTGACTTCCCCGGCAGACCACAGATCGTCAAGCTGCTCAACATCCTGGCCAGACGCGGGTTCGCCCGCGAGACACTGAGCGTGCGCCACTTCCGTACCATGCTCGACCGGCCGAACCGTATCTGCCTCATCAACTTCCACGACACGACGCAGCATACCGGCGAGGTGTACCACTCGCGGACGTACTACAAGGTCCTGGCCGCGCTCGACCAGTGCCGTCCCTGCCGCTCACTCGGTATCCCCTGCGACGTGCGGCACCGCCGGCGCCGCGCCGTCGTGTTGGTCAGCAAAGTCTCCGAGACACAGCCTAAGCTTCCGGCCCCGCTGCCCGGGTGGGTCCTGGGAAAGCTGCAGAAGTGAGCAGTGTAGCAATAATAGAGTGTTGTAGGTGCCGAGGCACGGTGAGTTAATGTGTTGGTCTACCAGTCACGTCTGTAGGGAGGTTATAATGAAGTCGAATTCAGTGACCGAGCTAAAATCTCACCCCACCTCGCGACGATATGAAGTGCCGAGCGGCCGAGCTTGGTCAGTGTCGCCTTCGCGACGGCGGGCACGCTGTACTGATCAGCGAAGAGAGGGCCATATGTTGTCAAGGCGATCATTGTGGCAAGTCCAGAGTTGTCGTTGTTGTAGGTGTTGCGATTCACAAGTGGCAATCAGGCGGTGTCCGGGACGCGGACACAACGCGTCCGGCCGCGTATGTACAGTTCGACACCGCCATCACGGAGTAAAGTACTGCTGGGAATCGAGCGGACCACGGCGCGGCAGCGGCCCTGCGCGGACCAACAGCACGACGCCGTAATGACGTCGGGAGGGTGACAACCCAATCCCTTACTGGAAAGTGTGGGCGGTGCCTGGGCCAAATGGCTGGACAAGACGACAACTGGGGTCAGCAGGTGCACAAGATGTCATGTTGGTGGCAGATGTCGCTGCGGGCGCGTGACTGCGACAACCGGCTGGCCTGGATTGGACTCGATTACGACAACACCAAGGGAGAGGCAAAGGTTCCTGGTGGCGCCCCAGTAACTTGCAACAGCGGCAATGCGGAGCAACCATTTGGCCAGTAAACCCTGCATACATGGCGGAAACGACATCAAGCGGTCGCCTGCTCGTCCGTCGGCCGCCTGGCTGCTCCACTGTCTGATCGACCCGTATGCGACGGCTTGCTACTAGTCTGCGCCACTGACTGTGGTGGCTTGGTAGACGAGGGCGGGTTGCGCCGAGCTCTCCGCCCATGCGGCCTCGGCTACATTGTTACACAACCGCGCCGCCGCTGCGCCGCTTAGAAACTAGTGGCTGCGAGGCTGCGTGGCGGCGAGAGCGGCGAGCAGTGCGGGCAGCGCGCAGCCCTTGCAACACTTCTCTCAGCTCAGCTCAGAGCTCTCAGCTCGCGACGTCGCATTACGACGAGTGTAATAACCGCGGTTAAGGATCATGTGTTGCGGAGTGGTCGTGTTTTGACCAAAGTGTAATCACATGGACCAAGCCACTGGAACGGAAGCAAATATTGTGGATTGAGGCACAAATGGGGATGACGCCACCCCTTCTGTATGAGGGAAGGTATAGGCAGGGAAGGTGGATGAGGGAAGGTGGACGCGGGGCAAGCTTGCCCGCCCAGAGCGAATGGCGAATACGATTTACACTGCAATTGCTCTTATCCCCTTTGTCGGCATCGTCTCTGGTCAAAGAAACAATCCTGCTCATTCTCTTCTTGTCGCTCTTCATCGTCTTGACGTCTCGCACAACTCTCTCGCATCCACACAAACACCGCCGACGCGAAGGTGGAGACTTTTTGGGCCGCGCGCGCCGGGCCCTGACTTGACCATCTGGTGGCTGGCATCATCACCGTCCGTGCTTCTTTAGCAACGCACCTCACCTACAATCCCCCCGGTTTGTGGCCACTGACCGCCATCGACGCCGCCACCGACTGCATCGACATCGCGCGACCACCACATCTCTCATTCCACCGCCCTCGCGACGACCGACGGACCATGTCGTACTTTACCTTTGCATCGTCGGAATACGACGTGCCCCATCCGACACTGTCGCGTCACCAGCCGCGTTTCTACATACCAGACACATATTCGCCAGCGCCGACGTCAATCGGACACGCAGGCGAGCCGCTCTCGATGCACTCGCGCCTCCCGTCGTCGGTCGCCACTCCCCACCACTCAGGACAGGGAACGCCGCACCGTGTCGGGTCGTTTTACGGGTCGGGGTCGCGCGCGTCCATTGCCGCCCTCCGACACGCCCTCCACAGCTATCATCACTACGCGTCCTCGTCACAACGGCATCCCCACCACCGCGACCCCGTCACTCCCCAACAGCAGCTGTCGTCATCGTCGCGCCGCATCCATCCTCCAGAAGGTACACAGGGTGCACACACGCAGCATGTGGGGTGGGACTCGAGTACCGGCGGCGATCCGGGGGAGCACCCCACCACCGATTCGCTTGCCGCGGAACTTTGGGGCGGGGCCGGAAACGAACCCTTTGAAGCCCTCATCGACATTCACCGTGTCTTGTACCGCGGCGGCGAGGACCCAGCACTCCACAGCGCACCGACATGGACCGAGCAGGGACAGGAGATCAGACGAGTCATCGACCAGTGGTTCGAGGGTGACTGTGGTGGGTACCACGAGACTGATGCCGGCGGATTCGCGCTAACCCGCAGTCTACGATCATCCACTTGTCCGACTGTCGTCTAGACAATCTGTGCTCACACATTTTGCACTGCTGCAGCTCATGTCCACGGCATACATGCCATCGTTCACACCGTCGTCAATCCTCATGCACGCGCGCTCGCTCTCCTCTAGAGTGCGCTCCGTGTTCATCGGATCTGACGAGTCGCAACATCAGAAACAAGGGGTAGTGGCGACGACAGCCATGGGCGCGCCTACGTCCGACCCTATTGACGAGTGGCTCGCGTCGTCGGGACAGAACCACAGCGCAGTGATGCGCCGCAGCAATGCCGATAACGGCTGGTGGAAGCTGTGGGACGTGTCGGCAGAGTGCCGCGACATTGGCTGCATGGAGTGTTACGGTGCGTGGTGGAGTGCGTTGACGCCTTGCTGACATACCGCAGAAGGATACCACGTTGCACTGATTGACCAGTGAGTAGTAGTCTGCTAGGCTGCCGGCACCACGGCCTACGCGTTTCGTGAGGCACACCGCACTAACACTTCTTAGCGTCATTTCTCTTACTCTATTCCCGTCCATCATCAAACGCCCATTGCGCAACCTTACGCCCGCCCAGTCGTCCGACTCGCTGGTGTCGTCTGTGCCCAGAGGGTTTGTGCTCCGTCTCGCCGAGTCGGTGTTGCGCGAGTTTGACTTTTTGCTGCACTGGGACTTGCCGGTGTCGACGATTGTTCAGTTCAACGAGGTCGGCAAGGCGACGCATGTGCGCGACGTCGTCGACGTCCGTGACGTTGTCGACACGTTTGTTCCGTTTGCCAAGCGCTTCAGCTGGCTGTCGAGACGCCTCACGGGGTTATTCACCTCGGCCATAGGCAGTGTCGCGCTCACGCTTGTGCCGGGGCATACCGTTGTGCTTGGCGAGCCGATCCGCGTTGGCGCTCCCGGGTCCGACAAGGACGCCAAGTGCGCTGCCGCTGAGCAGGAGGCGCACAAGGCGCAGCTCGGCTCGGCCATTGGCCTAAACACGAGCGTCAACGCCGCCGAGTTGTTCCCAGTCGGAACAGACTGTGGCAACACGCTAGGTCTCGAGGGTGTGCCCGATTCCATCGCCGACTCGGTCACGTCGCCAATGATGGCGCCGGACGTGGACGGCGAGCGCTCCGATTCTTGATACTACCCCCTGTTTCTCCCAGGTTGTACCCATACTGGTTATCCGTTGTCATTTATGCACTGTAGTGATAGCTTGTGTGTGGGTGGTAGTGTGGTGGTGGAGGTCGGTGCCTGGATGCCACGCCACGTTGAGAGAAAGAGGTGTCGCGCCGCCCTGAAGTGTATGAGCTGTTGTAACTGTCAACCGTCACTCATCCATCAACAGGCCCAACATGGTACGTGGGTGTGTCGTTGCGCGCGCGCGGCAAGGCCTGCAAGGGGGTGTAAATGGGCGTGTGCATGTGCGTGCGCTCAAGTCTATCCCTGCAGCGCGCCAACGCCTTTGCTGTCTACGGCCTCGACTTGCGCTGCGTCCGCGACGCCGTGACCGCTGACGCCAGGCCAACCTCTCGCTATACTCGGTGACGGCGCTCCTGGTCCTCGACAACGAGGGCAACCGCGTGCTGGCCAAGTACTATGAGCCTCCGCACGCCGCGGCGGGCACCGGCACCGCGGCCGAGCTCGGCGTCGGCCCCGGTGGACCAGGTATGCCTGGCCTGCAGACGTTCAAGGAACAGCGCGCGTTCGAGAAGAGTGTCTGGGAGAAGACCCGGCGGGGGTCTGGTGAGTTGCGCCGCTCCGCGTGCGAGAGTGCGCGCGCATACACTGCGTCGCTGGAGTATACTGACGCGTGCTCCTCTCCAACCCGACCGACCGACCTTACGCTCCCACCTCGACTCGACGTCTCTTACTCTACCCTCTTTTGCGACCACACCCCGCTGGCTACGCTTCAACGACTAGGCGACATCCACCCGCTCCCTCCCCACCTCGTGCTCTCGCGCGCGTCGACGGACCTCACGTTCCACATTGTCGGGCCACTGAGCACGAGTAACGAGCTCATGCTCCAATCGACGCTCACGGCGTTCCACGACGCCGTGTCCCTCCTCCTCCGCGGTCAGATCGAGAAGCGTAACGTCCTCGAAAGCCTCGACCTTGTCCTTCTCGCTGCGGACGAGACGATCGATGATGGGTGAGTTGGGAGTCGGGAATGAAGGCGCGAGGCGTCAGCGTCGCGGCTGCTTTATCGTGCTTTCTTGGGCAGTGCAGCACGCTCTCTGGGACTGGGGACGTACACTGGTACGCTTCAGCTACGCCTTGAGCCGAGACGCGCGCGACTTGTTGGCCTTAGTGCTCCCCGCAGCCCGGCCCAGCTTGCTCTGCGATTACCCTGCTGGCTTCCGTCCCATTCACGCCACCTCCCCCCGCTTGACGCAGACTCACCCCCAGAATCGTTCTCGAGACGGACGCGGCGGCGATTGCGGCGCGCGTGACGCGGCCCAAGCCCGACACGACAGACATTGTCATCAACGAGCAGACACTGCTCAATGCCTGTGAGCTTGTATGCTCCGATCCAGCTAACCCCAGACTCGACGTTCAAGGAGCGCGTCACCCAGCGTATTGGCCAGCTCTAGATGTTACGCAGCTAGATGTCGATGTGATTGTATGCCTCAAAACCAAACCAAAACCAGAACAAACTCTGATTGCACCACGCTATGCATGGAACCCGGAATACAAACATCTGACTGACTAACGGATCACCCATGCCTACACACGACGCAGCGCAAACGACGACGTTGGGGCCGCACTGGCGCGCCGGCCCCACGCGGCCGCCCCAGCTTAGTAGGAACGGCCAAAGAGGCACCAGACCTTGGCCTTCTTGTCGCACTGGACACACTTCTGGTTGTCGCCGTCGGGGAAGGGACCGAAACGCTTCTGGTCGTGGGGGATGCAGAGCGACTTTGCGCCGGCCGAGGGGGCCTTGGAGTCTTCGGCCTGGCCCTTCATCGCCTCCTCCTTGGAACGGTCCTTGATGTCGTCCTCGCACTGGGGGTCCTCGCACCACGGGAGAACGAGGATGTTCTTGGCGTCAAGCGTCGAGGTGACGTCCTCCCACTTGGTGACGGGCACAATGTGCTCGTCCATCTTTTTGCGCGCATTGTCGTACATGGCCTTTTGGATGTCGTCAAGGCTCTTCTTGACCGTGTCGACGATACCGTCGAGCTTGTACGCCTCCTTCTTGTTGTCGTAACGGCGCACAGCGAGGGTGGTGCCGGCGGCAATGTCGCGCGGACCCAGCTCGAGACGCAGCGGCGTGCCGCGCATCTCCCAGTCGTTAAACTTCCAGCCGGGAGTGTAGCCCTCACGCAGGTCAACGGTGGCACGGATGCCGCCGGCAGTCAGCTGGTCGGCGAGCTTGGTGCATTCGTCGTAGATCGGCTGGTTCTTGCCCTCACCCTTGGAGAGACCGACGGGGATGACAACAACCTGGTTGAGCGCAACCTTGGGCGGGAACACGAGACCCTGGTCGTCGCCGTGCACCATGACCATGACACCGATGCAGCGCGTAGACAGACCCCACGAGTTCTGGAACACGTTGATCTTGGTGTTGGTGTTGTTGGGGTCAGAGCGGTCCGCGTTCGGGTCCTCGACGTTGATGTCGAACATCTTGGAGAAGTTCTGGCCAAGGTGGTGCGAGGTAGCACCCTGGATACCACGACCACTGGTCGAGATGAAACCCTCAACAGTGGTGGTGTAGTCGGCACCGGCAAACTTCTCGTTCTCCGACTTGGTACCGGGCACAACGGGGACGGCGAGGAGGTCCTCGTAGACCTGGCGGTACAGCTCGAGAATGTCGAGCACCTCCTTAGAGGCACCGGCCTTGTCGAGGTGGGCAGTGTGGCCCTCCTGCCACAGGAACTCACGCGTGCGCAGGAACGGCTGGGGGTTCTTGAACTCCCAACGCACGACCGAGTTCCACTGGTTGAGTCGCAGGGGAAGGTCACGGTGCGACTTGATCCACTTGGCGTAGTACGGGTACATGACCGTCTCGGAGGTCGGGCGGATAGCAATGTGCTCCTCGAGGTCCGACTTGCCGGCCTTGGTGACCCAAGCGACCTCGGGGGCGAAGCCCTCGATGTGGTCCTTCTCACGCTCCAGACGCGCCTTGGACACGAACATGGGGAAGTAGCAGTCGTTGACGCCAAGCTTCTTGATCTCGCTGTCGAAGAAGCTCTGCACCTCGCGCCAGACGTTGTACGACGTCGGGCGCAGGATGTAGCAGCCCGAAATGTCATAGTAGTCGAGCATCTCGCCCTTGATCAGGACGTCCGTGTACCAGCCAGCAAAGTCCTCGTCCTTCTTGTACTTGATCGCCATCTCGTACTGGTCGTCGTCCTTCTTGGCCGGCGCGGCGGCCTTGGCCTCCTTGGGGGTAGCGGCGGCCTTGGGCGGGGCAGCGCCGGCACTGGCCTTGAGCTCGGCAAAGTCGACGACGCGCACGTCCTCCGGGCTCGAAGTCAGCGACTCGAGGTACGCCTTGAGCTCGGTGCCCTTAAGGAGGATGGTGGAAGCCGATGACGTGAGGTGGAGAGCGAACTGATCAGAGGACGAGGCGAGGGCAGAGTCGAGAAGGACCCAGAGGGTGGAGGGGACGGGGGCGGGGAGAGAAAGGGCGGAGACGTCGTCCTTGGACGCGGCAGAGGGGACGACCTGCTTGATGAGGTCCTCGGACGCGAGACGCAGCTCCTTGAGCTGGAGGAGCTGGGCAATGGCACCCGACGGGGTTTCGGTGTCCTCCTTGGCGACGACGAGCACGGGCGTCGGCTCGACGTTCTTGGGCTGCTTGGGCTTGAACAACAGCTGCGCGAGGTGTCAGCTGTGCGTGCTGCGCGCTTCAAGGGGTCGACGACAGCGCACTCACCGTCTTGGTGAGGTTGACGCCAGTCTTGCCGGCCTTGTCAAGCTCGGCGCGCCATTCGGCACCGTTCTTGACGGGGCCGTGGGTGGTCACATCGGGCGACGAAATGTTGAGCTTGCCCAGGCGCGCGACAATGTCCTGGTCGGTGACGGCCGCCATTGTCGGGAAGGGAATGCGGGGGGTAGGAGGTGTGGGAGGGGGCCGAGTGGGCTTGGAGGAGGAAGTTGTGGAAGAGGAGGCGTAAGACCGTGCAGATGCAAGTGCCAGAGAGGGCGCGGGGAAGAGTCGAGTTGTGCGAGCTGCTCGTGTCAAGGCCGCGATGGGGCGAATGAGCATGAACGAGTACGCTGCGACGTGTAAAAAGTTGTGACGAAGTGGCAAGTGGTGGCCAAAGCTTTGGAACTGATGTCGTCGAGTCGAAAGCAACACACAGCACACTCGCTGCCCGTCACACACGGCGAGCACAGTGCACTCGCCCCCCACTCACTCAAATCCCGGCACAGGCGAAGAATGCCGGTCAGGCACGGGCTCAACACACGTCATAATTAAATTACCGGTCTGTTTGATACGCCACGTGTAATAGTTTCGTAGTCATCGCTTAACGAGAAGGCTGTTATCGCCGACAGGTCGTAGGGTGCCACCGTCACCCAGTGAGACTCTGTGTGCGTAGAGCCAGGCAGAAGTCTCTGCTTGCTGGGTGGAGGGCCACCACAGGTCGCCTCGTTGGGTGAGCCTCAGCCTGGCTGGCTCGCGCTGCAGGCTGCCGCTCGCCAACGATCTTGGGCTCGTCATCACTTGAGTGTCCTATCCCACCATCAACACACAGCAACCATGTCCGCGTCGTCCGACCTCCAGTGGCTCCTCATCCGCAAGTGGAACTCGTTCATGCGCCCGGCCATGAACGGCCCCGTCTTCTCGACGGAGAAGGTGAGGCGATTCGCGCGCGTCAAACCAAGCTGGACATTGTCAAGGGGGCCGTTTGGTGGTGTTGTGAGGCAGCGAGGAGGGCCTAGTGTTAGCACTGTCGTCGGCGGTGTGCACAAGGGAAGGCCGAGAGGGCGTCTCAATGGCAGAGGCGTAGAGCGCGCCACTGTGCTCGACGCGCTCGACAACACTGCGCGCACCCCAACCTGCCCCACCTCCGACTGTCCAGCTGCACCACGACGCGCGCAGGCAGCGAGCACGAACACGCACTAACGTCGCAGGGTAACCTTGTCAACCTCCACTCGGGCAAGTACTCTGGCCTCGCCAACAAGAAGGTCATCGACATCTCGGCCAACCCCGAGGGTGCCATCACGGTCACCAAGACCACTGCCGACGGCGGCAAGGTCAAGTCTGCCCGCCGCCAGACCACCCTCCGCCGCTCGAACGGCCCCCGTCGCGCCAACAAGATTGCCGCCGTCGAGACCGCCTCCAAGGGCTTCCGCCCGGACCTCCGTGGTGTAAGTCGCTACCCCCATACCACTTTATTCGCGAAACGCGAGACGCAGCCGTTCTAGAACTCCCCGGACTACTTCTCCATGAAGGCGGAGTGTATTAGGCTTGCGAGAGCGACAGCTCCAGACTTATCCATGCCCCGACATTTTATCAACTACGGCGTCGGGGGCAATTGTGCTTTCTGGAGACATCTTTTCCTTCCCCGCAGTGACAGGCTTGATTGAACTCGCGCTGACACTCAGGCCGCCGTCTCGCGCATGTCGGCCCTCACCCGCGCCAACCGCCGCACCGCGAACCCCCCCAAGGACTTCGCCCCCAAGCAGCGTGGCAAGAAGGCCGCCGCCGGCAAGGCCGGTGCCGCCGACGAGAACGCCATCGAGCTCGACTAAGCGCACCTCCCTATAGGATGAGCCTTGAGAGTGTTTGATGGGGCTGTAGGAGTCTGGCGGAGACAAGGGCTGTCACCGCCAGGAGGGCTTTGGTAGTACGGATCATGCCAGCATCCTCCGCATTGCACATGTCGAGCACGGAGCATATGAGTGGAGGAGTGAGGGAGGAGTCGTGTTGTTACTTGCGTCGTGCACCGAGTATGAGGATTTGCGGTGAGCCAGTGGGGTGGCCTAGGTTCGTTTATGCGTGGGGGGTCAGAACTGAAGGTTGCATGTTGCTTGTCGCTTGTTGCGTGTTGCATAGAACGTATAGATCGTTCAGAACGTCAGTCTCCGCGAATGTAGATCATACATACACGTCGTCACTGTGGTGAACGGTTGCTGTGGTGGAGGGCGCGGAAGCAAAATGACCTCAGGGGAGGTGGATGAACGCGCCTTGCTGGATGTTGCCTGCCAACGCTTCCGCGCTACCACGTTGACTCCTCTGACCAGTATCCCATCTCCCTATCGCAACAGCGTTCGCTGCACCCATTAATCTTTTCCCCTCTCTGAGCCGCCTACACATAGACGACAGCGAGGGCGACCCGCTCCCCGACTTCTGCGCTGCCTGCCCTGACCGCAGAGAAAACCGCCCACGATGGTGGGTGTCTCCATTAACAACCTAGACATGAGCTGACGCGCGTTCCCGTTCTTACCACTACAGCCGATGCTCCTCGACATCCAGGTGAGTAGAGGCTTTGCGTTTTGTTGGACGTAACGCGCTTACACGCCAGCGCAAACTCCTCGCTCGGTCCGATAGGGTGAAGTCGGTCGACTTCCACCCGACCGAACCCCACGTCATCTGCGGTTTATAGTGAGCTCCGCGGTCGCGAGGTAGCTGCTAACCCACAGCAATGGCCAGGTCAAGATCTGGAACTATGAAACGCAGACGGACGTCAAGACGTTCGAGGTGACCGACGTGCCCGTGCGATGTGTGCGATACATTGCGCGCAAGAACTGGGTATGTCTGCAATGTCGCGACAACCTGCTGACAACTAGTTCGTGTCTGGCTCGGACGACTTCCAGCTGCGCGTGTACAACATCTCCACAGGCGAAAAGGTCACGTCGTTCGAGGCGCACCCAGACTACATCCGTTGCCTGACTGTGCACCCCACGCTGAGCTTGGTGCTCACGGGTTCGGACGACATGACGATCAAGTGCTGGGACTGGGACAAGGGATGGCGCTGCGTCCAGGTGTTTGAGGGCCACACCCACTACATCATGGCGCTAGCCATCAACCCCAAAGACCCCCAAACCTTTGCGTCGGCGTGTCTGGACCACACCGTCAAGGTGTGGTCGCTCGGCAGCCCCGTCCCCAACTTTAGCCTCGAGGCGCACGAGAAGGGCGTCAACTATGTCGACTATTACCACGGCGGTGACCGCCCGTACCTCGTCACGACCGGCGACGACCGTCTTGTCAAGGTGTGGGACTACCACGCCAAGTCGTGCGTCCAGACGCTTGAAGGCCACACTGCCAACGTGTCCTTCGCCATCTTCCACCCTTCGCTACCCCTTATCATCTCGGGCTCCGAGGACGGCACCGTCAAGCTCTGGCACTCGTCCACTTACCGCCTCGAGAACACGCTCAACTATGGTCTTGAGCGCGCGTGGTGCATCGCGTCCCGCAAGGCGGGTAACGAGATTGCCGTGGGCTTTGACGAGGGCGCTGTCGTGCTCAAGCTCGGCCGCGACGAGCCATCGGTTTCCATGGACTCGAGCGGCAAGGTTGTCTACGCGCGCAACACCGAGATCCTTACTGCCAACGTTGGCGCGCTCGGCGCCGACGGCGAGGAGGTCGAGGACGGCCAGCGCCTGGCTCTGCCACTTCGCGAGCTGGGCACGACCGAGGTGTACCCCACTAGCCTGCAGCACAGCCCCAACGGCCGCTTTGTGACTGTTTGTGGTGACGGCGAGTACATCATCTACACTGCGCTTGCGTGGCGCAACAAGGCGTTTGGCAGCGGCACGTCGTTTGCGTGGGCGTCCGACTCGAACACGTACGCCGTGCTCGAGGGCAAGTCCAAAATCCGTGTGTACCGCAACTTCAAGGAACGGCCTGGCCTTATCAAGGCCGCCGGGTCGTGGGCCGTGGAGGGGCTGCACGGTGGGCCCCTGCTCGCGGCGCGCGGCTCGGGCTTTGTCATGTTCTGGGACTGGGAGACTGGGGCTGTGGTCCGCCGCATCGAGGTCGACGCGACCAACGTTTCGTGGTCCAACTCGGGCGAGCTCGTGGCCATCACCACCGAGGACTCGTTCTACGTCCTGCGCTTTGACAGAGACGCGTACGTCCAGGCGCTCGAGTCGGGCGAGGACATTGGCGACGAGGGCGTCGAGGAGGCGTTTGACATTGTCGCCGAGGTTTCTGAGCCCGTCAAGACGTGCAAGTGGGTAGGCGACTGCTTCATCTACAGCAACACCAGCAACCGCCTCAACTACCTCATTGGCGATCAGTCCAGCGTCATCAACCACTTTGACCAGAGCGTGTACATCCTCGGCTACCTTCCGGCCCACAACCGTGTCTACGTCGCCGACAAGGACATGAACATTTACAGCTATGCGCTGTCGCTTACTGTCGTCGAGTACCAGACCGCCATTCTGCGGGGCGACATGGAGGAGGCTGCGCGGATTCTGCCGACCGTGCCGGCCGACCAGCACAACCGTCTCGCTCGCTTCCTGGAGATGCAAGACCTCAAGGAGCTCGCACTGCAAGTGTCGACCGACCCAGACCAAAAGTTTGACCTTGCCATCTCGATCAACGACCTCGGCACGGCGCTCGAGCTGGTGCGTGCTGCGCCCGAAGCAGGTTCCGAAGCCAAGTGGAAGGTTGTCGGCGACAAGGCGTTGGCAGCGTGGCAGCTCGACCTGGCGCAGGAGGCCTTTGAAAAGTCCAAGGACCTCGCGGCACAGCTGCTGCTCTACACGTCGCTTGCGGACCGTGCTGGCTTGGAAAACCTGGCCAAGACGGCGGCCGCCAAGGGCCAGAACAACATTGCGTTCGCAGCGTACCTGCAGCTCGGGGACAGCGGGAGCTGTATCGAGTTGCTGGCAGCGACGGACCGTCTGCCCGAGGCGGCGCTGATGGCCCGCTCGTACAACCCAGGACTTGCGCCTGGCGTCGTGAAAAAGTGGAAGGCCGAGCTCGAGGAGAACGGCAGACCAAAGGTGGCGCAGACGATTGCGAGCCCCGACGAGGACCGCGAGCTGTTTGACGAGGCCGCGCCCGTTTCGGCCAAGCTCGACTCGGAGGGATCCGGCGTCATGGCGGAGAAGGAGCCCGTCGACGGGCTGTCGGAGCAGGTCAAGGACCTGACTGTCGAGGAGCCGGCGATCGCTGCCGTTCCCGCGCCTGTTGTAGTTGAGGAGACGCCTGTGGTTCAGGAAACGGTGATCACAGCGGCCGCGCCCGTCCTCGACCCAGAGACGGCGCCAAGCCCAACACCTGACGCCCTCAACATGGACAAGAACGACTAGCCTAGCTGCTATACAGTACCCTAGCTATCAGCATGCATTACGACTCGTGGACTAGCTTGTATCGTTGGTGTGGGAGAGAGTTGCGTGCGTGGAAGCGTGTCAGGTGGGGGTTCGAGGTGTGGAGACCCCGGATGCCAACGATGCTTCCTTACCCCTGAGGTGTGTGGTTGTTGCTGTGTACAAACTCACGCAACGCTTTCCGTGACAACTATCCCTTGCCACCTGTTTGACTCCAACCAAGTCTTTTATCACCTCCATTTTCACTTTTCAGCCGCCGGCGCACGGCGTGGTCTCCTCGCGGACTTCACAGCCATGGACGAAGAGCCTACGTTCAGCCGCCTGGCGCTGGCCGCGGCGCTTCTCGGTAAGCCCGTGTGCTCGTCTCTTGCTGACGCGCGCAGAATATGACAACGACATTGATGACCCGTACAAAGAGTTTATCGACCACCGGCGGTCGGCCATGTTCCGTCAGTTCCAGGAACCTCGTCGTCCGCCGAGTATCCCGCCGCTCAAGACACAGCATAGTGGGCGGAGTGGGCTGCCTGCGCTCAACACGCAGGTCGGGCCTGGCGCGGGGGGTGGTTTCGCCGGTGTGGGCGCGGGCAAGGGCACGCCGATGACCACGCCGATTTCCGCCGGCGGCGCACGACCCCTGCCGATGCCACCTGGACCGCGCCCGCAGAGCACGTACTCTAGCGTCGCGCCCGAGAGTGACGCCGAAGGGCACGTCGATATCCATGGCTGGGGGCTGCCCGAGCACATGCTGGCCAAGGACGATGATGGCGACTTGGATCCACCGCGCGCAAGCACGAGTAGTAGTCGTCCTGCGTCTGTTGACGTTGGCGAGCTGGCGGCCGCGCACGGCGGAGCGACGCGGCCAGGTCACGGTCGGACAATTTCCTCGGTCAGTTCTGGCCCGGCACGTGTCCGTTCTGTGCACCTCCAGCGCGGCGACGAAGCGGATGCCGCAGAGTTCCTCGACGACCTGCCTGGCCGGCACAGTCTTGACGCGTACGGTGCCGAGGCCGACCAGGCTGTACGCGAGGCGGAGCGCGTCCGCCGCATGACTTCCGACACGCCACGGCGTCCTTCGACTATCGCGAGCCTCACGCTCGAGGATAACTGGGATGGACCGCGCGCAGACCCCATCATGGTGCCCATGCCTGGCTCGCCGGACAGCGGCGAGTTCCGCCGCCCGTCCCCGTCGTCAGTCATGGACCGTCCCCGGTCGGCGGTGATTGCGTCGCCTGCACCCCGTATGAGCGCCGACGACCACGAGTCGGCAATCCTCACTGACGCGTTCGAGATTCCTGCGCCGCCGCCTGAATTAGGGTCACGCTTTGACCCGCGCAGGATGGAGGCGCAGCGCAGTAGTTATGATGGTGTAGCGGAGGATATCATCGGCCGCCCGCCCAGCAGCGTCATGCGCCGACCGAGCCTTGTCGATATGAGCCGCCCCTCGTCGTCGTTCCTTGGTCCCGGCAGCGAGATGGAGCTCCACGACGACGGACAGTCCATGTACGACGACATCCCCAGTGCTTCAGAGTACGGCCGGCCCCTCCGTCCGTCCAAGTACGGCTCGCAGGCATACCGTATGGCGCGTCAGCAGCTGCTGCGCCCCAAGACGCTTATCATGCCCACCGCGCTGGAAGGTACTGAGCGTATTCGCTCTACCGTCCACATCCCCGAGGGCTTTACGCTCGGCGAAAAGCCTCTTCCCGAGGACGCACGCGCGAGTATCCTCAATCAGGGTAAAGGCGTGCCGCTCTCGCTCGCACAAAAGACGTTCGCGTCCAGTCTCATGGTGGGCGGCACGCGCGACGACGAGTTCTTCCGCGGTACAGCCGACGAAGAGGGCGACTTTATGCCAGGCATCACGGAGGAGGAGCGCATGGCGTACGAGTCTGAGCGTCGCAAACCGGGCAAACTTTACGTGGGTGGTGTAATGTGTTGCATTCGGCTGACAGCAGGGTACAAGTCTTATTGACCAGCTCGAGGCTCGCAAGAGCCTGCTCTCGAACAAGAAACGGGTGTTTTACGGTGACAACCGTCCCTCGATGATGGCGCGCACGACACAGCGCGAGTCGACGCTGATCGACCCCAACTCGCTCGACGAGCCGCCAACTAACGAGGCGGGCGGCCGGCCCGTGTCGATGGCGCCAATGACACGCGCAATCTCGCACGCTCACAGTGTGCCCACAATCAATTTCCCCGAGGACGAGGAGGAAGGCGATATTGGGAATGCGGCAGCCACGGCGCGCATGGTCAAGAGCCGGTCAGTGTTTGGCGTCGACACGATCTGGGAGCGCGAGATGGCCAAGCTTAAGGAAATCCAGGACGCCGAGGCGGCCCAGAAGGCCGACATCGAGGCGCGGCAGCGTGCAAAGGAAGAGGCCAAGGCCGCCAAGCGCGAGGCGCGCCAGAGCAAGTGGCTCGGAAACCGCCAGAGCATGTTCATGGGGCCGGGCGGTGAGGGCGTCGGCGGTGACCCTCGCCAAAGCAAGTTTTTGGGCGACGGCATGGGGATTGAAGGCGCCGACGACGGCGACATGGGTGACCACCGCCAGAGCAGGTTTCTCGAGCCCAACGATAAGCGTAAATCGCTGTGGGGCGGGAACCGGAAGAGCAGGAACATTGAGATGGTGGAGAACGACCCAGACTTTGTGCGCCCCGTGTCGTTCCGCTTTGGTCCTGGCGGCGTCGTCGTGCCCACCGATGACCCGGAGCCCGACCTCGAACATGAGGTTAATGACGAGGACGAGGAGGGGTATGCGGGGTCAGGCTCGCGTCGTGGCTCGTCGCGGCTGTCTGACCGCCCACCCACACTCGTACTCGAGTCTGAGGGTCCAGAAATTGGCAGTGTCGTGCCCCAACCCCCTCCTCCTCCACCAGAACGGCGCGCAGGAAGCCGACTTGGCGTCGAGACGTGGTACCAGGACAGCGACGACGAGTCGGAGGACAACGAGCCGCTGTCCAAAGGCAAGGGCAAGGCGTCAGTGCTGCCATTACCTTCGGCGTTACCGCAGCTTTCCATCCCCGGTGTCGACTCTGACTCGGACGACGAGGACGTGCCCCTGTCGAAGCTCAAGCCGGCCGAAGACTCGGACGAGGAGGTACCCCTTTCGCAGCTCAGGAAGCCCGGTAGCGCTTCCAACTCGTCCGCAGCCAAATCCCCAGTCAAGTCTGTGTCGGCCAAGTCGCCCACGTCGGTCACTGGCGCAGCGCCAACGTTACCCAGTATTCGCGCTGTGGGCGACGACGCCGGCGGCTTCAAACTGGATTTACCCGCGACGTCGCCCATTTCGCCCATCTCGCCGATCTCGGGCGACAAGGCCGACGGCGGCGACGACGAGGACGAGGACGACGTGCCGCTGTTTGTGCGCAAGCAGCGGCAGCGCGCGTCGCGGCCCGAGCCGACGGCAGAGGAGATAGAGGACGACCTTCCGCTGGGATGGAAACACGCCGGAGCAGCGAGTAAGCGTCCGCCCGACCAGCAACGGGCAGGAACACAGAGCTACTATCCCCCCCAGCAGAGCTGGTATGGTGGGCCCGGCGCGGGCGCGTTTGGCGGCTACGGCGTGCAGAGCGCGTACGGCGTGCCCGGCATGGGCATGCCTGGTATGATGCCGCCGCACATGATGGGTATGGGTATGCCTGCCTTTGGCGGCGGTGCCATGCCCCATCAGCAGCAGCCCTACGAGCCTCCCGACCCCGGACGCAACATTGATAACTGGCGCAAGCAGGTTAGTCTTGCGCCCGTGCCGACTGGTTCGGGGCAGAGCGTCGCGAGCGGCCCTCCCAGCCGCTAGGCCCAAGCTCTGATGATCACCCGAGACGACCACCCAACGACAAAGGACTTTTATATGTACTGGACGAGCATCATACCTTTTAGAACATTGCATACGAGTTTTACACACAGAGTGGCATGCTGTACTTGGCGCAGGGCTTTACATTGTCACGCTAGCATGTACTGCGCACCGCGAGACAAATTGCCCACCGAGACCGGCCGGCTGCGGCCAAAGAGTTATGAGAGACTGAGGCCCCGTGAGTTTCGGGGGGACGTGCAGACACAGGAAGAGGGGTGGACATGGTGTGATGAAGGCCGGAGGGTTGTGAATGCCCCTGGCGTGTCAACCGTGCACATTACCACTTTCATTAGGCCTTGATTTGTATTGTCCATTAGGATTAGACACGTCGTCACTGTCCCTTTCCACACCCTGGATTATGGATTCCCACCCTGAGATATCTCCTTGCCCGATTTGATCCCGTGTCGTGCCCGTGCGCCCGCCTTGGCGTTGGATTGATGGGATGACTTGTTCCCGAGTGTGCCGTCGCCGTGTGCCGTGTGCTGTGCCGCGTCGCGCGCCGAGACGAGCACAACGACCTTTAAGATTCAAGTCTTCACGTCGCGTTACAAATCCTCCTGCTTCTCCTCCTCAACACCTTTCACATATTGTACACTACCGCTTTGATTGTATTCGCCAACGTCTTACGCTCGCCCGCCACGCCAATCACTCCACTACGCTACGTGCACACTTCCCGCCAACTTTCGGGAGTAGGCTAGGCGGCCAGTGCACCCCGCCGTCGTCGTCGCCATGTCGTCTTCACCCAGCGAGGAGGAGAGGTACAAGGACCTCGAGAGACGGTATGCGCGGATCAACAGCTCGTCCGGGTACGACGTCGAGGCGGGTGAGCCGTTGACGAGCCCAAAGATCCTGGCGGCTAGAACGCTCAAGCGCTCGACGAGGGGACGTAACTTTCGTTTGGCCGTCATTGGCGTGCTCGTCGTCGGCGTGGTGCTCTACATCAGCTCACAATCCGGCGGCGACCGCTCGTGGCTCCCCGTCATGCCCGACTCGGTGCCAGGAGAGAAGCGGCCAAGGCCACCAGGGACGGCGCCGCCCCCAGACAAGCTAAAGGGAGGATGGTGGCCGGCGCCTGCGCCTCCGCCCGACCTCGAACAGGACACGGTGCATTCCGAGAACGACACAAACTACTTTGTCCTTGACGAGTACGGGGACAGGTTCCTGCCCAACGTCAAGCAAAAGTATGCGCCCCTACACCCGAACGAGGGCGACTACCTTGACCCGGAACTCCTCTTCCCCGAGGTCGGCGACAACTTTCTCAAGCCGCCCAAGCGCCGCCCGTTCCCCGAGTCCCAGATGCGCGACATTGTCTCTGACCCTCCGGAGGTTGAGGACATGTCCAAGCCCCTCAAGCTCCCATCCAAGTCGTACTCTCTCAACTGGAAGGGCCCAGCGAACTGGAACAAGCCCGGGCCAGGCGTTAAAGACATGCAGTGGCCCGGGTTCAAGGACAAGTCCCAGACGTGGGAGACAAAAGAGGAGGCCGAGATCCGCATCGCTCGCCGAGACGCCATTAAGCGCGGCTTCATCTACGCGTGGCAAAAGTACAAGGACCACGCATGGGGTCACGACGAGGTCAAGCCAAAGACAAAGTATCCCCGAAACTCGTTTAGCGGGTGAGTGTTGCACGGGTCACCTTGCATTCTGTGCTTTGACGACGCTGGCTGACAGACAGGTGGGGCGCGTCGATTGTCGATACGCTGGACACGCTGTTGATCCTGGGCCTCGAGGAGGAATACAACCTCGCGCGGCCATTTGTGAACCAGATCAACTTTCACTGGGTGCGCGGGCGTGACTGGTCGCAGGGTTACATCGCGCCCGCGAGCGAGGCCGACGCCAACAATGCTGTCTGGATGATTGACCGAGACAAGTCGACCAACATGCATGTGTTCGAGACTGGTATCCGGTACCTCGGCGGCATTCTGGGCGCGTATGATCTCTCGGGCGACAAGGTTATGCTAGACCGCGCGCTAGACATTGCGAATATTCTCAAGAAGGCGTTTGACACGGAATCTGGACTGCCCAGTGGCAGTCGAATGGACCCAGGCATAAAGGGCGCGATCCAGCTGGGATCCGTGTCGCTTGCCGAGGTCGGCAGCATGACCCTTGAACTGATGCGCCTCGGCCAGATCACCGGCGACCGACAGTGGTTTGACCTCGCTCAACGCGTCACCGATTATCTTGAAGAAAAGGTGGCCCCACGCGCCCAGCACCCGCCGCTGCTTCCCATGTGGTTCCAGCCCGACAGCACTAGACAGCTCAAGGGCGACTACTCCTTTGGCGCGATGGCGGACTCGTTCTTTGAGTACCTCATCAAGACGTACAAGCTCCTTGGAGGCGGCCCTCTTGCCGAGCAGTACAAGCGTCTGTACACCAAGAGCATCGACATTGCCAAGGGCCTCTTGTTCACTGATGTTACCATCATGCCCGACCTCGACCTCCTGGCCATTGGCAAGTATGTCAACAATGTCACCCAGCCGCGCATCGAGCACTTGACGTGTTTCGCCGGCGGCATGCTGGGTATGGGTTCGCGTTTGCTCGACCGCGAGGAGGACATGACCGACGGCTTGCGCTTCACCAACACGTGTTTCTGGCTGTCCCAGCACATGCCCACGGGTATTCAGCCAGAGGAGGTCCTCTTTTTCCGGGAGGACGATCCCGATCTTTACATCAACCGAACCACCCAGGGTCGTCTGTACCACCCGCCCATTGCCAACACCAACATCGACAAGAAGAAGATGTACCAGGTGACCGACGGCACATGGCGTTTCCGGGACGACCACAGCCCGATCGACGAGGACAGTGGGCGTGGCGTCGGCCTGCCGATTACCTACTACAAGCACCTTAACGGCTCGCCGCCTGGGATCAAGAAGATTACAAAGTGGTACATTAACCGCCCCGAGACCATTGAAAGCGTCTTCTACATGTGAGCAGAGGTGTCTATGGGCTCGCACTGACGTGCCAGGTACCGTCTTACTGGCGACCGCAAGTGGCAGGAGAAGGGCTGGAAGATGTTCACCGGGTGGATGGAGAATGCCAAGGTCGACGGCGGTATCTCGTCCATCTACGACGTGACCAAGGACCCCAAGCACATCGACCACAGCGACAACATGGAGAGCTTCATCTTTGCTGAGACATTCAAGTACCATTACCTGTTGCAGAGCGACCCGGGGTACATCTCGCTTGACGACTATGTGCTCAACACTGGTGCGTAATGAGCTTTGAGACACGTGCTGACACTGCGCAGAGGCGCACACGTTTATTGCCAACCAGAAGATGAAGCCCGGATCGGGTGGGTTCTGGACCGAGCCCAAGGGCCAGGACCTTGGCGAGCGCGGCGCGGGTACCGACGTCCAAAAGTGGCTCCGTCTCAAGGTACTCGAGGTGCATCGGCGTCGCGCGGCCGAGCACGCCGGACGCCCGCCCCCTCCGCCCGTCGACGACGGCACTGAACCCCCCAGGGAGGTGCCACACGCGGGCGGCGGCATGGGCGGCGGCGGCGGTGACCCCAGAGCGAAACCTCAGCCGCCCGAGGGCTGGGACATGTAAACTGGCACCACCACTACAACATAGAGTCCACTCAGCGACACGTTGCACGCACACCCTTTCTCCCTACGCATATTACCATCTGCCGTGTAGCTGTTTTCTGTACTTTACCCGTTTGCATTGCTACAAACATGCGCTTTAGCACGAGTCATTGGCTTGCGCATGCCCAGATCAAGATTGAGGCTGGGAGATATGGAGCGATTGCTGATAACGTCAGGGTAGTGGTGTGTCAGTCACGACGCCATCAGTAATGTTGTCGGAAGCAGAGTGTTAGAGAGAGAATGGCGTGCAAGATAGAGTTGGCGTGACGGCAGTGACGAGGGGCGCTGCTGGCTCTGTGGCGTCAAATGTCGAACGCAGGGATGGGTGTGTAGCTAACGGCAGCGAGTGTGCGATCGGGGATTGGAAGGTGCAGCTGCACCGAGATTTACTTGAGGCGATGCATTGGCGCTTCGAGAAGCTCTGCAAGCGATCTACGGTGTTGGTCGCGGCAAACTCGGTACGTGGGGGGCTGTAGATAATGGCTTGGGAGTGGGCGGGCGCCGTTTGTGTGGGCAGCGGCGGCGCAATGCCAAGGCAATGCTAGAGGTACAGGCGAAGCCACAGGGAGGCAGAGTTTGCGTATGTAATGTATACATAAAAGCTGTTCTATTCCGTCGAGCTGAGCTTCAAGCGACAACGGCAATGTCGTGCGTCAGCGGCGTGCGCCGCGCGGGCGTGCGGGTGGGAGAGGAGCACGGTTTGGAGGAGCATGGTTGCGGCTTGCGGCATGGCAACCAACAATCCTCGGCGGCACTGCTCGGAACCACAGCCACAGGCGTGCGTTCAAAGGCGACGACGCATACGCTGTGCTTTTACTTACTCTACTCGCAGGTGATCAGCTTGCAGGTGATCAGAGTTGCGGGTGCGCTGTGCAGGGTGGTGCGAGCTGCACCACCGAGGAAACAGCTCCAGCGGCTCAGAGTAAGGTTTACCATGTGAACAGGTGTTCAACCCGACATGCAGCTTGCGCAGCTCGGGCGACCTCGTTTACTCAGGGTGGTAGGGTGCGGCAGCTATTGCCTTGAGGCGACGAGGCAAAAGTGCAAGCGGCTTCGAGTCATGTACGAGAGAGACGCACGACGAGGACGGGCAATCTCTTCTTTGCTGCAGCTTTGTTGCGTGCCTTGAAACCATCCCCGCCCCAAACGTCACTGCCGCAGCTACAGCACCACTGGCTCAGGGCGGGCACACGAGGGTTCATCCCAGGACCCAGGATCCATTTCAGCCGACGAGATATGCCCGCACAGGCGTAAGAGGTATTACACTATTTGCCAGTTCGCTAGGCTCGCTGCAGCCGAGTGGGAACGAGAATGGTCTCACAGGGCAGAGGCAAGATTACTGCAGCCGAGCCAGGGTGAATAGAAGCCCCAGGGACGCTTGATGCGATTGTCTGCTGATAACCGCCCGGGGTGCTTTAGGGGGGACGGACCATGCGGGTCCTTCGGGTTTGACAAATCCTGCAGGAGGCGCTGTCCTGACTTGATCGCTCTCGTCAGTCAGATCCTGCAGCGTTGTCTGCCGCCGCTGCCGCCGCCGCAATCTGAGCCTCTGCGCCGCAAAGCTTGCGAGCTGGCATTCGTCGACACAGGGGCTTGCTTGGCATGTGCAGGGCAAAAGGGTGTTCAGATACAAGCGCATGCAACCGGTCACAGGCGAGGCGCCGACGTTCACCTCGCTCACTCACGGAGCCATGCTACACCGCCGCCTAACCACAGTTCGAGTTTGTCCAGCTGCAATAATCAGCACGCCTCGTCTTCACACTTGCACATAACTTGACTTGTTCTTTCCACACGTTCACACTCTTACTCCTCGACTCTTCCCATTCTCGTTTCCCATTCTCTGTCCTTGATCGCCCACCTCTCCACCGTTCCATGTCCCCGCGCTAACCATGCGCATCGCCCTAGCCCTCACCCTCCTCGCCCACCTCGCGGCGGTACAGCCCGCAGCTGTACCCGGCCCCGACGACCATGACTTGATTAAACGTCAGGCTGATACCAGTGAGTAGCTAGCTACCTCCTTGACGTGCATGTGGCTAACCCTTCCCAGCCAACACTGGTGGCGGCGGCGGTGGTGACCCGTAAGTAAACTTGTAGGCGAGGCCGCAGTTCCGTGGGCGATCCCCTCACGTGTTCTTTGCAGGACTTTGCCGTCGAGCTCGTCGTCGCAACAACTCACGCAATCTCCCCCCATTGATCCGACAACGGCTCCTACGACCAACCAACCCCCTCCTACGACTAACGATCCCCCTCCCACCACAACTCAACCCCCTCCCACCACAAACCAACCTCCTCCCACAACAAACGAACCCCCTCCCACGACCAACGAACCTCCTATTACGACCCCGACAACGACGCCAACGCCCACGACCGAACCTGTCCCCACTACGACAAACACACCATCGACGACCCCCACGTCCGCTGATACCCCAACCTCGATGTGAGTACCTTGACCCCATTCCTCTGCGGTTCCTGTGTCTCTCCCCACTCGTGCCGTTACCACTTTTTTTTTCCGCTGGCGTCTGTGTCGCTGTGTTCTGGTGGATGTGCGGATCACCTTGTTCGGGGAGACCACATGCTTAAACCCTGGACGGGCAATTTATGACATCACTCCTTCAGCGGGGATCAGCGGACACCACGTTTCACGCTGCAAAGTCATCCCGACGGCGCGAAGATGCATACATGCTGACCGACAGAAACCCGCCCACGCCACCACCGACGACGCCGACGCCCACGCCTACGACTAACGCGCCCACTGATGTTCCGACAAACAGTCCCACGACGCAAGCACCAACGACCAACGCGCCCGGAACCACCGTTTTGTCGCTCACAACCGAAGCACCCACCATTCCCCCACCCACCACTAGCAACCCATCTCCAACGTCTGAGGCCCCCCCAACCTCGGAGGCTCCCTCGACAACGAATGAGCCACCCCCTACGAGTGAGCCTCCGACGAGTGCGCCGCCTACGAGTGAGCCACCCACAAGTGCGCCGCCTACGAGCGAGCCACCTACGAGTGTGCCACCGACGACCAATGAGCCTCCCCCGACGAGTGAGCCGCCCACAACTGCCCCTCCCACGAGCGAGCCTCCGAGCTCTGCTCCTCCTACGAGCGAGCCACCCAGCTCTGCTCCTCCCACCAGTGAGCCCCCAAGCTCTGCTCCTCCCACGAGCGAGCCGCCCACAACGGTGCCCCCTTCAAGTGAGCCCCCGACCACTCCTCCTTCGAGTGCGCCGACGGGCTCTGTCCCCACGACGAGCGGGCCTCCAAGCTCTCCCGTTACTTCTCCCCCCAGTGAGCTATCGATGGGCGCGACTCTGGCTCCAAGTGCGCCCCTCTCTAGTGGGGGATACACGCGCACCATTCTCCCCTCCTCACATTCGTCGTCCAATGCTAACCCAACAGGCGCCCCAGGTACGACGACAGGAGGTGCCGGTCCAACGGGCACTACCACTAGTGGCGGATTCGGTGGCGGTTTGCCCATCCCGACTACAACCGGCGGTGGCGGCACGACTGGCGGTGGTACAACCGGCGGCGGCGGTACTACTGGCGGTGGTACAACCGGCGGCGGCGGCACTACCGGCGGCGGCGGTACTACTGGCGGCGGCGGTACTACTGGCGGCGGTACAACCGGCGGCGGCGGCACTACTGGCGGCGGTACAACTGGCGGCGGCGGCACTACTGGCGGCGGTACAACCGGCGGCGGTGGTACCACTGGCGGTGGCACCGGTGGCGGAACCACTGGCGGCGGCGGAGACACCGGTGGTGGTACCACTGGTGGCACTGGCGGTGGAACCACCGGCGGCACTGGCGGCGGCACCACTGGCGGCGGCACCGGCGGTGGAACCACTGGCGGTGACACTGGCGGCGGTACCACTGGCGGCGGCACTGGCGGCGGTACCACTGGCGGCGGCACTAGCGGAGGCACCACCGGCGGCAACGCTGGCGGTGGGACTACTGGCGGCGACGCCGGCAGCGGTGGAAACACTGGCGGCGGTACCGTCGGTGGTGGAACCGGCGGTGGCACCAGCGGCGGAGACACTGGCAGCGGCGGCGGCAACTCTGGCGGCAATGCCGGTGGTAATGCCGGCGGCAACGCTGGTGGAAACGCTGGCGGCGGCAGCGGCGGCGGTGTCATGACCTTTACGGACGTTGTCACGAACCGGATAACGCGCACCAACCCCGACGGCTCTGTGCAGACGGACACGTCGCTGGGCACAGTCGTCGTGACCATGACGGCGTCGCACACAGGCGCCAACGGCGAAGTGGTCATTACCCGCACGCTGCCGCAGGGCAGTGGCGTGACCGACGACGTTGTCGTGGTGACGCTCACGTCGTCCATGGGCCAAAAGGCGCAGGGCGGCCGAGTCACCGAGACGTCGGTGGACGACGGCGGCAAGCTGCAGTCGAGCGCGCGCCCCGGGGTCTCCCTCAAGGCGTGGGGCCTTGCCGCGATCTGCGGCGCCGTCGGCGCCCTCAGCGTCCTGCTGTAACGCCCACTTTTGCTCGTCTATTATTCTGTCTTTTCTCGGACCAATCGATCACCGCACATCCAACAACAAAAAAGCAGTTCCCGTGCACTGGACACCAGCACGCGCACACAACGTACAATTCAACCCGTTATAACGAAACCACCCACAGTCAGCATTGCGCCCTTGCGCGCACACATATGTACACAGACACACATATCATACGTACACCGCACCCATCCACACTCGTTAGACAACACTTGCATCTTGCACACATACACTATCACTAAATGCATTGCGTCTGAACAGCCGCCGTGTGGGTGTGGCCGGGTCTGATGGCATCAGAGTGTCGGGCGTTGCTAGCTGGATTGTGTGGCACGAGCGATGGCAATCACGCTCATCGTGGGTGGTGGCCATCACCATGCCGCCGCGGATCATGATGAGCGCCGCGCAGCTCTCCTCGGGCTGTTGTGCTCTTGTCCGGGCGTGGGCGGCGTGCATCAATCAGTACACCTCGCAGCGCCCGGTGATGGGACAATGGAGAGTGTGTAGCGTATCAGACATGCGTCGTAGATGTCAGTCGCAGAGAACATTTATGCCGGCAAGCGTGCGTATCGACGTACAGTACAGCCCACATCTGTGAGCGCCAACCGCCAGCCAAGTAATGACAGCGCCGCCGCCGCCGCTGTCGCCCAACGCCGCGCCGGCACCCGCGGCGGACCCGCCGCCACCTGCAGCGCCGCCACCAGGCGTCACTCTGCCGAGCGTGCCCGGCGTCGCGCCGCCGCCGGCACTCCCGCCACTGCCCGCACCAGACGGACCAAACCCACTAGCGTACACGGTCACTTACACGGTGACGTACACTGTGACGCCGTGTACTGCTGGGCTCGCGGCCGCACCGCCATCCCAAGCCGTGCCAGTCATCGCTGCGCCGCAGGTCGTCGCAGCCGACGTTCCACTGACGCTTGACGTGCTGCCCTCGGCCGCACCGCTCCCCTCTCCCCCGCCGTCCCCTCCTCCCCCTTCACCGCCGCGTAAACGGGTTTTTTCACCGCCGGCATCGCCGCCCCTGGTCTCTCCGGTACGTCAGCTCGAGATCGCAGCGCCAACGCCGTCGCCACTTCCGCACGAATTGGCGGACATACCCGATGAACGGCCAGCGGCGCATGCCAGAACCCGCGACGTCGCGCCAATCGACACACTCCTGTTCGCGCCGACGGACTTTGCGTCGCCGAGCGCCCTGACGGACCTGATCAAGACGATCGGCGCGCCGTCCGTGCGTTCTGGCCCAGCAAAACGACACTCGATCCGCCCCGTGCCCAGAGCTACTGCCGAGAGAGCCCCGCCGCAGGCCGCGACGTGGCCGCGAATGCGTCCTCGGCGGCCAGCTCAGCCGCCCGTGTCGTACAAAGCGCCGATTCTGTCGCCGCCTCCGCGCGCCCCGACGCCACAACCTCCCGAGTCCCAGCCGCCCGCGCCGCCACCCAAGTCGTCGCCGCCCCCGGAACTGCCGCCCAAAGAGCCTCATCAGCTGCCGCCTCACCACACCGGGCAGGGCAGCCACACTCAGGCGGCACAGGCTGGGCCATTCGCAACTGCGCCTCTGCGTGTAAAGCACAAGCCGAAGCCCCCGCCGCTGATGGACCTCATGAATGTTTCCGTCGATCATGAGGCAGCTGCGCCCGCCCGAGAAGCGGTCAGCGACGTTGCTGGTCGTGAGCATAGACACAAGCACAGACACGAGCGCCGGCACAAGCACGGGGAATCTGGCGCACATGAGCATTCCCGCTCGCGCAAGCATTCTGAGAGTCGCAGGCATAAGCACGCCGAGGCGCAAGCGCGTGAGCACGCCGAGGTGCCGTTGCAACACGCCGAAGCTGCCGTACGTCATGCCGAGGCGCCCACGCATAGGCACCCCGAAGCACCTACGCTCCACGCCGACGCCTCTGCACTCCACGCCGATGCAGCCGCGCCCCGGCATGCCCTGGGACACAGACGCAAGCGCAATGATTCACACAAGCACGCAGATGCGCCGGTCCCCGCTGTATCTCACGCTGGGGAGACCGTTCCTCACGCACCTGGCGTACCTGTGGTGGCCGCCATGACCGAAGCCCACGCCGCGCCCTCGCTCGCCCCGTCGCACCGTGAGGTCGATGCAGAGCGGGAGCGCGCCCACTTGCACAAGCACTCGCATAAGCACCGACACAAGCACGCCCATGCCCCGGAAGAAGGGCATGTTCGGCGGCACGCGCTGCCCGAGGTAGCGCCGGCGCCGCCGGCCGCAGCCGTTCATGACGTCCCGGAACAGCCGCCATCAGAAAACATGATAGGCCGGGTGCCGTCAACTATACGCTCGCACGCCAAGGGGAAGAGATTGTCGACAATAGCGCCATCAATGGCACCGTCTTTGCTGGAGGCAAACGCCACGCGCGCACTCAAACACGCTCACGGCCACCGCACGAGGGCGAGGGACGAGCTTGCTGCGGCGCCGCAACCAGAGGCACCTGCCGAGGTTGTGTCCCCAGTGACGATGGCGGATGTCCAGACCGTACCCACTGAAGCCCAGGCGCTGGCCGAGGCCCACCGCTACCAGCAGCACAGACAGAAGCACGAGCGCAAGCACGGCCACGACCGCAGCCATGGCCACGAGCACAAGCACCGTCATCGGCACCGCGACAACGATGTAGTCGCGCCTGAGCCTGTCCTCGAGCAGCAAGCCCCAGCCCCACAGCCCCAGGTCAGCGCTCCACCGTCAGTCGCGCCGTCGCACGCCCGCTCGCACTCACACCGCACCCACACCAGGGCGGCACATGCACCTGCGGCTGCGCCCGAACTCCAGGCCATCCAGGAGCCTACAACCTCTTACAGCAATGTACCTCCCGAGCAGCCGCAACCGCCACCGCGGGCTCCTTCCGTGGCCCGTGAGGCCCCTTCGAGAGCACCGTCCGTCGCACCCTCGCACGCTGAGGTGAAGCCCCACCATGTGCATCGTCCTCGCCACGCGCACCGTGAAAAGGCGGCGTCCGAACTTGGACCCCTTCAGGCGTTTGTGCCAGAGGACCTCTTAGCTCCGGGTCCACCACCCGCAAACACGGATAGAAAGGCGACGCCGTTTGTCGCTCCGTCGATCGCGCCGTCAGTTGCGCCGTCAGTCGCTCCAACAGTCGCCCCATCAGCACCGTCTGTCGCTCCCCCAATCGATCCGTCACGCGTGAGAATGAATGGCACACACGCACCCCCTATGCCGCCTATGCCTCCGATGCCTGCTCCCCAGCCTTCAGCGCCTCTTCCTCCGCCGACGCCTATGGTGAGACATCGCAGTAAGCATCGTCACGAGGGCACACCAGACGAGAAGGAGGTGAAGCGAGTGCACGGCCACGCGGCGCGAAAGAGGGCACGAGAGGAACTGAAGCGGAGAGAGGAGATGGCGAGGCTTGAAGCAGAGATGGCGGCGCAGGTTGCGGAGGACGGCGATGCCGAAGGCGAAGCCGCGGATGAGCTCGAGGAGGTGCCTCCACCCTCGATGTTGGAGGTGCCGCAAGCAGCGGTGGACGAAGAAGAGGTAATGATGCCGGATGAGGCCGCTGGCGGTCTCGAACAGGCGCCTATGCGCTCGAGCTCGCGTGCGGGCTTGGGCTCGAACGGACGTCCGCGCAAGCGCCGCGAACGGCCACGTCTCGCTGCGCCGAGCGGATGGCGATGGAGGTGTACTAACCCCCGCGCTGGTTCCGGCGATGACTCGGCCCTAGCGTCCGTCCTCGACGCCATGCGCCTGTCCGAGGTCCCCGCTATCCTCACCGACCCCAATGGCGCTGCACAGGGTTACTGCCGCATGGATGTGCCCAGCGCCGACGGCATCATCCGCTGTGCCAACTGCTACCGCGTCTTGTACTTCTAGCCGCCTTTCTGCGCCTTGCCACACGCGCTCGAGGCGTCGGCCAGTTGGTGTGTCCAGATCAGAAATAGATGGTTGGTTAGTTAACAGTCAGTGAGACATGAGATGCACGGTTGTAGTACATGTGGTAATCCGGATATTTATGGCCAAAGGAGCGGAGCCGTGCTAGCCGGGCCTTCGGATCCGCATGACAACCTGTGTGACCGAACAGTGCTCCGCAATCGATAGCCCGAGTCAAGGTCGTTTGACAGCGGACCACGCGCGTGGTGCAACATGGCTACATGAAGAGTCGTCGCAACGATGCGGCGCACATCGTTGGTTGTGACCAGCACAAACGGTTATCGAGTGCTGCCAGCGGCCTGTCAAATCCGACCATCCCACTTATACACCTCTCTGTTAAGCCGCACTGATGGGCTCCAACGAACTTCCACCGGTGATCCTTGCAACGCCGCGCCTGACGCTGCGCGCGTTGAGTAGCGTCGACCGAGAAGCGTTCGTCGCATACCGCCAGAACCCCGAAGTTGCGCGGTATCAGGGTTGGCAGATGCCATATACCGAAAAGATGGCAGACAACCTGCTTGCGCACCAGCTAAAGATGTCGTTTCCGCCAGACAACACGTTCCTCCAGGTCGCGATCCACAACAAGGAGGGCAAGCTACTGGGTGACCTGGGCGTGCGCGGACCCGATCCAGAGTATCAGCCCGACACTTATACCATTGGCTTCACCATCACGCCCGAGTTCCAGAACAAAGGTATCGCGACGGAAGCTCTCTCTGCCATGATCCACCACCTCTTTGAGGAACACAATGCCCACCGTGTCCAAGGCCAGTCAGACGCACGCAACCCAGCCTCCCCAAAGGTTCTGCGTCGCGTAGGATATCGTCACGAAGGCCGCACGGTAGATTCCCACTGGTTCAGGGGCGAATGGACATCCATCGATGAGTGGGCCATGCTCCGCAGCGACTACGAAAAGTCAATGTGCAAGGGCCTGTGAACATGGACGTCGCAGAGCCAGTCCGCCTGTTGTATCTAACGGAACGTTCCCACCAACAAGTTCTGGCCATGCCATGTCTGTCCCTTGTCGGCGTTGTCGCACCCGGCCTGACACATCATCATCCGAGGTATGCATTGCAGTTTCTCCGTGGATCCGTGTAGGCCGCTCGGCATGACTGCTTTCGGGCTTTCGAGCTTTCGGCCACGCGGCCACGACGTCATCCTCGCGTGGTGGATTTGTGACGTCGCGACGCGCAACGTCCCTTACGAGGCGCCGGCGGAAGTGCTGCGGCTTGGCTTAAAGTGGACCGGCTAGACCTGTTCTCGTTTCTGAATGCGAATACCGACGTCAGTGGGCGTTGTTCCCCATGTACACCTGTTGCATTCGCAGTTCTCACAGGCCTCCAGTGCTAAGCGCATGTACGCTTGGCCAATGACGGCGGGTACATTCCACTTGCACATCCTGGCCTCTCCCATTGTGCCCCACGCTGTTTCGTCGATGACGCATATCGTGCCGTTACCCGGTCACCCCATGACACGGATGACCAAGAGGCCTCGGCGTCGGGCGTGCGACCAGGTAAACAGCATGCAGCATGACAGCATACGGTGGTCTGAGCAACGCGCCCGGTTCTACGACATGGGCAAGATGCAGGAGGCTGTAGCCTATAAACGGCGTGGTATTTCCCACTGACTGGACGTCCCCAGAATCCCCGCCACTTCCATCGAACGAGTAACAATGGCACCCAACACAAACGTCGCATCTGCGGACCTCGAGAAGGCGTACAGCGCCGACGCCAACACTGCTAGCCAGAAGGCGTGAGTGTCGGCGTTGTTTGCCACAGCTGACATTCCAGCCTGTATGTCGCTAGCAATGGCATGCCCATCCCGCACCCCTACCAGGCCCAGCGCGCTGGCACCAACGGTCCTCTCCTCCTTCAGGACTTCCACTTGATTGGTAAGTAGTGGTACTGCGCGGCCACAGTTAGATCTGTGGCTTACCCCTAGACCTCCTCTCCCACTTCGACCGTGAGCGCATTCCGGAGCGTGTGGTGCACGCCAAGGGCGCTGGCGCCCATGGCGAGTTTGAATGCACCGACGGTCTCGAGGACCTGTGTCTCGCCGAATTCTTCAAGAAGGGCACAAAGTGCCCGATCACCATCCGCTTCTCGACGGTCGGCGGCGAGTCGGGCTCCAACGACAACCACCGGTGAGTAGATGCCGTCATAATATCGCCATTAGCTCGAGTCCGCTAACATGCAGTGACCCCCGTGGCTTTGCGGTGAAGTTTAGGACCAGCGAGGGCAACTGGGACTTTGTCGGTAACAACACCCCCATCTTCTTCCTGCGTGACCCCGCCAAGTTCCCACACTTCATCCACACGCAGAAGCGTGACCCCCAGACGCACCTGTCCGGCGACGACGATGCGACGGCCTTCTGGGACTACCTCAGCCAGAACCCCGAGTCGTGCCACCAGGTCATCTACCTCTTCGGCGACCGTGGTATCCCTTACGGCGCCCGGTTCATGAACAGCTACTACGGCCACACGCTCAAGCTCATCAACAAGGTGGGTCATCAGAAGTCAAAATGAAGCTAACGAGCTCAGGACGGCGAGTGGGTATACGCCCAGTTCCACATCCTCTCGGACCAGGGCGAGAAGAACCAGACCGACCCAGAGAAGACCCTTCGCGAATCGCCTGATCTCACTATGAAGGACCTCTTTGACGCCATCGACAAGGGTGACTACCCCTCGTGGACCCTTAGCGTCCAGATCATGACCAAGAAACAGGCCGAGGAGGCTTGGACGAAGAAGGGCATTAACGTGTTTGACCTCACGCACATCTGGCCCCACAAGGAGTACCCTCTCCGCAAAATCGGCAAACTTACGCTCAACCAGAACGTCAAGGTAAGATCTTGGTCTCCGGCATGTCAGCTGACTGTCAGAACTACTTCGCCGAGATCGAGCAGGTTGCCTTCAGCCCGTCTCACCTTATTCCGGGCGTCGAGCCGTCCGAGGACCCCGTGCTCCAGTCGCGCCTGTACTCGTACCCCGACACCCACCGCCACCGTCTCGGCACCAACTATCAGCAGTTGCCGGTCAACCAGCCGATCGTGCCGTACGCCATGGGCAACTTCCAGCGTGACGGGTTCATGGCCTTCTTCAACCAGGGCTCGCGCTCCAACTACCTCTCGTCTATCGATCCTATCCAGTACCGCGACCGCGCCGCCAACCTCGACAAGGTGCATGCGGACTTTGTGTCCAATGCCATTGTGTGGGTGAGCACATTGAGGCCCGAGGACTTCAACGCTCCTCGTGCCCTGTATGAGAAGGTGTACAGCGAGGAGCAGAAGGAACGTCTCGTCAAGGCCCTTTCCGGCCACATGAGCACTGTCAAGGACAAGAAGATTGTCGAGCTCCAGATCGGTATCTTCCGTGCAGCGTCCGAGGACCTTGCTGCCCGTCTCGAGAAGGCTACCGGTGTCCAGGGACTCAAGTCTCTCAAGGGCGTCACCTTCAACGGCTGCCATAACGCCATGGACCCCGCCAACCCCGTTCCCGCCAACGGCATGAAGCACAAGGAGGAGTTTAGCTTCAAGAACGGCGGTCCAGGACACGAGGCTCACCCCTAAGTGCAGCACCAATGCACGTCAGAAGTTCAGTCAGCAGATCGGAGTGTGAGAACAGGTCGCCGAGAATGTATATGTAGCGAAGACATATTGCTATGCAAGTGTTGTGGCAAGTAACGTTGCATGTCATGGGGTCGTACACTTACTATGCCTTTAGGTGGCCGCCGAGGAAAACCGAGAATGATGTGAGGTCGCAAGAAGCTAAACACCGAACAATCTTCGGAGGGGATCTTTCTCTTGTGTTGATGTGGTTGGCCTGGTCCACTGCCAATGCTCGACGGCCCAGAAACGCTGTGTCGATCTGAGGTCACAGAGGACATGGTCGGGTGTGTCACTCGTTGATCCGCCTCGTGGCGCTGATCATCAAAGGTGGCAGTGCTCGCTCGCGGTAGCGGCGGCCGGTGGCGGCGGCCCTCGAGGAGGGCAGTGCCACTTGACAGTGGCAGGATCGTCGGGATGTGCAGGGTTGTCAAGAGTGGCAAGATCGTTGCTGGTGTCAGGATCGTCGCTGATGGCAGGATCGTCGCTGATGGCAGCATCGTCGCTGATGGCGGCATCGTCGCTGATGGCAGCATCGTCGCTGGTGGCATGATGGTTGACAGTGGCAGTAATCGGCTGGGGCACGCACGACTGCTGCGTCGTCGTCCCGCGGCAACCGCCGCCGCCGTCACCCAAACACACCAACGCGTGCCATGTTCCGATCCTCCCTCAATCGGCGTCAAAGAATGCCAGCCAGACCTCTTGACGCGCCTACAGCTACTTTTCCCCAACGGTCATGCGCCGCGATAGTGGAAATGCGCAACAGCTGCTCGAAAGAAAACATCGTCAAGCAGACGTACAGAACACGGGGACATTGATGGTCGGGGGCCGCTTCACTACAGTGTCTGAGTGATGAGGCTGGCCACCGATTGCCAGTGAAATAGGGCGATACATGCTGCCGTCAGTCTTGTGAAGAGGTTGTGAAGAGCGAGCAGAAGCAACGACGTGTGGTCTCCCTGGCGATACCATTCCTGACTGAGGTTGGTGTCTTGTTGCTTATGAGAGCAGAAACGACAGCGAGCGCCGCATCGCGCATTGAGACACTTGATGGACTGCCAGAGTGCAAAGACTGGCGTCCGGCGCTGTATCCAGGCGACCGAATGAGTACTGCGTGGGGTGTAACACGCGTTCCCGCCCCGCTGCGTGGTGGGGAGTGTTTGGTTTGTGGCCGCACACTGTGTCAGTCCTGGCTGCCATTTTCCCGCCTATGCCATCCAGGACAACGCAGAGATGTTGAGTGACAAGCTCTGCAAACCATCCTGGGGAGCGATGACATTTCGTTTCGAGCGTCATCCAGGTGCAGACGTGCGGAAGTGAGCGCCAGTCCCTGCACAGAGGGCGGAGCAGCGGGGTTGACAGGGCGGACTGAGACACCTTCCGTCATCCACTGCATAACGGCGCAAGCAGTTCATCAGTGGAGGGGAAGGAGCGCGTCTCAGAAGCCTTCACAAGGGACTCTGGCGCAGGAATGGACAAGGGACAGTGTCGAGCTTGAAGTGAATGGGTGCGATGTGCGGTACCACTGGAAACAATGACCCCAGAGCTGACACGTTGATGCAGAAGATGCGGGCAACCCTGGGGAGCGAAGGCCATTCAACAGGCGTGTAGACTGCAAACGGCGCTGGACAGCCAAACGGAAGATTGTCGGCGGATAGAGACGGCGCCTCGGTGAAAGCACAAGGGGATCGGGCCCAAGGCTCCGCTCGACGTAGGAAAAAATCACGCATTGGTTGAGATGGGGTTGAGATGTGCATGGCACGATGGATCGGATGCAAGTGACGAGTTGAGCAGCAGAGGAGGACTGCGCCATTGCTCATCCCGGCAAGTTCTCATCTGTCGATACGCGAACAGCAATGAAAGACATTTGCGCACTGTGCATGTTACGTAACTGTCAGTGTGGTGCTGACCTTCAGGTACCGGAGAATGTGATGGGACCTCGTGCCTGTGGGTGTCTCTGAGCTTGTTTGTCGATTGCTCCTACCTGCTTTCAGCATGCATCAGTCACGCGCCATGCAGACATCTCGCCATCGCCCTGACGTTTCAGTGCCCTCCAGGTATTTACGCTTCAGATCAAGCATGGCGCGTTGACCGGCGAAGATACTGGGGTGGCACGCATTTCGCCCTTGCCGAGATCTAGCCTTATGAGCTCACTGACACGGCTCTCTCGAGTTGAGGTCCTGCACCGCTCCACGAGCTTAATGCATCTGTATCACACTAACGGTCGATGCTCACGCTCCACCAGCGCTCCGGTCAGCTGATAGTATGAATCGCGTTAACACGTTAATTCGCTTATCGCTTAATGGAAACCTCGGGTCAGGTGGCGTTAGAACCCCCCTGTTGCTGTACCGATCCCAAAAGGAAAAACAAAAATAGTGGCGCAGGCGGATACGCCGCGGGTGGCTTTAGCAGTATGTTTGTGCTGTTACACACGCGCGCATGACAGTGCTTCGTCTGGCATCCTGTGGCTTTCATGCTGCTTCAAACAGCGGTCACAGGCCTCTGGATATGGTGCCTACGGCCGTATGGTCAAGCCCTTTGACCGGGATCGCATCAATCTTTTGGTAATGACAGAGATCTAGCAGCGCTTATAGTTCAAGAGCTACGATTTAGCTCGGTGTCGCCGGCATTGCTTCGTATAAATGACTTTTGGGGACGTCATCGACTGCTCGCTCTTGGGCGAGGAATAGGCTTCAAGCGCGTTGCAGCTCCCAAATGTGCGGCTCAGGACACGGGTCCACGTTGAGCATTCCAGTTTGCGTAAAGGGTCCTATGGGTTGTTCGGGTTCAGGCTGGGCTGATGGTGGCTTGAGTGCCGCCTTTCGGGCTGAATGATGTCTTACCTCACAGCCCCGGTTTTTTTATTATTATTTTCTGTGTGAGAGCAGTGGAGGCTTGAGTGAGAAGATGCAGTTTACAAGTGCTTGCTGTAGAGGACGACAACGATGCTCACCGAATGTCCTCCGAGTGGGTTGAGGGACCTGAAACATGCGATTTTGTCACCATTTTAATTTTCGTCCGGCCAATACCTTACCGAAGGCCAATGGATTGGTCAGGTTTGGGAGATTCTGGTTAGATGGACCCTGGGACCTGGGCCTGGACACCACAGGGTTAGCCTCAGGGCGTATACTGACAAAGCACAACCCTGGACCCACACACGAAGGCTCCTGCAGGTCAACAAAACACCAATCCCTGAACGAGCTGCATCCGACGGACAACACTCGCTGGGCTACTGACCTCTGTCGACTCGTCGTCAACCTCAACGCTGTACACCTCATCGGGCATATTCTCTCATTTTTCCATTGCTGAAAGAAAATGGTCAAAGATACCGCACAGCAGATGTGGGACCATGCGGCTCGTGCCCGTATTTTTGGACATGGCCCACGTAAAGTTGTTTCAAACGCCGCAGCTCGGGCAAGGAAGCACTTCCCTTTCACCCGAACGCAGGCTCAGACGTCGCACTCCACCTTGCTTTCAGAACGGAGCGCTTCAGTCGCTGAGGAATAGGAGGAAGACGCGCTCGGGTGCAAGGCTGTTACAATTTGGCTGATGACGTCCCTTGCGCGGGTAACCCGCTTCTTGCTGCAGCGACAGCCGCCGGCCCCCAACTTCATGCCGCAGCAGGCGCGAGCAGGGCGTAGTCGAGCCCGTGGAGCTATTCGATTACCCTTGTCCCTCCGTTAGTCCCATACGGTCAAGCCTATCTTGAGGGCACAAGCACGCACACAACGCATGATGTTATCCTCCCAAACTGTTTGCATGAGGCCCATTCGGCCAGCGACCCACAATCTCCACACCCACAATTTCCATGAGGTGTATACACATGCTACCCATAACCGCGATCCGAGGATACTCCGTTGAAATTGGTTGTGCGGCAAGGGCTTGACCGATCAGCAGGACATTCAGGAGTGCCTATACCCAAGACATTTTTCTCCCTGGATGGGCGTTTGCGTGTTTCGCCGACAAACCACATCCTGAAGGCAACTTCACAGCCGTCATGAGCCCTAGCATTGTCGTATGCAGTGTGTGCATTGCACATGCACAATCAAGTGCTACCTAGATCGCAATGGTTTGCATTCCCATCTGCGGGTGTGCAGCTCTGGAATCACCATGAGGTGCATGACAGGCTTGAGGGATGCAGTGTGAGATGGAATGAGACTGTCGGCAGTCGGGTTGTCGACTAGGCGACCGCTAAAACGTTTGCAGTGACTGCCGACAACATCCCGAGTGACATCTCCACTTGGCATCAGCCAAATCAATCGAGTTCAAAGTTAACAAGCAAACTGCACTACCTCTGTACGCCCAAGTTGACCTTTACAAAAGCTTCGTCACTTTACACCCCAGTTGAGTCATCTGCCGGTCGAGGCCTCGTCGCGTCCTGCCCAAATCTGCCTGCGAAAACCGTCCACGGAGTCGAAACCCGTTGCTCTTTTCATTCCTTCCAACGCTCTAGAGGTCAATCCTTGCCAGCACACCACTCTCCTTGCTTTCACTTGTGGCCCTTCCGAGCACATCTTGGGCATGGTTGAAGCCATTGGTGGAGTGAACGCCGAGACGCTGGGCTCCGTTGGACTCTCTCCAATACTGTCAGCCTCTTCAACGTAATTGGCAACCATCGTATCTACGACACCGCAATATCAACCAGATGACAGGCATAGGGACGACGTTTGCTGCGCTGAGACGTATATCAAGACGTAACAACGCGTTTGTCGCCTACACCTGACCGACTGGAATACAGCAATGAAACTGGGAACCGGTTCCTGGAAAATCGATGTTGCATTTGGATGGCTCCGTTCCACCTCATCGGTAAGTCGCTGGACCCCATCTCTTCGCACACTCCAACCTTCCATCACGCTGACTTTGCAGACATAGTAGAATCATACCGTGCATACATCAACAACCTACTCCCTTCCCTTCCCAGGAGAAAGCGTAACTGTCCGCGCGAGCCGACGCCAAGGCTCGAAATGCCAAGCCGAAGTCACGGATGCCAACCTCAATCTTGAATAATTGGTCCTCAGTGCAACTCGCAACATCCATCACTGCCCGTACTGTGGCCATTCAATATGGTCCTCAACGCCACATCCTTGACGCCACACTGCGCCCTGCCACAGACGTACTCAATTCGCCGGGCGCCTCTGTTGAATACCGAACTCGGCCTGCCACCGGCAATCTAGCTCAGTGCCCAAATTGTTTCAGCAACTCTTGGTTTAAAGGCTCACGTCAAGTCTATTAGCCTTCAAAGCACCCTGGACGATCCACAGTGGCGCTTTCAAGTGCACTGGAGACCCCGTGTCAAGCAAGGTGCGGACCGTGCGTGGTTCGGGCCAGCTCCGGGCACTTCGAGCTCTTTGTCGAGGCTGTACTAGCCGATGTGCTTACGGGCAATACTGTCTGGCATCCATTGGGTGACCCCAGTGCGGATCAGTCTGTCGTTTGACCGAGACGCACAATAGTTGCCTGGGAAACTGCTAGTGCAGCGAGCCCCATGTCTCTCAGGGCTGCGACTTTTCCAACGGATGGGTTTCAACGATGTTCCAGAAAGCGACTCAGCTTAACCGGCCTACGCCATGTCTGTTGTTGAAGTGCGGCGTGGTCTGGCACACTCTACAAATACGCGACACCAGTTATGCGTCCGTCGTCGGTCCTGCCTGCGCCTCGACAGCCGGTACAGCTTCAAAGCTTTCAAAAGCGTGTCTGTGCTGGCTTGAAGACGCTACTGGTGACTTTTCAACTTGTCACGATCAAACGTTGCCGATGTCTTCAGAGATCTTCAACGTCAACCTTGAGAGTACACACAAGCTCGGCCTGGTCATGAGACATTAGAAGATTACCAGGGAGCACGAACTTCGCAAGAGGACAGTTGTCCTGGCACGGGACACCTTTCCTGACCCAGCGGTAGTGGAGCCAATGCGAGAGGCGAGTTGCAACATGACACGGCCTTGGGCCATAGTGTTCTTCCGCGGCGTTCTTCCGCGGCGGCCACGCCCACAAGTCCAGGCGTCCATTCACCCCAAGCGGCGGTGATCTCTCAGGCCTGAAAATACCAGGTTCAGCGTTTGGAACTAGTCGCCAACGTAAACAGGCAGCTCATTCGACAAGTTCACTGGATGCAGTGTGCGTTCCCATAAGACATACAGCACGCGACGGCGGGCATTTCGAGCGCTCAAATTGCCGAGTCACTCAACGACCATTTGGCTCTCCAGACCCACAGTCCGTCTATCTGCCAGCTACGAGCTTAGCGTTCGTAACGCCTTTCACATCGAGATCCTCTCGTGACCTCAAGTCGCATGTTGCCGGAGCGATAGTGATATAGGATGGACCCGGCGGGTCGAACTTGGCCGGCAAACTAGTTAGTGTCGCTTCCGGGGAATGCTGAACTGCAGCTGACGCCAGGCCAAACGCTGGACGCTCCACCACTGCTGATAGCCGTGTGATAATGAGGAGTGGAGCAAGATGAGCCATTTCCTCGTCTTAGAGCGTGGATAGCGCCTTTGTCGGCCAATGGTTTGGCTCTTGTGATGAGCCTTACAATGATTTGATTCCACAACCGTCCCATCGGCCCGACGTGCCCCAGATTGGCGATGCCCCTGCATGGCTACAGCTGTTGGAGACATCCTTGAGAAGGGCATGCGCGGGATAAAGCCTCGCTCGGTCGTTGATGTCGCGACCGTGCGGTTAAAGAACACCTTGCGTTCAACAGCACCATGCGTTCAACAACAGTGTGCGACCTCATTTTAGTCGTCGTGCCTGTCCACACCCGCGCTTATACAGAGTCGACACCGAACGCGGAGGTTTAAGATCATTCCGAGTTAGTGGGCGTCGTACACTGCAAAAACAAGCTCCGGCTAGCGTACCCGCACCTGCAGTACCAATTCCAGGCACGAACTTTGTTTGCCTGCAACTTCGCGATGAACCACTGCATTGCGCTGCAAACCTGGCAAACGTAGCGTCAAGCTCGTGTGAGTACACCGATGTCACAGGCGGGTTGGTATTGCTGCACAAAATGTGTGGCAACATGCATGGGTGGCATCTCATGTTGGTTCAGAGCCACTTGACACAACGCCACTGGAGGAGGCCGATCGGGAAGCAAGGTGGAACAGTCCCTTGCGGTCGGGGAGTGGTGGGTGAGGAGTGGGGGTCGGGTTGGTGTTGTGACAAAGTTGACGCCAGTAAGTTTGTTCTCAACGAAGCCCGTCACAAAGCAAATGCATACGCACAGAATATGGTCCTGCGAGCCAGAGCGAGGTGCTCGTCTAAAATTTCGGACGTCTGTTCCTCCGCTCCGTTGGCTCGACCCGGTTGGCAGCTGGCACAGGCGGACACTTATGACGACAGGCAACTACCAACCCAACGACAAGATGCCCAAACGTATCCTGTGGCATGGTCACTAGGAAATGAGAAAAGAGCTGAAGGCCAGGAAGGCATCGCGTTGTGAGTGAGTTGGGGCAGGTTATCTTCAGCATAGCCGTCGGTCGCAGGCCCGGGGCAACACTCTCTGCGTTCGCTTGTGCTGTGTACAGTATTAAGAACAGGCCACGCATCAATCGTCGACGTCTCTACATAAATGAAACACAACACAGTGGTCCATCTAGGACCTGCTCGACAGCTTTACAGTATGTGGTTGGTGAGGGCAAAGTGCAAGCTCGCGACGCTGCGTCATCCCCCCGAAGACAACCGTCTTGGCATCGACTCGGCAGGCTCTCCCAGGTGTTCAACCTGTGTCACGAGTGGCAGGTTCACGCGCACACTGTATTTGGCACCAACTGTGCCCAATACAGTGCTCGTGGAACTTGTGCTCACTAGCATACTGAGTACTGGGCAAGGAACCCAAGTGAGTTGATAAAGGGATCTTTGAGTTGTGATTCCTCTCCAAACACTTACCGGACAGGCTGAGCTTCTCGACCTAAACACATTGGATTGTCCAAGGAAAACGCTTTGCCAATCCTGGCACGGTGCTTTTGATAAAGACATCCCAAACAAGTGTCGAGCCCACGAAGCTTGGGAGTTCATTGCGTTCTCGCCTTTTCAGGGGCGGGGGGAACGCATGGCCCATCGGCGTAGTCAGTGAAACAGCTCCAAAACATAACTGCCAGTGAATCCAGACTGTGTTTGTGCGTCGCTACCGCAATTCTCTGGCAGATAGATCAGGTGAACGATCTCGCAGGCGAGGTGTACTTGTGTACCGAGTCACAGACGAGACGTCCACTCAACCCTCCCTGAGCGTCCTAGCGGCGCAGGTCACGGCCCAACTGTCAGGTTCAGCAGGCGAAACAATCAACGACCCCAGAGGTGACTGCGCTCAAGGCTTTCGTTGAAGCGTAGCTGCTCGTGGTAGTGTTCGGAATTTTGGACAACATCATTAAAGTTGAACGACACTGTAAACGGGACCTGCCCAATCAGTAGCGTTGGGGCTTGAGCTGCCAGTAATCTCAGTGTTTAAGAGAAGTTGGTAAGTTGAGAATGTACGAGAATAAAGGCGGCTGAGCACAATACACAGTGGTCAACCAACAATCGGCCGACCTCTGCCTTTTTAGGCGTCCTCTTTAGAACAAGTATGACACTCATAAAGAGCTCTGCGCGATGCCGGAAGGTATCATGCCTTGTCCAACGTTGAAACGCGATTTGGTCTTTATCGCGAGGCAAGCAACATGGCGGGCCTTCTCTTTGTGAGAGCGCGTACAAAATCCGTGACAATATGACCAGTGAACGAAGCCGTTCCTCAACGGCGTCAAACTTGTTGGAAGGGCCCAGAGATGGAGACAGCACATTTTCGACGCATGTCGTAAATGCTGAGGATTCCGTGGCCGAACGTCCTATCAGGCGCGCAAGTAGGGCGGGGTTGTATCTCCCCCTACTGCCGGTATATGCTCCTGCAATCCGAGCCCGGGTTTAGGTTGTCAGATAAAGCAAAGCAGGTTTTTGCTGGATATCTCAAAGTGTGTAGATGCATTGTAGATAGTAAGAACCGGTTCAAAGTATGACGTGGGTACAGTACTGTATTGCTGGCACGGCAACAAACGTCGGGCAACCTGCGCCGGTCCAGTTCAGACTTGCTTGGCCCGTTAGACTCCAGCGCGCAATGCCACTCCGATGCATAAGAGGGTCTATAGCTGTGAGGTGCATCATCCGCTGTACGGTGCATATAATATTCGTACGGTAGTTGGGATGCGGCGACCTGACATGCCGCAAGCCGCAGTCACCTGCTTTGGGTGCGGAGAATTCCAACTCACACACACAGCTTTCGTGATGATTGCAGGGCATCTTTTCGTCCTGTCCCATAGCTACACCCAATGGGTGCAATGCATGCGGAATACCCTTTCGTACGCGTACACAGTGTCCCGCGCACGCCCTCCATTGTCCGTTTGGGAATAGATGTTGTACTGAATGTGTGCACGCCACCTCACTTCATTCTTTCGACCGGCTAACAATGCTGGAGACCCCCCCAATGCAGCCGACGTCGATATGGGCAAAATCGATCAGTCCGAACAATGGCTGTCACGCATAACGTAACACACCTGCCCGCATTCACTTTGAGGCGGCCCTTGAGTTGTTATCCTGGCTTTCGGCATGGGAGTCGACGCGGCGGTTCAACGCCGTAAGACGGGAAGAACGGATGGCGTCGGTGCACATTGTTGCGGGGAGGGCTGTTTGTCGGCCTTCGGGGATCGGTTATGCAGGAACCAGTCACAGTGTGTCCTTTCGCTTCGGTGTTCCGCCTGACGTCTCCAAAGGGCATGAGTTGCGTTAAGAAAAGGTGTATGGTGCAAGGTCAAACTAACCCCCAAATTGCACACGGATTCTGGTAGATAGGCGCTTACAAATGGACCAATGCACGCCTAAGGAATTGGTGGCTCCCTGTACACTAACGCTGCGCCGGCTCGGTGTCGTATTGTGCCAGTTTGCCGGAACAGGACGCGAGAGCCAGGGAGGTGTGCGCTACCCAGCACAGGGAGCACATCAGTCAGGAGTACTGGGCGTCAATCTGTGTCGAACGTCAGGAATACAGTAGACAAAGCCCGAAACTCCTCTCATCGCTGTGGAGTGTACAATCTCGGAGTCGTACACATGCTCATTCCGCACCTTTGAGGACATCGAGAGAATGTGCGACCTGAACGCCTGACCGTGCAACTGGACCGCGGGATAAGTTGCCGCTGCCGTTGACCAGGCGTGGCTCCATTCCGGTGCTGCGCGGCCCAAGCGGATACAGAGGCGAAGGTCCATAGATGAGAGGCCCATTGGAAGGTTACTCTGACGCGCCGCGCGTGAAGACTCGTCATGGCCGAGTAAAGTCGTGATACGAGGCTAGCTAGACGGTCCCCAATTGTGCGCCATCAGCACGGGAGGCATTGAAAGTGTGTCCTTGCCTGGGAAAAGCTGTGTGGAACCTATAGGGATGCAGTCAGTGAGCACGGTAAGTGCTGGCGTCGCGTAACCAATGGGTCGGCACAGTGTAAGCAGCATGTCATATCGCGGAGTACGCAGGCCGTGCGGTGTGTGTAAGAGTTAGACAGCGAGCCCTGGGGATGCAAAGGGGCCCTGTCCCCATAAACAGTACAGCCGAGTCTGACGCGCAAGTTTGGTGAGACATGTCTCAGCTGCGCGTTTTGAGCGCGTCGCACGCCCTCTCGTTCTGGAATGTATTCAAACAGCGAGTGCCGGGGTGACGTCGCGGACATGGTGTCTCGGCCAAGAGGACTTGAGCAATGTTGTGGTGTATTCTGGCAAACTTTTATCCATCGCCAAGCGCGTACTGTAGCAACACGCGATTGGGCCCATCCTTTTGGCGAAAGTCGAAAGCTGATCGGACGTGCTATTGTACGTGCTGCCGATTCAATTGCCGTGTCGCGCCGACGCGTTGTTTCACCAGCCCGTATCACCGCAGCAGTAAAGCTTCGCTCGCAAATGGGCACCCCCCCCGAAAGGTTCCCTTGTGTGGTGCGGCTGCGTCGGGTTGGTAAGCTTCATTGAGATGCTGCGACTGAACCGGCCTCAGCGTAAGCGTAATCCTTCTGAAGACCACCGGTGCAGTATCATGGCCGTCGCAGACGTGGATCCTTGTGCTCACGACTACCGCTTGGGTCTCTGAACGAGTTAATTTTAGAGCAGCGACTGAGTCTTGTGGTAGATGGATGGTTGTGTGGTGCGCTTTTCTAACGTCGTCGACGTGGAGAGCCGAAAGAAGTCGTCAGCAATGCCTGCGCGGCCTGGTGGTGGCATGGCCTGACAACAATCCAACAGTGCGTGTACTACTCGATACCCTCATGCACTGTGCTTGAACGATAGGCAGCGTTCGGGATGTTGGTGGCTACATGGCAATCAAGAGCAAAGTGTTGGCGATGTTGAAGAGGTTCCAGGGCTGACAGTGGAGAACACCCGACTAACTTACCAGCCCACCACTAGCAATCGAACTCCATCATTGAAGTGTCCCACCGCGACTTTTGCCCTTGTACGCCGATTTTCACCTGTATCGCCACGCACGAGTACCTGCCAATAACTAACAGCCTCAAGAGCCAGCACAACCAGTTCATGCAGTGTACAGTATGCATATGTCATTGCTGAGCCATAACGCGGCTGTTGTAGCCAGCAACAGGGTGAACGGGGGCGCCACGCGAGAAACATCTCTAGACTAAGAGGCGGCGCTTGGGGGCAGAGTCTGGCTCATAGCGCATTTGGGAGGCCACCGATGTGGCATGCTCATGGGGCTGTGGTGCAGGGGGTGAGGGCAGCAAAGTATCCATCCTTCTGCTTTGAGTACCGCGGCCAGGCTCCGTTCCGGTCATGTCGCGTCGTTTAATGCGAGGCATACAATTCTATTCGTTGTGGGCAGCCTCATCTGCCTCGTCATCCTCTCCGTCTTCGTTACGTGGACGACGCTGCGCATGTCAGTCGACAAACTCGAACTCGCCACACGACCCTGTACAACCGCAAGGGACGGTTGTAGTGCCAACTTACACCAAGATGCCGCTCGCCCTGGCGCAGAAACTCGGCAGAGAGGGCCGTAATCGACACGGGGCCAGGGAACTCCTGGGGAATGCTGCGGGGTGAGTCAGTCGCCGAACGTAAGATCAATTGCCAAAGTGCCACACGCACATCACGTCGAAAGGCCTAGTCCGGCAGTATGCAAGAGGGTGCGTGACCCCGATGGAGGTGCCGATGTGCGGCGGGCTGTGGCACTTGGTTAGTAAAGGCACTGGCGGAGAGGGGCTAGCACGACAAAACAAGCGCAGCGGCCAGGGCCGAAGTGAGACCAACCAGGCACGCTATGACTTGGCCATGGCCCCCGAGTCACACGCACCCTGCGAGATCCAAAATCTTGCCCTCCAGCGCATATCGCCCCTCCGGGCGGACAATCTAGAACGTCAGCAAAAGGCAGGAGGGATGACCGCAAACCCGCCGCCCCACAGCTATTAGCCGGATGTACGCAAACCGCTTCAAGCAGTGAGACGATGCCACGGGGCGAATAGGAGAAGCGCCACGCAAACGATTTGGTTGTTTGGGGCAGGCTGGATTCCCTCGGCCTACAGTTCCACCGACACCTCGCCGGGGTTGCTCATGGCTGAACCGGAACCACAATGGAAACGCCCAAGATGGGCCTACCAAGATGGCTAACCCACAGGAGTGGGAGAGGTACTCACCATGTCCTGGAAGATGAAATAGAGGCCTTTATGGTTGTCGCGTTGAAGCACCTGTGCTGTTCGTACGGACGAGCCTAGCAAAGTACGCTGGACAGAGTATGGAGGTGGTGCTGTGGTTGGGTAGTATGGCTGAACCGTACCACGAGCTTTACAATGTCAGAAACAAGCAAAGGAGGTAGACAGCACTCACGGCTTGGGGGGCGCACACGCATCATCGAGCGCGGTTCGGTGCCGTCAGGCGACACCAGCTCGACACTCATGGTGAGATGAACAAGGCGACGAGCTAGCGTCGCATTGCTGGCAAGTCAACCCCGTTACACCAGAACAACCTACTCTGTAGGGACCTCGTTGCCATCCTTGTCCTTCACATGGAGCTGGACGATCAGTGGCGGTGTGAGCGCTGGCCAGCCCTATAATATTAGCCGGGTAACACCATGATATTCAAACGTACTCTGCGTAGAGCCTCGACACCAAGAGCCTTGCCACGTTCGGGGCTCTGCATAACCTCCAGCTCATAAGTCCTAAAGCCCAGTCAGTACTCGTAAAGGTTATCTGCCTTACCATCCCGACGAGTCCGCAACTTGTTGGGCGCCTTGCCATCCTCCTCGTGGCACACGGTGCGGTCGAAGGATGAGATATGCCTCTGTTGGAGGTGGTCGAACGTCGCTACCGTATACAGCAGAAGCAGAGCCAGAACCGATAGCCGGTGGCTCTGTCGAGCTTGGTCGTCGAGTATCCCTCGTCCTCTCATAATCTGGCTGGAAACCTGGCAGATATCCTTGTGAAGTGGGAGAGCTAGACCCTTCTCGCTTTGGGCTCGGTGCCGAAGCAGGTGGCGGCGGTGGCACACGCTGCTGAATTTGGGAAGGAGACGCTGGGGGCGGAGGGGTTGGTTGGCGCTGAGAGGGGCCTGGCATATGTGATGGAGGACCGCCTCCTGGAGGATACACTGGCGCACCGTATGACGGTCCCCATTGCGACCAGCCACCGCTCGAGGTAGGCGGGGCGTGGACATCTCCATGTGATGGATGGCCGTACGGATAGGAGTAGCCATATGGAGCATGAGGGGGATAGCTATGGGCTGGAGGGTGCGCTGGGTGTCGAGTTGTACTTGGTCCGCTGCTAGGCGGCCATGACTGGGGCGGTGGTGGGGAGTGTTCGTGAGCAACGGGAGGAGCTGTGAGAGGAAGCGGCGGTGGACCGTGGTGGGGGTAGTCATGCTCGTAGCGCGCCCTGCCTAGCTCGGCTGCCTGTGCGTACGCGTAGCGGTCATCCTCATGCCGCCGTATGGGCGGTGGAGCCTCGCGTTCCCGGTCCATCGTGAGGGGCGGCGGCGGTAAAGAGGACAGGCGTCGAGGCGTGATAGATTCCTCCCCTGCGTGGCCGCGGTATGAGGAGGGATCTAATGGGTCGTGAATATCGTGATCGTACGTCCGATCTCGCGTTACAGGACGACTACCGTGCAATGGAGGAGAATGGGGAGGTCGAGGGGGTGTTTGGTGATAGTAATATGGATAGTGGTGGACAGACGAAGACGAGGATGAGGAGGGGCGCGCGCGAAGGGGCGACAATGTTGGCGGCGCGGCTACAACTGACGAAGGTGGACCGTGCGCCCCGCTGCGCGGAGGGGGTTGAGTTGGGGCGTACTCGCCCTCTGAGTAGCAAGGACGGTTGTGAGGATACGAGTGGGAAGATGGGAGGGAGGACTCTGGCAAGTGATGAGAATGGCTATAGGAAGGTGGGACGGAGTGTTGTTGGGAATGTTCAGACAAAGGAGCAGGGTCCTCTGATGGAACACTGTAGATCTGTGGCTTGGGGGTGGCCGTCATGACATGGCTTGAGGAATGTGTGTATGCAGGCTAGCCAAGAAGTGTCAGGACGATGCGTGTTGCTACAGAGACCGAGCGCAGAGATGCCATCTCTTTCAAGCTAATTGAGACTTACCACGTAGCACCAACTATCCAAAAGTCGGGACAATGTCGTCTTTTGGTAACGACGATTCCCGCACGGAATCTACCAACCCAGCAATCCACACTCCTGGAAACCGCCGAGACAACCGATGAGGGACTTTGGGACGTGATGCGTGCAAGCTCTCCCGCTTCACCAACAGTTCAACTGCAGCAAACCTGTTGCGTGATTGTCTATATCCTTGTTGCGCAAGGCGACAGATCGGCGCGGTTAAGAGCAAAGGGTCGGATGTGCAGTACCGTCTTGTGCAGTATGTGTCTGTGTCGTGCTGAACGTCCAATAGTGTGCGAAAGCAATGCGTACTGTGGGTGGCGTGTGGCGTCGAAAGTCGTGTTCCGGGTTGTTTAAAGTGCAAAGTGAAGGATGCTTGATGAGATCAAGTTGAGCAATGTTGCGTGGACTACTTAGGATCGGCGGATTGCAGTATGCAGGTACAGTTACTGTAAGCTTCAGATTGTGTCCGGCCGACTAAGATTGCGGTGCCTCTCCCGACACAGCCGCACCACCGCTTGTTATCACCTCCAGCACACGCGACAGCGGGACACAGGGGCAGACGGGATCACAAGAGCAGTGCCCTTGCCTGGGTATTGGGAAGCGATGTCGCACGAAAGTGCCGGCGTGTTGGAATAAGAAGCGACTGAGGGAAAGAGCAAATGGGAGGAGGCTGGGCGGACGAAGAAGAGGAGATGGTGCTCGCGGTAGGAGATGGAGGGGCTGGTGCTCTGTCACGAATGTTGCAAGTGCGCGCGAGATGCAGTGAGGTGTGAAGTGTTGAAGTTGAAGTGTGTTTGTGTCTGTGTGTCGTGTGGTGTGTGGTGTGGTGAGACAATGTTGTGATGGTGGTCAACAGGATCGGCGTAAGAGTGTGGAGACGCGGGCAAAGGTTGTCGCAGCTGTTGCCCTCAAACTCGGTATATGGAAATAAAGACATACAGACGGCGTAGCAAGGTACAGTATACATACAGTACGCTATTCAGTATACAGTACGTATACCTAAAAGCGCGCGAACATGTACGCCGAGCTACGTGTGATGCTGGGACCCGTTCCAAGGGCCGACAGGGACAAAGGGGGGGCAGAGACCCAGAGAGAGACCAGAGGGAGCACGTCCACATCGGTAGACAACCCGAGAACCAGGCCAGTCCAGCCCAGCCCCAGGGACAGATCACTGGCCACATACCATACCCATTGCCTTGGATCCTCTGCCTCCTTCGCGTCCGCCGCAGCGCGCCTGTGCCAACGCCCAGGGCCGTTGCGTGTGTGTGTGAGCAAAAACGGTCAAAAGGGGCACAGAGCCAGAGGAGTGGGTTGCATGGGATGCATGGGATGCGCCTGTATCGGAAGACCCAAACTGGACCCTGCTGCTCCCTGATGTTAATAGGGTTCATGCCGTGATGCACAAGGGGATTAATACATATGTCCCAAACTACCTTTGCTTCGGTCCAACCAAACCGTCAAAAACCAACACGGTCCAGACACATGTGGACTGGTATCGACGCTCGTCGGTCCTCACACAGTCTGGCCGGTGCGCTGTAGCATTCCTGCTGAGCGGCTACGGTCTCTGTCGCACACGACGACTGTCGGTATCGTTGAGGGCGCAGTCGGGGTCTCGTTGTTGTTGCTGTCAATATAGAAGCAAAACGGCCTGTTCTGCCATGTATGCACATGACTGACATCCGTGTGAGGCGCGTGTTGGTCTCACAGGTTGAGTCCTGGTTCCCCCCCGGCGTGGCCAGCTGTCTCGTGGCCGGTGGCCGGTGGCCGGTGGGCAGTATGCGTGTTGCCAAAGCCTAACGAGAGAGATCGAGAACAACCTTGGTTACTCTCCAGCCAAGCTCCTCGCAAACGCCTCCGGACCCTCTGTGCTTCCGCCCTAAATCCCGTTTCCGTTCGATCTCTTCCATCAACACACTTTGTACCCTGTGTCTAACCGCAGGAAGCCGAGCAACCAGAAACCTTCAGCCTACAGCTGGAGCATTCACACACAAACTACCCTATACCGTACAAGAAAACTCTAGCCGTAGCAGCAGCCGTATCCGCGAATTGTCTTTCCTTGACGCACATCTCATACCCATCGCGTTCCACCGAATACATGCATGCATGCATTCGAGCAAAGATTGTAGTAAAACTCCAGCCACAAGCCCGCGCCCCCCACCTTGCCCCACCCGTCCACCAACAGGCACATTATATCATACACACAGTCGATCGATTTCGGAAATGTAGAGGGAATCACGGGTGGACCGCACATGAACAGACCGAGCGCGGCGCCGCCACGCCGTCGACCGAGGTCACCAAATGACCTCAACGAATCCACTGTCGTACCGGAGATTCAGTCTGCAGGAACCCACGGAATTGCGGAGAGTTCAACCGAACTAAATCCGTGTAGTGTCCGAGCACTGCCATTTCGGCCACATTGGGATAGAGTAACCATCTCGGCGTCATTGGTACGAAGTAAGTGGCCGACGAAGCACCTCGGACGCGTGACGTCTCTGCCTATGGTGGCTCCGTGCCGGTCTCTGTCTACGTTCCCCGCAAGAATCGGGGCGCTCTCGTAGACATGAAAAGTCGACGTTAGCTGATTTGGCGACAGTTTGGAACGGTCGCGGAATGAATAGAATACAACCAGCCCCGCGTCAAAGGAGTGAGACAGAGTCCTGCCCCTGAGTCACGTCTAAAGTTTGTGAGATTCCCGCTGATGGCCTATGTCACGCTAGCCCGCTGGCCATGCTGTACTCGTACTGTACTTGTTGTCATGTCCACTCTTGGTGAGCATGGTGAACCAGAACACTCTGTAGACGCGTGCCGTAAGCCCACAGCCCAAAGCATTGACAGGTGCAACGGAAAAGCTTACACTGGTCACACCGAGTGCATCTTGGGTGTCGACGCGCTAAAACACCAACTAAAACGCCAAAACGCCCAGGCATGACGCCCCAAACACCGCACTCAAGGGGATAGCAGGCTCAAGTCTGGCACAAGGCACACGGCACGGCGCTAAGTCGAAGGAGAGGAGAAGTCGGAATAAAGGCGACGCCATTGCATCATCCTCCGCCAAACAGTTGTCCCCATCTCTCGCTGGACCTTGCAACAACGCCTGGAAGCTCGTCGACGACGGAGAGAACAGCGTCGACACCACCAACGCCCCAGGTGTCGCTGAACTCCTCGCGTCGGACAAGGTCGTCAAAATTGTACATAGTTCGACTACGTCGGCCCGGCGGCTCACCTCGGCGTGGCCGTCTGCGGCGTCGTCTTGAGAGGCCTTCTGTGGCTGACGATGCATGTCATGGGCTCCACAGAAGAGACACCACCATACCCTTAGGCACCTCCGCTTGTCGGCATGGTTGGCACGTACGACTCGCTTCTGCCGTATCAATCTGCGCTCGACTGCGTCGAGCAGCATGGTGATTGGCAGAGTGCTTTGAACCGCTCGCTCCCAGCAGGTCCGCGCTAAATACCCAGGGTCGCAACATTGGCGCGGCGCAGGCGGCGGATCGTCGTGCTGCGCCTGACCATGTTTGCTTTCAGAGTTCGGCGTATGGCGGAATTGATGTTTCCTTCTCTTCGCCAAACTTGCCTGCGTGCTAGCGGACTAGGCTGAACAGCAGACCTATGCAAGATGTGCCACTGTCACTCTTTTTGTCTTTCGGATGCCAACCTTGTCTGTAACTCTGAGCCAAATGCTTTCCACAGTGACGACGACAAGATGCGCCCACTGATTCTGTCCAACTAGAGTGACACTCCACTGTGCATTGTGGAGCTAAGACGAAACAAGGGCTCAGTAGCGCGATACTTAGACAGTGTGAGCTAGGCCCACTTTCGCGAAAAGGAAGCAATGCCGCTGCGGGTTTAACGAAGCGAGTAGTAGTGAAACAGCTCTGTGCCGAGGGACATCGTGCCTCGGTGGCCCCGAGCGGAGCTTCGGTGCCGATAACAATCTCGGCAACGGCCACGACGTGCCCTTCCCACCCTCCCTCCACCGACCAAGACCTCGCTGCTGATTATGGCAAACCTTCCGGTAATCTGTGACTAATCCGGAGGTATGTTGTCAGAGGTATTGCCGGATCACATCATCCAAGACACGTCCGAGACTGACTGCCTTCAAACGCTTTGTGGCGTTGTCGAGGACCGTTTGCTTGGCTTACGACTGCGTTGAGCGCCTTGCCGAAACAACCGGCTAAAGCTACGTCACTGGCCATGAACGCGCTCAGCTCTCAGGGGCACTGCATGATCTCCTGGCAGCTGCTCAAGTTGTGTGGTTTGTCCATTTGTGGACGACTAAGGTGTACATGCAGCAATTAGGTTAAATCGGGCATGATCTACTGCAGCACCACATGCGATTTCTACGGCCTGCTCACATATAACTGCGGAGGTCCATGAGTTCTCGCTGTCGTCCAGAACGTATGCCAGAAGGACTGCGCCATGATCTTTGCATGACCCGTCTTTCGCCCCAACAGACGCCCCTTGGCTACAGGACTACCCTTTAGTCCCTGTGTCCGTCTGCTTTCAGAATTCATTATTCGGCCTTGTCGTGTTTGGTATGTTCTGGCGGGTTTCCTCCTACCGAAATGCGATGGGGTGTAGTTCAATTGGTTTAGGGTGAAGGGGACCATGACGCCGACGGTCGGATCTCGGGCAAGCACCAAGATGCGGGCGAATGTTTGGCATGACCTCGGTCTACGTGAGCAATCCATGTGCTCGTCATGTCAGATCTCCCCGCGCGACAGCAGTTTGCTTGCTGCGTGTTCGAGCTCGGTGTTCCATTGCAACTGTCAGTGACATGACCCTGGGCGTCGTCAAAGCTCTAGCCAATTGGACAGACCAGACCATCGATGGTTGTCCAGACCACGGCCGTGCACATGTTTACGCACAAAGCAGCAACGGAAAACGTCAAGACATCACCGCGTCAACAGGGCAACAGGGGCAGCCGACTTCGTGGGGAAACGACACATTCACTGCTGCCCCGCACTGAAGAGATCGAGGACAATCCAAACATGCATGTCAATCCCATGCCCCCCCAGAAAACGCCTTGGCTTACGTGCCGTGGCGTTTTGGCGTTCGCGGCAAAACATCATACCGACACCACGTGCCGGCATCGGTGTCACATCTAAAACCATCCATACCCCTGTCTCACATCATCCTTACGACCGTCTGTCTACCATGCTCACCACACAGGACTCACCCACTCCCATCCGATGTTTTGACAGCTGCGTACACACCTCCCACATGTTGAGGACCATGCGTCCTTCACATGACGATCGGACGCGAGCGCCGTATGCATTTGGTTTTCCCTGGACTTCAGCGGCGTGCGAGCGTTGCTGCGGGCAGCAACCTGGTGAGAGCGGAACTGACATGCCGCTCCACCTTTCGCTTTTTGAACGGCCATACACCCCCGCAAGTATCCACTGCCGCCGGTGCGTTGACGTTCCCAATGTCCACCTGTCTTATACTTAACAACGTACACAGCCTTATACACACTTCGTTCAACGCGCTACTGGCCGCGGCTCATAGAGTGGACAGCCCTTCCGTCTGTGTTTTCGCCGCGCCCATGTGAACGTTTGTGAGCTTTCGTTCATCTCCACGAACGCTCCAGTTCAGTCAGGGCCGCTCCGCACTCGGTCTGCAACTCAGGACGACAAACGAAAGATGGAGGCGTCATAAAACAACAACTCTCGTTGAGCATGCCTAGAAGGGAGGGTCTCTCGGGACCGCCATTTGGATCTCATCGCACAGCGATGCTGTTCCGTGATCAGCCAAGGATCTACCCAGACACCAGTGCACATCAACACTACTGTTTCCCAGCTTGTCCATGACTGGGCGCCGTCCTTTAGCGGCGACTTTTCTACCGGTGCGGAGGGCCGCCACGGCCGCACCGCCCACCCGCCAGTGTCGTTGACGACTGTATGCGACCCGACGCCTGCTCTCCTCACCGCGCCACCCACCGCCAACTACGCCCATCACGCCCACTGCCAACCGCCTCGCCCTCCTCAAACATGAAGTAGCTCAAGGCTTGTTCACTGGAAATTAGGTCGTGGGAAGCCCGTCCCTTCACCACCTCTCGTCCAGCGTCATGCTGGGCCCCTTGAGCTCCGTACCCTCACGTGCCAGTCGTGGTCGTGGCTGCCGGCGTCTCATAACGGCACCTCATGGTGGGGTGGGATTGCAGAAGCGACCAGCAATCTCAGTCTTCGTCCCAGGAATATTGGCAGCGTGTTTGCGTTGGTCGCCTCATCGTTACCACGTCTGGGGCGACGAGTATATTATCCATGGGCGATAATTAATATACGCGGTATGGGGCGGGCACATATCATGGAGGTCGGGATTGCGTCCACGAGGTCCTCCGCCTCAGTTTCGGATAGGCGACACCAGGCCGAAAGATCATTCTGCCGTCAACCACATACACGATCGCTACAGATATCGCAGGTCGCAAGCGATCGGCTCGCGCCAATAAACCAGTTGCGATCGGCGACGCACATCGTGGGCGCGTGCACGCGTTTGCAAGGCCTGCAATGATTCGATACGCCATTCGAGAAGTGATGCGTATAACATGCACTTTGAGGTTGAGGCTGGTGACCGCCTCCGGTACATAAGCCTTGCAACAGCCAGTCCTCTGGAGTCCAAATCCCTTTGCTGCCCACTCGACCTACACGGCTGCCAGACAGTATGTGTTTGAATTGGTTTTGGTGGCTGACGGCAGGACCGTGAGCTTTGGATAATCTGATTGTCTGCGCAACTCGGCATGGCCAAAGGGACGTCCAGGCTAGGGCAGAAACATTGTTTATATTAGCTGAGCCATCGAAGCTCCGGGCGACAACGAAGCAACTGCAGGCTGGGATTTTGCGTCGAATGGTACGTGGCAGGTCATCTGGGATCACTGGTGTATGTCTAGTCAGCCAACTGACGTTGAGGCATCTTGGCGTCCGGAGCACCACAATAGTCGCAATGTGGTTGCAGCCTGCGCCGAACCGAGATATGTTTTGCTTGCAAATGATCCTGCAGGCGATCATGGAGTTGGCCCCAAGGCGATCACCGAGCTGGCCTGAGTGCAGTCAGAATGCGTGGCCAAGACTACCAACACACGACAAACATCAAAGTCTGTGCTTTATGCGGGTACCCTCAAGCGGCCTCACAAGATCCGCTCAATCTCACAGCTCGACGACTCCCGACGACTCATCGCCGTGCCGATACTTCCCATTCAGCACGCATGGGCGTTTGGATGGGTGGCATTCAACAACGCGTGCGCCTCTAAAACCTATTTTCGGCGGAGCACTGTCTGGCGGTGCTTCACGCAATACATTTCAAGCATCCTTTCGCGGCTTGTTTGTGGACTAGATCATTAAGAGAGGCGCGTCGCGCCCGGCACCGCGAATCACGCCATCTACCTCGATCTCAACGAGGATGCCGTCGCCAACCAGGGTGTTGTTACCGATCATAGTGTACCCAGGACGAGTGCCGTGGGGTCGGAACGCCCGGCCGTGTGCGCGCATGACACCCTGGTAGTCGTCTAGGCTGGTGAGAATCGCGCGCGTGCGCATCACGTCCCCCAACGAGCCTCCGAGTGCACGCACAGCACCCGTCACCAGGTCGAAGCAGTATGTGGCCTGGTCGGCGTAGCTCGATCCGCCGATCCAACCTTCGCCAGAAGGATGAGCACGCGTCGTCGTACCCGCGATCACGAAAGTGCTGCCAATGCGTACGCCGCGGCAATATCCCTGCATGTTAGCGATGATCGACAACGTCTACTGCGCAACAGACGGATGCCCAGCCCACGCGCGACTATATCACGCATTGCAATTCCTAGACTCACGGCTACTGGCTCCCAAGGAGACCCAGATGAACGCTGGACACGCCCACCGGCCGCAATGACGCGCTCCACCTCTGCTAGCTGTTTGTCCTCGGCCGCGGTGTTCAGGTGCGCGCTAAGGTCGCCGGTTGCAGTGAGGAACGGAGGCCAGCGATACTCGTCACCACAATCGTTAGGGACCGGCTTCAATCCCTCCTGTGCCCTCTCAATAGCGGCCAAGTCACTGTCGTCCAGCTTGAACCCTCGCCCATCCTGCGCGGAGGAACAGGCAGCTATGTCCGACTTGATGTATTCCGCTGCTGCATCGGCATCCAGACGCGACCCAACAATCACAGCCGCCACAGCGGGCTGCTGCAACACATATCGTGTCGCTACTGCACCAATGGACACGCCGTGTTTTGCGGCAACATCAGCGACGGCCTTGAGAAGCATCTGGAACGGCTCCCAGCCACCTGCGCGTCAACAGAGTGAGTCCAGGCAAATCCAGGGTTATCTGAACGAGAGGAACAAGTGGCAGGAGGAATGACAAACAGGAAATCCGCCGTCTCTCGGCGACCCGCCCTCCAGTCGACATGCCCAACAACACGACCTACCTGCAGCGTCGATAAAGCGCTTGTACTTTTGAAGGCTCGCACTGTTTAGCTGCTGCGCCGAGGGCTCGGGCTTGCCGCGCCATTTCTCGCTGAGGTATCCGCCAAGCAGCGTTCCATACGCAAGGAGTGCCACACCGTTCTCGCTGCACCACTGAGCCAGGCCGCCGACCTGCGCGCGGCGGTCGAGGACGCTCATGGACACCTGGTTCGTCGCCAGGCGGTATCCTGAGCTGTGGAGCATCCGGAGATGCGCGAGGTCGACATTCGTCACACCCAAGTTCTTGATTCGGCCATCGGCCTGCAGCTTGGACAAGTGCCAGAGGTTTTCGCTGGTGTTAGCATCATCCGGCGCGCCGTTGCGGAGCGGAGTGAGTTTTGACTTTGCTAGTCCAGGGCGTTGCGTGCCATGAACCATCACCGGGTTCATGCAGCCTCGGCTGACATGGTCAACCTCCGTCGAATCCGGAGGTGCCTTGATGGTGGGCTCGACACGAAACGCATCCACAGTTGGTGACTGCCCGGTTTCCAGATGTGACGACAACGGAGCACTTGCGCACTCCGTTTCATGCGCACAACTGTGCCTTACGGAAAGGCGGAAGCTGCTTCAGATTACGTGCACGCCCCCGGACACTGCCTTGCGACCAACGAACACCCCATGGCTTTTGGGGCGGCCTTTGAATTATGCTCGAGCGCCCACGTCGACTGCCCCTTTGTGTCCCTTCGGTGCACCGTTTCTCGGTGCCTTCCGCGACCACCTCCAGGCTTTTTCGGTGACACAGGTACGTGTTGAGCGCCAGGGTGTACGACTCTAGTCTCTCACACCGGTGCGTGCCCGCTCGGCGATACCGCCGCCACACAAACGCCCTTACCACTAGCAACTCACAGGTAGCTGGGGTCGTCGTAACGCCACGGGTGGTACTGGAGCAAGTCGATGCTGTCCGTCTTCATTCGTGCACACGCCTTGTCCACAGCTTTCGTACAGGCGTCTTTGCCCGCGACGCCAATGGATGGGCACCACTTGGTGAATGCCACGATCTCCTTCGCGTTCGGTGACGAGCGGTATGCGCCAATGATTTCCTCCGCAGGCTGATGTTAGCTCGTCACACTATGGTCTGGTAGGCTCGTGCGAGCAGCAGCCACCGCGCTATCGGGGGCATGGGCATGTGGCGGCATAATTCGCTATCGGCTGGCGGTACCGGACACATCATCAATAGCGAAACTGCTTTCAAACTGTCCACGCGGAGGGAGACGATCTGACAATACAGCACTCCAGCTGTTAGCGCAGTATTGTCCACAGAGAGAAGCAACACGGCCCCAAGCTGAGAACCATACTGTTAAAACAACGAGCAAACTAGGTTGGATTGATGGTCTGGCCCCGGCGACTATGTGCTTGGTTGCACACAGGGGCTAAAGCACTTCTTCAAGGGCACAATGTCATCGATATCCTTGGACAAGAACCACCGAAGACACTGTTCGTGCGACGTGCGATAGGGGAGAGACAGGCATTGCCAGTATCCGAAGAGGTGGCTGAACGATCGTTCAACTCGGCGAAGCCACCACATGTAGTCATGGCCTGCTCCAACTGCAAACCCAAAAACCAAACGCAAGCTTGATCGTCGCAACCTTGGCGCGACTGGGAAAACGTTCGTGCTAGCTTCACTCGGCTCCAAACACGACAAGAACACGTTCGCGGCAAGCGTAATTGTCTCGAGGACAACTATCCTCTTGGAAGTCGCAATAGACGCTCGAGCTGGTGGATGCAATGACGCGAGAGACACTGCAGCACATTATCCCAACCATCATTGCCTGGTCTCTTGCAGCACGGTCTCGGCGTCGCTCTGCCTGCGCGTCGGAATTTATCGATGTTGGATTGCGCACGCGGACGCCCCACACGACAGGAAGACCGAGTGTGAGGGGCTTCATGACAGGAAAACACCATCGGCAGGGCTACGCAAGTCAAATCGGCGCTGAGAGGCTGTGATTGCGTCTGCTGTCACAGGGGCACTCGCCTTGGTCCGGGCGTGCTTGTCCGCAGAGTCCACGTTGTTGCGCAGCAATCATCCCAGCGATCCCAGCAATTTCCGGAGGCGTTTACGGCGATTCCATGACAGACATCGTCCCTACGTTGTCGGCTCTCAGGACGATTACCGACAAGCAAAAAGCAGAAAGACTGCCACGAGTATTTCAGCCAAGCTGCGCCTCGCCGTGCAACTGCACTCTGCACGAAACGCAACATACCGCGCCGCGCGGGGGGACCTAGTCGCGATCGTCGATTCAAAGCAAGCCGTACGAGACAACGCTCGGGTCGAGCTTGCCCCGTCGACAGCACCGCGCGACGAAATCGCACACGTCCATGTAACGGACACGATGTGTGCGCACAGCACTGAGAAACCGAACAGGAAAAGGAGCCGCCGAAGAAGGGATGGTGGTGACCGCTTCCACATCTTCTGACTGTCGAACTTCCCGCCGGGACATTGGGCGAGTTTGAGCCCATGCCTCATTATTATAGAGCGACCCACTCAACTCGTTCCGTTGCTCCTTTTCACACACTTTTGTGGATTTGAGCAATGCCATCATGCCTGGAACACAGCGGCATGTCTCCACCTCCAGCGCGCTCGTCCATGGCAATTGGACAGCCATTTGTAATGGTGGAGCAGCCCACTCGTCTCGTTCCATCGCTCTTTTTCAAACACTTTTGTGCAAGTCGGAGAGCTGCTGGCGTGCACACCTCTGTGACGTGCCGCCCATCGTTAAGCAGTATCGATGTTGCCTGGAGCACAGCGACAAGGTTTGCACTTCCAATGCTCTTGTCCGTGGCACGAGACCAGCCAAGACAACCCGAAGACGGCCCCAAGAATCTGGCCGTCGCGAGTAGAAGGTCGAGACGCACTCGGGATCAACGACACTCGATGCTCCGACTCGCCATCAATGTCATCGGCGGGTCGACCAGACCACGTCCTCGTCGCCGTCTCCCGAAATCCATGCTCTCCGCCCAAGCGCTTGACGAGCACTTGGGAGCGGTGCACCTTCCTGTTCGCATGCCAAGCGCATGGCGGTCCCAGTTTGGAGATTGGTTTCAACCATCCAAAGCCGGGTACGCGCCGGGTGGGTCGAGGGCATTTACCCCCTCTGGCCGCTTCGCGGCATCCGAGTTCTGCCGCCTGGTTCCATCAGTGTAGCATGAGTGACCGACTTTGGCTGCCCCGCAGGCGGCATTTCCTGTGTGATGCTCGTCCCCACACCCCTCTGGACGACTGCAAATGGCTTCCTGCAGCGTTTAACACGCAGCGGACGGCGACACCTAATCTCGTGCGCTGGCCTTCGCTTGTGGTGCCAAGCCACACCGAGCGAGTTCAGCTTGGCTCCTCATCGCCTGGCGTTTCTCAAGTCTGCACACGTCTCGATACACCACCCGCGGCAGGTTCGTTACTCGCAGCCAAGTTCTTGCCGACATCAGGACCGGTAGTACTGTATCGCCATCCGTCAAGAGCATCTCTGGCCGAATGCACGGCAGGCGTGTTTATAGGACGTAGCGACGCCATGCGGCCCACGGGCAGTTGAGAGATGTACACGTTGCACCAACCCCCTTTATCGCCACCTCATCAGTCTGAAAAGAGCGCGACACTGACGACAAGTGTTCACAGCTCGCTCCTTGGCGTCGTGCGCACCCACCGCGCCATGGCTACTGTCCACACGAACGACTCACCCCATAGTCTATCGTCAGCAAAGCCAGGAGCACAGGACGCACGGTCCGCAACGTCAAATGCGTAGAGCCCCGCGTCGACATATTGCTTCATGGCCTCGACCGCAGCATCGGGAGCCGCTACGCCGTCGCTGACCTGCCAGAGGCCCGTTACGACCCGGGGAATAGTGAGGCCGTCACCGATCTTGACCGTGTCCATGGCGGTGTAATGATCAACTGTTGAGGTTGGTCGTCGTTACGCGATCGCTTCAGCGTGTGTAGTGTGTGCGCGAGGTGGACTGTACCGGGTTAGCTAGAGGACCTAGGTGTAGTATATGCATCAAGTGGGCAGAAGCGTGCGTGACCTTTATGAAGGTGCATGGACGGACAGCGGAATGTTCATGTGCCGATAATGGACCGCCCTGAGTCATGATCTGGGAAATCGCGACTCTGCCGCGACACGGTTATTGCGACGTTATTCCGTGGAAGTGGGCGTGACCGAAGCGGCGACTCATCTCCACAAGACAGTCAACGCACCCTCGCTCGTGCAGTAACAATAATACATATGCGAGACACTGATAGACCAAGTGTTCAGCCAGACTCGATCTGTCTACGCTGTGATTCCCAAGAGCAAGCTGGAGAGAGGTAGTCACCTTCACCGACATTTCCTCCGGCGTCGCCGTCGCCGCCCAACCACATACGCGATGCCACCCCCATGCAAACCGCTTCCATGCCGACGATGCCGCTACCGCTTCGCGAGAGTAGTGTACTCCTTCTCGTAGAGCTGCGTCACGCTGTGTGTGTCAGTATTACTGCTGCGGCCAGCGTCGTGTTCCCAATTGTGCCTTGCCTCCACCGGCAAATAATAGCCGGGCACACGGGCACACACCGCGTGTCGCCGACTGTGCACTGGGAACAAAGAGTGGGCGACGAGGACTCACGAAACGATGGCGCCGGTGAGGCCAACGATGCACTGTACGGGCTCTTTGGCGGCTTTCAGGTGGAAGATGTCGTACGCTGGGGAGGTCAGCTTTGGTCGCGCAACAGGGTTGAGTACGCACAGACAAAGATGAGGTCGCACAAGTACTTTCGCAGCTGAAGTTTGTCTGCGCGCTTCTCCTTGTCGCTTCGGCGCATGCCCTGCTTGAGCCACATGCCGTAGAGGCCGATGATGGTGTTGTAGAACCACACGCGGCTGCGCGTCAGTCGGTGCGGTCCCAGTATGCATGCACTCACTTTGCCCATTTGTCTGCCCAGACGCCCTTTCGGCGGGACACGAGGCCGAGCTTGGACAGACAGAAAATGTCGTCGCAGATGGCGCCGTACAGGTCGATGAGGTGGCCGAGGAACGCGCGCGCACTCGTTGGTTCAGGCGACAACAGCGCCCCTGCTGGCCGCAGGGGATTGAAGAGCAGCAGACATTTACGCGTGAGGCTGAGACCCGACGTGGCCACTTTACTCCGTTTCTGGCTGGACGCAAACCACATCGGCAGGTCCTTCATGCCCGCGACTAACCCCAGGACGTACAGATATGTTCGTAGTGTGTACTGAACTGTTTTCTGCGTCTGTCAGTATGCGTGCATGCACCAGTGCAACTTGCCAAAATCTTGTCGCGGCCCTTGGACTTGTCGAGTACACCTGCCCACACCTCGAGTGCGACGGGAGCGAGAAGCTTCTTGCTTACTGGCGACAGTGGCCTGCCGTTGGGTGCATGACCGCTGCTGCGCCGCGACATTGTCTCTCGTGGACTGTGGGCCATGCCCTTTGCGTCTGACATTGGCAGACCGACGGATGGGAGGTTGGACGCCCATGGATGTTCTTCATCTTCAGAGTGCATTGACACGCGCTCGGCTCCCCACGGGTCGGGAGGCATGGCGGACGTCGAGAGGGGTGGGGAAGGCGGGGGGAACTGTGCGCTCGAGGACGAGTGTGCGTGCGAGTGCGTGAGGGAGGGAGCGTAGTGTGACGACTTGGCCGAGGTGGCTGACCACGCCTGCAGCGCAATGGTCGACGGGTGTGTGCCCGCAAACAACCCTGCGCCCGTCGAAAAAGTCGCGACGGGGTAGCTGTGCGCTCGCACCGGCGACGGGTGCACGAGATGCGAGTGCGTGTGTGCTCGGCTGTACGACTGGGTGTGTGTAAGAGCTTGTGGGGGATAGGAGGAGTGGTAGTCGTTGTAAATGTGCTGGTCGCGATGGACTAGCTGGTAGTTCCAGTCGGCAGCGCTCATGCAAGCAAGCAGGCGAGGAAGGTCGAGGCAAGGTCGGGCTCAGCTTAGGCTGGGAAACGGCGGCGCGTGCGCGATCGTCGCGTTGGGGTGGGTGTGGTACTCGTTTTACGTCGTCGTTGATCTCGGTCCTCTTGTCGTTGTTGCTTTCAAACAGTCGGTCGTGTCGCGGTTGTTGGAATCACAAGTCGTTGAAAGAGGTGGCAACGACGACGATTTGGTCACGAGCGGGCATGTTGTGCCTCGACGCGATCAAATCGCGCCTGCGCCTTGGGCGTTCCACCCATTCCAACACCCAGGGTCAACAACACCCTTGCTCGGCGCCCGCAGACGTCAAAACCGCCACCCAAACCACTTCCACACAACGTCAACAGGAATACTACACCCGCACTCTACAAGAAACTATCGACGCGCTGACCACCACTTCCAACACCAGAATGCCGGCGGACACTGCCTCGCCTCCACAGCGCACGGCCACACCGCGCCAAAAGTGAGCACACGCGCACCTTCTTTCCCTGGCAGCAAGCTGACGCCGAGGTTCCCCGCTGACCAGCTCCGGCCATGGCTGCGACAGGTAAGCGGCACCGGCCTGCCTGCGCGCGCCGCACCACTAACGTCCAGCTGCTCAACACCACGCTCGCGACTGCTAAATGGGACGGCAACGACCGCGCGCGCATGAGCGCGTACTCCAAGGAGATCTGCGAGGTGAGCTCGTGGGCGCGGACCCCATACTAACCTAGCAGCGCGTCAAGAAGCGCATGCTTGAGATTGAACCAAAGGGCTTCAAGTACATTGTGAGTGTGCCGTAGTGCATCCCGGCTCACTGCAGGCTTCGGCGACCTTTACTGAAAACCTCGGTCAGGCTGGGCGTGCCGACATGGTATGCCACTGGGAGGACACCGACGTGGCCGTCCAGGAGATCTTCTCCAACGTAAGCACGCGCCGAAGGACACCACCACTGATGCACCAGGACACGATCATCTTTGTGTGTATTGCGTACGCGGTGCGTGTCATCTAGACTAGCCCGCGTCCACTTCCCGGTTCCTTTCCTCCTTTGGCATCACTGTGTATTAAAGCCTCTGCATTGCATCATAGCTCGTTCTCTCTCCGCATGGTCTAGGAAATAGGCTGCATTTGGTCTGTGATCTGTGATACATGGAGCACGCTACACGCGGCGGGACATGAACTCGAGGTCAGGTCAAAGGAGGCGAGCAAAAGCGAAGGCAGGGGCGTAGCAGGCCAGGCGGCCTGCCTTGCTCGGGTGCGGGGCGCGACGACACGCCACGCCACGAAAACCAAGAGTCCAGTGGTGTGTGGTGGTGATGCTGGGTAGGTATTGGGACAACTACTATACGGGAGGACAAGAGGAGAAAGAAAATGTCTAAATGAAGCCAGACCGATGGTTACCGCAGAGGACGGCCGTAAGCCGGTGGCATGGGCGGCATCGCAAGACCGCAGTCGCGATGTTGCATCAGGATCGAGGTCAGGCGAGCCACCTCGTCCTCCAGGCCACGGACGTTGTGCTGCAGTCGCTCGTTCTCAGTCGAGAGAGTCTCAACCTTGGTCTGGAGCTCGTTGAGCCAGGCCTTCTTTCGTTGACGACATTTGAGAGCGGCTGGATTGTCAGTTTCACTCTGGTTCGTCATCTGCACTCACCCTGCCTGTTGCGCTCCAGGAAGTTTTTCCGCTTTTCCTCTTCAGTCTCGGGCCTGTTCTTCTTCTCTCCGGTAGACTTCTTGTCCTCCTTATCGGAGGAGTCTTCGTCGTCTTCAACTTCGGGCGTCTTTTTGCTCTTTTTGCTGTTACCACCCTTTGCTGGCGCCTCTTTGCGCTTTTGGCCACCGCCAGAGTTCTTAGCCTGTGGGCCGTTACCAACCGAGCCTCGCTTGCCTGGCGGAGTACTTCCAGACCTTGCCTCCTCCTCGCGCTTGGACAGCTCTTGGTGAGCCTGCGTCAGAAGGAAGAGGCCGTTGGCGGCTTGGCTGGCAGCATTGGCGTTCTGCTGCGCATAGTCCACAGGAGGCATGCCTGGTGGCATGCCTGCTTGCGGTGGCATGCCGGGACCGCCAGGGTAAAAGGCGGGCTGCATGCCAGGCTGACGATTCAGCTCGTTGCCGACACCGGCAAGAGCGTTGAGTGTGTTTGGTGTAATAGTCTCCGACGCACTGTGCGCCGGATTCAGATGAGACATGCCGTGCGGCTGCTGGAGATGGGGAGGGACCGACGAGGGGGGTGGACGGTTCTCCGCGCCTGCGACGGGAGGGTTCTCACTGCTCTCGTTGTTGACGTTTGTGATGCTGTTTAGGAAGGCTGCGGTGTTCGGACTCGGCATGGGAAGCGTGCCAAAGTTCGAGTTGAGCAGAGCATTGTAACCGGGCGTAAAGCCCGAGCCAGTGCCGGGCGTGAAGCCAGTTCTGAAGTTTCCTGGTTCAAAGTTCTCCTCGGCAGTAGCGCCGTTCTCAGTACTCGGGCCCCAAGTTGGATTGGAGTTCTGGTTGTTGTTGGCGTTGTTGGCGTTGGGGTTGTTGTTGTTGCTATTCGACTGGTTGTTTTGTGCTGGGCCAGCCAGCATAGCAGGACTTAATGGGCCAGAACGGAGCGACTGACCAGCGAGCCAAGGAAACTGGGTCGGATCTGCGGCCGCGGGACTTGTCAATGACGACAGAGGTGGGAGGGCGTTATGCTTGATGCTAGTGGCGTCGCCACCTCTGGGAGGAGTGGTGCGGTCGGACGGTTGAGATCCACGCGAGAACGACTGTTCGAACGGGTTGGGCTCGAGGTCGAAACGAGTAGCAGTGTCACCTGGTGCGCCACCTGCAGCTGGAGATTTGGCTGAAATACCAAGATTGGAGTGTCGCAATGGACAGTGGAGCCAGAGACGGTTTGTGTGTGGTGTAGGGACAGAAGGGAGACGTTGACAAGGCGAGGAAATCGTCAACAGACGAGCAAGAAGGAACAAGTGTCAGCAACGTTGTCGTAGGCTAGCAGGAATGAAGAGATGTACGGCAAGGGAGAGACCAGTGTGCACGATGCAGCAGTCTGTTTGTTGAATGGAGGAGACTGGACGTCGATGACGAGTGAGGGCGGGGTGTAGATGCTTATGTGACGCAGTGTGGCGGGGTGAGGGAATGGCGTGTGGAGGCAGAGCAGAGGACCAAAATCGATGACCTCACCACCTCAAGGACAACAACTTGGCCTAGGCGCAGCCCGCACCCATCGCGCCTCTAGCGGCGGTCCCTATGCAGTCCGACGGCGCATGCGGCGCACAAGCGCATTTGCACGCGTGCCGGGGTCGCGCGCGGGAACTACGCCTCGAACCACGCTTGGATGCGCAGAGGCACGCATACGCACGCACACACACACAAACACACACCATCTCACCCAAGACGCAGCCAGTGACGACACCAGATCGGCGAACACACCCGCAAGCCCGAGCTCGCCAGTCTCAAACCCACAAAAACAAACGCTTCAACTTACCTTCGGCGTTCTTCTCATCTGTCTTTTCAGACTTTTTCTCATCATTCTCGTCCTTTGCATCTTTGGACGCCTTGGCTGTCGATTCTTCGGCAGCCGGTTTGTCCTCGGCAGGGGCGGGAGCAGATGTCTCCGACTTGACATCGGTTGAGGCCGGCGCCACTACGACTGTCAAAATCCGCCACTCAAGACGTCGCCGCCGTCGAAAACTTACCAGTAGTGACAGGAGCAGTAGGTACTGCCGCCGGGGGAGCTGCGACCGCTGTCATGCTTTTGAGAGATCGGGATATGGGGGGGTTTTGAAGGTGCCAGCGGTTCTGTTGGACAATGTGGAGAGTGGTGTGGGACGACAGGGCTCAAGTGGAGCGGAAGGGCAGTGGCGATACGGCGAGTGCGAGTGTTCAACTAAGTCTACCGCATGCAAGAGGGTTCCCTAGCGCCTTTGCACAACTACTGCAGCACAACACAAGCATCATGGAGTCAAGGGGAGTTGGTGAAATGGGTGCGAGGAAACGGGGTTGACGGGGATGAATAAGCCCGGAATCGGTCCCAATGTGAATAAAGCACGCGGTGGTCAGCTCATGTTCCGCGGTGTGCATTCAGGCAGCAAGATCGATGCAGAAGATGATGTGTCGCGCCGAGAACGCGTGCAGATGGACGCACGGCGCGCACGGGCACTCGTGACGACAACGCGTGACGTTCGCCAAATGAATGTTTCGGACAATGGGGGTCAAGACTCACCGAAAGCACTCGGACGACTAGACCGAGAGACCCAACTAGCACCCGGAGACGTCTTTTTTCGTGCAACGCTTGCCACGACCTGTGGACAGCTGCACACTGATGATATGCACACGCGAAAGAGTGGACAGAGTCTATGGGAATGGTGCGTTCCTGCTTAGACCGAGAGTGTGGGGTTGGTAGCGGGGGGATGGAATGGATTCACGCGCGTGTAAGTGGGAGAGATGTTTGGGTGACGCAGTGTCGAGAGTGTGACGCTGTTACAAACTTGTGCCGCTTAGGTTGCTGTTCAAACCAGATGCTTGGAAGCTTGGAACGAGGCTTGATGAAGTGGAGGTTCCGGTTGTTTAGTGCGGGGAGAGTAGCGCCGAGAGTGTTGACAGTTCGGCGGCGGCAGCGGCGGCGGCGGCGTGGGGAGAATGTCGATGATGACGACGATTGGGATGGACTGGGATGGGTGGTGATGACGAACACAACTTGAACTGGTCTCGACCAAAAAATAGGTACAGTATGACGTCGGGGGAGGGGGGGAAGGTCAAGAAGGTGTGGGTGTGGTTATTTGGGAGGGAGGGAGTGGGGTGGCAAAACTGGCTACAAAGCAACCCCGGGGGCGCACGACAGCATACGTCACTCGCTCACTCGGCTAGTTCCTCCCCCCTTCTCACTCTCCATACAAAACACACAAAAAAAGCCCACTCTGGGCCCAGCACATTTTTTCTCAGGTTAATCCGGCTATTGGAAATTTCGGCATCGTGTCGGGAATATAGCCCACGTGGGTGTGGCACTTGAGCTTGTTGGAATTGCGGGGTCTCCGCAATACCCTGTGGGTCTAATTTGGGTGGGCTCTAGCCTTGCAAGGCGCCGAAGCCGAAGAGTATTCACGAACCACACAAGAAGACGATCGAGACGATGCTGCTCACAGCGGCGTGGGCGACGAGGACAACGCTAGGCCTGCGGCACTTCGTAACGTCGGCATTGTCCTGCGCTCCGGCGCCTGCGTCGTTGCTGGCACTCAAGCAGCTTACCGACGAGAAACACCACGCCCTGGCGCGGGACTGGCTGAACGGGTTTGTGGTCGACGACGTGCCAAAGGACGCATACAAAGTGTCCTACGCCCGATCGAGCGGGCCGGGCGGCCAGCACGTCAACAAGACCAACTCCAAGGCGGTGGTGCGGTGCGACATACACCGCGCAAAAGGGGACTGGTTGCCGCCATTTGTTGTGCCGCAGCTGCAAAAGTCGGTGAGTAGAGATGGGATGTTGAGAGCGGCGAGGGATAATGAGAAAAGCAATGGACACGCATAGATTGGGGGCGTGTGACTTTGAGAGAGGGCTTGTACAGCGATACAAAGCGTTGCGCAAGCGTGGCTGGCCCGTGATGAACCACCGCTCAGAGTGTAGATCGTGGCGCGGTCCCTTGCGTCGCATCTTGCTCGCTCCCGGAACAAAGGCACGCGTCATCACCCACGCCAATGGTGTCATGTACATGATCTCTGACGCGTCACAGCCATACTACCACGCTCCATCCCTGCTCTTGACGTCTCAAACGTCGCGAAGTGCACCGCAGAACCTGGCAACATGCGTCAACAATCTCCATGCCACAATCCTTGAAGCCGGACGCAGCCTCGTGCCTGGGGAGACGAGTGAGGCGCAGAAGGAACGCGTGAAGGCGCTTGAAAAGGCCGAATCGCGCCGACGCCGACAGATGAAGGAAAAGCACAAGTCGAAGAAAGAGGCCCGGAGCAGCAAGAACTGGGACTAGTACGCGACACGCTTACGCGTGTTGCCAATGCGACCAGAGCCCCCTGGAGCGCTTGGCTTCTTCTTACATGCCGTGCATGCCGACGGAGACGTAGGGCCTGTCACAACTTACCGGCACCATGGTGCGATACGCGAGCTCCAAAGTTCTCTCGTCTCCGGGGCCTCTTGATCATTCTGCTCGTCGACACAGACTAGTGCCGACGCGATTCCACTGGAGCGCAACTCGCTAGCTATCGCTACGCCATAACGCCGATGCTGGACTCCGCACGATCGGTATCCATTGCTCCGGTTACATCGTTCCCGTTCGCGGCTCCGCTCGCGGCGCCGGAGTAGGCCGTCGTTCATCACCCGTATCCACGACACGGCGCTCACGTGAGCAGGGCCGAGTCCGAGGAACGCCGCCAAGCCTTGCGCCGTGTCCGAGGCGGAAAGCCGGCTCCGACGGCCGGGCTGTTGCGTAGACTGTAGCGGGGCGCGAGTGGCCAATGCAACTGGCATGCATGCAACGAGTTTGGACTGTATTGCCACGATCGCGTCTCGTGGCGGACGTTCGCCGACAGCGCGCGGCGCGACAGCACCTTTCATGCCTTCCATTGATAGCGACGGCGGCGTCGATCAAGGGATGATCGATGGTGCAAGCCAATACCCCCCTCCGATCGTTCCCACGCGCTGCTTCCGGTTAGTCCAGCTGGACCAGATCGACTCTGGAATCGGAGCACAATCCGAGAGGCCGACGAAAGCGTCGTTGGCGAACGTGCAATACGTGCAGCGTCAGAGGGTGATTGGGCGTTCTTGGCGATAGCTCGTGCCTTGCCCCGTGGGGTACCCCGCTTTTGTCCTTTGCACCCCGCTCTTTGGCCGGTTGTCGTCTACGACGCCTGCGATTGTTGCGGGGAAACCGTCTTGGCGATTCCGCCGGTTGGCCGCGGTTGGCCAGTTGCGCTCTGTGCTTTACCCCGCAAGCCAAGCGGCAAACATACCCGGACGAGTACGACGGCGTGGTAACAGTGCGGGGAATATGCCGAGCGTGAATGGGGTGGCGTGGGGTGGTGTGTGTGGTGCATGGTGCAGGTGCCACTGGTGCACTCGGGTGACACTTTGTTAGTCTTCGGGCGATTCTATTCCAACTCCTCCGACCTGTGCACTCCTAGACCAGTGCAAAACTCGTATAAGACCTAGCCGTCTTTCCAACACCATGGCGGCGCCCGAAACAGAACGAGAACCCGTACCACCTCTATCCAGCGACGTGCGCGACCGTATCCTCTCCCATCTAGTTCCACCAGCACTCCCGCTTCCTCCAGACTACCTCTCGCGAGCGTTTATCGAGCGCCTCACTTTTCTCCCGCCAGCAGAGACAGAGCTCGACGCTCACATTACCCCGTTCCCCAAACCCGCTGGCGACGAAATCACGCCACACCCACTCACCACTGCTCTCGAACGCCTTGCAGGCGGATTTGTGATCAAAGATACCGAGTACGCATACGACGGCGAGATGACGATTGGTCGTTCAGTGATTACGCCCGAGTACGGCCACGACGGCGCCGTGGAGATCAACTTTGAGCACGAGGCGGGCGACAAGGGTCGCGGATGGGTCTACCGCGGTGCCAAGGAGTACAGCGCCCAGGACCCGTTCAACTGGAAGAGCGACGTCGACCACGTCGAGTACGGCGCGTACGGCGCTGCGGGTGATGCTCCGGAGGACTACTGGGCGGCGTTTACGCCTCCCGGTGGACACTCGGAGCTTCCCGGCGACGACAACGAGGATGACTACTGGGCGCAGTACGGCGCGGGCGCGCCCGAGCCTGAACCCGAGCACCACGAGGCTGCCGAGGACGAGCCCGTTACCCCCGAGGCCACGACGATCCCCACCCCCGATCCCGCTGCGACGCTCTCCTTGTTACTTCAAGGTATGGGTGGCCCCAAGGACGGCGTGAGCGACGACGTCGAGACGGAAAGCAACCAGGCCAAGAGCAAGGACGCTGGTGTGCTTGAGCAAAAGATCCGCGCAAAGGTCCGCGCTCAGCTCATGCGCGCGTGGAGCGACTTTTCCGCCGACCAGGACGCCGAAGCTGCCGGCTACGACTGGCTCCGCATCGGCCGCGAGGTCGCCGACCGCCCTAGCTGGGGCGCGGCGCCTTCCAGCGCCCAGTCCGATCTCCGTACCGCTGTCGTTACGGCCCGCCTCGAGGCCGCAAAGGACGTGCACGAGGTCCTCGACGAGGACAAGGACCACTTTTGGCGTCTCCTCGAGGAGGCTATCAGAATCCACAACAGTCCGGTCATGGACGGCGACGCCCAGCCCGAGTTTGAGTTTTCTTAAGCTAGCATCACAACCAAAAACTGCATGAGGCAGAAGAGATCTCGTACGACGTTGTAGTAGTCGACATTTTGAACCCAGGCGGTTGTACATTTTGTCACTGTACCATACACATTGCAATGCACATGACTTGGCATGATCAGAGGCAAAGGATGTGTTGGAGAGGCGTCGACGAGCAGATGTACGTGCGGATCAATTGTGACGGTCAGTAGCTGCGAACTCGAGCTGGTTTGATTCTGGAATCACAGGCATGAAGCGGAGCGCGATGATTAGAATGATATTTGCTGTTGTTCTGACAGAGCAAATGCCATGTGACAGCATGCCCGCGACACGCTTCATCCAAACATGCTTCTGTCAAGACAGCACCAGTTGCATGATACAAATAAATTAGGCGCGAGCAGCGACCTTGCGGGCCTGAGCCTGGACGATGAGGCTCTTGACGACCTCGTAGATACGGCGCTGGGCGACGAACATGAACGCAGCGGTAAGAGCCGACTGGAGGAGCTTGGGGCCGAGGCCGGCGTAGAGGCCGCGGACGCCCTCCTTCTTGAGAATGTCAAAGACGGCCGTGACGGACGACTTGTACTTGTGCGAGGCGACCTGGAGACGGCTCTTGACCACAAGGTATGGGTAGGTGACGCCCGTGGCGATGAGCTTGGACAGCGCACCGAGGAGGAACAGGTCCCAGTCGGTAAGGGACGAGCGGCCAGCGGGCTTGGGCTTGCCGGCAGCCGAAGTGACGCCGGCCTTGGCCGCGCGCAGGTTGAGCAAGAGCGACACCATGCGCTCAAAGGTGGTGTACTAGCACAGTTAGTGTTGTTCATTTCGTTTGCTAAAACCCACCTGGATCACCGGGTTGATGACGAGAATGAGCGCAGGGCCGAGACCACGCCACAGGCCCTTGATGCCGTCCTGCTTGACAATCTCCTGCGCGGCCTGTACAATGCCGGGCTTCTCGACCTTGGCGGCCTCCTTCTCGCCCTCTCCCTGCGCCTTGGCCGCGCCGCGCGTCGACTGGTACGCCTGGATCGTCCAGATGGGGTTGGTGGCAGTCGTGGTGATCGAGCCAGCAATAAGACCAGCAATGATACCCTCGCCAGTGGTAAGACCGCCGCCGCCGGTGCTGTGGCGGCGGCGCATGAGCTGCGAGCGGACCTCCTCGTAGAAGAGCTGCCGTTAGCGCCGTAACTAAAGTAGCATGGCCGCAATGCTTTCGCCTCCTGGCGCCTCAACGACATTGCTTCGTCGACTCCACTGCTAAGCACTGCGTACACATGCAATCTGGCTGACACGCACGTAGAAAGTCGCGTTGGTGATGGCAATACCAGCTAAGCTGCTCTCCAGGCCATCGTAGAGGCCCGAGATGCCCTCGGTCTTGATGGTCTTGATGATGGCCTGCTTGAGGCTGAGGTCATCCTGCTTGGTGGCGACGGCGGCACGCGTCGACAGGTTGACGAGGGGGTAGGTGAGGGCCATCGAGATGCCGCCGCCGACGGCACCCGCAACGGCGTGAATAGCAGAGTCGCCCATTGTCGCTGGTGTGTAGAAAAGTGGAGGATGTCAAGAAGTGGTAGACCAAGACAGATTCGGCTTGGCGTTGGGAAGTCTGCAGTGCCGAGTTGCGCGTGCTGCTGAGTGTTGAGGCAGGCGCCAGTGATGTTTGGGTGTTTGAGGACGTGTGGAGAGCGGTGTAACGCGAAAGAGATGCAGTTGAGATGTGGGAAAGCTGCCGGCGCACAGAGGTGACATTCAACAGAAGAGAGTGTGGCTTGAGTGGGCTCTGTAGGGTGGAGCAGCCACCCAAACGCGTACGAGGCGCGAGTCACACAGTAACCGGCCGGCAAGCGCGGTCGCGGATGGCCGATTCTTTCCCACCCAAACGCTACAGTGCACCGGCTCAACTCGTCACTGGCTTAACCGAGACGAGTTACTCCCCTCAATCTTGCTCTGGTATCCTTCGGCCGTTTGCGGATTTGCGGCATTCCAAGCTTCTAGGCTCCAAGCGGGCCATACACGCATGCATGCTCCACGACCACTCTTCTACGGCGTAAGCGGCCACCCCGAGCAACAACAAGCATCGTACATCGAGCCCATTACCTTATCGGTCGCCGATTCCAGGGGCCAACATCTTCGATCGCTGGCGAGGCACCCACACACACAAACAAACAGTCGCTCCGTCGCCCTTCCCAATGTCTAAAACAAACAACGGTTTATGCATGCTACATCTTTATACACAGGCGCCCAGCGCCCCATGCTACAGGTTTGAGTTTTCCTTTTCGGCTTCTAGTCGGATATGTTACTTTGATGAGAGTCGTGATGATTTATTTTCTTGTATACACACTTTGATTGCGGCTTCTCTAAAACCCGGGGATAGAGGTGCCCGACTCGATCATGTCCAAGACACCCTGAGTAATGGTCTGCTCTTCACGAAGCAGGCCGCGAAGGACACCGACGGCCATGAGCTTGTCCTTGTCTGCGCCAGCGAGTGGCTTGAGCTCCTTGAGCTCGTCGCGGCACACCTCGACGTCGGCGAGGACAGACTCGCACAGGCGCAAAAGCATGCGGCGTGCGGCGAGTTTAGTGGGACGCGAAAAGTTGCGCGCGTTTAACGAGTTGGAGCTGTACACGACGTCGTCGGGCGAGCACAGCACGCACAGCGTGGACATGAGGCCGATCGACGGCGCGGGGTCACCGCCGTTGGCGGCGAGCTTGTTGTGGTCCCACAGGTCGGCCTCCTCGAGCGCCTCGCGCTTCTGGTCCGTACCGCCCTCTGTCTCCCACAGCTTTTCCACCCATGGCATCACGTCAATGTCGTCATTCGGCCATGTCAGGGGGTTCATGCACTCGTCGATTTCAGTGAAACCGTATTCGGCAAACAGCGTCGCGTTCGAGTGCGGACCGTAAAGGAATGTCACCTGCTCGCCCTCGTTCAAACCCCTGTGCGGCGCAAACAGCACAACGTCTACTTTGCCCGGAACGAGGTGCTGCTTCCCCGGGCGCATGGCGCCACGCGCCGTGCGCTTCGACGTGGTCGTCGACGGCATGGGTTCTGGTTTAGGACATTCCGTCCCAGGTAACGAAGAGTGGTTAATCATGTCCAGCAGGGGGACGAAAGAGTGGTTGTTGACAGTCCACTTGGAGCTACGGGGCTCGGCAAGCCCTAGCGGCGTGGACACGGTACGCGTGTTCACTGCACTTGTTAGCACCTAACAACGTGTACAACACGCACCGTTAAGCCAGGCCCACAGCATGGTCTCGTCCGAGATGAGGTCGTTCATGTTCTGCGACTTGAAAGGCTCTTCGTTGAGGAGGACCTTACGGAGAAGCTTGAGGTCGGCGACATACCGGCGCTTGACAGCGGTAATCTTGATGCGCACACTCTCGCTCAGACTAGCTTCGAGCGCGGGCCAGAAGAGATCTTGCTCCTCCACGTCCGAGTTGGGGACTACCCATGTTAGTGGGTGCAGCGGCCTGAACTCGGGGAGGGTGTCGATGAAGATCTGCCACTCGGACTTGTGGCGCTGCTTCGGGTCGCGCGTGAGCGCGAGGTGCAGTGTGAGAATCTGCGTCGTAGTGAGTTTTGGCGTGCCACTCGACGACCGGCGCGGCGGCGACGCCGTCGAAGCTGGCGACGGGAACAGTTCGCCCGGGATACTGTTTAGAGGCGACTTGAGTAGGTTGAGCGGGTTCAGCAGGGACTGCGCCGGAATAACCAAGATCGGCTCGCCGGGCTACGCCGTTAGCGGACACTCAAGTGGCGAGCTTGCAAAATACGCACGTTGATGTCTGGCGAGTACGCGAACAGACCACGGCCGGCATCTGCACGTGTGAGCGGTGTCGTTGGTGCGTTCCAGCGAGAAGGACGCTACGCCTGGCTGAAGGTGGTGGACGAAGTGTGCCCACGCTCAAGGCACGCGTTTGCTACCGACCCTTCGCCCACACGCCTCGCACCCCGGCGCGCTACCTCGTCTCTCCGCCCGGTAGACTAACCTTCAGCGCCATGAAGCACCAGTTTGTTGTGGAAGCCCTTGTACGTCCCCAGCCACTGCAGCAGCTTCTCAATCGCCTTGTCCGTGTCACGCTGAGCGTCTACCATGCTGGGCGGTGGTGGTGAATGTGTGCCGCTAGCTGGGGACATCTAGGCTGCTCGATTCCTTCTCCCCTTATGTTTGTTGAACGACTCGACACGACTTGGGTGCCGGCGGTATGTGTCAGCCTCGCGCAACAAGTGTGGTCAGATGACTCTGACTCTGACTCTGGTCACCTCGGTTGGAATCATACAGTACCTTCTAGCACGTCAAAATATCCCCTTGGGGTCCCCACAGTTATCACCCTCATTCCATTCTATGCGGTCCCGCCATCAACTCTCATCGTGGCGCACACATCACCCCATCACAATGGCGCGACGACGACGTGTCTGGCTCTCTGCAGCCTAGCGCCTCGGCAAATCGGGCACGGCGGGAGCGCGCAAGGTTAGATTGAGAGTGACACGTATGCTGGACAAGCGCGCGAGCTCCAATCTGGTATGAAACGTGGCAACAAGCCATACACGCTTGCACGCCCACACTTCATACTCTCGTCGTCATCGCACACGCCCAGACTCGGGCCGATTCATGGGAATGCGTTACTGCGGCAGTGGCCCATGGCCGGGCAGTGCTCTGGTCGCGCTGCTCGGGAGCTGATCCTGACGGGCGGATCTGCCTGTCCTCGGGGCGTTTCCTCAACTACATATAGTATGTATACAGGCACATCTGCACGGACGCTGTAGATGATGTGAGCGCTGCAAACTCAGCCACGGGTTGTAACCACCGAGAGCACAGAGGTGAGTCGCCGGAGTCTGGCAATAACTTTCGCGATCGCACCCACATCCGGGCCACACCTTTTGTAACTGGCAATACCACTTTGTACTTTAAAGAAGATACGCCACGCCGCGTTATGAAAGCCCCGTGGTTTGCTTGCCCATTATTGATTTGTGTGCAGACGTTGAGACTTCCCCTCCCGTCTGCCAGGCGCGTCTTGGCGGCCGAGGCGCGACGCACCGGCGTACGGACGTGACGACTCCGCGGCAGTGCATTTACGTTTGACCGGCGGTCGCGTTCGTCATTCTGCTCAAAAGGACCTGCTCAAAGGTCGTCTATGCGAGCTGAGGAGGACACGGCGTTGCATTGGGGAGCGCGCTAGTTATACGAATGCATGTTGTGGACGGACGTGTGACGGCGTGGAGACACCGCGTTGGACCGCGCAACCGCGGGAGCCACACGCCGTGTGCGCATTCGATGGCCCCTTGCGCGTCACCGGCGCCCAGTTGTGCCCAGCGTCGAGACGGCCGCGCGGTAGAATGGGGTCTATTTACGTAACAACCTCGTTTGGGTGGGAATCCGGCTAACTCGGTGCCGGGGGGCAAGGGAAGGTTGATTGGGCGCGGTCAGTGAGCGCGTCTACACCGGTTAACAAAGGTGGCCATTGTGGGCCAACGCCATCCCATCACACCCTCTCGCATCGCCATCGCCTACTTACATCTCACTCTCATCTCTCTCCATTCTTGTTTTCTCTCTTCATTCCAGATCACCCCCTCTTGCCAGTCCTACCCCACATCACATAGAGTTTCCCTTTCACTAGTGCAGCTCTCTGGCAACCATGTCCAACCTCGACTTCAAGGACCTCGTCGTCCTCATCACTGGTGCCGGCGGCGGCATCGGTGCCGGGTGAGTCTCAAGCCGGGGCACATAGCCAGCAGCACGCGACTTTGAGAACGCAGTGCTGCTGGGAGTGCTCACCATGTGAAAGTAGGCAACCATGCTGACACTGCCGTTTCCATGAATCATGACGCCCGCTACACTGATTCTCCACTTTCCCACGTTTCCAAACGCAGCTACTCGCACTTCTTCGGTGCCCGCGGCGCCAAGGTCGTTGTTAACGATGTCTCGCTCGAGTCGGCCAAGAAGGTCGTCGACGACATTGTCAAGGGTAAGCTTCCCGGTGGCGTCGTTGGGTTCAAGCTGACTGTGTACAGCCGGTGGCCAGGCCGCGCCCGCTGTCGGTTCCGTTACCGACGGCCAGAAGATTGTTGACCAGGCGGTCAAGGCGTTCGGCACGGTTCACGTCCTGATCAACAATGCCGGTATCCTTCGTGACAAGTCGTTCAAGAAGATGGGCGACGCCGAGTTTGACGCCGTCATCGCTGTCCACCTCCGTGGCGCTTACGCCATGACCAAGGCCGTCTGGCCTCTGTTCCGCCAGCAGAAGTTTGGCCGTGTTGTCAACACCTCGTCGCCCGCCGGTATCTACGGTAACATGGGCCAGTCCAACTACTCGGCCGCCAAGATGGCTCTTGTCGCCTTCTCCAAGTCGCTCAGCATCGAGGGTGTCAAGTACGACATTCGCGCCAACACCATTGTTCCCCTCGCCGCGTCGGCCATGACTGAGACCGTCATGCCTCCTGAGGCGCTCAAGGGCCTCAACCCCGACTTCATTGCCCCCATTATCGGTGTTCTCACCGCCAAGAACGGCCCCGATGTCCGTGGCCGCATCTTCGAGGTCGGCGGTGGCTTCTACTCTGAGCTCCGCTGGGAGCGCTCGCACGGTCACCTCTTCAAGACTGACGACACCTTCACCCCAACTGCCATTCGCAACGAGTGGAAGGACATCAACGACTTTTCCAAGGACACCAGCTACCCTGGCGACCTCAAGGCTGGCGCCAAGAACCTCATGGAGGTCATCCAGAAGCAGCCCTCACTCAAGCCCAACGAGCAGGGCCCCCCTCCTCCTGTCGACTACAAGGGCCAGACTGTCGTCATCACCGGTGCCGGCAACGGCCTCGGTCGCTCGTACGCTCACCTGTACGCCAAGCTTGGCGCCAACGTCGTTGTCAACGACGTTGTTGCGAAGAACGCCGAGCAGGTCGTCAAGGAGTGCGAGGAGCTCGGCGCCAAGGCTGCCGCCGCCGTCTGCTCGGCTGAGGACGGTGACAAGATTGTCAAGACTGCCGTTGACAACTTTGGTGGTCTCCAGGTCCTCATCTGCAACGCCGGTGTCCTCCGTGACAAGGCCTTTGTCAACATGACCGACGACATGTGGGACACTGTCATGAACATCCACCTCCGTGGCACCTACAAGTGCTGCAAGGCTGCCTGGCCCATTATGCAGGAGCAGAAGTACGGCCGCATCCTCGTTACGTCCTCGCCCAACGGCATCATCGGCGCCCACGGCCAGTGCAACTACGCCACTGCCAAGGCCGGTATCATTGGTCTCGGCCGCACCCTTGCCATTGAGGGCAAGAAGAACAACGTCCACTGCAACATCCTCGCGCCCTCGGCTGGTACCGCGATGACTGCCACTGTCTGGACGGAGGAGATGGTCAAGACTCTCTCGCCTGACTACGTTGCCCCCGTCGTTGCCTTCCTCACTTCCAAGGACAACAAGGCCACCGGCAAGGTCATCGAGACCTACGGCGGCATGGTCGCTGCCCTCCGCTGGCAGCGCACTGGCGGTGCCATCTTCTACAACAACCGCATCCCCAGCCCTGAGCAGGTTGCCGAGCAGTGGGACAAGGTTACCAACTTTGACGACGGCCGTGCCACCAACCCCGGCAGCACCCAGGAGTCGGGCATGCAGATCTTCGAGAACTTTAGCAACCTTGCTCCCGAGGACTCCAACTCTGAGGAGTTCATCGACAAGGAGGACCCGGAGGAGATCAAGGCTGCCAAGCGCGCTCCCCCCGAGCCCACAGAGTACGTCTACACCGAGCGCGACGTCATGCTCTACAACCTTGGTGTTGGTGCGCACGCCAGCGAGCTCGAGTGGACCTACGAGAACAACGAGGACTTTGGTGCCCTGCCCACCTTTGGTGTCATTCCTCAGTTCACCACCTCTGGCCTTGCTGGCTTTGACTTCCTGCCCAACTTCAACCCCGGCAAGCTCCTGCACGGTGAGCAGTACCTTGCCATCAAGGGCAAGATCCCCACCTCGGGCAAGCTTGTCAACAAGTCGCGTCTCTTCGAGGTTCTCGACAAGGGCAAGGCTGCTGCGGTGACCAACGTCATTGAGACCCGTGACGCCGAGTCTGGCGACCTTATCTTTGAGAACCACTCGACCGTCTTCATCCGTGACTCGGGTGGCTTTGGTGGTAAGCGCCAGGCCAAGGACCGTGGACCGGCGACTGCGGCCAACAACGCGCCCAAGCGCAAGCCCGACGCCGTCGTCGAGGAGAAGACCTCGGTCGACCAGGCCGCCATCTACCGTCTCTCGGGCGACTACAACCCGCTCCACATCGACCCCCAGTTCGCGGCCATTGGCGGCTTCAAGAAGCCTATTCTCCACGGTCTCTGCTCCATGGGCTTTGCCGGCCGCCACGTCCTCAAGACCTTTGGTCCTTACAAGGACATCAAGGTCCGTTTCGCTGGCACCGTCATTCCCGGCGAGACCCTCGTCACCGAGATGTGGAAGGAGGGCGACAAGGTCATCTTCCAGGTCAAGGTCAAGGAGCGCGATGCCCCCGCCCTCTCCAACGCTGCCGTCACCCTCATCAACCCCGGCACCCCAAAGTCCAAGCTCTAAAATCGCGGCCGTCCCGGTCACGCGCCGGTGGCATCTCATAGGTAGACGGAGCTGTAGCGCATAAAACATCGTTGTGCAGTGTGTATGGATTGCTTGAAGTCTGCGCGTGTCGTGTGGTGGCTACCGCTCACCTACTCACTGGCCGACTACGGGTTGTGGCGATGGTGTTGATAACTGCTGATATGCTCGCCAGGTTGCGATCTACTGTACTGTACATGGCACGTCAGGCGAGCGCTGCAGCAAGCGCGGCGGATCATGACACTCAACCGCAGTCCCGCCTTGTCGTATATGAAGCTTACGCCCCTTCCAGAGCTCGGCGAACTGGCCAAGGAACTTGGTCGAGGGCGGTGGAGTGCAGGCAGCGAGAACGACCCTATGTCTCTACACGACATGGACAATGCCTCCATCATCCGGATCACTAACACACAACCTGCCGCCCTCTACCTGGTAAGTCTTCACCGTCTAACTGGCAAGTCTTTGCAGGTCACTTCGTGGCAAAGGTATCGCCCAGCTGGGTACAAGGATTTCCCGTGAGAAACTACTGCAGATGGCCAACGGCTCTGGAATAAACCTGGAGCCGTTCACAGCGGAAGCAGGTTGGGTCGAGGGATTGCCGCGTTCTTTGGTTGCGTTTGTTCGTGGCGCACGTCTGTCGTGTTCTTTAGTCACGCCCTTTAGTCGCGTTCGTTAGTCGTTTTCTTAGGAACGTTGCCGTTAGACGCATGGTCTCCGGGGGCATTGCCGTTAGAGGATTCTGCACCGTGTGTATTAGTGCCATGCTGAGACTGAAAGGGATGCTAGCGACTGACTGGGAGTATAAAGCGATCAGTAATGGAAGTTCACAGTATAGCGAGATGCTTTCGTTCAAGTGTTCTTTTCATCATCCAGATCCACGCTGTGGGCATTTCAGAGTTTCCCTTTATTTAAGACTCGACGACATTGGCTTCTTCTGTCGCGAACGCGAGATTGCGTCTTCATCTCCCACCGATCACGCGAGTCTCGTTCGTCGTCTCTCTACCATGGCTAAGAGGTCATTACCGCCATGGCACTTGCCGTAATCGCAGTTGGTATATGTCGACAGAGCTCTTCCCGGAAATTATGATATGGTGGATGAAGGTAAGGCAGCAGGCGGGGTCCAGGTCACCTCGCCGTATCAGGCGTTCATAATCCTGCGGAACCCGTCAGCAGATAAAACGTTGTGTTGTCCTTGCGTTTATCCTTGCCAATGGCCAGGAGCCAGCCCAGTGTCACCGACGCTCGTCTCAAATGGTTGACAAGGTCGAGATGAAACAAGTGTTGTTCCCGGTTGAATGTACTGCCTTGGTTCTTCTTCTTTCATCTTGGCTCGTGTTGCCTGGTCAATAGTTGGAATCGGCGAGCCATTGCTGAAACCGAGCTAAACGGCTGTCTTCTTGTCTCGCCAACACCAGACCGGTGCCAAGGGCCTGAACTGTCAAGAGCCGTTGGCCTGCTGTCCATTGTGCCAGGTGTCATGTCCTCGATACATCGCAATGAACGCGTCTTAGCACAGAGCCGCGACACAGATTGTGCCTGTGTCGCCGTGTCCTCGTGCGTGCGGCTGTGTCACACCCTCCTGCTCGAGACCGGCCCCGGCCGCACCGACGGCCCGCGTATCTTCGCTCGATCCGGCAGCGCAACTTGGCTGAAACGGTCTACAGTATGCACGCAAACATGGCCCGGAGACCTGCCTGGGCTCATCGACCGTCGCAGCAAAGCTGGGAGACAAAGTTGTCGAGGCTGGCAAAATCACTCGCGCCAATGGCCAAAGCCGGACCGGCTCCAAGGTGCCACCGCAAGCCAAACCCGCCCCACTGGTATCTATTTCCGGACCCGCTGGTCCGGGGAACGTAGATCACTGTGCACGGCCTCTCGCGCCCTCCGGCACGGACATAGAGTACAATCTGCATGTTCTGCACACTGGCTTGGCAACGCTTGTGTGGGGCACTCTCCGTCGATCTCGATCTCCGCTGGGGCCACCGTTCAACAGACTGGGGCCAAGATCAGCTATGGGCGACATTGATGTGGGGAATAAACATGTTCGCGCTGGAGGGGATAGTCACCTTGTGGGGTCCGCAGCGCTGTGTAGTGATAACGTATGTCGATCCCCGTTTAGGACGTGCCCGTTTTACGCATTCCGGCGGGTGGGCATGCGAGGCGTCATGCACATTGTCATTTCTCACAACATTAGTTGCTGCCGCCTGCCATGTCATGAGTTCATAGCACGCTGGCTCGCGTACCGAGGCTACACTCGGCGCCTCGGTGCTCAGCCGGCCTGCCCCGAGACAGCTCGCATTCCGCGCACGTGCAAGCTTGTCTCCCCGTCCGAGGCATGCCTGCGCATGTGTAAGACCTCGCCCAGGCGCCCCTGCAAACCACTCCGTTTGCGGTCCGCTTCCGCTTGGTGACAGTCACATGAGCGTACAGTCGGCTAATGTACAACAGAGATTACAACCAGGACCCGGTTGAGAGTCCTCCAGCTTGCCATTAATTAATGGTTGCGTGCGCTTTATTACCTCGGCCAAGCCTTTAACACGTCCAACCGGTGCTTTGACGGGACGCTGAGGGCAGGCCAGGTGACATTTGGCACATGATCAGTCTTATGCACGGCGCGCGGCCTACACGCGCGCGACGAGAGGACTAGGACGACAAACGCGACTGCAGCAACGCCGTAGCAACGCCGGGGCGCCGATTAGGTGTTTACGCGGCAGGCGGTTCGGTCGAGCGCGCAGCGACAGTGTATCTCCGATGTACGTGGTCAAAGCCAAGGCCAAGCTATTTGCGTCGGTGCGGTGCGGACGTGACCGTGGGCCATGCGGCGATGGCATGCAGGCATCTGCAGGCATTGTCCTGCCGCGGCCTGCCGACTCAGGACGACATGTGGGCCCTAATACATGTTAAACGCCGTAGTGGAGTTACCGGTCGGCAACCTCAGCCACACAGGTCTGAATGCCGCCTGAGCGAGCTGGACACCTGGGCCCACACGCCCTGACGTTGCCGCGTTGCCTGGCAATGCCTCTCCCCATGTGATAGGGGTGATACCCATTAGCCCTGAGAATCAATGTGGGCCAAGACCGCACAGAGACAGAGGAGGGCGTGGATACGCATACTGCGGTAAGTTTGTAAACTTCTCGGGTGTGGTATGCAAAGTGTCTATCAACTTACTGAAGCCGAAGTCCGTCCTTAGGCAGCCATCTCCCAGTGTGTTGCGTAGGCCTGCCAACAGCCGTCCCCTCTGAAGTTGCCCTAGTCCAACAGCCTACTCCCTTTCTGTCTTTACCGGGGCTGGACCACACACTTACGGCCAGACGTTTTTGTTCAGCAAGTCTCGGCTGATCCGAAGAACATGAGCAGCTGGGCTTGGCTCTAGGGCATCCTGGGCCTGACGTCGTCACAGGGCCCAAAACCAGGGACACGATGCAAAGACAGCTGCAAATTCAGCAGCACGACGTTTGTTGTTCTACCCAGGGTCAGCCCGGCAGGAGTCACGCGCCGGGCTGGCTCCCCTGCAGTCTCATTCCGCCAAGGGCGGAGCCCGAGCCCAAGGGCCGTTCCGGACATGACAACATTTGGGTGTGCCGGGCAGGCGGCATCTCTCGGCTCGCGCCAAAGCCAAAATGACCTACTTTGTCTCGCACACAACCCACTCCGGATGTCGACTGCTAGGTCCGGAGTTTCCCCGGCATCGAGACGTACCTCTGCCGCCGGCCCTGCTGCCCGCCTCTATCCTCTCTCTCCCCGCCTGCTCACTCACAGCGCTCCCCGTGGGCTAATCAGTCGTCCCCAGCGGGGTTCAGGGGATTGCCGGGTGGCGGGGACCATCCAACTTTCCGACCACTGTGCCCCGGCCGGAGTGGAGTAAAGCTGACGCCTCGAAGGAGCGCGCGCGACCAGCTCACAACAATAAAAGGGCAGCTGGTGGGCTCTTCCTGCAGCTATATCGCAACATTCACTGATTTCGCCCACTTTTGGCTGGGTCGACTGATACCATCGACAGCGAACGCAACAACAACAACAACAACAACAACATCCAAATGGCGACGGCCACCTCGAGCGAAATGTCCCACGTCGCCGAGAACGCCGCTGCGAGCGGCCACCCAGAGAAGAGGGGCAGCTTCAACGGAGAGCATGAGGCCGGTTTCGAGACTCCCCCCATCGATTGGGAGTACGCTGCGTCTCTTCGCCCAACAAAGCTTCACGGCCGCGGTGTCACTTGGATGGTGACCTTTGTTGCCGGGACTGGTGTAAGTAGTCTGGGCGAGGTTTCATGGCAGGCTCCAAGGCACATTGGCTGACATCATTCCAGTTCACTCTCTTTGGCTACGACCAAGGTGTCATGTCTGGTCTTCTCACCCTCCCCATGTTCGAGGCACACTTCCCGCAGACAGCGACGAGCGGTACCTTTGGCGGTGACCCCAAGCACGCGACTCTCCAGTCGTTCATGGTCGCCATTTACGAGCTGGGATGTCTTGCCGGTGCCCTGTCCAACCTCAAAGTCGGTGACAAGCTTGGCCGTCGTCACACGATCACCCTGGGAGGCCTTATCATGATTGTCGGTGCTGTCCTCCAGACGGCCGCCGTCGACTACGCCATGATGCTCGTCGCGCGTGTCGTTACCGGTGTCGGAAACGGTCTCCTGACCTCGACCGTCCCAGCGTACCAGTCCGAATGTGCCAAGCCCCACCGCCGTGGCCAGCTTGTGCTCTTTGAGGGCTCGCTCATCACCTTTGGCATTATGATTTCCTACTGGCTCAACGTCGGCTTCTACTTTGTCAACAACTCGGCCTGCTGGCGCTTCCCGCTCGCCTTCCAGATCTTCTTTGCCGTCGTCATGATTGTCAGCATGTACATGTTCAAGCTGCCCGAGTCCCCCCGTTGGCTCGTCGCCAAGGGCAAGCACGCCGAGGCCGTCGCCGTCCTCGCAGCGCTTGACGGCACCACTGTCGACGACCCCGAGGTCCGCCAAATCTACCACGGTATCGTCGACGCCGTCATGCTCGAGGAGGGCAATGCCCGTCTTCGCGACCTCTTCACGCACGGCAAGACCCAGCACTTCCGCCGTACCCTGCTTGGTTTCCTCGCTCAGTGCTTCCAGCAGATCTCCGGTATCAACCTGAGTAAGTCAATACTACGCGCCTGAAAGCTCTTACTAACGAAAGTTACCTACTACCTCACCACCGTGCTTACCGGTATGGGCATTGGTCCTGTGCTCGCGCGTATCCTGTCGGGCGTTAACGGCACTGTCTACTTCCTTACCTCGCTCGTGGCCCTGTTCATGATTGAGCGTTTCGGTCGTCGTCCACTCATGCTGTGGACTGCGCTTCTCCAGTGTGGTACTATGGCCATTCTTGCGGGCCTTTACAATATTGTCGAGCAGGACAACAAGGCAGCGCAGGGTGTCTCGGTTCTCATGCTCTTCCTCTTCAACACGTGGTTCTCGGTTGGCTGGCTCGGCATGACCTGGCTGTATCCTGCCGAGGTGACGCCGCTGCGTATCCGTGCGCCCGCCAACGCCGTCTCGACCGCCTCCAACTGGCTCTTCAACTTTATGGTTGTCATGGCCACCGGTCCCATGTTCAACCAGATCCGCTGGGGCACGTACGCCTTCTTTGCCGCGATGAACGGCATCATCATCTTTCCCGTCGTCTACTTCTTCTTCCCCGAGACAAAGAAGTATTCGCTCGAAGACCTCGACATCATCTTTGCCAAGGCCCACCACGACCGCGTCAACCCCGTCGCCGTCTCCCTCTCGGGCGACATCCCCCCTGCCGGCTCGCGCGAGGCCGAACAGATCCTCGGTCGTCCCGGCCGTGTTTCCGAGAAAGAGGGTGGTCTTACCCGTCGCCTCTCGCGTGTCATCTCGCGCGGCAGCGTCAGCGTGCACGGCAAGCAGCACACCGAGCACCACTAGACGACTCCCCAGTAAGCGTGTATCAGTGGGCAGCAGCGAGGATAAGACATCTGTGTATTTTAATTTTCGACTAGCAGTCGCGTGGCGACAGATGTACACTGGTTGCAGTATCCGATTGCGTCGCAAGGCAAGCGAGGGATGCCCATCTGTGGCTGCGTGGGTCGGTGCGGCTAGGCTTGTGCATGTTGGTGTGTGTATGTTTGATTTAGTGTGTCGTGGGCATGTCGGTGGGGTGTAGGTGTGTGGCAGGTAGCAGTTGACAAGAGATTTGTAGACTGCCAATGGCAGCCGCACCGATAACAGCTGGAAACTGACTGCGAAATTATTCATGCTGACTTGACTGTTTAGAGAGACATCTGCTCCTGCTTGGCCGGTTAGATAAGAGTCGAGGTCCAGACGACTCGCTACGCATCCGTCACAGCAAATCTCAATCCTCGGTAACGAGATCGACAGATCTGCACCTCCCACTGGCAAAAAGTATTTCTCCCCACTGTGAGTCGAACACAGGACCTGCGGATGTGGGCCTTTTTCAAGGTGCTGGGTAACCAATTACAGTCCGACGCTCTACCAACTGAGCTATGGAGAGGTGACATTTTGTCTCTCGCGACCGAGCGACGCCGACTATGAGGGTAGTGGCGCCGCAGTAGATGACTAAGAGGCTCGGCGACGGAGTGCCCGATGACGAGCGGTCCGACAAGCCCGATAGTGTCCGTGCGCCTCTACGCTTGCAGTGCCCAAACTCCGTGCGTCGCAACTGTCGGCACTGGCGCTCATTCGCCGTGCTGGGCATCCGCGCCGTTGCCGCCGGGCCAGTGCTCATGTGCCCAGCATCGTCGGTCCCGATGTGCCTTGCAGCTGGCCAGTCGGCCGGTGCGGCAACTCGCATCTGGCCGGCAAGGCGGGAGTCCACGGTGGGCCGCCGCTCGGATGATGCCATTTCAGGGTCTACATTTATCCACGTCACTTTTCCAAAACCGACGCGACGGCTCTGCCTGGCAGGAATATATAAAAACGACCCTTCCACACGTTTATCCACCCCCCAACTCCCCATCTGCCAAAGACTCGTGCAACCCCATCCACACATCAATCACAATGGCCGCCCCCGCTGCGATGATCCAGAAGCCCGCCCCGTGAGTACCCGCGCGTCACTGCGCCCAGTGCATCGGCTATATCCGCCGGGAAACCTCGCTGACCACCCAGCGCCTTCAAGGGCACCCTCGTCCAGAACGGCGAGTTCAAGGAGGTCTCCAACAAGGACTTCGAGGGCAAGTGGCTCGTAATGAGCTCGTACCCCATGGACTACACCTGTGAGTCATTTGCGTCGTTTTCTGGGCTCTCTACGCCACCAGGAAGGCCGTCGGCGCCCACAGAAGTGGTCTCGACGTCGTCGGACACTTTGGGGATTTTTAGCCGGCCGCATGCATCCGCAGCCGGTTTCCAACTCCACAGCCGTGTTCCCCGGCGTCTGTTGCGCATGCCTGCCGTTTTCTGGATTTTTCCAGGCAGCGATGCATGCAGGAGACGCGTTTTGCTGTGGATGGTAGTTCTTGATGTTGTCGGTGGAGAGCCTCGCCACACTCTGCCCAGTTTCACCCGCTGACACGTCTAGTCGTTTGCCCCACCGAGATCCTCGCCTTCAACAACGCCCTTGAGCAGTTCAAGGCCATCAACACCGAGGTTATCCTCTGGTCGACCGACTCGGAGTTCACCCACCTTGCCTGGGCCAACACCCCGCGCAAGGAGGGTGGCCTCGGCCCCAACCTCAACATTGGCCTGCTCTCGGACCGCAACCACTCGATCTCCAAGGCGTTCGGTGTCCTTCTCGAGGAGGAGGGTGTTGCTCTCCGTGGCACCTTCTTCATTGACCCCAAGGGCACCCTCCGCGCCATGCACGTCCACGACCTCCCCGTCGGCCGCTCGGTCGAGGAGACCATCCGTGTCGTCAAGGCGTTCCAGTTCACCGACGAGCACGGTGAGGTCTGCCCGGCCGGCTGGGAGGAGGGCAAGGACACCATCGACACTGCCCACGCCGACAAGTACTTCTCCAAGCAGTAAGCGTCTACCCACCACCCTAGAGTGCATCAACAAAACATCACCTCCCACGCCCTACTTCCCCAACGACGTCCCCTATAGAGAGTAGATGGGATATGGGCCTAGAGCCGGAGTGAGAAAGAGAGAAGAGCAGCTGGTCGTTGAGTGATTAAACGCACTGTCCGATGGATTTGTGTCGTGCCAATGAGCTATAGCTTGGCGCAGAGCAGTTGCAGAGAGAACGAGAGAATTTCCATGTGGAGCGCCACAGCTCCACACCTTCCACTGTTAGAGACCACACAGAAAGAGACAGAGAGAGTACATGAGAATAGTACTGAACCACGTGCGCAGCGCCGACGACGCCGCCGCCGCGACCAACAAGCGCAAGGAGCCCGGTTCGGCCGAAAAGCCCGGCAAGCGTGCCAAGGCCGAGTAAAGTGTTTTCGCAGCGGATCATCAAGACTGCGTGGGCCGAGGCCGCAAGCTGTTGTGCGATAAGGCGGAGATAAACGAAAGGGGGTATCAGATAGTGGTCTTTTTTCCAGTTGTCAGGGCTAGATGAAACATTGTTCAGATTGATGATGATGTCAGCGAGTTGGTCGTGACGCGGTAGGGGTTCCCCAAGGACGGGGAGTGAGGCGGAGGTATACTGTACGACCATCATTTGTTATCAGGCATGCTTCCAGGGGATTGTCGAGTGAAGTGCCGGTGAGGAACGGACCCGCAGAGAACGGACAGGTAGGGGCGCAGCGTACGGTCTCCGAATGTAAACTGTTTCGTTCGTCTTGCGATACTGTACTTTGCTGTACCTCTTCTGGAAGTCATTCGTTTCGTGCAGAACGTCCGTGATCAAACATTGTGTACAGTACCAGTACTGTACGCTCCTCCAACAATGGAACGTTTGTTCACTATGCTCTCCGGTGGTCAAGCGTAGTACTAGTGCAACAAGTTCTGTGTCAAACATACTGTGTAGTACGTTGTCTGGTAACATACTGTACAGCAGGCCCCACAATTGTGAGACAACTGTTTGTACGTCATTCTGCAGTCGAACAAACCCTGCATTTCTGTGTTAGACAGATTTGCTATACGGTCTGATCGATAGACAGAATGTTCAAATCATCTAGCCGTCAAACGCTCTGGGCTGGATGTCAAGTTTAGTTTAAACGTCGGTACTGCTCGTTCGCAGTTGTTAGGAATATGCCGTACACGGTCCTGTACCTTGTTCGGCAAGCCAAACACACGGTACTGCGTGTACGTTTCTGTCGTCAAACATACTGTACTGTGCTGCGCTGTATCGTACTGTACATGCTGCGACTGTCAGTACCACATCCAGCGGCGCGCCTCGTGGCGAAGTGTGGTGAAGCTCAGTTCAATCACATCGCGAAACGGGATATACGAGCAGTACTGTAGACGCTGCCATCGATTCCGCGGGCTCTTTCCTGTACAGTATGGCGTTAGGGTCAACGTCGCATGATGCAATCGGTGTACTGTTATCAGTGAGGACTGAGGAGTCTTCAAACTGTCTCCAAAATGTCCTCCTATTGAACAAAGTAAGATGCTGCGTGGTGTCAATAAGTAGGATTATTAAGTCTTCAGTAGCGCAACAGTTAACCTGGCAGTAATACGGTACGAAATCTCGCATGTACAGTAGAGGTCCTCTGCGGCTGTTTGGTGCACTGAAGCGTGCTGCGAGATCGGCCGCCGCCGCCGGAGTCGAGGATGTCAGTTGTGGTGTGCGTAGAAATACATTGCGCGTGCGGTGATGTCTATGGTTTTGTGTGCCGCGGTCTTCGCCAAGTCGAGCCCATGGGCGTCGTTGCGGGGTGTAGTGACCAGGCAAACTGCCCGTTCGAGTCTGTCGTTCGCCCAGTCTAGTCGCCTGGACGTTGAATTGCCGGGGTTCAATGCCACCTCGCGATGCCAACTCTCAAATGCTTCCTCCTTACTCTTCTAGTCCAGCATGTCCGGCTCGATCTCCTCAATCTTGGCGGGTGGCATGTCCGCCTTGGGCCGTGGCGCCATCCCAGCTTTCTCTGGAGCAGCGGTAGGGTCAGCGGCAACTGATGTCAGTTAAGAACTGGCTGATGAGAGCTCACCTGGTGGCTTCTGGAGCAGCGACTTCACGGTCCCTTCACCAATGGTGAGGACCTGCTTGCACACTGTGCTCCACGCGCCAACGCTGACTGATCCTGCACGTCAGTCAAGTCGCTCGACGACTGTGCTCACCTGTTGGCGCGCTGGGAAGACGCAGCACCCATTGAATCGGACCAGGCACCCAGCCGACGGGAAGCCAGAATACGGGTTCACGGCGGTACCACCAAATCATGACCAGCGAAGCGCCGGTAGTGACAATCCAGATGAGCGACGAGAACTTGACTGCAAACGACGAGCGCGACGACGAAAGCGTGTTGTCTGGTGTCAGCTTGGCCAAAGAAGCGCTAGCTTACTCGTCTTCTCAAGATCCGCGAGGCCCTTGTCGACCTTGCGCTTGAGCTTTGCCCACTTGGCAAACTCGTCCTGGGAGCTCGTACGACCCAGCTCGGCCTTGTCCTCGAGGACCTGCTTGCGCAACCGGCGCTGGTCGCGGTGCGCCTTGCCCAGAAAGACCTTGCTGTACGCTGCAAATGCCGCGTCCTGCAGTGCCGTTTTGCCCACCCACGCAATCACCTGCGTCAGGAGCACAATCAGAAAGATTAGCACGGGCAGGTTGGGTGCCGACGCCATTGTGCCGTGCGCTGTCGTGGTGTGTTGAACGCTGTTGTGGATGCTCGACGGCTCTGTCAGTGACGTTTGCGATTCTCCTCGGTGGAGGCGGCAGGCCACTTGGAATGTTCGAGCACGTGGAATATATGAGAGGCATTGACCAACATTTAACCCCCGGTCAAAATACAAAAGAAAGGTAGCAAAAAAAACCTCACGTGGGGCTACGGAAGCATCTCCACGCGAATGCCACACTTGCTCTCGAGCTGGTTCAACGGTGATGTGAGAGTGTTTGTACACAAACAATCATATCCTCCGTTGATTTCGTCCCGCCTTTCCCCACATTACCACACCAGCGCCATCCATCGCCGTCTCGACGTAGCGCACCCGGCGCCGCGATCATCGCCTTTTCTCGTAGACGCCAGGACAGCGCCGCAACATTCACTGTTTATGGCATCCAGACAGGACGTGCGCACGCCGGGACAGAGCTCGTCACATGCCAGTTCCAGCTCGACCCGGTCGGCACAGGCAAACGGCTCGATGTCGTCACGCAAGAGGTCGTCCAAGGACGAGGGCGAGCCTCAAAGGAAGAAGTCGAAAGGGGTGCGTGTGTGTGTGTGGCGTGTTTGTTGTGCTGACGCCAAACAGAAGAGCAAGGGTGAGATTGCGCGACCGAGTCGAGCCACTAACAAAACAGCGGCCTTCAACCCCCAACCCCTGCAACGAGCGACGGGGGACGACGATGACATTCCTATTCCCCCACCACCAGCGAGCGTGCGACGCACAGCGACGTCCCGAATGCGCGACCAGGCCGCAGCGGCGGCGTCGCCAGCGCCAGCACGAGTAGGCTCAGCTGGTCCTACAGTGGGCTTTGACGATGACGACGATGACGAGGGCGAGCACTCGACGCGAGCGCCGAGCATGTTTGGCCAGCAGGCCAGGGAGGTGCACATTCAGCACCTCGAGTTCAAGCCGCTGTCCAAACCGCGGGCATCTATGGCCCCACCGCCGTCGCCGGCGCCATCAATGCCGCCCCCACCTCGGAGCGTGTCTAAACGCGCACCGCGCCGTTCCATGCGTCCCGAGCAGCTCTACACCGACAGCGTCGTGCCCATCAACGTGTCCGACACACCCGTCATCCGCAAGAACCGTGATATGCGCAAGAGCGCCAGCCGGCGGTCATCGATGGGCATGCGCGGCCAGCGAGGTAGCTCAAGCTTTGACCGCGGCGAGCCGTCCTACCCACACAGCACCGTCCCGCATACCCAATTATACAAGCATATCCCACCAGACCGTCCCGAGCCACAAAAGGCGCGATGGCTCGTGACGTGGTGTGCGAAGCGTGCGCTCGAGGAGCACACGGGGGTAGGCTCGCGCAAGGGCAAGGAGCGCGCGGTGGACCCCGAGACGGCCAAGATCGACAATCTCCTCAGCGGCGTCATGGAAGACTTTATCGGCAAGTTTACAGATCCCGAGAGACGCGGAGAGATCGACACCAACGTGTTCCCTCCGCCCGGCGACCATACGCCCTCCATGCCTGTTCGCCCGCATCCACGCAACGTCGAGAACAAGAAGATTCAGGACAAGATGAACGTCTTGATCAAGCGGTGAGTGCGAAAGTTGTGATGGTTGGCTGACGAACCAGAATGAAGACGGAAGACCGCGACTGGTCTCGTCTCAGCAGTGCCGCCAACCACACGCAGGCGACGGTCAACGAGGAGTGCAAGGCCAAGCTCGAGGCGCGGAGAGACCCGGACGTGTCGGGCACCGACGCTGCGTCGGTGTGGTTCAGGGATGCGCTCGAGGTCGCGGACGAAGTACTTGCGTCGGGCGACCTGGACATTGGCTCGGCTGCCGACTTTGCACAGGTCGAGTATGAGGTGGACACCCTTTTACACGCCTCGCACCGGGCCAACCAGTACTCGCAGCAGTCGAAGCGGTTCTTGGACGGCATCTTTGCGTCTCTCACAGCCGACTTACGGGCGCGCGAGGGCACAGGCGCGCTGCCGCCCACCGACTCGGATGCGCCCGACACAGTAACGCTGCTCGCGACCGCGTCCAGTGCGCCTACAGCCCGCTCCGACCCGATCAGTATGCTGCGGGCGCTAGCGAGTGCCGACGCAAAGAACCCGTCCAACGACGCACTCTCGCGCGTACAGACAATGGGCGCGCCGCGCCAGTCGACCGTCGCGACTCCCCGAAGGTCCGTGTCGCGCCGCTCTATCTATGGTGGCCGCGGCACGCCAGCAGGCCGTTAATTGTTGCAATTCATTACCATACTTTTATTTCGTATTTTCGCTTCTTGGTTGGCTCTATGGACGCCGATGTGCTTTTGCATGAGGGTGGCAGCGTGTGATGGTGCTGTGCAGGAGTGTACTGTAAATACCGTCGGGTTTGGCTCCGTCGCCCATTATGGCAACGTCGGTGTGGGTGGGAAAGCCGTTGCCGCCACCCAACACGCGAAATCACATTCAGGTGGCAGGTTTCTCCGTGTCACCATCGCTCACAGCCCCACCTTTCTTGCAACCCATAGCCATGGCGCGGCCACCTCGCTAGCGGCGCATCAGCGCACCCCGCGACTCGATGTCCTCCGAGCCTACCGCGGCCTCGATGGTCGCGCTCCCGTTCTACGACGCGGACCCGTACCTCGAGTACCAGCCCGGCTTTGCGTACACCTTGCCCATCCAAGTTCTCGTCACCGGCATTACTCTTACACTCTTGGTCATACTACTCATCCACCTTCTGTGTAAGCTGTCTCGCTATGGCATGAAGCTAACACGCAGTTACGACGCAATACCACTACCCGCTCGCGCCGCTCAACTACTGTCTCCAGCTGGCGTCAATCCTGACCGTCCTTCTGGGCACGTGTGTGCGCGTGGGCGTCATCCTCCAACACCTCAACGAGATGGCCGATCAATGGCCATACACGCTAGACTACATCGCCGTGCCCGTTCCCGCGCCAAAATGGAATGACGGCGAGGACGCGGCGTGGTACACCCTCCTGGCCGTGTGCAACGGCCTCGCAAATGTTTGTGTCGACGTGCGACGGGGGCTAACGCTGCAGCTTACACACATCCAATTCCTTACACTGCTTTATCCCTCCCGCACCGAGGCGCGCCTTATCTTTATTGCCCTTGGTGAGCTCACAGCAGAGCGCCCGAGCTGACAACAGGCCCCCTTGCCATCGCCTCGTCAGCGCTATACTACTGCACGCTGTCGGAAAATTCCAAGGTCATAGACATGGGCGACGCTATCCGCTCCGTGTTTAGCTGCACGCTCCTTGTCATCTTTTCGCTCTCGCTCTTCATCTGGGGCTTCTTCGTGAACCGACGTCGGGCGTGGCGCCTGGACGGCGGCACAGCCGTGTTTGGCTGCGGCGCTCTCGGCCTCGCCCTTGTAACCACCGCCAGTTCCTTTGTTGCCGTCAAGGAAGAGGGCATAGACTGGCTCCAGCACTTGATCTGGGCGGCTGTTCTCTGGCAGACATGGCTGGGATGGTGGTGGTGGGTCGGCGCCGGCATGGGCATTGGCGAAGTCGAAGACATCATGGAGCGCTCCATGCGCAAGCGACGCAAGGCTGCGCGCCGCGAACACCGCCGTCGAATGCTCGAGGCAGCCAAAAACGAGGAGGCAGGCGTCGCGCAAAATGGCCGTCCTGCTCCGCGGAGACAGACTTCTGTCGCTGGCATGGTCAAGAACGGCACATCGGCCGTGGTGGGCTTCACTTCGAGTCTCGCACACCTGCGTACTGGGTCCAACCACGGCTCTGCACCCGGTTCCGCTGCCGATGCCGCACCAGAGAGCAGTACGGGTGTAGCCAGCGTTCGCTTGCGACTGCGTAACAACCGGCAGTCTCGCCCAGCACCTCCACGCGACATTGAGGAGGGCGTGGCCGACGAGGTCGAGGAGATTGAGCTTGGTGCGCTTAGACTTCGCGAGCCCGCCCGCGAGACGGGTGGGCCCGAGAACGATTCGGCTCTAGGCTCTGGCTCGGGCTCGGGCGGGCGCAACGCTCAAAGCTCCAACTCCAACTCGGAAACGTCAAGCACGTCGCGCACGCCGTCGCTGCACGCGCCACGGAGCGTGGGCGAGTTTGTCTCGTACCCCGCAACATGGCTGCAGGTATACATCAGACGCCTGCGGAGAGCGCACGAGGAGGCTGCGCGCCGCCGCGCGGTCGAGCAGGCCGAGCGCCGCTCCCGCGTCCCGACCATGGCGGGCACGGCGCCAGACGACGGCTGGGGCCTCGGTGCGTTTGGCTTGCGCGAGCACCAGGAGAGCACGTGGAGGCTACAAGAGGCCGATCGGCAACTGCGCTCGAACGCTCTCCTGGATACACGCAAAGAGAGCGACGACGCGGGCGCCGACGACGGCGAGACGGGGGACGACGACGAGGACGACGGCGACGATGTTCAAGACGACACACGCGCAGACGGCCGTGATGGCTCTGGAACGACGGTCGTTGACCGAGCTCGGGGACGGCAGGACCAATCCCTCCGGCCAGAATCACGGCATGAATCGGCGCGCACGAGTCGGCGGAATTCGTCCCAGCCACGGGATCGCTCCCGCTCCCGCTCCCGCTCACGAGACGAGCCCGCCGCCGTCGACGCAACACATGACGCCGAGGGCGAATGGGAAGATATCGACGAGCACGACGACGGCGGCGGCCACGCCGACGACGAAGGGCGTCCCGCCTCGCGCCAGTCGGGTGGCAGCACTGCTCGTCCCCCCGCGACACCGACGTGGAGCTGGTGGGGTCCACTGCGTGACTGGCGCCTGCGCGATCGTAGCCAGTTCTAGTTCTCGTCCTTTTCGTCTGCTTGTTGTTGTACCATGCATCTATGCTTTGCCCTATGCCCTCGGTCGAGGAACACAAAAGGGACGTAGCGTGCACGGACCCCTCTGGATATCCTGCAGTGACGTTGTGGCCGCCTACAAACTCCGAGGCCAGTTGAGAAGAGCCAGGGACAACCGTGTTGCTGGTGTCAGGCACGGCTTCCTGGTGTGCGATTTGGCACCTGCCTGAAACGGAAAATGCCGCGGACACTGGGCGATAAGATGTCCGGATACCAGTGGCAGAGGCGAATCGTTCTGCGTTCTTGTGTGTGTGCGTGTGTGTTGTGTTGAGTATGTGTAAATGTAGAATGTGGCAGGTTCGTGTCGAAGCGTACGGCGGTGCGAGAGACGAGATTCCCAAGGTTGGGCGCGAGCGACAATGCTGTGGGCGCAGGAGGATGGATCAAGTTGTGAGGAACGGTGCGACCCTGAAGGCTACGGCTTCACCCTGGGATCCTCATTCAACAGAGCCGATGCCCAGTGCGACTGCTCTTTGCGCTCTTGCGACACCACCACCGCCGCTGCTGCTGCTGCCGCCAACGCTCTCGCACCTCTTGTCGCTCTTTCTCATTTACCCAACCACCCCCCCGTTCACCTCTTTTGTTCTCCTCCGTACCCACCATCCACCCACCCACCACCGATACCTGATTTCCTATTGTCGCTTGTCCCGGCGCGCTGACAATAATGTCGGCGACTACCTCGGCAGCCTCCTCGCCGCCCCCGGGCCACCTGGCATACCGCGACACGAGCCCTCCAACCGATACAGAGAGCGACAGCTCGGACAACTCGGGCGATGAGATTGAGCAGAGCCTTGCATCCATCCCGCTGCGGGGTCCTGGAGCCGACATGCAGCGCCGCACCTCGCTGGGCCGTAAACGCCGCTCGACAACGTCTAGGGCCGTCATCAAGCGACGCGTCGTGAGCAACTCGAGCATCCTCGGCATGACCGAGGACATGTCCACGCTGCAGACTTCCCCCACGGCCGCCGACGAGGTCGACTCGTGCCTCTCCGACGACCTCACAGACTACAAGGTCCACCCAGTGTACCCCGCCAACGACCTGCACTGCGCCAAGAAACGCCGTCCCTACGACAGCAAGACGGCGAGATACGTCGCTGGTCCCAGTAAACGCGCCAACGTCCAGGCTCCGCGGTACCACCGTGCGTTCAAGAAACGGCCTTTGACTCTCGACATGGCGCGTGCAGTCAAGCGCCGCGGTCCCGACTTGAGCGCATGGGACGCGTCAGAGACACCCACCGACGCCGACGAGATGCTCAAGGAGATGGCGGCTCGTGCCGGATACAAGCTCCTCCCTCTCAGTCCCCGCTCCCATGCTGCGGCAGTGGACAAGCTCGACGCGAGCAAATCGGGCCCATCGACATCGTCCGACTTTGTCGACGACGTGCTGCTGGCCAGCGCGCCGTCGGACGACGACGAGTCGGAGCTCGAGCTGCCCGATACGCCTACTCCCTCGCCCCGCAAAAAGATCAAGACGACGCCAGCCCCCACACCGCGCAGAAACATGAAGTCGGCAGCCAAAGGCAAGGGCAGAGCCGAGCCGCTGTCCAAAGGCAAAGGCAGAGCCGAGCCGATTGTAGTCGCCGAGGCGTCTGCGCCCGCCCTAGAGCCGTCACCCGTTTCCAAACTCGAGATCATCAACCCGGTCCTCAAGCGCGCCGCACGCAAGGGAAAAGCGCGCGCCGACACTCTTAGCTCTGTCCGCCTCACACACGGCGCTAGTGCACGCCAGCGCTATGCCCCAGCCGTGCCTGTGGCCGCTAGTCATGCCGCCCCGCGCGGCGTCAAACAGCTGCCCCGCGAGCGCCACTACATGTTCACCCTGGCACAGCGGCCAGCCGGTAGGCAAATCAAACGTCCCCGTCTTGTGTTTGCGCGTCGTCGCGTCGCGTTACGTCGCCCCACGCGTCTGCGTTTCGGATCAAAGGCGCAGACCACGCGGGACAAAAACGAGGTCCCCCTCGACACGGCGGGTAACGGTTACTGGGCGGCTGCTAAGGCCCACCTCGTCATCTCACGTACCCGCCGGGGACTCTACAGGCGATACCAGGAGCGCATTTCCGCACCGCCCAGTGGGGCGGTTGCGTCGGGCGTTGCCGGGCCGTCGACCACAGCTAGCACCCCTAGCGCTGGGGTGCCGCAGCATGGCTCTGGCGACGTCACTTTCGCCGACGGTAACGACGACGACGACCTTGTGGACGAACTTTTGCACGAGCCCGGCACCGACCGCCTTGTGGGCAAAAAGCGCGCTGGCGCCTCGACGTCCAGATCCGACGGCGACGCGCGCAGAGATGTGCGTAACCGTGCTCGCCACGCCGAGGAGTTTGACAACTACCACGTTGCCCGCCGCGCTTACAAGGCTGCGCTGGCCGAGCACCGCCGCGATCCCGACGCTCGCAGGCAGGCGCAGGCTATGCGTCACCTCCAGGCTGTCGCAGCCGACAGGGAAGCGCGGTACGAGCAAAACCGCGTCGACGCCGAGCTGAGGTGCCTCGAGGCCGAGGAAGCCCAGGAAGAGGACGACGACGTCGCCGACGAGACTGTCGATGTGGACGTTGACGAGGAGGCCGCCGTTGAGACCCTCCGCAGCGAGACTGTTGTCGACGAAGCAGACATGGAGGCGGATCTCAACGAGGAGCCGGCTGCGGAGGAATTGGATGTCGAGGTGGCGTCGAGCGAGGTAGACACTGTCCCCGACGCTGTCGACGAGTTCATGACTGAGCCGACGCCCGAGGCCACCGTATCGGAACATTCGATCGACGATGGTTCATCTCCGGATGACGCAGCGTCCGTTGTCGATGACGCCGAGGACGTCGCCGCGATCCTCGCCGCCGCCGCCGAACCACTCTCGCCGCCGCCGCGCTACGAGTACCCCTTTGAGCCGATTATCCGCCCCGTTCCACGTCAGCTGCGCCCCGCGCCGCGCGTGCGCCGCAACGCACCAGCAGCCGAGCCGCCACGGTACGTGCGCGAGCTGTACAACCGGCGCTCGCCGTCTCCTCCGCCGCCGTACAACGCGCAGACGGACCGGGAGACGGTGCTTGCGCCCGTCTTCCTCCCCGAGCCGGCAGTGACTGCGCCTGTCATCCCTCTCGGACCGCCCGCGTCGCTGCGCCGTCCCCGCGACCCCAGCCCCGCGCCAAGCGAGACCAGCGACGATCTCCACGCACCAGGTACGTGGCCCACGCGCCGCCGCCGCGCGCCGCTTCCTCCCCCCACGTCGCACGTCTACGACGTCGAGATGGGCCAGGTCGAGGACGAAATTGCCCAGCCACCCGCCGGTACCTTCTCCGCCATCCGTCGCTGGCTCGGGTTCTAGCGTCAGCGCCGCATTGTAGTTCCTTGCATGCATTATTCTTCTTGCTGAAAGCGGCCGTGAGTGGCCTGATGAGAGGGGAGGCCTCAATGTGATGATCTCTCGCCACCACTGATGCTCAACCTCGACTCACCTTGCATTGGGTCGTAATACTGCTCTGACGATGTCCTCTGGTGTGTGAATGGGAGATAGACAAAGCAATGGCCCAGGTGGGCGGCAGATTAACAAAGGAAGGACAGTTCGGGAGAAGGCATTCCGCAACACCTTCCTTCTTGCCACACAGCGCAGCTCCAGTACGCACATGCCGCCCACGGCGCCGCTCCGCCCAACATCTAGTGACAACTGTAGCATCATACAATACGAACCGGCAGTGTCCTCGGTGCTACTAAAAGGAAACCCAAAGGGGCTCTGGCGGAAACATCTAAAACGCGTCGCTCTTGGCCCACGTCGTAACGTCCTGGTCGGCAGCCCAGTCCGAGACGTCGAAGCCGTCCTCGTCCTGCGATTCTTCAACCTGCATGCCAAAGCCACGGAGGCCACCCTGGTCGCTACCGAGGCGGCCGACGGGCGCGGACATGGTGGGGCGGAGGTTACGGCGTGGGAGGCCGGCGAGGGGGCGCTGGGGCACGGCGGGCGGTGGCATGGTGTCAATCTGGGCCTGGGGACCGAACAGCTCGGGGTGGGATAACGCCGGCGACGCAAAGACCGGGGGGAATTCGCTGACGGCGTTGGTGGGGGTCGCCGGCTGCGGGGGCTCAGTAACCGCTGGTGGGAGGGCGTGATTGATACCCGAGCCGTCCAGGTCGTCGTCGTCATCCGCGTCGCCAGTACGTTTGAAGCCGCGGCGGCGCTCGAGAAGGACGTCGCCGTCGGGACCAAAGCGGAGTTTCTGGTCGTCCAGCTGCGCTGCGCGCGCGCGGGGAGAGAGACTCAGCGCGTCGGAAGAGCTCGCGGACGAGTAAGGCTGTAGTTCGCGCCGGCGCAGATCGTCCTTGACAATCAGGCGCGCGTGTTCTGTCGCTTCGTGCGCGGTAGTAAAAAAGCCGGACGACGCAGGGAACGCCGGCAGAGACTGGGTAGGAACGAAGGGCCGGCCCTGCTGCACACCTGGACATTAGTGTACGCTTCTCGACGCATGACCCACGCATGCGGTTGTGCCGCCCAATGTTCTGCAGCGCTGCCTGCACGTCGTCGGGGATCCCGTGGCGCTCGCCGTAAATGTCTGCTGTTGAGCGCTGCGCGGCGAAATGCGCGTGCGAGTCGCGTAGCTGCCGCTTGGCGTCGGGCGAGTCGGACATGGTTGAGGCGGGAACGATGGCAGAGGGGAAGGTGCGCGCGACGCGTCCTCTTGGCGCGTCGTGTAGAGAGTGAGTCGACCTGGTCCCACGAGTCGGAGAGCCAAGTGTAAGCTGAGGATGGGACGTCGGGTTTGCAGACGACCGATGGAGAAAGAGGACGTCGGTGACGATGAACAAACGAAACGCGACGGAGCAAAGTACGACGCGCCGAACAAAGAAGTCAACGGCGCGTCTCTCTCCCTGGCGTTGACAGTGGTTTCTGCCCCACTCCCTCACGGAACCAAACACCCTTTACCGGTCACATGGCTCCTCTCTATCACCGTACCGGGCCGTACCGGCTGCACCGTACAATCGCGAGCGTGAGTGAGCTACATCAGATGGACAACAACTCACACGCTCGTTCATTCTCACTCTTGCTCAGCACCAACACAACACCCCCGCCCGCCACTCCGCGCGTCGTGCAGGACCGACGAGGTGCACGATCGTCGCGGCAGGCATCCCTCACTCTCCTCACTCTACCTCGTCAATCCTCTGCATCCCCCACGACAACCAACCTGTGCGCCTGCGCCACCGCACCATCCTCGTCCTCACCCATCTCGCACTCGCCATACCTCGACGCCCCGATCTGGCCCTCATCCCTTCCGTTCACCTATCTGCAGCACCCATCCCAAACTTACCACCGTCCCCAGGCGCCCGCCGCTTCTCACGTTCGCTTTATCAGCCGGCTGCGACCGACCGCGCTCGCACCGCCTCGCCTCCAGCCCGTCTGGACACTTTAACCTGCACTTCTCCTCACTCTACCACCTTTGAATTGTCATCAACTAGAACCTAGACATGCCTGAGACCGCCTCCCTCCCGAGCCTGACGCCGGGCGATACCCCGACACCGGCCATCACTACACCCGCGACACCCGTCACACCGGACGAGGAAATATGTACCCGCGAACACGCCATGTACGCCTTTGACGTACTCACTGCGCATTTTGCTGGTCGCGAGCCGATTGCGCCACCGTTCGCCAACGCAAAGGACAAGTTGTAAGTGGACCCGGGAAGCGAACGCACCTGTTCGCTAGCGCTGAGTAAGGGGGACAGGCTGACGGCAGCGCCCTGTTCGTCACGTGGAACACGCTCAAGGGAGCCCGCAAGACTTTGCGCGGGTGTATCGGCAACTTTACACCGATGCGACTTGACCGCGGCTTGGCAGAGTACGCGCTCGTGGCGGCGCTCGAGGACCACCGATTCTCGGCGATCCGCGTCGGCGAAATGCCCAACCTCGGCGTCGGCGTCTCGCTTCTTACACCCTTCACCCCTGTCGACACACCTTTGTCGTGGACACTGGGCGAGCATGGGATCCACATTACGTTTCCGCACCCGCAGACGGGCCGGTCCTTGTCTGCCACGTATCTGCCCGACGTTGCCCCCGAGCAGGGCTGGAGCCAGGAGGAGGCTGTGCTTTCGCTGATCCACAAGGCGGGGTACCGTGGCAAGGTGTCTGTTGGGGACGCGGTGTGGAACTCGATTAGCATGAAGGTTTATGGCAGCGTCAAGGCCTCGGCCACGTTCAGCGAGTACCATGCCTGGGCAAAAGACAAGCACGTCCCCGTCCCCGCCGAAGGCAGCTCTGGCGCGCTTGCGTAGGTATATCCTTGTCGTCGCAGGCTTACGCTTTCAAGCACTCTGGCGCGACTCGTTCGCGGTGCCGCCGCAGCCTAGATCTCAGGGTACAGTGGTGCATCGCGGTTGTATTCCCTCCTTTGTAATGTACACATTTGCTATCTATATCAGGGCGAGCGTGAGATAAACCAAGCTAGTGTGCCGAGACCCCCCAGTATCCACATGGGGTACATTCTGGCGACACCGCGAGCATCCAACAGCTGGAGGCTAGGGACCACGAACATGGCCGACCAGGAGAGGTAGCTGACGGCGGTCGCCGTCTCCAAAGTACGGTTGCGTTTGCCCAGTGCTGTGCGCACGAGCACGACGGCCGAGGCAATGAGCACAACGGACGTGATGTTGAAGCAGACAGAGAAGCCGACTTTGGCGCCGCGGTCTAGCGAGGACGCAAAGAGGCGCTCGTGCATGTTCTTGGTGAGACCGACGTGGACAACGACGGGAACGCAGGCGCCAACAGCCGCCACCCAGCGAACGACAGGTGAGGATCCAAAGTAGTTTGCAGTCATTGTGTTGTCGTGTTACTTGCTGCCCGTCGTCGCTGCTGCCTGCGAGGCTTAAATGCTGTCGCAAAGGTGTGTCACTGCTGTGCCAAGACTTGCTGATAACTTTGGCGGCTCACCTCGGCTCCGATTCCGCACGACCCGCACTTCGGCAACTTGCCCACTTGCATCACCGATGTTTGGTTTTGCTCTTTCCTATCCCCTCCGTGTCTGCTCACTCACTCTGTCGTCGTGATGTTGTGGTCACCTGACTCGCTGCTGACCGGGATGGCCCGCCTCTGCGAGTCCCTACGTTGCACGGACGCGAGAGCTCAACACCGTGACGCGAACGCAGCCGGATTGGAAAGAGGCGGCAAGACTCGCTCTAGAATTCACTCTGAAGCGAGTTATCGGGCAACAAGCCGTGGTAAGACTTTGCTGACGCGTGCAACCGGCGTCCGCTGATGCTACTGATACCGACTGATGCACTGATGCGTCGAGGTAAAGGTGGCAGCCGTAGTGGCTCTGTGGGGGCCGACTGAGCCGTCGGGCGGTTGAGGCAGCGCACAGACCGCGTTGACACGGATGGGCATTGAGTGGGCGCACAACAGCTTTTGTCGCCAACAACAATGTTGCGACGGCCTGGGTATACATCCTATTGTCCTCAGAGTGGCTTGCTGCGTCGAACGAGCTCGCCGGCCGCGCGGGCATCGGCGCGCACACCCGAAATGTTGAAAAGTTACACTCGACTGTGCCATCACAACACCCCCCGAGCACCTCATCACCCCCATCATTCCCGACAGGTACATCTATCCCAAACACTTGCGGCCATGGCGACGGCGCTGCCGTCACATTACTCCCACCACGCGTTCGCGTCTCTCCGACGCAGACCGTACCAGCCGCCGCCGCTTCCCTCCGTCACTCCCGCTCCTCGGCCCCGGTACGCCTCGGCCGTCTCTGTGTTTGCAGCACTGGTGCCGTGCTCGCCCTACGTCATGTTTAGCCGTCTGCGTACGCCCCCGGCGCCGGCCAGTGTCGGGCAGCAAAAGCGGCCGCGGCCACTAAGTGTTGTCGATGCGCTCGTCGCTGCTCGCTCCCCGAGGTCGCCCAGGCCCACTCCAGCCGTCAACCCCGTGCCGGGGACACCCGGGTCGTGGTCGTCAGTATCTCTGACCCATTCGGCGGGGAAACTGAGCCCACCGACAAGCGCTGTGCTGTCTCCCAGCGGGGCACAACCGCCATCACCGCTACCACACATCCCCGTCATCCCCCCGTCGCCTGTACGCGTAACGCACCGCGACAGCGCCTTTGTCGGCTTCTTCACAACCTTTGCCGAGGGCCGTTCGCCACATCCTACACAGCCATCACCCACTTCCTCTCCCACATTCCATCCCGCTCGCCCAACGCGTTCTCCCGCCCGACAAACAGCACCGTCCGCAAACTCTACGCCGTACCTCCGCCCACTCCTCCTCGCGCGCTCCGCCCGGCCAGCGCGCCGGCGTACACGGCCCCGCCCTGAAACACCCGACTCGCCGACACTCGTCACCGAGGCAGCGCGCGGAGGGATGGTGCCCATAGGCTCGGCACGGCACCACCGCAAACGTGCGGACGCATCATGGCTCACGCAAGCACAGAATGTCCTCGCAGATATTCACATCGCCGAAGCAGAGGAAGCAATCGTCCTGAGCGCGACGCCACGGTCGATCGGCCATGGCGCCGCCTTTTCTCCCTAGCGAAGCGGCCGCACGCCATACACGTCGACGCCACGCAGCACGCAGCACGCGTCGCGGTGCAGAGTAATTACAGACGGTACATTCATGCTAGACCCTATGTAGCGCTGCATTGTCCTGTTCCACAGCGGATGCGGTACTGGGATTTTTTATGCGTGTCTGAGGGCATCAGCGTTGTACATTCCTTGGCGCGTCGTGTTTACATTGTGATGGGTAAGGGTCTAAATGGGTGCCCGGGTGAGGATTGAGACGAACAGCGTGGAACTTGACTCGCGCAATACCTTCGCACGTCGGGAGTGACTGGGGGCGTCGGATAGCCTGTTGGGGGCGAGCAAGGCGGGGTCGACGGCGGCGTAGGATACGACGACGACATTGCGAGGTGCTGTCGAGTTGCTCTGGGTGGGGGAGAGGAATGCAAGAGTTCAAAGGGCGATAAACAGAGACAACGGGGGCGTCGGGCGTCGGTGCATCGGGATTGGGGGCGTCAAGCCCGCTACTCAAATATCTGACGCGTTGGCTTACACCTCCCTCCTTCCCAAGGTGGCTGCGGCTGCGCCTGAGCGGGCGTGCACAGTGCGCCATAAACCGAGCCAAAAAGCTGAGGTAAAGAGGCCAGGTGTAAGTGTCAAACACCGAGGGCTGGCGTTTCATGGATGCGCGCACGCCCGACGCGGTCGGGCAAGCGAGGACTTTGCTCCTAAAACTGCATGCGCGTCGGGCAGTCGGCCAAACCTACTGCTTCCCCTTTCGCGCACGACCTCGAAACATTAGCTCGTCGGTCGGGCAGTGCAGTGCAGCAGGTTGCATCTGGCAAAGTGAATAAGATTTAGTTTTGGTTGTTGGTTGGTCGGTTGCCAGAGACGCAGGGTGCCACTTGTGGCGGTTGTGCCGTGGCAGCGGGATTTTGCACGTGCAGCCCGTTGTCAGCGCATCCGCGCCGGTCTTGCCCCGTTTCCTATTGTCCACGTCTCACGTCAGTGCTGACTGCAGAGGTTCTCAGTGACGGTTCATGCATGCAGCCACAACCTCGAGGCCAAACTCTATTCCCGTTAATCCTTATCCTGGACCGAGGTGGATGTGGCGCCGACACGTGTGCAGGCCGTAGCGCTCTCTGCCTACGCGCGCACGGTACTCGTCGGATGTGAGGATGACGAGTTTTCCAAGGAGACTGTCCTGGTCGTCGTACTCGTTCTCGTCGCTGTCGCGGGACAACATTAACTCGACTTTGCGGCACAGTGTAATCACCTTGTAAACGCCCACCTGCACGAGGAAGCGGGCACATTCGTAAGCGGTGTGACGGTGAGCTGGGCCTAGGGCTGCGTGGATTTCCACAGACAGCTCGGGCCGGGTGCGTTCAATCTCCTCGATGCCCATGGCCATGTAATACCCCACCGCATCGCCTTCGAGACACTCGATCCCCACGACGAGGATCTCGTCGTAGTCTTTCCAGATACAGCCTAGCTCCCACAGCACGCGCTCGAGTGGAGGACGCTCCGGGATCCAGTCGTCATACTCTTCGACATATCCGGGCTCGACTGTTATGATAACCACGAGCTGTGGCGCACGGACGGGTCGAGGAACACGTGTAAAACGACTTTCCCGCAGGGGTACCCACTCGGCGCTTGGCAGGACGATGTTGAGCACCAGCGCATGTATGATTACCGGGACGACACCGAGCTGGCCTATCAGGCCAAATGGGTGGTTTGAGCAGATCTTGAAGTAGACGGCGTCGTGGACAACGGGTGCGATGACGTTGCGTCGTTTGGCCTCGAACCACGGGCACGCCACGTCGATGCGCAGCGTCACCACCAGCAGGCAGTCTAGCACCTGCTCCAGAGCTATAAAGGATTTGGTGGTGTAGTGCGTACGTTCTGGCTTGAAGAGGTCGAGAGTGTGGTGCAGACCCATGTAAAGAGTCGGCCGGGCACGGGTGATCCGCGCGGCGGAAGATTCCCATTCGCCATCTTCTCCCTCGTCCAGGCCACAGTCGCGCGGGCGCCCCCACCTATACCTAGTCGTTTGGATACGCGCGCCACAAGCGTCCAGTATGTCAATCTCGCGGTCGGACCATACTGAAGGTACGACGCGGAGGTGGTAGCGCGTACTGTCGAATGCGTGTTTGAGAAAGCTGCGGGACGCGAGACGGGCGCTGAAGAGGGTTTTGCGATCAAGGCCTTGGAAGACCTCGTCCATGACCTCGCGGTTGAAGGCTACCCTCGTCGCGGTCGTGATTGGAAGCGGCGCAGGGGAAGCCATGTTGGAAAAGCTGCGCCGCGAGGCAGTGAGGTCGGATCCAACAGGTCAATCGTTGCACACGTAAATGAGGTGAGGGATTGTCCGCGGTGAGGGATCGTCCGCACTGGACAAAGGTGGGTGATGGCGATGACTTTGACGAGGGCCTTTGTTGTTCGCACAAAGGCTGCACGATCGCTACGGGCGCAGTGCTAGCTATTGATCAATGTCAAAGCATGCGTGGGGACAGCAAGCGAAGGGAGGGAAGCATGCTTGGCATGCGCTCGTTGTGCTTCCCACGCAAAGACACTCTGTGTGCGGACACCAGGCGGGTTGTTTACTGGTGTAGGCGCATGAAGGCACAATGCACACCCGGACGCGTGCGTCGAGCACCCAGGGGCGGGTGACGAGCGCGACTGTTTTGAGTAAACATGATCGTCCGCTCACGGGTCCTTCTGTGAGTGTCAACAAGAGACTGACCCCGTCACATAGTAATAAATACTGCGTGCGTTTATCACTACGTCTGTTGTGACCACCACATCGTCTAGTATCCATGCCGACACTGCGCCGCTTCAGCACGCCGCCGTGCAGCGTGGCCAGCAGCCGTTTCGGGCACGTCGCCGACGAGTGGACGCTCATAGAGCGCGAGCAGCCAGGTAACACTGCATCATACTGGCCGGCACTCGGCGCCCACAACCTCTACCCGCACGCGTACCCGCCGCCGCTCGTGTACCGCCAGACGAGCCTGCCGCCTGGCGTTATACCTGCCCAGAGATACGAAGCGCGAGACTTTCCGCCCCGCCTCCCTGCTCTTCGCGTCGCGCCGCCGACGCCGCAGCGTAATGGGCCGGCGCCGAGCACCTCAAAGCCGTTCTTCACGCCCCACACCCACGTCCACGACGAAAAGGCCCCGCCGCCGCTGCCGTTCCCGCTCATACCGCCGCGGACCAGCAGCCGCGCCTCGACGGCGCCGAGCGTGAACATTGCGCCGTCTGCGGGCCGGTCGACGTCGCGCGCGTCTTCCACTCTCTCGGCAACTCCCTCAAGCTCGCTCGCGCCGTCGACACCCTCAAGCCCGTCACTCGACCCGTCGCCCACGGCCTCAAACGAGCACGTCCCGAGCGACGACCGCGCCCTTCGTACCTCGCAGCGGGCGTACGCTGCGCTCGTGGCCAAACACTCGGCGACCCTCGACGGCGCACTCAAGACCGCGCAGGCCCTCGCCGACTCGCAGAACGAGGTTCGCTCGCTCCGTGACCGTCTTGCGCAGTGCCAGAACGTGATGCAGATGCTCGTCGACTGGGGCCGTCTTTTACGCGACGAGAACGAACTGCTCCGCGAGCAGGCCGGCGCCGACCCGGGCGTCGCTCTCTGGGAACCCGACCTTGGCACGCTCTTCCCGGAACCCGAGGACGCCATCGAGGAGCTCACGAGCGAGTACGAGCTAGAGGAGGTGTTCTAGGGTTTGTTGATTTGAGTGTGCTCCCAACACCGGCGTGCTGGCGATCTGTTAGCGGGTTAGTGCAGGTATATCAGTACAGTATGAGTAGATGTATTCGAGCCGGTGGGTGTTACCATCGCATGCGCGCTCGTCGCATTTCCCGCTGCCGTCGCCATTGCCGACAAAGCGACGAACGTGTTGCCCACCTCGTGCACGCATGCACGTCCGTGCGGCGTTTGGAGCAACGTGACTTGGCGCCATCGGCGTTCGGAAGACGCTTGGCGGGGGCTGTTCCGGCGGGCCGGGTATACGCCCGGAGATCCGGCCGCCACCTCCGATGGCGCCGAGCGTGTCGAGGGCGCGGCGACGGGTCATTCTGCAAACATGGAAAGAAGCGGAGTGGTCATGGGTTAGCTGATGAGCGAGGTGGAAACTGTGCAAGAGACCATTGTCAAGAGATATGAGAGGAAAGGTGGGTATGATACATGGTACAAGCCGTCGGGTCGACTTTTTCTGGGTGACAATCTGTTCCGAGTGGAGGCCGATGGTGCCAGGAAAGGGGGCTAAAGTGGGAGTACCGGGTAAAAAGCGGCGTTTTCGGAGTTATTGTTGGGTGGCCGCGGGGGCGTGGTTGAACCCCGGCTGGCCGGCTGGGGTGGTGTTCAGGGTCCAGGCTGGCTATCCAGGGTGGATGGAGGTGACGACGGAGAAGGTGTGTTGGGCGGAGTGGCTCGGAGCACTCGCCAGGGTGGGATAAAAAAGTATGCCCCCCCAGCAAGGACAAGACCTTTAAGACCACCTCGACCTCGTCACTCCCCATCTCTCCATCGCTCCTCCCCCCTCTCCTTCTTGTTCCTCCCTCCTCCTCCTCTTCTCCTCACCACTCTCCAAAAAAAGCATTTCTTATCAAAATGCCGTACAAGTACAACCCCATGTTCAACCCCGCCGTCAAGTTCTACGCCCCCGCGGCGTCGGACGCCAAGCCGACCGGCGTTGATCTTTACGCTCGGTAAGTCGGGCAAAAGAGACACACAACTGACAGTGCAGTTTCGCTGTCGCCGGTGCCCTCGGCTGTGCCATCACCCACGGCGCTCTTACCCCCGTCGATGTCGTCAAGACCCGTATCCAGCTCGAGCCCGAGGTCTACAACAAGGTGGGCCACATCTTTCTGATCCGTTGCTAACTGTCTAGGGCATGATCGCTTCGTTCCGTCAGATCATCGCCAAGGAGGGTGCCGGTGCTCTCCTGACTGGTCTCGGCCCCACCATTGTCGGCTACGCCATCCAGGGTGCCTTCAAGTTTGGTGGTTACGAGTTCTGGAAGAAGACCATCATTGACCAGCTCGGCATTGAGAAGGCCACTGCCAACCGCCAGGCGGTCTACCTCGCCGCCTCGGGTATTGCCGAGTTCTTCGCCGACATTGCCCTCTGCCCCCTCGAGGCCACCCGTATCCGTCTCGTCTCGCAGCCCTCGTTCGCCTCGGGTCTCGCCTCGGGCTTCCTCCGCATCCTCCGTGAGGAGGGTGTCGGTGCCTTCTACGCCGGCTTCGGCCCCATCCTGTTCAAGCAGGTTCCTTACACCATGGCCAAGTTTGCCGTCTACGAGATTGCCGTCGAGAAGATCCTCAAGGCCTCGGGCAAGCGCAAGGAGGACCTCACCAACGGCCAGACCACTGGTCTCAACCTCACTGCCGGTCTTATCGCCGGTATGGCCGCCGCCGTCATCTCGCAGCCGGCCGACACCCTGCTCTCCAAGATCAACAAGACCAAGGGTGCCCCGGGCGAGTCGACCACCTCGCGTCTCATCAGCATGTCCAAGCAGCTCGGTGTCTCGGGTCTCTTCACCGGCATGGGCGCTCGTCTCGTCATGATCGGTACCCTTACCGCCGGTCAGTTCCTTATCTACGGCGACATCAAGCGGATGCTCAACGCCACCGGCGGCGTCGAGATCGCCAACCCCAAGTAGATGTAGACATGTCGAGGTTGTCGGCAGGCCCGCTCGGCGGGAGTATCGTGGGATGTATGTCCTATTTAGAAGCGCAGCCAGAGCTAGCCAGCGAGCTCTGACGAGCAAGGAGCGAGGGCGCGAGCGCAGCGAGCAGCGCGACCTCTAACAAGTGAAAAGGCTAGGAGTTGTAGGTGCGAGTACGTGCGAGTTTGAATGACGCGCGACAGATGTTGGGCAGCCACAGCAACCATGTTGACAATCAGGGGGGTCTCCATGGGGCTGCCCTACGCCCGCCCAGCAAAGAACTGACACAGCTGACGTTTGAGCTGACCCCACGTATGTGTCGCTGCTCCACAGCACTCGGCATCCAAGCTCGGCGCCGCTCGTCTCGTCGCGATAAAGCATCCCGATACGATGGGAAAAGAGTGTGGTGCCCGGTGGAGGTGTGGGGCAGCAAACGCCGCCTTATCGTCGCCACGTCGGGGAACGTGCCTGGCGTGGTTTGGCGGGGGACGCGGGTGTCGGGCGCGCGCAGCTAGGCGGGTTCGAGCGCGCAGGAGCGCCCAGTGCGTGGGCTCTCTCGTGCGCGCGTACTTACGTACCTACTTGCGCACTACGACACGTGCGTGGTTACGGCGCCCGGCGCTGCGCCACCATGGTTGCGGAGTGCCGTTTGTGCCAGGCGGCTAGGGTCAACGGCTCTTGCTTATCGAATCCACCCCCACGGAGGCAGATCGGCAGAAGCACACCACTGCTGCTGCCGATCCCGAGCTCGACCGTTGGTGCTGACGTCAGGTGCACGGACGCTTCGCCGACCAGCGTGTGCGACGACCTCGTAGAGCGCACAGCGCTGGTTACTCGCTGCATGGTTGTCTTGGCCGCTGTCGCCATGCCAGAGTAGCATGGTACGTGCGAACTGTCCGGACTACCGTGGGGGAACTACTGTGTGTTCTCTGACGTACCGGCCTACAATACGTTGCCTAGTACGTTGCCTCAGCAGGTTGCCTACACGTTGCTTACAGTAGGTTGTCTGCATGCATTGAAATCTACAGTATCTGGCTGACAATGTGTAGTCTACACTGGTCTCAGTGCTTGAATATAGTAGTATACTCATGGCATTACGCCGAGAGCAGCGTTGCGTCGAGTGTCGTCGCTGCGGTGCACTGCCTGCGTGCTGAATGTGTTGTGAACGCAGCGACAGTCGTGGACCTCTGGCGACAGTACGTGGCTACAGGACATAACCTATGATTATAGTACACTGCTACAGGACAGAACCTGTGAGTATAGTACACTCGCTACAGTACACAGGCTACAATACCGACGCCCGTGACAAAGAAGGCAAGCGGTTCAGCCTATATGTACAGAAGAAGCAAGTGAAGACCAAGCACGCATGTCAGTAGCAGTCAACACAAAGTACACTGGCGCCGTTGCTGCGCTCTGGCGTCGTCTCGCGTAAAAGCAGCGCAGCCTCCTGGCGAAAAGTCCAACCTCTACCACCCGCTACAGTTTACCTCCCGCAGGCTCAGTCGCCCCGCTCCTTCAATTCGCCAACGCTGCTCGACACACTACATAGACACAACAATGTACACATGCTACAACGCCCAATGCTGAATGCTGAATGTAGACGGAAGGGGGAATGACGAGGGGCTAGACGTACACCTGGACGCCGCCGAAACCGGGTTTGGGCTCCCAAGCGCTGTCGACAAGGACGCTGACGTGCTCGCGTTCGCAGACGGGACATTTCCAGACATGCTCGCGGTTCTTGGCGGCGGCGCGGGTCTTTCGGGGACGTTTGGGCGGGGGCTCGTCGGCGCCGTTGGCGGGCTGCGCGTGGGCCTTGAAGCAGCGCTCGTCGAGGACATGGCCGCAGCGCAGGGCCCACACGCGGTCGTCCTCCGTTCTCGTCGCGCCGCTTACGCGTAGTGGTTCCGGGCACGCTGCGCACGCAAGGTATACCTTGCCCTTACGCTTAGCCTTGGGCTCGGGAACGACACCACCGTGCTCGTCGACCTGTATCACCTGCGCGCGCTTCTCCTTCTCCTCGACCTCCTTGCCGAGGTCGTCAACGTCCCACGTATGCGTGAACCCCGCAGGCGCAGTCGGCACTTCGTCGGGCTTGACCATGTCGACGATGGCTTTGGGGTCGAGGGGCGGCGCGCGCTCGCCGAGCCCACCGCGCATATCGGGAAGCACACCGGCGTTCCACCCAAACGCGTCCATCATGCGTCCAATATTGGTGCGCAGAAAGTGCTGCAGACCGCGGTTATCGTCTATACGCTGGGCAAGGCCGACACGCGCACGGAGTGGAGGAAGGTCCGGGTCGTCCAATACGTGGTCGGGGTGGTTGGGATCCATCTGCGGCGCCGTCACACGCCACGGTCGCTCCTCGTCGCGGTTCACGCGCATGTGCTGCGCCGGACGGTCAGGGCGGAAGCGGACCTGCTCGTCGCCGCGGCGGAACACCGCGCCGCCGAATGTACGCGGGGCAGCTTGAGCAGGCGGCGGAGGCGGCGAACGTACATCCGCAGGTCCACCGCGCTGCATCTCACGTAACTGGGCGAGGTCACGGAGGCGTTCGCGCTCCCCGCGCGCCTGCCGCTCAAGCGCAGCTTCAAGCGCTAAAGTCAGCAACACCAACAGCACACACCCACCGTTCATTTCCTGCTGGAACTCGCGGTTGTTCGGGCGACGCGCGCGCGGTCCGTCTTCCTCGTCGCTGTCGAGAATCTCTATCACCTGGGCACGGTCGGGTAAGCGGCGTGGGCGCGCGACCGACCCCGCGCGCGACCCGCCAGCCGACGCCGGTAGCGATACGTCAAGTACCTCAAAGTCGGGCTCCGAGTCTGACCCCGACTCGGAGGGGACCACAAGGGTGCGGCGTCGTCCACTCATCACAATGGCCGATGGTGTGTTGGGACGAGAGGAGATTGAAAGTGGAGGTCGTGTTTTGGCCACCGCGGGGGTATTTTGCGGGCATGCGGCCTGGGCTCAGGACTTGGGCCGGCCCAGTGGCCGTGGCCGCCTACTGAGATGTGATGCATGCTTGGGGGAGATTAATGGCGTGCACAACTACGAGGCACTCGTGTGCGCACGACCGAGTGGGAGTTGTAGTGAGCAATGGGCGTCCAGAGTGAACAGTGGGTGTACCACCCAGAGTCCTTAGGCCCAGCCCACGCCCAGCGCCCTAGCGCCCTAGCGCCCTAGCGCCTGGGTGCCCGGTGCCCAGGTGTGGCGAATTTGCTTCCGTCAACGCTGCCTCCTTGTCGTCAATTTTTATTGTCCTTTCGCGAGCCCATTCAGCCGTAGCAAGTTTGTCGAGCTTCAACGATGCATGGGGGTGTGCGAATGTGCATGCGGCTGGTTGTGCATGCATGGGACACGTGAGGCCTGCTTGTACGCATGATGCATGTGAAACAGTGTGTGTGTGGAGGTGTGGCAGTGTGGCGGATCGGCAAAAATTTGGAACCTTCACATCGACGATGTCGACGACGAGGTAGGACGTCGACTGTGACAGGATTCGAACCTGCGCGACTTTCGTCATCCGCTAGGAAGCCTAGTTCAAGGCGGACGCACTAACCACTATGCGACACAGTCGGGGCGTTTGTGCGTATCGTATGCCCTCAGGTGGGATGGAAACGGGTTGGGCACTTCATTTAACCGGGGGGAGGCTTGGGAGCAGAGGAAAGCAGTAAATGCGTGATGGGGGGCACGGGCACCAAGTCAAAGAGCCCTGATGCCTCTGATGCTCGATGAGTTCAGCTACAAAGCGACTTGCCCGAGAGCGGGACAGAATGTGTAGCATGTGTGGATTGTGCGGCTCGCGTGGTATCATAGGGTTGGCGGGCCGCCGTGCCTGCCCACTCTACGACCAATCCGGCTTCAGCCGTCCATTACTAGCTAGTAGTGAAAGTTGCCTCACGTGCGAACAGGGGTCAGTGGATCAGTGGCTTGAGTGGTATTGCCATACGTATGCCAACCACTAAGCTACCAAGCGTCCCAAGAAAGGGCACGTGTTTGCATACAACCTGTTAACCTGCTACATTCATCTGTGGCTGCATTCCTAGACCCGCCACTGCAACATGTGCGCGTACTGGTCGTGATGCGTCCCGCTGTTCTTGCCATCACCGCTTCGTTTAGCCATGGACCACCGATGGAGGATTGTCAGCTGGATGGAGGTTGGGAGCTCCTCGAAGGCGCGGAACGCTTCCCTCGGTTGACACTCCGCCAGCTCCACTCGCTGCCGTCCACTACTGGTCCCATCATCCTCAAAACTCTCGCACTGGTGTTGGTTCTGGGTACGAGGTTGCCACTCGGTTCGCAAACCGAGGCTTCCGCACAGTCCGCGGCCACATTCCCACCAAGTCGCGGGTTTGTCGTTGGTGAGCATTTTTGGGAAGGACTTGACGTGGTACAGCGGAGCTGTATTGTCGGGGTCGTTCCTGTCTGGATGCGCCGGAACACGAGTCTCGATGAGACGACAAGCTGCGGATGTCCGGGCAAGGAGGGACGGGTCTGTGCGCCAGTCATAGGAGATAGGCAGTAGGACAGGTCGCAGCTGGACCCCAAGTGGTATGGCGCATCCCGGGACACTGTGCTGGGCCACGATTGGAGACGACGGCACCCATTCCAAGCCCGCTTGTTCGAGAACAGTTTCGGGCTCCTCCGTAGAATCAAGCCCGAACTCTTCATGCTCGGCCAACTGGTGTGGCCATACGAGTAGTCGACGCAATAGCTTCTCACGAGAAAGCTCGCCAGCGATGTCGCAGCGGTGTGACAAGTTCTGGTCGCCAATTGCGCTCGTACGACACTCAGGGCAGGTTGAGCAGCGGGCGAAATGATCGGTTTTGAACCTAGGCCAACTGTCAACGATGTGTCGCAGACCATTGACGAGCGACAGACGACTGCGCCACTGCACCGAGTTCGCGGGCCTATAGCACCCAGGTATCAAGTTGCGACTTGAACCCATTGCATGGGCCATGGCGGCCGAGACCAGGTCTTTGCCCACGTTGCGGCTCAGAATGAAGTTGCGTGTAAGTTCGCGGGTCTCCTCGTCGGTGTCGCCTGCAATAACGGGCCAGGTCATGGGCAACGCCGCGACCGCCCCATCCGCAACTACGTGGCAGTACTGCTCCACCAGGGCATTTGCTTGCGCCCGCCGCGCTTCACTAAACGGAGCGCCGATTGCCTTGGGGTGACCTGCGCTGCGTTTGATCATGCGCGCGCTCATCGTGTCAGAGCGGTTTTTACACTGGTCGGCCGAAGGATCGTTGATATGACGGCCTCGAAATCGAAGGAGAGGCGTTCGAGCTTCAACGAGATCATCCATCGCCTCCTGGAACATATCATCAAGCTTGCGCTCTTGGATGGCATTGATACCCAAAGTGCGCAGCTGACGCATCCACAAGCGACGCGACTCGCCATATGCCGGCGCCTCGCCATTTGCTTGAATGCATTCGAAGATTTGCTCCTCGACCGCGACGCCAATCATGTGCGTAACCAGGATGACGCGCGCGAAGAATGGCTCGAGGACAGGGTCGTATTTTACTACGCCCTCGTCGATTGTTGGAACCATTACTGAGAACCCTCGGCGCTGAGGGGGTCCATAAGCCACGACAATGAGCTTCCCAATGAGCTTGGTCCACTCTGACGCCGTCCGTTCGGGGTACTCGACCCAGTCGTCGATTTTCTTAGCGAGGTTAAGGGCGTCACGCGCGGAGCCTGTGAAGCTGCCGTCCAGGAAGTCGGAGGCGTCTACCGCTTCGTCCCAAAGAGCGATCGCTTGGCCCGTTGCGAGTAGACCTGCAACCTGAGCCGACCGACACTCCAGAATGTAGGGAAGTGCCCGCACCAGCAGTCGGCACAGACACAAAACGGCAAGCTCGATCTCTCGGTGCTTTCCATTCACACTCCAAAGATCCACCACTGGTCCGAACACGACAGCGTCTTGGAGCTGCGAGTCTCCGAGTCCGAGAGCATGCCGGCGCGCCTGGCTGTTGTAGCTTGGCCCAGGACCCGTCCATTCGCCACGGAAGCCGAGCTTGGGTGTCGACGCATTTAGTGCTTCGAGAGTTATATCTTTGCACACGCTCATGCGCGGAACGAGCACACCCGTACCAGTGACAGCGCCTAGAGTCACGAGCTGCCCGACGGTATTTTGCTGAGCTTGTACCGTCCCGATGCGGCCTGACGCGTCTTCGCCTATTGAGCGCCAGAGGCGCACATTGTCGCGCTGCAAGTTTGCAAGGTCCTCCTTGAGCAGCTCCGCTGCGGGCCCCACGGCAAGCGTGCGCGTCTGGACGACGCTAGACGGCGAGGTCGGCGCGGTGATGATGGTGCCGCTGGGATCTGCCGGGTGCGGCAACGACGCGCCGATGAGCTGCAGGTAACCGCCCCGCGCCGAGTTGAGACTGGGCGAGTCGAGCGCGATGAAGGCGCGCTCCAGCGCCTGGAGGTCGTCACGGGCGCGCAGCTCGAGCGCTGAGACGCCAGGCTCCTCGACCTTGAGGCTGTAAAGGCGGAACGCCTTTGGACGGGTGCCCTGGGCGGCAGGGACCCTGCGGACGGCGGCTGCGTCGACGTCGGGGTTGGGCTCTGTGCGTCAGCGGCTGATCACTCTTCTTCCTCGCGTGTATGATTTGTGTCCACACCTCCACCGTTCACACTCGTCTTCCCTCTCTGTCCCCAACACGCTTACTTACCGACGTAATGCGACCAAAGTGTCGCCTCGCTGCTCGACGTCGCCTCCTGCGCTCGAACGTCTGCCTCCCGCGTACTGGCGCCCCAGTACCGCAGCTCTACTGGCCCGCTCGCCTCCCAGAGCTGAGCCTTGGCGACGGCGACTTGCGCCCAGTGAGCGTAGCCTACGGTCAGCTCATACCTCACGCCAGACATACCTTTGTGCACCTCGCCAAACGCCTCGAGCCACGCGATCAGCACCGTCTTGGACGGGTACCGCAGCGTGCGCGCGTACACGAAGAATGCGCGGTTTGGAGTTTCAAGCTTGCGCTTGAGCGACTTGTCGAGCCGGAACTCGCCGCGGTCCTGGAACGCAGGGCTGAACGACATCGGCTCGATGCCGGCCTTGAGCGCATTGCCGAGGTCGTACTCGTAGCGCGCGACCAGTGCCTCGGCCGCTGGCGTAAGCGGCGGCTCGCCGTGCGCGGCCCGGTCGTGAGCGAGGACTGCCGCAAGGTCCGCAAGGCTCTTAAGCTTGATACCGGCCGCGTACCGCTGCCACGTCAGTCACTGAACTACTGACATTGCTTACCTCTTGCAGAAGGAGCTTCTTGCGCTCGACGTGTGCGTCGAGCGTCGGCGAGCTCGCGGTAGTCGCCGTGGTAGTCGCCGCGGTAGTCGTCGCCGTCCTTGTCGCGGTAGTCGCCGTGGTAGTCGCCGCGGTAGTCGTCGCCGTCCTTGTCGCGGTAGTCGTCGCCGAGGTCGCCGCGGTTGTCGTTGCACGAGTTGGCGCGCTCGCCGACCTGCTGTTCAATGCGGATAAGGCGCCGACCGTCGCGCCTGCGCTTGAAGCCGGCGCACTCGATGACGCGGTGGATGGACGCGCCGCGCCAGCGACAGCGGTCTTTGCGCTCGACGACCCGGCAAAGAATGACCGAAATGCGGACGCGTCTGAGCCCGATGCTGCCACGCGGAACGCCTTCTTCTCTTTGCGCGCCGGCGGCTTTGGCCGAGCGCCTGTAGACGAGCTGGCGGCGGGCGTCGTCGCTCGCGAGGCGGGCAAGGGCGTGGCTGCCGGTGCGGATGTTGGTGCGGATGTTGGTGCGGATGTTGGTGCGGGCGGTGCTGTGAAGATGTCGTTGGCATCAAATGTGAGCTGGCGCGCGCCATTCTGGCGGGGGCGTTTCTTGCCGCCGACCATACTGGAGATTGGTGCGCACGCCGAGGAGAGGGGTTGGGCAAGGTGTGCGGAAGTGTGCTGACAAGCGCTGTGCTTGGACAGCTACGGCTGCTGGGGGTGCTACGCGCTACGTGGTACAGAACAGCGACGCGTTGCGCGTCGACGAGCTGGAGAAGAATGATGGCGAGCAAAGGAGTGGTGGGATGAAGAAAGGAGAAAGAAAGAGAAAGGAAGGAAGGAAGGTTGACTCGACTGACCACGGTCCGGGGTGACTGCGACTGGTACGACTGGTACTCTGACTGCTCGCGTGCTGGGGGCATCTAGACGAGGATGACTGGACTGCATGGACTGTGCGACTGCCAAGTCGCCTGAACGCGCTAAAAGGGATTGTCTCGCGGTGTCAGACTCTTTTGGGGACATTGACGACATTGACGCGTCCGACGTAAACCCCGGACACTGACAGCAAAGGCAGAAGAGCAGAGAAACCCGTCGACCATAAACACACACACGGTGAGACATGCACACACACACTCACGCACATCGCGCACGATCCGGTGGCATTCTCTGTCCGTTGACGACGACCCTGGCAAGGCAGACGATCCGCGTTGCCCCCTTGCTCAGGCTCTGACTTGAGTCGCCTCTATGCGGCCATGACACCCTCTCCTTTCCGCTGTTCTACGCTCTTGTTCCCTTCATCCGCCCATCGTATCCTCACTTCTGTTTCCAGAGAACGGCCTCTAGGTTGCCTCTAGGTGGTCTCTAGGCTGCCTCTAGGTGGTCTCTAGATGAGGACAATCCGATCACACAGCACCCTCATCGTAGGAATTCGCGGATCGACATTGAGTTGCTCGAATCTGTGTGCATACCACCTTGGGCAATAGATCACCAAGCAGTTGTGTATATCAGGGCAGAAGCGCTTGGACGTCGGCGTCCATGACAACCGCAGTGACTGGAACGATGGATGGTGGTTAACCCAGTCGAAGAGGCCGTAGGTATGGCCACGGATTGTTGTAAAGGCAGAACATGAAACATGGCTGCGAAAAGTCAGTCGCGGTCTTGTGCCGCGCGCAAAGTCAACATTAATACATTCCAATGATGACAGGCCTCAGCCCTGCAGCCCTAGAATAGTACATAGTACAGCACACATGCACACCGCACAGGTGCACAGTACACGTCAGGGACCGGGGCGTTCACGACTATCATGTTCACTGAATGCCCAGCACGCAGATGTTCGTTGCCCAATGTGGTAGGCACATTTGGCTCTTGCAGCTAATGTCAATCCTCCAGCCATTTCGGACTGTCGATCCCCGTGCAATCGTATTGTAAGGCTCACTAGCAGGCAGGCCCGTGCAGGCCGTGCAGGGGGTACAGCCCGCAAATCTGTGTGTTGCGGAAGCAAACTGGACCACCGTCATGTTGCATGTTGCATGCAGGTAGCAGGTACCAGGTCTGCAGGTCTCGTTCGTATGCACACGTATAAGGAAGCATATTCCGCAGATGCCGCTTCGGGTTCTGCTTGTTACGAGAGAGTACGATGTACGAAGAGGTGATTTGCCTGGGAAGATTGTCCATGCAAGGACTTGAGATACGATTGAAACTTGAGACCAACTGCAGTGAACGTGCACTGTAGCAGCCAGACATTGGTAAGGCATTATACCTCGGCGCAGACTAAAATGCGTCCAAAGTGTATCGTGATACACTTGAGAGAATACTACCCGCTACTGGAGCGACTAGCTGTCAAAAAAAACGCTGAACTGTGCCGCTTTGGCATTCACCTGTGGACGAGGCTCTTGTGGCCACAAGTTTGCCGGCTGCTCAGAAGTGCCGAGCCTCTCAAGGTGGCTGCAGTTGGGAATCGTAAGGCTCTGTTGCAACATATCAAGACGGAACAGTAGCGCGTTTAGGAACCAACCACGACTTGATGAGAGCCGCAAGAAAGCGAAAGCTTTGTCAAACTGTGGTCAAACTGTGATTCAGTGCCGAGGGCCAACCGGACAAATCTCCTTCCGCATCCTGCAATAGCATACTATCTGATAAAGATGCACCGCAGTCGCAGACATTCAATAGAACGTCGTCCTGCTTATTGTAGGAAGTAATGAGGATTTACTTCTGCACAGAGTCGCAAGTTCCCGACGTATGCTACAGATTGTGCTGGACCACTCTATAGATGATTAAGCCAGTGTAGACGATTAAGCTGGTGTAGGGCTGATTAGAATTTAGGGGTGTAACGCGAGCGTGCACGAAGGCGTGGACCAATCTTCATGAGAATGAGCGGCACCGGTGCGAGGATGAGGGCGATAAATCCGAGGAGGGACGACGCCCACTGTGTGCCAAGACGGTCGTACATCTGTGTGGCAAAGAGGGGGAAGCCGGCGCCAAAAGCCGACCGCGCGACGGTACACGCAGCAAGAGCACTCGCGGCCGACCACAGATACACGTCGATGATAAAGTTGAACAGACTGAGGAACATGCCGAGAGCCGAAATACCCATCAGGCCGCCTGCGAGCACAGGCGAGATCCAGTGGATGCTCGGGTACGACGTCCAGCCGAACCAGAACATGGCAATGACCAATGCCCAGCCGCTAACGACACACATCTCGAGACGCATCTCTGGCGACGGGGGGTTTGGCGCGACACTCTTCATGTGTTTCTGGTACCGTCTCTCAATAATGGTCATGAACCCGACCATGGCAACGAAACCGCCCGAAAAGAAGCCCAGGAACGCCAAGCCATTCTCGCCCGCGTTGAAGCCGTGGTTCTTGACAAACACAAATGGGAAGGCTTCAAACAAGAGGTACACGACGCCGTACACAAACGACATGTAAATCGTGACGGCCAAGAGCATTGGTTCGAGCGCTAGCGTTAGGATGATTCGCATCTGAATACCCACCTAGCATGACAAAGGGCTTGAGGAGAATGTCACGCAGACGTTCGCTCATGGTACCCTCCCGCCGCTCAATCGGAGCGTACCACCTGTCGTCGCCCGTCTCCTTGCGCAGGCGCTTTGCCTTTTTGTGAAGAATGGTAGGCGCATAGGTCTCGGGAAGGGTAAAGACGACGACAACGGTGCAGCATCCCGCAAAGATGGTGCACACCCAGTACACCCACTGCCACGGCGTGCCAGTGACCTCGATAAAGCCCGAGACGATGGGACCAAGGGACGGGCCCGCAAACGGCGCTAGGCCAAAGATGGCCATGGCTGTGCCACGAGTGTCGGCGTCCCAGATGTCTGCGAGCAGGGCGCCCGAGTTGGTCAGGGGCGACGCAGCAAAGGTTCCACCGAGGAAGCGGAAAGCGAGCATGGCACCAGTGTTGGGTGCGAGCGCACACCCTACCTGAAAGCCGGTGTAGGCGATGAACGCGCCGATAAAGATGGGGCGACGGCCGTACGACTCGGACAATGGACCCCAGAGGAGTGGTCCGAGACAGTACCCGGCAACAAACAGCGAGATGCACAAAATGGCAACCTCTTCGCTCATGTGAAAGTGCTCCATGACGACTTGGCTGATCCCCGATGGCGCCGACGACGCAAACGTCGAGTTTAGAACGAGAACACCGCCAAGGACAGTCAAGTACCACCGGAAACCCCTGCTCCAGTTCTGCCATTAGTCTCTTCCACGCAACACAACCCACCTTTGGATTGATCTTTTCTCCCGGCTCAAACTTTACGGCCCATGGATCTGGGCCCTTTTCCTCCAGCCCCAACTCGCGTTCCTCGGCCTCTTCGTGCGAGCGGACGGGGCGCAGGCCTGCGTTCGCGTCGTCGTCATCTGGCGCCAAGCCGCCCCAGAGACCGACTACTGGTGGCGAGAGTGGCCGCCTGCTCTGTGAAGACACAGGCGACCCACTCCGCAAAAAGTCTGAATCCACCTTGGGCTCGTGAGCCGACCCATCGGCGCCAGGCGCGGCTTTCTCGTCCATGGACACAAAGCTGGACGCCGCCGTGGCGGTTGGAGAGGATCGCGGTGAGGAGGACATTGTGTATGCAACGAATGCTCTCTCAAGCCCGCTTGAGCGGTTTAAAGACCTGCGTGAGTGTAAAACAATCACGATATCAGTCTTGGTGGCCGCTTATGCTCGGTACCGACCTGGACCCAGCTAACAACGAGCTGACACATAATTTTTGCCCCTCCAACGACGGCCGTATCGTGCGGGCTCTTTAGGTGAGACCTTGATGCGACATGTATGATTAAGCGGGCTGGAATGCAATGTTTAACAACGGCGTGAAGACAATACAATCCTAAAATAGCCACAAGATCAGTCAGTATCTCGGCCATCGCCGAAGGCACGGCACATTTAGCCTCTAGTCTCTGACCGCCGGCACCATCGCATACGTCGGCTGGACAGCACACGTCGCTTCAAGCCAAGCTCAGGTTGCGTAGACACAACTGTCTGTTCAAAAGACACATCACGATGCATGTCGTAACCCTCGCTGATCATCGACACGCTACGCCTCGCTGACCTTTTCGTACCCCTTGCCACGCTCCCGGCCACCGCCGTAGTAGTACTTGTATGCCCCAACAGGGACGACGACGAACAGCGCAAGCAGGGCAAAGTACTTCCAGGGAGATGCAAGCACGGTGTACTCCATCTCGTCGTCGGAGACCGCGCCTGTCTCGGAAGCGGGAATCGCGTCATCATCCTCAAAGTCGGGCTGTTGGTCAGGTAAGCAAAGGAAAGGGGTTCATGTTGCGTTTCGTGTTGAGGATCGAGATTTCGTGCATATATTGTATCAGAACAGTTCTGCACACTAGAGCTCAATCCGGAGAGGTACCTGGTTGCCCTCCTCGTCCACTTCGTGCTCAATCTCGAGCTGCCGTTAGCCAAACGCCATTAACGTCACTCTTACCTCGCCAGAGTCGGCAATCTTGACATCCTCGTTGGGGCGGTCACGTGCGTTCTTGGCGACGTTCTCAATCTGGCGAACAACGTCCAGGCCCTCGAGAACGTTGCCAAACACAACGTGGCGGCCGTCAAGCCACGACGTCTTGGCGGTGCAGATGAAGAACTGGGTGAGAAGAGTTGTGACAGTAGACCTACCTGCGAGCCGTTGGTGTCCTTGCCGGCGTTGGCCATGGCTGCGGTTAGCGGTGTCGCTACAAGATTCTTACAGAGAACACCGGGGCCGGTGTGCTTGAGCTTGAAGTTTTCGTCCGGGAAGCGCGCGCCGTAGATCGACTTGCCGCCGGTGCCGTCGCCGTTGGTAAAGTCACCGCCCTGGATCCTGCTGTCAGCTTGCAAAAGCATCAAAGCTCACATAAAGTCCTTGATGACACGGTGAAAGTTGGAGCCCTTGTAGCCGTAGCCGAGCTCCTTGCCGTCCTTGTCGACACCGGTGCAGAGGGCACGGAAGTTTTCGACCGTCTTGGGGACAGTCTTGCCGTAGAGGCCCATGACCACACGACCAAGCGGCTTGCCGCCATGCTCAATGTCAAAGTAGACCTGCTGTCAGCGCAATCCCTGTGGCCTGCCCACCTTGTTGGTGATGATCGGGCCCTTGGCCGCCTCTGCCGTAGTGGCAAAGAGGAAGGCAATGGCAACGACGAGCGCCGTGAGCAGCGAGAAGACAGAGAGACGCGCCATGGTGGTGTGGGTGAACGACAAAGAGTCCTCGGCGCTCACCAAGTGGTGCCATCACGTCGACGTGTCGACGCCGGCTCAGGATAGGCGGAGGTTCGACGGAAGCAAAACCGCGTGGTCGCGACACGGTGCCTTCCCTGTGCTCATCTCGACGCGTCTGGTCATGTTTGTTTTGACACTTGTTCCATCACCAACAGCCATGACAGAGGACGCCGACCCGCTCCTGACGTTCTTCTCGGCAGAGGAGGCCGAGGACTGCGAGATTTTGTACACGGTACTTGGGCTTGCGCGTGGGAGCACACCCGAGCAGATTCGCAAGGCGTACCGCAAGCACGCGCTGCGTTGCCACCCGGACAAGCACGCGCACAAGGCCGAGCACGAGCGCGCCACGGTCACGGTCGAGTTTCAGAAGATTGGCTTTGCGTTTGCAGTCCTTTCCGACGACAAGCGGCGCAAGCGGTAAGCTGCTAGTTGTCGCGGTCAGCTGACACCAGATACGACGCGACTGGACGTACCGACGAGCTCGTGTTTGCCGACGCCGAGGATGGCTGGGAGGCATACTTTAACGACCTGTTCGAGCGCGTCGACCGCAAAGTCCTCGATGACGACAAGAAAAAGTACCAGGGTGGGTTGGTTTGTTCATTCAGAGCTGACCCCAGGCTCTGACGAAGAGCTCGAGGACATTCTCTCGGCATACCTAGAGCACAAGGGCAACTTTGAGCGCATCATTGCGTCGATCCCGCACTCGACAGTGAAAGACGAGGAGCGCATTGTGGCAATTGTCGACCGCGAGATTTCTGCCGGGCGGCTCGAGCGTACCAAGAAGTGGTCGTCTACGAGTGGTGACAAGGGCGCGAGGAAGAAACGCAAGCGCGCCGCAGAGAAGGAGAGCGCGCAGGCAGAAGAGGAAGCCAAGCGTCTCGGCGTGTGGGACGAGTTTTACGGCTCGGGAGCCAAGGGTCGTCGCCAGGCCGACGGCGCCGCGACAAACGACGACGGCGAAGCGTCCCTCGCCGCGCTCATCCGCAGTCGCAATCAGTCCCGCGCAAGCGGTTTCGCCGCGCTCGAGGCAAAGTACACTGTCATTGAGGACAAGTATGCGTCCAAGAAGAAGAAGGGTAAAAAGGCTGCTGCTGCCGAGCCTCACCCCGACGAGCTTGACGACGCCGCGTTCGAGGCACTCCAGGCCAAAATGTTTGGCGGCAGCGGCAAGAAGAAGCAGCCCAAGGCCGCGCCGCACCACGATGATCTCGACGACGAGGCATTCGCTGCTCTCCAGGCCAAGATGTTTGCCAACAAGAGCAAACGCAAGTAGACATTGTCATTGCCCGGCCATGGTCGGCTGTTTAGATGGCTCTCGAGCCAGTGTTGTAAACTATGCATGATAGTCATGTTGAGAGGTGTGTTGATTCGAGCTGCAATAAGAGTTGCTCGCTCCTCATCGTGCGACTAAAGTATTCCCCATCAATAATGACTCTCGGTGTTGAGAGGGTTCTCACTGCCGAGAGGGTTTCGGCTGCAACAGAGGTCATGGCCCATGTTGACGATGCCAGAGACCAGGGCGTTATACTGTGACTCATTGGAGCTTTGCTGATCCTGAAAGTGCTCAGACAAGATGAGGCACCGTGCGTCGTTACCGCCGTGTCTCTGCCATGAGTATTGCCATCTAAGCCGTCCGCATCCTGCCCTGCCAACACTGGCCCACTACACCGCAGACCAAGGTGTGCATAGATCAACCCATATGCTACAAGACTACACCGGCACGCTACTTTTTCACGCGATAGTGCAGGACCATGTCAAGTCCTCCGCGCCAGTAATAGTGCTTGAGCGTGCCGACCTTCATGTCGGGGGTGGCTATGTGCTGGCCACAGGTAAGCTCGATGGCGTCCTCGGGCTTGCGTCGCGGCGTGTCGGGCACGCCACTCATGGCCGATGCGTCGGAGAACGACCGCTCGCGGCCCTCTTCGCGCATCAGCACTCCCTGGAGATGTTCCATGACGCCGCGGACACGTGCTGTCCGGCTGGCCTGCACCTTGAGTGCGCGCGGCGACGATGCAGGCTCGCCGGCGGGGACAAGGATCAGCGGGATCTTTGGCGGCCGGCGTTCCTCTGGCGACGTAGACGTGAACAGGTAGTTGAGAAGCCAGAACGGCGAGTTCATCTCTAGCGGCTCAATGTCCCGCTCCGTCGAGCCGACCTGCGACCGGTACGTCACGATGTAAGCGCCGTCCGCGTGTGACTGTTCCGAGATGATAACGCGTGTGGATGGGGGGATTGCCACGACGGGCGCCTCGGACGCCGAGGGCGGTCGGAACGTGCGCGACCGCACCGCGTCGAGGAAGAGCAGCTGCTGCCTGTCCCGTTCCGACAGTTTCTGCTCCGCCTCGCTCCCAGCAGGTTTCGACTCGCGCTTGGACTCCGCGACAGACGCCAGCGGCTGCTCGACAGCCTTCTTCTTGCCAAAGCTCTTGAAGCCCTTCTTGAGCAGTCCCGTGGTACTGCTTGACGAAGTGGAGAGCGCCGCGGAAGGACCAGGCGACTTGTCACCTGCCGACGTTGACGCGGGTGTCGTCCCCGTCGCGGGAGAGTCTTTGCGCAAGGAAAAGTAGTCGCGCGTGCTGGGCACCGACCCCGGGGTGGTAAAGTGGTTGGACGCTGAGGGACTGCTGGGAGCACCTGGGGATGCAATGTTGGCTGCCTTCATTGCCGCGGGCAGTGACAACCATCCCGACGATGCAGGCGCGCTCTGACCCAGGGGCGTTTCCGGTCGAATAGCGGGGGTCTGCGCGCGTGTGGCCAAACCGGCAATGTTGATTGACGGCGTGATGCCGCCGCCAAGGGAAGCATTGGACAAGGCACGCTGCCGATGCCGTGGCGACTGGGCTGGGCGGTCCATGGCAATGTTTATTGGCGCAGCAGGGCTGCGGCTGACACTGGGTAACGACGACGTTGCCGACGTTGGCGACGACGACGCGACCTCTTCCTGTTCGGCCTTGATAAGGCCACGGAACAGGTTGGCGAGGGTCAGCTTGCCAATGTTGATCGAGTTGGTGTCCACCATCTCGCTCTCGTCGACGCCAACCTCCTCGGCAAGGATCTCGGCGGCAAACACACGGTCGCCCTCGAGGTGCACGGTAATCTGGCCAACCTTGGTGTCGACTTGGCACCAGGGTAGAACCGAGTTTTTACCCTCGATGCGGCGTTGGACTAGTTCGAGGACTTCTTGTGGGTGAAGCTTCACCTCGGAGCGAACATCGGTGACTCCGCGCTCGAGCGTGAGCGCCTCGGCAACGTCTTGGGACGAGAATCGGCCCAGGCACTCGCCACGGATCAAGTGCCACAGCGCAATCTCGCCCTTGGTGTCGAGGGTGAGGACGTGCAGACGGTCGTTGAGCACAAGAGATCGGATCAGACCAGGCGATCCCTCAATGGTCTCGTCGGGCGTGCTGCGCAGCGGCGTGGCATCTGCGGCAATATCGCGGTCTTCGAACGCACGTCGCGCGGCGACGCGCGGTGCGATGGGTCGTTCCGGCGCCTCGGGCGAGTCCTCTGGTCCACGTATTCTCCCACCCGATGCAAACGACGCGACAGAGTGTCCCGCGTTTGACAAGCCAAAGGTATATGGCGAGTCGGGCAGGCCAAGACACACGAGGCTGCTAAAGGGGATGCCATTCAACAGTAGCTCGTCGTTGTTGGGAGGCGTTTCGGATATCATGGGGTCGCTGGGTCGGCGCATCGAGCCGAGGCGCTCGCGAACACTGGCAGGGAGGCCAGAGGGCGGTGACTGCAAGGGTACGTCTGTGGTATCGGCTCCACGCGGTGGCGGGGCAAACGCCACAGTGCGCGAGTCGCGCGAGTCGGTGCGCAACAGCGGCTGGTCGTAGTCGACTGACAGCGCCTTGTTTCGCATGGGCGGATCAATGATAGACGTGGGCTCAAAGCCCGACCCCATGGCGGTCACGGGCGGCACGAGTGGCTCATCGGCACCGTCATCATTGTCGTCGTCATACAACCCGTCGTCCATGTCGAGGCGGTTCACACGCCGCCCCACGTCGCGCCAGCGGTGCACGTCCGAGCTCGACGTTGCTGCCCAGACATACTCGTCGTCCATGGCGCAGATGGAGCGGATCGCTTCGTCGCCCGTCTTGGACTCGCACGAGCGGCCAGGTGGACCTTCACGCGCAAGCACGACGCATTCTCCCTCGGACATGTCGCCACACTGCTCGACGTCGACGACACACAGGTTGCCATCGCGCGACCCAGAGTAGAACCGCTCGAGGTTGGGGTGTTTGGAGAAGAGAGACCACACCGACGACGTGTGGTGGTTGAACGTGTGCAGGCAGCGGTGTTCGCCCACCGACCAGAGTCTAATGTCAGCATCGTAACGGGCCCTAGGCCTACTTGACAGTGGTGTCTGACGATCCCGTGAGCATGTACCTGCCGTCGTCGCTGAAAAGAATGCTGCGGACACACTCGGTGTGGCCGACAAGCTTTGTTACGGCGCGGTCGCCAGAGCGGGGGTCCCAAAGACGGACGACCCGCTCTGGCGTACCTGCAGCAAGCGAGTGGCCCGCGGGGTCTGCATCAGCATTGCTCACCCCGGTTCAACTCACCAACACCGAGAGCGTATATACTGCCCCACTCGCCTTCCAGCCCTACGCCGCCATTCTTCTCGTCGGCCTCGCTTAGGCGCACCTTGAGCACCGGCTCGTTGGGTTTGGGGTTGGCAATGTCCCATACGGAAATGTCGCGGTCGAGGGCACCGGAGAACAGTATCCCTGGGTGGCGCGCAAACGCCAGAGAGCGGACATAGTCGGTGTGGTGGCCAATGAGAGCTGGGACGGTGAGGTCGTCGCAGTCGTGCGGCGACCACGCACGAATCGTGCGGTCCGATGACGCGGTAATGACCGTCTGGTTCATGTTGCACAGGACCATGGCGTTGACCCAGTCAGTGTGCGTCTGGACCGACTCGCGAAACGTCGTGGCCGGGGGAGGCTGGCGCGCAATTGCATCGTGGTTGACCTCCCAGCGATCTTCGTATGACACTTGGCGCGTGGTGCGCTTCGGTACCCCTGAACCGTCTGGCGTGTCGTCCTCGTCGCTGCTGCTGTCTCCGTGCGACCCATTGTCGTCGTCGCCATCGTCGCCCCAGTCTGCCCCACCGTCACCTAGCCGCTCCCATCTCACACGACTGCCTGTCCCTTTGCCCGGGACCGTGCGGTACCTGCGTCCGCGCCGGCGCGTGTGCGGTACATGCAGTTCCCAGGACGCAACAAGACCGTCCCGGCCACCCGTGTACAGAATGCCGCCGGGCGTGTCCTGACCCGAGAGCACGGTCGACGTGTCGAGCGCGAGGGTCGACACGCCCAGGCGGTGCCGGGGATGACGGGCGGGTGATTCAATTTCTGGCGGCGGTGACGCAAACGGGTTTCGACTGGCAAACGGATTTCGGCTCCCGAGAGCGCTCGCCCCGTTGGCGTCGCCGCCCGTCCTGGGATTGATGTATGGGTACGACCTTGTCTCGTCGGCCGCCCCGTCGGTGCCAAAGCCAGGCAGCTCGAGCGTTGGAGGCACATGGTCTGGTGGGGGTATAATGTACGACACGCGCCGCTTGCTCGGCTCGGCAATGCCCATCTTCCAAACGTCGGTGCCCAGTCAACAAGTTGCTGTCGAAATGTAAAGATGGAGATCGGCGAAAGGGAGGAGATGAGGGATCAACGCCGGGGATCGGCGCTGCTCTGCTCGTACACGTCTTGGGTTTCCTTGAGCAGTTAGGCTCCCGGGGCCCAGTAACGGATCGGGAGATGGGTTGTCCTGAACTAAACGGGTCACGACAGTGTTTGTGGTGTGCGAACCTGGCGACGAGATGGTCTGAGCGTGTCGAGCACAGACCTTGTGCAGCTACGTCGAAAGTGTATTGTACGTGGTGGCCTTGGTGGGGACGAGGTGTTTGACGAGGGGAGTGGGTGCCTCTGCTGTGTGCGCTGTGCAGCATGCTGGCGCACACGCACTCATCACCCTGCATGCATGGTGGGCACAAGGTCGCCGCAATCGGTATATCCTCGGGCCGACACCTCTCCCCCCCCAAAATGAGGAACGCCGAAGTTGGCCAAACTACACGTCATTGGGTTTATCACCGTAACGGAGGTGTTGGGGCTCCAGGGCTACTGTTAGGGTCACGTGATATGCATCAGTGGTGAGCCTTTTAGGTGACTGACCACCCTGGGCACCAAATGATGGGCGTCATTTAGAGCCCAGGGAAGGAGAGAAGGAAGGTCTCTCCAGGGCTGAACTTTTATTAGCCCTTGCCAGTGGTGTCTGGTCGCATCAAGGTCCACTCTTGCTCACCATCACACGACACTTGCACGCTCCTAGGTTCCAACGTCGACTAGACAACTCCCCGTCACTCCTCCCCCGACAATGTCCTCGCCCAACACTCGCGGCGGGGGTGGCTTTGTCCCAAACCCATGTCCATCAACTCTCGGTTACACAAATCCTAGGGCACAACGCGTCGCAGCCCTAGCACCCGTCATGCCCGAGACCGAAGACCCAATCCACTCGCTGCCAAACGCGTTCATGCGCCACAGGCCACGACGAGGTCTCTCGGTTGAGCGCATGCAGGCGTAAGTGGCGGGCCAACCCCACAGCCACATTGACACCTCTGCAGTATCATTTCACCCACCGAACGCAGCATTACCGACTTTGTCGACGTGCCTATTTCGCCAGAGGAGATTCGGCAACAACCGAAGAAGGTAGGCCTCGTCTGCTCCTCCGAGACGCCTCTGACGTACAGGTTCGCCCATATTACGAGCACCTCGACCACATTCACACACACTACGAAGAGGTCGACGGCCTCTTGTCCGGCGAACTACCCGCAATTATTGTCGAGTCGTTCTTCTTTCCCCCAGAGGCCAGGAGCTACACCAACTTGTCGGATGCGGGGTCAATGTCCCATGGCAAGTGGAACCTTCGCGGTCTACGAAGACACCCTTCGTCGATCGGCGAGGATGGCGAGGAGCCAGGAGAGCGCACGCCGCTTGTTTTGGGCGAAAGAGAGCGTCAGCGAGAGCGCGTGGTGAAACTGGCCATCAACAGTGAGTTCGGCGGTAAGTTTGTGCTAACACCAGTCAACACGATAGTCAACTTTGTCCTTGTCTGCGCCAAGGTCGTCGCTGTTTGGTACTCGGACTCCATCTCGCTCACTGCCTCGTTGATCGACTCGGCGCTCGACCTGCTCTCCACATTTATTATTGTAGGGACGACATGGGCAATTGGTGTTCCGACAGATAACCACTTGGTAAGCTGTCTTTAGCGTCCTAAGCTCGCTGACATTCAGTACCCAGCAGGCAAGAGGCGGTTTGAGCCTCTCGGTGTGGTAAGTCGTTCACGTCAACCTTCCCTCACCCCAGCTCGTCTTCTCCGTTGTCATGATTTGTTCTTTCGTGCAAGTCTTTATCGAGTCGTTGCAGCGAGTGTATCGCGGATGGCACGGACAGATCGAACCCGTTGACCTCAACGCCATTGGCATTGGTACAATGGTCGCGACCATCGCAGTCAAGGCGGTTCTGTAAGGCACAAAAAAGGGCTTTGGCTGACCGCAGTTGGGTGTGGTGCTCCCAGATCCCGTCGTCCTCGGTGCAAGCGCTCGCGCAGGACGCGGAGAATGATGTCTGGTTGAATGTCATCTCGCTGCTCTTCCCAGTGAGTTGAGCTGATTACCGCATCTAACTCCCCAGTACATTGGCCAGAAGATGGGCTCTCCGCTTCTCGACCCCATTGGTGGTCTGTGCCTCAGTTCGTACATCATCTTTGAGTGGATCAAGACGCTCCTGCAAAACTTTGCCAATCGTGAGCTGATTTCACCCTCTTGTCAGCTGATGCCAGTTTCCGGAAGGGCGGCCTCTGCAGACCAGTACACGCGCGTGCTCTACATGGTCAGCCGCTTCAACCCCGTTCGCGAGATTTCTGCTATCGAGTGCTACCACATCGGGTAGGCCCTAGACGTTATGTTTGCTGACAGAAGCGACGACCTTGTCGTGGAGGTGGATGTGATCCTCCCGAACACGTCGCTCCATTTTGCCCACGACATTGGAGAGACGATCCAGTGAGTGCAAAGACGGGTACCGTGCTGACCAATACAGGTGCATGCTCGAAAAGTACGCCATTTGAGATATCTAAGCTAACCCACAGCCTCGACGGCGTTCTTCGCGCCTACGTCCACACCGATTACTCGTCGAGCAACCCGTGCGTGACGGGCACTAGTCTCAAGCTAATGTTGCAGATCGCAGCACACTGCGCGCCAACGGAATGGGCCCAACCCGGTGCCTCTCCCGCCGATAGAGCCAGAACCTCAGCAGATGTCTGGGTCGGCCACGCCCAAGGCATCAGATACATTCCTGGACATGTCTCGAGGACGAGGGCGCACGCGGACGTAACCCCGCCTCGAGTACGTTTCTTTGCGTCGACGCACAGGCCGTCTTGTCAACAATGCTGTGTTTTGGGTTTTGGGAGAGCCATCATGAATGACTGCCGCTTTCAGTGTGGGCAGTGCCGAGCACTAATGTGCAGCGACGGACGGCCGACTGATATGCGCGGGCACGGCTCGTCGAACGTCACACTTGATTCACCGAGATTGCTAAATGAAACCTTGAACTGACCTGGCCAGACTAACGACCTTGAGACCCTGCATCTCCATCAAGGTACACGCCACCCGGCCGGCCCGACTCTGCATGGCTGCAGCAAGGTTTGTTCGCCCCTGGGAGTGGCTTGCACGGTGTGGCGCGTGTCGCGTCTCGCGGTGGTCTGTGCGCACTCTTCCAGCAGCGACGGCAACCTGCTAGCAGCTACGGCAAGCTTCAAGTGTTTGGTGGATTGAGCTATGCCGAGGTCCGTGCGCCAGTCAACTGGTGAAACCCTGCGCTGTTCTGGTTCCAGACTGTCGTAGTGCAGCGTGCATGCCATTCCTCGTGCAGTCGCCGCCGTCTCGAGACGCGTGCTGGTTGGGGACTGATGGGAACATGAGACAAGCGCTGTATGCGTGGCTACCGGGCCGAGACGGTAATGGAGGCGTCGCTTGAGAACAACAACCATCAAAGCGAACAAGACATAAACAAGTCAGTCGCGACCATCTTTCCACTAGAGCACATCAACACACGTCCCTCTTTACACACACACAGGTACCTCGGACGCCACCACTGCCGCCCCTTCAGTGCGCCCTTCACGCTCGTCCCTACCAAATCCTTCCCGCCATCGGTGCCGTTGTGCCCCTCGGACAGCCGTTGCCCCTTCTTTGGTCCACCCCGCAGATACCGTTGCTGCTGATCCTCAAGCGAGCATCAACAAGACAAACACCACCACAACTCCACTCGCCGCGACACAAACAACTCATCAGCAGCATGCTTGTGGCCTGACTTTAACACCCAACACACACAGTTCTTGTCCCTTCTTCCCAGCTCGCACACAGCAGACGTAAACAAGCGTGCAGGTATACACAGCGCCAGACACACACACACACACACACATGTCCCCTGCATCCAGCCGCCGACTGCAGCGGCCCAAATCAAGCCGACACCTCGGCGCCGTCACAACAAGACACAAACAGTTCCCCATTCACGACACAGAGTATTATCCACCTGTCCCACCACCCGTTGTTCGTTCGCCCACTCCTCAACAGCCCCACTTCCACAACCCCAAGCCCGTCTGCACCTACCACATGGAGCGCGACGACAGCGTCGAGTCGGGGCTCACTGTGCTGAGCGACCCGCACCTGGCCGCGTTTGCCGACGCGGATGGCGACTTGTCAGGCTACGACAGCGTTACCATTCCGTCCATGTTTGACACTGTATCGTACAACTCGGACGACGACCACAGCGACGCCGTGACTCCTAGTCGCGGCGGCTGTGGCGGCGGCGTTATGCGTGACCACCAAGCCCAAATGGCCGACTACTCGACTCACCGTCGCCAAGCTCCCCTTGTCCCTCCTGGATTCGAGCACGCCTCCCCAAAGACTAAGCAGGCGGTGGGCGTCGGCATTGGTACCGTGTCGCCCTCGGGCATCTACGCGATTACAGAAGACGAGTTTCTTGACTCGCTCGAGCTTGGCCGCTGTATCGGCCAGGGCAATTGGGGTGAAGTGTTTATCGCCCGCGCGAAAACACACGAAAGCAGTCGCCTCGGACACCTCGCGTCGGCCAAGAGCGTGCGCGCTGCGGGCGGTCTGCTGGCCATCAAAGTCGTCAAGCGCCGGCACAACAGCGTGAGTTCGCACGTCTGGGTCTCGTGGCTGACAACAGGTGGCGGTGCCATGCATTCGTGCCCTCTGGACCGAGATGAAGATTATCCGCAGCCTCCGCCATGAGCCGCACCCCAGCGTCATCCAGTTTGAGGCGTTTGTGATCTCCAGCGCGTGTGCCGCGTAAGTAGTTGTCTGTTCTACACGCTGACACCAGCGTGCTCATGCCCTACCACGGTAAGGGCTTTGACATCCCCACTCCCCTCCCCAAGGCAGTTCACTACTTTCGCCAGCTGGCCAGTGCCGTCAGCTACCTCCACGAACGGGGCATCACGCACAATGACATCAAGCCGAGCAACATTGTCGTGAGCTTTGACGATGTACCTGTTCTCGTCGACTTTGGGTTTGCCCAGCTTCACAAAGCCGACGACCGTGCGCGTTTCCTCAGCTCCCAACAGTGGGGCACGCTCGAGTACCTTGACCCGCTCCGCGCGTCGGGCCAGGCCCACGACGAACGCAAGAGCGACGTCTGGTCCCTCGGCGTCACCATGTTTGAGGTCATTGTGGGCCGCACGCCCTTCGAGATGGGCGAAGACGAGACGTTTGAAACCCCCGAGCGCTGGGAGGAGTACCGTGACCGAACCCGCTCCGGCCGCTGGTACGGCACCTACAACATTGGTCATGGTGGGTGCGCGGCAATTTATTGATGCTGACGCCACAGGCTACCTTGAAGAAGTCTTAAAGCTCATGCTTTACCCCGACCCGTCGTACCGCCCCTGGGCGTCGCAGGTGTACCTCGCGCTGACAAGTATCCTTGCCGACCCCGACCTGAGTGTTCTCGAGACGCCTCCGTTCGTGCGCAGTGCGGTCGGCCCCCTCGCCGACGAGGAGTCTGTCCTCGTCGAGCGCCAGAAGCTGCGCGACAAGGAACAGCGCGACTGCGAGTTTGCCGCCAAGGAGCAGGCACGGCTCCAGAAGGCGGCGCAGGAGGCCACTGAGCGCATCCGTAAACTAAAAAAGGTCAAGAGCGACATTAGCGGTAACAAGAAGCTCAAGGATGTGCGCCCCACCACCGCCGACCCACTCACCGAGTCGCTCAAGCAGACGCGCAGCGTGGCGCAGCTGCGTCCCGCCAAGCAGCTGCCCAGCGTTCATCGCCGCGTGGCGGAACCGTCCGGACAGGAGAACATCACGGCCACGACCCCGGACAACTCCAAGGTCAAGCTCCAGGACAACATCAAGATTCATGTCATACAGACCAAGCCGTCAAGTGGGTCGCCTCCTCGGCAAGGTCTAACGCTAGCCCCCGTGCACACCCCTCCCCGAGTCGGCGTTCACGAGGCTGTCAGTGAGTCGGCAGTGCAAAGCACGTCTGACCACAGGTGATACCAAGCCAATGAGGATAAGTTCGGCAACGTACAAGCCGCTCGCGCGCCCCGCGACGGCGTCTGGGCTCTTGCAGCAGACGCCGACGTCTTTGCGCGTGCAGACCCCGACATCTCCGCATGTGCAGAGTCCGGCATCTCCCAGTTCCCCTGCGGCGCAGGCGGCGACAGTCCGCGACGAAGCTTTGATGGAGACGATGCGCACTCTCATGGGAGCGCGCCAGGCGGGCGTTCCGCGGGGCTACGGACACGCGTCTCCAGGCAAGGTACGCCCCAGGAGCGAAGCGGCGGCGTACGCCAGAGATGTACGCCCCGTGTCGCGCAAAACAGCGCCCTCGACGGCCACGACCACGAAACGCATGACCGACGGCAGTATGCCCCCCATGCTCGAGGTGGATATCTCCACATCGACAGTGTTTGGCCCCAACCTCCTCGAAGCCGACACGCAAGCTTCCGAACTCCATCTTGTCTCGCGATACCGTGGAACGAGCGAGTCGCGCCAGCAGCTCGCCCCAACAACGTCCCCCAACCGCCGCGCCAAGCAGTCCACCGCCCCCAGCGACATTATCGCCCACCCTGCCGACGGCGCGCTCAGCGACCTCGACCGCCTCGCGGGCTGGGCTAAGCGCGTTGAGGCTTACGTCCACGAAGCCAAGAAGGCTGTCGCCGAGGGCCGCGCCGTGCCCGTTATGCCCGACATGCCTGACGACCTCGAGTCGCTCACGGGCACGCTGGGCCATCCGGCCACTTCTACCGCTCCGCCACTCGCTCGTAACGTCCTCGTCCCGCCCGCGTCGTCGCGCGGCACCAGTGAAACCATGTTCGAGGTATCTGCGCCGCCTGGGGTTGTCCCCGGTTCCAAGCCGCACTACCAGAAGAGAGAGCACGGCACGGCCGAGACCAAGCCCGAGCCGACTCTGAAACGCAGCGGCATGTCGCAGGTCTTTAAGCGCTTCGTACCCGAGCGTGCGTCGGTAATCAGCGAGCGCGCCGCGCCAGCTCCGCGTAAGTGCCGTTTGTTTTTGCCTCCAACTGACATTAGCGGTCGTCACGAAACGCGTGACGGTGCGCCAGTCCGAGAGCCAGTTGGGAAACATGTACGGAACGCTCCCGCGCCGCGGCGGTGTCGTCGAGTTTGACGCCATATCCGACATTGAAGAGGAGGAGCTGCTGGTCGAGATCGGTCCCCTGGCGGGCGCGGCGCGCCGTATGGCCAAACCCAGCTCGATGGTGTCGCTGCGCGAGCGCGCAAAGGGCGTCATGGGCTTTGGCGACAAGGGCAAGCACGCGACTCTGCCGCGTCGCGTCGTGAACCCCGTCACCCCATGCCCCGCTCCTACCCCTGGCGAACCCACGGGTCTTCCCACCCACAAATCCAACACGAAAGACAAGGACGCGCGCAAGTCGATCTTCAAGTTATTCAAGGGTAAAAAGGCCGCCTGAGTCGTCGCCGGCACTAGAAACGAACGATACCCCCTGCACTTTTCCACCTTCTCTGTACAGTATACATAATGCCATGTAACGTTATGCTTTCCCACGGGTAAAGAAATATGGGTGCATAAGAGTATGAAGTATGCGCACTGATAACGGCGAGCCCGGCCAGCGGGACTAGCTGTCAGTCGCCGCTCTACGGCTTCTCCTTGCCCAAGTACAGAGCCTCGTTGAAAACCTGCGACTTGTCCTTGGGCCCCTCGAGGTTCTTCTCGTCCTGTCCCTCAACGGCAACCCAGGTGTCGGCCATGTCCCACATGCAGACGGTGTAGAGACCGGGCATGCCGCCCTTCATTTGGTCGCAGTAAGCGTAACCACAGCCAAAGGCCTTGGCTCCCTTCCATGCCGCGACCTTCCAGTGGCCGACCTCGACACCGCCGCGGGGCTGATAATCGGTCCCGTTGATCGAGTAGGGGTACTTGCCGACCCACTCACCGCCCCACGAGGTCATGACGTTGATGACGTTGACGTGAGGGCTGGCCTTGTCGTTCGAGTCGGCATACAGGTTGTCTGGGTACTCCTTCTGAGAGCCAAGGTACGAGTGTTCCCATTTGCACGACTTGGCCTGTGCAAACGCCTTACGCGAGGCGTCCTCGCTCCACGAGATCGGCTTGGCATTAAAGTTGTCGCGCAGGACATTCTCCGCCGTCATGAACATGGTGGCTACCTCGTCGTTGGGGTTGAGCACATCGATCTTGGCGTCGACAGGACGGTCAAACGTCTTGCGCTCAAACTTCCAGGGCTCCCGCATCGCCGCGGCGACATCACCACCAGCCCCACTGTCCGGCGTGGGGTTCACAGACGGCATCGTAGGCGTAGGAGGATTGCTTGAGCCCGAGGTGACAGGTTCCAGCTTGGGGTCATTGGCAAGCGGCTTCTCGTCGTGGTTCGCAGTTTGGTCATTCCCAGGGCCCGCTCCGTTGACATTGAGCTGCTTGACGGTTCCGTTGCCGTCATTCTTTTTGCGGCACACACCTGCCGTCGCTGGCGCAACCAGTGCGCACAGCAGAGTAAGCGTAGCGAGGGGCGTCATCATCTTTGAGAGAGTGGAAAAAGCGAGCGTGGGTTGGAAAGAACGGCGGGCCACTGCGCTGCAAGGCCAAGTAAGAGTCAGAGGTGTTGAGGATAAGGTTGAGAGGCTCGTCACTGATGCATACTTATACTTTGGCGCCTTCCGCCATATGTGAGCCAAGTCTTGATGGTCGTGAGGAGCGTTGTTGTACGCGTCGGTGGAGTGATCCGACGGAACGGTTCTCGCCGGACACACTGTTTCCTTCACCCCTCTTGTTTGGATTGTTTCCAAAGGCATCTCCAGGACTATATTTTGCGCTACCACTGCGGCGTCCTGGAAGGCGTAGTCAAAGTTAGAGTCTGGGCTCAGCTTTCGTCACATATCTCGTCAGCTGCTTCTTTCGGGCACGCCAGACGTCCATTGCGCCGTTTTGCATTCCGCTTCGTCGCAGAGATGCACGCACATCCGGCATTGTCGCGTTCACCACTGTTTCGTGCCCTGCCAACCATACGCTCGTCATGCTTGACCCCTTCACCCGGACCCTGCTAAAACCTCGGTCCGGGAGTTTCCGTTGGACAAGTGCGTTGTTACCATGCGCAAATCGACAGTACTCGGCGATCGGGAGGAGACGTCGTCGCGTGAGCCCTTTTGCACGCTCCAGCCCTTTGCACATGCGACGTGAGTGGAATTACCCCACCGCAGCACTCGTTCCAATAACAAATCTCCTAACAACGCAACCCAAGTTGTGTTGTTAGCTTGCAGATGGTCGTTGCGTTTCAACAGATTGTCCAGTGCCAACGGCATCGTAGGGGATCCACCACCAGCGGAATATGGCGCTTCGACGGATGTAATCGCGGATATACTGTAGATTGATCTCACGTGGTGACCTTACGTGATCGGCACACTCCTTCTGTGGTGTCAGAGCATACAGCGTGCATCGAGCACGCTTCACGCTTACATCGCGCTTTCGGATGACCAAAATTGCCAGTGGGTGCGTGCAGTTGAATGAAAGTGCGTGCTGAGTGCAGGCGGCCGAATAGCTATAGAGGGCACGAGTTTGATGGCACGCTTTATGTGCCGTGTATTGCTCCCTATGGGTCAGCGTCTTCCCGCAATGAAAGCAGTTGTGGTCCTCTCTGTCCGTTTTAGAGCAGACAGAAATGGCCTTGGCAGACAAGTAAAACTGGATAAATTGACACTTGACGTTGGGTTGTTGAAAAACCGCGGCGAACACGACAGACTGGAGATGTTCCGATGGGCATTATGAACGTTACGGATGAGGTGCAGAGGCCGTTTTGGACTTTGTTTTGACGCTAAACTGCAGCGGGCGTGGTGCAGATGCAATTAACCTATTCCATCCCAGTACAATGACTACAGTATATAATGTTCTCCTGATATGACTGGTACCTGTGCCCAGTCCTACAATCCCACGATCACTCGAAAACTCATAACGCGATGATGAATAAAATCCTCGAAAAAGGAGAGACCACTTAAACGCGGTTGACTGGCTCGACCCGCTCGACCTGGTCGATCGACGTCTTCTCGTTGGAAACGGTGCGGTCGACGTCGTGGACGCCGTCCTCGGTAGTGACAATGTTGCCCGCTGCGTCGACACCCTTGATGTCGGTCTGCTTGCCGTGCTCGATACCCCACTTGCGGGACTTGAGTGCGGGAATGCGCTCCTCGAAGAGCAAGTCGATTTGCTCGAGACGCAGCCCCTTATACTCGGGCAGGCAGAAGAATGCCCAGATAAATCCGCACGCGGCAATAGGGCCGAAAATAAAGCCGACCTTGAGGTGCAGGCCGGCCTGGTCGTCGTTCATGAGGTATGGCAGGACAAAGGCGACGACAAACTGGAAAATGACACCGACGGCAAAGCCCATGCGCGTCGTCTTGTCACGGAGCTGCTGCGACGGCGTCTCGGCCGAAATGAGGTAGGACAGGGGCGCCCAGCCAAAGTTGAACGCCATGGTGAAGAGAATGATAAATGCGACCGAGATCTCCTTGACGATCTTTGTCTGGGTCGCTGTGCCAAGACCACCGAGGGTGAACAGGAACACGGACTGCAGACCGATGGAAATGAGCATGATGGGGCGACGACCGATGTAGTCGTTGAGTACAATGTTGATGAGGTAGACAAACAAGCTGAGACCCTGGTTGATGAGGGTGTAGTTGAAGGGGTTGATCGTCTTGAGCTGCTTGACAATGACGGGGCCGTAAAGCGACGAGAGGGACTGGCCAGTGAACTGAAGGAAAAGGTTGCAGAAGAGCACAATGAGAGTGCGGCGCAGGTTGGTGCCTTTGAAGCAGGCAGCGTACGAGCCGGTACTGAGCTTCTTCTCAGCCTCGACAGCGAGGATCATCTGCTCGAGCTCGTGCTCGACATCGTGATCGGCCTTGCGGAGGATCGTGAGGGAGCGGCGCGCCTTTTCAATCTTGCCCTTGGACGCGAGCCAGCGGGGCGACTCGGGCTGGAACCAGATAAAAGTAGACACGATGAAGGGGACAACAAGGTAGCACAGGAAGGGAATCTTCCATGCCCAGTCGTTGGGGATCGTGGCTGTGCGGTGGCAGATGGCAGAAATGACAAACCCGCCCACGGCAAAGGACATCTGGTAACTGGCCACAGCCAGACCACGTACACGCGCCGGCACAATTTCCGACTGGTACACGGGGATGCACGACATTTCCATGCCAATGTAGATCGAGTTGAGGCAGCGCGCGGCGAGGAACTGGCTGCGGCCCTTGGACGTGACAATCATCGGCACGCACGCCATCGCCCAGATCGACATGGTAAACACCGTCATGCGACGGCCAAACGTCGACGACACCATACTGCCAAGGCCGATGCCTGCGCGATCGTTAGCGCTCATGACGCGAGATCTCGGAGAAACCACGGAAAATGTCTGTAAGACACCAGCGGCTAGCACTGTTGCGTGCGCCGTACGTGCTTTACTGGCACCACCTGCGTGATCTGAAAAAACTCACCAAAGACAAGAAGGATCACGGGGAATGCGTTCGAGTACGACAGAAAGTTGGACGGGAGCTTGGGCTCACCACCGCCTGGGGGCGTGTCGCCGAACCGTCTGATGAAGGGAGTCATGGCCTGGGTCTGCGTGTTAGTGATGTCGTCGAGGTCATTGCTCACCTGGCCAAAGCCCTGGTTGTCAAAGGCAAAGTTGGCAGAGCTCAAGGTGAGCAGAACACTGCACAGGAACAACCTGAGCGAGTAGTTCTGCGTGATAATGTTGTCGGTGATGAAGTTGCCCATGGTGGATGGTGGTGGTGGGAGTTTTCAACGGTGCCGAGCCGTTATTAAACTAGCTGCTGATCTGTGCTGTTGTCGTGTGCCGAGAGATTAAGAGTTCAATGTTGTTGTTGGGGATAGCGTCTTGTGCATCTGGATGTCGCGAGTTTTTGTACTCATGCTCAGAGTGTGGCTTGTTCGCGGGTACGCCCTGGCGCATTGCACTGAAGCACGCATAATTCAAGACGCCATTCCCGGGTCTTGGTGCCCTGTGGTGGTCTAGTCTCCTACCAGGAGGCCCCGCGGGGGTCAGTTGGTAGTAGTTGGGGAGATGGCTCCACCCGCGCTGTCGGTCGTATTTTGCCCGTTGTTGACCACGATATTCGTTTACAGGTGGCACTTCACGAATGTGTACCTGTGTACATTCGAGGTTGACAGTGCCTTCCCAAACGCAAAGCGCTGGACCCTGCCGTGCATCGGGAATGTCACCAGCTCTTCGACGGGTGTGCTGGCGCGGATTGGAATAAAGCGTCGTGGGGGTCTCGATGACCATGACCCAGAAAAGAGATCCTCTGTGCCAGGGTCGGCCGAGCAAAGTGTACAGTTTGGATGAAGTTGGCCAAACAGAGTGTGTTCCTGGGCCCTGGTTTGACTCGTCCCTGTGGATCGGTTTGTGGCGCTGGCGCCGAACATGGCGAGATCGTCCTGTTCACGTGTCGAACGCCTCAAGCTCCTTAACAATCCTGACCGGTAGGGCAGAGAGATCCACTGCCTCACGCCTTAGTAACGACGACTCCACCAACTTCAATGCTCCTTTAGCCGCGGGGAGCGCCTACAGGGTTTGCGGGACGTACGTTATTCACCAAGGCGCAACTCCACCAGCCCTTGTTGCCCGAATGCAACACCCTTTGGACGCAGTCGACGCAGGAAAGTGACAGACCCGGCTCACTGGCAATTTGCAAAAGGACATCGCAAAAATGTCACCCCGTGGTGCGGCGGCAAGGACTCATCACGCCAAACCCAAAGCCAGAGCCCATGCCTCAAGATTAGACCTCTACATCCGAGGAACCTCCGAGATTCGACAGTCGGCGGCCAAGCATTCGAGACTAGATTCGGCACGCCGAGGCGAGCTCTGGAATTTTGGATGCCACCCGCGACACTATTCCTCATCGATCATGCACCAGGCACTCGATACCCCACCCTTCTTCCCCGCCCGCACGCCCGGAAATCCGAGGAGAGGCTGTCCCACCCTGTCCGAGACAATTGTCGAATACTGGATTGTTGACGGATGAGTCGTCGGTGAGGTCATCACGCGATGTGGGCAGTCGAGGGTCACATGAACACCAAGTGCAGGGCGATAAGTAGTAGACGCGTTTGAACTTTTGCCGCAACTGCCCACAACAACAACATCCACCATCATGGCGCCCAAGGAGAAGAACATCCTGCTGCTCATCGCCGACGACCTAGGCAAGAACCTGGGCTGCTACGGTGCCAAAGTCAAGACGCCCAACCTGGACAAGCTCGCGGGCGACGGCGTAAAGTTTGACAAGGCGTTCGCAAGCACCGCGTCGTGCTCGTGCTCGCGCTCGGTCATCTACACGGGCCTGCACGCGCACACCAACGGCCTGTACGGCCTCAACCACACCTTCCACCACTTTATGACCTTTGACCATGTCGAGACCATGCCGTGGCTGTTCAACAAGGCAGGTTACCTCACGGGCATTGTCAACAAGATCCACGTCGGTCCCGACGCAATCTACAACTGGGAGGTGCGCGACGCGGCTCCGTCTCACGCCGGGTCGCGCGACAACAAGTGGATTGCGGAACGGAGCGCCGAGTTTTTCAAGCGCGCAAACGACGACGACAAGCCTTTCTGCCTCACCATCGGATACACCGACCCACACCGTGACGGCACGCGCGGCGGGTTTGGTAACGACGAGACGTACCCGGGCTACAAGGCCGTCAAGTACGACCCCAAGGACGTCGAGGTGCCGTACTACCTGAACGACCTGCCGCTCGTGCGCAACGAGCTGGCGCAGTACTACGAGTCGATCTCGCGCATGGACGAGGGCGTCGGCATGGTGCTGGACGAGCTGGCAAAGTCGGGACATGCAGACGACACGCTCGTCATGTTTGTGAGCGACAACGGACCGCCGTTCCTCAACTCCAAGACGACGCTATACGACGCTGGCGTATGCTTGCCCATGATTGTGCGTGCGCCCGGCGCGCCAGAGGGCACCGTCAACGATGCCATGGTCTCGTACGTTGACATTCTACCCACGTTCCTCGACTGGGCAGGCGTCCAGCACCCTGCACACCGCGACGGTGCGCCCAAGCGCCACGGCCGCTCAATCCTGCCCGTCCTCGACGCCAAGGAAATGCCAAAGGACTGGAACGAGGTGTACGGCTCGCACACCTTCCACGAGGTCACAAACTACTACCCTACGCGCTTCATCCGTACGCCAAAGTACAAGTACCACCGCAACATTTGCTGGCAGCTGGATTTCCCCTTCTCGGCCGACATTTTCGCCTCCAAGAGCTGGGACGCAATTCGTAACCAGCCAAAGGTCGACGTCGGCAACGGCAAGAAGGACCTTGTGTTTGGCAAGCGCACGCTTACGCAGTACCTCCGCCGCGGGCCAGAAGAGCTCTTTGACCTCGAAAACGACCCAGAAGAGGTCGTCAACCTCGCCCAGGACCCAAAGTACGCCGACGTAGTCAAGGAGCTTCGCGACAAGGTTGAGGCGTGGCAGCGCGAATCTGAAGACCCATGGCTCTTCCGCGACGGCGTCTCGGTCATGTCCATGATGCAGTACCTCGGCGAGGACGGGTACCAGCTCCAGGAGCGCTTCGACTTTGAGCTGGAGAACCCAGGGACGGGCGAGCTCGCGTGCAAGGCGTAGAGGCTGGCGAGGGGTAGTAGTGGTAGTCATATGTACTGTATCTGATCTGCATTGCGTGTTTACCAAACTCTTGGGTTTGATACTTCTTTCTGTCGATCAGTAGGCGCCCGCATCCGCTCTCGTGAGTCCCAGTTAAGCATGTTCTTGATTGGCTTTATTTGTGCACCATGACACAGAGTCTCGGGGACGTTATTACATCTTAATGCTAGCTACAGTTGATGAGTGATGTAGGCAGACGGCCTTTTCTGTACATGTGCGTGTGTATCATGGGCAAGGTTTGCAGGGGTATCTTGTGTTTAGACGATTCGTCGCGACCAGGCTAAACCAGCTAGTCGATGCTGCCAAACACGCGAGAGACAAAGTGCTTTCCACGCGAGATGATCTGGTCGTCACGCTGGCGTCAGCCCGTCCGACGAATGAACAACTCACGTAGATGTGGCGATTACTGAACACGCGGTCGTTGAAGTAGCCTTGGAGGTAAAACGCGTCGTTAGTCTTGAGAAACTGGACGTCGGGCGCAAACTCGACCAACAGAGGCGGACTGCCAGGTATGCCGAAGCCCATAGGTAGCCACCCTGGGAATCCGCGCCGGTCGACAATGTCGCGCCGCAGGCGGTCCGTCGCCTCGTACACTTCTCGGCGAGCGTCCTCGGGTTGTTTGAAGTATCGGAAGGTTGCGAGCGCCTCGGCGGCGGTGATGAACTCTCGCGGGTGGCTCCAAAACAAGCACGGAATAGTTAGTCTGCGCGTCAGTCATTCTCCCAAGGCAAAGTATAACGGCCTTACTCCGGACCAATGCCAAAAAGGCACTGGAGCTGCAACTCGTCCATCTCGAGCTCTGGGTCGAACTGCCATCCGGCACGCAGGTACGCCTCGTACGTTCCTGCCCACATTGTCGGGCGTCCCCCCGTGCCCAGCGGACTGATGTACTCTCCGCAGTTCCCCGACGCGTTCGCGTGGTTGAGCAGGAGCTTGAAGCAATCCTCGTCGCTCTCCGCGCTCGGAACGCCAAAGCGGACCGCCGTGATGGTCTTGATCACTTCCCCGAGCGCCTCGGCTGTGTCCCGCGCTGACATCTTGACCGCGCGCGCGTACGTGTACGGAATGTCGTGCTGCTCACACGCCCACGTCCCCGTTTCCCGGGCACGCTCGAACGTACTCTGGCACCGTTCATTGAACCAGGCGTCGCGGCGCTGCTCGTCCGTGAGGCTCGGTTGGGGCGTGTTGTCAGGCTTGTTTTCTGTGACGCTGGTTTCAGTATTTGTGTCGATGCTGTTTGTGGCTGCGTCGTTTGTGTTTGCGCTGTTTGTGCCGTCGACTTCCTTTGGGGCACCTGCGTTGGCGGTACGGCCGCTGTTGTTTGTGTCGTCGCTGTTGTTTGTGTCGTCGCCGTTGTCTGTGTCGTCGCCGTTGTCTGTGTCGTCGCCGTTGTCTGTGTCGTCGCTGTTGTTTGTGTCATCACCGTTGCTTTTGTCGTCGTCGCTGTCGCCGTCGCTCGCGTCGCTGCAGTGGGCCGTGTCGTAGCAGACACCAATCGACTCGGTACCCTTGGTAGACTCTCCGTCGCTCTGGGCGTTGTCCTCTGTCCCGTCGGTCCACACTGTCGACTCGCCCTCGCTCTGCCCCTCCGAAACATTGCCATCAACGCTCCACTCATCTTCAGAGCGAAAGTGCAGATCGGCCTCACTAATCCCGTCTTCAGACATGATGTAATCGCGCGCACTCTCCTTGTCGTCGTCCGAGCTGTCCTCCTCCTCGGGATCACTGAGGTACGGATCAAACTCCCAGAGGTAAGGCCTGCCCTCCAAGCCCGTGGGGTCGTCCTCGTAATGAATAGGGCCCTGGATGGCAGAACGGACCAGATCGTCGTCGTACCCGATATCCTCTGGGTCCAGCTGCAGGCCGACGGGCACCCAAAAGTCATTCACCTCCCCTTCTTCAAAGTCGATAAGGTCGGAGCGGTCATTGCGGTCGTTGGTGTCGGTTTCATCCTCCGACGTGGTACTCTCCTCCGCGTCTGGAATTGGCTCGCCCTCTGCAATCTCCGTTACGCGTTCGAGCTCGGCGAGGACCGTCGCCTCGTTCGCCATGTAGAGGTCTGCCGCGGACATGGCGGCGGCGGCGGCGGCGGCAAGGGTGGGGTTGGTAGTGGGTGTAACATGAACGTTGCACGCGCGTTATATGTTTACTCCCCTCGAGGTGCAGTCGCTCTGTGTGTCTACCGTCATGTCGCCTCGTGTGATGTTGCACACAGGCAAACATCATTGTCAGTGGCCGCGACGTCCTTTGTGGTCGACTTCCCGGCTTGGTCTGGCCCTCGAGTTGTGTGTGCCACCCCCGTTGTGGCTGCCTTCAGTCGTCGATCAGTTAGAGCGCGCCGTCACAATAGCATCAGCCGGCGCGGTCAGCATGTCAGTTGCTACTGCTCGCGACCGGCCAGTGGTGTAACCTGCTATTGTCAGAGTTTCCGTGTGCCTTATGCAGTCGCTTCAATGGTCCATTGTTGTTGCGTCAACATTGGCCGTAACCAGCGCCATCAGTGGCCGCTTGTTCGGCGGTGCAGTGAGTGTGATGAGGCTCTGCGGGGTAGCCCGTGCTCTAATCAACCCGCCACCGCAGTCAGCAGCTGCAAATACCACTTACAAGAACAAAGGCCTGTCGTGGTTCGTCAGCTGCAATGAGGGTGAACGGCAATAGTCAGCTCTCCAAGTCGGCTCTTGATAGAGTGTGCGCGGCCAAGGCTTGCAGCGTCCTAAATTGGCTCACCTGGCCTATTAAGGCGGCTTGACTTGTGCGCTCATGCATGCGACACTGTGTACAACATCAGTCTGAATCTAGTATTTCGATGACTTCATGATCGGCCGCGCTTTGGGACCGGATATGCTGGGTCGCGGCAGCCTCGGCCGCGTCGAGGTCACGAAGAAAGCTGTCGTCGACGTCAAAGCTATCGTCGCCGATCGTCCCGTCGCTCGGTGGGTGTGGGTTACGCGCAGTGGTGCCGTTAAGCGCTGCTGCGAGCGCCGCGCGTCGCGCTGCTCGCGCTGCTTCCGTGCTCTGAGTCGGCTGCCTCCGCGCCGGTGCCGACGCCGATGGGTTGGCCACCGGTACCTCCACTGCGCGCGCACCGAGGTTTGGCGGTGTCCGCCGCCGCCGCGTCGCTGCGGCTGGCACCTGTCCCCCTGCCGGTGCATTCCTTGCCGCGCTGCGGTCAGCTGTGCAAAACCAACAAAGCTGAACCAACCTCAGCCGTGCCTCCAGCCCATCGATAAATGCTCGCGGCTGCTGCGCTTCTAGTTCCTCGACGGTACCGCCCAGAACCTCGCAATTATCCGGCGTGAGGAGCACTGGCGTCAGTGAGAGCGGTTGCCGGGCACGCACGTGTGCCCTGTAAGGCCTTGACGTTATGTAGGCGGAGCTGCGGTCAGCGGCCATAAGCTGTGAGGGCATACCTTTATGCCCAGGGGCGTCTCGCCGAGCGTAACCCCCTCTAGACGGCGGTACTCGATCGCGCGCATGATGGTGCGGCCGTCACTGACGTCCATGCAGAGCATGTGCCGGGGATACGGCGGGACGCGGTTCGTGTCGTCGTCGTCCTCGTCGTCCATGCGGCGGATACGCGTCGCGCCCGACAAGATGTCTGCGCGCTGCTCGAGTGTGGTCTTTTGAGCGAACGCGCTGACACCAATCTCCGAGAGAGAATGCACCTGCACCACGACCGGGGAAGGGAACAGGACTCCATTATGCCGGCCCGTCTCCTCTGGTGCCGGCAGGCCTTTTCCTTGTGCTGAGGGCCGCGTCGACGCGCCCAGGTTAGACCACAGGTACTGCAGCTCGACTGTCTCGTTCGTCGCGGCTTGCCCGTCCTCGCGCAGCGCCGCGACGCAGTCCTCTACCCATAGCTTTTGTCAGCCCCTGCGCTTCCAGCTGACTCACTGGATCTGGTGGCGGCTCGGGATACCGTCGCGCAAGGAACGCATGTATACTAGCGGGACTGGACATGGTCCGGTGTGTCCGAGGCCATGCGCTGGCGTCGCCGCGGCGTCGATGAAGGATGTGATAACACCAATAGCCTGAGAGAAGGACAAACAAAAGTGACGCAACTTTGTGACGCCTCCGCCCCACTCCTGGTCAGTCACCCCGGCAAGCTCCGACAATTTCACTGTCGCTGCGAAAAAAGACGTTTGATGCATGCTACAATCTAGTGGGACATGTACTGGGCCATCCTGCGTTGTCAGCGGCGGCTCGCGTACGCAGCCGCCGCGGGCGGGGTGCAGAGCAGGGGAATGGTTTTGTATATTATGTACAGTAACAACGGGCGACTCACGGGTTCGCCTCCTGCTGCTGCTTCTTCTCCTTAGCAAGCCTCTCCTCGAGCTTGTTGAACTCGTCGAGAGCAATACGCTCCTCCTCGTCGAGGAACTGCTCGACGCCCTGGACCTCTGGGACGTAATGCATGAGCATGCGCTCGATGCCGTTCTTGAGCGTGACCTCGGAACTCGAGCAGCCGCGGCACGAGCCCTTGAGCTTGAGCTGAACGATACCCGAGTCCTCGTTGAAGCCGCGATACTCAATGTCGCCTCCGTCCTCCATGATAGCGGGGCGGACGCGCGTCTCGAGCAGCTCCTTGATCATGGCGACAATATCCGAGTCGGTGTCGAGCACGCGCGTGTCCTCGGCACCGTCCGATTCGTGGCCCTCCTTGAACAACGGAGCGCCCGACGCAAAGTGCTCCATCAAGATCGCAAACACCTCGGGCTTGAGCACGTTCCAGGCGTAATTCTCGTCCTTGCTACAGGTAACAAAGTCTGGTCCAAAGAAGACACCGACAATGCCGTCGACCTGCAGAAGGCGCGTCGCCAATGGCGACCCCAGCGCCGAGCGCAGGTCAAGGAATTCGTGCGTTCCCCCGTTCGTCATCACGTCGACGCCCGGCAGGAACTTGAGCGACGCCTCGTTTGGTGTCGTCTCGGTCTGGATAAACATGGTACGAGCTGGCGTTAGCTAGTCTCCTCAACGGAATAACTAAACCTACCCTGTTGGCCGGGGAGGAGACGGGGCATGGCGCGGGCGACGTTGCCACGGCCAAGACCCACTCGGGGCGCAGCGACAAACGACGATGTGGAGAGGGTACGAGCCGCCTGAACAGCGGGACGGACAACCCTTGGTGTTGGGCGGAGCGCGCCAACAGCGGCGCGGGACGACGAGGCGATCGCAGAACGCATGGTGTGTGTTGTTGTCGTGGTGGGAATGGGTGGTGGAGAGGTTGACAAAGTCAAAAGTACTCCAGGTGGTGGGCTGAATTTAGGTGGCAAAAGTCCGGGTCGGGGGACCAATGGGCCGAGAGATATATCGCAGACTCGGCGCTGGTTACTATTCGTCCTCTTATGCATGGGCGCGGATTGCTCGGCGCTGCCGGCGCCCTGGCGAGCTCCGACGACCGACGAAATGCTTAGTGAGCATGTAGGCGTGCATACCGCCCTCGGCGTCGGCGCCGGTTTCGGCCTCTGGCATTGCGCTTCGGCTTTCTCGGCTCGGCTCCTGGTGCGTAGTGCGGCTGGTGCGGCCACAGTGCGTATGACGTGGGCTTCAAGCATGGCTCTTGCAGCAGCTGCATGTCCACAGCGGCATTCCTACGCATCTGCGCAGCTACGCGTTGGCGCGGGCGCGTGCGCGCGTGCGCGCGTGCTGGACGCGTGCTGGACGCGTGCTGAACGTGGTCTACACGCGTTCTCTCGATCTCTCAGCTGATCAGCTTCGCAGCTCGCGCAGCTCCCGATCTCGACGTACACCCCCATGTGATGGGGATACACACACCGGCCTTCTGGACGGGCGCGTGACGCTTCCCAACGAGGCAGTCGCATGAGATGGACATCTGGATGAGTCGTGGGTAAAATGCGGCAGGCACGGCGATTGTGGGGAGTTGCCACCCGTTCGCCGCCCAGCTTCATCTTACTCGAGCGTCCCCGCCATCAACAACACAATGACAACTGACGATATCCAGTATGCATACATGCATGGACTGTGCACTTGCGAACAAGTGATGGCATGTAGAGGGAGTTGGCGTATGCAGAGGGTCTGGGAGTAGACCACTTTCCCCAGTATATTGACCGTTCCCATCCGTATTGACCGGTTCCGCCGAGGCGCCCCACTCTGAAATCTCTCGGCACCTATGACGCGGCGTCATCACCCGTGTCCTTGCCATCAACCATTCACTCACTCATCACACTCGATACTCGAGCGCCGCCCCTCGACACTATACATATCTCCAACGCTACTCAGGACTTGCCTTGGTTATCAGCGACTCCGCGCGCTACTGCATACACGGCCGGCCGCGGCCCATTCCCATCGCCGCATCGTCATCCGGTGTTGTCCTGTACACGCCGCGCGCCGCCTCCGGCGTCCTCTTCTAACCACCCATCCCTTCCCCAATCTCCGCACTCGTTACAGCCTCGGCGCGACGTACGCCAACACGCTTCACGATGTCGCCTAACGGCAAGCGCCACCCCGACCTCTTGGTGGGTACTGAAATCCTTTGCCTACCCACTAACGACAGTGTTGTAACTTCAACCAGGACTTTTCGTGTATTGCCGTCGGGCACAAGAAGGGCTACACCATCTTGAATTGCGACCCATTTGGCAAGGTCCATTCCAAGAGTGCGTACGGTCTGGTGGGAGAGGTTGCTCGGCGAGCTCGTCGCGTGCACCGCCTCACCCCACCGTGGTTGCGCGTGAAGCTAATCGCAGATGACCAGGGAGCCACCGGCGTCGTCGAGATGCTGTTCTGCACGTCCTTGGTCGCCCTCGTCGGCGCACCAGACACACAACCAAGCAACTCGCCACGCAAGCTCCAGATTGTCAACACAAAGGTGAGCTAGAATCCCCTCGTCGGACTCGAAGCTGACTGCAGCGACAATCAACCATCTGCGAGCTCATCTTCCCGTCGTCCGTCCTGGCAGTCAAGATGAACCGCAAACGACTAATCGTGGTCCTCGAGAACGAGATTTACATCTACGACATCCAGACAATGAAGCTGCTGCACACGATCGAGACGGGACCGAACCCAAACGCCGTGTGTGCACTTTCCTCCTCGAGCGAGAACTCGTTCCTCGCGTACCCTTCTCCACCGCCCTCCCCTGCCAGCTCTGTCCAGGCCAACGTCCCTCCCGCACCACCCGCACCAACAACAGGCGACGTGTTGATCTACGACACGCTGAACCTGCGCGCCGTCAACGTGATTCAGGCGCACAAGACACCCATCGCGGCGCTCGCCCTCAACTCGACGGGCACGATGGTCGCGACGGCCAGCGACAAGGGCACGGTCGTGCGTGTGTTCTCTGTACCCGACGCCAAAAAGCTGTGGCAGTTCCGCCGCGGGTCGAGCTCGGCACACATTTTTAGCATGAACTTTAACCTCGCGTCGACGCTGCTCGCTGTATCGAGCGACACGTCGACAATCCACATTTACCGCCTCGCGTCGAGCGGCAAGTCGGCACCAGCACTCGAGGATTCGCCACCAGCGTCAGCGAGCAGTGGCGGGTTTGACGCCGAACCCAACCCGCCACACCTGTCGCAGCACTCGGCTGCCCACTCGCTCCGCCAGCGCAGCTTCAACCTCGGCAAGAACCTCCTCGGCGGAGCAGGCACCTACTTGCCCAAGGGCATGACCGAGATGTGGGAGCCCCAGCGCGACTTTGCCCACATCAAGCTGCGGACAGCGCAGACCGGCGTCCGCACCGTCGTCGCCATGAGCCCCACGCTGCCCCAGGTCATGGTCATCAGCGCAGACGGCGTCTTCCAGGCATACAATATCGATCTCGAGCACGGCGGCGAGTGTGCCCTCATGAAGGAGTTTAGGTGAGTGCAGTTGTGTGTACCCTCAAGCTGACATTAGTTTGCTCAATAACGAGGACACGCTCGGTGCGAGTGCAGAGTAGAGCTTTGTTGTGGTTGTAACATGCATGCTTAATCGTGGCCACGGGGATGTTTGTGGCTATGTAGGAGAGGATGCCTAAAGGGCCTTTACGAATGAAGAGACTGCATACCTGACAAGCCGTTCTAGGCAGCGGTGTCTGCGCGTCTGCTGTTGGGTAATGGATCCATGGGTAAACTCACCCGTTGACATGAACGCGGCCTAGAGCCATCAGACCCACCTCTGTTAGCGCCACCGGGTTTCTGCCCCACTCTCACGGAAGCAAATCGGCAACTCGGGCCATGTGCGCCATTCCGATCGCGATCGTCGTGCCATGTCGACGCGACGTGAAGTCCAACTTTTATTTCCACCCTTCGCACAAGCACCGACAGGCATGTTGGGGGAACACACGGTCGTCTCGGCGCCGGGCAAGGTCCTGCTCGCGGGAGGGTACCTGGTGTTAGACCGGGCGTACACGGGCTTGGTGGTAGCCACCTCCTCGCGGTTCTTCACGTCCGTCAAGGCGGGGGGCATGTCGGCTGGTGGTGGCGGCATTCGCGTGCGCGCAGGCCAGTTCCCCGCCGACGCCTCGACGTGGACATACACCGTGACTGACGCCGGCGGTGTATCCGGTGCAGACGACGCAAGCGCGAAAAACAAGTTTGTCTTCCTCACGCTGGACAATGTCCTGCGGTACGCGCGCGCGCGGTGTGCGGGGGACGACGCACAGGCCGTGGACCTGCAGCGCCGCCTTGCGGCCGGCCTAGACGTGGTCGTACTCGCCGACAACGACTTTTACTCTCAGCGCGAGCAGGTGGGGCACTCCCGAGGGTGGTGCTGACGCTAGCTTGCCGCTGCTGGACTGCCTTCGCGCCTTGAATCGCTCGAGCGCCTCACGCCGTTCTGTCCCCTTCCCCGCCCGATCGGCGCGACGAACAAAACAGGGCTCGGCTCGTCCGCGGCACTAGTCACGTCCCTCGTTGCCGGCCTCCTCGCGCATCTCGGTCTCGAGGACGTTGCGTCCCCGGCCGGCCGCGACGTCGTGCACGCCCTCGCGCAGGCGGCACACTGTCTCGCGCAGGGCAAGGTCGGCTCGGGCTTTGACGTCGCCTCGGCCGTGTACGGTACGCACATCTACCGCCGTTTCTCCCCCGCTGTTCTCGAGCCGCTGTTCAAGGATGGCGCGAGCGCGTCAGGCACAGCGATCTACGACGTGGTTCATAATGGGAAGTGGGACCAGGAGGCGCGGCCACTTCGTCTCCCACGCGGTCTGCGTCTAATGCTCGCCGACGTCGATGCGGGAACAGACACACCAAGCTTTGTCGGGCGCGTGCTGGCGTGGCGTAAAGCCAACCCCCAGCGAGGTGAGCTATCCTTCTTTTGCAACACAGCTGACACCAGCTCTTGAGGAGTGGACAAAGCTCGACGAGGCGAACCGCTCACTTGAGGCGGCGCTGGCGCACATGGTCGATCTCGAGAGCTCACCAACGTACGCTGCCGACGTCGCCGCGGCGGCGCACGGTCGTGTCCAGGACGTAAGCTATATCTGCCTTCGGCTCAGCTCACATTACAGCTCAAGCCCAGTGAGGTATCGACGGCATTGCAGGCCGTGTCCGCGGCGATCTCGACGATCCGCGAGGGCATGCGCACCATGTCCAAGTCGTCGGACGTGCCTATTGAGCCGCCCGAGCAAACACGTCTCCTCGACGCGTGCTCGGCGCGCGACGGCGTCATCGGCGGCGGTGTGCCTGGAGGTAAGTGGGCCAGCGATCGAGCTGGACCTTGGCCTAGGACCAACCTTGTTGGCGGCGCTGACGGCAGCCGGGGGCTATGATGCGGTATGGTTCCTCGTGGTCGACGACGAGGCCGTCGCTGCGGGCGTGCAGGACGTCTGGGGCAGCTGGACGGAGATGAGCGTGTCCCCGCTTCTGTCTAAACAGAGCGACGGCGGACTCGAGGTCGTCCAGGATCCCTCTAGCGTCCGGGGCCTTGACGCCGCTCTCTCGCGGTAAGGTAGCTCCATGGCCTTCCAACAGCCGTGTTTAATCAGCTTCGCAGTGCCGTCTGCTCGTCATAGACATTCCTTTGCGGCTCCGGATGGCTGCCCTCCCGAATTCATCTGCCAAGCTATTGGGTTTTATGCATCATATCATCGTATTCCACACATGTCGTCGTGCTCTTTGGCTTGTTATGCCACCTTCGGCTGGCGGCTGACCACATGGTATGCTAGACACCTATGCGCCTGTAGCCGGACAGGACGCCGTACTGCCACTCCGCCAAAGTCGGAGACCAAACCTACCATTCGGTGTGTCACAGGTTGATGCCATCGCTCCCCGGTACCGCCGCGGTGTCTCTCCTACTCCCGACACAGTGCCAGCCAACAGCGTCCGTTGAACCTCGGTTCGTTATCGCAGCGATCGGCGTCGACGTCCGTTCCAGCCACTGCCACATGGCAATGCGCAGACGCTAGCTTACAACAAGTAGAGCGCCTTCACGCCATTCGTCCACACCTACTCCGCCCGCAGCGGCATGCTCAATTGCATGCTGCGCCATGCTCAATTGCAATGCTGCGCCGCCATAGCTATGGTGGCCGCAGCGGTGGCGTTTCAACGCAAGCTAAAATACGAGGTGCTCCTGCGTGTCAAGTTTCCGGACCTTTAGCATGGCACACCTCCGTCGGGGGGGGAGGGGGGGGGTGCGGCTGGCAGGCTTAGTTAGACGTCCTGCGTATGTTCCTTGCCGCGGCTCACGTTTGACTGTATGCTGGCGGAGGAAAATTGTTATGCCGTAATGGATAAGGCTATGGCCCTGTGTCGACCGCGGGCTGGCCCAGGGGGGATGCTGCATACTCCCTGCTTCATCAGGTGGCGTTAGGCCGCCGGATGCAAGGTATGGAGGAGTGCGCAGAGGCTCAACCTAACGACATCCCGCGTGTGATTCCCAACACCACATAGCTTACACAGCTCCCCGCCTCACGCCACGACGCAATGTCACTTCTCCCTCAGTTGCCCTCAGGTGCCACGGCTGCTTCGGTGCCTTGACAAAAAGTTAGCTTGCCGAGACAATTGTATTGGCTTTATTACACTTTGCATGTTACTCCGTGTCTTCCGTTGGGGGGCTGCTGCTTCACAGGGGTCGATTACAAGGGACCAGCAGATCGACACCCACCTCTCCCCGTTGTCCCCCTGCCTCGACTCCTCGACGCAAGTAACAGGTTGTAGCTTACTTTGCACACCTTACCCTTGCTGCTTTCGGCCCGTTGTCAGTACGAAACGAGGCCAGTCTCCTTGTTCAGGGCAGCCCATCCAAGAGCTCAGAGCAAGCAGCGAGCCTTACACTCTACAGGCACGCCACTGATGTATACCGGCGAGGACTGGTGGAATCAACACCTCTCCCGCAGCATGACGAAAAAGTGCCTTGCCACTCTATACTGCGGGGAGGAGACGGCTAGAAGGGCCAACACTGATTGCTACTGCGCAAACGAAGAGCGGCGCAACACCCGAACAAACCACTCGTCGTGAAGGGACATGCTTTATCACACACTCCAAAAAACCCTAAACGACCCATCTCCACCCAGAGAGTAACTTGTGCATGGTGCAATGACGCATGTCGTCAGCCAACACTGTTTCCCACTGGTCTGGGCGTACGGGCTTGTTTCTCGACTGCGGCGGGCGCGGAGAGAGGAGGCTGCAAGGCGCAAGGCACCACTTTGCAACCCGCAGCTCTGACACTAACAGGTTGCTCCGACCAGGGCAAGTGTTTCTTATACCACCGTACACCGAGCGGACGGGCAGAGGCTCAGGTCAAGTGAGTCCAGGTTAGATCGAAAGAAACGTCCAGGTGCCTCTCCCCCCCTAAAGGTTGCATGACGGTAACTGCGGTCGTCAACACGGCGGAGACCAGACTCCGCCGCAGCGCGGAACGAGAGAGACGGACCAACGGTATGAGGGGAGCACGTAGCATCGACAAAGCTCGTCTCACAGTTTGCCTGCCGCTTTTGCTTCTAGACTTGTAACAGCCCAAAAGACTAGACTACTCGAGAGAGCAGGCTGTGCCAACTCGCCCGAGTCGTCCTTGCCACCAAACGCAACCGCAACCACAACCGCAACGTCGACTGCTGGACAGTATCGTTGTTGCTTCTCTACACTCTCGAACGAACGAACGGTTCTCGACAGCGAAACCGCGATGGGACATTACGACGACGAGGCCTCCGTCCCCCTGTTCAGTCAAGCCGACCCAGAGGCCGCCGCCGCGATGGCTTTTCTCACAAAACGACGGCCATCGCCGGGCATGCCATGGTACAGGTTAGTGACACCGTGTTGGCGGTCCAAGTGCTCACTACAGACTGCGACGACTCTCGTTGTTTGTGATTTTCGGATGCTTTCTGTTCTGGCTCGGCCTGCTGGCCAACTCGCGCATAGGCGTGTTGCCTTCGGCGGAGCACGAGGTCACCGAGTTCCGTGAGACCGAGGGCCAGAAGCGCGCCCTCCAGATTCGCGTCTTCAACGAGCTCCTCCAGCAGTACTATCCCGCAACGTAAGTGGCGCAGCGGCTTTGTGACAACCATTGCTTACGCTCCCAGCGGGCTCGAGTCAGCTCGGTCACTCAACTACAAAGCGCTCGACAAGCTGGCTACGTGCTTGGAGAACGACACGTGCGAGGAGTCCCAACAAAAAGTTATCCTCTTTGCTAGCTTCCACTTTGGCAACTACCACATTGACGCCGTCAGCGGCGAGGACATTTGGTAAGTAACTACAAGTACCATGTGCGAACGTGGGACTAACATGCCAGGGCCGGGTCGATGATCCGCATTTACGAGAGCATGGGATACACGCTGCTGTACTCGTGGAACCACATCGAGGCGCTGTTCATCTACCAGCACATGGCGGACATGGTGCAGGTGGTGATCTGGGAGGGCGACACGATGAACCGGTGTATTCGGCGCAACGAGACAAACTACATCGAGCTCGAGCAGGAAGAGTCCATGTCTCAGCCCAACCTCGGCGGGTGGCAGACGGGCGCCAAGCGGTGCATGTACGCCGACGACTTCCAACAGGGTATTCCATGGTACAAGTCGTTTGCGTTCCATTTCTGGGCCGACTCCAAGACGCCATGGCTCGGGTCAGAGTGGACGCTCGCACCAGAGAGCTACGAGTGGGTCACGTACCACCCCAACAACCAGTACATTGGGTACACGCTCGAGGACAGATGCAAGACGGCGCCACATTTCACACAGCGCGAGCACCGCGCGCTCGTGCTCGGCAAGGACCCAAGCTACTTTACCGAGAACGAGAGTGCGTTCTTTGGCCTGCTCCAGCCCATCGCCGACGCGATGCCACACGACGACACTGGCGAGCCCTTCCACTTCATCTCCACCGCGGGAAACAAGGGCGACGATATCCCAGAACCTGGCATCACGACACTGGGTGTTCTGCCTCAGGACGAGTGGTTAATGACCCTCGCCCGCAGCAAGGCGTTGCTCGGTATTGGCCACCCACCACTATCGCCCTCGCCGTTTGACGCGCTCTGCTCCGGTATCCCCTTCATCAACCCCATCCTGAAATGGGACGAGAACGACAGGGATAACAAGACAAAGTGGGGTCGTCAGCAGGACGCCCTCATGGACGAGCAGGAACCATACGTGTACCATGTGGTGAGTAGTTCCGTCGTGAGCGCGGCTAATGGCAGTTCAAGGACGACGCCGAGGGCCTGCAACGCGCGCTGCGCCTGGCCGCCGAGAACCCCTTCGAGCCCTACATCCGTGCGTGTTGACCCAATGACCATCGCTGACAAACTAGCCCTCCACATGCGCGAGGACCAGGTACGCGAGCGTCAGCGCAAGCTCGCAGAGACAGACTGGCACGGCAAGGCCCTTCAGCGTATCAAAGAACTCTACCCCGGCGACGACAGCAAGCTGTACCTTGCCCAGCCCGCGCCGAACGCCAGCGTGCCCGTGTTCTCTGGCCAGCACTAGATGCGGCTACGAACAACGGACGCATTGCTACCCCGCGTCGCCGCGATTATAGACATGATGACACCAGAAACGTGGGCTGAGCCCGGCAGCGCATAGAGTAGACAATAAATCATGATGTATCGATGTATAGTAGTATGTATCTGGTGGGCACCGCGGTCGTGTACCAAACTAAGGCATACGGAAGGCATCAGAACGACCATGAGCAAGCTCAAGTCTAACAGTAACCTCGGCCCAAGTGACGGGATGCATGCAAGAAATGTGGATACAATGCTAGTGTATGAAATGTGCGTTGTGGGCTGGCGCCAATGACAGGCTACTCGGGGATCTTTGTAAAGGGGTACGACGGCATGGGGACGGCACGGAGGCTGGCGCTGCGCGCGCTGAGGGTGGGCGGCACACGCCAGCGGCTAGCGCTCTCGGACGAGCTGGACGCGAGGACGTCGTCGTACTCGAGCGATGGCGGCGACGCGTCAAGGTCAGGCGACAGTGGCGCAGAGGCCGTAGCGGACCCCGCGCTGGCGGTGCTCCCGTTCGACGCGCGCCGTGAGTCGGTGCCGTTGCCCTTCCCTTTACCGCCGATACGGAAGATACGTTTGCGGCGCGCCTTGACGCTCCCGTCGTCGTCGGCCGGCAGGGGCGTGGGCGCGCGTCCCAGCTGGCCGAGGTGGGGGAACGAGCGGACAGCAATGTGCTCGTGGCCTCGCGCATACGGCGACAGCGTGTTGGCGGACAACGTCAGCGTCGCGAGCTGCGACACCGAGTTGTTCAGCGGAAGAGTGAACCCGGGCTTGAGCGTCGACCCGAACGACGGAGCGCGCTCGCGCGCCATGCCTGCCGCACCCACGCTGGGCTTGCGGTCTGTCGTGGCTGCGCGCGGCCGCGGTTCGTGGCTCACAGACCGTTTTGCCAGCTCGTGCGCACCGCGTGCCGGGAAACTCGCAACAGACTGCGACAGAGACGAGCCTCTCATGTGCCGCGTCGCCGTAGCCTGCAGTGGCGAACTTGGCCCGTGCAGCGGCGTAGGCGATGCTGCGCGCGGGCCAAACGTGGTGTGACCACTGAGAGGCCGGGACCGCGACTCGTTGTATCCGCTGTGCGGGCGTGACCGCGACTCGCCCGACGCCGTCGTCCATGTCCGTTGCAAGCGGGACTGTGGGCGAGGGCCATAAGCGGATAGCGGCGCAAACGACCGCAGTGAGCCGACCGTTGATGTTCCGCCAATCGAGCTGGCGCGCGCGGTGACACTGCCGGTGGCAGCAGTACCGGCTGCCGGCGATGGCATGGTGCCCCCAAACCCGCTCTCGCTGGGCGCGCGGATCTGGCTCTGCGCATGGTACACGCGCGGGCGCGTAATCATGCCGCCGCCAACGGCAGGGAAGACCTCCCATGCCGAGATGTTGGATGCGGACGCTGACGGTGCCAGCGACGACTGCCGAGAGAACCCTGGCCGCGATGGTTGTCGCGACATCCCTGGCCTCGGCGAGCGCACCTCCTCGTCGACCTGGTCGAGCTCAAGCTGGAACTCGGCGTCGTCGTCGTCGCCGTCGTCCTCAACTGGCTCCTCGAGCATGTCGTCAAAGCTCCCGTCCATCAGGCTGCCTAGCCCGCGACTGCTCGTCCGCGCCTTTTCCCAGACACGTCCGAGCGCCTCGTAGCCCGAGTGCGTCGGCAGGCCTTCGGGACGCAACCCGTACGTTGGGTCATAATTCTCAATGTCCGGGAAGACGGTGTAAGATGTCGGCGACTCGGCGAGGTTGGACGATTGCGGGGGCTTGAGCGAGCCAGAGATAGGGCGGTGCAGTGCTCTCCGTCGTGGTGTCGAGTTGGTCGTGGGAGGAGGATGCGGTGTGAGGGAATCTCGCCCCTCGAGCGGCGTGGACAGGTCGTACTCGTCCTCGTCGTAGTTCTGCGGCGTGTTGGCGGGCGTCGCGGGCTCGTCGCGATATGGCGTCTCGACGGTGCCACCAGACCCCGTGAACCATCGCTGCGACAGCCTGTGAATGATACCAGGGAGGTCTTCCCGGAACATTTCACGCAGCTGGCCCTCGATCTCCTGCTGGAGATATCCGCGGATAACCTCGACCGAGTCGAATGTCGAGCTGACATCGACGTTCTGCAGGGGGTCGTTCTTGAAGACGAGCGTGATGCCCTTGGACGCCGACACGACGAGGATGAGGATCGCGCGCAGGTGGAGCTTGCTCAGTCGCAGTGTCATGGGCACGAGTAGTGGCTGAGACGCGAGGAGAGGTGCGGAGATGGGGAGAGTTGACGATGGGATGAGGTTCTGGTTGTGCGATAAGGGGTTGGCCTGGACGAGGCAGCGGACGGTGATCCACGCATCGCCCTGGTATCCCAAGCGCAGGATACCGCGAAACCGGTCGAGGGAGAGGTCGCCGATTTCGAGCAGTGTGAGCGTTGGGGGCTGTGAGTGGTCAGCAAAGCACATCACACAAAGGTGGGAACTGGGTGGCGGTGGGACAAACATTGCGCAGGCAGTGTGCCTAATCGGTGCAGAGATAGCGCCGTGAACCCAAATTAGGTCACAAACATTCAAACCCGGCCGCAGAAACGTCACCGGGGAGGTGACAGTAGTGCGGTGGCCAGAGGAATGTGTCCCACGCAAGCGCTGGTGCATGGGACGCAAACATGTGGTGCAAAGAGGAGTGGTGTGTACAGAAGCAACATACCTGCGAGCCCATGTTGAGGTCTACGACCTCGATGTGGCCGTGGATCACTGGAGGTTTGTTGCCCTTGTTGAGGGCCGTCTCAAGCATGGCCTTGGCGTCGGCGTAGAAGGACGGCGAGAATGCCGTCTCCCATGACGGGAAGACAAACGACATTTTAGCAGCAGCGGCGAGTTGAGCGCGCGCAGTGCAATCAGAAGCGAGAGCGAATGGTGGTGGAGTGCTGGGAGTGGAGTGGGAAGCGTGATGCAACGGGCGATGTCACCTGTCAGGCTGGACACATGCAGCGGGTTCAGCGTCGAGAGCGCGTCCAACTGTCCGGCGAGGGTGAATCAAGGTCGTGTGCGCTCGTTCACACGCGCGTCTTGCGTTCCAGAGGGCCGTGTGTTATCGCGACAGGCGGCAGAGTGGGAAGGTTTGTCGGGTGGAGGGACGGGACGGAGAGGGGTGACAGAGGTGGTCCGCGTCGTCCTAATGGCACATTGTGTCGCTGTCGTCTCTGCAAACCTATTCGGTACAGGTGTGCACAGTGTCGAGAGAACAGAGAACAAAGGGGGAGACGGTTATCGACGACGGACGATGTATGAATGGGAGACTGTGAGTGATGAGCCGTGAGCGGCAAAGTTAGGAAAACACCTCCTGAAGCTTCTCCGTCTATGTCCGTTAGGCAAAGCGGAAGCAAATTTGGTCAACCCACCCACCGGCCTGGGTGATGAGTGGCGGCGGAATGAGCAACTGTCCATGCCGAACGGAGACGCGTCTGTCTCTTCCGATGTCCTCGTGACCTCTCCGACTTTTGCCCCGACAACCTGTGCATGCGACGCTTCTGCAGCGTGACCTGTGCGCAAACACTGCTCCTGCATACTCTGCAAAAGCCAGCTGCAAACAACCAGCTGCTGCCAATTGGTGTACCACGGGGTGGTCGCGTGAGACGCGCAAAACGCCATCGGGCGCCTCCGCTTAATGCCCACCGTACGCACACCCGTCTCCGCTCTCCGACGGCGCACACCTCTCTTCCGCCAGGCACATTGTGGCCCCCACGCACAGTCTGCCTGGTGTCGCTGCACATGCTTATCCGGGGCCAAACGGCCCCACTTGCGTCGTACATGCGTCGTGAGCTGAAGCCGTGCACTCTCCGGCCGCTTGGCACATCCGGTACTGTTACATGTATGTATATCTATCTAGTGGTTGTGGAGTGCGGCCGCCTAAACCCCACCTATACTCGCGGGGCCCAAGACTGATCCTTGTCAACGCCGAGACGCCGCTATGCCTGCCCGACCTGCTTGACCTCGACTTGCGACCCAGGCTTCGCGCCGATCTTGGGTGGGAGAACGAGCATTTGCGTGTTACGCCGCCAAAAGGCCACGAGCGTGGCTGCCAGGCGTGCGGGGTCGTCCTGCCGTCAGCTCTGAGCGGTTTCCGTGAGCTCACCTCGTGCAAGTAGTGTCCGACGTCCTGCATGACTTCAAGCTGAAACTTGCCTTGCCTGATGTCAGCTACTGTGACGCCAAAGTCAGCTCACATCTGCCCGACCATGAGCTCGCGGTCGAGCCGCTCCTGCCCCGCGAGTACGAGTATACGTGCGCAACGCGCGTCCAGGAACCGTTTACTCAGCCCGTCGTACCATTCTGCGTGGTTAGCGCAAATCTGTTGACAACCACCTACCGCTCCAGTATGGCTCAGTCGCGAGCAGGTCTACACGCCAGACCTGCTTACCGTCTGGTCCTTGGGAGCCAGGCGCAGGCACGACATAGCTTGGCACCGACACGCGCGCTGACGTCTCATTGCGGATAGACCCCGAGGCAAGGCTGACGTCAGTTGGACACCCGAGGCTCAACTCACTGCCAGCTGATAGCGTCAGACACGGAGGAGAAGGATGAAGGCCGCTGCGACAAAATCGTCTTCATGAGCGGGAGTGACTCAACCGCGGTTCCTGCGGTCAGAAAGGAAGGCGAACATTTGACATACCCTCGACGACATCAAGGACGCCGACGCCAGCGACCGTGTATCCCTTCTGCTGCAGCAAGGGTGCTGCGCTAAGTACCGGCACGGCGCCCATCGAATGACCCATCAACTGAGGCGTGAGTTGATGACATGCCAATACAACTCACGACAAAGGCCGGTGCCGTTTTGGGGTCATCCCACATGTGTTCCACAACAGACACAAAGTCTGCAAGAAGCGTAGCAGCGGACATGTCGCGCTCGGCCTCAGGCGGCCCCTTGACGGTCGTCTTGCCTGGTGTCAGCTATACCATGGTCGCCAAAGCTCACCATGTCCGCGGGCGTCAAAGGCGAACACGCCGAGCTCGCCGCCACTCTCACGCTGCACCTCCTTCGCGAGCGCCGCAAAACTAAGGCCGCTTGCGCCCGCACCATGGTGGCAGAGAAGGTAGCATCCTTGCTTGTTACGCTGGTTCGCGGCCGGCTGGCAGGTAGGTGGAGAGATGTACGCGCGGAACTTTGCGTCGCTTCCGGGGGGCTCAACCTCTAGGGCTTGCGTAAAAAACTCGGACGCGGAGAGGGGATCAATCTTCTTGCTCGCGAATCTGGTGTCAGCTTAGAACGAGAGACTCAGAAAGCTCACTTAGTGCCGAGGTCGCCGACGTGATCCGCCAGTTCTTCCTCCTCATCTTCATCGCCCTCTTCCGCCAATGCTGGCGCAGGCTCGGCCCATGGCGCCCGAGTAGGCGCCATCGGCGGCAGCCGGTTCATGATCGAGCGCCGGAACTCGTCAGACATGGTCGCTACTGTTGTACTTGTGATGAACGCTGCGTCAACATGATGCCTAATGTTCTTGAAGGGCCTTGATGAGCTCAGACCGTCTGGAGCCCCACGTCGTTGCAAGCCTTATTCAACCCCCACTTAGGCGATCAAAGCAAAAGTCCGTCAGACCGCGTTCTTCATCGACACCGAAGAGCACACATCGAGCAGACACTTTACGATACCCACAACAGTCCCGGCGCCGGCGCCCTCGCACCTCTACACCCGAAGAAGACGACAACAGGGTGTTCTGCAAACCACCCCCGTGTAACCACTCCCCTCCATCCCTCTTTTCTGGCCTTCTCACCCTGCGCCTTCTTCGCCAACATGTCGGGCAAGGCCGCTGTTAAGCAGGTCGTTGTACGTCTTCAGCTGACTAGAATCCACGAGCTGACGACAGAAACTTATTGTGCCAGCGGGCAAGGCGACGCCGTCTCCTCCAGTCGGTCCAGCTCTGGGTGCGCGTGCAGTCAAGGCTATTGACTTCTGCAAGGAATTGTGAGCTATTAAAGCCATTGTGTAGCTGACAGCAGCAACGCGCGGACAGCGCAGTACAAGCCCGACGTGCCACTGCCGACGACGATTACCATCAACCCCGACCGGACGTTCTCGTTTGACATCCGCACGCCGCCCACGACGTACCTGTTGAAACAGGTCGCCAAGATTGACAAGGGCTCGGGCGCGCCGGGCACCGACATGGTCGGGACCATCAGCCTCAAGCACGTCTACGAGATCGCCAAAGTCAAGTGCAACGACCCCGACCTCAAGCTTCTCGGTGTCGAGCGCGTCGCGCGCGGCGTCATGGGGTCAGCGAAGAGCCTCGGCCTCGAGGTCGTGCCATAGTGTCTTAGGAGCATGTAGCATCGCATCATTCATTCTGACAGGAGTCGCTCTAACTAAATGTAGCGACTGATGAGCACGATTCCACTGAATGTCTTTAAGGCTCTCCAAGCCCTCGTGATAGAAGAAATGGAAAGCGTCTAACACCTCTGACCCCTATTCGCTGTAAAGCCGCCTGGCCACGCCCTCTGGTGCCAAACTCTATGCAGATAATGTACAACACATGATACAGAAACCGACTACGCCGCGTACTGCCGTCAGCTAAAGACCTCCTTCTCTAGCTCACCCTATTGAACGTCCTGCCAAAGAAATCGGAGACGTCGCTGGGCTTCTGCCCAGGCTCAGACTTGCGGAATATCGACTTTACCGCGTCGCTCATGTTAGCCTGTGCGGCTATACGGCGTTTTTCCTGCTCCGCGAGCTTTTCCTGTACGGAGCGGCCGACAGAGTGAGCGCCACCTGGCGCCGGGGAGCGGCCCGGTGCGGGCGATCCCGAGGCCGAGCGCTCCTTGTCGGAACCTGGGCCCTTGTCCTTCCTCGCCGCCTTGGCGGGCTTGACCTCCTTCTCCTCGACATCGGCGTCTGCCTTCACCTCGGCCTTGTCCTTTTTGCGCTTCTTGTTTGCCTTTTGCGCCGCGCGCAGCGTGACGAGCGCCTCCAGCAGGAGATCCTGGACCTCCTGCGGCGGAGACATGGGCATCACGGACCCCGGCGACGTCGCGTCAAACGCCTTGCCGCAGTTGGGGCACGTGGCCTCCTTGTCTGCCGCATCGTCGCTCCGCTCTTCTTTGCCTGAACCTGTACCAGGCATGCCCAGGGGACGCGCGAGGTGTGGGACCACGGCACGCACAGCCGCGTCAGAGAAGACACACCCGCACCTCTTGAGTGCGATAAACGGTACCGCGCCGTTCATCTCCTTCAGGCTCAGCCAGCACACAAACGGCGCCTTGGCTCCCTCACCCGCTGACGGGTTCGGCATCGCGTTCAGCGTCAACAGGTCCTGCTGTCAGCTTAAACGCTAAAGAGCAGCTGCCTACCTTGACGCCCTTGACGTAGGGGCAGATCATCTCGCCGTCGCCGTACGCCGAGTGGTCAATCAGATACTCAAGAATCGCATCCTTGTTGTACAGTTTGCCCAGGGGGTCCGCCACGATCGGCTTGGTAAGGGGTTTCTGCTTGTCAGCTCGGGACAGAAATGGGAAGCTCACTTTGCTCAGCGCGCATGTAAAGAAGCGCTCGCGCTGGACCTCCTTGTCGGTCTTGAGCGCCTTGCCCTTTGTCCGCACGAGATCACGCCTGTCTGGGATTGAACCGCCGTCGGCACCCATCGCTGCGTGCAAAGAGGTGTGTGCGTGTGTGATGGTTGAGATGGACGCCAGAGTGGAGACAAACATGTTGGGTGGCAAACCCGCTCGGTGGTGACAAATCGCCACGCCGACGGAATTTTCGGCGATACCACGTCTTGCCCTCGTCCTCGCACCGTTTGCATTCTTTCGCCAAACGTCAACTTGCTCCTCGACATCCACAACTCTCATTCCAATCTCCTTTCTCATCTCCCTCTCTCTTTCTCTCGGTTCATGCTCCGATAAGCATCCCATATACACCAGGCTTACACCCAAGCCTGGTGTCGGGACACCGACCCAAACGTGAGTTTCGTCTCCCTCCTTTCACCACTCTTCCGTGATGATCCATCTTTTTCAGTTCTGCTACCGAGAGGTCATGAGCGATACTCCTTATACCAAAAAACACTTTTCTGATTCACCTTTGCTGTCATAATTGAACACTCGCTGACAGTCTAGCTCTGTTTGTACAGTCTTCAAACTCGCATTGAGCCGGTAACACAGCGACAGGGTAAGTGTCGGTCCTGTCCTCTGACAGGATTAAATCTTTAGCTCAATCCATTCTCTGAGCCCTCCTTGCCTTCTGCATGTCCGCCGTGCCAGCCGCTCTGCGGGGGCCTCACGGGCCGAGTTGACGGCGCCGGTTCGCGTTCTGCGTCCTCGGCGTTTGATCTCGGTGTGCGGTTGGGCGTGTAGCGGGCGGGAGTGAGCGTGCTTAATTGGCTTCTATGATTCCTTGTTTTGCTTGCGCCGCATGCAACAGTGTTGACAAATGACAGATGTCGTCGCAACCAGCTTCGGGCGCCTCGAGCGCTGCGGCAAACACGCCAGCGACGGCCACGCCATCTCCCGCGACCCCAACGTCGGGCAGCGCGCCAGTCCAGGCAGTGCCGCAGCACATGCTCGCGGCGCTGGCGTCGTTCCACGCATCGCAGAATGCTCCGAAAGCGACGCAGGCTGAGGCCACGGCGCAGTTCCTTGCCTTACCTGCGGACCGCCAGCGTCAGATCCACTCGACGTACATTGCACGTCAGCGTATCACTTCCCAGGCCAAGAGCAACACGTCGGCACTCCACCCGTCGCTGAGTGTGTCTACCAACGTGCCGTCTGCATCCCGCCCCGGCCCAAGCACGCCGGCTTTGGCGTCCTCGTCCACGGCCAAGGCCAAGCCAAAGGAGCTGAAGAAGCTGCGTATCGAGGTGCCAGAGACGCGTGAGATTGTCTCGCCCCTCACGAGCCTCATCCGCACTGCTACGGCATCACATTTTGCCGCCGCCGACAACAAGCGGAGCAAGGATGACGGCCTGCGCGGGTCGATGCGCGGCGAGATTGCGCGGCTGTTGTATGCCGCGGGTGATGTCCCCGAGCCCGACGTCGATACGGTAGACTACATGGAGGACATGGCGCTCGAGTTTATCGCGGACCTGTGTCGCCCAACGCCGCCGATGCGGTCAAACCCCAACGCACCCAGGCAGCACGCGCCCCTCACCGCCGACATCCTCCGTCACCGTCTCGCGTCGCACTCGTACTTGAAAAAGTACCTCGACCGCTGGGACGAGATGACGTACATGTGGCAGGAGCTGCAGCAGTCGAAGCGCGTTGCGCAGCCGAGCCACACGGATCTTATTCAGAGCGTGGGCAAGCAGTTCCTGGGCCTCGACGAGGAACAGCCGCAGACTGCGGGCGTGAAGCGCCGTGCTGTCGAGGACGCTGGCGCAGAGAAGAAGCGCGGTCGGCCGCCAAAGGCCCCCGAGGAGCGCAAGAAGCCAGGTCCCAAGAAGGGATGGAAGAAGAACCTCGACCCGAACGCGCCGCCAAAGAAGCGTGCCGCGCCGCGGCCATACAAGAAGAAGGAACGCACCGCAACGCCGTCAGCGACGGCCAGTCCCACGAAGCAGGGCTAGAGTTGGTGAGTCTTCCCCTTTCTCGAGCGCACAGCCGAGCAGAGTGTTCCAGTGATGAAGAAAAGTTCCCTATTAGCCTGAGCCGGGGACAAATAGTCCAGGCAGGCACAACCCTCCCGTTCGACCGTCTTGGTGGAGCGGACTCGAGGGGGGTCTTGTCGTTCCGGGTCTGAAGCCCATCTCATAGTTACCCTGAGGGACGCTTTGTTCGGCGTGTTGGTTGGTCGTGACCAAAGCTAACAGTAGTGTGTGTCGCTTGTTGACAAGGGAGAACAAGAAGTTGGTGACATTAAAGTACCGTTGTACTCGCCCCCAGGGCTGTTGTATCATTTCATGACTGCATAGGGCGTAGCCTGCTGACCGGCCCAATGTTAACTGTCTTCTTGGCTGTGTGATCATAACTACAAGCAACGAATCGAAATACAGAAAGGTAGTGGGAGAGCGCTGCTTGCACGTCGACGTTGTGTATGCCTAGAACTACATGAGTGCACGTTCTTTGCGATAGCCTGTTGTCAGTATCGGCATGGCGCGATACCCACGGATGATGCTGTTGTAGTGCTTGCGGAACCTCTCACCCACATTGCCGTTCTTTTCCATTCCCTCCCACCCGCGGATGAGTGCAAGAATGTGGTCTCTAGGGATACAGTCGTAGACCTCAATGGCCATACCGCTCGGGTTGAGAGCATGATAACCTGGTCGGGGATAGGAATTCTGAGGGTCCGTAGGGGAATGGTACACCTCAGCGGATGTGGTAAACTGGCGATGGAGGGCAGCCACGCACAGACCGATATTATCAAGTTCTACGCCTGCGAGGAACACTGCAGTGGCGCAAAACGAGCAACGCTCTTCACGCACCCACAAGTCCTTCTCAAGCCGCTCCCGCAGCGAGCGTAGAAACCCGTCGCACTCGTACTTCTTCAGGAGACGAATGAGGTCGCGGAGCGCGAGTGCCGCATGCAGGTCCTCGCAATCCTCATTTGCTATCAGGAGCTGTTCCCTCTCTCCCGCCGACGGGAAGGCCAGGTTCGTCAAGTCGTGGTCGACAATGAACTGGAGAAAGTCGTCCACGGTGCGCGCGGCTTCCAGCTCTGGATCGGACAGGTGTAGCTGGATCGGGCCAGTGAGCTTGGGCGCGTTACGCAGCACCGCACTGGTGTCAGCGCTGCCTCCGGTGTAGCTCACCTAGCCGAGAGTAGGTGGTAGGACGCCACGCGGAAGCGCACATTGTCCGACGATACGAGCTCGGCGTCGCCTTCGGTCCACCGCCTGTGGTCTTTGATCTCCATGTCCACTTCGTTTGCCGTACCGGCGGGCGTGGCCATTGTGTCGGTGAGTTGCGCTTGTGGTGATCTGTGCGGACGTGAGAGGGTGGAGTCTGCAGGTTGACCGGATCTCCTCGTTGCAGCGTGTGTCTGTAGGCATATGGCATTCCGCACGTGCGGCGCCCCCTCCGTTCGATCTGTTCGTATCGTTCTGATCCCGAGCCGGTCCGTTCACCATTGTCAAGCATGGTACCTCAAGGTTAGCACTTGCAGCTCAGTGTGGAGCGCGCAGTATGACTTGATGCATGAGACTCTCGACGCCACGATGGCCGTCGATAGTTAAAACCAAAAGGAAGAAGAGTATAAGTACATTGCGCGCCTGCGCCAGATGTCTGTTGAGGCGAGACGTTTGTTGAGACCGACCGAGGTCCATTTTAGGTACGCTGCTGCCTTTCCCACCGCTATGCACACCGAACTCATGCGATGTTACCGTTTCCACTGCTGAAACCATAGACGCGGCAAGCGCTGCCGCAATCCGCGCTCACTCCTCATCCTCATCCGGCTCAGGCAGCTTGCGCTTCCGGGACCGCGCCCCTGCTTGTCAGTGGATCTCTGCGGGTTATAACTCACGCTGCATGGCGCGAAGCGCCTTGGTAAAGTCTTCGCTGACGTCCTCATAAGGTTCGCGTCCGACCCAAGCTCGGGTGAGCGCAAAAATGTAGTCTGTGGGGATCGCATCGTACAGCCCGAGTGGCATGCCGGCGGGATTGAGGATATGGTGCTGGTGGACGCCGATTTCCACTTTGTGCTTGGCCTTCTCGAGCGCAAGGTAGCACGGCTCGTCCCACTGCGTGTTCTTGCGCGCCAGCGCGTGCTGGCAGAGCTTGATGTCGCCGAGCTCGACGCCGACCATAAAGATGGAGAACGCGGGAATGTGAGCCCCTGCATCTGAGGACTCAGACGCCAAAGCAGTCACCCAGTCCTTGAGGCGCGCAAAGTGCCCGTCGCAGCCATACTTGTGCAGCAGGCGGAAAAGCCGCAGTATCCGTTGTCCAGGATACATGTCCTCCAAATCGTCGATCTCGTATTTCCGCCCCGGCGTCTTACCCAGAATGCTAATGTCCACGGTATTCTTCGTGATGAGATGCAGGAAGTAGCGCAACGTGTATGCAGACTCGAGCTCTGGATCCGTCAAAGGGTATTCAGCACCTCCAAGTGCAAGGTCCTGCACGTCGCGGAAAAACGAGCTGGTATCAGCTTTGCCTGGGATTAGTTGGCGCTCACCTAGCTGCGAGAAGGTAGTACGAGTGGACGCGGAACCGGACATTGTCAGAGGACACAAGCACGGCGTCGCCATGGATCCAGTGCTCGTCGTCGGTGATCTTGTCAGCCCCAGTCGCCGTCTTTGTGGCCTTGGACCCAATGGAAGATGCCACGGACATTGCGTGAGATGCGCTTTGGGCGAGCGTGGGGTGGGAGATTGTGGAATCTGAATTCGGACGCGCTCGACTTTTGTTGTGGAGGCGGCCAGGTGCGATTCTGGAACGTGTGACGTAAACGCACAGAAGCGGCACTCATGAAACATTGATAACAAATGAATCGGAGACTGCATGCATGGTGGCGCCAGCGGGCTGTAAGCTCTGTCTGAGGTAGCATGCTGTCGTTAGCTACCGTACGTTAGTCGGGCCTTGCATAGTAAACCCGTCCGAGTCTTTTGTTTGGCCTAGAGGGCCCGCCCAGGATCACTGCGTGATGAGTCTGACGACACTTGTCTGTCGTGCCACCTCTCATCAGTTAGAAATACTACAATAAGCAAAATTGATAAGCTCATGCAGCAATAAATTTCAGGCGTCTTCGAAACAATACGTGTGCATGCTGGGGTTTTGTGAGTGGCAGTGCGATTCAGACTTTCAAGTGACAGTTCAACCCTCTTTGAACTGTTGCCTTCCTGGCTTTGGCGGCGCTTATTCTCTGTCTAAGGATATCACTTCTAAGACTGCAAAGCATGCAACAGCAAAGGTAAGATCAATATCCATCTGGTATTCTACTAAACGGTCAAGGTGGCCAGTGACCGCTAAAAGCAAGCGCAAACCGGCGCCTCCAAGACGCATGTACAGTATCTACTGTACAGCACTAAGTATGAGCGGTCAGACTTTTCAGCAGCTAGCCTACTTGTTACTGTGCCTGTTTACATGCACGACTGAAGCAACTCGCCAGTGCCTCACGCCAGGTCTAGTCAAAGAACTTTGTAGTTCCTTTAGGCGACACATGCTCTTTTGAGAGTTTTTGCCTGAGCGTCTTGGTCTCTGGCGAGTCTTTATCCCTGTACTCCTTTTTCCCAGTGGGGAAGTTCTTTTTCCACTTCCACTGGGTTGCGCCCGACATGCCGTGGTCAAAGGCCTGCCACGCGTCTTGTGCTGCCTCCTTGGCGGCTTTTAGCATTGTGTCGTGTCAGTATCGTGTCAGTATGTTGCGTGGGGCGTGTCGTGTCAACGGCTGTCGAGAAGCAGTGGATGCCGTTTTTATACACTGCGCTGCTTGGTACCCGGCGGGCTCATCACATAAGCATCATGATCGCACCGCTTCTTTTAATAAGTACCACCGACGGATATTGCTTTTGGAAGAGACCCATCACCTCCTTCTCTGGGACGCAATGTGGTCATTTGAGCACTTCTTTTCCCCGACCTGAGGAGTAAATTTGATAACAAATAAACCATAACATACGACGAGCAAGCGAGCGAGAATACAACTAGCTACAAAGTTGAGCTGTGAAATTACAGTGTTCAGAGCTGTGGTGTTGGAGAGGCGAGACATTCTTCATTGAGTACGGACGGAGGTTGACGCTGGATTGGGAAGAGTGCAGGATGCGGTGCCAAACGGAAAGAGAAGTGGTAGTGAAAAGTGTTTGAGTACTCTTGCGGCTCAAGGAAACTCCTCGAGGACCTCGCCAATGCGCTTGGCAGCTAACATGTCAGAGACGCCTACGCCGCACACCCACTGCCCATGCCCTTGACGGCCTCGACAAACGCCTCGGAAACGTCGTCCTTTGGGTCGCGGCCATTCCACGCGCGCGTAAGGGCAAAGAGGTAACCGGTCGGGATTTCGAGGAAGATCTGGTACGCCATGCCCGCGGGATGGAGGACATGGTATCCGTCGGCAGGGAGGAACGGGCCGGCACGGTAAGACTGCGAATCGATGGTTGACACGCCCTTGGTGTACGTCCGCCGGCGGAGAGCGAGCGCACAAAGCTCAACGTCGTCAAGCTCAGCGCCCGCAAGGAAAATCTGGACGGCGGAGAAACTGCCTTCCTCGTCGTTCTGAGCGTCACCGTCTTCCCTCAAACACTCCGCGGCCGCCGCTATCCACTGGTCCTTGGCTGTAAAACTCTGCCGGCGCAGGAACTGGATAAGGTCGCGAAACGTTGTGGGTCCGCATTCCGTAGGGTCAAAGTCGTCTTCGTCCCCGTCGTTGTCCTCGCACAGCGCGCGAATCATGTCGTCCGTAACGTGCTTCGGCCGACCCTCAAGTCGCCCGTAAACGATGAGGGTCAGGAAGCGATGTACCATGTGGGCGTCACCGTCGGGCTGCTTGAAAAGCTCTGAGACCGGACTAGCGCCTGTAAGCACGTAGGTATGGAAGTGAGATCTCCTACCACCAATAAGGGAGCTTGGCCAGCGGAACGTAAAACTGTACGCCATCGTAAGACTCAAACACCCACATCTCCCAGTCCTTGACAGCTTCCGGGCGCGGCCACTTCTTGTGGTGCATGGAAACGCGTGCATAGCTGTGGGGATTGAGTTGTTGCAGGTTGACCGGTGGCATGTTGACGAACCGATGCAGAAAAGGAAGAGAGAGTGAACAAGAGTTAGGAAGTGGAGGAAATGTTTTGATCAAGTGCAAGTGTGTAAGTTGACGTCAGCCACCGAGTCGAGTCAGCTCAAGCAGCATGATAATGATACATGTACCCTCTGTAACGTCTACAGTGCTATGACTCTGATGTCTGCGCTACGACCAGTCTAATCCTTTGGGCGGGGGCAGGGAACGAGTCTTTTCCCAGTCCTCGATACGGAGGAGGAGCGTTGCGCGTGACGCGGCGTTGTCGCCCTTGATGGTCTCGTTCTCGGCTCCCTCGCGGATGGCAGCGAGGAGCTTGCCGACCTGTTTAGGGCCGTAGAGCCTCAGCAGCGCGTGGCCGAGCGTGTCGATGTGCGCGAGAAGGAGGTACGCCGTGGGCGGGAAACGCGGGAGCGGGGCGCGCAGCGCCGACGCAGCCCACGTCCATGCTGCAGGCAACCGCCACGGTTCAGGCAGCAGTACGGCGAGCTGCTTTGGCGACGGCGGCGCAGTGGGCAGTGTCTGGACCAGCTGCCCTAGCGGTAGTGCCAGCACGGCAAAGTACATGCGCACAATGCCCGTCATGCGCCGGATGTAGTCGGCCGTCGACTCGTCCGAGCTCCGTCCAGTCGACTTTTCGTACTCCTCGCGAGATTGTCCCTGTCGTTAGCTCTCAAAGTCTATCGGCAGCTCACCTCTGCGCGCATAGGCCAGTATGGCACGACCCACGGCGATTTCTTGACGAGGCGCGCAAAGAGGACCGTGCCGAACGCTGCGTGGCCACGGAGCATTATACCCATAATCACGCGCGCGAGGGGGAACGCGGCGTCGGGGTTGGCGCTGACCTCGCTGTCGGCCTGTTTAATTAGGGCCTTGGCCGTGTGCGAGAGGAGATAAAAGTAGGACACAGTAAGCTGGCCCTCGTCCCCAAAGACAACTGGGTCGGCCGGCGATGGCGGCCGTGGCAGCTGGTCGCTGAACAGCTTGCACAGGTCGTTGGTCTGTAGGTTAGCTTGCTTCAGCTGTGAAGCCACTCACCACTCGCAGGATAGACTCCTTGGTGTTGACGACTTGACCCAGGCCACGGGTAATCAGACGCATGCTCTGGCGGAGGTTACGGTCGAGCTTGACGGCGGTGATGACCTCGGCTTTCATGCGTTTCTGCACTGCGACCCACTTGGTCCACTCGCGCGCACCGCGGTTACTCTGGTCCGCGGCGGCCTTCTTCTCCTCTTCAGCTTTACGTTCTGCCTCGTCGCGGGCGCGCGCTTCGGCCTCTTGACGCTCCCGCTCCGCCTTGTCCTTTGCCTCCTGCTCGGCCTTTTCGCGCGCCACGCGCTCCGCCTCAGCCTTGCGAGCCTGCGCCGCCTTTTCTTCCGACGCTATCCGCGCAGCCTCCTCTTCTTTGCGCTTCCGTTCTGCCGCCGCGCGCGCAGCCTGTTCTTCCCCGTGCCGGCGCTCCGCCTCCTTGATCGCGGCATCAATGTCCTGTGTTGTCAGCAGAAGTGAAGTTCTCACACACTCACGGCCCACAGCCGCTGTTCGCGCTCGTGGAATCGCTTGGCCGTGTCCTCCTCCTCCTGTTTATGCTGCACGGCCAGGCCCTCCATCATGCGCCGGAGGCTCTCCGCTTCGTCGTCGCGCATACGTTGCTGCGCCTTGACGAGCTCGGCACGCACACTACGGTCTGCCTGCCGCATGCGTGCCCGCCGCTCGCCAGCAACACGGTATCCCTCGCGCCACGCGGCCGCCTCTGTCTCCTTGACCAGCGTAGCAAACTCGCTCGGCTCCTCGCGAGTTAAGTCCCGCAGACTCGGCTCCCATCTTCGCCAGCTCGACCCAGCCTTGGACACCGACGATGCCCGACGCCGGGTCCGAGGGGCTGGCGGAATCGCCCGTTCCTTGCCTTTACTACTGCTCCTATGTTATCAGCTGGGCATCCCTTGCAGTCACGTACTTGGGCTCGCGCCAGGACGTCTTGTTGGTTATGACGGTGTACTCGCCTAACAAACCGCCGACCTCGTCTTCCGAGTCTGGCTCGTTCTCGCTGTCCGACGACATGAGGTAGTCGCGGATCACGGCGCCGAGCTTGGAGCGTGGTGGTCTGCGTGTGAGCTGGGACGCTTGGGCGCACTTACCGTGTGAGATCTGGGACATGGTCAGATTCGTCGCCGGAGAGGTACAAGTCGTTAATGTCGACAATGTCATCGTCCTCGCTGTCGGAGTCGGGGATTGCAAAGCGCATGGTAAAGGTTGGTGTTGGGCAGTGCGCCGCGCTGTGGTCGGCGCGCTGAAGAGCGATGAGAGAGTGTCGTGGTGCAAAAGGAAGTAACGACGACAATGTTGACGAAGGGCGACAAGAGAGAGATTCAACATCTCGGGGGGTTACGTAAGGCTTTTTTTGGGTGAGGGAGGTGACAACAAAAGACGATCCACCTTTATTATATGGTGACAAACTTGCATGCATAGTTTTAAGACGTAGTCATGAAAAGGTGGACAATGCTGCATGGGTTGAATCGCGACGACAAGCTTTGTGGAGGAGGCAACAAAGGCAGACTGGCAAAGAGTCGAAGCAGTGGAACGCCTCACCACAGCCGCCGAAGCCGACGCCGACGGCACTGCGCAAGACAAACGGTATGATGCATGATACTAGACCGATACAAATAGAATGCAGAGAGATAGTCGCCGTCTAGGACGCGAGGAGGGCCTGCACGATGTGCTGGACACGGAGGTGGCGGAGATCGGTGTATGTCTGGCCGCATCCAACAAAGAGGATGGGCTGGCCAGTAACGTACGTCATGGAGAGAGCGGCGCCGACCTTGTCGTCGATGGTATCAAACTTTGTGAGCAGGATCCCGTCTATGCCGCGACGGCGCGCGCCACCGCCCGCGCCCGCAGACGAAAAGTCCTTGAGCGCACGATCAAACTTTGTTAGCTGGTCCACGGCCTCGTTCCCGACCAGCGCCTCGCCCACAAACACAATCTTGTCCGGGTTGTTCACTGTCACTAGCTTGGCTAGCGCGCGCATCAGCGGCTCGTTGTCCTGCATACGTCCCGCAGTGTCAATCAGCACCACATCAAACCGGTGCTCCTTGGCTGATGTCAGCTGAGTCGGAAACAGTGATAGCGCACCATACGCAATGGCGTCCTTGGCAATGCCCGCTGCGTCCTTGCCGTAGCCCCGCTCATACAGCTCAATACGGCGCGTGCCTGCCGCCGCGTCACTGCCCAGACCCATGCCCATCTCGTCACCGAGTGCGCCGAGGTTACGCACATGTACGCGGAGCTGCTCCACGGCGCCGGAACGGAACGTGTCGCATGCGGCGATTAGCACGCGTAGGTCGTTCTGGAGAAGCCAGAAGCAGACCTTGGAGAGGTTCGTCGACTTGCCCACACCGTTGACGCCTACAAACGTGAGCGTGTAGGGATCGGGCGGTGCGTCGGGCGCCGACAGCGAGCCCGGCTGCGACCGCTTGCGCTGGATATCGACGAGGAGGTCGGTCGACGTCTTGGGAGTGAGGATGCGCGTCATGGATGCCGACAGCGACTTTTCCACTTCCGACTTGACAGACGACAAGCCCCCAAGCTTCTTGCCCACAAGCGAAGCAGCCACGCCGTCACACAGCTTCTCCGCAATGTCCTTGGCGACGTTCTTGCTCATGAGGTGTTTCTCCATCTCGGCCATGACGGGGCGCAGGTCGTCGCGCGTAATCGCCTTTGTGCCCGTGAGGCGGGACAGCATGCTCGCCCACGTCGACTCGGGCGCAGCCTCCTCGCCGTCGTCATCTTCCAGCGTCAGGCGTTCCGTGCGCCGCGCAAGAATTTCTTCTTCACTGGGCAACTCGTCGTTCTTGCCCTTGCCAAAGTCCCAATCGGCCACCTCGTACGCTCCCGAGGCAGTACGCTTGCCCAGCGCATCCTGCGACACGAGCGCATCAACGTCCACCTTGGTCTCCTCTGGCGCGGGCGCAGAGTAGTCGAGTGCAGCCATGTCGTCCGCTGATACCGGCTGGTCGCCCCACTTGCGCATCAGCTTGGCCTGCGCGCCCGACGCCTTGCGCGACGGCGACGGCACGGGCGAAGGTGTCATGCTGAAAAGTTAGCTAAGAGGGCAACGCAGCTCACCCATCGCGGCCACGCCCCTTGCGACCCTTCATTCGGCCTTTGAGTGCCTGTACATTCTTGGCAATCTCCTCAGCACTGACTGCGTGGCTGCTATCGTCGGACTGGGGTGCTGGGGGTTAGACGAGAAACTGAGGACACTCGGGGACTCACTCTGCGCACCTGCGGCCGGCGCGGCAAGATGCGACTGGCGCTGGGTAGGCACTGCACGACCCTTACGTCCCGTCGAGTCCTCGTGGTTCTTGAGGCAACGATCAAAGATCCTGTCCCAGCGCTCCTGGGCAATCTTGTCCGCGAGGATGCGCAGCGCAGACCTGCTACCCTCTGCCAGTGGCGCCGTGCGGTCGGAAAGCGCGTCAACGAGAGACTGGAGGTATGGCTGGAAGAGGGACAGGAAGAGCTGCTTGACCCGCTGCAGCAGCGCGGGGATGTACGTCAACGGTAGAAGTGCCGGGAACACGACCTGACGTGAGCTACGGCTTGGTCACGCAAACTCACAACAAATACCAGACCCAGCCCGTTCTCCATCGTCCACCGCACACTGTACCCGTCCTTCTCAAACCCCTCGTCCTCGGCGCGCGCCTTGCCCTCAATCATGACCTCGCGGATAAGCGCGTTGACTGGCGACGCCGACGTGGCCGCCAACGCCGCGAACGTCGGCGTGAACGAGCGCGACCAGAGTATGACTCCGCCTAAAGGTGAGTATGTGCGCGGCGCGCCAGGACTTACTCTGATGCGATATGGAGATGTGGTCGAGCATGGCGTATCGGTGTGTAAACAGAATGCAGTCGTCACCATGTCATCGAAGATGGACGCCGGCTTTGGACAGCTGGAGCGAGGCACGGTCGAACGACATTGGATATCACGTGATTGGGGTTGTTTTTGGAGCCCCACTCTTGCCCAGTTTGCCGAGATCCGGGATCTCTGCCCCAGAAACAAGAAACAGACATTTCCATCGCCGACGCCGTCGACAATCCACACACCTCGCCATCACCGAAGCAATGCCCGGACCAGGCAACTCGCCGCTGCAGGTCCTCGTGTACTCTGGACCTGGCGTGTCGCCGCTCTCGCTCTCGCACACGCTACTCACGCTCTCGCTTCTCCTCGTACCGCACTACACTGTCCAGCCGGTCGGCGCCGAGCTCCTCGCAACCGAGCCCTGGGAGCCCAACTGCGCACTACTCGTGTTCCCTGGCGGGCGCGACCTGCCATACGTCGACGAATTGTCCATCAAGACTAAAGCAACTGCACGCATCGCCGAGTTTGTCCGCGAGGGCGGACGATACCTCGGTCTCTGTGCCGGCGCGTACTTTGGCGCCGCAGAGGTTAAGTTTGACCTCGGCGGCGACAAGGAGGTAACAGGGAAGCGCGACTTGGTGGGTCTATAACACAACACTTGGAGCTGGAATGGTTTCAATGAGCACACGCTTACACCAGGCATTCTTCCCGGGTGCGTGCGCGGGGCCGACATACCCCGGTTTCGACTACGGCTCGGAGTCAGGCTCCAGGGCCATCAGCCTCGTGCTCCCAGACAGCCGCGTGCTTGACCTGGTCTACTACAATGGCGGAGGCCACTACCTGCTACCGTCGCCACTGCCGGCTGACGTTGAGGTAGTCGCTCGGTATGCCGAGCCACCATCGCCCGACTCGGATGTGGCGGGTGTGCAGATAACCAAGGGCAAAGGCAAGGTGCTGCTGCTGTCGATGCACCCCGAGTATCCGATCTTGGACCCGCCGGCGCGCGACGCGATTCGCAAGCTCGCTGACCAGCCGTCCGAGGAGCACGTCGAGGAGAGCGACAAGGTGCGCGTCGAGTGGTTCGCCGACCTCCTCGCTGGCCTTGGGCTGCGCGTACCCTCTCGGCAGGAGCAGGACGACGCCGGCGAGGAGGAACACCTTCTCATGCACCCCACACATCCCTCGCCCATCTTTGCCTTTTCCCATCCGAAACTGCCTGATCTCGCTGCAGCGGCCTTCGGCACCAAGGCCATCACGGCCAAGCTCAAACCGGCAGGTAACGGGTGGGACACTCTTCGCGACGGCAACGACGAGGTGGAGATTGGCAGCGTCGACCTCGTGGGTGACGTACCGGCCTTCTTGGCCAAGAAGCGGCGCACAGAGCCAGAGTTCCCGCCAGCAGTCCAGGAGTTGTCCATCTCGGACGCAGCGCCGCTACCGCGTCCTCCCGATCTCCATGCGCTCACGAAAACCCTCATGCTGCCCGGCTCGACGCCGTACTCGCCAGCATGGACGCCGCTGTTCAACTTTGACACGTACTGGGCCGAGCTGGACGCGGTGCGCAAGCGGTTCGGGCGGCGGACGGGCGTGCTGCGCGCCGACGAAAACTCCAAGGGCAAACAGGGCGAGCGCGCCGCACTTGGCGACGTCATGCTCTACGGCGAGGCGGTGACGAGCACGCAGACAATGCTCGACCGTAACCCGATCCTTCTCGGTGGGCTGCCGAGCCCGCTCTCGTTCCTGGCCAGTTTCCAGCTCAGTGGCCGCGGGCGCGGTTCCAACGTCTGGCTCTCGCCACCAGGATGTCTCCAGTGGACCATGCTGCTTACCCTGCCCAACGCCATGGCGAGCAAAATGGTGCTGATTCAGTACCTGCTCGCGCTGGCGGTGGCCGAGGCCGTCGACGAGGACGGGCGGCTGGGTGTGCGCATTAAATGGCCCAACGACATTTACGCCCAGGCCGAGGGAATTGGCGGTACCGAGGTCGGCAGTGGCAAAAAGGGGCTGGTCAAGATTGGCGGCACGCTTGTCAACACCAACTTTTTGAACAACCAGTGGCGTATCCTTGTCGGTACGGGAGTCAACGTGCTCAACGCACTCCCAACGACGTCGCTGTCACAGCTACACACCCTGCTTACTGAGCGCGCTGCGCGGTCGGGGTCGACCAAGGAGCTGCCCCCGACGCCGACGATGGAGAATGTCCTCGCGCGCATCATGCACGTCTTCGAGGTCAAATGGTCCCAGTTTATCGAGGCGGGCAGTTTCGAGCCCTTCCTCAGCGACTACTATGCGCGCTGGCTCCACTCGTGAGTTTTAAACGTGCTCGAGACATGCTGACAACAGTGACCAGGAAGTAACGCTCACGACGGTCGAGCCGCACCAGCGACTGCGCATCGTGGGCATAACGCCCGACCACGGACTGATGCGCTGTGTGCCCGCGTCGTCCGGGTCGAGCCTGTACGGCGGCCGCAACGTTGACGGGTACGACGACAGGTACAGCGGGGCTTCATCTGGAACGCAGTACATTGAACTGCAACCCGACGGGAACAGCTTTGACCTGATGGCTGGTATGATAAAGCGCAAGACGTAGAAGCGGGGACTATCACTATGCATGGCCGGAGAACGATGGAAGAAGTTACAGGTAGAGCAAGTCGAATTTCTGCGAGTCCCAGTCGGCATCGAGGCGCGCGAGCTCAACTCTCGCACCGTAGTAGGGCTTGCCAGCCGCAACGGTGAGAGCGAAGGGGTGGGACCAGGTATAAATGTTTACGCCGCTGTCGTAGGCTGCCGCGTGCCACTGGCGCGATGCGTCCGAGGCAGTCCAGCATGGCCAGAGGAGCGGCTTGAGAATGTCGTCAACCCACCACCATAGGCAGTGGTTGACTTTTTCAAAGTAGTAGTGGTCGTCCGTCACTTGGAGGATGGTAGTGGCGTTGCAGCAGTCGGTCAGGATAAGCCCCGAGTCGAGCATGCGGTGTTCCGGTGCGACGCAGAGGTCACTGCCTCGAGCTTGCAGTTTAACGCGTATCTGAACGTTAGCGTATTACTGGAGAGCACACGTACGCCGCCCTGGGGCACAATGACTGTGTTCGGGGGCGCCGCAAAGTTCTCGTACGGGTCGAGCATTGGAACAGGAGCGAGGGGCCACATCTGCATGATTGCGGAGTGAACGGGGTTTGGAGAGGAGTGGTGAGGTGTGGGGGGAGCTACTGTACATCTCGACAGCAGCTACAACCTTTATGTATGGATGCATTCGTGTGCCATCTGCTACGCTCCGGAGACTGCCGCAACAGCCGAGACCTAGAGATAACTACCATCCGACCCTCCGATGCCGTCCGCAAAGGGGGATGCAACCCTGCGAGCTCAGTCCCTGCCACCCTTTGTGCTCAGTAAACAAACACGGGCCTCCGGTACGACGCGTTGGATAGCCAGCCAAGTCGCGTCAACTCGCGCGTCGCGCGAGTATCAAGTGACCCAACATTCTCCGTGGGCCGCGGACGTGCATTGCAGTGCCGTTTGTGCTGGGCTCGGCGGGTATACGTGTGGACGAGCTCAAGCGCGCGCCCACGCCCCCACCCCCGCAGAGTCAACGTGCACTGCCCGAGCGCATGCCGGAAAGCCGGGGACGCCACATCCCTTCAGACTGGCTGCTATTGTCCATGTGGTCACATACTGTACACTGCCTTTGTGAAGCATATGTGTGCCCAAGCGCAGTCAACTCGCAAATGGATGGACAGATACAGGCGTGGTACAGCACCGATATTCTGCAGAGGCCTGCCCTTGCCACTGTAAGCAGCTGCTCAGGCTCGCTCGCCGTATGCACTGCCGCATCCCAGAGTAGAGCACTCACCGAGGCCGTTCAGAATAAGCAACCAAACACGCGACCAGCCTTCTCGTGTCAAGGTCATGCCGAGCGTATCTCGTGCACATCCCTTAACTTATAACACAACGGTGGTCGAGACTTTGACTTGCCGGATCCCTACTCTTCCGCAAGAATGAATACCATGTCACTCTTTGAAGCGCTTTGGCTGACAATCCTGCATACATCTACCTTGGCGATAACATTGTAAGCCCACGAATTGGGGCTTGTTCATACAGTATTGTACGGTATAAATTGGATGATGCATGACCCAACTCTACTGTACACTGGCCGAATGCTCACCCCAAACGTCAACCCCATTTATGTATAATTGACTCTGTGAGTGTTTCAAAGGCTATGAAAAGCCTCTGTTTATGGAGAATGGCTTCTCTGTGCATAGATCAGGCTGTGCTGAGGCGGAAACGGATTCTTTGAATATTTCGAGAAATCTCCACCGAGCAAACTCAGTTCAAATGAGCATGCAGGCGTATACTTCAAACGACAACTAGAAAACCTCAATCCATACCCTAGCAACGTTGACAGGCTTTGGGAGGCCGTTAAACACGTTTGGGGTGACATGCCACAGTCTGTCATCGACAACTTGATTGACAGCCTGTCCTTAACGAGAAAAGCACTTGTGAAGGAACTGAAAGCGCAATACACTTTCTAGCAGATATAGATGGCATAAGCACATGCATAGAATCATCGCCCGTTGGGATTTCCAAAAATACTATTCTTGCACCTGTCGCAAGTGTGGTGCTAGCTATGGCGCGCCGTTGGTGGCGGCGACAACGGTTGGGACAATCGCACGGACCACCCGTTGTGCACAAACTTTTCACAGGTCAGCGCTGCGCACGTCAAATTTCTGGCAGTTCCAGTCGGCATTGAGACGGGTAAGCTCTATTTGGGCACCCTTGACAGGCTTGCCGCCCTGAACGGTCAAGGCAAACGGATGCTCCCTGGTGTAAATGCTCAGCCCGCGATCGTGTGGCTCAGTGTGCCACAACTGTTGAAAATGCACTTGCGGTTTACACGACGACACGTACAAAGGAGCGCCGTTGTAGTTGCCTTCACGCCACCAAAGACACTTGCCCAGCTGGTCAAAGTAATAGTGGTGAGAACTAGTAATGAAAACGACTGTGGACGCGTTTGAACAGTCGGTCAGAATAAGGGCCGTCTCATCGTCGTTGTCCTTTGGCGCAACACAAAGTTCACTGCCACGAGCTTGCAGCTTAACACGCAACTGTAAGTTAGCGTGGAACTGACAGCAGGTCTTACCGCGCTCTTTGTGTCTATGAAGCTCGGTGGGGGCGCGCGCGTCACTAGGTTTACGAGATTGCTAGAAACAGCAGAAGGCGGCATGGGATTGTCCTCGAAAAAGAGGGGAGTTTGAGAGACTGGGTACTTCGAGTTGCTTGCGAGCTGGTAAAATCACCTCGACTACAGCGCTATATATATGCGTGCACTGGATGGCCATCCGCCGGTAGCCTGCCGCTGAGACTGCCGCCCACAGCCCACGCCGTTGACACTCGCGGTGATGATCATCCGACTGGGCATCGCCTTTTCCAGAAAGTGGTGCGACTGTTCCACGAGACTAGTCCATCATTCGTGCTTCGGGCCTCTGATGCGCATTACGCAGACGAGGCAGGCCATAAACCGTTGGTTGAAAGCCTGAACATAATCAGATGGCTGTTCCCACGCGCAGCGCAAGTAATGAAGTGACCCATTCTCAATGGCTGCGGAAGTGTGTGGATGAGGACCTCCGGTCAAAGTCCAGATGCCTTGCCTTCCGCAACTGAGGACCATTGCCTGTGTTGGTTACGTACACATCATTGATGTGGCAGCTGTACCAAGGTCCATCACTCTCGGTGCAGTAAGAGCTGACAACGTGATTACATCATGCAGGTCAAAGTGCAACGATCCAGCTTTTGGCCACCACCTTTTTAATGCTGCGCGCTTCTTTTCAGGTTGTTAGCTCTGCACCAACCGCGTCATGATCAGAGTCACGGCGTGCTTGGTATTGTGGCCGACAAAGGCTGGGCCCGCCTCACCGGCAAAAGCAGGTGCACCTCGGCGGCTCAGCGAGTTTCTCAGCCCCCGCCTTGGGCGACACCTCGTGCCACCATGAATACTGTACGAGTGATCGAGCGATGCGAGCGTATTTGGTGCACGTGCATCAACTTTCAACCTTCAGACTTCGCTCCCGGGAATATGGCTTCCGCATGGCACCCTTAGCGGCTTCGGCGCATCATCCTGCATACATCAACGTGCACTGTAACAGTGATATCTGGAAAAAGGGACGGGGAGGCGTGTTTGGTATTCTGGCACAAAACCGGCGCGGCGCCCGCCACCCAGCCGTCGGCACCAGGACACTGCTAAAGAGAAGCGCGCGGCGGCAGCCAGCGCCAGGCCTGTGCCGGTGGAGTGTGGCAAAACGCATAACAAGGAGCGAGTCGCGCGGTCAGCACGAAATGAGGTCAGCTCGGTGTTATTGTCGGCTACTCCCGCATCCGTCCTGGGGCGTGGCGAAGAAGTCCCAAAAACGCTTAATGGGGTCGCGCGAGGGAATGGGAGGACCCTCGTACCCGTCGAGCACGCGCGGCTGGGCGTCGTTCGCGCCGACGTTACTGAGGCGCCCAAACTTCTCCGCCCGCACAGCCTCGACGATCCGGTTTTGCCACTTGTTAAGCCACTCGCCCTCTCGCCGCCCAACGAGGTAGTGCACGCCATACGGCCCCGGAACCATGAGCGGGTCAGGTGGCACGCCGAGCTTGCGTAACTGTGGCGTGCGTGCGCGGGCCACCTCGGCCGTCTCGCCGTCATAAGTGTTTGGCAAGGGTGCGTAAAACTTGAGCGCGTCTGGGTGTGAGCTATCACCTCAAGACTCTAGCTTACAGCTCGAAACGGCCGTCCTGTATCGTCCGCCCAGGCGTTCGCCAAACATCAACATGAGGTAAAAGAGGGGGTAGAGGAGAAGGAGGAGGCACGCGAGGATGCCCTGCCCGTGGCGTACGCGCACGTACACGTTGTCAGGGCGCACAATCGTCGTCTGCCCCGGTCCGTACGACAGCTCGACGCGTACATCCCCCTTGTACCCCGCCTCACGGATGACCTTGCACAATGTATCGCGCAGCGCGCCCATGTCCCACCCCCACACGACCTTTTCAATCTCAAAACTCTTGAGGTATCCCGGATCGGCGCAGTAGGCCTCGCACCAGTCGTGTACGGCGTCACGGTGGATACCGAGGAGTGCCTCGTCCTCTGTGGCGGTGAGGGAGGGGTTGGTTTCGCCGTTGAACGCGGGCCAGAACGCGTCATGCGTCCCGGGCTCGGACCACGGCGGTAGACCCCGCGCGTCACGGTACGTCTCCCACGCGTCCCAGACCTCTCTCTCGTGCGAGTTGGGCGCCCGGCCGGGGTTACTCGCCAGGGGCGCGGCGCGGATCGTACGTTGGTACAGGTCTCCGCGCCATGCGGGTTCTGCGCGCGGCCGCGCGCACGTGTGCATGTTCAGCGCGTCCCGGACCGCCAGGATTGGCGTGAGGTCAATACGAAAGTCAAAGTCACGGCTGCACTGGTCTTTCCCGCTGATCCGCAGGTCGACGATTGGGGGCTTGAGTGCCTGCGCCCGCACAAAGTCGTACAGCGCCCCAGCTGGGGTCAACCTTAGTCTCACACAGAGCACGTACGGTCACTGAGCATGTCCGAGTCCCACACCTCGACGACCCTGCCCCCGGCGCGTGTGTGTTCCTCAAACTCGAAATCGGACGCAAACGCCGCTTCTAGCGGCAGGTCGCCGAACGGCGGTCCGTACATGAACGTGTCCAGGCTGGCTGGCCAGCGGCGTGTCGACGGGCCAGAGGAGGAGCAGGGGACGCTGGACGGCGTCGAGTCGGAGATGATTGTACCGACGGAATCGTAAGATGGCGGAGGGGGCATGCCTGCGCTCGCGCCGCCGCTGCTCGTCGTCGGCGACGACGACAGCGCGCGATACTCGGCCTTGAGGGTCATGGTTAGTGAGTGTGTGAGAGAGTATGCAGAGTCAGAAGGTGCCAACAGCAAGTGAGCGCTCAGTGCATCGTTTTTCCCAGTGAGAGAGTGTGCGTGGTGGTGTTGGGGCCGGACGAGGCGGTGCGGCAGGCTGAATGGCACCACATGCCGCATGCCGCTCAACATGCCTCACTCGCGCCGCTAGTTGCCTGCGGGCGGGCGAGAACATGGTGGGCGGCAGTGCAAATCGCCGTAAGCCAGGGCCATACAGCCACGAGTGAGACACCTCGGCGCCCGGCGGCGCTGGCGCTGGTGGTGCCGCCTGGCCGCGCGTCCTTGATGCGTTGCTGTGGGTTGTGGGGGCTGAGCTGCACCCGCACAGCGGTGTGGTCATGTGGGTCTCAAGATAGCAGCGGATGCACGTTCTGGATAAACCCTAGCGGCCGTGCACCGAGATTATGACGACTCTCAGTATACCTAAGTTAGTGCACTTCTGCAGGGGAGGCCATCGACTTGAAACGGGTTCAGCGGTCCCCAGGTCGGTACCGCGGTGCCGACCTCCCACCCCCGCGGCGCAGGCTTGCACGCTCACGCCGTATACGCGCTGCAGCCGTGGCAAAGAGACGTTGAGCAGCATGAGCTCGTTCACAGGCAGGCCTATGACCTCACGGACGTACGGGGTAATCTCCCACGGTGACCAGGAGATTGTACCTGGGCGTCATGAACTTCGGCGCCAGAACAACTCCGTCACAACCACAACCACCACAAGCACAAGCACAACGACATGGGCGCGTCCGCATCAAAAGCAGCGCGCAAGCTGCCCACGCGTGCGCCGAGCGTGGCGCCCGGTACCAGCGGAGCGGCGGACTCGGCGATGCGCGCCGCGCAGGCTGCAGCCGCGGAGCAGGCCAAGGCGGATGCGAGCGGCGGCAGCGTTGGTGCCGCGGAAGGCGCCATGGACTACGGCGGCGTGGGCGGTGCTCGTGCACCGAGTGGCGCGGCAGGCCGAACGGCAAAGAAGACCCCAGACTTCAGCGGAGAAAAGGACGAGCGTACGTTACACTGTCCGGCAGGGGTTGATGGCAGAAATCCTCGAGGACGGACGTGATCCGCACCTGGCGGCAAACCTCGCGCAGCTGGGACAAGTGGCTGTACCGAATCCGGGCGTGACCATTGTGCGCTGCCTCTCTTGACGCCACTGACACTAGCCCGCACGCGCACAGCGTACACTCCGCGCGCGCGACCCGACTTTCACAGAACGTACTGCCACGCCCCCCCAGGGCATGATCAGCGCCGAGTCGCTCGCGCAGCTCCTTGACGCGTTTAAGAGCGTGCCCCCCGGCCGGGACGCGCGCACACTCTACGATCGTCTCGGGGTCGATCCTGCCGCCATGGCGCCTATTCGCCGCTACATCAACTCCCCCTCCGTCGCGTCCGAGGAGCGCCGCGTGAATATGGTCGGGCCGGGTGGTCAGACTGTCCAGGACGTGGTGGAGCTTAAGGTGAGTGGCGGAGAGTTTAAAAGCGTGCTGCGACGACGCGTTGTCAGACGTGGGACAGGTGTCTGTCCGACGGCGTCAGCCGCGAGATCATGATCGGTCCGGCCGGCGTCCACGGCAGGAATGTTGGCTGTCCCGGCGTCGTCGACAGCTGTCTCGCCGACGACAGCGTCGCCCCTAAAGTCCTTCCCCGCCCCCGGCAACTGCGCACACTGCTGACTCTAGGCGGTATGGATCGACGCACGAGACAAGGACGCGCCAAAGTCGGCGTAAATGTACACTACACATGCATCTCTCTATCATACAGCGTCGTGGGTAGTCTATCTATCGCCGGCGGGAGGGCTTTGCTGCGTCCTGGCCGGCCGAGCGCCGCTCGCCTACACGATCAAGGAAAGCCTGCTTTTCGAGGTATCCGCCTGAACGGCGGTGTGCGGCGAGTTCGTCCGCCACGCCGCGCTGCGTGGTAAGGTGCGAGTTCCAGTCCATTTGCGACTGCCATAAGTACACATCCGGCTCCAGCACCCACCTTCTCCAGCGTCGTCATCTTCTTGCCCGAGTCGATCGCCGCCGCTAGCGCCTCGAGACTCTGTCGTGGCCGCTTACGTACTGGTCCGCGCGGCCTTGGCTTTGGCGCAGGCGTGGCACCGCCCGGCGCGTCGGCAGAGCTACTCGGCGTCGCGCCCTCGACCTCGCCGGCGCCGTTGCCCTCTCCCTTCTGCTTTGCGAGCCACTTGATCGCCTCTGGATCGGATTTTCGCAACTTCACAGTCTCCCTGTCGTCAGCTCCTCAGTCTTTCTGAAGCTCACATGATCGTTTCGCCGGCGAATCGGCGTGGTCGCTGGACCTCGACCCATTCCTCCTCCTCGACTTTCGTTTCTACCGCTGCGCGGGGTTTCTTCGCCTCGGCCTGCATCTCCGCGAACGCGGCTGCTGCGCGCGCTCGGCGGGCGGCCGCCTCGGCTTCCGCAGCTTCCACGCGCAGGGCGGCTGCGGCGTTCCCTTCGCCCTCGCCGTCCTCGCCATCGCTGTCGGACGAGCCCGAGTCGGACTCTGACCCGCCCCGCGCGCGCTTGCCCTTGCCCTTGCCCGTCTTCGGCTTGGCGGCCGCCGGAACAAAGTCGCCGTCGTTCTCGTCGTCGCTGCCTAGGTCTGCTGTTGCAAGCGTCGACATGGTGTGTGGATGCAACAGGCGGGCGCGTCGAGATGTCAGAGGTTAGAAAGCTAGAAAGAAACAAAGGTCGATTTCAGAATCCGACCATGCGAAGGTCGCGTGGGGTGACAAAATGATGTAAACAACATAAATGGGGGGAGCGCTTAGTGTCACCCACTTTTGACCGCAGCGAGGCGAGCCTAGCTAGGTTCATCCAGCCACCACAACAACAATCAGTCGCGACCAGAGCGTGACAACCAGGTAGCCACCAAGGTCATCAACACTCTGTTGCTCCTTTCTCTCTCTCTTCCCATTCTCTCACTACACTTTCACCATGTCCACCCTGTTCAACCTGTAAGTCATCTTGCCCGTCTACGCTGACATGCAGTAAGAGCAACCAGTCGCGGAGTAAGTTGCTCCTTTGCCCCGCAGCTGACCCCAGCGTTCAAGGCCAAGAAGGCGCCCGAGGGCACCAAGCAGTGGCAGCTCAAGCAGTATGCCCAGCAGACGCTCGTGCGTACCCCTCTTTGTTAAGTCTAACCCGTAGGGATCGGGTAACCTCCGCACGGCGGTACAGCTGCCCGAGGGCGAGGACCAGCAGGAGTGGATCGCAGTGCACGGTGAGACCCCTCCTCCTCCACAACGCTAACGCCGCAGTGGTGGACTTTTTCAACCACGTCAACATGCTGTACGGTGCCGTGTCGGAATTCTGCACGCCCGACCACTGCTCGATCATGAACGCCGGCCCCAAGTTTGAGTTTTACTGGGAGGACGGCGACATGTACAAGAAGCCCACGCCTCTGAGCGCCCCGGCCTACGTCGAGGCGCTCATGACCTGGGCCCAGGCCATCATCGACGACGAAAAGGTGTTTCCCCAGCGCATTGGCGTAAAGTTCCCCCCCAACTTTATGTCCACCGCCAAGACCATCCTCCGCCGCCTCTTCCGTGTCTACGCGCACATGTACCACTCCCACTTTGACCAGGTCTGCGCGCTGGGTATTGAGGGTGAGTACTCTGGCCGCTGGCTATACCTAGCCGCGGGTGAGCCTGTGGTATCGGCAGACTTGCTGCTGCTGGAGCAACCGGAATGTGTATGACGCAGCGGAGCCTGAGCCCATGTCGCCTGTGATGGCTGCCTTGTCAGCATGGCAATAGACAACCGGTTGCTGGCTTGGCCACGAGCTTGACGCGAGACTGCTCTTGCAACACTCCCGCTGACAGCAGCGCACCTGAACACCAACTACCGACACTTCCTCCTCTTTGTCGACGAGTTTTCGCTCCTGAGCGACCGCGACCTGCAACCGCTCGAGGACTTCAACAAGGTCATTCTCGACGAGACGGCGCGCAAGTAGCGGCGTCAATGTCCCGTCCCTGAGCCGTCCCCGCCCCCGCGCTCGCCTTCATTCTCATGTTTTGTTCAGCCTGGAGCTCGGCATTGTATGCACTACCATCATGTCTGCGTGCGGGATCGCCACTACTCACTGCCGTCATGATTGTCCTGACACATTAACGCGTACACTGAGCATCGTTTACCGTTGTCGGTGTCAGCCTCTGACCAAATACAGTTCTCCGCCAGTCTCTTGACTCAACAACGACACTACCGCCAGGTGGTACTAAATGCATACATCAAGATCGGAGGGGTGCCCCAAAGGTGCCGTCGCCTCCTCCGCCATGCGCTCGTGGTTGGCTGGGAGATCGCGTCTGCGTCGCGCCTACCGCCAGGCAACGCCCGGCGGTAGGGCGCTAAACCACCCTTCGCTCAACCGGCGCAGCCACCCCACTCGCGGCACGCGCGAACCAGGGCACCTCCATGAGCCAGTGCTGCTCGAATGCACTGACGTTGCGGGCATAGATAGCCGACGTGATAGCGAGTTCGTCGTAGACAATCGCAGGCACTTTACGGCCTGCGAGGACGCTGGATGGATGAATTTTAACGACAAGCGCGCCGGCAGTCTGGCGGTACGACCCGTCGGCCTGGATGACGGCCGTGTTCATGAACAGGCCTGCGAGAAGAGCGCGCGCGACGACGGAGAAGTCGCTGCCGCACGACGCGTTGGCGTCGCGTCCGTGCCGCGCCGCGAGTTCACGTAGTTGCGCCCGCACCCTCACCGCCTGTGCGAGCGTCTTGCCGTTCACGCAGTTATCCCTGCACCACGCGGCTATACCTGTGTTTGCGTCACCGCTCTCCCTGAGCGCGAGGTACGCGCGCAGCACGTTCATGGCCGTGAGGTGGTCGCCGTCGCGGCTGATAAACTTTGCTCGGGCGGCGGCGGCGCTCTCGCGCGCGTCGCCACGGTCCACAAACACTTGCCCCGCCACGACAAGAGACAACACGTCAATCACTTCGGACGCACACCCCAGCGCGAACCCCTCTACTAGGATTCGCGCGTGTTCCGGATCAAGAGGGTATCGCAGCATGTCCCGTCCCAGTGGTGTGATGTCGCGCGGGGACGAGATGGCGCCTAGACCTGCAAGAGAGCGGAACGCGGCCGCAACGGCGTCTCGGCTAGGCGGGTCAAGATACGCAAACGTGAATGGGTCCTGGCGCATGGCTATGAGCTGGAGCACGGCGTTGGCGAGGTTACACCGCTGGATCTCGGGCGTGTCGAAGGGTGTCATGGCCTTGAACGCCTTTTCCGTATACAGCCGCATACACTCGCCGGGCATCTCGCGGCCGGCGCGGCCAGTACGCTGCCACGCGCTCGCCTGCGAGATTGGTGTCTTCTTCAGGTGCTCGATCGCGCCAGACGCCCGGTAAATGTACTCCTTCTCCTTCCTGTATCCCGAGTCGACGACGAACGCGATGCCGGGGATGGTGAGCGAAGTCTCGGCGACGTTGGTGGCGACGACGACGCGACGGGTACGTGGTGGAACTGGCGCAAAGATCTTGGCTTGGGCGGTGGGAGGCAGCGATGCGTACAACGGGAGGACCTGGAGTTGGTCGGCGTCTGGCGGCAGTTCGCTCGCTCGTCGGCGCAGCAGCGCAACTAGCGTCTCGATCTCTTCCGAGCCTGCCGTCAGTTCAGACAGAATGCAAATAACTGACCTGGCATGAACACGAGCACTTCCCCCTCCGGGCTCGGTTTGCGCGCGTGCACCATCATGACGGCGTCCGCGGCGCCCTCAATAAAGTCGTCGACTGGCGCAGCGAGGTGGGAGGTCGCGACGTCGAACATGCGCCCGGGGACATGCAATGCGGGGCAGCCGCCAAAGAACTCTGTAAACTTTTTGGGGTCAAGCGTCGCGCTCATAATCACCACCTTGAGCGGGCGGCCGAGCTCGCGTCGCAGGCCCTGGATCTTCTTCAGGCTGCCAAGGAGAAAGTCCGTGTTGAGGGTACGTTCGTGCGCCTCGTCAATGATGACCACGTCGTAGCGGAGGAGAAGGTTCAGACCTGCTTCCTCCTCCGAGTTGTCCGACTCGGGCGTCTCGGACCCGCCGGCGTTGTCGCCATTGGCCACCTTGCCGTTGACCTTGCCGTTGACCTTGCCGTTGGCCTGCTTCGTTCCGCCGCTCTGCCCGTCTGCGTTTGCCAGCTCGCGCATGAGCACACCCTCCGTCATAAATCGCAGCCTCGTTTCGCTCGAAGTCATGTCCTCGAACCGCACAGCGTAGCCTACCTCTCCGCCGAGGGGCACGCCCATTTCGGCCGCGACGCGGGTCGCGAGCGAGATGGTCGGCAGGCGGCGGGGCTGGGTGATAGCGACGCTGGGCGCGCGCGGCCAGTGACCCAGCGCGATCGAGTGTCGTCGCAGTAACTGGCCGAGCTGCGTCGACTTGCCGCAACCAGTCTCGCCAATAATCTATGCCGTGAGCCCTGCCCGTGCCGATCACCTCAGCGAAACTCACCACCACCGTGTCGTGCGCTACCACCTCGTCGAGAATCATTCTTCTACCTTGGTAAAACGGCAGTTCGTACCGTTTCTGCAGCAACTCGGCAGCGATACGCCGCCTTTCCTCGGCGCCAGCGGGTTTCGCACCGCCCGCATTCTTCTTTCCCTTCTTCTGCTTCTTCTTGCCAGTCGCCTTGGCGCCATTGTCGTCTCCGTGCCCGTTGGCCACGGTACCGGACAGCGAACGTTTTCGGCCCTGCACCCCGTTGACGAGCGGTAGGGGCGAGCCAGCTTCGGCGGCCGCCAAATCCGCGTCCTCGTCGTCAGAGAAGAAGGCTACAGCCTTTCCTTTGCCCTTGTCGGCGCTGGGCGGTACAGGCGGCATCGTGGGGTGGTCAATGGTGGAGCAATTCTGAAACGCGGGTCAACAACCAGTCCGCCAAACCAAGTTCACAACATTGAAATATTTGCTCCCGCCTGCTCTCCGGTCAACGCCCACTGGGCCAGGTGGCCAGAGTGGCACTTTGCCATCGCAAGTCACCAAGCTATCAAGAGCGATTCTCACCATGGGCGGAGCACTTCTCTACTTATGCATCGTGTACCTTCTGAACAGTGTGTGCTGAGTCTGCCTCGACGGCTCAAATCATATCTCTCCCTTAGCTGATAAATGTCAGCTTCTCGAGCGTGCTTTTATAACTGTACTCATAGAGCTAAACTCACCACAAGGTTTATACAGCAGCCGACTTGACGCCAATGGCAGCAAGTGCCTCCTCCTCCTCTGCTGTTCAGCTCTCTCGCAAGCTGATGAGCTCACCCCTGTTGGACTTGTCAATGGCAACCTGGGCGTCTCCCGCCGTGAGGTCAGCCTCCTCAATGGCGGCGGCAATCTCGAGCGCAGCCGTTTCGAGCACACGCTCGAGCTTGCGGCTGAGCGACTCGAGCGCCTCGTAGCATCCCGCAATGATCTTGTCCTGTTCCGCTAGGTCGGCTAGGAGACGGGCGTACCGCCGCTCACTGACGTCAGTTGGAGCCATGATCCGCTTAGGTCGTGGTTAGCGGCGAAGCGACGTGGGTGCGTGCGTGGTGGCGCGGACGTCACCGGCCGCACCAGCGCTACAGTATGTTGTGCCACGCAGTCCTCTCCTCGAGGACCTCTGAAAGCGGCAGTAACGCAGTTAGGAGCCAGGAAGGAAGAGAGCCAGGAGTGAGGAAGGTCACCACGCACCACTGCTCGCGCACACGGGTGTCCGATGCCTCGCGATAACGCTCCAGCTGCGGTCAGTTGAAGGTTACGACGGGGCAACTGACAATGTCGGCGTACACCTCGTCGGCCTTGTTGCGGAGCTCGGCGCTGCGCTTTTCCGTCTTGGCGCGGACGTGCGCTGCTGTCAGCTTCACAGGACCAACAGAAAGCCAACTTTACCTTCCGACGCCGCGTATGCAGCTGCGAAGGCCTTGGCTTTGTTCCTGTTGTAAGCTGTTGTGGGCTTTGGGGGAAGCTCACTTCTTGGCCATGCTACTGTTGTTGGATGAAAGATGAATTGATAGAGGAGAGAGCAGTGCGCTGTGAAGGGATCGTCGTTGTAGTTGACAGCGAGGAAGGTGACACTCGATCCATCAAAGACGAGGAAGGCAGCACACACACGTCCAGTCAACCGCCACACCCACGCACCCAACCCAGCCCTAACGCCCATGCTCGTCCCATTCACAAGATGCAAACAAGATACTCTATACATGCCTCTGTTGGAAGGCAATAACAACTGATAATGTGTCTGTTGGAAGACGACAACTGTGTCTGTTGGAAGACAAAACTATTCTGGCGTCTGTTGGAAGACGACCAGGTACACCTATAACTATACTACACGACCTGCGCAGAGGCCAAGCTCAAATGCGTTTTGGGGGGGAGGCGAGAGAACGTGGAGTCTACTCGTCGCGTTTCCGCTTGCCGAGGGCAGCGATGGCGGCCTGGAGGCCGTCACCTCCTGGAGCGGCGCCCTGGGTGTTGACGAGGACGAACTTGAGCAGGTTGTTCTCCTTCTCAAGCGACGCCTTCTCGGCGGTGAGCGTAGCGACCTGGGCCTCGAGCTGCTTGGCGCGCTCGTCGAGGGCACGCTCACGCTCCTTCTTCTTGGCGCGGAAGCGCGCCGAGGCCTCTGTGTTCCGCCGGCGCTTGTCCTCCTCGACCTCGGCCTGCGACGCGCCCATCTGCTTCAGGCGCTTGGCGCCGGTAACGCGCTCGGGCTCGCCGTCGGCGGTGGTGGCCGCTGGTGTGGGGGCGGCAGTCGTGTCGGCGCCAGGGGTGAAGCCCTGGGCGGCTGCGGACTGCTGGAGGGAGAGGAGGAAGTTTGGTGGGATGGTTGGGGTGGAGGTGTTCTCGCTGGCAACAAAGCTGGCAAGGAACGACTCGAGGGTGGGCGCGGCGGGTGTCGCGGCGGCCGTCGCAGGGGTCGCCTGCTCCTTGTCCTCCTTGGGCTTGGAGGAAGATTCGGGCTCGGTGGTGGTGGTGGTGGTGGTCGCTGGGGTGGACGCGGGCTCGGTAGCCTTGTCGCGCTTCGACTCAAAGGCGGATGGGGCGACGCCGAATCCAGCAAACAGCTCGTCCGTGTTGAGGAAGGACCAGAATGCGTCCTCCTGCTCGGCGGTCAGGGCCGTCGAGGGCGGAGAGGAGGACGATGGCAGCGCATTGAGCGTCTGCAGGTGGGGTGGGAGGTCGGTGTACATGGCGGGTGTGTTGGATTGGGGGTGTGATGTGGGGAGTCACCGAGGGGGGTTTGGGGAGTGGGTCGATGAGTGTCCCAAGACGTATTCCGGTGTGCAGCAGATGTGCTGTCGTCGTCGCCGTTGCCGTTGCGAGTGTTGTCGACTGTTTTGTTGATGTGGATGGGTAGCAAGAGGAAAGAGAAAGAGAGAGAGAGTGGTGAGATGGCGATGGGAGAGGGGGAGGCAGCTCGAGGCAGACAAAGGCCAGAGGAAGCAGAGAGAAGCAAAAAGGGCGAGTCGGAGGGAAGCGGCGAAAATGCTCCAGCCTGGCGCCAGAGCCTGGGTGGATTTGGGCCTGGGCGCGTACCAGTTGGGTGGGAGAGAAGGTACAAGGGCCGAGGCAAGGAGGGCGCAGGCCGTGTGTGTGTATGTGTGTCATGGACCCTGAAATCGCAGCTGGGGATTACACTGGCTTAGCAAATCAACCAACTGAACGGTATCTCCGGTCTTTACCGGTCCGAAAGGGAATCGCCTCGGCAGGGGCCACTGTCCATACACAACGTACATACACAGCGCCCGCAGCGGGCGCAGGCACAGGCGCAGGCCCTGCCGAGTCGGTGTCACTGTACGGACTCACCGTAGGAATCTCCCACTCCATATTGCCCTGGGTGGAACAGATTAGCCCGCGACAAACAGGGCCAGTTTCGATGGCGTGATTGATGCGAGGACCAATTTGGACACGTTTGCTAGGCAAATTTGGTTCCGTCTTACAAACCACACCCCCTCCCAGAATCCGCGGACCTCATTCCTCCGACACACCGGGTTAGGCGTATAGGCGGGTTAGCCTGTACCTGTGTCGCCAGTGTCCCTCGCTGTGTGGCACTACCGCCAGTGTCATTGTGGCAGATGCTCACAACATACATCAGTTACAACAGACACATGCAACATTCCTGCGTCATTCTGGGACTATATGCGGCCGACGTCATGATACCCCCTTTTGTCAGCATGTAACGCGCCTGCACCAGCACCAGGAACGATCGTTGTGTGTGTTGTTGGCAGCACACAAGCTGTGCCTGCGACACACAGCAGCTATTGCTTGGCACATCGCGTCTGTGCACCGCTGCCTGTGCGTCTGCGCTGAGAATAGCCCTAAAGAGTCTGCCTTCCTCTAGCGTCAAATCTGTATGCTACCTCTAGGACAGCTGTGTACTGGTTCGCGAAGAACCCGTGATGCGGCCGTCGTGACACTGGCGCAGCGGCTCGAAATAACCTGACACCGGGCACTTAATCAGCGAGAGTTTACGCGTGCGTGATCTCACGCTGTGCCTGTGAGCTATTGGGGCGTCGAACTGGAACAGTGGTGAGTCATCGTAGGCGCCCAGGCGGCTTGCGCCGCTCTTGTCCCCGTGAATGGCTGCGATGTGCCGGGGCATTCCACAGTGCCACTCGTGTGAAATCGGCGGCATGTTCTATCAGATCGCGAAGCGTTGTTGTTGGTGCCAGTGAAGCCGATCGCGTCGGCGTCCGTCGTGTTGGAACGTAAGAGGAAGAAGGTGACAATGGGCATCTGGTCAGGGGGCATTGTGAGCGGTCGTCGAGGGACTCGTCGCGGACGCTGTTGCCTCACGACAAAGGATGCCGTCTTACGCCTTGCGCCTCTCTCGTTGAGGGCATCTACCCAGTTACACTCATTGCGGCGTCTTCAAGCAAGAGCCAGCTCATACCAGACAGTCACTGGGCGTCAGGCGCTTCCGCATCACACGACCGCCCGTGTCGTGGCCTTGTCACTGCAGTGTGTCTCTCACGAGGGCTGTCTCTATAGAATAAAGGCTCAAAGATTCCGACGCCCCACGCACCATAGGTGAGGACGGCGACAAGTGCTTGGGTAAGGCTGAGACGGAGCCCAGCGTGCTGCATTGCGCTATGTAGAGTTATCGAGCGTGCGCCGGCAACGACTGGCAAACACGCAGTGGTGAACAGCGCTGCGGAATGAACAGCGCTGCAAAACTGTCCATTTTGGACACCTTTATGCGATTTCCACCGTACTGGCGCCTGCTCCACCGTAGCGGCGTCAAAATCTGAGAGTGTCGGCGAACAGCGCTGCATAATAATGGCCGGGTGACTTCCAGCGCTCCGCTGCACCGTACAGGCTATTTTCTAACCGTGGTGGCGGCACGGTCGGCGCCGAGGTGTGAACAACGCTGCATTTTGGCAGACTGAGGAAAGTTTTGGGCCTCGGTACGGTCACGCCGCGAGAACAGCGCTGCGTCGCAAGACCATGGAGACAAACCTGAAGCATGTTACGTCGCCTCACTAGAACAGCGATGCAGGAGCATACTCTGGGGAGAATCCCGCCTCCGTGCAGACTCATGGCTGGTGCCGCGCCATGAACAGCGCTGACCAGGCGCAATTTGGGAAGACGCCGCCCGTTGGTTGCCGCCACCAACGGCGGGCTGAATTCTGAACCGCGCTGCGTTCTTTGTCTCCTTTGACAAAACGCCGACACTGCGAAGGGTTCTTCACCGTAGCATCGCCTTTTCCACCGTAGACACCAACTTTTCACAACAGGGCAAAGAACAGCGCTGCAACCCCTCTACTCGCTATCTCCCACCACAGCCCTGTTCCTCGGCTTTGCCGCGGACATTACCGCGCCCACCCAGAATGACGCGATTGAGCCCCACATACACCAGACCTCGATCGACGTCGATACAGTTGCAACCACACACTTGCATCGTTAAGTTGGCCAGGCAGCCCTTCATAAGGCTCTAAACCTTGTTCTTGCGCTCAGCTTTTCCTTTTTCCTCAACGTTCTCTTCTGTGTGTATAATCCCGCTCGTCCGCCCCGCAACACGCTCGCCCACCATACGCGTCCTAACCCCAGCACTCGCTCTCCTCGGCGGCGTCCGCGCACTCTCGCCCAGGATGATGAACCTCACGCCCCATGCGGGCACAAAGGCTGCTGAGATCCTCAACCTCGACAATATTCGTAGCCAGCTCGTACGCCAGGAGGACACCATTATTTTCTGTGGGTCTGGCTAGCTGGGACGTAGCCCACCCCGGCTCGGTCATCGTGTGACCTCAGACTAACCACAGTGTCCATCGAGCGCGCCCAGTTCGCGCACAACCCCAAGATATACCAGGAAGGCGCGTTCAAGGACGAAGCCGGGTGGGAGGGGACATGGCTAGACTGGTTCCTGCTCGAAACCGAGTCGACGTGCGGTAGGTCACATCGAGAGGATATTGAGCTGACAGCAGCCAAGGCGCGCAGGTACACTAGGTGCGCTCATCGCTGCTTCTGACCGAGCTGACGGCAGTCCCGACGAACACCCCTTCACCCCCATTGAGCAGCTGCCCAAACCCATTATCCCGGCGCAGAACTTCCCAAAGCTCCTGCACCAGCCAGCAGCGACACACCCCAGTGTCAATGTCAACAAACGTATCCTTGACTTCTACGTCAACCACTTCGTCCCCGGTATCACCGAGGTGCGCCTTGCCAACGGCACAGAGACGAAACCCATCGACGACGGGAACTACGGCAGTTCTGCGACGCGGGACGTCGAGGTGCTGCAGGCTCTCTCGCGGCGTATCCACTTTGGTGAGTGCGGCGGGGGTGGCAGGATAGAAGTGGGGAGGAGAGCGGACGACAGAAGAATACCTGCCTGTAGTCCTGACTCATGCGGACGGCGCACAACTAACACCAGGCATGTTCGTCTCCGAGTCCAAGTTCCTGTCCGCGCCGCACGACTTTATCCCACATATCCAGGCGCAGCCACCCAACACGGACGCGCTCGCGGCGCTGATAACGAAGCCAGAAGTGGAGGCCAAGCTGCTCGTGCGCCTGGCCAACAAGGCGCGCGTGTACGGCTGCGAAATGGACGCGAACGGGACATGCATTGCTGTGCCGGACAGCGAACTGGGTATCCGCGGCAAGATCGGTATCGACCAGATGGTCGGGCTCTACCGCGACTGGGTCATCCCACTGACCAAGGATGTCGAGGTGGGTGGCCGTCCGGGCTGTGCGGATGTAGGGAGCGCTAACCGCAGGTAAACTACCTCGTGCACCGCCTGGACGACGTGCCGCAGAAGCAGATCGACGAGTGGATGGCCGCGGCGCCCAAAACCAACGGCACAAGTTCTTCTTCATAGACAACAAATGCATGGTAGCAGTAGTAATAGAAAGGGGGAAATGTCGCTACTCATAGGTGACCCAGAGTCCTCGGCGGTGAAACCTCATCTCGGTTGTTTTAATCGAGTAGCTGTTGCTCGACGCTCCTGTCTGGCCGCCGCGCGGTGGCAGCACACACTGCGTCCCCCCGAAGAGGGACGAGGGGCTCGTACACGCGAAGGAATTTATGGAGCGATGATATTTTTGTGATTGAAGAAACACCAAAGTTGGATGCAGACGAGGATTTTGTATCCTCGCGCTCAAGGATCCAGGCACGGCACGAGTGATTTTCTTTGTAGCTTTTTCATAATTTCTCCCGTCCACCCTGGGCCATGTCCGCCCGTACTTTCCGACGACATGCCAAAAGTCCAGTTGTTCGGTGTACATCGTCTCGCCGACACCACCACCGCTACTGTCGCCGACGCCCACGACCACGACGACCACCGCCGAGGGCGCATAAGGCGAGCGAGACGAAGGACCCTGGTCCCAACTTACCCCTTTCTCTCCATTCCCTACCGCACGGCCATGTCGTTCCAGCAGCTGTTCAAGCGGTCGGCGTTTGCGGCGCATGACCCGTTGATTACACGCGTGTATGCGTCCAACATGCGGGCGCAGCGGAACGGCGGCGACTTTGGTCTCAAGTCGCCCGTCAACCGACCCAAGATGAGCCGGTACATTCGGCTGGGCAAGGCGATTTCTGGCTGGCGTTCAGGCGAGGAGGAAGCGCGGTTCATGGCGCAGTGGGGCGACGGCAGCGTGCCGTGGACGTCCAAGGCGTCTCGGCGCCTGCGGCCGTCGGCGTCAAACAACATTTTTGTCAAGAGCGAAGACGAGGTCAAAACGCCAGAAGCCGACGTGCTCCCCAACGTCGACGCAATGACCGACGCCCAGTTCAACCGATACCTCGAACACGTCCGGGCTCAGCGCGAGCAGCTCCGCGCACAGATTTACCCTGTCGACGGCGGCGCGGGTCCGGCATCGAGCACGCCCGCCGCGCCAGAAGAGGCGACGCTGCCGCACGCCGCTGCGCGCGGCCTCACTCCCCCCTCGGCCAGTGCCGAGTTTCAGGTGCAGCAGACAGCGGCAGAGCTCGCGGAAAAGTCCAGCAAGCGCGTCCAGGCGCGCCCGCACGCGCTGTATGGCCTGCAGTACTCTTCCGCGCCTGCCGCGGGAGCGTCACTTGCTGGGCGTGCGCACCCGGGGCGCGCGCTCGACCGGGTCAAGTCACGCACGCACGGCCTGCGCGCCCTCGAGGGGACAAACACCGAGTGGGTCGTCGGTCTTGGTGGGTTGACGGGGACGGGCGCAAGCGGTGTCGCGCGCGTAAGCGACAAGGCGAGCCTGAGCCAGTTTGACTACTCGCGCGAACGGCCCGAGCGAGGCGTCGCAAAGTTCACTGTCTCGGACGCCGTCGTCGAGGCGCCGCCCAAGGTACTTGCGCTCGGCGTCGCTGCCCGCCGTTGGCTCGATTACCCCCGTTTCTCTGGCGCGCGCCGCGCGTCCCCCCTCCAGTCGTTCAAGTTTGATCTCCGCGTAGCCGAGGACGACGCCGACGCCGACGCAGCAGGAGAACGTATCCGGCCCGGATCCCGCGAGTGGGTCGCACGCGAACACGCCCGTCCCCTCACTACCGACGCTGAAGGCGCCATGGGCGTCCTCGGCGGCCCACGCGCGTCCCGCCCCAACGCACACAACCGCCGCGGCGCTGCACGCAACCAGAGCGACACCATCGACTCGCTCCTCGCGCGTATTGCCGGCACTAACAAGTAGAGCATGCATATCACTCATCACTGCAAAAGCTTCCGCGAGTGCCGTAGGCGCGAGCGGGGGCTTCACCAGGCTCTCTTGACATAGACAGGAGACAAGGGCTATACACTAACGGCGCAAAGAGTACTGTTTGCTAACACTCGGCGCGAGGTCGACACTAATCGTTACGCATCGTGTGACTTGATGAACAGACACGACGAGGAGAGCGCCGCAGAGCATTGACAATGGACATGGACGGTGACTTTGGTCACTTGATTTCGACGACAAGAAACGCGCGGCCATCGGCGCCTCGGTGTGATTCAAAAAGATGTCCGGGTCGTGTTAGACGGAGCACCAGTGAATTTGTCAAGTTTGGCCTTGACGACTTGACAATCCATGTTTACGGGGGCAGCCGTCGTCGTGGGCGTGAAGGAGCTAGTGACCGTTTCTATCCCATCCGCGTTTGATATGGCTATTCGCCGCGTCGGTGCGAAATACACCAAGGACAATACGAATGGTCCAAGACATTGACTTTGCGAACGGCCACGGCGACGGCTGTCAAACGTTGACGCGAATGGCCAATGCACTACCATCTACACGGCATTTGCTCGGCTCCAGTCTCGCGCCAGCACACGTACACCACTGCCGAGAATGGTGCCATCCTCAGCTACGAGATTTACATCATCTGCGAGGTCTTCAAGCGCCGTCTTAAAGATAATTTGCCATTTGGCCAGTTTCTCCAGCACCGGTGCGGTGGTAGGTCCCGTGCTGATGAATGGACAAACACATTGAACGATTGGATCAATCGCCAGGGCGACTGCAGGAATCTCGGAACTGGCTCGCCACCTATAAATAAATTTAGCTACCGCTACCACTGCAGCCCGCATCCTGTTCAGCTGATGAGCACATGATTTTTCAGCAGAGTACATCACTACCTGATGACTTCAAAGGACCTGCAAATGTGCGCACAACTGTGAGCAGGAGGACATCCTGAGTACAGGGTGAACAAATACTGCTGTTTCTATAAGCAGTGGCTGCGCAGTGAACAGTTGTTTGACCCGGCGCTAGGCTTTCGTGCTTCATATGCCGTGCCGGCGGCGCCAGTGCTGACGGCTCTTCCCCCTTCGCCACCCTCGTCCCCTCGTGAGTATGAGAACACACCACCGCCATCCTTGGTGGCAAAGCACCTAAAGCGGCAGACACACCCCAGCGGCAAACACCCCAGCTTCGGGCCGCAAAGCGCGAGCGCCAGTCGAAACGGAGCATTGACCACTCGTCGGACAAGGAAGATGATGCCACGCTCCGAGCCACATACATCGTATAGATGCCTAGGTGTGCAAAGTGTTTTGTGCGCATATGTCTTTCTCGTCGAGGACAGGGGGAGCTGCTAAGAATGCCGAGTAGCTGGGTTCACTGGGCCACCCGACTAAGCGCGGCACCATAACCGCTGCTGCCGCTTTACTCTTGCCAGTTCGCTTCTGCTGCTCATGGCTCGTTGCCTCCGACAGTGAAAGTACTTGACTCTTGCTGCAGGTCTGGCCAGGAAAGCCAGAATACACATTAAGCAAGTCAGTACCTCGCCGCCTCAGGTCTGGCGAACAGCTCTGATCCAACTGGCATCACAGGTGGGTATATAAGGGGTATGCGCTGAGCCGCCAGTCGCGTCTATGGGTATACAGTACCCCGCGCCTACTCGCCGAGCACGCGTGTCTCGCCCCAGGACACGGTACGTGGCTGTTTTGGCCTATCGCCATCTGCGTTGGGCTGCGCGGCGTCGCGGTCGGCATCACGGTCTGGGCGATCGCCCTCCTCGAGACGGCGAATTTCCTCGTCAAAGTCGACGTTGTCGCCGGCGGCGTGGCCGTTGGCGCCGGGGCGCTCGGGGTTCTGGGACACGAGCTCGTACTGGCCAATGTTGTTGACGGCGTTGGGGAACTGGAGCTGGTCGCTGTCCTTGAACTCGGACGGCATGAAGAGGTAGAATGTGAGCACGGACAGGCACGCGCCGCCAGTCAGGTCAATCAGGTAGTGGTGCGACAGGTACATTGTCGCCCACCACAGCACGCCCGTGTACCCCCAGTAGAGCGGCTTGAGGGCCGGGAAAAAGTGCGAGAGGAACAGCGCTTCCATCACTGCGCAGCCAGAGTGCAGCGACGGGAACGCGCCGAATACCAGCGGCGCATTCCCAAACGTGTTCGTGTACCCGTTTGAGTGGAAGATGGCGTCGATGCGGAGAAGGCCGCCGGGAGAGCCAGGCATGGAGTAGTCGGCCGGCGTCAGGCCGTGGATAATCTCGTACCCTGCTGTCAGCGACAAGTGCAAGCGAGCGAAATTGCATGCTGCGTCGGTTGGGCGCCGTCGGCACGACGGCGTGCGCGGCAATGGCTAGCGAGGTGCCGCGGGCACTGCCTTGGCCACCGCCTGCCCGCCGCTTCGCCAAGCGAAGGCACGCGCAGCGCGCAAAGCTTCGGAAACCACGACGACTTACACGGAGCCGCGCACGGGAGGATGATTTGCGTGATGACACCAAAGAGGTTCATGAAGCCGAAAGCCTTGCCCCAGTACTGCACGGCGCCCTTTGGTCCAAAGAGCCAGAGGAGAGCAGCGACGACAAAGGGGAGTGTAAAGTGGACGACGCCGTAGGGGAGCCACGCGAGGATATCGAGGAGGGGGTGGGTGAAGCGTGTCTGGAGGTCGGAGATGTTGGCGCCGTACAGCACGCTCTCGAGTGCCGGGAGGAGGGCGACGTGGATAGACGGCCGGGCGTCGGTGGGGATGTAGCGCGCCGAGAAGAACAGGATGACCCACGAGAGCACGGGCGTAGCGGGCCACACAAACTGGCCTGTGATTGGCATAAGGACGGCAGCGGTCCACAGCGCAGGCAAAGCCACTTTGAGCGGCCACGGCGCGACCATGACCCACAGAGAGTACAGCCACGCGCCGGCCATGATTACCAGCTGCGCGACGTGCCCCACTGTCGGCTTGTACGCGCGTACTTTGGCCAGCGTTTTGCGCGGGTCACGGCTCAGGTCCAGCCGCTGAAGCCCCGCCGTCACCGCCAGCACGAGCGGCGTCAGCAGCGACGATTGTGGCGCCTTGCCCACATTCTTCGCCAGCGACGACGACGACCGCCGTATCAGCCGCGAGAGGGAGGGCATGTGTGTGTGTGTGAGAGGGGGCCACGTTCGTTGCGATGGGGCACGGGTTCGCTGTGTCGTCGATGGAGTTGGCGGGGAGACCTTACGTCTGGTCTAGGCGTGTCGGCTCTTAAGGCGGCGCGTAGGAAGCGTAAATTCGCAACAGCAGTGAAAGAAGCAAGGCTGAAGAACGCAATACGGTTGAGGAAATGTAAAGTTGTGCGAGGACGCGGCGGTGGCCACCCAACATGTTCCACAGCCATGCCAACACCGACGCGGTGCCTGAAACGCACCCCAAGCGGAGGTAAAATTGCCTGCCGAGTTGCCAGATTGCCAGAGTCGTTATCGCTTCGGTGCCTCGGCCGAGGCGTGCGATGCGAGCGGCGTCGGCGGCTCCCGCCGTGCATTTGCTACAGAGACATGCATTGGTGATTATGGTGTGCTGTTTGGGAACAAGACCTGGGGGGCTTGTGGCAGGTGAGATTGAGTGGAGCTGAGTTCTCCCAGGACCAAGGAGTATTACTTCAAGGCAACCCCGGTCGTGATGTCTGGTCGCTCCGGAGGGGCAGGTCACACCCTTGGCTGCTTTCTGGCGACACTCGGCCCGCCAAAGGACGTGAGCAGGGGGTCGACGTCGTTCGCGACGTGTTCGGCCTGCTCGGCGCGTTTCTTCTTGTTCATCTTGGCTTCGAATCTGTTGTCAGCCTACGTCACAGGAGGGGAAGGGTGAGAGTAGGAGTGTGTCTCGACCACGACCAGCGCCGTGGCTTAGTCCTGTTGCAGCGAGGAGACGTCCAACGCCGGCCGCTACGCCGGCCGGAGCCGTCTCCACTCTGCTCGGCGTAACCTGGGTCTGCAAAACGCAAGGCAAGGCGACGGGCTAGGCCGGCCGTGGCCGGCTCCGCTCCGTTCCGTCGCGACTCACTCCATGAAGGCCGCCATAGCCGGGTCAAGCTCGACCTTTGGCTCGTCGGCATCGGCACTCTCGTCCTTCTCGTTCATAACCTTTGGCCACTGGCTACGCGGTACACCACGCGCTGTGAGCTTGCCCTCCGCCTCGGCCATCGCGCCGTTGTACTCCAGCACGTCGTCCGCGTAGAGCGTTAGCACGCAGTGCACGCATCCGGACATGCAGCAGTCTGGGTTTAGCGAATTCAGAGGAATATAGCAAGGTCGCGCGGGTGGGCGCTGGCGCAGAGAAGGTCGGCGTCGGTGCAGGCCGTTGATGACTCAGACGCCGGGTGTCGGCCCTGGTCCAGGCCGCCGCCACACGCTGAGACCAACACTGCAGCGACGACTTTTGGGCCGTCTCCTTCACCGTCGCCACCGCATCGTCGCCAACGGCGCAGCCAGCGCCGTTACCCTGCGCTCGCCTGGCGCTACCTCGCGCCAGCCTCGCGCTGCCTCGCGCATCCGGCGCTCGGCACCGCTTGGCCGGAACTCACCCTCGTCGCCAGGCGGGATAGGTTTCGGCGGTATACGCACGCCCTCGACCGTGACAAACTTGTTGCGTCTGCCAGCGTTGGGGTCAGGGGAAGGCTGTACCGCGCCGACCTCGCTCTTGCGCACGACGCGCTCGTCCGACGTCTCGATCGAGAGGGGCCGGCGGTACTTGGCCCCGAGGTCGCGTGCGGCGCGCGCCGAAGCATGCAGCGAGCGTACCTGCGCGTTCACCGTACGCACGCCCCCACACCTCCCCACTATTCGCGAACTTGATGCAATGGCGTTGACGATCATGCGTGCTGGGACATTGTGTGAAGACAAACCGACGAGCATCGCCAATCGGGGCCAGTGAAATGTCGCTCGACCAGTTGCGTCACTCACCCTGGCTTGTTCGGCAACAAAACCCGGATCAACTTGACTCGCGAGTCAAAAACCCGGCCCGGTTTGCATCTTGGCGTTGACATCCTTCCATCCTCAAAACTATACAGAAACAAAATGGCGGCCGTACCCCCTGTTCCCGTTGCGCTGATTGGTGTCGGCGGCGTCGGCAAGGCGATCCTCGCGCAGTTGCTTGCGCCGCCCCTCGCGTCCAAGTTTACGGTTGTGCTCGTGGCCAACTCGCGCCTGTCGCTGTCGCTGCCTCTGCCGAACAACGCGCCGCTCACGCCCAACAACTTTTTGCCTATCCTCGAGCAGCACGGGCAGGCGCTCGACGTGAGCTCGGTCATCTCGGTGCTTGCCAACCACCCTAACGGCCCGGGCGTGCTCATCGACTCGACGGGCTCGGACGCCGTCCCAGCCCTGTACCCCACTGTCCTCGGACACGGCGTGCACGTCGTTACGCCCAACAAGAAGGGCTTCTCTGGCGCCCAGTCGCTTTACGACCAGATCTACGCTGCCGCATACCCCAACACCAAGGCGCTCGTGTACGGCGAGAGCACGGTCGGCGCTGGCCTCCCCATCCTCTCGACCCTCAAGGACCTTGTCGGCACCGGCGACGAGATTGAGAAGATTGAGGGCGTGTTTAGCGGTACCCTCTCGTACATCTTCAACGAGTACTCGCAGGCCGGCGGCAGCGACGTCAAGTTTAGCGATGTGGTAAAGATCGCAAAGGACAAGGGTTTCACCGAGCCCGACCCGCGCGACGACCTGAGCGGTACCGACGTCGCGCGCAAGCTCACTATCCTCGCGCGCCTTATTCCCCAGGCGCCCGCGCTCCCTGAGGGTGCCGCGTCCGTTCCCACCGAGTCGCTCGTGCCCCCCGCCCTCGAGGACGCAAAGGACAAGGACGACTACCTCGCCCGCCTCGACGAGGGCGACGACCACTTTGCCAAGCTCCGTGACGAGGCCCAGAAGGAGGGCAAGGTTGTGCGCTACGTCGGCGTCATTGACCTCAAGGCCGGCAAGGTCGAGTGCAAGCTGGAGAAGTATGATGTCGACCACGCGTTTGCCACGGCCCTCAAGGGGTCCGACAACATTATCTCGTTTACGACGAAGCGGTACTCGCCCCGCCCGCTGATCATTCAGGGCGCGGGTGCGGGTGCGGATGTCACGGCGATGGGTTGCACGGTGAGTAGCGAGCGACAAGTGGCGAGCGACGAGCGCAGCGAGTCGCGAGTCGCCAGTGGCGAGGCAGAAAACATTAAGCGGCGAGCGACGAGCAGAGCGCGAGCAGAGCGAGTCGCTCGCCGCGAGTCGCCAGGCAAAAGCAGTAGAGCGTCGACCGAGGGACCACCCCCTGCGCTCGTCGCCAGTCGCGAGGCAGCAGACGAGGCAGCTCGCCAACCTGCTTTTGCCCTGATGCCCCACAAACGCCCCATCCCGCCTGTGAACAACGCTGACACCAGTCCGACCTGCTCAAGGTCTTTGAGCGCGTGCGCTGGTAGTCCCTGCGCGGCGACGGCGGAAGACGGAAAGTAACATGGATAGATGCAGTCGTGGGCAATTGGCTTGGACGTGGGCGTAGGCGTGGGTGTGAGTGTGGGTGATTAACGGTGATTGTGGCCTGTCGCAGGCGGAAACAGCCTCTTCCCTAACGCTTAGTGTGACTGAAGCGACTTTGGACGGCCGGATGTTGCTCGAGTTGTGTTTAACCTGGCCCAAGAGGCGTGATGCCGTTCTTGTATGCTTGGGCTTGTCGTACGGGACACCTCGTCGAGGCTGGGGGACACCTCGGCTGGCACGAGTTGTAAACCACTGACAAACCAGAGTCCTCTATGCGCTGGTGCCGCAGAGGATGGAGAGGTAGAGAGACCTGGAACCCATATGGCATTCACGCCAGGAGGCAGCCAGTTGCGCTATGGCGAGAGCGGCGGCGCACTGCCTGGCATCGCTGTGAGCTGGGCTCCTCACACAACGCAGTGAGTGCGCAGGAATATCTCCTCTTTGCGACGGCGATACCACAGCGCGCGTGCTGCCCGGGTTGGCAAACGACAGGCAGCTGTCAACTGTGTCAAGGCCAACACACCACTCCGCACGGGATACCGCTTCTGCTGCTGACGCACCACCCGCGACACTCGCGCTGCGCGCTCGTAGCGCGTGTGGCGCTGGCGTCGGTCCATTGACTGCATGTACACTCTACTCTACGACATCTCGACGTCCTCGCCCGACGCGGCGTTATCACCCGTCGCGGGGGCATCGGCGGCCGCCGAGGCACCCGCGCCCGCGCCCTCGGCAGCGGCCGCGTCGTCGGCCTCACCCTCGTCCTGGGGCCCGTCCTCGGGCTCGCCGCGCGACCGGCGCCATGCACGGAGGATACCGTCTACCTCCTTGTTCTCGTACGTGCGGAACGCGCCGCGGCGGACAGCGCCGGAACCGGGTCCCTCGAGGGACTCGAGCGACTCGTCCGCGGGCCCAATCACCGCCAAAGCCGTGTTGGCCACGGTCAGGTGCTTGTCCTGCTGCAGCGTGTCGGCCAGCGCCGACAGACCGTGGTTGATGATCGTCGCTAGGTCGGCGCCCTCAAACGACTCGTAGTTCTTCTCAAGGTACGTCTTGGCACTCTGGCTGCGCGCGCCGATCGAGTGCGCATAGTACTCGAACGCCGTACCCGCCGGGGAAAACTCGTACAGGTGCGGCCCCGTTTCCTGTCGTCAGCACAAGCTCAAAGGATGAGGCGCACATCCTGCCCAATGACTAGGAAGCCCACGCCGTATGGCCGTCGTCCGTAGATCTGCGTGTTGTTCTGCGCCTCTGCGTGTCAGTGTTGCGCTGAAGGCGGGTACGCACTGTCGGCGATGGTCTGCATGATGCGCGCGACGGGGACGGGGCGGCCGTACAGCATACGGCTCTGCATGGCCTGCTGGCGCATCGTGTTGCTGCTGTCAGCGGAGTCGCGGGCCGAGCGCGCGGCGCGCGAAGCGCGAGGGCACCACCTGGTACGCCGCACAAGTACGACCAGGGAATGGGGCCAGCGGTCGTGCAGCTAACCACAGAAAAAGACAGCTGCAACCGCGCCTAGGCCCCAAGCCGTCGTCGACATGCTCGCGCAGCGCACTGCGCCGCGCCCGCCGGTACTCACCTGAGCACACGCGCGTCGCTGGTAAGACCCGCAATGGCAATACCGACATGGTCGTCAATGTCGATGAGTTTCTTCTGGTATGTGGCGAGCTCGCCGGTCGAGCGCTTGAGGGTGAGGAGAACGGCGTGGGTGCGCGACCGCAGGCCGATCGCCGCACTGCCCTGCTTGACGGCCTCGAGGGCGTACTCGACCTGGTGCAGCTTGCCCTGCGGCGACTGGAGTAAGCTCAGCAAGCACAGCGAGCGCAAAGCGCGAGTTGTGCCAGTTGTTCGAGAGTGCGTCGGCCGACATGATCGTCGCGGCTGACCACTGCGCGGTATAACGACGGCACCCCCGGCGCAACCTCGCAGCCTTGACTCACGAAAGTGGTGTTGTCCGAGTCGTACGAGTTGCGGAACTGCCATCAGCTATATTCCCGATGTGTAGCTCACCATGGTGGACAGCCGTGCTCCGACGGGGTAGTTGATGAGGGAACAAAAGGTGTGGACGACAGAGACAACAGTCGTCGCGGGTTGGAAGGACACTTGGTCACTGTCGGTGTCATTGACGACAGTGACGACGCCTACGGTGGACGCGCGTCCAGCCCAAACCACGTGGTGATTATTTTTCCGGCATTCTTTGGCGGTTTTGTCCCTCCACCAGAGATTTCTCCAGTCCATGTTCATGACACTTGCATGCATTACGACAAGATCGTTGTTGTTGCGATACCACCCACGCTGTACACAACCCCGACGCCGCCGCGATGCGCCCCCTCACGGAGGAGGAGACCAAGGCGGTCTTTGAAAAGCTTGCCAACTATGTCGGCAAAAACCTCGTGCACCTCGTCGACCGCGACGAGGACGACCAGTACTGTTTCCGTCTGCACAAGGACAGGTGAGTCGTGAGGCCGGCGCCGGCGCCGGCACGTCGCGGAGTCCCAGGGTGCTCTCTACCTTGAGTTTCCCAGTAGCCTTTCCGCCCGCCGTATTATACGTTTATAAGTGCTGACGGCAGGGTATACTACCTCCCGCTCCCTATGCTTGCGCTCGCGACGTCTGTCGCGCGCCCAAACCTCATCTCTCTCGGCACGTGCATGGGCAAGTTCTCCAAGACGGGCAAGTTCAAGCTCGGAGTGACGTGCTTGGACTGGCTCGCAAAGTATGCAAAGTACAAGGTGGGTGCGGGCGCGTGCGCGTGGGGCAATTGCTTGCGACGGCCGAGGCGGGGACTTGCCATTGTCCCCGCAGAGACTGCGACTAGCGCTGACGCCAGGTCTGGATCAAGCCCGCGGGCGAGCTTCCGTTCCTCTACGGCAACCACGTCGTCAAGGCGCACCTGGGCCGTATCACCGAGGACACGCCAGAGCACCAGGGTGTGGTCGTCTTCAGCATGTCGGATATCCCACTCGGGTTCGGCGCCACCGCACGCAGTACCACTGCGACCAAGGATTTGGATCCATCAGGCATTGTTGTGTTCCACCAGGCGTGAGTAGCACCGAACATCACCGAGCGCAGCGAGGTGGTGCGAGGGCGTGGGCAACGAGGTGGTCTGTGGGGTGTGGCAGCGAGGATTTTGGAGATGTGCAGAGCTTTCCGTGGTGGTGTTGTTGGGCCTTACCCCGGCAAGCTCGCCCTCTCTGCTCGGGTGGCCTGGCGCCTCTGCGTTGTCCACAGTGAGGCGAGCGCAGTTTGCACACCGACAGCGTGCGGTCGTATGGTACGGCAGCGCTTTCCACCGCCCTCTACACACACCTACAAAGCAGCACCCCCACCCGCTCCCGCAGGATTGGCTAACAGCAGTGACGTCGGAGAGTATCTGCGTGACGAGGAGACCATGTTCTAGACTGTACTGTATGCATTAGTGCCCGGGCTGCGGTGTCGAGCATGCTCCTTCATGGACTACAGTAATTATGCGTATCCCAATGACCAGCACGAACACAGATAGACGGCATAGGGCGGCGCGTGACAACGTCTTCGGCGCCGGCACCGTTGCCGCTAGCGCCAGCGCCTACTTCTCCCCAATTACGTCCAGCTTCCCGCGCACAGGCGGCGCGACCTCTCCGCACTCGGGACACCTGCGTGTCTCCTCGTCGCTCGCCCACTTGTCGAGGTGCGGCTTGAGCTGCGTGTCAATGTCCGAGCAGTGGAACTGTTCCTGCCGGATCTGCACGAGCTTGTCGCCGTGGGCGGGGTTAGGGCACAGCCAGCGCATCGTGTCTGGTGTCAGCCTTCTCGGCCGCGAACAGCGAGCGCAGCGAGCGGTGAGCGGCGCGAGGCTGCTTCTGTAGCCGACGTCGTCCTGGGTGTCTGGCTGATAAAGCCTTGGACTCCGTCCGCTGATGTCGCAAGCCTCGCCCTCACAGCACCACGACGCGCTCCGCTCAGCAGCGGCGGCGCCAGCCGCTGCCGCTGCGAAACTCACCTATTTCCGTCCCCGAGCGTACCATCTCGATCACAATCCCGACGGTGTCTGCCGGCCGGCGGGGGGAGTGGGGTGTGTTAGCTGGTGTCAGCGTGCGCGAGACACGCCCGCGAAGGCGGGCGGGGCGAGCAGCACTGGGGGATGGGGTAGAGTGGCCCCCGCGTTGCGAATGTAAGGTGGCTGTAGAGCTCGCCGTCATGGATCTCGCAAGTTGCCTACGACGCGCAGCCACCTTCGGTGCCTGCGGCGTCTTGGCAGCACTCACCAGGCAGCAAAAACATGTCGCCCTCGTCGATCACAATATCCCTCATCTTGCCGTCGTCCACAACCTTGAGCACCATCGCGCCCTTGTACTGGTAAAACCACTCTTCGGTGGTGTTGACGTGAAAGTCGCTGCGCGTGTTGGGACCCCCGACGATCATCGTGAAGAAGTTTTCGCCCTTGAGGATGCACTTGTTGCCTGTTGTTAGCGAGCTCCACGATCAGCTACAAGCGCGTAGTGCGAGTGGGTGCGGGCGGCGCCGTGACAGCTCTCCTACGCCTGCCCCAGCGACGCGCGCCGTCGGCATCGCTTCCCGCTCGCTCGACTTCTTTGCGGCGGCTCGCGCACTTCACGCGCAACGCCTGCCGCTTTACTCACCCACCGGCGGCTTGAGGAGGTGCGCATTCTCCTCGAGCCACTTGGGAAAGTTGATAGGCGGCGGGAGCATGGTATGTGCGATGCGAAGTGGGCGGGGGTAAGTACTTGGTCTTGTTATCAATCAGCCAGGCACGCGGCGTCATCAACTCGGCCGACGCAACCGACCTTGTCTCGTTCAACACTTTATGGCCTTGCGATGACGACCCTCCTCGTGACGGTTGGGAGCACGCTCTTCGCAGCACTGAGCGACGCCGCGCTGTCTCCCGCAGCGATGGGCGCAGCGTACGATACCGGCGTGCGGAGGCTGGTCGTGCAGCTCGGGCGCGCGGGGGTTCCGGCGGGTCTTGGGGTCGGCGCCATCGACGCCGAGGTGGATGTGGACGTCGACGCCGCCGGTGCGGGTGTGGACACAAGCACGACACGCTCAGCCGCGGCGACGCCCTCCGGCGCCCGTCGCGTCCTCCGCGTTCGCGTGATACGGTATACGTCCGGCGCGGGGGAAATGGACGCGCTGATGCGTGCCGCGGACGCGGTCGTGAGCCATGCAGGTGGGTCCGAGCAAAGCGACGCGAGCGCAACGAGCGTTGCGTTGCGCTCGTGTTGCGTGCTCTGACGTACACTGGTCCGCACTGACTGCATACAGGCTCCGGCACGATCCTCTCTGCGCTACGACTCCCGCGCCGCCTCCTCGTCGTGCCGAACGCAGCGCTGATGGACAACCACCAGCAGGAACTCGCCGACGCTTTGCATGCGGGCGGATACCTCGACGTCTGCGACGTAGCGTACGTCTCCCCACCACGACCGAGCTGACGCCAGCGACCTACCAGCCGCTATCCCCCGGCTCTTCGCGACCCAGCATAAGGCGTTCCCGCCTTTCAGGCCTGAGCGGTTCCAAGCTATACTCGATGAGACGGCCGGCCTGGCGTAGACCCAGTCTGTACAAGCACAGTTGACTCAGCGAGTTGGCTCGATTGGCTCGCGCCAACTCGCCTCGTTGCCACTTTGTACACTACAATGCATATGATGTGACTAGAGTACAACTACCTGGCTTGCCGCCAGTATTCTTATCGCTAGGAGCAGTGCCGAACGCAAAGCTCTTTCATGCAAGCGCTTCTCGAGGTACTCCCCATTGAGGTTGTTGCACCGAGAGTTGCTGGCACACTTGAGGCTGTAGCCTCTTGACGCCAGGCCTCGTGCCGAGAGCCCCTCGCTTCGCTCGGGTTCGGCGCTCGGCTTAATGCAACCACCCCCTAATCGCTCCACCGACATTCTGCTCATCAAGCAAGAACGTATCGTGCCCCCACGCGCCGCCAAGCTCGTAGTACGTGACGTTCCTGTTCCCAGCGAGTCTGAGCGCGTCGGCGAGCTCGCGCTGCTGCTCGACGCCAAAGAGCACGTCGCTCTGAACACCGAGTACGAGCGCGGGGATATCGCGGAGACGCTGGAGGCCGTCGGCGAGTTCAGCGAGGTGGGGCGACTTGGACGTAGGGATGAAACGCTCGCGTCCGCCATTGGACTTCTTGGGCGCTGCTGTGTCCGGGTTGACGGAACCCGCGCGCGCGCTTGGCTCGCGCGTCTCGGTCGCCTCTGACGCCGATACTGCTGGCGGGTCGGATGGGAGAGGGAACGGCGGCGCATCAGGGTACGCCCCGTTGAACTGCTCTGCGAGCGCCCGCAGTGCCGGCGCAGTCATGTCGAACAGGTCCATCGCCTTGGACAGGTAGATGAGCGAGTTGGCGTCGTATGTCAGGCAGAACCGCTCGCCCTGGTGGTCGAGGTAGGTTTCGATAAGGAAGTCGGGCGAGAGGCGGGGCACGCCAGCTGGCGCTGATGCCGACGCCGTGCCCTCGGACGCGGCGGCTTTCGCGGCCGCTTCTTCAGCGGACAGCATGCGCCGGCCGAACCGCTGCTCCCACTCGGGTCCAGAGCGGTACGTGATTGTCGCGATCTGACGCGCAAGCTTCATGCCCTCATGCGGCGGCACGCCGTCGTAGTAGAACCCACGATTCCAGTTTGGGTCGGCCATGAGGACCGAGCGCTGAGCGTAGCGCAGTCCGACGCCTGTTAGGCCCGACCTCCCCGTAGCCGAGATACTCGCTACGCGCCCGACACGTTCGGGCGCAAGGTACGCCATCGAGAGCGAGCTCATGCCGCCCATACTGCTACCCACGGACGCGTAGACCTTGTCGATGCCGAGGTAGTCGAGGAGACTGAGCTGCGCGCGCGTCATGTCGTGGATTGACAGGAGCGGGAAACGCGTCGCCCAGCGCACGTGCCCGTCGCCGGGAGGGTACGGCGACGATGGGCCCGTCGAGCCAAAACACCCGCCGAGCACGTTCGTGCAGATGACAAAGAACCGGTCCGTGTCTATCGCCTTGCCGGGCCCGACAAAGTCCTCCCACCATCCGGGCTTGGAGCTCGTTCCCTCCGCGACGTCATTTCCGCCGCTCGCAACGTGAGAGGAGGCACTCAGGCCCGTGTGAATGATAATCGCGTTGTCGTGCGCCTCGTTAAGCGTGCCCCACGTCTCGTACGCGATCTGGTAAGGCGGCAGGGACGTGGGCGAGTACACGAGCGGCAGGGGGTGTTCGGCGTGGTAGTGCAGCGTCGATGGCGGGGGCACGTAGCATGCTTCCGCCTCTGGCTCGGCCTCGCTCGTGCCCTCAATTTTGCAGTTATCCCTGCGGATCTCGGCGTCGAGGCCCTCAACGTCGAGCACGGCTTTGGCGCGCTGGTCAGCCGTGCCCTCTTCTGTGCCCGGGCGCGGCGGCCGGCCCAGTCCCAGCCGGTCAGACCGCGGCGCCGTGCCGGACGTCATGCCGAATCCGCCGGGGGAAAACGCCGGCTGGCGGCGGGGTGGGATCTGAGGCGCGGCGGGGGGCACGAACGGCGGTGCGCGAACCGGCAGCTCGTGCGCCTGCGCCATCATCGCGCTGTCCAGGTGCAGCTTGCTCAGATGCGGCTTGCGCGGCGCGACGCGGGGCTTGAGCCCCGACGGGAGGTGCAGCGAGCGCGGCCGTGGGGGCATCGAGGACGTGCGAGTGTGGGTGTAAGTGTCAGGTAGGAGTAAGTAAGTAGGTAGCGACAAGAACAAGAAGCCTTTGCGTCACTTAGATATTGTTGTCGCCAGCACGCCGCCGCTTGGTCAGAAAATCACGCCATCGCCGCGGTGAGTGGGCACTCTGGGGTCAGTGGGGTCCCCGCATTTGCCAAATCTCGGACCTTGTGCGGGGCAGCCGGCGGGCGATGGCGACCAGGGCCATTCCGAAGGCTCCAAGTCGAGGTCAAATCGGACACTGGTGTTGCGTCAGTGCGTGCCGCGCATCGCTGACCAGTGACGCCGGTGACGACGGTGAGGCCATCGGTGAAAAGGGTGCGAGGGTGGCAGGTGATTACTCAGTGGCGACGAGCACTTGGTGCAGCAAAAAGTCGCGCATTTGGCACCCCTTTGACGCGCACACGCAAAAAGTGTTGCTCTTGCGAGCTGCTGTACGACAACGACATGATTCGAACATGTGCTCCCGAAGGAAGTTGATTTCGAGTCAACCGCGTTAACCACTCCGCCACGTTGCCTTGGGAGTTGCATTTTTAGGATTGTATATATTCCAAGCACCTTTGCGTCTGGTTCCACGTGGAAAAGCCCCCGGAACGCCGAAACCCCGGCGGCATGGCACCGCGACTGGCGCCGTCACGGACCACTGAGGAGGCGAGTGTTGCAAAGTAGGCAGCGCCCGTCCGTCTCCATCGACCAACCCGTCGCCGACCACAACGCACACCACCATGGCAGCCCGGTCCCTCGCTGCGCTCCGCACCGGTCTCTGCGCGTCGGCCGCGCCGCGCGCAGCCGTCGCCGTCCGCTCCCTGTCCTCCTCGGTCGTTGCCCGTGCGTATGGGCCCACACCGGGGTACATCCTCATCAGGCGGCGCTAACCTTTAGGCAACGCGCAGCCGTCCGAGCCGCCGTTCAAGGAACCAGTGGGCGTCAACCCCGCCGACGTGACCGCCAAGGTCAACACGCCGCTGCACGACTACGGGCAGTACCTCACGACGTGTCTGCCCAAGTACATCCAGCAGTTCTCGGTGTACAAGGACGAGCTTACCGTCTACATCCCCCCGTCCGGCGTCGTTCCCGTCCTCACCTTCCTCCGCGACCACACAAACTGCCAGTACAAGCAGGTTGTGGATATCACCGCGGTCGACTTTCCCACGCGCGAGAAGCGTTTCGAGGTGAGTGCCGAGCGCCGAGCGCCGGAGGCGCGAGGCATGAGGCGAGGCGGCGATGGTAGAGTGCGCGCGGCACGCGCGAGGCGTGAGGCGAGGCGAGGCAGCCTCAGTTGAACGGCTAGGCCCGGGTTGAGGCGAGGGCTGAGCGCCGCAAGGCGCCGAGTGTGAGGAGCAGGCACAGACGGAGCGACGTCCACGGAGCAGCGCACAAGCAATATGCGCTGGATCTCCGGGCGTTGATCCTATGTCCGAGGAAACTACCCGCCGACGCAGTACCCGGGACGCACGCATTTCGACGGCTGCCTGGCAGTTGCTGGTCGAGTTGCCGCCGGCCAGTGCTCGGCGCGCCAGAGACCGTCAGCCCTGGCGTGCCCATCGGACGCCCTGCCACGCACGCCGGCTGCCCACGGTGTGCCTACCGCATGGCGTGAGCGGCATCATCGAAGCCTTTGGGCTTGGCCTGCGACTCTGCACGAACCAACGCCGTCGCCTGCGGCCGTCGTCGCGTGCCTACTCTGCGTAGAGCCCTTGCCGCAAAGCATGAGCCGCTACCACGAGAGGACACAAGAACGGGGCACTGCTGGTGGGCGAGCTCCTGCTGCGTCTGCGTCTCATGGTCGCGCACGTCTGCGCTGTGACCGCTAGCCACTCCTCCTGCCCGCCTCACCTGCTCGCCCGCCGCCGCCGTCTCCGCGGCCTGCGGCCGCGTCAACATTGGCGCCGCGCTAACCCCAGGTCGTCTACAACCTCCTCTCGGTCGCGCACCAGTCGCGTATCCGCGTCAAGACGTACGCGGACGAGGTCGACCCCGTGCCGTCCGCTGTGCCCGTGTTCAACGGCGCCAACTGGTACGAGCGCGAGGTGTATGACATGTTTGGCGTCTTCTTCCTTGGCCACCCAGACCTGCGCCGTATCCTCACCGACTACGGTTTCGAGGGTCACCCGCTGCGGAAGGACTTCCCCCTGACGGCAAGTCCAACTGTGCTTACTTTGCTGACGACTAGGGCTACTCCGAGGTCCGCTACGACGAGGAGAAGAAGCGCGTCGTCTACGAACCCCTGCAACTCACCCAGGCGTTCCGTAACTTTGCCGAGGCCGCGTCGCCTTGGGAGCAGGTCGGCCCGGGCAAGGAGTCCACCCCGGAGGTTGGTACGATTCGACTGTCTAGTCTGACACCCAGAGCTTCAAGATCCCAGAGCCCGAGCCGCCCGCCGAGGAGAAGAAGTAGAGCAAGCATGCTATGCAATGTTGACACGGTTGCGACGGTCCAGGGGCCGCTAGAGCGCTGGGTACCAGCGCGAGCCACGTCGAGTCGGACGTAGCCCGCTGCATGCGCTGCATGTCTAGCGACAATCTCGCCGAGATGAATCTCGGTTCGGTCGCTGCCGCACGTCGCAGTCCGCGTGCAGTGCATGTGTGAGCCACGCCTCGGCCCGTGCGTGAGATAGGAACGGCACGAGCTGTCCGTCGTCAGTATCAATATTGAGGGCGTGCCAAGCGTGAGCGTGGAAAATGCGCGGTGTGGTCTGGGCAGGTCCAATCTGGGCATCGCCGCTCTCGGCCAACGCCGCGTCAATTGTATCGGTGTGCAGCGACAGGAACGACTGTTGCCTTGAATTGGCAGAGACGTAGCTTGAAGTAGCTTAAGCTATAGCTTATCTCGTTGATAGGCGCAGGCGACGCGTGGGGGCCAGGCGAGCGGGCAGAACAGCACCGAGACCAGGCTAGGTCGCTGCCACGGCTCTTGTTAACCAGCCTACGTCCCGGTGCCGTGCTGCTCCGCGCCGGCAAACGTGTCTGGAGCGTGTGTGAGACGCCGCTAGTTAGGCGAGGAATGCGCCGCGGGCTTGTTTGAGCGCGCTGGCGCGCGCCACACGCAGCAAGCAGAGCACGCACCAGCAGTGTCCTTATCTCCACACCTCAGGCTCCTACTCGTTCCCATCCGCACACCTACTTGTCTGCCAACGCACATCTGCCGCCGTGGGAGCGTGTCAAAGTGTGCCGGCAGTACGAGTGGGGGCGTGAGTGCGAGGCCTGCGCGAGCGGGCCAGCGTTCGAGTGTGAGAGTGCTGCGGCCTTACGGGGGGTACGTACTGTCGAAGGGAGGCTGCGCCTCGCTGGAATGGGGATCTGCAGGGTGCTCTCGACGCTCATGCTCTCGCCGGCGGCATGCAGATACGCTGCAGGGACGTGGAGATACGGCTGCATTGGCTCCACAGTTTACCTTTTGCCTCAAGCCTCCGCCTCGTGCTCGAGCACGCACGCACCCTGCACGACCGGGCCTGGGTTCTCGTCATGTGACGCCACGCCGTTGGAGTGTTGCTTGCAGTCGGGCACACACGAGCAGATAACCCCAAGGGCTGATCGATCGGGTCGATCCGCCCCGCCCGTCCCCCCCTGTCCTCCTGCTCGCCGCCACCGCCGCCGCCGCCGTCCCCGCCCTTGTTCTCCCCTGGCCCCGCGCTCCCCCGCCCCCACATCCCCCACCCCACGGCGCTCATTACCGTGCCTGCAGTCCATACCGCCGCTGCCGCCGCTGTTCTTTTGCCTCATTCCCAGCGGCGGCGCTCGGTATGCGCACTCTCGTGCATGCATGAACGTCAGGAGAGTGGGGCCTGGACCCGAAACTAGTAACTCGACATCTAAGGGCAACACTCATAACGTTGGTGATCCTAAAAGTTGTCTCGAGCCTCTCGGCACAAGGCGTCACGACGCCGCGCCACCCACCCACCCACACACCGACGCACACAGACACTCTCGAGTGTTCTTGACGAGCACGACGCTGCATGCATCTTTGTAACCTCCTCACTACTCTACTTCTGCATTGACCACCTCCCACATTACCCCATCAGCGCCCGTTTCAGCCGGCGTGCACGTCCCGCCACAACGCATCAACAGTCTCATCACCACCGCCGCCACAGGTCACCGGACCACGAACAACAAACCCGTGATCACGACGACACTGCGACGACACGCAGCAAGGCGTGTATACAAACCACAAGCACGCCCACGACAGTCACGACTTGATCATTGTTGTAGCACTCTACGTCGTCTTGTCTTGTCGCCAACTCCAACTCCCACACTCCCATTGTCCCAGCAACTGGCCGCCACCGTCGCGCCAAACGCAACTGGCCGTAAGCTAGCACCGAACTCGCCGTTTACGAACCAACGCCGCCACCGCGCACGCCTCACACGCCAGGGCCTGTCGACCTGTCCTCTGTCCTCGAGTCAGACGCCAGTGCCAACCCGTGTTCTTCGCGAGACTGTGCGAGCGCGAGAACCACGCGAACCCGATCCAGGCGACGTCTAACGCCTGCATAAAGGCCGCACCCAGGCCACCACTCACTAACCCGCACACGAATCACCCCACGACCCCCATGGCCTCGCTGTATTCTGTCTCCACGCTGAGCGTGGACACGTTTGACAAGCTCGTGTGCGCCGCCGGCGGACCAGCGCTGAGCAAGTGCGAGCGCTCCGCATCTCCCCTGCGCCGTTGTTCGGTCGACTACCGCCCCGAGCCGACCGTGACGTACTTTGAGCGCAGCCGCGCAGGCTTTGATGCGCGCAGGCGATCGAGCGCGACAAGCAGTAACACTGCCGCGAGGCGCGCAAGCGGTAGTACGGGCGGAGCGGGTCCAGGGGACAAGTACAGTGGATCGGTTGTGCGCGTGCGCAGCGCCAGTTCACTCTCTCCGCCGCCATCAGAACACGGTAGCGGCAGCGGCAGCGGCAGCGGCGCACTCCACTCGTCCCCGTCGTCACCCTGTCTCTCGCTGAACCTCACCACACCGCCACTCGAACACCCCCGCCCGCTGTACAGCTACAACCAGCCGATGGTGCTCGACGCGCCAGAGGAGTTTGCGGGATACGAGCTGCAAGCGGACAACCCGCTGTACCTGTATGAACTTGACACGCCGAACCCGAAAGCGCCCCTGTCGCCTGTTTTCGTCGACCACACGGCGCTCGAGCGGTGTACGGGCTCGCCGGCGCCATTGAGCCGCGAGCGCTCGCGCAGGGAAAGCGCCGCCACCAATAACGCTGACCGCATGTGTCTCGGTGCAGGCGGCAGTCCTGGGCCGGGAACGAGCGCGGCGCCGAGTACGGCGGGTGATCCCCCAACGACGGGCGTGGCGACGGCGCGCGCGCGTCGTCCCGTGCCACTGTCGGAATGGTCGTGGTCCGAGTCGGACGAGAGCGACGCCGACGACGGGATTATCTGGTTCGGCCGGCGCACGCCCCCGAGTCCAGAGAGGGTACACCTCTTCTGGTCGTCGGTGGGCACATCGCTCGAGGAAGACAAGGCCAAAGCGGAGACTAGACGCCGCCAGTCCGCCCCCGCCGAGCCGTCACGGCGTACCGCCTCGGGATCGCAGTCGGCTGCAAAGAGACTGAGCAATAACCAGATCGTGTACCGTCTCGTCGGCGCGTGGCGGCAACGCAGGCGGTCTAGAGCGTAGCGGACGCCGAAGCGCCGCGAAGCGGTGCGAGGGGGCCGCCGACGGTGTCCCCCGCCACACTGCCATTCTCCCAGCCCCCGCCCCGCCAATTCCCATCGCGCCTGCCGATCGTCCCGTCCGCGGCGCAGGCGCAAGAAGGCGTAACGAGCCGTGACGGTGAGTCACGCGGCGAGCGCAAAGCGAGCCCAAACGCACGCGCGCGCGCGCGCGCTTCGACTTTGCGCTCGTCTCGGCCCGAACGCAGCCGATCCCGACTGACAGAAGCAGCGCAGCACGTGTAGAAGCAAGTCATCCACACATCCCGAGAAGAACCCAAGCGAAGCGAAGTAGAAGCAAAATCGACGACGACGACGACGACGGCGACGACGCGCCGCCAACGTAATCATGTCCACTACCACCCCCCATTCCCAGCCCTACTGGCCTAGCCCCCCTTCATCCAACTTTTCCACTAACCCACCCCCCCCCTCTCCCCCAACGTAACGTACATACACCCAGGCGAGTCCTGTGTATAACTTGTCTGTGTCTGTCTGTCTATCTGTCTGTCTGCATATAAGTTGTCGTCGCGGTGATTTACGGCCAGCTGTACGAAGCGCAGGGAAGCTTGACGCTGCACTGCGCGTCCTCTTTGGCTGCGACTGCCACATCCCTGACGAAGTGGATTTAGTCAAACCGCGCTGCGTTCTCGCATACGCTTGCTTCGGCGTGCAGGGCGGGGGGGCACTCACGGCCCTGGCACATGACGCCTCGCGCCGGCGCCGCAGTCTCACGTGCCGTTGGAATCGATCACCACGAGCTGGAACCGAGCTACTGCGTCTCGACCACTGGAGGCAGCTGGAACCGCATGTGTCGATGTGTGGCACGCACACGGCGGAACCGAGCGACAGAGTCTCGACCACAGGGTTAGCTGGAATCGCAATTGCTGCGTGCACGACACGCTTTACGCCTAGGACTCGCGACGCTCGCTTCGCTTCGCGTCGCTTCACGCCGCCTTGCTTCACTAATCCATATCCTATGTACTGGCTGTACGCGCCTGGTTTGAGGCGCGCACACCGCGGGTGTCTAACTTATACCTCGTGGGGTGGGGCAGGGCTAGCGAGTGAGTCGCGCGCGCTCGTGCGCGCGTACGGGGTGGCTCGCTCGCACGCGTCGCACGCCTTTGGCGTGCTCCGCGCACTCCGCGCGCTCACTCCTGCATACGCCTGAACGTCTCCTGGATCTCATTGTTGAGCTGGTCAAACTTTGTCGTAATGTCCTGCTCGGTCTGGGTGTTTGGCGACTCGAACTTTTGCTGCGAGAGCTTGTACATGACGTCCGAGGCGTTGTCGCGGATCTTGGAGAAGGTAAGGTCGCCACCCTCGACGGCCTTTTGCGCCATGTCGTTGAAGGTGATAAAGTTCTTGAGCATGCCCGCCGTCTTGTAGAAGGGGCAGTAGCGGTCATACTCGGAGATACCGTTCTGCTGGAGGAAATCGTCCTTGAGCATGCGCGCGACCTCGAGCGTAATCTTGTCGTTCTCGCCAAGCGCAGACTTGCCGACCAGCTGGACAATCTCCGCCAGGTCCTTGTCCTTTTGCAGAATCTCCTTGGCCTTGGTACGCATCTCGATAAAGCCCGGGTTGTGCTTCTCGTAGTGCGGGTCAAGCACGTTCAGGTACTTGGAGTAGGACACGTTCCAGTCGACCGAGGGGAAGTGCTTGCGCTGCGCGAGCGCCTTGGACAGGCCCCAGAACACTTGCACGATACCGAGCGTCGCCGACGTGACGGGGTCGGAAAAGTCACCGCCGGGAGGCGACACGGCGCCGACAATCGACACGGTGCCCTGGCGCTCGGGCGAGCCCAGGCACGTCACCTTGCCTGCGCGCTCGTAGAACCCGGCAAGCTTGGCGCCGAGGTACGCCGGGTAGCCCGAGTCTGCGGGCATTTCGGCGAGACGGCCTGAAATCTCACGCAGCGCCTCGGCCCAACGCGACGACGAGTCGGCCATCATGGCCACGTTCTGGCCCTGGTCACGGAAGTACTCGGACAACGTGATGCCCGTGTAGATGGACGCCTCACGCGCCGCGACCGGCATGTTGGACGTGTTGGCCACGAGCGCGGTACGCTTCATGATCGGCTCTTCGCGGCCGTCGCGCTCGAGCGTGAGCTCGGGGAAGTCGGCGAGCACCTCGGCCATTTCGTTGCCACGCTCGCCGCAACCGACATAGATGATAATGTCCGAGTTGGAGAACTTGGAGAGCGCCTGGGAAATGACAGTCTTGCCACAGCCGAACGCACCGGGGATGGCAGTCGTGCCGCCCTGCACGGACGGGAAGAGGGCGTCGAGCACACGCTGGCCAGTGAAGAGCGGGTACGACGCCGTCTCGTTCTCGGCCGACGGGCGCGGCGCACGCACAGGCCACAGCTGCATCATTGTGTGCTCCGTCTTCTTGCCCTGGAACTCGGTCTCGAGTACAACGTCCTCGACAGTGTAGCTGCCCTTCTCGGCAATGTGCGTAATGGTACCCATCGCGCGCGGCGGCAGCATGATCTTGTGGTTGTCGACGAGCGAGTTTTCGTACACCGAGCCGAAAATGTCGCCGCCAGAAATGTGGTCGCCCACCTTGAACGACGCAGGCTTAAAGTCCCACTTGATGCTGCGGTCCAGCGCCTGCGTGTTGATTCCACGCGGGATGTAGATCGACTGCGACTTTTCCTGGATGGCCTTGAGCGGGCGCTGGATACCACTGCAATGTCAGCCCAACAACCCCGTTCCAAACCCACTCGTAGATGTTGGTCATGAGACCCGGACCCAGCTCGACCGACAGCGGCTTGCCCGTCCGCAGCACCGGGTCGCCAACAGTCACGCCCGACGTCTCCTCGTAGACCTGGATCGTCGCGCGGTCCGCCTCGATACGAATGACCTCTGCATGTCAGCACTTCCCTTGCACCCGTACTCACCGCCGACGAGCTCGTCGTGGCCGACGCGCACAAGCTCGTACATCGCACATCCGCGCATGTTCTCGCCAATCACGACGGGACCGGAAACGCTGCAGTCGTAGCACGCGCACGTGTCAGCATCCTCTCTTACCGGGGTATCGCAACGCACGAAAAGACAGTACCCAGCATACCCTCGCGGAACTCGTCCCGAATCTTCGGGAGGTCCTTCTTGGCCCTGTCCATTGCGCCGGCCTGGAGTCAGCACTGGCACAGCTCGAGGCGGCGGTGGCGTCGCTCGCAACGGTGTTGACACGACGACGTCGTGACGGCGTCACGCCGCCGACACCGTTGTCGCCGTGCCCGGCCCCAGCCTGCGCCAAAACCCACCATGGTGTCTAGTGTCTGTGTGGTGTGTGCCGGTGCAGTAGTGGTTGCAGTGCTCGCTACGGTTGCGCTGCTGCAGATGTGGTGGATGGATGCGAGATGTATGCACCGGTGTCGATGGTGAGTATGTGCGGTGTGCGTCAGAGTGACGGGCGGTACGTTCCCCTGCCATGCCCTGAGTGCAACCCCCGTATCAATCGTTGCACACGTCATTTGGTATGACGACAGATGAGATGGTGTGGCGGCGGCCACAAGTGCTGCACGCCGCAAGAGGCAACAGGTGGCATGCATGCATCGCATGTCGGCGCCGCGGCGCAGACACGGCGTCGGCGTCGGCGTCCTCGCCCCAACGAGCCCCTCCACAGATACATTGTCCACCTACGCGACTCTATGCTCTACGGCTATACTACTTATTCTCTTCCTCGTCGCGATAGGCACTAGCGCCTTTGCCCCACCTGCCCGCGCGCTTCCCCCAACCCTCTTCGACGCCCCAGGCATGGTGTTCAGCGAGGCGGGGCGCGTTGGCGCGTGGTCCAGAGGCAAGCTGGGGGTCGGCCGGGTCGATTGGCGCGAGACCGTGGGCATCCCGCGCGCCAGCCTCGCGCGCCATGTCGTCCCCCTTGAGACCTATTCCCTCCGCCCTTCGGCGGGGGAACGCTGCCGAGCGTACCGCTGGCGCCGTCACGTCGTCGCCGCCCTCCCATCCCCTCGCCGCGGGGCCGAGCGGCATCCACTCGTCTGCGGCGTACGCGGCCGACGTCGACATCTCCACTAGCCGCGACACGGCGCGTTTCTCCCGTCAGCCAAGCCCAACGCGCCACACTTACATAGGCGAAACGCTCGTCCTCGCCTGTAAAGATTGTCATGACAGAGAAAGACGAGCCGAGGTCGGCACGGTCGAGACGTTCCCTCTCCGCACGGGTTTTAGGGTTGTAGTAGCTCACGTTTGCGCGGGGCTGCGCCGCGAGCGATTCCGACAGCGCTTCAGCGGCCAGCAGGTCGTGGTGTTCCGGGTCCGCTGTCGGGTCGAGCGCGTCAGGAAAGAAGAGCTGTTCCGGCGGCGCAGCGGCGCGGACTACCACCCCGCAGCGCGCTTCGTACAGCGCGTCAATGAGGTTGATCAGCCGCCGCGCCTCGTTCTTGTGCTTCAGTAAAAGCACAGGCACGTCGTCAATGTAGAAGGTAGAGTATGTCGACGCGAGAGTAAGGTAGTCTGCTGGGCCTAGCGGGGTCTCGCACAGCTGGGAAAAGGAGAATCGGCACGCGCCGCCCCGCGTAGCGGGCACATGTACACGGCGACCATAGACAACCAGGTCGGCCGGCGCCGTCTCGCCCGCTTCAGCCTCCCACGCTGCGTCGAATGCCTCGTCGCCGAGTTCCAGCCACCGCGGGGCTACCTCGCCCTCTTCAGCCGTACGCCGCCAATCCCGCCCCCCGTCGAGCTCAACGACATCGCACCGCGCCTTGAGCGAGTCCAGGAACGTCTGCATCCGCTCACGTTGTACCCCGTGGTGGTACAGGTCGTCCGGCACGCGGTTCTGTCGTCAGCCGGCCCAGACTTTGACTTACGGAGCAGGAGATGACCACACCGCCTAGACGCCAGTACCAGCTCAGCACGTCGCGGAGGAGTGCCGCGCTCGACGCGTCAAGCAGCTGCAGCTCGTCAAAACTGGGGTCAGCGGCGTTTGGAGCAAGACTGACTAGAGGATGTGATACTGAAGAATCATCTCCTTGGCGACTGGTGTGAGCTAGCCCCTTCCGCGCACACTTACTGACGAAGGGGATCGTGTCGCGGGGATCAGCGTACGACGGCTCCGCGACGGCCATGTCCGTGTCGGCGCCTTCCCGCCAGCGTCCCGAGGCAAATACCGCGCGCCAGCCCTGCATTCCCGCGAGGACGCGGTTGAGCTCGGCGTGCGTGACGGGGGTATCCCGCCGGCGGCGCTCCATTTCGGCGAATACACGCTGGTAAAGCCATAACGTGAAGGCGTGGTAGTGGTGACGGGCCTTGTGCTGCGTCGGGAGCGCGTCAAAAAAGAGCGACAGGAGGAACGACTTGCCGCTTCCCGGCGGCCCAGTCAGGAGTATTCCCTACCGTCAGCGCCTCTACGCATGCGCCGACGTACCTTTGGCGTGGTGAGCAGCGCAATCTCCTCTTCCCCGCTAAGCACCTTGACCAGCGCATGTTCGGCCGCCGAGTCGCCCAGGCCTACAGACCGCGCCTGTCGCGACCGCCGCGTCTGGGTGCGGAACCACGGCTGGGCCAGTTTCTGTGGTGGCGCGGGACCGAGTTTTGCTAGCAGCTCCAGCGGCGGCGAGTAATCTTTCAGGTCGTTGAGTAGGTGGCGGAGCTGGGGTCAGACCGTGTCGAGGCAGCATACTCACCCGCATCACTACGCGAACCTGCTCGTCGTCCCATGTCAGGCGCCCGCTCTCGACCAGGGAGCGGTACACCTCGAGCAGGTCGGGCACGGGGATAGGCGTGGGCGCGGTGGTTTCGGCGCGGCGTCGCGCGCTGGACGCGAGCGTCCTGCGCGACTGCGGTACAGCACGGGCACGTTGCACAAGCACGGGACCTCGTGCCGCAACCACAGCCACGCTGGCACGCGCCACGACGCCGCGTCCCCCACGTACAGCTTGTCGGATGATCATGGTGGCGGCGTGGATGTGGTATGAGCAACCCACCACACCCACTGCCGTCCCCATCGGCAAATGAATCTCCGGTTACCCCACGGGGATAGGTGACCTCGGCTTAATCCACCGGAGATTACAGCGCTGTGGCATAATGCATGCCGAAGCGAGTCAGCCACGGTCTCATCTTCCGTGATCGCTGCCGTGTTCTGCAACTATTGAATAGGCCGTGGGACGGCTGATAAATGAATCGTCTGTGTGTGTGTGTGTTGTCTGTTCAACCTCAATTCGCTCGACTGGTGTGCGGTGTGGGGAGGATGGGCGGTGGGCTATGGCCGTTTCGGCCCATCGGCTGTGAGAGTTGCTACCACCGTTGGGTCCACGAGAGTGAGTTTGTTACAGCCATCGTTGCAGTAAGCATGCTTGCAGCGCCGTTTACATGCATGCTACACGTCGTGTCGAGATAGTCTGTGCATGTCAGAGGTAGAGATGCTGGACGCGACGTGCACGTCTGCTCGCGTTCGGCCAATAAGTGGTACTCCCGAAGTAACCCGAACGCAGATTGGGTGAGGGTGTTGCCGGGAGGTTCCGATGGCTTGTCGGACGCGGAGCTCCTCTTTTCCTCGTTGCCGGGCTGAGCGGGCTGAGCGGGCAGTGTGGACGTCCGGATCCCGCTCCGACACGTCTAGGCGGGCGTACGGACGTGTACAGTAGCTGTAGCTGTGGTAGGCATGCAAAAGCGTTCAGGAGCGCGAGCTGCGGAGGTGCGTGTAATGAGCGCATCGGGTAACCAACCACTCTTTGACCACGACCACTCCTTAAACTCTCCTTTGCTCCCATCCGTCCGTCCAACTCCTCTTCACCACTCCTCCTCCTCTCACCACCACCACTACACCCCACCACCACAGCAATCCATCATGTCCGGCTCTGGCGAGACAAACTTTGAGGCCCCGCCCACCGACCTCATCACCCTCACACGCCACATCCTGTCCCAGCAGCAGGCACTCGGCGCCCAGGCGTCGGGTGACCTTACCATGCTGCTTGTTGGCATCCAGGTGGGTAGAAGCGGCAGCGAGACTGCTCTCGCTCCCCGCGACGATGGCGGTAGCGGTAGCGGTTGAGTTATAACGAGGCAAGCCGGGAATGTGCTGTAGGCACCACCCCGGTGTTGTCGTCTGATCCCGCACTCGGTCGGCTCCTTGTGCCGCTGCTCGCTCTTCCGCTCGCACGCAGCAGCTAACCCCAGGTGACGTCCAAGTACATCGCCTCGAACGTGCGCAAGGCGCGCCTGATCAACCTCGTCGGTCTGGCCGGCGCGTCCAACGTCCAGGGTGAGGACCAGAAGAAGCTCGATGTCCTCTCCAACGACATCATGGTCAACGCCCTCCGCGCCTCGGGCAAGGTCGGTGTCATGGTCTCGGAGGAGATTGACGAGGTCATCCTGGTTAAGGGCTCTGGTGGCAGGTAGTGAGTACTGTAACGCCGGCGCGACGCTAGGCGCGCAGCGCCTGGCGGCCGCCAGATTACGGCGTCGCGGCCCCCACACTCCCCGCTAACCCCAGCGCGATCGTGTTCGACCCGCTCGACGGCTCGTCCAACATCGACGCCGGTGTCAACGTCGGCACCATCTTTGGCGTCTACCGTATCCCCGAGGGCAAGGAGGGCCGCATCGAGGACGTCCTGCGTGCCGGCAAGGAGATGGTCGCCGCGGGTTACACCATGTGAGTCCCGAGGAGCGCGCGCAGCGCGCGACGAGGGGGTGTGCTGTGTGGGCATGTGCACGCGCTGGATAAGCAGCCCGTATCCTCTGCTTGGAATCTTGGCCGCACTGCGCGTTGCAGCCCACTGTGGGGCCACCGCGTGCACAGACGCTTCGCATACCCTCGCTGCGCACGGGTACGCTCAGGCTGACGCTCAGGTACGGCTCCTCGTGCAACCTGGTCCTCACCACCGGCCAGGGCGTCGACGGCTTTACGCTTGACGAGTCGCTTGGCGAGTTTATCCTGACGCACCCGGACATCCGTATCCCGGAGCGCGGCAAGATCTACTCGTTCAACGAGGGCAACTCGCTCTTCTTCCACCCCCCGACGCTGCAGTACCTTGAGAGCATCAAGTTCCCCGAGAACAAGAAGCCGTACTCTGCGCGTTACATTGGTTCGATGGTCGCCGACGTGCACCGCACGCTGCTGTACGGCGGCATCTTTGGCTACCCGGACGACAAAAAGTCCAAGGACGGCAAGCTCCGCATGCTCTACGAGGCGTTCCCCATGGCGTTCCTTACAGAGCAGGCCGGCGGCGTCGCCATCACCGGCTCGAAGCGTATCCTCGACGTTGTCCCCACCTCTATCCACGGCCGCTGCCCAGTCTTCCTTGGCAGCAAGGACGACGTCGCCGACCTCAAGAAGTTTGTCGACGCTTGGGACTCGCCAGAGAAGAAGTGGTAGTGCAGTCGTAACGAGTTGTAGCCGGTGGATCTGCAGCGTGTGAAGAGGTAGTCTGGGCAGTGACACTGACGGGCGTAGTGTGGGCCGGCTGGCGATCTTTGTGACTAACTCACAGCTGACGTCGGCGTCTGACGTAGGGGTTGTGTGCAGCAAGACGGTGCGGAACTGCATGCAGATTGCACATGCTACAATGCCAAAATGGCGACAAGAACGTCAGGCTGGTCGAAGATGGCCCCGAGACACCGCAATCACGACACAGCCGGCTACCGGGCTTGGAGGGCGAGCCCTTCCAACTCGTTCATCGCGCTCGTCAGAAGACGTCGCTCCGTCGTGCCAGAGCTCAGCCTACGCCCGGAAGGACAGCTCGGCGCCCGCAACCTGGTCTCGAGAAGGGTACTGGGAGAGCCGCCCAACACCACGGTGTTTCTGACCCAACCCCGACCGCTGACATTTGACAGCCCCCTCACTCCCAGTTGCGTTTGGACACTCACCACGATGCTAACCTCTGCGCCGTATACGCCGTTACGACACCTCACCCGCCTGTCCCTTTACTCGTGACCGCCCCGCTTCGGCTCCGCTCGCTGACACCAGGCCGGGTCTCACGGCAATGCCCTCGACCCGTATCCACCCCGCGTCTGTGGCGCGTGTCTGCCGTCCCTCCCCGCGAGCGTCCTATCCCGACGCCATCCTCCGCGCGCGCATCGCACGGTCTGCCGCCCTGGGCTCGGCCGTGTTCTCGCCATCATCGGGTGCCGACAACTGCAAGGCTTAAGGCCGCACGCGACAAGCTAATCACCCCTCTCTGTACTGCTCTGCACACCTTGGCTGCTCCACACACCTTGGCCGACTATATGCATATTCTATAAGACCAGATTCGGCGTGTTATTTTGAAGCTGCCCCGGCGGGCTCGCTGCGCTCGCCCGCTAGGCGAGAGTCTTGGGTATACCCGCGGCGTTAAGCAGGCTCTCCTCGTCTGGGAGACGGCGGGGGCCGTCGCCGACCTCGGTGTGGATGAGCTGCTTGACTGCGCCCTTGTCCCAGCCACCACGAACAACAGCGTCGTCAAAGCCGTCGGGGAACGGCGCGTTCAGGTCGACCTGGAAGGGGTTGGCAAACTCGAGGCCCTGGGGGAAATACTTGTTGACGGCCGAGACAACGACAGGCATGTTGTCCTTGAGCGCGTAGATGACGGCGTTGGGACCGGCGTCAAACGTGTACGCCGCCAGGAGGGAGCCCGACGCCGCAAGCGAGGCGCGGTTCAGCTCCTCGACGAGAGCAATGATCGCGCGGCTCGTGTCGTTCAGGTAGAAAATGGGCGGCGCAGTGTCCAGGCACACGGCGTGGAACTGGTTCGACTCGGCCATGGTGATGGCTGCAAACGAGTCAAAGTCGTGTGCCTCGATAGCGACCGACATGTCGATCATGCGCTGCGGAACAACACGCAGACGTTCCGCAAACAGAGTCGACGTCGAGACCGTCTGCTGCATGCCGGCCGTCGACGACGTGCCCTTCTTCGCGTCCGACACGACACAGATCAGTGCCTGCATCTCGGGCCAGTGCAGTCGCGGCGCGACCTCCTCCGCCACAGAGTCGCTCCCGTCCTTGGCGTGTCCCTCGCGCCACGCAACGTAACCGCCAAACAGCGACCGGCAGGCAGAGCCCGATCCCTGACGCGCAATGATCGACAGGTCGGACGCGCTCTGTGGCAGCTCGTACAGCGCCGCGAGCGACGCTACGAGCGCAGCAAGGCCAGACGCAGACGACGCAAGGCCAGCGGCAGTGGGAAAGTTGTTGTACGACGCAATGTGCAGGTGGATCTCGGAGAGCTGGCGTTAGCGGAGCACAAGAGGGGATAAAAGGCGTTTGTACCAAGCGGGCGCATGCCGCAACGAGCCCGCACGACGACGGATTTCGCTCAACGTCAAGGCCACAAGGCAGCGATTGAAGCCAAATCTAAAACGCCACAGCCTCAGGCCACAGCACAACGCCGCAGCCGCAGGCTGCGGCGTTGCGGCCGCGGTGGACACTCACATTCGGCAGATCCCGGTTCTTCTTCTCCTCGGCGAGACGCCACGCGCGGAGCTCGTTAATGCACGTCGCAATACGGCCGCCCTGCTTGATCTCCTCCTCCTTTCCGTTAAGCCAGAGCCTGTCCTTGGTGAAGGACGCGTCGGCGCGGGACGTCGTCGTCGAGCGCAGGTGGTCCTGGTCGAGCGTCACCGACAGGGACGAGTTGGTAGGCAGGATCAACTTGGTGTCCCGCTTGCCCCAGTACCTGCCGTCAGCACGCGCGACGCCACCTCTCCTCACTTGATGACGGCAATGTTTACCGGCGCGCTGGCCGTCGCTTCGTAAACCATCTTTGCAAGACAAGTGTTGGAGAGTGGTGAGTGGTGGGACAAGGACACGTCCACCGCTTGTTTCGGTTTGCGTCGATTGTCGCCCGCGATGGTTGATATGGGACGAGAGGCGCAAGGGAAACAAGGGGTAAGGTCACGTGAAGGCGGGGGTATATCCACGCGACGGCATGGAGTTTGAGCTTATCTCCATTTTTTCGCCCATCTTTATTTTGACTCCAAAGCTCAGGCTCAAGACATTAGGCAAAGCCCCTAGCTCCGCCTAATCCCCGTCTCTTCACCTGGCCGGCCTTGCCGACACGCCTTCGCGCTTCGCGAGCGCTGCAAACTCGCGAGCGTGTGCAAGGTTTACATACCGCACACGCGCCGGCATCTAGACCGGCCCGTGATCCTTACGCTCGGACGCGCTCGTGCACGCCCGTGCGAGCCCCACAGAGTTGCATGAGCTGGATGGACGAGGCCCCAGCAGCCCCCACAGACTCTTTGTTTTGCCGAGACGCTGCAAGGTCGTGCTCGCGCTCGGGCGCTAGCTCGAGCGTTCTGATGAGCATGCACGCCGCACGCACACACGCATACTCACACACGCACACGCACACGATACGCACGTGGGGTACGTCGGATGAACACTGTGCTCACACTGAGCACAGGAAATCCTGATACCCTGCGCAATCGCCTGCGCACAGGTGCTAATTCCTGCGGCAGGCGTGAGACACCGAGACGATCGAGAACGTGTACTCTGCGCTCGAGCCGCTACTATCTCCTGCCCGTCCCCATTGTACTCGCTGGCAATCGTGCCATCGTCGCCGCCGGCAAGAGCCTTTGCCGCCGTCACGTTGGCAGTTGCCTGCACGGCAATGTGCCCTTTGCGGTGTGAGTGTGCTTCTTGCCGGGGAACAGCAGTACGTCGTGCGCTTGATTCTCGCACATGTGCGCTGGTCTCGGTGATGGCTTGTTCGTTGTCTCGACTGCCGTTGGTGTTTTGGGGCTCATTTTGCCACATGCCACTAGATGGGCGGGGCCCACCGAGTACCTCGCCTGATCGCCGAGTGAGTCTCGGCTAGTAGTACCTTTCCAGGTTGTAGATGTAGATATCCGCCTCGCTAATTGTAACAAGTATGCGTCACGTGCCGCGGCCGTGGTCGCGGCATGCAGAGGGGATCGAGGGTAAAGTGAGTCGGAGGACTTCTGGCAGATGAAGTGTGGGCTGTGGGCTGTGGGCTGTGGGCTGTGGGGCTTTGAGCGCTTTGAGAGGGATCGAGGCCATATGCCAGGGTTCAAGACTGCTTTTGTCGAGGTGGAGGTGACTACCCGGAACCTGAACGGAGCCTGCCTGCAAAACCTGTTGCGCCGCGCTGTGTGAATGGCGTCCTTGGCGGCACACACGGTAGCCACAGACATCACTCGAGTCGTCCCAGCTTCGCACCGGCACCTGCAGCTGCACGCACGCACCTCGTCCCCGTCAACCCATGCATGTTGTTCTTTCCTTCCTATCCATACATATATTCAAGCCCCCCCCATCAGCATCATCGCAGTCTCGCCCATCAACGCCAACGCTGCCGACCCATCAAAATCCACACCAGTCGTCGCATCGCGCATCACCACCGACGCCGAGTCGTGTTAAAATAAGCCAAACGCGCCGTAGGGAGTGTCAACAACATATCTCACCCACCACACTTGCGTACGAGCTTTGATACTGTGCCTCTCGCTACCACCGCTACTACTACTGTGATTGTCCGGCGGCACTGCCAGTAGCACTCACCGGTCGTCACGTTCCACCTGTCGCGCAAAAAAGTCGGACAACTCGTCGTTGTCGACAACCATTTGTGTCTCGATTGGTTGGCCCCACACTGCACGCACCTCACCCGAGTGACGACAACAAACCACCAACCACAGGGGGCGGGTAATTTTTTCCCCTCTCTAGCCGATCCAGCCCGGGGTACCTTTTTTTGATCCCGCCGGCTCTCACCCACCACTGCACGCACGCCTGTTTTGGCGAGACTAGCAAGACTAGTAGACCTGGACCAAAGGGCAATAAGCGTAAGCGGACCCAAAGGTGACTAACCGCCTTGTTCCGTTTACTCCGTCCAAAGCCCCCCACTCGGACAGTCGACTCTCCGATCCAGTCCCCAACCCGCATCTCATCTCTTGTCTCGTCAACATGCCAACCACATTCTCTTCTTTGCGTGCTTGCGCATCCACCCTCTCGGCTTCATCTCCATCTTCATCTCTCTCACTCTCTCTCCGCTCAACTCGTGCATACTCGGCTCGCCGAACCTTGCCGTCGTCGTCGTCAACACGCACCCCGGCCCCCCCAGCCACAACCCCCATCTCATCTTTCCGCCCCCGCTCGACGCGCCCCCCCACCCAGTCGCCTCTCAAGCAACCCATTCGCCCTCTTCACACCCACTCGCCTCCTCCAGGCTTCTTCTCTCTCTTTCCCACATCACAACCCTCGGAGCGTAACCGTCGCACCATGGCCGCCTTTCCAGAGCTCGCCCCTTTCCTCGCCGGCAACAAGCGTTTCGTCGACCAGACCAACGCTGCCAACCCAGAGTTCCTCCCAACTCTGTCAAAGGCTCAGGCGCCCCCAGTCCTCTGGCTCGGCTGTGCCGACTCGCGCGTCCCAGAGACCACCATTACCGGCGCAAAGCCAGGTGACATTTTTGTGCACGTAAGTGGCGTTAAAAGCACGTAAAACTGACTGTTTAGCGCAACGTAGCCAACCAGTTCCACCCAGAGGACGTCTCCGCCAACGCCGTGCTCAACTTTTCCGTCTTGACAGTCGGCGTCCAGCACGTTGTTGTCGTCGGCCACACCCAGTGTGGTGGCTGCAACGCCGCGTTCGGCGCGGCCAAGCCTTCCGAGGGCGACGCCGCCCCTACCAACCCTCTTCTTCAGTGGCTCGGCCCCTTGATCAAGCTCCGCCACTCCCTCCCCGAGTCTGCCAGCGTCGACGACCTGATACGCGAAAACGTCCGTGTCTCGGTACAGAACATTGTCCAGAGCGCGACCATGAAGGAGGCCTGGGCCACTGGCAAGCCCGTCTACGTCCACGGCTGGTCCTACGACCTCGCCACTGGTCTCATCACCGACCTCGGAATGACCCAGGGCCCTCCCCAGTAGATTCAAGAACCTTTGTTTAGATGCGCATCGTTGTCACGTTAGGGATAGATTCGGATGGATATCAATAGCATATGTCGTTTACGGGGTTGTCCGGGGTCGGAGTGTGTGATGGGGTCTGTGCATTGCGCGGGTGTCAGTTTTACGCGACGCGCAGGGGGGCTAGCCCGGGAGATTTTGCATCGAGCTCATCAACCAACACAACACATGCATGCCTCGGCCTTCGTCGCGCTCGTCGTCGTCGTCGAGCATTACATGGCGTCGGGAGCATGGGGACATGATTTTTCTCGACACGGTGTGTGGCACAGCGCGCGCTCCAATTCGATTGACTCGCTGGCGGCTTACGACTCGGCTCGGAACTGGGCGTGCGTGTGGACCGGGTGAGATCGGTGGGAATGGGTTTTCCATGCCGGAGTCTGAATTTTGCCACCTTTGCCCCAAAATGTTGATACGGGGGGCCGACAGTGACGTCACGCGTGTTCTCCTATTTGATCGAGATTTGATTGTGCAATGTCGTCATTGTCAAAGATAATACGGCAATAGAACGGAGCCGGAGACCCAATAGTGGTTGTGCTGGGTGGTAATCAAAAGGGTAATCCGCATGGATAAAGCGTAATAGCCTGGATACTAGGTATTTGAATGGTAATCCGGTCATTTGGTTACGGTAAAGGTTACATTCCATTAGAGTATATGATCGAGGAATAGGAAGTTTGGCTAATATCAATCCTGATTTGAATTTGGAGCGGCCTCGGCTAAAGATATCTTATTACAGTGGACGTACCAAAGCCTCTTATGACTGCTGCCATGCTGCCCATCCGCAACGCATGAAACAGTCAAGCATCAATGCTAGGAGACGATAGCAGATGTATGTGCTACTTGTCAACAACAAACCACCAGTCTTTCTTGGACCCGTTCTTCTTGATCGAAAAAACACATGCTACAGTCGGCATTTGGACTATGAGTCAGGAGAGGCGCTGGAAGCTCCACGCCCGTCCACCCAGGTGTCGACGCACGGGGCGTGCAGAGCGCCACCGCCGCTGGCGATAGCCTTGTGCAACTGTGCATTGTCAGCAGGCCATTGTGCAAGGCAGCGCCGATATTAACTACACCGTTTCTCTCTTCCTCGGCTCCAGGAGCCACACTCACGCTGCTCAGTCTGATTATCGGCGGTTCAATAGCGGTGGGAGCAGCCGCGGCGGCAGGGTACAACCTCCACCGGACGCGTCCACCTCCTTTACCCTCCACAACTCTCCGCGCCATGTCGCCGTCGCAGTACGCCGCGGCGCGATACATGGGCATTGACGCGCGCGCCTCGGCCAGCGCCGTACCCGACATACGCCGCGAACTCGCACATGTCGTCGACGCGCCCCCGACGGCACTCAGGCCAGAAGAGCGCGGCCGCTACCTTGAAGCTATTATCGACGACCTTGCGCCTGCGGCCGGCGCGTGGCGCGAATGGCCACAAGACCGTACGTATCCCTACACAGTGCCCTCTCACGCGCCAGTCACAGGCCTCGCGCTCACGGCCGTCAAGGTTCTAGGGCGTAATCCCGTCGGCAGCGCAGAAGTCCTCCTCCGCGACGACACGCTGGCGGTTCTGGCACACCACACCGCCCTCCCACTCGCCGAATCGGCAGACGAGCCGTCCCGCCAGCCCGACTCGGACGCGGCACTCGAGGCCCTGCGCGCACTGGCAAACACACTCGTACTCCACCCCGCTGCCCGGCTGCGAGCGGCAGCGCTCGGTCTCCCCGCTGCCATAGCCCGCGCCCTACACGATGGCAATATTACCCCCGCACGCCTGTTCCTCCTCTGCCGCGTCGGGTTCCTCATTACTACCGACGCGGAAGGGAGCGCCGTGCGCGAACTCGTTGACGCAGGCGCCGTGCCCCGGCTCGCCCACGTACGTCTCCACCCAACCATACCTAACTCCAGTACCTCCGCTCGCTCTCTCCAACGCCGGCGCACTACGACTCCCTCGGCGAGCTGCTGAAGCTCACGGGCAACGTGCTTCGTGCCGAGTCATTCAAGTGGTCTCAGCTCGAACCGTGCGTTCAGCCCCTGGCATTGCTGACTCCAGCCTACACGCGCCTCTCCTGTCCGTAGTCTACACGCTGCCCCTGACCGACCTCGTGCCGCCCCTCACGCACGCGCTGCACGCTCTCCTAGGTGTACCATGCGACAGCGAAACAGAGGCTACATGGCACAGCTCCCCATCTTCCCTGGCACAGGACACCGCGTCCGTCAGTACCGAGCCATCTGCGTTCCCACGACGCCTGCTAGAGATCTTGGGAGGGTTCGCCGAGACCCACCTGCGACCAGGGAAACCCGCCGCCGTGCCGCTCAACGACGTGCTTCCGCCCGTGTTCCTGCTAGGTCTCAAGACTGCTGCCTCGGAACGCATGCGCAAGGCGTACCACGCCGAGCTCTTCCCTCGCGATCTGTGAGCTGCGATTGCTCTTTCTCAGCTGACAGCAGTGACCGCTCTGAGGCTGCCGGCGCGCTCGCGTCCCGCGCCACGCTCCTCGGCGCCCTGCTGCGACTCTTGAACATAACCGGCGCGGACCTTGCGCGCGACACGGCCGGAGACTTTCTCCTCGCTGTCGCGGGGGGCCCAGCACAGCTCTGCGACGAGGTGGGCTATGGCGTCGTCGCGGGCGTGCTGTTCAGGCACGGCATGAGTGGTCCGCCGCCCGCGCACATTGAAGAGGTTGACGAGGGGGAGGCCGAGGAAGGCGTGCTTGCGCCCGCGGAGCGACACCCCATTACAGGTCTGGAGCCGGGAGAACCGACCCCGTCGGCGTTTGCGGGTATGTCAGAGGAAGAGCGCGAGCGTGAAGCCGAAAAGATGTTTGTCCTATTTGAGCGCCTGCAGCGTAACCCCGTCCTCTCGGCCGCCGCACCCACGTCAGACGGAGGTACACAGAGTATCCGCGACGCCATGGCTGAGCGTGTCGCAGCTGGCGACGCGGAGGCGTGGGAGAGGAAAGAGGCCGAGCGTGTACGTGAGGAGCACGCAAAGGAGGAAGAACAGGACGAGCGGGACGCCATCAAGGAGATGGAGGCGTACCGCCAGCGCAAGGGGCCGTAGCGCCTACTCTGTAATCCATATAATAAATTTAGTCCGCCACTGCCCCTACCCATGCATGCGATCTATCACTCTCCAGCGCGCCGTATATCCTAGAGGCCCTTGTTGAAGAACACCTCGCCGTCGCCGTGGAAGGGCTCCTCGAGCTTGTCGCCCGACGTCTCTGCGCGCTGGGGGAAGTACGCGATGGCGGGGGGCAGGAAGCCGCCGAGACACACACCGACTGGGCGTCAACACTTTATACACCGCTCAATACTCACTCAGCATCAGCTGCGTCAGGTTGCTGAACATGTGGCCCCGCGGGCCCTTGAACGTGCCCTTGCGCTCCAGCAACGTCATCACTACTGGGGGAATGATGAGTGTTGGCCTGCAATCAGCAATGTTCACGCCATCGTTAATCAGCCGCCATCGCCAAGGCATCACCCCCACAGGCCCGTCTGATCTGGCCACGACAGGAATCAGGGTGCCACAAGCCGTGCAAGCCTGCGCCCCGCGGGCGACAGCGACAGCGGCAAGCAGAGGCGCTGTCGCCGGTCGGGCTGAGGAGGTAATCCATGGCACGCCTCCTGCGCCGGCGGAATCGCTTAACAGCGACAGTACGCCGAGTCCAGCGGGCTCAATGAGTCCAAGCCTCGGGCGCGCTTCACGCCCGAGGCCGCGACAGCGGCATACACGACCTTGGCGACAAACTCACATGTTGGTCAGGACACGGCTGGCGGCGCTCTGAGCGACGGCCATCTGACCAGCTTTGGGGCTCTTCCCGAGCATGTGCTTTTCCTCGTTACCGTCCTTGTCGTGGGAGATGGTGTAGACGTCTACGCCATCGCGCATCTCTTTCCAGCGGATACACGAGATGTTGACGACACCGGCGGACGCGACGGAGACAAAGGGTACGAGGCGACCAAGGATGTTCTTTGTGGCGGGCGAGACGCGCAGGCGGGGCACGAGGCGCGTGAGTCCCACAGCGAGGAACACGGACGTCGCTGTCGCGGCCACATACGCCGTGCCCAGCTCCTGCGTCGTCATCTCAATCGACTTGTTCGCGTTCGAGTAGTTGACTGCCACGTTGAGCGTCTGGTTCGCCCACTGCCAGAATACGACGGACTTGAGCGACGGGTTCGGCATGAGCATTCCCGCGCAGATACTGCCATCAGCGCGTCCGAGGACATGCCACTCACAGCAGGTTGGTCGGCACAAACGCGCTCATCCGGAACGGCAGAGGAACCGGCTCGCCCGTGTCCGGGTGGATCGACGAGTTGACCACTGGGCGTGCGTGAGCAGGGTACAGAGTGTAGGCGGGCCCATCCTAGTGGCCACTGAGACAACTCACACTGTCTGGCATGGTCGTACTTGTCCTTCTCAGCGCGGTCGACCCAGTACCCAGCCTTTCCTGCTTCACGGATACGCGTGTCATAGTACGCAACGTCCTTGCATGCCTGGTCGAGCTCGGAGCGCGACGCGAGGAGGGTGAGCGGCGAGGTCGTCGAGTAAAAGTACGCCAGACGGCCCCCTGGGTATCAGTGTGTGCCCATCCATGGTCACTTGTCAAGTGCGTTCTGGCTCAGACGTGGACTACAGTCCAGCCGGTTTGCCTCGATGCGCGCTCCACTGTTCGCTCCCCCTCATACGACGAGCCTCAAGTACACTTACAGTATGTCCCGAGGTCGTACTTTGGTTTCGCTGTCGTCAGCTGCAGGCCATTACGCAGGACACCTACACAGGTCGTACAGGCCCTGGTGGTCCGCCATGCTGTGCCGTGTCCAAATGAGTGGTGAGGATAGAGACACAACTATTGTTGCACGACCCGTTTGTCGCCAAGATTGTCAACCGAGTCGGTTTGGGTAGCTACTGTGCCTTTGACCGGAAAAACTCCGGCTCATGTCCAGTGTCGGAGCTTGCCGACACCCAAGGCGCGCGCCTGCTTTCTGCAACCGAGAAGACAAACACACGTCTACTGTACGTGGCTCACCCGCTCAATGCTCTAGGGCTGAAACGAGGTGGCCTTTGAATGCAAGTCAAGCCTGCTGTATACGCTCAACGGTACAGCAAAACCAGTTGCAGGGTTGTGCAACTGGTAGACCCTGATAACGTCGTTGTCTATGCCGCCCAGCATAATCTGTGCCCATATCTTTGCAGCTTGGATGCCGCTTTCACCAATGTACCTGTACCGTGCCCACAAGATTGGTGGCACACTGAAATGGGTCCCGCCTGCGTCTCAAGTTTTCCCAAGACCATAAATCCTCAGTCGGCCGATAGTAAGAAGCTTTGGCATCAGTTATGCCAATCACTCACAGCTTTTGATTTGGTGGATAATGCGTGCCATCGTTTGCCTTACGGGGACACATTACGCTTTGACAGAGGGCAGTAATCACAGTCGTAAACCGCGACACACTCTCCAAAGACCAACTATAACCATATCAGTACATTCAGTATATTGACTGCTGTCTGCAGTCCGTTGACCCCGCTTCCTGTACACATTCTAAACCTCACACATCCAAGCACACAGTCGGACTCATATCATGGCATAAACTCCAATTTGGCACTGAAGCTACTTGGATACTGTACTGACATAAATTTTGTGCATATTGGGGTGGCAGATGGGAGGCGCAGAGCAGCAAATTGTCACAAGTCAACAAACTTTCGTTTGGCTCGCGCACTGTGGCAATGTCCGTGATGTTGACTTCCTTAGAATTCTCCGTCTCTTTGGATAAATGCTGATGTTTGGTTTAATCGTTAGACTTGGGCTGCCAAGGAACCTGTGGGCAACTGGCTTCCGCTGTGTCTGGCAATTGTTTAACGCTTATCACTGCCGCAGTCTTGTATCCACGCCAAGCTTTGCACGTTGAATCCCTTGCGAGGTGCAGTTGTGGCGTGGATGAAGTTAGCTTCATCTTGCCACCTGCTGAGGCTATAGGCAGTAACAGTATTGTCGTTTCGGCTCCCGACCATTAGATACTCGCCATCGGGTGACACGCTCATCGTAACAAGAGCTTTCCATTGGGACTCGTACACCTTGAACTCTTCTTTCCGGATAGAGGGGTCAACAGGTAGAACTGTGACAAGGTCCCCCTTTAGAGTGTTAACCACTTTGTTAGCGCCAACAGTGGATACGGCAATGCCTATTTTAGTCCACACAATGTCTCCGGCGGTGATTTTGTCATTTGCGGTCATTTTTGCCCGGTAGTCTGTCTTCTCAAGGACATCAAAGTTTGGCTCACTATAAGAAGCGTTGACCGCTTGAGCTTGAGGTTTGATTTCAAAGATGTGCAGGTCCTCTGTCAAGACGTATAGCTGGCCGTTGCGTGGACCAAAGGTAACGCGACTTGGGGTATGCTTCGGAAATTCATAGTGGTTCAAAGTCACAGACGGTTCCACATTTGTAGCCGAGTTCAAGGCAGTCCATGGTATCTGAAAGTAGTATATACGCCGGTTCTTAGGTTCGATGACAAACAAGCGGTCATCCAGCTCCAAAAGTTGTCCAGGCTCAGGATTCGTAGTTTGGTACATGTACATGGGCAACTTGATTGTTGCAAGAGGTCCTGAGAGCGCGCCCCTGGCATTCACTCCATAGAATTTGAGTGTGCCATCCCCCTTCTAAGTCACGTCAGCACAGACAACCTACGACGTCCCTTACATCTGAGACAACTATTGCTTTGCCTTTGGAGAGGATGAGCACTGGTAGTTAGACCAGGTTTGTCTACGGGCAGCAATGGCTTACCGTTGGTTGGATTCACAACCTTGAGCCAACTATTGTACATCATTTGATCATAAATCGTGGGAGAGGTGTCAATCCAGTAAGATCGCACAAATGAGCTCTCAAGCGGAGGGGGAGTCGGATCGGTGACGACAAAAGGGAACTGCTCCTCTGGAGGCTTGTAGTTTGATTGAGCTCCCACAGCAAAAAACGGGCCAAGAGCAGCGTGGCCGTTTTCGCAGGGATAGATGGTAGAGTTGGAAGCAATGGACATTATTGAAGCAGAGCTGTTGAGTGCGCTCAAGTTGATAAATCGGTCTATTACAAAGGGCGTAAAGCTGTACAACAGCATTGCAGAAGTGCCGCCGACAAGAAGGTGCATGGTGGGCGGCAGGATAACGCGGTCAACGTGTCAGTCAGTTGAGTGTATAGAATTAAACTTATGTGTCACTTGAGGGACGAGAAGTTGAGTTGAAAAGTGGTTACTACACCGATGGCCTCACCAGACGTCTTGTGTTAAAAGGATGTCGAAGTTGCGAGTGATGAATAAAGAACGGCAACTCTGACTGCTGAAGGCACAAGGATAATGATGTACAGTACATATCCTCCTCGTAGGTATTGCCTCAGCTGCCTTATGCCAAGGCCGCTGCGGCAGCATGTGGTTATGACGAAGGAGAGATCAGATGACGTGCACCGCCTCAGCAACGGTGTGCTGCCGATAGAGGGAGGGGTAGACCATAATTAATTGGCTAATCGTCTACCACACTCTCCAGGCACAATTGCCGGGGGCAACCGGCTTGTTATCACTGCGCCTACGGTGACGGGTGGTAATGATGCAGACAAGATCAGAGTGCAGACAGCCCATCAATGATGGTGCGTCAATAAAAAAAAGAAAATGTCATGTTGTTTGATCTTCTGATGTTACACATATTACCCCCCCGGCCAGGAGCAATTGCCGGGACAGGTGTTGTGGTGGTCTGCGGCGACGTGCGGTGATGGTGCAGGCGAGATCACACGGCCTACAGCGCACCAGTGGCTTTGCGCTCATAATGGGGGAAAAAGAGCATGGTTATTTGGTTTTCTGTGGTGTTCAGCGCTCGCCCTGCGCGTTGACGGAACAAGTCTTGGAGCATCACGACTTTATTACCGTCGTTGGTGCAGTGTGGCCGACACCGCCCCTGTTTGGCTGACAGCATTGCAACATCCCAATTAATGCGATACCCTGAACGGCACACGGTACATAAACGCAACTCGCACTACTAAACTGCACTGTTCATAAAGAGAAGGTATTGTACTCCTAGCTGATTTGGACATTTTCCCGCCAGCGGGGTCGTCCAAGCTGTTCCAGACCGACAACCTTGGGTCCAATCCGGATTGATTGATCTGATTTCGTGATGGTCTTGGGGTTTACAGAGTTTGGGTACGAGGCGAGGTGTGGAGGATATGCAGTCGTTCGATGGAGCCTAAGCCTTTTCCCCTTCACATTCTCCTAACCACGCAAAGCTAAGCGGAGGATAGTGCGTCATTGGCGTACTGACTAGCAATTGGGGGATGACGGAATCAGGTCGCCACTGTTGCCATTTGTCAAGCTCGTAAACAGCGATTGTAGCTGATGTTCGCGCCCCAACAACTAAGTAATTGCCTTGTGGTGATACAGTCATGGCCTCAATGTCAATGTCACTGGTTTGATACACTAGGTTAATTTGTGAAAAGCCTTGGGCGCCCCATGGTACAATTGTAATGCGGTCCCCCGATGCTGTGGGTTCCGCCTCCTTGAGGTGAGTTGTGGATGCCACTAGGCCGATGCTGGTCCATATGATATCCCCACCGAGCCTAACCTTGGTTGCAATGTCCTTATGTGCTTTTGCGGAAGGTAGTCCGGCCGAAAACCATGGTGTTTCTACTGGCTTTCCGTTAGCACTGTGAGGGTCAATTTCCCAGATTTGTGAGCTCTCTGTCAAAACGTATAGCCGGCCGTTCTTAGGATTGAAGGCGCCGCGGATTGGTTTTTCATTCGGTGGAAACTGGTACGTTTTGCTTGCCACCTGTGACACAGCTGGCGCCTTTACTGCTGTGCGTGTAGAGGCGTCCCATTGTAACTCAAGGGCGTAGACACGTCGCGTGATTGGCTCAATGACATACAAGGTGTCGTCCCTTTCAAGAATTTGCCCAGGCTCAGCTTTCGCATTATTATCTCCTTGGGGAAACACGAAACCAACGTGGTTTGCCAACAGACCACCATAGATGCTAATGGTACTAAAGTTCAGAGAGCCTGTTCCCTTCTAGGCAGCGTCAGCGCAGTCCGAAGTAAAGAAGCGTCACCCACATCCGTCCAGGCGATGGCATTGCCCCGGGAGAGGATTAGCACTGAAGGACAGGTCAGTCGCTTTTACTTTCTGTCGTGGCAAAAATAGCTTACCTTCGTTTGCCTCCGTGACGTCCGCGTGGTTATTGTACATGATTTTTCCCGTGTTGACGATACCTTCAAGGTAGGTTTTGGTCCTATCGGCATCAAGCCAAAACGACCCTACGTAGGAATTGGTGGGAGTCGTTGTCAAAGATATGGCTGCGGCCGCATTAGGCGCAAGTGCCGCAGCGGCAGGTGCAGCTTTTCCTACCGCAGCAAAGAAGGGCCCAAGAGCAGTCTCCTTCCCTGTGCATGGGTAAATAGTTGAGTTGGAAGCGATAGACGTGACCACCTTATTGTTAGTGTGCATTTCTGATCCAATCGTAAGCTTGTGTGTTGTTGCGCTGGGTTCAAAATTCCACAACAACATTGACACGTAGCCGCCCACAAGAAGACGCATGGTGGGCAGCTGAAATGAGTAGGTGGCGGTTAGTGAGTTGAGTCAGAAAGTTGTACGAGGGGAAAATTGAGTTTGTGGCAGGCTTGTGACACGAGGGATTGTTTCAGTTGACGCCTGACTAAAGAGGCCCCGGCCGACTGCAGTTGATGAGTACAGGTCCCGTACTCTGATTATTGACGGACAGATATGATGAGATGGTGGGTATAAGTATGCGTCGTCTCCCGTCGTCGTGATGCCAAGATCGCTGAGACACACCGGGAGGCAACATCAAATGCCGCACAGCCTCATCAGTGACGGCGCGTACAAAGAGGATAACGGTTTGTGTTGCCTGATGTGCAATTAAACCACTCGCCAGCCTAATCGTTGGGGGCAATCGTTGGGCCATCAGAGCCTGTCGGTGATGAGATTTCCCATGAGCCGCCCGATAAGGTGTTGACATCATTTTTCTTCCCAGGTCGGTGCTGCAAAGATCGAGGAGGTATTGCTAAAAGCAAATCCCAGAAGGAGGAAAAGGTGATGCGAAGGTATGACAGGGATGTCACTGCATGTAGTACAGTACAACAGCAAAGACCAAAGCACGGACTAGACGGTGCTTGAGCTGACCACTGAAGAACGTCATGCCACTCGGCGTCCATGCACGACATGGCGTAAACTGTTTGAAAAGGTGCTTGCGTCTGAAGCGAGCGTAAACATACTGCAACGTAGTATTAGCCTAGATATTTGTGCATCCTTGAGCGCCGGTGACAGTGCTTGCACAGTTTGTACTGTAGGCTGCCTTTGCCTTGCCCCATCAAAACCAAATGCTGCTTGTGATCTGGAGAGCTTCCACCGCTCGGCGGCGGGATACTGTATCATTGCCCACCACATCGATAGGATTCATCACTACATTGTACAGTATTTTGAAGACATGCACATCATGATGCAAAAATTCCTAATGATGTTAGCGGGAGCCCGGGGGCGAGGCACAAAAGCAAAAAGCGACATTCTCTCTGATGTGTACTCTTAATCTCGCTGCCCAACACAGCTGTGGCATGCTTGTACAGTACAGTGATGGGCAAAATGCTATTTGACGAAAAAAAATCGTCGCCAATGTACCTCTGCCAAGACATATCGCAAAGAGTGCACGAGCCTTTGACCAGGTGCTGTGCTGTACTGCACAGCACAAACACATGTCATGCGCCGCGCCTTGGAGGGATACATGCGTGCACGTGGCGCACGGACCGGTGTTTCGCACTGAGAGGTTGGCGCGCCTGACCTCTGAGGGTCCGGTGGCAAGCCCGTGGCTGCTTTCTGCGCGAACGCAATGCATGATGATGACGACAATGCTGCAACTATAAACACGCGACGGCAAATGTGATGCGATGGGAACGGGGGTGGGGTCGTGCTACGATAATGACAATGGATGAGAGAGGGAAATGGAGCCAGGAGGGGCCTTACGACCGCATGGCCTTGATAAACTCGGTAAACGTCTTGCGGAAGTCCTTGGACGGCTGGGTACGCAGGCTCTCGACGAGGTGCTGCGCCATGTCGGGGGGACACCCGAGCTTGGGCAGCATGTCGCCCACGAGGTAGTCGATGCCCTCCTGCCCGCGCGCCTGTACCATGTTGCGCAGCACCATGGCAATCTCCGAGAGCACGGGCGAGCCCGTCTTGATGTTAAACTTGGGATCGGCCGGGACGGAGAAACATGTCGGGATGAGGCGCTGGTAGATGAACGTCTCGTAGCCCGGCAGCGCCTGCGCCGCGCGCTGGCTCTTGCTGACCGCGTGCTGGTTGGACGCCGCCGCCTGGCCAGAGGCAACCTTCTGGCTCTGCACAGACATGGACGAGTCGGCAAACACCGACGGCTCCTCGGCCGCCTTTTTCGACGTGCCCCACGCAATCTCAGACTTGGCAAAGAACGTGAACGCCAGACGCTGCGACATCGAGTCGCTGTTGTCCGTCGCCATGGTGAGCAGCGACTGGAGCACGTTCTCAAACTCGGGCTGGTTGCGGTCGGTGATGAACACGCCCTCGAGGTTGGCGTTCATCAGCGCGGTGAAAAAGCCAAGGTAGGCTTCCTGCAGGCGGCGGTGCATCACCGACTCGTCTGTGCCTGTAATGGGCCGCTGCAGCACCGCGAAAATTCTAGAGAGCAGTGGCAAAAGGAGCATGTCCATGGTTTCAAACGTGTTTTTCTAATGTCAGCGTGGACGACACCATAAACTCACCTTGAGGCGGTGCATGAGGAGCGACAGAAAGACGAGGAAATCAACCAGCTCGGCCGGCTCAAACTCGGTGACGACGGACGTGACAAAGCGGGGGACGAGCTCGGCGACGCTCGAGCCAATGGCACTGACAAATTGCGAAAAGGCAAAGCGCGCCGAGTCGCGGACCACTCTCTGCGTCTTCATGACTTCCAGCGCCTCAAGCAGAGCTTCGGTCATCTGCTTGAATGGCTGCTGGTACGGCTGCGCGTCAAGTTGATCGTCCGAGACGGGCGGGAAACCCTTGGCAAAGTGGCCCAAGGCCATGAGGTGGTGGTGCACGTGGAGAACGGCCATCTGGTCGTTCGGGTCCTGGCGGTAACGCTCCAAGCCTGCACCCACACCGGCCATTAAAGGGCCAGCGATCGCCGCGAGGTAGTTCATCTGGCTCTGAGGGTCACCCTTGGTCAGGTACACCAACATGCCCGACGCCTCAAACAAGTGCTGCTGGTCCTGGAAGTATGTCTTGCCTGTCGTAGCCTTGAGCAGCGGGTCGTCGTCGGGGTTGTCGGCTGTGGGAAGTTTGGGATGAATCTGGAGCATCTCGCGCAAGCTCTCGAGAATGATGGGGATCATGCTCTTGTCCATCTCCACCTTGCACTCCTTGACGAAGCGGCTCAAAAGGTAAAAGGCTCTCCGGCGCACCGACTCGTCCGAGTTGCGGATACCGCGGCTGTCGAGCAGAGCCTCAAAGATGGGCTGAATCGCACCCTGCTTGACCTTCCAAAAGTCGACGTAGCGCACGGCGATCTCAAAGTACTGCAGCGGCACACTCGGGTGAGGGTACGATGCCAGGCCCGAAGTCATGCACAGGGTGAGGAGTCGGCCAAGCGGCGTGAGGGGGTACTGCTCGTAGTCGATCTTGGCGTGCGGGTCAAGGGACGCGAGACCCGTCATGTCAGACGTGCTACCACTCGTTGGCGTCGACTGGCCCGACGAACGCGACATCTTCACGGCAGTGCGGGACACTAGCTCTGGAGGGAGCTCGTAAAACGCCGCGCGCGAGTTGCTCTTGGAGATTTCGCCAAAGGTAAACACAAGGTATGCGGCGAGCTCGGCCTGCTGCCAGGTGACGGCCGACGGGCCCTGCGTCGAAAGACGCTCAAGCGTAGAGACGACAATGCTCGCGACGACCTCGGTGTGAAGCGACTTGTCGATTGACGCAATGTTGTCGATCACGCTGCGGAAGCTGCGGCGCATCGCGCAGAACGCCTCGATCGACTCGTCCGTGTCCGAGTCGTCTTGCACAATCTCCCACTCGGCATCGGCTGGCCACTCGAGCTGCCTGACCACAACCTCGAGAACGGAAAGGAGGAATTCGCGCTTTCCAGGAGGAAGAGAAGGTGGGGTCTGGGGCGGCGCCATCGTGCGGCCATTCGTGCCCGTCGGCGCTGGCTTGCTGTACTTTTTGAACTGGCATGTTAGCCGCGCCCGAAGAAGAGCCACTCACAGTACGCAGCAAGTCCGAGACAAACGCCGAGACCGCAGTCGGCACCTCGGGGTGTCTATCGCTCAGGAAGCGAAGGATGAGGGGAATAGAATCAGAGAGCATGCTGTCGGCCTCGTTACGGACGCTCTCGGGAGCTTCGGGCATCTCGGTGAGCTTTATGAGCTCTGTGCCGTACGCCTGGAGGACGGCACCAAGCGAGGCACGGTAGAGCACAAGGTCGTGGTCGTCCTTGACCGAGCGTGTCTGCGCCTCCAAGGGGTCGAGCATGGAGGCAATGTCGAGGACCTTGAGGACCTGCAGTTTGTCGGACGGGTCTCTCATGCCCTTGGCCGTGAACGTGCGCAAGATACCCGCGGCTGCTGTACGCAACGACGTAACGTTCTCCTGCTGCAGTACCTGGTGGTAAAAGCTCAGCGTATCGGGTGTGAGCGCGACAGAGAGATCGACCCAAGCTGGCGTCAGCGAGTGCTGTGGTGAAGTGAGCTTACGAGTCCAGGCACCCAGCGCCTTGAGGGCCACCTGTGTTACCTCCAACCACTGCTTGTCGCCGCTCTTGCACATGCCCAAGCCCTTGCTGGCAAGGGACAAAAGACCCTCGACTGCGACGCGCTCATCGCCGCTCGTGCGGATCACGTCGCGAATGGTACCGTCACGCTGCTGGCGCGCAGCCGAGAACGCACGAGCGCTGCGCATAACATTGTCGTGAACCTCCTGCGCAATCTCAATTAGAAGGTGCCCGACTAGCAAGCTCGGGTTGAGACTTTTGCTGCTATCGCTGGGGACGAGCAGGCTGAGAAAGGGGTGAAGGAAGGTGGGGATGGTGTTGGGGTAGACGTTGAGGAACAGGTGCGCCATGGTAAAGGCAAGTTTGTTGCGGAGAACTGGACACCGTCAGCGCTACTGGTCTCCACATGTTCACTCACAAGACTGCCCGCCTTCAGATGTGCCCTCGACGTATTCGGCGTGCACAAAGTCGACGATGGCTTTGTACATGGCCTGCTGGGAATCAGAAGACATGGCATCAGGCCTGCGGTTTAGCACCACGCGGATTCGGGCTCCACGTACTTGTTAATCATGGTCGTGTCCACAATCTGTTCGCAGAACATGCGCATGTTGGGATCCAACTTTGACTTGCCGTCTGTGCCGGTCGCGCCTGGACTCGACGCGCCGGCGCCCTGCAGATACAGCGAGAGACAATCCTGCGTTGTGTGTCAGAAGCCGTCAATCACCAATGTGTGTTCCGAGGGGCGTGCGTGTTGCAAGGTTACGTGTTTGTCCATACAAATGGACCGAAGGGAAGGTCACACGACGCCGTCGCCTGCCTCCACCTGCGTCAAGCGACGCCGCGCAACTCACCTGCCATGTCTCTTCGCAGCGCTCCTTGACCTTTTGAAGATAGTCGAGGGCCTGCTGCTTGAGGGCGGGGTCTACCGATGGGTCGGTGGTGGCCGCGATTTGGATCGCCTGGGGAATATCGGTGAGGTGTGGCGACTGCTGGGCCATGGTATGTTTGTGCGTGGTGTTGCTGCGTCGCAGATGCTCCACCGCGGGGAGGAGGGATGTGTGGGCTTTAGAGTGCCCGTCTCTGAAGACAGGAGGACACTGAACCGAAGTGCTTTTTTTGTGCCTGTGGTTGTTATGAATGACAATGAGCGCGATGGAACAGGTGGCGACGACGAGTGATGGAATACGAGTTGGTGTCGCGCGCTGAACAAAAACGTCGACCCAACTAGAGTCTGCCTCGTACCTGGCGCGCCTCACCGGAAATTCCTCGATAACACGTCATTTGGGCTATACCACGTGGAGTTGTGTAAGCCCTTATCACTCCGGTTCCACTTTCAGGTGGCCACAAGCCCATCTGCCGGCTGTCCGCAGCCCCATCACATCGCATTGCTTCATCCATCAACTCGACCACGACACGATGGGAGCGCTTCTCTCCATTCCAGTGTTTGCAGGGCTGGGGTCCCTCGGAACGACCCTGTGCTCGACATGTGCCGTTTTCATGGGTGAGCATCTTGCGCGCGCGATGGCGTTGGGTGGCAACTGACAATTCTCCAGGCGGCACAGCAGCGTCGGCGTTCTGCAAGTCGTGCAACTGCAATTCGTCGATCGCGACGCGCGTGGGCTTTGGCGTGAGCTAAACAAGCTTGCCGAAACAGCTGACACGCAGCTCATCTTTGCCATGGCGTGCATGCTCGCGTACATATCCCGAACAGACATGGTGATCAAGTGGCTGGAAAAGGTCAGCTGGGACTGGATCAAGATGGACTGCTCGGGGGGCAAGTGCTACGGGCTGCTGGCCGTGCACCGCTTCATGTTTGCCCTCACACTCTTCCACCTCATTCTCAGCGTCATTCTCATCGGCGTGCGGTCGACAAAGTCCAAGCGTGCTGCCGTTCAGAACGGGTGAGTTTGGCCGTGGGTCCCAGCTGACTGACCCCAAGATGGTGGGGCCTTAAAGTTATTGCGTGGGGACTCTTGTCCTTCCTTGCGTTCCTCATTCCCAACGAGTTTTTCATGGGCTACGGCTCGTACGTTGTGCCGCTCGGCGCATGTGTCTTCATTCTCATCGGTCTGGTCCTCCTCGTCGACTTTGCGCACACATGGTCCGAGACATGTCTGGACAACTGGGAGCGGACCGACTCGAACCTGTGGCAGTTTATCCTGGTCGGCTCGACGTTTGGTCTTTACATCGCGACTGTGGCCGTCACGGTCGTGCTGTTTGTCTTCTTCTCCGGTACAGGATGCGGCCTCAACACGTTCTTCGTGACCGCCAACCTGCTTATGTGCATCGCCGTGACGGTCCTCGCGATCTCGGGGCCAGTGCAGGAGGCCAACCCCAAGTCAGGCCTGACGCAGGCAGCCATGGTCTCGGCGTATTGCACGTACCTCACTTCCTCTGCAGTGGTCAATCACACGGATGACGGGCACTGCAACCCGCTGCAGCGCGCAACGAGTGGGACCAAGACAACGACGGTGGTGCTCGGTGCGCTGTTCACGTTTGTTGCCATTGCGTACTCTACCACGCGTGCCGCGACGCAGTCCAAGGCGCTGGTGGGCAAGGGCCACCGCGCCGGCGCGATCCAGCTACCAGAAGGCGAGGAGGAGGCAGGCGAGGTACCGCTCGTCACCAACCAGCCCAAGGGCCGCCGCGACGAAATGCGGTACCAGGCGATTCTTGCTGCCGTCAATGCGGGCTCCCTCCCGGCATCGGTCCTCGACGAAGCCGACGACGAGGACGACGAGATTGACGCGGCCATGGGCGAGGAACGCGACGACGAACGCTCAGGCACAAAATACAACTACTCGTGGTTCCACATCATCTTTGCCCTCGCGGCCATGTACGTCGCTGGCCTCCTCACCGACTGGGCCGTCATCTCGACATCGCCCGTAGACCATCCCGTCGACCCCGACACGGACCCACTCCGCCTCGCACTCGGCAAGCGCGCAGAACCAGACGTCTACATCGGCCGCTCAGAAGCCACCATGTGGATGCGTATCGTCAGCAGCTGGCTCTGCTACGCCCTCTACATCTGGAGCCTCGTCGCGCCAGTCGCCATGCCCGACCGCTTTGGCGACGACTAGTGGCGCCTCCCGTCGTTTCATAGTCAGCGTTAGAAGTGTATTCCATGTATATTGCTTGTCTCCTGTGTGACAAAATGCTTATGCTTATGCGCTCTACAAACAGTGTTATACAGTTTCTCGCTCTCCGATCGCCTACTCTACTCCAGGTTGAGACGCGCCGTCAGGTCGGCAAGCCGCTGTTCCAGGTTCTGTACCGTTAGCTCATGCGGCTGCCATGGACCCACCGTGTACCCCGCTTCGAGGGATTTGTGCCATACTTCAAGCGACGCAAGGCGCGAGCCGTCGCCGACAACGCCCGGGTCACGTGGTGCGCGGTACTGCTCACGCAGCTTGACGTGGTCGCGCAGTACTCCAGGTGGTCTGTCGATGTTGGCCTGACCCTTCTCGTGCTCGCGCCAGGCGTTCTCCTTATTCCCCCTGCTCGACGACCTGTCAGATACGGGGGCGACGTTGGCACTGTTTTCGCCGTCGCCGGGGGTACGCCAGGCAGGCTCATATACCTTGACCTTGTCGACGTCCGGCGATAGAGGCATGAAAGACCTGGCGGTGCGGTCGGGATGCTTGCGCTGAGGCGCTTCGGCGCGGAGACGCGCCAGCATGTCGCGCGCCGACTCTCTTGGACCTTGTTTCGGCGGTCGAGACGTTGGCGGACTAGTTTCTTTGGCAGGGACGGCGGTGGTGGGCGGCGCGATCCGAGACGCGCGCGGCGTCGCGTCCGTGTCCATGTCCTGTTCCTGTTCCTGTATGAGGCGCGCGAGCATCGTGTCCTCACGCGAGAAGGACCTAGTGTGCGACGCCGACGTCGACGGGCGCAGCGTCTTTTCGGCGTCGATCGCCGTGAGTTTCGCAAGAAACGTGTCGTCGCCGCGCGACCCCTGTCTGCTGTGCATGCTGCCCTGGCGCGAGTGCAGGGACGCACGCGACGAAGTACGCGATAGCGGGCGGGGGACGGGCGCGCCTCCGGCGCCCTTGGAGATCATGGTCGCGTTCAGTGTCGTCACCTCGCGCGACATTGGTGTTGGTGTCGGCGGCTGTTCCTTCCTCCACAGCGCGTGTGTCGATGCCACCGATGACGCCGTCGATGACGCTGAGCCCGGTGCCGGCCGCCGCGCTGCAATCTTCTTCTTCGCGCTCGCCTCCACGCACTGCATCAGTTCGGCGAACGCCTGCCGCTCCGACACCGGGCGCGTGCGCGGTACCGACCGTGGAGCGGTACGTGGTGCCGTCGGCGGTGTAAGCAAGTGGCCCCTTCGTAGTGGCGTAAACATGTTGAGGGCGGGTGGTGCAGATGTTTGCCGTGCGGGGTGAGCGGGTGAGGCAACACCTGGTGGAGCGGCAGGCAGGTTGGAACCAAAAAAGTCTGTTGGTGGATCCCACGACCACCCGACCCATCTGCTCCATGTTGACTGGGGAACAATGACCGATAAAGACTGGGACCCCGAAATGGCCGACGAGATGGTCGTCGAGTTGAAAAAGTGGTCAAACGTTATCTCGGGGCCGTCGTCAAAGTCGTGGATGAACGACTCGGCGAGCGTGCTGAGGTCTATTGGTTGCGGGGCCACACCAGGAGGCGGCACGCCCTTCTTGGTCCAGTCGACACCGTGGAAGAATGAATGCCTTCTGATCTCGGCGGGCTCAAGCCGAACATCAGGCAGGCTCAGGAGGCTGTGTCGTCAGAAATGTACCAGTGGCGTGCTTACCCAGATAGCAGACTCTTCAGCTGTGGCGACATGTCCTCGGGCAAGTGCAGGTCACAGCGCATGATCCGCTCGTATGTGCCGCCAATTGACGGCGCCCAGAACGGCGCCGCGCCCGTCGCCATCTCATGCAGTGTCGCACCAAGAGACCACCAATCGACTTCTGGCCCGTACCCAAGCTCGGCGTCAACGTCCGCCGGGCGTACAGTGCGATCCCCGTCTTCGTCGTCATCGTCCTCTGCGCTCTGCGCGGCCTCGACCATTGCGTCCTCCGCCAGCCGCAGGATTTCGGGTGCAACGTAATCTGGCGTACCGGCCGGTAACATGCAGTATCGCTTGGGTACTTTGCCCTTTGTCAATGGCGCCACAGACCCAAAGTCTGTGACCCAGAGCCGCCCGTCGGCATGGAGCAAAAAGTTGTGCGGCTTGATGTCACTGCACGTCAGCCGTGTCAAGTCACACTTCGTACCGATGAGCATAGCCTAATCCATGCAGCCAAGAGATGGCCGCGACCATCTGCCGGGCCCACCATTGCACCTCTGTGTCTCCCATGCGGCCAGTCTCAACCCCAGGAGCTCGGGGCATCTCGCACAGCCTGTCCCACAGCGACCCACATGCCGCGTAAGATGTTACGAGGTGCAGCGTGTTCGGTGACTGGAACGACGCTGCGATCGCCGGGGCGGGCGACACCCCAGTCCCTGCCAAAACATGTACGTGCCGTTCAAACCCGAGTCCTAGTTGCTGTGCAGGTGAGCCGTACGATCAAAAGGTTCACCTACACTCCCAGCGCGCACAGCCATGCTCTTCTCCACAGTCTTCATGGCATACACGGTGCCGTCCAGCTTACATCGCACTGCGTCGACCTGGCGTCAGGATCACTATCGCATTGTTTTGCTCACAACACCGAACTGGCCCTCGCCAAGGCGGCCCAGAACCTCAAAGTCATACTTCTTTAGCCGCAAGCTTTCGGCGTTCTGCAGTACTAAAATGTCAGTGCCAGATCTTTCACCCCGCACCCACCATCGTTGTCCTGCTGCCTGGATCGCCGCGAACTGGCCCAGTTCTGCAGCAACAGTGAGTCGAGCTTACATCCCCGCTCGTTGCTGGCTTGGCCGGGAACCTCGTACGCGTCTGGTGGCGGCGCGGGTTGTTTCTCAAGAAGGGCGGAGAGAAGCAGATGTCGATGTTGGTAGGACGGTGGTGGCATGGTGCATTGGATGAATGTTGGTTGTTGGCTGTTGTTGTTGACGTTTCGTTGGTCAAAACAATCAGTCGCGCGGTCATGTATTAGGCATCGGTTAATTAGCCGAATTAACCGTCGTCTCATTTCAGTTCCTAGCTAATTGTGAATGCCAACAGTTCGTTCTTTCTTCTTGCAACGCACGCACCATCCTGGAACTCCATTTGCGTGCACGAGACGTCTCAGACTGCTTTAGATGTTGTACAAACCACGACAAAACAGGCTCACTCTCCACTCACCAGTCCAACATCGGCGTTCTCTGTCCACTTACGCGCTCAGATCCAGACTTTGACTCCTCATCCCTGGCACCTATTCAATAGCCAGACACATCCGATTCAATGACATTACGCTGACTCGACTGATAGGCAACCGACGTGGCTCCCGAGTAATGCCATGGCCCAAGCGTATGTCGTCGTTCGGCGTGTACCGAAGCGCAGCAACCCAGTGTGCTCACTGCGCTTGATGAGCAGAACCTTGATCACAGTCCTGCGCGTCGGCAGACGCCAAACGCGGTAGACGCGATAACGATCGACACGACCGATAGCGGTACGACTATCCTTGGCTGGCGAGACCCCGTCGGCCCATCGTTTCGCTTCCTGCGTCCGCCATGCTTCACGTCTAGCCCGCAACGGAGCTTGACGCCGTCCACATGCGACAAAGGCTCTCGTTTCCGTATGCATGCTGCAAAAAGCCATTGTCAATGCGCAAAGTGTGCCTGATCAAGAGACGACATGCTAGGCACCCGCCCAGGCCACCCAAACGTTCGGATCCGAAACATTGATGACATAGGAGATGACCGGTTGACCCTGTGTCCATGTGGTACCCAGGCCCCGCTCAGCACCTCCGCAGCTGTCGGCGTCGACTCTTTGACTCGCAAAAACATCATCCTCAACATCTTTCTCTTACACTTTTAACTCTTGTTGACCCAGCTTTGGTGTCCTACAGCCCGACTCGCAGCAAGACGCGTCTCGTCTACGACTCGACATCCCCCTCCACCCCCCCCTCTCCCCCAACCTCCACTACAAAAGCACACCACACGACAACATCGCACAGCGGCACTTGCTCGACACTGGCAAATTGTCGAGCCACCTCTCGCCCTGTCTACAGCTCCCTCGTTTTAGCAGCCTGACATCTACTCATGGCTTCTGTTGTCGCGATCGCATTTACCGCGTTCGTCCCATTAGCCTCGCTCGTATCGGCCTCAATCTACCTTACCACTCACCCGGCTTCGCCCGCATACGCACTCTGCAACAGACGAGGTGTCCAGCTCCCTACCAGTGCCGACGAACAGCTCCAGGCCACTCACGATGCGTTTGAGCTCGAGGACCCCGTCGTCTGCACAGACGGGATCCCCGTAAAGCCAGAGAGCTTTTGGCGGCGACAATGGCACTTGAAGGTCGCGCTCTTGCTGACGTACCTCCTGCCCGTCGCTGCCAACCTCGTCCTACTAGTCCTTACGATCCTGTCCTCCCAGGGCCTAGACGAAAATGAGCGCGTCCGTGCCATTATCCTCCCTATCCTCCTTGTGCCGGCACACCTCGTGACAATACTCTTGGCACTCGCGTTTTTCCGGCAGAACGAGGTCGACACGCACTGGCCAACAACAGTGTACCTGGCGGTCAACATCTTTATCCAGTTTATTGTCCTCACTTTCCTGGCAATTCTCCCGTCGACACCTTTGCCAACCAAGCCGATCGGCATCGAGTCTGTGCTGCTGCAGCCGCCACTTACCCTCATCAAGACGCTGACGAGCGTGCTGCCAGCCCTCCATGTGCCACCGCTGTTGATCATTCTGAGCGTCCGCCGCGGGCCTCCTCTTTATCTCCCACTGAAGGACATTTACCCCGTCAAGGTTGTCGAGGCGGTCCCAGAGGGCCACCCATCGCTCAACCCCGATGTGCCCAACGTTACCGGTGAGGTGCAGGTCACCATTGTCGAGTTTTTGATGTTCTCCTACACCGACGTCGTTCTCGAGCGCGCAAAGGTCAACGACACGATGGATATCTGGGATCTCCCGATTTTACCGGCCAACCTCCGCTCAATGGTCAACTATCTCGAGTTCCGACGGATATACGGCAACCACCAGTCGCGTCTGGGCAAGTGGGAGGGGTTCAACCTTTTGCTCCAGCTTGCAAAGGCCAACATGGCGTTTCTCCTGGTACAGAGCGGCTTGGCCATGTTTTCCGGCCTTGGTTACTACCTCCCGCACTTTGTGCTCCGGTACTTCCTGACATACCTTGAGAATGACCCGGACCGTCTGCACCCTGCCTGGGGATGGGTGTTTGCTCTCGGTCTCCTTTGCGCCAACCTACTCGTCTTCCTCGTCGAGGGCCAGATGTGGTCGGTGTCGTCTGTCTTCCTGCAAGGTCGTTTCCGTCTGCAGCTCAACACCATGCTCTTCGCCAAGACGCTTCGCAAGAAGGACATTGCGGCGATGGGCGATGACACCGGCGCAGTCGGTGGCGTGAAGGATGAGGCGGAAAAGGCCAAGCAGAAGAAACAAGACAAGAAGGAGGGCAAGGACGTCGCCGAAGACGAGGACGAGGGCGTGTCGTCCAAGTCTCAGATCATGACCCTGTTCACCGTCGACGTCGACCGCGTCACCGAGTTCATCTTCCACCTGTTCACGCTGGTCGACGCGCCCATAGAGATTGTGGTCGCCACGTGCTTCCTCATCAACCTCCTCGGCACGTCGGCGCTGTTTGGTCTTCTCACCACCATCCTGTGCATGCCCCTCACGCACCTGGCCTCCAAGTTTGTCGTTGTCGCGCAGGAGAATCTCATGAAGACGCGCGACCAGCGTACGGCGCTCATGAACGAGGTGCTGCAGGGGATCCGAATGCTCAAGTTCATGTCCTGGGAACGACCCTTCCAGCGCCGCATCAACACCATTCGCCGCAACGAGCTCTCGTGGCAGGCACGCAACTACCAGATCGAAGTCGCGTTCGACTGTCTCTGGGCGCTCACGCCCGTGTTCGTGACGATCGCGTCGTTTGTCCACTTTACCGTCATTCGTGGCGAGACGCTCACGCCTGCAATTGCGTTTACATCGATTGCCGTCTTTGACGAGCTGCGTTTCGCACTCAGCGCGCTACCAGAAACACTTATCCAGGCTCTCCAGGGCTTTGTCTCGTGTCGCCGTATCGAAAAGTACCTCACGCTTGCCGAGGTCAGCGCCGCGCCACAGTTTGACGACGGTGACATTGTGCTCACCAACGCGACGTTTACTTGGCCGAGCGACGATTCCGCAAGCGGCACAAAGTCGACAGCGCCCACCCCACGCCCGTCGTTCTCGCTGGCCGATCTCAGCCTTCGGTTCCCCAAGGGCAAGCTGTCGCTCATCTGCGGGCGCCTTGGTTCTGGCAAGTCGCTTCTGCTTAACGGTCTTCTCGGCGAGGCAGACCTCGTCGCCGGCCAGGCCAAGTGTCCCCGCTCCCAACCGGACATGGTTGAGAAGAGCAACGAGGGCAAGCCGGCCGACAACGACTGGCTGCTCCCCGACATGGTGGCATACGTTCCCCAGCAGGCCTGGCTGCAGCACGCCAGCATCAAGGACAACATTATCTTCTCGAGCCCGTGGAACCAGGCGCGCTACGACGCAGTCATCATTGCGTGCTCGCTCACTAACGACCTTGAGATTCTCGAGGACGGCGACGAGACCGAGATCGGCGAGAAGGGCGTCAACCTCTCTGGCGGGCAAAAGGCTCGCGTGTCGCTTGCCCGTGCCGTCTACTCGCGCGCCTCGACGCTCTATCTCGACGACGTCCTGTCGGCGGTTGACGCACACACCGCACACGACATTATGCAAAACTGCCTCCGCGGACCGCTCACCGAGAACCGCACAGTGCTTCTTGTATCCCACCACACGGCGCTCGTGTCCCCCGCCGCGGCGTTCATTGTTGCTCTCGAGAATGGCGACGTCAAGTTTGCCGGCACACGCTCCGACTTTGTCGCTGGCGGCCACATGAAGGAGCTCGACGCGGACGACCCCGAGGCGCAGCCGACAACAGGCGAGAAGCTCGAGGAGAAGACGGTCGAGGAGAATATTGCCAACAAGCCGCTGCCCAAGAGTGTAGTTGACCTAAGCGGCGAGCCATCGTCGACGACAACGTCTGAGCCCGGCTCCGAGACGAGCTCCATCGCGGATGTCACCCTTGCCGCTTCCGACACCGATCTCGCCAAGCCCCGCAAGACACCGCGTAAGCTGATCGAGGACGAGAAGCGCGTCCGAGGCCGTGTTGCATGGTCTGTCTGGAAGTCGTACTTTGACGCCCTGGGCGGTCCCTTCTGGTGGATGCTGTTTATCCTTTCGCTCATCATTGCGACGCTCGTGCCCGTCGTTGAACGCGGGTGGGTCACGTACTGGTCTGGCGACGACCCGAACCACCCGCACCACAGCTCGACGTACTACGTTATTGGCTACGCGACTATTGCCATCCTCGGCTGTTTCCTGGGCCAAGCGCAGTTTGCGACCGCGTACTGGGGCGCGATCGGCGCCAGCCGCATTATCCACGCCAAGATGCTGGAGAGTGTGCTGTTCGCCACACTCCGCTTCCACGACACGACCAACCGTGGCCGCCTGCTGAACCGCTTTGGCAAGGACATGGAAGGTCTCGACTCCAACATGGCCGACAACTTTGCGCGCACAATTCAGTACGGCTTGAACGTGGCTTGCACCATCGCCGTCGTCACCTACACCGGCGGCTGGCGCTTCGTTATTGCTCTCGTTGGCATCTTTATTCTCTACTGGAAGGCAGGCTCGATATACGGACAGGCGTCGCGCGACATGCGCCGCCTCGACTCGATCACGCGCTCGCCATTGTACTCGCTCTTTGGCGAGTCGGTGTCTGGTGTTGCTGTCATTCGGGCGTTTGGCGCGAGCACCGTAGCTCTCGGCCAGATGATGCGCCTTGCCGATACCAACATCCTGAGCTTTGCGTGGACGTGGACGGTGAACCGGTGGCTGTCGTCGCGGTTTAATGTGCTGTCGTCGGTGCTTATCGGTCTCACTGCTTGCGCCATGCTCGTCACGCACGCGTCCGCGAGCGTGGCCGGTTTCTCCCTCGCCTTTGCCGCGACGGTCATGCACAACCTCCTGTACGCTGTCCGCCGCTTTGTGCGTCTTGAGCAGAGCATGATCGCGCTCGAGCGGATCAAGGAGTACACCGAGGTCGACCAGGAGGCCGCCGAGATTGTTGAGCCGCGTCCGCCCGCCAGCTGGCCGTCCGAGGGCGCCATCGAGGTCAAGGACCTCGTGATTCGGTATGCGCCCGACCTGCCCGACGTCCTGCACAGTATTTCCTTTGACGTCAAGCCGTGCGAGAAGATTGGCATTGTCGGCGCTACCGGCTGCGGCAAGAGTACGCTTGCGCTGTCGTTTTTCCGCTTTGTTGAGCCGACGTCGGGCAAGATTGTCATTGACGGCATTGACATTGCCAAAATTGGCCTGGCGGACCTGCGGTCGCGCATCATGATTATTCCTCAGGACCCGACGATTCTCTCCGGCACGCTCCGGTCGACTCTGGACGTGTTTGACGAGTACGACGACGCGGACATTTACGAGGCACTCCGACGCGTGCATCTCTTGGGCGGGGACGAGGCGCCCGTGACTGCCGCAAGCGACGCGGCGGGCCCCTCGACGTCGGCGGCGTCGACCGACTCGACCGCGGCAGAGGAACGCAACGCCAACGTGTTCCGTGACCTGTCATACCCCGTCACCGAGGGCGGCGACAACTTTTCCTCGGGCGAGAAGCAGCTTATCTGCATGGCGCGTGCAATCTTGCGGCGGAACAAGGTACTCGTGATGGACGAGGCGACGGCGTCGATCGACTACGAGACGGACGAGCTGATCAGCAAGACGATCCGGCAGGAGTTTGACGACTCGACCATCCTCACCATCGCCCACCGTATCCACACCATCATCGACTTTGACAAGGTCCTCGTGATGCACCGCGGTAACATTGCAGAGTACGCGCCCCCCGCCCAGCTCCTGCGCGACTCCAAGAGCCGCTTCTACGCTCTCTGCCGCGCCACAGGCAAACACGAGTTCAAAAACCTCAAGGAGCTCGCGTTCGCCGCCGAGGAGCGCAGGAACAAGGCCAAGGCGTGAATCAGGCTGTAGCTAGTAGTTAAAAAGTATCAATCGTATACGTCCAGGATGCACATTCTTGTTAGTGCCTGGACCGGCGTCAAGTTGCTCCGTAGTGAAGCATTAGAGTACATCAACCCCGTCACCAGTTGCCGCAGTGGTCACCTAAGCAGTTCTAAAGCGCACTGGCGCGCGGCTAGCCCTGATCCGCCCCGTCAAAGACTGGCGACGGCGACGGTGGGTGGGTGCAAAGCGACGCCATGGGCAATACTCGTACGTCTCCGGACCAACATTCCACACACAGAGCGTGCCCCTCACTGCTTGCTACACATGCATGAGGTTACGTCTACGGCCCTACGCGGCCACACTACGAGCGGTACCAGCGCACGCTCTTTCGGTTGCGGCGCATCTTGCGCTGCAGCTGGAGCATGCCGTAAAGAAGCGCCTCGGCGGTTGGTGGGCTGGTGTTAGCGTCGGGCGGAAGACGAGCGTGAAGGGGGGTCACAGGTGCAAAAGGCGCATGACAGCGGTACAGGTGCAGCCGGGGAGTACGCAGCGCGCCAGCGTCGAACGCAGCGGCAAACGTGCATGCCGCGCTCGTCACATCCGCTGCGCAAGACCCAACGCACGAGTCGGCCTCATGCGTCATGCCCGAGTCGCCACTCCCGTGACCTCGGCGAGACCAAGCCTCGGCGCCCTGGCGTCACCCCGGCCTCGGCCTGCCTGTTCAGTCCCCCCGGACACCGGGATGACTCCGGATGTCCCCGGGGGTAACTCGGGCTTCCGGGCCGTCGCCACTGGGCGAGGTATACGCGGGGACGCTGCAAATTTGGATCTCGGCGCGGCGCGAGCAACCGCTGCTGCCAGGGCGGCACCACTGCGTGGCGCCGCGCGCACGCAGTACTCACCATCCGGGCACGTAAATGTCGACGGGGACGATACGGTCGCATCCGCGGACGACCGAGTACGAGTAGTGGTAGTAGCCGCCACCGTTTGCGCACGAGCCCATGGAGACTACCCAGCGGGGCTCAGGCATCTGGTCGTAGACCTTGCGAAGAGCGGGCGCCATCTTGTTCGTGAGGGTACCGGCCACAATCATGACGTCCGACTGACGCGGCGACGCACGGAACACCACACCCAGACGGTCCTGGTCGTAACGCGCCGCGGCCATGTGCATCATCTCCACGGCGCAGCACGCCAGACCGAACGTCATGGGCCAGATCGAACCCTGTCGCGCCCAGTTCACGACCTTGTCCAGCGTCGAAAGAACGTACTCTGCCTGTCAGGGACGTCGAGATGCACAGAGCGCAGCGAGCGGCGGCAGCGAGGGGTATAAGGCAGGGCTTATACTTCCCGTGTTGCCTTCGCCACCACCACAAGATGACACTCCAAGCAAGCGGCCGTCGCCACTCATCGCTCAATACCCACCGGCACCGTTACGGGGCGTCTCGAGCGACGTCTGGTTAGATCCGCGGTCGGCGATGGTCGTGATGGGGACGGGCTCGGCGGCGGAAGCTGGCGCAGACGTGTGCATGCGCGCTGGGCGTGAGTGCGTGTTACACCGGAGTCGATAGGCGGCGAAGGGGTACGTACCCATAGCCAGGGGCCGGATGGCCGAGGCAGCGGCCGAAGATGACCGGAGCGAGGCTGTAGCGTTAGCAAAGCCATGGTGGCGACAAAGCTGGCGTACCCGTCCGCAGTCCGGTGGTGAGCATGCCGACCATGATGGGGTGTAGGTTGGCGTAAGAGTGGTGGTGAGCGAGTGTCCGGCGATGACCACCACAGCAGCACCAACGAGGCCGAAGACCCAATCGTACGCGGCTCAATCCACCACCCTGCACCTCGGAGACGCCAAAACGCCGTGTGTGGCGGGGATGCTGGGGCTGGTACCTGAAACCACGTGGGCTGATTTACTCCCGCTTACCTCCACCCCGTCTTTTCGGCTCGACAGAGGCGCCGAAGTCAGGTCGGAGAGTCGTTGTCGGGACAAAAGTTGGAAACCACCACGAAACCACCCACACAGCGAGCAAACAAAGCATGCTCGCAAGGTCTATCCCCGCCAGGGCACTTGCCACGAGCAGGCAAGTTGACGGGCGCTTTGGGATAAACTGACGGACCAGGCTTGCGGCCCGTGCACCAGTGCAGCTGCGGCATATCTCGATCGCGGCGCGCCCGTCGGCAGTTGCCCTCGGTAAGCGGCCAGTACTTGCTCCGCGCGGTGCGCTTCTCGGCGCAGCTGGCGGTGTGGGATCACTCGACCTGTCGCGAAACTTCTCCTGGACGCCATGGAAAAGCAGCAAGCCAGAGGTTCCTGATGCTGCGCCGGCAGCTCCTAGCGCGGCGCAAACGACCAGCGCGGACGTGTCCACGCCAATCCCCAGTTCCGACACGCCTGCGCTGCCGGCCGAGCACAAGCTTGCGCCAGCCCAGCACTTGACGTCCACGGCGCCAGACCACCAGTTCCACTCGGACCCAACACCGCTGTTGCCCCAGCATCCCGCGAACGCGCAGACCCCCACCCTCGAGGACCTGATCACCAACTCGGGCCTGCCGCTGGACCAGGTGCTCAACTCGCCCGAGGCGGTGCACGCGGCTATGAAGGTGTCTGACCTCAAGCTCATGGGCCTCGAGCACGGCGTGTTCAACGTTGCCGGCTGGCTCCGCGACGCCGTCGTCGGCATGCACGACGTCACCGGCCTGCCGTGGTGGGCGTCGATCGTCGCCCTCACATTGAGCATGCGTCTGTGTCTCTTCCCCCTCCTCGTGCGGACGACGCGGCACAATGTCCGCATGTCGGCCGTCTCGCCCCAGTTCAACGGTATCATGAAGCGCATGAAGGAGGCACAGAGCGCCGGCGACCAGGTCGGCCAGGCTATTGCCGCCGAGAACCTCCGCACCCTCATGAAGGAGCACGACGTGTCGCCTTTCCGCGGCCTCCAGCTGCCCCTCATCTCCATGCCTATTTTCCTTGGCATGTTCTTCGCCATCCGCAAGCTGGCGACGCTGCCGTTGCCCCAGCTCAAGGAGGGCGGCTTTGGCTGGGTCACGGACCTGACCATCCCTGACCCCCTCTTCATCCTTCCCCTCACGTCTATCTGCTTCCAGATTGCCGTGTTCCAGATGGGTGCAGACGGTACGGGCGGTGGTGCCCAGACGCCCTCGGCGCAGCGCAACATGGCCCACTTCCGTAACGTCTTCCTGGCCATGTCGCCGATCATGGCGTACTTTGTGTCGGGCTTCCCCGCCGCGCTTTTGTTCTACTGGACGACGACCAACATGTTCACGCTGCTGCAGGCGTGGTCGCTGCGCCAGCCGTTTGTCCGGCGGATTCTCAACATCCCTACGCCCAAGAAGCTGCCGCCGCCGCCCGAGGACGCGTACGTCAACCCCAACCCTGGCCTCAAGGAGACCTTCCGCGCCATCCTCGACTGGCAGGGAAACATGATGGACAAGGCGCGCGCGCGCCAGGCCGAGGCCCGCGCCGCTGCCGTTGAGCGTGAGCGCCGCCAGGCTCTCCGCCCAGGTATGGGCATGCTCGCCGACAAGGTCAACGAGCCGTCCAAGGCTGCCGAGAAGAAGCCGACAAAGGTCAGCTCGTTCCTCGAGTCGGGTAACAACCCCGCTGCCACCGGCAGCAACATGGCCGCTGCGACGCGCCGCGAGCAGAAGCGGCGCCGGATCGAGGAGGCGCGCGAGAAGCGCGCGAGTCAGTAGCATGGGTTGCATCATCATTCACCGAGCGCACACGTGCACATCCGAGCGAAGCGAGGATGTGCGAGTTCATAGAACATACGCACTGACGCTGCTGACTGTTCCACCATCCTGCAGCACAGTCGAAGGCAACCAAGCATTGACTCTAATCAACTGACTGCCAGAACGCCCTCCGCTGTTGACGTTTGTCTCATGACCCACGACCTCTGCAATTAACCAGTAAACTGCGCCGCCCACGGCGCGCCATTTAACAAACAGTCTCGCATTGAACGCCTCATCACCCTAGCAACTACGACTGGCGCACACCGTACCACGCCATGCCGGCCAGCCCTCCGCCAGCGATACTAAGCCACGGCGGCGACCCGAGAGTGTTTGACGCGACGTAGGCGCCGGCACATACGGCGGCCCAGAAGGGGTCAGCCGTGAGAGGTCCAGAGAGGGTTTGGGGGGTGTTTGGGTCGGCGCCTGCGGCGGGGGTATAGATGTACCCGACGAGGAAGAGCTGCCATACGGCGGTAAACACGAGGCCGGAGGCGGTGGCGTTGAGGCCGCGGATAACGGCGCGGGCCGGGGCGCGGTCGCGCCAGGACGCGTACAGCGGCAACAGGGCGAGCTTGAGTAGGATTCCCGGCGCAAAAATTCCGATGTAGCCTGCGAACGCGCCGAGCACGCGCTGTCCCGCACTCCCGCTAAGCGCCAGCACACCGAGCGCGACGGCAAAGTTGAAGTTGGGGCCAGGGAACGCCTGGAGGACGGCAAAGACGAGGAGAAAGTCTCGAGAACTCACCCAGCCCTCCACCACGACGTAGTCGCGCAGGAGCGGGATGACTACCGGCCCACCGCCAAAGATGATCGTTCCCGCCACGACCATGTTACAGAAGAACTGCGGTTAGCTATGGGTAAAGGATAGAGAGAGCTTACGTCGAGTGAGCGGGGCACGGCGCGGCCCGCATTCTTCAGCCCGGCGCGCGTGCCCAGCGGTACGGCCAGGAAGAGCACAAAGCCTACCAGCAGCGCGATGGACATGCGCGGGCTCACGACCTTGAGCCGGGACACGGGCTGCGCGGCTTCCACCTCGACCTCGGTCACGGGCGCCGAGTTGGAGGCGCTGGGCGCGCTGCGACGAAGCACTGGCGTCGCGTCTGCTGGGACATCGCGCTTGTCATCGTCAGCTTGGCCGTTACCAGCTGAAGCGTCCCCCGCGTGGCCGTTACTCGCGCCGTCCGAGTCCACACCGGTGCCATGGCCATTCTGTGTCGTCCCTGGGTGTGAGCTGTTTCGCGTTGCAGACGCACCCTGCGACTGAGTCTGAGCCACATCGTTGAGCTCGATGGCGCTCCCATTCGCGCTGTCATCGCGATTGGTCTCGTGGGAGCGGCTAAGGAGCCTCCGCGCCGGAGCGATGAACAGCTGCCGGCGGAAATCCCAGAGGAGCGTGGCTACGCCCCCTCCGGCGATGAGGACCGGGTACATCCACGGGGCGTGGTAGCATACGCCGGCGCTGGCACTGAGCCACAGGAGGACGGTTGTGAACTTGTCCGTTGCGGCGTTCCGCGCCAGCTGTACAGCAGCGAGGGCGATGAGGCCTACGGCGGCGGCGTTGAGGCCCGACAGCAGGGCGAGGACAAGCGGGGGGAGCGTATCGGGGATACGCGCGATACCCGCTGCGAGCGCGGCCATCCCCACTGCGCCGGGGAGGGACCACAGCAAAAAGGCGAGCAGGCCCGGAAGTAGACCTTGGCACACGACGGCAATGGAAAAGGCCAGCTGTGTGCTACCCGGTCCAGGCAGGGCATTACCCAGGCTGAACAGGTCGAGAAACGTCGTCTCGTCGAGCCATTTCAGCGTGTGTACGAACCGTTTGCGCAGAATCACGACGTGTACCCCCGGTCCGCCGAACGATACCACGCCCAGGTCCCAGTAGTGCCGCAACACCGCGGAGAGACCGTCCACGAGCGTCATGGCGGGCGCGCGAGGGTGTGTACTGTGAAGTTGTCAACGGTTAGGTAGATGCGCTACATGTTGTGTTAGTTGTAGACGTCGTAACAGTGCTCGAGTGGAGGCTCCCATCACCGTGCGGAATGCCGATCGCCGGTTGGGACGGCTTGGCGTGAACGCACGTGCGCTGAGCACGGCGTATGGCAAAGTGCCAGCGAGTGCGATGCATATTATGCAAGCGGCGGGCAGAGGTGTTTGCATCTGTGTGCATGTCGTTCGAATGCAGACTGTAACGATGGTGTGCACGCGATGCGTGCGTTGTGCGACATTGTGATGGTGTATGGCGTTGTTGCCGCGTAATGATTAAATGAGACGCATGATACGCGGAATGGACATGTGGTTGGATTAGATGAGACACGAGACACCGAATGGCGATATCCGGCGGCACAGTCAGTTCCAAACGCGTAACGTGCCAGCCGTACATCACCAGCTCGCGCAGCTCAGCTGCTCAATGTTCGGCCGCGCGAGGCTCGCGGCTACCGGCCTACAGGGGGTCATGACCACCACGCGAGCTCTCCAGTCTCGGCCTCTAGGCCCTGCCAGCACCTCTTGTCCTTTTGGATTCCCACTGCACGCCTGTCTCACCTCGTGTACGCTGCTGTGCCAGCCATCATGCCTGTTCCATGTTCCAACCTGTCGCCGACATTAGCCACGGCGCCGTTCGCGTCGCACCTAGCCTCTTTGGGAGACCCACCACCAATCGAGACATGACGAGTTAAGGAGGTGTCTACGCTGGATGCATGCTACGTTGAATGTGGAAATCAGCGCGTAGGGTTTGAGGATGTACTTTACGCGGCGGTGGCTGTCTGCACGCGTCGGTACCAAAAGAGGCAACGAATGAGGGTGTTCGGCGCAGGGAAATGCAACGAACAAGGCGCGGCCGCGAGATGGATTTTCGGAACGCACGCCTTTGGGGTCCCAAGCACTTTCCTGTGCACTCGCTCTGCTTCGGGGCACAACCCTCATCGGGCGAACGCAACTGCAGCTTTGTCGCTAGCCGTGTACGTCGCCGCAGCTCAGCGCCGATGTGACTTTTGCAGGAAACAGGCTTTTCCCTCAAGCCCAACTAAAACCTTGCCCTTTGGGTCTTTGTGATCTTGGATCTCCAGAGAGCCGTTTTTATTCGACGACGCTGAGATAGATTTGGGGGCTCTGGCTCGAGATGAAATCTAGTGCATCATGCCCTGTGCCCTGCGGCCAACAGCAATGGGCTTGCGAGCTCACTACGCCGTATGCCATAGCCATGCAGTGGCGGGTTTCACACTGCGGCGCGACTCTGCCGGCATGACACCACCTGCCCTGCAGCTTATGGCATATGACGAGCAGCAAGTCCGATTGTGACGCAGATGGATGCGATGCTGCATCAGTGCACGCGTACAGGACACATGCTGCTACTTGGCATCCTGACGACGCTGTGTTGCGCGAGGTATGCTGCTTGCCGCGGTGCTCCGCTTAGCCGTTCACATCGAAGAAACAGGCAAAAGCGAAACTGTAACCCAGGAGCTAGACAGCACGTGTAGCCTAGGTGCATACGCCTGCACCAACTTGTGGCGTGCACGCTGCACACTTTGTACCACTGGGCTGTGCGCGCGATTCTGGCACTCTCCGAAGGTGCAGGCATGGAAGGGATGCTTGGGGTTGGGTGACTGGGGCATACATCTATACTGGCTTGTGCGGCGACGCGTGCGTGCTGTGCTTGTGTTCTGGACCCTCTCGGACGCGGCCAGGATTGTTCCTCCAAGGCCCAAAGAACCCCCCGCTGCTCGATGTGGTTAGCCACGACGAGTCCGTCGGTCGTGTTGATGGAACATGAGATTGCAAGGACGACGAGTGTATGCCGTGAACGTTAATGTCAGCCGAGCCGTGCATCAGAGCATCCACGACGACCAACAGAAGAGGTATTTACCACAACAAGAACAACTTGGGTTCTGTCACGCCAGACGCTTCACCCAAAACTAAACCCTGAGTACCATCAAGCTGCAAGGCTCTAGACCAGAGGCCGGCATCCAGGAACCCTTGTCCCTGAGAGTCCGTGCCGTAGACTCAACCACGCGCCTGTGCCTGTGTGCCCCTCTGGCGTCTCTCGGGGGCAATTAGGGGGACTAGGGCTTAAGAGGGGCGCTGGGGACAGGGGCAAAAGCCTCCTTGCTCAGGGTCTATGGATTCAGAGGAGACGCGTCTGGGCGTAGCGTTGAATTGAATCAATTCCACCGTAGCGTGTGGTGCGAGGAAGGTTGTGCATGTTGCACCGTTTGCATACACGGTCTGTGCACTTGTTGGGCCTTTGCACTTTGTCGTCACTATCCACATTCTCGTCTTGTTCATTCATTCTCTCACTCTCACTACCCACCCTCTCTCCTTCGTCATCCTCATCCTCGTCCTCATCCCCATCCTCTCACTCACTCTCCCCACCCTCTCTTGTTCACCACCACACGCTCCTTGTCACCACGACCCCGACGTCCTTTGTTCAACGCGAACAACTACTACAACTCTCGTTTTACTCAACATTCCCTCAACGCCGTCTACACTCTTCACCTCTCACTCTTGTCACATATCTCCTCATCCCCCACTCTCGACGCGACGTCCGACCACACCGCGGCGCGCCTCCTCCTCCTCCTCCTCAACCTCACATTCCGACGCTGTTCTGGCGACGCCTGGCGCCACTCTGCAGCCATTCCGTCAACCACTCGGACTTGTGCTTTGTCCTCCCTCTTGTCTACTCTCTTGTACGTCTCCATCCATCACCGTGGCACGCGTCGGACGCCACAGACTGACCTCTCCCAGGCCTTGGCCACGCGCGACGCGCCTATTCTTGGTCCAACCCCTCAACCCCCTGCTGTCCTCCCCAGCACACAGTAAGTCCATCTCACAGACGCATCCACACCGGCGCGTCCCGCATCCACAACATTACACTGTAATCAAGTCACGCGTGCGCGGTGTACACCGCGTTGCATCACGCTGTCGCGCGATCTAATCCCTTTCATAGTCGCATCCATTAGACACCATACCTGGTGTCGCCTATCCATTCCGCCGGCGTGACCGTCCCCCCATGTTTCACTGTGCTGACCCCCTCCCAGCTAGGCCAGCGCCATGCGCTGTGTCCTCTTCTTTATCGTGGCCGTCTTTGGCTGGCTCGTAGCCGTGGCTGATGCCGCGCCTCGCCTCGTCAAGTCGCTCGCCGCCCAGCAACCCCCAGTCGCCCGCGTCGGCGCCAACTATGTCTTTACCATCCTCCCCGACACCTTCGCCGCCGGCAAGGGTGTCAACTACACTGCCTCGGGCCTGCCTTCTTGGCTCAAGTTTTCCTCCATAAACCCCACCTTCCACGGCACTCCCACCAGCAACGATGTCGGCGAGAGCGAGATTGTCCTCGTTGCGACAGACGCGACTGGCGCCACTCGCTCTACCTTCACCCTCATTGTCTCCAACTTTGACGCGCCAGTCGTGAACATGGGCATTGCCGAGCAACTCAAAGACCCTAACTCGCGCGACATTTCCAGCGCCACGGTTATGCCAGGTAACAACGGCGTGTCTATCCCTCCCTACTGGTCCTTTTCTCTCGGCTGGAGCGGTCGCACATTTGCCATGGCCAACAAGAACAACAACGGCAAGCTGTACTACTCGTCCTACGTCCGCGGCCAGACTGGTCTGCCAGACTGGCTCGAGTTCTCCAACACTACGTACACCTTCAACGGCGTGTCGCCAGCCAACGGCACCTACGAAGTCGTGTTGGTCGGCACCGACTATTGGAACCACACTGCCGCGGAGACGTCGTTTATTCTTTCGATCGGCGAAGGGTCTGTAGTTGAGAACAGCAAGCCCCTCGAGCCCATCCGCACCGTGTCCCGCAACCAAATCTCCTACCCCCTCGACCTTTCAGGCCTCCTCGTGAACGGCCAAAAGGCAGACGCTTCCCAAGTCTCTGTCTCTCCAAACCTTTCTCAAATCAGCTGGCTGTCCTTTGACAATTCCAGCAACACTTTCTCGGGCACAACGCCCGACACCCTCGTCAACGGCACTGCTGCGCCGTTTTCCATCCCCGTCACTCTTTCGTCTTCTTCCAACGCGTCCAACACTCTTTCTTATGTCTCATTCCTTAATGTTTCTGTCCTCCCGTACGCCTTCAAGACGTTTCAGCTTCCCAACACGACTGTCCAGGCTGGGCAGCAGTTCAGCTTTGACCTCTCCAAGTTCCTTGTCAACGCGTCGGCCGACACGTCGTCTATCAACGCCACTGTCGTCCCCAGCTCCGCCGCCGCGTGGCTCCTTTACTACCCCGACAACTACACTCTCACGGGCAACCCTTCGCCCAACATTTCGTACTCGGCCATCAGCGTCAAGTTCATGTCCACCACCGACGGTGTTACCTCGGTGACCAACATTACCATGCCGATCGAGGGCGTCACGGGCCCTCAAGGCAATGGCGACTCGGCACCAGTACCCATGGCCCCACACGGCAAGGGTGGCCTTTCAAAGAGAAACAAGATTATCATCGGCTGCGTCGTGGGTCTCGGCGTACCCCTCCTTATTCTCCTGGCACTTCTCCTATTCTGCTGCCTCCGCAAGCGCCGACGCAACGAGCGCAAGGGTGTGGACGCCGAGAAGGAGGGCACTCCTGACACGTTAACCAACACGCCCCCGGCCAAGTCGACCAAATCGGCCAAGACGGATGGCGCTGAAACAATTGTAGGTGGCAGCCCTACCAAAAAGTCTGGTGCGCGCCGCTTCCCGGGCATCAAGGGCCTCTTCGCCGGCTCTGCTGCCGAGGCGCCGGTGCTTCACACCCACGGATCCAAGGACTCTGTACTTCCTCCATCCGACAACGGCTCCTTCCACGGCCAGGGCGACATTCTCGCCGTGGGTGGCAACCGCAACGTTGGCACTTCGGCCGCTCACCAGCACCCGGGCGGTGTCAGTCGCTCGGCTGTCAGCTTTGACTCGATGGACAGCTTTGCCGCGAGTGGCCCGTCGATGCACTGGTCGGGCGAGGAGGACTACCTCGAGCCGCTGTATGAGCGTGACGACTTTGACGCCATGACGCCGACGTCGGCTGGAACTGGTGCTGTCTCGTCGCCCACAACGCAGGCCTCGACGCTTGCTACTCCCACGTTTGCAGCCGCACCCCTTGCCGCCGTGACCCCGGGCTCGCTTGCCGACTCGCACCGTCCCCGCACAGTGTCCACCGGCCGCGACCTTGACGACCCTGCTGGCGATGTGCCCCGCCCTCTGCCGGGCTTCTACCCCAAGTTCCCCCGCAACATGCGTCCCGGCGACCCGGCGCCGTTCCTGTCGACCGACGACGTGTCGATGCACTTTTCCGAGTTTGACCGCGACACGTCCGAAAACGACGTTGGCCACTCGCGCTCGTTAGTCACGTCGCGGTCGTTAGACTCGTTTGCCGACCAGGGCTCGCAGCTTGGCGGCGGGTCGTCGGGGTCGCGCTTTGGGTCGTCAAAGCACTCGCGTTCGGCGTCCAGCGGCGCCTGGTGGGGCGGCTCGGGTCTGCCCGCCGAGTCGTCCGGCATGTCGGGCTCGGGGTCGTCGGCCGAGCAGGCCATTGTCGCGACGGCGCACAGACAATCGCTCGAGACGCAGCGGTCGTCGGCAGTCAACGAGGTGATTGACTTTTCCAACGCAGACTACTCGCACTCGGCCCACTCGGCCGTCACGCCGCCCAACATGACGCCCACGACGCCGACGCGTCCCGTATCGTACCTGGTCGTTCCCGCGCACGTCCAGCAGTCGTACACGCCGTCCAAGGCCGTGCCCGCCGCGCGCCGCCACTCGTCGTCGCGCCGCCACCAGACCGCCCGCGTCCAGACGCGTGAGCAGATTATGGGCGGCGCAAGCCATGCCGATGGCCAGCCCATTGTTTTCTCCCAGCCCATCCCCCGTGCGGACTACAACCGCCACTACACCTAGACATTTTAGACAGCACACACACAGCACAGCACAGCACGCACTTGACAAACACACCACACTCCTTGCATCACCACACGCCTTCCAGGATCCGACTTTTTTTTCCCACGCAGTGTAATACACTCCCCTCTGGACTTTGATTTTGGCGCGGCGCGCCCTGCTCTCATTTTCGTTGACCCGTACCGCCCGCACGACTCCCCGCATTGGTATACCAGCGCCGCCGCGCACCTACACGCCTGCCCGTCCCGTGTCATCGACCTGCCCTGCGCGGCGCCAAAACCCATCTATCAATGACACGCCGGACAGCCGTTTCGCTTTCGCTCTCTCGTTCGCACTCACGCATTTGGATCCACGCCTGGAAGGCAATGTAGCACTAGTGTATAGCATTATTATGGACGCGTTGAGAAATGCTGCGCGTGACATCAACTTACTCGCGACTGGCTAACGTCTGGACTTACGTCGACTGGATGTCATAGAGCGCGTGGAAGGACGTGTCGAGAACCTCTGTACGGCGTTTTGCGCTGTGCCCGTTCTTACGAGGTACATTATCGTAGGCGCCTGAATGTACTCCGCCGCGCAGCTGGCGGTCTGACATAAACAAACGTTGCCAAGGGTCGGATCGCTGAGACAAAGGCCCGTGCGCGTGCCCGTGCGCGTGCTCGTGCCCGTGCCCGTGCCCGTGCCCTACGCGCCCTACGCCTCGTGCGCCGGCCTGTGCGTCCAGCTTGGGCGCAGGGGGTAGTACCTCAACGCAAATATGCCAGTATCGTATTTTCTCGACCAACTCGTAACAGGGCACAGTACTGTACATCATGCGTGCGTCGTACGCGAAAGAGAGCACTACTCCACGCCGCTGCCGGCATCGCCGCTCTCCCCGGCGGCGCGTACCCGCGCGTCCCAACCGGCCCAAAACGCTCCTTGGGGCCTATACTCCCCCGTGGCGCTGCACGCCAGCAAGCCCTGCCACAGTGGAACGACGCCGCCGTCCTCGTCTCCGACCGTGTGGCCAGTATCAGCGAGGACGTAGTCTGTTTTCCCGCTCGCGCGGTGGACTAGCGCCAGCGCGGGGTGGGCCAGAAGGTGGACAGACAAGAGCTGCAGTGGTCTGGTGTCAGCTCAACCCAACTCAAGAGCCAGCTCACTCGGGGAGATACAGCTCGACTTTGCGCTGTGGGGACGGCACGTCGGCCGCGCGGGGAGGGAACGGCTTGTCCGCACTGTTGTTAGCTAACTCTCACCGCTTGGCAGCTTACGTCGCGAAGCTCGCCCGCGGCACACCCCTAGACACTCCCAGGTCGGCGGTATGGCTGAGCCACTCGGCGTCCATCTGCGCGGCGCTTAGCTTCGTCCCGCTATAACTGGCGTTAGCGCAGTTGTCGGAAAACTGCGTACAGTACCTGTTCATCGCGCAGCTGGCGAGAACGGCGCGTTCGGCGACGGCGATAGCGGTGGTTTCGCCTGCGGTCTCGGCGCGTGTGCGCCACGCCTTGCTAATCCCTGCCGGCGCAGCTACGGGGTCCTTCGTCTTCACCAGCGCTAGTAGTGGCGCCGCGATGCAGGTAGGGGGCAGGGCACGGATATACCCTGCCCAGTCGGCGCGGACGCCGCACCCCTCCAATACGTCCTCCGCCCTCGCCGCGTCAAGCGACGAGCCAAGCACGTCCCCTGTTGTCCCGAGGGCGATATACCGTGTCGTCACTGGCGGCGGGTTAGTCACCTTGCGTTTCTTCCCGTCATCATTCCCTTCGGAGGACTGCGCCTCCGTTACGACGAGGTAGATGTCGCCCGCGATACGCCTGCACTCCACGACAGCAGGCCACGCCGCCATGTCTGGACCGAGAATCCCCATCGCGCCCGCGCCCGCACTCCAGTCCTCGCCTGAGCCGAGCTGAAGCAGCGCATTCAGCCGCGCAACCCACCACCGCACCGCGATGAGGAAGGACGTGCTGTCCAGCTCGTAGATCCGCGGGTGAAAGCCCTGGAACGCTAGAGTCGATGAGGGCGAGTGCGAGCCGCACCACAGTGGTGGCGTTGGAGGTACCTCCCGCGCCGCGTTCATGCTCGTGAAGAGCCGTTCGAGGAAGTGCTGCTGCATGAAGGACACCCGATCGGCCGCGGCGGCAGTGTCCGGGAGCGAAGGACCGGGGAATGGCCATGCGGGTTTTGTGGCCAGAGGCGGCGCTGTCGTCTTGAGAAGGGCGGTGGCGGCTTTGAGAGCGGTAAACTTGCGTCCATGGACGACAGGCTTGCCAGGGGCGCTGCGAGCTTTACTGCTGGCAACCTGTGCGGCGTTTTTGGGAGATTTGTTAGTTGGGAGCTTGGAGACACGCTTCGGTGCTGAGGGCGGCTTGGGCAGTGGCGGTGAGGTGGGAACAGTAATGCTGCTCGGATGGCTGACCTGCGCAGGAGAGTTTTGGGCGTTCTTCGCGGTATCTGTTGTCGTAGCTGCGGGCGGCGTCATGGACGCCTCAGAACCGAGCCTTTCAGTCGGCACTCTTTTGTCAGGAGAAGGGGGGTTGATGTGCGCTGGGAGAGAAGGTGCGGTGGAGGAAGGCGCCGCGTCGGTCTTGGATTTACGCGGCTTCTTAGCTTTGGGAGGAACACTGTCGGTGCTCGCGTCCGCCGCGGGGGCAGAAGCTGCGGCCGCGGCCGCACCCGACTTGGTACGCGACCGATTTGGCGTCTTGGGCTTTGGGACGGGTTTTGCCACAGGCGTCGCTCTTGCAGCATGTGGATCTGTGGCATCGGACGGAACAGGCGTTACGTTTGGCGCAGGCTGCGGCGCAGGCCCATTGCCGCTAGCAGCCGCCAGAGCATCGATCAGCTGGGCCTTGGTCCACTTCGAGTACCCCTTAATGCCCCGCTGCCGTCAGCGGTGTAAAAGCCTAGGCGTACCTGCTGACAGGCGGCCTTGAGCTGCGCGACGGTCTGTTTCGCGAGTGGCGGCGGCGCGGGCGCCGTCGACATTGTGCTTGTACCCAGCGCAAGTGAAAGGTCAGAGAGCTGGTGTTAGTCTGTGAGTAAAGGTCAATGTTGCAAAAATGAGAGAGGGGATAGTGTACGAGACGACGTGAGGTTGAGGAAGGAGGACATGTCGAGGAAGACTCATCGAGGAAGGTGGCCACATTACAGTACCCACACGGGGTGCCACATCCCGTGCTGTACCGTGCATCCCAAGATCCTAATGAGCATTACAATCGTTTTATGAAATTAAAGCTAATACCCTTGTTACGTAACCTCCACGTGTGACCCATTTAGGCGCCGATCGGTGACACTCACCTCAGCCAGTGACCGCTGCGTCGTTACGCGTTCGACGTGTTGTGACGGCGACTCAGCACAACCAACTCGACCACGCCACCTCTGTGAACACACACACACACACACACACGCCGGCCCGATCACTGGCATGATCCGCCCTGCGCGCTTCACGACTTTGTGTCGTCGGCGCCCCGTGCCGCGGGCGCGATTGCGACTGAGCCAGCTACAGCCTCATGCCGCGGGCATAGCGATCAAGTCGGGCGATACCCGGCGCGACGACGGGAGCGTGTTCAACATGCTACCGCCCAACGACGCGCCATCTAACCCACTCACGGACCTGGACCCGGACAAGGAACCGCCGCCTGCGCCTGATCGGAAGCGGGACAAACCGAGCAAGAAGCGCCGGAAAGCCAAGTCTAGCGGCACGGATATCGGGAGCGACGTGCTGCAGGACGCCGTCGACGACATCGACGCCGAGCGGAGCACAAGCACTTCGTCTGACGGCCCTTACGCCGGCCCAAACTCGGCCCCGATAATCGAGGAGGACGACCCCTCCAGCATGGCCGTCTCGCGCGTCCCCATGCCGTCCCCGCTTGTCACGCCGACCAAGCGCAGCCGCCAGCCATTCGACACGCACCGCTTCGTGTCCAAGCTCGAGAGCGCCACTGTAGCCCCAGACGTGTCCAAAACCCTTATGGAGGGCGTGCGCTCGCTCATCAGCAAGCGCGTGGACCGCGCGACAGGTAACATGCTCAGCAAGGAGGAGCTCGACAACGTGAGCAATGCAGCGAGGCATGGGCTAATGTCAGGAAGCGTACCTCTTCAAAGCTGCGCTGTCCAAACTGCGGACCGAGTCGAACGTGCAGAACAAGAATGCAGGGATAGCGGGACGGAACGCGCTGAGCGCGATCCGGCGCGAACTCGACAGCGTCGAGACAAGGATAGCGCAGGACGTGCAGGTACTCAAGCACGACATTGAGCTGGACATGAACAACCGCAAGACGGACCACAGCAGCGACATGAAACTAGCGAGCATGGGGATAGAGGAGATCAACAACCGCGCGACCATCTCGATCGGCGACCTCAAAACCGAGATTGAGAGCGCGAAATGGGAAGCGACGCGGCGCGCTATTACCATTATTGTGGTGTTTGTCGTGTTCGGCGTGGGCATGTCGACGTTGACATTTGGCGGGACGCCGGACGCGCACACGGATCCGCCAAAGGTCGAGCCGCTCCCGCCGACGCCACACCCGCCGCCGCCGGCGCAGACAAGGGATATTGGCGTCGGACCCGAGGAGGATCCGTTCGACTACGAGGCCCGCATCGACAAGCTCCTGTCGTCGGTCGAGCGGCCAGAGCGCAAAGAACGGCCACGCCGACCCTCCAAGCCGCCAGAGATCTTCGTCGACCGCATCTAACTGGATCGCACACCTCGCCCTGGCGGAGTCGCCGTGTGCCGAAGGCACCGCCGTGCCCTGTTGTCATAGACGCATATGTATGCATAGAGTTTTCGCCCAATTGCTTCGGACCTTGCAGCCAAGGCCGGCGCTTAGCACCGCGCTCGCACCCTGGTCTGTGCGGCACATGCACCCATGTGGGACTGTGGGGCCCACGGAAACCTCCGACGGCGTCGCACCGTCGTGAAGATTAAGTAGATGCCATCCGCAGCTGTTGACATTGTCCATCTCACCCTCACACGCACCCAGCATGACCGTCGACACGCCCACAAAGTTCCCTGCGCGCGCGCACGCGACCAAGCTCGTCGGCGAGCTCGTCAAGCTTCTCCCGGAGGCGGACCGCACTGGCGTGAGTCGCCGCCGCCACCTGCCACTTTACTGACTCCCAGCCTCATGCCGTCTTCATGCAGGGCCACCCGGCGACGTGCCGCGACGACACTGACCGCGAGCTGCCTTTCCGTTCGTAGTGCGCCCATGGGCCGAGCTGACGACAGACCAGGAGGCCAACTTCAACTACGTGTCGGGTGTGCACGACGTGCACGACGCGTCGGTGCTGCTGACGTTCTCGCCCGGCGGCGAGGTCCAGCACACGCTGTTCATTCCGCCCGCGGACCCGCTCGAGACCATGTGGTCCGTTGCGCCGCCGACGCTCGCTGAGGCCGGGTCGCGCTTTGACTCTGGCGAGATTGTCTCGACGTCCGAGATTGAGGCGCGTCTCGCCCAGCTCCCGGCCGAAACCACCCTCCACACCCTCCCTGTCACGACAGAGTACCCGCCGCTTCCCAGCGCCGTGCTCGACACGACAAAAAAGGTCAAGCACTGCACCGAGCACCTCCGCCGCGCTTACCACGTCGCCCGCCTCACCAAGACCCCCGAGGAGGTCGAGCGCATGACCAAGGCCAACGCCATCACCTCCGGCGCCCACGAGGTCCTCATGCGCGAACTCGGCCGCTACGCCGCTCACCGCGCCAAGGCGTCGTCTACCGACAAGAAGGAGCGGACGGGCCACGAGGGCGTGACCCAGTGGGAGGTCGAGAGCGAGGGTGACGCCGAGGCCCTCTTCGTCGCGTCGTGTCGCCGCATGGGCGCCGACATGGCCTACCTCCCCATCTGCGCTTCGGGCTCGCGCGCGAGCACGCTCCACTATGTGTAAGCGACTCGTTGTTTAGTTGTACTGATGGTGCCAGCTGCAACGACCGCCTGTTCCCGTCGACGGCGACGCCGCGTGCGCCGGGTGACACGAGCTTTACGCCCCGTCGCCTTGCGCGCGGCTGCTGCGGTGACATTCCCGACCACGACCACGCCACCCCTGCAATGTCGCTGCACGACTCGTCGTTTGAGCCCCAGGTCCTCCTCATCGACGCCGGGTGCGACTGGCAGGGCTACACGTCCGACGTGACGCGTACCATGCCCGTCGGCAACGGCGGCAAGTTTACCCCCCGCGCAGCCGAGATCTACGACATTGTGCTGCGCATGCAGAAGGAGTGCGAGGAACGTACCCTTGCCGGCGTCCACTGGGACGAGCTGCACCTGCACGCGCACAAGGTGCTGATTGATGAGTTTATCAAGCTCGGCATCTTCAAGGGCTCGCACGACGACATGCTCCAGTCTGGCTTGTCCGCCGCGTTCTACCCCCACGGCCTCGGCCACTCGATCGGCCTCGACGTCCACGACTCGCTCCAGTACCTCCGCGAAGTTCACACCGACCTTCCCGAGAGCACCAAGGCGACCCCAGCAAAGCTCTACACCTACCTCCGTCTCCGCCAGCCCCTGCAGCCCGGCATGTCCGTCACCATCGAGCCAGGGTGCTACTTCCCCCCTCAGCTCCTCGACACCCACGGCGTGTGGGAGAGCCCCCTCGTCGACCACGACCGTCTCAAGGAGTACCTCTCCGTCGGCGGCGTCCGTCTCGAGGACTGCGTCGTCGTCCAGGACGGCGGCAAGCCGTGCATCAACATGACCACTGTCGGCCGTGAGCGCGACTGGGTCGAGGCCCGGTCATCGGGCAAGTAGGCGGCGTGTCTTTGGGTTTAGTGACGCATGTATAGTATGACGGTGTGAAATGAGCTCGTTGTTGCCGCTACCTCACTTACTCGAAGGCTTAACAGCTTGCTTTTGACAAAATGGCTTTGACATCTAGCATTTGACAGACATACCATTTTGTACTCTACGAGCTGGTTTTGGCTCATCAACATGTTATCCGGGAGGTGGCGACCGAGCAACGCAACCATACGCGCAAACCTCAGGAGTGACTGGCCACCTAGGGCGCACTTGCCATTAACTTACCGCTGGGCCCTCGGCGCGCTCGCGCGCCAGGCCCCCCTGACGTGTAAAAGCGTGCGACATTCAAAGGCGTCAAGTTTACTCTCCTTGTTTTCGACGAGGCGAACGGCGCAACCATTCTGACCCTTATCGAGATAAGTTGTCTGTGTCCAGGACAATGGACGCGAGTGCCGAAGACTTCTGAATTTCTGCCCTCCACACTTTTATCACACGGAGTTACGCCTATGTAAGTACATTACACATGCCGTTGCGCTTGTACTGTAAATACATGCGACACCACCTGTCGGCAAGCTACACGCCGTTCGGCAGCCTGGGGTTCGGCCACTCGGCGTAGGCCTGGTACAGCTTACCCAACTGCTGGTCGATGCGGATGATTTCCGCCTCTGCGTCGGCGATATGCCGATCGATCGAGGCCCACTCCCACTCCTCAGCCGCGGCGCGCTTGCTCCTGAGCAGCCGCAGCTTCTTTCTAACGTGCAGGCTGCTTTCGCCGTCGATACTCCTGATCTTGTGCTTGAGCTGCTTGCGCGACCCCCGCGCCTCGGCGCACTCGCGCACTCTCTGTCCACACGTCGTCTCGCAGAACGCGCATACCTCCATTGCGCCAGGCCGCACGCCCGTCTGCTGCGCTCGCAGAAACGTAGATAGAATGTCGTGCGTAGGCGTGTTCGGCACAAACCGCTCCATCGCCCTGGCGTTAGCTATCGAGGAGCAAGACAGCTACACCCACTCCATGATACTCTCCGGCCCCGCCTTGATCACAGGACACATCGCGGCCGTGTGCGTGTCCTCGGCCATGCAGATCGGGCACCCCACATTACCTAGGACGTCGCGGTCAGAGCGGCGCCGTTTCTGGGGTACAACGGCCGCAGCGGCCTCGCGGCGGGCATTACGCTCTAGTCCCTCGCGCTCCTCGTGCGCAGCCCGCATCATCTCGAGCGCCTCTAATCCCTTGGCCTGTGATGATTAGTCCAAGACAAAGGCATAACCCACCCTCTCTTCCTCCGACGTGGCGCTGCGGTTAATCTCATCTCGGAAGAGGTCTATGCGGTCGGCAGGTAAGATGTGCGGGCAGTCGCGTAGCGGGTGCGGGCCCTGGCACCAGTAACACGTCGTCGACGTGCCCGCAGCCTGCGACGCGGTGGGCGCCGCCGTCGCGCCGGGGATACGCGACGAGTCGCCTAGCTGGAGCGCATGCGTCGAATCGACGGGCTGCGCGCCCGAGTTGGGCTGCTCCGCGTTCGCGTTCGACAGCGAAATTCTCGCTGGGCGGACGTTGTCGCCATCGCCCGGCGTCTGTGGCCGCGACGACGGCGCGCTGTGGATACTCTGAACTGAGGGCGAGGCCTCAGGTGCAGCGTCAAAGTACTCTGACGGTGTGCGCGACGACCGCTGAGCTTGAACCGGCGTGCCCCCGGTCGACGAAGAGCCGTTGCGAGCTGACGGCTCGCGGGACGACGGCACAGAGATGGCTGTTTCCCGGTGTGCGCCTCGGGAAGACGGTAGGGCTTGGACAGGTTGTGGCGCGGGCAAAGGCTGTGGCGCGGGTAGTGGTTGTGGCGCGGGTAGAGGCTGAGACGCTGGGGCTAGCCGAGGGGCTGCATGTTGCGGCAGGGTAGGTAGTGGTGTGACAACGCGCGGCGCGGCGACGGCATGCGCCGGCACCGTCTGCCAGGTGGGCGCTCTGTGTGGAGGGGGCTGTGGCAATTGCGGTGGCGCGACCGGGGGGTTAATGATGGGGATGTGTGGCACCTGGGCTAGCGCGTGCGTGTGCACGTTGGCGTGCGGGTTGGGTGCGACGGCTTGCACCGGAGGCATGTTGGCCGACTCTCCCGAGTCGATAAAGTAGTACACGGTATACGCCGTGACCTGTTTTGCAAAGACGGACCTTTTGCCGAGCCGCTCCGCGCAGTCATCGGCGATGGTCGCGAGCTTGAGGTATATGCCCTTGCGGATGTCGGGCCGCACTCTAGTGTCGGCGACTATACTCCAGTCCGCCATGAGTCTCACGTCCATTGTACGCTGCAGAATGCGGAACACGTTCTGCAGTATTCCCCTGCCCCCGCGGATGTTCTCCAGGTGCTGCGGACCCACCATCATCGGGAATGTCGGGAACCGCATCGTGCCCGATGCTGGCTCGTACGGCGCCGACGCGAACGCAGGTAGTCTCGACATCTGCGCCGCCACGGCCTGCGCCGCCGCTGCTGCCTGCATCACGGGGTGGTGCGCCATGCTGGCGTTGACACCCGGAGCCGCATGCATATTGTGCTGGTGCGCGGGGTTCACCAGCGACGCTCGCCCGCCACCCTGCGGCTGCGATAGCTGCGCACTAAACTCCTCCACACTCATGCGGCGTCGGTGGCCCTGCTGCTGCTGCATTGTCCCAGGCCCAGGGCCGGCCGCAGCGTTACCCTGCTCGCCCGCGTATCTGGCAATGGCTCTAGCCGTCGCTGCCTGCTGCGCCGCGGCCTTGATCTCCTTGCTGCGCTTGTACGCGTCGGCAACCGCGACTTTGCGCGCACCCTCGTCCATGTTCTGGAACTGCTTGAGTAGTCTCCGCTCGTGCTTGGTGAGTTTGCGCCGCACCATGCCCGAGCTCCCGACGAGTGCCCGCTGGTCATCGTCGAGATCGGCAAGGTTCTCAGGCACACCAAAGTCGTTGTCCTCGTCACTGCTGTCTGCGGGCGGCACAAAGTCGGCATCTCTTGTCTCGGCCGCCTCTTCCTCCTCGGTCTTCTTCTTCCCCTTGCCCTTCTTCTTTTTGGGCGTCCCATCGTCGTCGACCATGGTGTACTTGGGCTTCTTCTTCTGCGCGCGCAGACGCCCAGCCACGACGAGCGCCTTTTGCCGCTCAGCTTCCTGTGCCGCCTCGGCGCTTTCAAGAAACTTGATCCACCCGTGCTCGTCAAACTCGGGCTCCTCCTCGTCCTCGTCCAGCGCGGCCTCGAGCTTTTTGTCTTTTGTCTCCCAGATCTTGGCAAACGCAAAGCCCTTCTTCTTTGTCGCGTCCTCGTCGCCGTTTTCGATCGCCGCCGCACGCGCAGCATTGGCCTCCTTTTGCACCTCGGCCATTTCTTCCGCCTCCCGCTCGGCGCCGTCGATCAGCTCGTCGATCATCTGCGGCGTCCAGTGGCGCGTCGTAGAGTCGTCATCCACGTCGCCTTTGGTGATCTCCTCGGCACCGTAGAGAATCAAGTTTTCGTAGTCGCCTTCCTCGCGCTCCTTGCCGAGCTGTTGCACCACAAGGTGGTCAAGCACAAGCTTCTTCTTGCCGGTATTGATGATGCGAGCTGATGTCAGCGGCGAAGGGGGATAGAGCACCCACCTTCCGCACTGTTCTCCATCATGAGCTTGAAGACGAGCACGCGCTTGTCCTGGCCGTAGCGGTGCGCGCGAGAAATGGCCTGGTGTGAACGGGGGCCCGTTGTTATGACGTACCTGGAGATCCTGGTGCGGGTTGAAGTCGGGATCGTGGATGATCACTGCGGTCAGCTAAGCGTTGGAGCAACAAGTACGTACCGGTGTCTGCTGAGGCGAGGTTGATACCGACGCCACCTGCGCGCGTTGTGAGGAGGAAGATGAAGTACTCCGAGTTCGGCGCGTTGAACTTGTCCATGTCTTTTTGGCGGTGCAGCTGGTTTACGTCGCCGTCGAGGCGCAGATACTTGTATCCCTCGCCGCGGAGGAAGTCCTCAACTGGAGTTAGCTATATGGAGGAAATAAGGCAGCTACGCACTGAGGTCAAGAGCGATCTTGAACTGGGCGTCAGTTTGCGGCAGTATGCTAGCTCACCTGGCTGAAGAGGAGGACGCGATGACCGCGCGCCTTGAGACGAGGAAGCAGCTGCTTAAGAAAAAGAAGCTTTCCGCTGGCGTCGGTAAGCTGCTTGTGCTGCTCGTCGAGAGGCAGCTCGGCATTGTCCATCTCCGGCGCGACGAGGTACGGGTGCTGGAACACCTTCCTCATCTGCTGTCAGCCACAGCTACGACGTTAGCTTGCCTCCATGAGGATGTTGCTCGCTGTCCCGAGGCGGACCATGGCGGCGGATCCCTGCGCGGGCTGCGGAGATGTGGGTCGCGCCCAAGAAGAGGAAAGTGTTGTGAGAACGCGCCGACGGCGCTGTTCAAGTGGTGCTTGAGCTCATCTTGACCAAAACAACCACACAACCGTACATCCGTACATCCTTGGTGATTCGGCTTTGATTCCGCGTCGCGTTTTGGAGCCCCGGTTGTCTCACCTCAGATCGGCGTCAGTACAGGTCCAGGCATTCCGCGTTCGACAATGACCAGTTCCACCTGCGCATCCTAGTTCAACGACGTGCATTGGCGACAATAGCTCGAGGAGAGGCCAGAGACTTACAAGACGAGGATACATGCAGCGGTTGTACCGTTGAGCCTGGCCAGAGGCAGACAGCGTCAAAAGGGCGACTTCGGGTACGGCCGCCTGCCCACTCGGCCAGACAGGTGGGCATACCCGGTACGACAGCGCATGGTCACATATAAACGGCGCGACTGCTGCAGCACCCAGTCCCATTCACACCAACACAGCATGACTCACAGTGCAACGACAGGCGCGGTGGTATGCGAGAACACCACCGCGAGCGCGATCGGTGCGCGCGTGCTCGCTCGCGGGGGCAACGCCGTCGACGCACTCATTGCGACAACAATGGCCGTACACGTCCTATGCCCTTATGACAGCTGTATTGGCGGGGGGGGGTTTGTACTGGTACGCACGCCAACGAACGACTGGGACGTGATTGATTTCCGGAGCTGCGCGCCGGCCGCTACGACGATGGAGAACTTTATGGCCCACACGGACACGCACGGCGGGCATGTCGTCGCTGTACCCGGCGCGGTGCGGGGTATGTGGGAGCTGCACAAGCTGTATGGTCGCGCGGCGTGGTCGTCGCTCCTTGCTCCGGCTGTGGCCCTTGCTCGCGACGGCGCGCCTATGAACCAGGACCTGTATAATGCAAGTCCTCACACCGGCGTAGCTGATACCAGTTCCTGGCGCGCGAGTGCCCCCATGCGCCTAGCGTCAAGGACAGTTTTATCGGTTCCGACCCCGAGTTTGCCAGAACGTTCACTCGCGACGGGCACCTCATCCCCGTCGGCGAGCACTGGTCCCGCGGGGCAGAGTACGCTGCTGTACTCGAAGCTGTGGCGGAGCACGGCCCCGATGCGTTTTACGCCGGCGACGTCGCGCAGCGGATCGTCGACGCGGTGCGTAAGGCAGGCGGAGTCATGACGCTCGACGACCTGACGAGTGCGTGCCACCACCCCACAGACGCTGACGCAGACTACGCGACTATCCACCGTTCCCCCTTGAAAACGACATACCGCGGCAACGAGGTATACTCCATCCCTGCCCCCGGCAGCGGCGCGACGCTCCTCTCAACGCTCAAGACGCTCGACTCCTTCCCCCTCACGCAGTGGGGTAGTGCTGCCGACGAACACACCACGGTCGAAGCAATGCGGCACGCGTACGGCGCGCGCACGCTCCTCGGCGACCCCGCGTTCGTCCCTGGCCTTGACGCGCTCCAGGCGTCCATGCTGCAGGGGTACGCCGCCAAGGTAGGCGACAAGCTGCGCGAGCCGGAATACTATCTCTCCGGCGGCGCGGGTGTGGACGATCACGGCACGTCCGCGATGGCGGCGGCGGACGCGTCGGGACTCATAGCAAGCCTCACCACTACCGTCGGCACGGCGTGGGCGTCCCGCATCATCGTCCCCGGCACGGGTATAATGCTCAACGACTCGGTCCTCGACTTTACCGTCAAGGGCCGGCCGAACGTGTGGGGCTACGCGCCGGCGCCGGCCAACTTTGGTGGGTTACCAGTATGCGCAAAGCTCACTCCAGTCGCGGGCTCCCGCCGCCCCCTCTCGTCCATGTGTCCATACATCGTGCTGCGCGACGGCGTGCCTGTGTTCGCGGGCGGCGCAGCGGGCGGGTCGACAATCCCGAGCGCTAACGTGCTCGCGCTGCGTAACATGATAGACTACGACATGACGCCAGGCGAGGCGCTGGCGATGACGCGCGTGCATAACCAGGTCCTGCCGGACGTGACGGTGCTGGAGCGGAGCACGGGTCATGGGCGGGACGTCGTGGCGCACGCGCCACAGGTCGTGCGTGGTCTCGAAGACCGCGGCCACAAGATCCAGTGGATTGACCGTAAGTAGACTTGACGTACCCCCCTAATGCCCGCAGAGACCATCTCGACGCCATGCGCGATGCGTATGCTCCCAGGGGACGAGTACGACACGGCAGGCGACGCGCGCAAGTACGATGCGGGCGGGGCCGTGTGTCGCGGGGGTGAGGTTGTCGTGCAGGGCCATCCTGCGCGGGAGCGTGCAGCGCACACGACGGCGTAGCGAGCTGCCTAGGGCCCAGCGCGTGCGCGGCGACGGAGACGGAGATGAGCCAGAGAGAAACGTCGGGGATGAGTTGGGCGGGGAGGCACCTCGCTAGGCCGCCGAGCGAGGTGCCTCGCCATCTCGGCGGCCAAGCGAGCAGGCATTATCGCCGAGATCATCGCCGACCTTGCGCCGCTCAGCCGGACACGGCTGCGCGGGCCCCGACGGCGGGCAGAATGCGGTATGCAGCGCACGCGGCTCGCGTCGTACGCGTACGCGATCGACTACGCCAAGAGCGGGGCGCCTCGCTAGACTAGACGTTTCCAGAGATCTATCGGTGTCTGTATGCATCTAGATCGAGAAATTTGCGCTGCGACGCTGTAGCGATGCAGCGGAGGGGACGGGGCGTCCGTACTCCGGACGACGTCGGTGGCGCCTCGCGTCGCCGCCTGGCCCAGCGCCCGAGGCTGACCCACTGGTCTGGCATGGCCACGAGCAGCACAGAGATTCTTCGCGAGCAGCTCCGACGTATTCCGCTGCGCTCTGCGACAGATCGCCACTGGTCTCGCCACTGAGCGTTCCGTGTCTCGTGATTGTTTGCGCCTGGGTAATCTGAGCGCCCGACGCATCATGCCGCAGCGGCGCAGACCCGGCGACTATACCCCCATGCGCCACTGACGCTCGCCACTCTCCTCTCAACCACACCGCACCCAGATCTATGCCAAGTAATACATGCGTTACAGTACACAGGCGCCACCGGGCGCTCGGAGCACAGTCGTCGTCACAAGTCAAGCACAAGTCAAGCCTGGGAAACAAGAAACTAGATGGAGCGCACATGGGGTTTGCGGCCGGTCTAAGAGGCGCGCAATGGGCAGGGGATCTGCAGTGTTCGAAAAGCGAGGGGGGCGCGCGCGCCGTCACCATCGCTGTTATTTTACGTTGGCGGCGGCGGCAGCTGCGCGCTTTACTGCGCACGCTGCTGCATCGCCTGAGGGGCGCCGTTCGGGGCAAAGCCGAGCGCGGGCGCGGCGTACTCGCCGCCGAGGCCAACCTGGCCATTTGCGTCCTCGAAATCATCATCGTCGTCGTCGTAGCGTACGGGCGGCGGGGATGGGGAGCGCGCAGTGTGGTGGTGGTGGTAGTCGTGCGGTGCCATAGCGCCGTTCATGCCTGGGGTAGGCGAACGGCCTCGGCGGGGGGTCTCGTCGCCCGCGCCGAGGTCGGCACGCTCCTCCTCCTCCTCGGCGAGGGGCTCGGCAATGTCGACGGGGCGCGCGCGCGGACTAACGGGCCCACCACGGGTTGGCGCAGAGTCAGACCGGTTACGTCCTGGTGCCGACGGCGAGCCGGACGACGACGGCGGTGCAGTCGCTGCCGACGCGTTCGACGCGTTGCTCGACACACTTGCGTTCGACCCGCGGCGCAACTTGCCAAAAAAGTTCTTGGCGCCCGACTTCATCACCGCTCCGAGGTCGACGGCTTGCGCCCTGTAGAGTTAGCACTTGTTCTGGAAGGCGATGGGAGGGAATGCCTGCCGTTCGGAGATGCGCACGGGCTGTGCACAGACACAGAGATACCGCTGTCGCACTCTGCCTCTGCCACCATGTCACCCAGGTGCACGGCCATGCACGATGCACCGATAGAGCTTTGGGTTGCGGCCAAGGCCAGACAACCGGGAACCCCCGTTGTGCCTGCTCGATGCCAAGTGACACCTCAGTGGGGGAGTGCGTGTGAAAGAGTGGCCAGAGTGGGCCCAAAGAGGTCCCAGGGGTAGATGGCCACGGCGTTGGGGTTTTTCCCTGCGTCCAACGACGCTGGCTTACTCACTGTTGACGCTGGGCAAACTTTTCCTGGTAGGCAGCCCACTCGTCGTCGGTCATGTAGACCTTGCTAAATCCTGGCGGGGGCGCGGCGCCGCCGCCGGCAGTGTTGCCCTGTGCATGGAGCATGTTTTTGCGGGCAAGCACGCCGAGGGCGATAGAGTTGCGGCGGCGGAGCTCTGGCGGGCGTTCTGGAAGGGCGCCGAAGCGGATCGCAGGGGAAGGCGACGGGGCAGCCGAAGAGCGCGGCGTAGACTGCCCTCCGTCCGTGTGATGCTCGCCGCTGGCGTCGCTCATCGTCTCGGGGAGGGACGGTGTCGAGTCGACCATCGAGTCCTGCGACATGCTCGGTGACAGCGTCGGTACCGTGCCGTGGCTCGTGAGACTCTCGGCCTCGTCGGACGAGTGGGGTGGCGATGTGCCCGCTGGCAGAGCGTCCGCCGCCGAGAAGGTCGGCGCGACCTGCGCCACCACGACGGGCGGCGCTGGCCTCGGCGCGGTCAGGTCGCGCGGCGGCGCGGCAAGCCACCCGGGCTTGCGGTTACCTGCCGCATCCTTGGTGGGACACACCACAGAGGAGCATGGTTTGAGGATGGAGCATGGGTTGGATGATGGGGTGCAGCCGTTGGCTGCTGCTGCTGGCTGGCGGCCAGCCCTTGGGCTCACGGTGGGCGCCGTCGCCCCGGCAGGTGCGACGGGCTTGGTGGCACCCACTGGGCGCGAGCCGGGGTTGGTCGGGGACGCCGTGGCGACAGACATGGTGAGGGAGTGCTCTTGCGAGCGAGAGTGAAGGCTGAGGGACGCTGACGGCTTGCTGGCGGTGGTGTATGGAGAGTGAGGGTGGTGTTGAGGGGAGGCAAGGGGGCTGTGGTGGGGAGTGCTGGGGTGGGCGCTTTGATGTGCCACTGGAAGCTACTAATATCTCTAGGACAGTGTTTTGCAGCGACGAGGGAGGCAAATGCGGTGACAGTGGGGGTTTAGAGCTGAGAACGGAATGGTGTCTCTGGAGGAGCTCGTCTGCTCGGAATGGCGTTGCTCTTGTTGCTCCCTCTCTCTTGTCTCTGGGGCGTCAACGTGCTGACTACATCCCCCTCTCTTCCCCTTTCATCCTTTGCTACAAAAACAAACCCTGCGCAGTGGCGGTACGTAAGCCTGTCATACCCAAGCATCCTCTAGCGACAGCGGGTCGAACGCGGGGCTAACTGGGGCACACTCTGGAGACTTGTGGGGTGGGGCATTGCCGCCATTGTCGAGGTTGTCATTGGCCACGGCGCTGCATCAAGTGGGTGACGCTGCCTCTTTGCTCACGCCCCTTCGTGCTCTTGCCGCGCTTGCGTCTGTAACCGGTATAGGAAATACAAACGGCCCAGGGCCAGACGGTATTTGACCTCGTGTCGGTCGTCTGTGGCAGAATCCCAAGAGGTGCCTCCCTCTCTGCCCGCCCGCGCCCTACCCTTTGGACGTGCCTCCTTGGCCTCGGACTCGCCGGCCCCGTACGTTAATTGCCTCGGCCTCGGAGCCACAGGCCGATGTCCTGTCCTCAGCTCCTCAGCCTCGACGACCACGTGAGCTTGTTTTAGTCACCACCACTGACGAACCAAAGTCACCCCTCGTGAGGTGGGGTCGGAGTTGCCCGGTGTTAATTGTACGAGGCAGGCACTCGACTCCTCGCCGCCCGCATTAGGAAATATCTAATACCAAGAACACTCTGCCAGCCATTTACACCGCCACTGACCTAGGCGTCATTATCAAGATGTCATGCTAATTCAATCGATAGTGTAAAAAAAAGAGCAGGACAGGAGAGAGACAGAGGGAGAGAATGCAGTCGTCAAGTCATCAGTGCTGGGAGGGGGAACCGTGGGCGGGGCGTGGATGTATGTTGCGTCGTGGTGTATGCTCAAATCGAAACAGGCGAACTTGGGGGGTGAACGTGTCGAACGGAGAAAAACAATGTCCGAGATAGGGGAGGGCCGTCTTTGGGAATCACAATCACAGGCGTTCGACTGCGGGTTGTCAGGGGGACATGTTCCATCGTGCACTCGGTTCCTCGTCTCGGGTAACTCGAGAGAGATCCACACTTACTCTGCGAGATGAGAAACTGCTTCTCGTCGTTGAACTGGTCGTCTGCGCTGATCAGCACTTGCTCGTTTGGATACGTTTGCAGCGGTGCTGGCCGCTTCCAGCAGCGTCCAGATCACCGTTGTCGGCCGCGTCGCCACCTTGCGCGGCCTCTCGGATCATGGCCGATCACCAACGACGATCAGGGCGGTCGCTACTGACCGGCGCCCGCCGGCCGCGCTGCACCAAACCACGCATGCCACCTTCAGGATCCCTCATCCTGCCCTAATGACACTTCCGGTCACCGCTAGGTCACCGTCGCTAGCTCTGCCGTCGTCGACGCGACAGTCAGCCAACCACGTCGCCGCGCACACGTCGCTGCCACGTGTCGGCGGCAAGCGAAGGCAGTGTGTGCGGGACCGCCGCGCGGGGCCCTCCGGGGATGACCACACCTCTCGCAAGCGCACTCACCGTCCTTGTCGTTGTGGAAATCTTTCAGGAAGACTAACAACCGCTCCTTGTTGCGCTTGAGGATTCTCGCAATTTCGGGCGGCTTGTTGGGGTTGGCCACGAACACCTGCGCGTCAGCACTGTATACCCCCCGAGCCCACCTTGAAGACGTGGAAGGCCTCAAACTGGATGTTGCGGCTGCGGTCGCGCAAAAAGTTCATCATGAGCTTGAGATTGGCCTCGGACGCGATGTACCGCGTCATTATGGAGTAGTTGGCGCGGTCCAGCAGGATCTCGCCTAGCAGCTTGAGCGACTGGCGCTTTGTTACATAGTTGTTGGACATGATGAGCGTGTTGTACATGTTGAAGAAGCGGTCATAGTTCTGCTCGAGGTAGGTCGCGACAATCTGCTTGTGCTTTGTGAGTGTTTCCTAGGGAGTTAGCAAAACGTAGCAAAAAGTTGCCCACCTTCATATTGGCGAACGCGTCACACGAGATGCCAAACGTCGCGTCCTCAATGTACTTTGGGAACGTGTAAAACCTGCTTGTTAGCGCTGCGCATGTATCACGGACGCACTCGTCAGAGTAGAGGAGAAGCTTGGCCAGCGCCTCGTACCGCAGCATCTCCTTGAGGATCATGCCGGTGTTGAGGGCCACCTCGGCATCGCCATAGCTGCCATCAGCACACCTCCCCAGTCACAACCCACCCCTTGAGCGTGTTGAAGAGGATCTCGGGCTTTCGCTGGATAACATCGACTGTGACGAGACGGCCGCCAATCTGACGTCGCAACAGGGTGTTGTACAAGTGCCCGACGTCTTTCCGTGCCTGTTTGTTGTCAGCTACGGCATCGTCCCTACGCGTTGTAAAAGCCCGGCTTGGGCGGGGCGTGATCGGCACACGGCAAACGGCACACGCGACAACACGAGCGGCAAGCAACGCGGAAAAAATCGCCCGAGCAAAGCAAGTAGGTGTGATCGCCGGTGCTGCACACCAAAAAAAGGGGCGGGGAGAGGAGCCACAACGTACCTCAAACTCGAGCTGGCGCAGGTGCGACACGAGCTGGCCCAGCAGGTCGAGGTTGTAGATCTCGTTCGTGACGGCCGACTGCATGTCGTGCGAGCAGTCGACGTCGTTCTCGCCGTTGAGACACGCCTTGACCACCGCAATGAGTCGCGAGCATTCTTCCGTTGTCTGGGCGTCAGTGCATGGCCCCGGTAACGGTCGCGCACCTTGCGTTTGGCGTCAGGTGACCCTGGCGCGTCTAAACGCTGGAGATAGTCGCGCAGGAGCCGCGCGCTCTCCACTGGAGTGCGCGTCTTGCTCCGGTTAAAAAAGTTCATCGGACGTCGGCGAGGGGACGAGGTCGAGGCGGAGTGATCGTGAGTAGGGGTTATGGACGCGCGCCGAGCTGTGACGGCCGAGTGATGGGGGTTGCAGTCGCGACCGTGCGGGCTATCGTGCGGCGGCTGTGTGGGTGAAGTTTAGCTTGTTGAGGTTGGAGAATAGCAAGGTGACGGCGCGCACCGCGTGCTGCGACGGAGTATCGATAAATTAGTAGTGACGACGAGGGGATATCAAGTGTTGATGATGGTTGTGGTTGCTTGTGTTGCTGTTGTTGTGCTTTGCTGCGCGCATCTTGCCTGGCTGGCCCGGCTTTCACCACCCAGTCAGACCACGTGGAAGGCTTAAACATGCCTCCCCTTTGCCACCCACCGCACACACCGCCCACTGCCGCCGCATCATCGCCGCCACCCAAGTCATCACGAGCAACAGGCGTTCATCTTTCGCGTAGTCACTCTGTCCATACCATACCCGCAAGGCCCGCAGCCATCCGCTTACAATGGACGCCTCGCCTACGTGCGTGCGCACCGGCACTTAGTCCGCTGACCCTAGCGCCCTCTTTGAGAACTATGATGAGGACCTCAAGACCCTCCTCAGCAGCCTCAACAGCAAGCTCGAGGGCGACGTGCAAACTCTGCGTGGTGGTGAGTGCGGGCATGAGCCGGGGAGTGCCCAAGAGTGTCTGCAGTGGCCGATGGCACGCTTGGCTATCTACGGCGGCTTTCGCCCAGACGGTCGTTGCTGACACCAGAACCACGCAAGTCGGCGCTGAAGAAGGTCTCGGACGAGCTCGACGAGGCAGAGGAGATTGTAAGCTATGCCATCTATCTTGGAGCTGACGGCAGATTGCCCAGATGGAGGTCGAGATCCCGTCGATGCCGCTGTCGATCCGCAAGACGTTCCAGGACAGGCTAGCGACGAGCAAGCAGGGCGTGGACAAGGTCAAGAAGACTGTGGTGGGTACGGCGCCGCTTGACACCCGCTGATGCCAGCGCGACGTGCGTGCGTCGACACAGCGCGAGGAGCTGCTGTCGGGAGCCGGCGGCTGGTCCGACGACCCGTACCATGACGACGACCCGAGCGCATTCAGCGCCCGCACCCGCCTACTCGCCGGCACCGAGATGCTCTCTACGTCATCGCAGCGTCTCGAGAACGCCCAGCGCGTCGCGCTCGAGACCGAGGACGTCGGAGCAGACATTCTGCGTAACCTCCGCGGACAGCGCGAGCAGATTGAACACACACGTGATACCCTCACTGGCGCAGACGCTAGCATCGACCGGGCAGCAGGGACGCTCAAGAAGATGATTTACAAGTGAGTACGCGCGAGCGCAGCGAGCGCGGCTGGCAAAGCGATTGTCGTGAAGTCGGAGGCGGTGTACGCACATCGGTCCGACCTCCAACTCAGACATTCGCAACCGTCGCCGCGGTTGGCGGCACAGAGGCACCGACGGACCCCGGCATACAACCCTCCTCCCCTACCCCGCGTGCCAGCTGACGTCAGGATGTACCAGCAAAAGGTCATTACGGGCGCGATCATTGGCGTGCTTATCCTGCTTATCCTTCTCGTACTGTGGTCCAAGTTCTTTGGATAATGTTGTTAGTTATAGATGTATTTTGTGTGCAGCCGAGGGTAGCGGCTTGGTTTGGTGAGAGAGAGGGATACATGCAATGCTGGACTGGTCTACTTCTTCTTGATCTCCTTGAGCTTGATGGTCTCGTCGTTGATGAAGATGCCCTAAACGTCAGTACCAGAGGAAACCGAAGACGCACCTTTCCGCGGTATGGCTCTGGCTTGCGCCAGCGGCGGATCTTTGCAGCGAAGAGGCCGAGTTTCTGGTTATCTGTACCTGTGAGGACGATTTTTGTCGGCTGCGGTGTAGCGACCTTGATTCCGTCGGGGATGTCGATGAGCACGGGGTGGGCGTATCCGAGTTTGATGTTGAGGCGGTCCGTGGGCAGCGGGGGGAGGACGTAGGGGGGCGCGCCGGGCTTGGACGGGCGGACGGAGCGGGGCACGCTAGCCTGGATATCGCGGAAGACCTTGGGGATGGGCTCGACGGCCGCACGGTATCCGACGCCGACGAGGCGGAGCTCAAGCGTATACCCCTCGCTCACGCCGCGGACGGCGTTGTTCAGCAGCCCGCGCGTAAGTCCCCACACACTCCGGTGTTCCTTTGCCTCCTCGTCGTGCACGAGCACGTTGAGCGGCTCGCCGGCCTTGGGCGGGTTGAGAATCACGGGCGGGAGGATCGGCACCATCTGTTCCCCCAGCGGGCCCTTGACGTGCACGAAGCGCGCGGCCGCCTCGCTCGTCCGGGGCGTCTCCGGGTCAATCGACGGCGCAGGGTACGTGACCTGCACTTTTGGCGGGATCGGGATTGGCAACGACCCGACGTGCGAGCGCGCTACGGCGCTCGTGTGCAGAGATGCCGATGCAGTCGCAGTCGCGGTCGTGGCGCGCCGCAGCGCCGGCGCGCTCGTCCTCAACAGGCCGCGGGGGTTCATGGGTGTACGCGCCGAGTGTCGGTGAGATGTAGTGCAGCAGCTCAACACGGCCAAACGCCCGACTTTGTGTCTTTGAACATGGCCAGGGATCAACGGTGGGTTGTGGATAAATGCGGCGAAAATAAAACACGGATATTCCCTCCACCGTTCGTGTTCACCGACTTGAAGTTGACCACACCGTGATCGATAATCGTTCCTCGGACTCTTGCCACAACACATCCACGTATCCAACATGGGCAAGAAGAAGCGCACGCAGGTGTTTGTAAGTCTGGGATTGAGATCGTTGTTGACGGAAGGTCCTCAAGCCGTGGTGCTGGTACTGCGAGCGCGAGTTTGAGGATGACAAGGGTGGGTGTTCGCTACCTTCGCGTACTGACGCATCCAGTGTTGTTGCAGCACCAGAAGAGCAAGCATTTCAAGTGCCAGCTATGCCCGCGTAAACTGAACGTGAGCTATGGCGTTTTACATCTTCAGCTGACGCCAGACGGCTGGTGGTTTGATGGTCCACTCGCAGCAGGTGCACAAATGCGAGCCTGAGCCATTGACGAACACGCTGCCCGGGCGCGACGGGTACGACATTGAGATTTTCGGCATGGAGGGCGTACCGACCAACGCGCTTGCTGAGTGGAAGGCGCGCAAGGAGCAGGAGGCGGGCGCGGCTGCGCTGGTCGCCGCGGCGGAACGAAAGCGGCCCCGGCACCAGTACAACGTCATTCCCGAGGCAGACCTCATGGCCGCCCTCGAGCAGCACAAGGCACTCATGGCCGCGCGCCGACACGCCGCTGCTGGTGGCGCCGCTGGAGCTGCCGCACTCCCACCATTCCCAGGCGCTCCTCCACCCTTCCCTCCAGGCATGGCCGCGCCGCCCTTCCCCCCCGGAGCGCCGCCTCCCTTCCCTCCTGGCCGACCGCCATTCCCCCCGCCCACCAACGCCGCACCGCCCTTCCCACCACCAGGAGCAGGCCGCGCAACTGGCCAGCCACCACCTGCGTTTGTCCCACAGTCCGGCCCCAGCGTCACACCCAAGGACGGCGTCTTCTGGCCTGACAACGACCACACTCCGGTGAGCTACGCGACATCAAATTCAGCTGACCCCAGGCCGAGCTCCGCGCGCAGCTGCCAAAGTACAGGTATACTGAGGGCGAGGGCGCGGGCCAGAAGCGCAAGGCCGCCGCCGATTTCCTGTAGACGGACCACTGCATGTATATATCTATACCCAGACAACTCTGGGCCGCTAAACCAGTTACAGCATGCTCGGCGTCGTCCACTCGTCGACCACCGCGTACAGCTCTTTGGACAGGCGCCGCTGGATCTGCTCGCTGGTCTCCGTCGCGCTCGGGGCCACAGCCCGCACGGCGACGTACCGGCGGCACATGAGCACGTCGCCGATCGGCGCGTCGCGCGCAAACTCGGCCTGTCCTCCTTGGAGGAAGCCACCGGCCTCCGAGAGGATCACAGCGGCCGCCTGTGTAGGTTAGTATGAGCGAGCAAACGGAACCCACCGTAACGTCCCATGCCCAGCAACCTGCGTCCCTGTCGTCAGCTACTGTGGCTGTCCGCAAGCTCACCAGCTCATGTCAATCTCGCCAGCGGCTACATGTGCCAGGTTGATAGTCGTCGCGCCCGTCGCTGGGGTCAGCTTGAACGAAGGCAAAGTTTTAAGCAGACCTACTCCTAAGAGCATGGACCATAACGCCGCCGTCGACACCCTTGTCCTTATCCCCGTTAAGGCGGCGGAAGTTGGGCAGCTTGATGTCGAGTGTCTCTGGCCGGCGATCCGAGCCCCCTGTCGTCAGCTCTACCTGTGCGCAAAAAGCTCACACTCAGCGGCAATCATGCAGTGTGACAGCTCGTTGAGGGGCTGAGGAATACCGCCAGTCAGCGGCAGTGGCGTTGTGCGGTTCATCCATGCGCCGCCGCCCACCCGCGCCGAGAACTGAGGTCAGCTAATTACGGGAAAGAGCCAGCTCACGATGCGGTTCATGAATGGCTGCGCAATCACTCCAACAACGGGACGCGAGTTGTGCGTCACACCAATGGAGCAGCCGACGTTCGGGCTGAGGTCAGCTGGCACAAGCACGCAAAGCGGACGTACTTGGCGTGGATAAAGCTGGGGTCAGCAGTCATCGGGCGGGCGCGCGGGGAATGTGACTCACTTCATCGTGCCCTGCCGTCAGTTATCGTAAGCGCGCGAAAACTTACGTCAATCGGGTCGACTATCCAGGTGTACGCGTCAGTGAGCACGGGCTTGTCCTTGCCCTCGGACGACTCTTCGCCGATACTGGCGTGAGCTTGCGGTCTGGAACACAAAGCTCACAACTTGTGCTCGGGATACGTCTCCGCGATGGCGTTGCGGATAAAGTCCTCGACGGCCTGGTCCGTCTCCGTCACAAGCTGCCGTCAGTTTCACTTTCACTAGTGTAACTCACGTCGACGGCATTCTTCTTGACCTCAAACTCGGCGTTCTTCCACCGACTGGCGGCGCCGTCGAGAATAAGCTTTGACGCCTGGGTAAGTGCCCTAAACTCATTGGCTGGCGCACCTTTTCTGCGAGGTCGTATGTAAAGTCGAGAAGTTCCTGGTAGAACTGGTTGTCTTGGGACGACATGGTGACGGAGGGAGAGTTCGGCGATGAAGCAATGCACGTTTCAGAATGCAGAGCGTCTGTGCGCACCACCTTGTGTGGTGGAAGCAAGAAAGGTCAAGGCAAATGCGGGGCACCAAAGGCTTGTTTTGGGTGAGTGAATTTGCTTCCGTCGCCGAGCCTTGCCACCCAACAGCAACCAACATGCATCCACAAGGCACGACGCTCTCTCACACCTCTTGCGTCCCAAACTCAAACTCGGACGATCATCCTCACCACCAACATTCTCTAACCCCATCCACACGCTCCTCGGCAGCGCAACGCGCCCACATCACCCCGGCACTCCTCACCCCTCCCCCGCGCACAGCTCGGCGTACACCAACAGCGGCGGAGCGGGAGCGAGAGCGCACGCGCACGACGGCGCTCGCAGACGCGCATCATGGCCGACGACGCGGGACGCGGCTTCACTCTATAAGTCTACACTACTTATCAACGAGCTTTATACTGACTCGTCACGTCGCATCAGAGGGTTGTCCTCGAAGTCGACTTTTACGGGACTTTGACGGTACGTTGTCGTCGCTGGAGTTTTGCGCGCGACGCTGACAGAGCAGGGAACGGCCCATCTGACCATCAACCCCACGACGCCCGCGCTCCGCACAGTGTACCTGCACGCGTCGTCGCTGCTGCAGATAAACAATGTGACGCTTTCTAGCCCGACGCCGACGGATGCCCTCCTCCCCACGCCGGCGAGCTACGCCATCCTCAACCCGTTCACCCCCTTGCCTGTCCGCGAGCCGCCCATCGATCTCAAGAGCCATCAGGAGATCAAGCGTCGGACGTGGGCTGCGCTCGGAGAGAAGGATGAGGGCGAGCTCGCTATTTCCGTGTCGCACGGATGGGTCCGTCTCGTCGAGACCCCAGGCGCGGACGGCACCAACAGCGTCAGCCTCGCACCCATTCAGATTCAGATCGACTACACCCTCGCCGTCGGCGGCGACGTCGTCGAGGGTATCGTGTTTCGGCGCCCAGGCGACGGGGGTGACGAGACTGTGAGTCAGTTATTGTATGCGCGACTAACTGTGCAGCAAATACCACACATGTTTCTCTCGCCAACGACCCCCGACGCGGCTCGGATATGGACACCATGCGTCGACAGTCTCTGGGAGCGGTGTACATGGGAGCTCGAGATCATCGTTCCACGATATCTTGAAGGCGGCGAGCCACGAGGCGACAACGACGCATTCCCCACCATGGTGGTCGCGAGCGGCGAACTGATAGAGCAGGTGAGTTGTGCTAACATGGAGGATGCTCACTCCAGGTGACGCACCCACATGACCCACACAAGGTCATCTTCTATTACATACAGACGACGCCCGCGTCTGTGCAGCACATCACGTTTGCCGCGGGCCCGTTCGAGATGCTCCAGGTGCCAGTGGTCCCTGGCGTCGAATCGCAGCGGCCGATGCTGGCTTTTTGCCTGCCTGGGCAGATGAACGAGCTCGCGTCGTCGACGGCCTTCCTCTCCCGCGCCATGTCGTTTTACGCAACACAGTTTGGTTCCTTCCCTTTCAGCGCGTACAAGATGGTGTTTGTGTCGAACCCGCGACGGCCAAGCTCCGTCGCCGTCACAATGTCAATCTTCTCCTCCGACCTGCTGTACCCCGAGAACGTCATCGACCAGGCCATCGAGACGCGACAGTGCCTCTCGCTTGCACTTATCCAACAATGGATTGGTGTTAACATTATACAGCGCACCCTCTCAGACACATGGCTCATCACAGGCCTGGCGCTGTACCTCCACTCGCTGTTTATCCGGCACCTTCTCGGCAACAACGAGTACCGGTTTAGGATGCGCAAGGACATTGACCGCTGCGTACGCATGGACCAGGGCGAGCAGCTGCCGCTGTGCATGCCCGGCGCCATCGACCCGCCGTCGGCGTCCGCCATGGCGTTCATGAGCCTCAAGGCGCCGCTGGTCCTGTACATCCTCGACAGGCACATTGCCAAGGCCGGCACGTCTTTGGGCCTGTCGCGCGTCATTCCTCGTATATGTCTGGCGTCGCTGTCCGACGAGCTCCCGGGCAACATGCTCTCGACGTCGTACTTTTTCCGTCTCTGCCGCAAGGTTAGCGGCATGGACCTGCTCTCATTTCAGGACCAGTGGGTGTACGGCAGCGGATGTCCCGTCATGACGATCCGCACCAACTTCATCCGCAAAAAGTTCCTGGTCGAGTTCCGTGTCGAGCAGTCGCAGCCGGCAATGGCGGCGGCGGATTCTCTAGATCCAAAAGGACGAGAACGGTTCCTCGCACTCAAGCGGCCGACGCCGTTCTTTGAGGGTAGTCTGACAGTACGTATCCACGAGGCCGACGGCGCGCCATTCGAGCATCTCGTCGACGTCAAAACGAGCAACAAGACGTTCCCACTGCCGTTCAATACAAAGTACAAGAGAACGCGACGGAGTGGCCACGTCGCAGCGCGTTTCTCCAAATTACAGGACGTGCTGGCGCAGGCCGAGGATAACGACGAGGACCAGGCCGCCGAACTGCGAGATGTTGACCGCGGAGAAATGTTCGCGTACCTCCCCTGGGACGACGAGGAGGAACGGCGGCGCTGGCGCGTGCACGACTGGAGTGAGGAGGAGGCAGGCGCCATGCTGGGCGAAGGCGGAGGATACGAGTGGATCCGCGTTGACCCCGACTGCGAGTGGCTCGCCATATTTGAGATCCACGAAAAGCCCTGGTTCTGGATATCCCAGCTCCAGGGCGACCGCGACGTCGTGGCGCAGCTGCAGGTGGGTTGCCAAGTCCTCGTGAACGCTAACCCCTCAGGCTATCCAGCGCATGACGCTGTATCCCTCCCCCGTCATAGCCAGCGAACTGGCCCGCACAGTGTTGGTGGAGAACTACTTTTATCGTGTGCGAATGGAAGCGGCGCGGGCGCTGGTTGCTGTGAGTTGAAAGTCTGTGGACCTAGCTGACTCCAGTATAATACGTCTGAAGCCGACTACATGGGCCTTTTCTACCTGCTAAAGCTGTTCCACACGTTCTTCTGCCAGCCAGTCAACGAGTACGAGGAGGACCCGGCGATGGTCACGGCGTACCCACTTCCCAACGACTTCTCCAACTTTGCCAACTACTTTTTGAAGAAGAGCATGGTGACGGCGCTGTGCGAGCTGCGCGACCCGGCAACACGCATGGTTTGGCGCAATGTCCGGCATCTCCTGCTCAACCTGTTACGACACAACGACAATAGCCAGAACGAGTACTCTGACTCGCACTACCTTGCGACGGTCATCAGCGCCATCGGCTCGGCATTTGCCGCCGGTGTCAACGTCGCGACCAATCTTACCGAGGAGGACAAAGAGATGGACTCGCAGCTGTTTCGCGAGGCACTCGACGCCAACGAGCGCGCTATCACCGTCGACCGTCTCGTGCCGAGCTACCACAACGTGGTGACGCAGGCCGGCCTCCAGGCGCAGATGAAGTCTATACTGGTAGGACAGCGGACAAACGACCCGCGCATGTTCCTAGGCTATACACGGTGAGTTGAGTTGGCAACTGACAAATCCTAACTCTGCAGAGAGGGCAATTACGAGCCGCTACGGCTACTCGCGTTCGATTGCCTGCTGCTGTGCAAGGCGCCGGGGCGGAGTCAGGTGCTCTCGCAGTACCTCTTCAACGTCATCTGCAACGACTACTCACTGAACGTGCGGCGGCACGTCGCGCGCGCGTTCTCCGAGTCGATCCTCATGACACTCGCCGTTGGAGAAGTATACATGGCTGCGCCGCCCGGCATTATCGAGGTCACAGACAATGCGGAGCAGCGCGAGAAGGAGCGCGAGCAGGAACAGGCCAAGATCGTCAAGGCCGTGCGCAAGGAGTTTAACAGCAAGCCCGAACTGCGCCAGATTGTCCAGGAGGCGTTGCTGTAAGCTTCAAGGGGGAGTGTACTAAGCTGACGACAGAAACTCGTTTGCCGGCACCGACCGCGAGATCCTGTTTGCGCTAATCAAAGCCGCCGAGGTCATGAGCAGTACCGTGCCCGAGCCCAAGCCCGGCGCGATAATCAAGCTGCAGACGCCCGTGGCGGAGACACCGAGCGCGTCGACGCCAAAGATCCGTCTCAGCTTGACGGGGTCCGGCGACCCGCGTGGCCCACCAGGAGAACAGTCGGATGGTAAGCTTAAAAAAACCCTGGTGCAAGCTAACGCCAGGCTATGGCTTCCCGCGCGTACCCGAGGCGCCGAGTCCCAGCGCGGCCGCTGCGTCCAACGGGCCTATCAAGCTCGTGCTCAACCCCGCTGCGCCGCCCAAGGAGAAGAAGAAGAAGAAGAAGAACGTGCCCAAGGCGCAGTCTGGCGGGCTGTCGGACGAGGACTTCAAGGCGATCACGATCGTGCTGCAGAAACTGCAAGCGGACAAGCGGTCCGTGTTCTTCCGCCACCCCGTCGACCCCATCCGCGACCATGCGCCAGACTACTCATCCATCGTGACCAACCCCATGGACCTGATGAGTATCAAGGGCAAGCTCGAGAACGGCGCGTACACGAACCGGCAGGAGTTCGAGCAGGACGTGCATCTCATCGTAGCCAATTGCCACCTGTACAACCCTGTCGGCTCGCCCGTGCGTAAGGCGGGCGAGGCGTTTGAGACCTTCTTCAATAAACGTGAGTGCCCGTCTCGGAGGAGTGTGGCTGACGCCAGTCTGGGCAAAGACGGAGAACACGCTCAAGTCGTCGATGGGCCCGTCCGCGTCGCCAAAGACCAAGGCGCCCGCCCCCGCGACACCCTCGGCCGAATCAAACCTCATGCCCCCGCCACCTGTCCCCGCTGGCGGCGCGCCGCGTATCAAGCTCAAGCAAAAGTCTGTCACTATCGACACGGGCATGGCGCCGCCGCCCGTGCCGAAGAAGACGACGTCGCCGCCTACGTCCAAGGACAAAGACAAAGACAGGGGCAAGGACAAGGAAAAGGCCGACAAGAGCAAGGCGGAGAAGGACAGGCCGGAGAAGGAAAAACCGGCCAAGAAGAAGAAGAGCGTGCCTGCCTCGTCGTCGTCGTCCATAATCGACGACCTGTTGGGTGCCGAGATCGACGCGATGGAGGGCACAGCGCCACCGGCGTCGTCGTCGTCGTCGTCGTCAGCCAAACCGCCCAAGCCGCCCAAAGGCGCCAAGCAGCGCGAGCGGGACGAGCTCGAGGATCTGCTGGGCGAGGTGTCCCCGCCAACGAAAAAGCTCAAGCTCCACACCAACAAGCCGACGTCGTCGGGGTCGTCGGGCCCGTCCAAGTCTGCGAGCCCCGCCGCGAGCAAGGAGGACAAGAAGAAACCCAGTCTCAAAGTCAAGATTGCCGGCAGCGATGGACCCAAGCCGTCAACCAAGTCGAGCAGCGAGTTCCGCGACGCGCTCAAGCGTGCCGATGAGAAAAAGTCCAAGGACAAGGACAGGGAGAGGGAGAGGGAAAAGGGAAGGGAGAAGGAGAGGGAGAAGCCAAGGGAGAAGCCAAGGGAACGCACCACGTCCCCTGGTCGGCCCATGGGCGTACCCGTCTTCTCTCCGCCGCCACCCGTCGACGCGCTCATGTCCACACCCTCGCTCGCTCCCCCAACGCTCGCGACGACGACCGCCACGACAGGCCCAGCGCCAGCGCCGCCCGCGGCCGCACCCGCGTCTGCCGCACCCAAAGGTGGCTCGTTCACGTACGGTACTGTCCCCACAGTGCAGTGGCCCAAGCCGCCCGCAGACCTCCCGCAGACGTCAGGCAACAAGATGCCATTCCGGCAGAAACGCGCCAAGAATCTTGTGCAGGTACTTATCAAGGACCCGAACGCGATTTACTTTCTCCGTCCCGTCGACCCCGTGCGCGATGGGTGCCCGACATACTATGACGAGATCAAGCACCCGTCCGACTACCAGACGGTAATGAAAAAGGTCGACGCGAAAAAGTACCGCAACATGGGCGAATTTGCGCGCGACATTGAGCTGATCTTTGCCAAGTGCGTTTACTCCCAAGTGTGTCGCTGACAATAGTTGCCGGCAGTTTAACCCGCCCGGGCCGATCACGGACATGGCGGCGGCAAACGAGGCGGCGTTCTGGAAAGAATGGCCCAAGACGGTGTCGTCGCGCATGACGCCCGACGAGCGCAAGGCCATGGCGGCAGTGATCAACCGTTCGTTCAAGGAACAGCTGTCGATCATCTTCCGCGAGCCCGTCGACCCCGTCAAGCTTGGCATCCCGCAGTACTTTGACATGTAGGCAACATGGGGGTAGAACAGGCTGACTTGCAGTATTCCACCAGAAGACGCGCGGGACCTGTCGCTCATCAAGCAAAAGCTTGACAAGGGCGGGTACACGAGTGCGCGGCAGGTCGACGAGGACTTTGACCTCATGCTCGAGAACGCGCGCGTGTTTAATGGCGAAGGCCCCATCATGGACATTGCCAACCAGTTTGGCGCGTGGTGGAAGTCGCAGCGCAGCAAGATGGACGTCTAGTTGCGCCCGGGGGGTGGCTTGTTGTATCACTATCTAGCGCACGTAGCCTGCTACGCATGGTTGACGCATCAGTTGACGCAATGGGATTTTGGTGATGTGAGCGATGCCCGACGGCGATGGCGGCTGTAATTGTCTGTGGCAATACCGCTGGTGTGCAGAGTGCCATTTCGGAATAGCACTGCACGATTGCACGATCTGCCGTCGTGTTGCGTCGTTTTGCGCATAGTTAGCGTACATGTCGTGCGATCGTGCATGCGAGATTCATGTACAGTACAGTACTGTCATGTGTCGATTGGCATTGGGCTACATGGGCGAGTCGTGTAATTTGCCATGAGCAGACGCCGTGCAGCACCGGCGTTTGAAGCTGAGACCGCAGGGGATGGTTATGGAGACGGACGTGACCGGTGTCGAGGTGGGTGTTGGAGCAAGTCTGAGCCTACTGACATTATGGGCATGGAGTAAGGTACAGTACTGAACAGCACGTACTGAACGTAATGCTGAAGCTTGTGCGTTGTCGTGAGCAGTAAATTACGCAGGACATGGGGGTGTGGTTCGTGCAGTACTGGAAAGAACGCTGTGACGACAATCTGCCCGTGTGCAGAGCAAATATGTGCACTGCGATGGCCGCTGAGACCCAACTTCTCAGTTTTCGGCTCCCAAGTCCACAGACATACAGTGCTGTGTGTCCAGTCCAGAACTTTTTCAACCGTGAATAGGAGGGCTGTCCTTCGTGTCGTAGACACCACGAGACGATGAGACGACCGCGACCTGAACCGAGTTGCGTTAGTTGGGTTCCTCGCGTTCCTATCCCAAACCGCCACTATGGCTGCCAGGGACAGATCCAGAACAAATAGCGCAAACAAAGAGTTGGGATCTCGGGAGATACACCGTGGTTGCGTCTGGCCACAAGGCACATCCGTGGTCAAATGTTCTCGGAACGCAGTGGAAATCGACTCGGGGTGGTGCAATAGTCGTCTTCATGATGGGTTAACTCGCAAGAACAAGCTCTCTTTGCGGACAAGAACAGTAGCTTTTGGCAAGATGTACATGACAAGCAACGCGCTGACTCGCTCCCGCGCATTCCAGAACACATCAGCCGACGCACATGGCGCAATCATGTCTCGGATTGGACGACATCCCCCACTACGTACTCATCGGATGCAATTTCTTGTTGATTGGAATAGACTGCCCGCCGGTCTCGCTGTTCCAACAAGATCAGTTGAGCGGGTCAGTAACGTAAGTGAAGTCGCTGTCGGCGTCAACAGTGGCTGTCACAGCAACAGATCTCGCTGTCATGGTCGCTGGAGCACCTCCACCTGTTACTCCCCAGCAGCGGAACCAAAGCACCTCACCGGAGAAATTCAACAAAAACACACTGAGGATAATCCACGTGCCCCCGAAGCCGCGCGATTGACGTTTTGGCCACCTAACTTGGCCTGACGAGCTTGACTTGGCCGTCAGCACATCCACATCCACCTCCTCGCCGCAACGACATGACCGACGTCGCTGCACCGCCCGCCGGGCCCGAAGCGGGACCCTCGGGTCTCCCGGCACTGGACGAGCTTGTGCGCCGCGGCGCGAAGCGCACGCGCCTGGTATACGGTAACGAGATGGGCGGCGACGACGGTCTGGAGCGAGCGTGAGTCTCCGGCTACCGGGCTCGTCGCTGACAACAGAAACCGCATCAAGTTCGCGACACGCGTTGCGGGGGAGTACAAGGACGTGCAGACGCTGCCGGCGGTATTGGCGGGACAGGGGCCAGCCGGGCCGAAGAAGCCTGCTGCTGCGGCGGCGGGGCCAGGTGTAGCTGGACCAGACACGAAGCTCCTCACTGGTCCCGAGGGCGCGGCGGGACCCGCGCCTGGCGCAGGTACAGAGGGCCCATCCGCGCCCCGCTCGCTCGTCAAGTTCCGTCACCAGCAGGGTCTCGGCGCCGAGGGCGGCACGGCGTCGTCGCGTCTGTCGCAGGCGCTCATGCGCAAGAAGGAGGCGCGCGAGGTCAAGCCCGTTTACCATCCCCAGTGGAAACTGTCAAAGGTCATCTCGGGACACATGGGATGGGTGCGCGCCGTCGCTGTCGATCCAGGGAACAAGTGGTTCGCTACTGGCGCCGGCGACCGTGTCATCAAAGTGAGTCTTGGCGAGGACTCTGCGCTGATGCTAGATCTGGGACCTTGCCAGTGGCGAGCTCAAGCTCTCCCTCACAGGCCATATCTCCACCATCCGTGGCCTCGCCGTGTCTGACCGGCACCCGTACCTTTTCTCCGCAGGCGAGGACAAGGTGAGTTTGAAAGGGAACGCTGAAGCTAACCCCCAAGATGGTCAAGTGCTGGGACCTCGAGGCTAACAAGGTCATCCGGCAATACCACGGCCACTTCTCGGGCGTGTACAGCTTGGAGTGGGTGCGAAGTGCATGCGACGGCTGACCTCAGTGTTCACCCGACGCTCGACGTGCTTGTCACCGGCGGTCGTGACGCCGCTGTCCGCGTGTGGGACATGCGCTCGCGCGCAAACATCTTTACCCTTACCGGCCACACCAGTACCGTCGCATCGGTCAAGTGCCAGGCGTCCGACCCCCAGATCATCTCGGGCAGCATGGACAGCACGGTCAAGTGAGCTGGACTATGGACTTCGACAGCTGACATCAGGCTGTGGGACCTTGCGGCAGGCAAGGCGATGACGACGTTGACGCACCACAAGAAGGCCGTGCGCGCAGTGACGATCCACCCGACCGAGTTCAGCTTTGCGTCTGGCTCGGCGGGCACGAACAAGTGGGCTTTCCCGGACGACTCGCACTAACGGCAGCATCAAAAAGTGGAAGTGTCCCGAGGGCAGCTTTGTGACCAACTTTTCGGGACACGAGGCGATCATCAACACTTTGTCGGTCAACGAGGAAGGCGTGCTGTTCTCCGGCGGCGACAACGGTACCCTCACCATGTGGGACTACGCCACTGGCCTGCCGTTCCAGCACCTCAAGGACATTCCGCAGCCAGGCTCGCTGGATGCCGAGGCGGTGAGCTGAGCAGCATTGGTGTGATAGCTAACCCCAGGGTGTCTTTTGTTCCACGTTCGACCGCACAGGCACGCGTCTCATCACGGGCGGCGCAGACAAGACGATCAAGATCTACAACGAGATGGCGTAGAATTACATTGTTGGGTAGGGAGGCACCGGCAGCGGCCGGCACCGATTGGGCGGCCCGGCACGGCGAACGCATATGCCAATGTGTGCGTGATGTATTATTTGTAGAAGGGCATGAGGATGTTGGCTGGATATATGCCAAGCATGGCGTCGTACAAGTCTCCGTGTGGCTCGGTGCAATGCTAGTCCAGAGACGGTGGCGCTGCGCGGCGCGGCCGGGCCGTGAATGTGCCGGCGTGGGTGGGCGGGGTGGGTGGACCGGGGCAGCCGGGCCGGCAGACCCGAGTCGACCGTGTGTACGTTGTGCCAGTCTCTTAAGAGCCCACCATCGACTGTCCCCTCTTCTGCATCACACACCTCGTCACCATGGGCATCCCCAACGGCAGCTCGAGCACCGCCAACGGCACTAATGGCAACCACGCGTCGCATACCGGCCGCGTACTCCGCGCCGGCGTCTGGGCGCCCATCCCCGCGTTCATGGACGACAACGAGGAGCTGGGTGAGTGCGCCAGCAGACAGGGGCCAGAGGGTGCGGAGGAGGCTCGAGGTGGCGTACGGAGTGCGATGTGCACGGCCACACCAGGATAAGCCCCTGGCGGCGTTGTGCCGCCGTGCCCAAGACTACAGTCCGACAGTCCAGTCTTATGGTGGCCCATCTCGTGCCCTACCCATCGACCACGCCTGTCGCACCCGTGACCCCTGCGCTTGTCACCTCGCTGTGCTCGGCGCCGGCTAACAGCAGACATCGCCACATTCAAAACCCACGTCGTCGCACTGGCGCGGGCAGGCATGCAGCCCGTAGTGAACGGGAGCATGGGCGAGGCGCACCACTTGCTCCCCGAAGAGCGCACAGGCCTTATCCGCGCTGCGCGCGAGGCGCTCGACGAGGCCGGTCTGACCGACACGGTCATCATTGGTGGAACGTAAGTGGACAGCTGGGACAATACTGACACTCAGTGGGGGCAACTCTACGCGCGCGACCGTGTCCCTGTGCAAGGCTGCGGCCGACGCAGGCGCAGACGTTGCTATCGTCATTCCGCCCGGATACTTTGCCGGTGCGCTGAGCAAACCCGCGCTCAAGCAGTTCTTCGCCGACGTCGCCGGTGCGTCACCCATCCCCGTCATGATCTACAACTATCCCGGCGCGGCGGGCGGAATCGACATTGACAGCGACACGGTGGTGGAGATTGCGCGCGAGAACCCCAACATCTGCGGCGTTAAACTTACTTGCGGCGCTGTCGGGAAGCTCACGCGCATCACGGCGGGTACGGCGACGGCGTCGTTCAAAAAGTTCCCCCGCGCGTCCGCTGTCGCGCCCCAGTTCGTCACGCTCGGCGGGTTCGCCGACTTCCTCCTCCCCACTGTCGGCGCTGGCCGCGCCCACGGCGCCATCATGGGCCTCGCCAACATCTACCCCCGCGCCATCGTCAAGCTCATGGACCTCGCGCTCAAGGAGCAGGCCGACGCAATCACAAAGGAGGAGAAAGCCGAGGCCCTGCATCTTCAGGACCTGTGTGCTGGCGCCGACGCGGCGTTCGCGCGCGCAGGTATCGCAGGTACCAAGTGGTGGCTCAAGAAGCACAACGGGTACCCCTCTGCGCGTGTCCGCCGGCCGCTGCTGGAGACTACCAGCGAGGCGGGCGCAGCGCTGCTCGCCGACCCAGCAATCCAGGCATTCTGGGAGGTCGAGCAGGGTCTCAAGACCAAGGCGTAGACACCCGGCAGTGTGTGGAGAGGCACGGATCGACAGGGCCCATGCCGCGTCTCCGGTGCTGAGTGTGCCGACATGTTCGGGGATGCCTGTTTGGGTGGGGCAGGGGAGCATTGGACGTCTTGATCTGTGACTACTAGAATGCAACCGGCATGCACACGACAGTTGGTCCGTCCGGCGCTGCGGAGCAGGGCGTGTACCCACTGTAACCAATGGTTTGTTTGAACATGTGGGTTTGTGTTGCTGCGCAGTTTGCAGGGATGGATGTGATGATGACAGCCAGAGGGGGGAGGGGTGTCACTTTCGACTTCTTGGCGGTGCCTGGATATTACCACTGGCATTAGCAGTGATTAGAATTGCAGTTGTAAATCACTAATAGGCCTCGACTAGGATGAGGCTAATTCTGGCTTATATTTGGTGGCGCCGATCATCCCATCCGCTCTCCCCACTTGGTTTCCCGCCCGTGTCACGCATTGACCCGTGACCGCCGTCGTCTCTCTCCTCTGCACCATCACACTCTCTCTTGCGCATACTCAACAAGCTTCGAGCACATCGTCACATACACACATACCCTTCAGCGATCTTCACTCAGTGCTTCTTAAATCCCAACGCTATCCCCAGGCAGCGCCGCCCTCGCCCACCACCACCACTCGTCCACAGATGTCGTCGTCTGCCTAGGTTACAATGGCTGACGAGCGGGCTGCGCTGCCAACTCCCCGCGCCTCTCCGAGGCGTCCTGCGCCGCTGAACCTGGCGCCGCCGCCGCGCCCAGCCCTCAACGGCAATGGCAAGGCCCACGGCGCCAATGGGGACATGGGCACCAACGGCCATCCGCCATTAGACGTCGAGCTCCCGCAGCCATCGCCCCGCACCAAGCGCTTTACGCCCGTACGCGCGCTGCGCGTCGGCAACGGCGCCGTGGCGCACGCTCCCGCGCCGCTCTTTGAACAGTCCGCTGCCGACCGACCGGCATTCACCGAGTCGCCCCCATGCTCGCCCAAGTCGGCCGCTACCCCTGGTGGTCCAGGCGCCAATACTGGCGCCAACACCACTAGCGTCACTGCTGACGGGCCCAACGCGGGACCGTCGCAGACCGCGTCGCAGGCACCATTGCAGTTCACACCTTCACGCAGCGCGGCGACGTTGGCTGCGCCAGGCAGCGGAGGCGCTGGCGCAGGCCCATCACGCGCGGCGAGCGTGGGTGGTGTAGCCAAACGTCGCATGTCTGCCATTGACCGACGAGTTCGCTCCGACGCTCTCCCATCACACCGTCGCCAGCTGATCTCGAGCCGACGACCGTCAATCATGACGGGCGGGTACGAAAGCTCGTCTGACGAGGGACACGGGCATGCGGACCGGCACGACGCGGCAGTGGCAAGCAGCAGCAGTGGCCGTGCTCCAACGGGCCCGCGTCGCAGGCATGGCTCGCTGCTTCTCAACGGCTCGACGCCCCCGCAACAGGGCTTTGGTTCTGGCGGCGGAAGACGCCGCGCGCAATCCCTTCTTGCCACGCCTCTTGACTTCTCGCCCGCGGGCCTCGCTGCCGGCGGCTCACCGGGTAGCTCGCGCCGGCCGTCACGCTTTGGCCGCCCGGTCCCAACCGGCTCTCCACTGCGCACACCCGTGACGCCACAGGTCACCTTGTCGCGCACTGCAAGCGATGTCCAGTCACGATCGGGTGCGGCCGCGGCAGGCAGCGGTGTCGACACGCCATCCAATGCGCCGCCGGCGTTGCTAGCAGACACAGACGACAATGTCCACGACGACGACCCCGACTCTCGAAGACACGCAAAGCAACGCAAGATGGCCCGTGACCAGCGGACCAACCCCCTGGCCATGAGCTTGGGCCTCTCGACTGGCCAGCGTCCACCAACCCTCTCGCCCGACCAGATTCAGGACCTGTTCAGCGGCGCCGACGTCTCGTCCGCCATGAACCTCTTGGCGGCGCCAATGCATCGCCAGTCGTCGACCCCTGCACCACCAGACAACCTCCTCTCCCCCTCACCACGGCCACAACAGCAACCACAACCCTCCCCATTTACTTCTCCCGCTCCCTCCCCCGCTCTGCCCGAACCCGATGACCCACCGCCATTGTCGACTCGGCCGTACCTGGTTACTGCGCCACCAGCACTGACCAACGGCGACTGGAAGGGACGCGAGCGCGCTGGTTCCGTTGCGTCGAGCATTGCCACAACCACCAACTTTGGCACGCCGCACCGCAACGTCACGCCCATGCACCACCACCACGGCGGCCGTCGAGCGCGCGCTGTATCCGCAGCAACGTCGGATACGACAAGCGAAGGCGGCCACGGCGGATCGTCGTTTGCAACTCACCTCCCGCCCATGCTTGCAGGTGACAGCGACATTGACGAAGAGCCGGCAGCGGACGCCTCGGACGATGATGACAAGCCGCCGGTAGACAAGGATGCGTCCCTCACCGTAACGGGGGCGCCCACGGGTGACGGCGATGGCGCAACGACTGCGCCAACGACCGCACCTCCCGCTGTCGTTTCACCAAGCCCTGTGCCTCCCGCCGATCACCACCACCACAAACGCGAAGACTCCAAGACAAAGGACGACAAGGCCCACCGCCGCATAAGTGGACTTTTCGGCTTGCGAAAGAAGCGCGACGCCTCGCCGGCGCCCGCCCCTGCAGCCACCGCCCACAAACCGCCATCCGCGCCCTCGCCTGCGCCCGCGCCAACGCCCACCCCCGCGAGACCTGCCGAAACTGCCGCTCGAAAACACCGCGACCGCGAGGCCGAGATGCGTCGTGCCGAGCAGGAGCGCCGCGACAACGAGCTCATGCAAGGTAGGTCGAGCCGGTAACGCCGCTGACATGCAGAACTCCGTTACCGCGCCATGATGCAGGTCCACAACCATCCCATGTCGCAGAAACGTGCGCAGCGCGCGGCGACGCACCTCGACGGCTACTACTCGCTCGTCTACCAGGGGCTCGAGAACCCGCCAAAGTTTAACCCTCTGGCAGTGCTGCGATGGACCAAGCGCATGGAAGAGCAGAAGGAGGCGCGGTTGAAGTGGGAACGCGAACATGGGGTGTCAACGCGCCTGACGTCGCCGCTGCCGTGGCAAGGCGCGTCGCCCGTCTCTCCGGGACTGCCTCTGCTGGCGTCGCCAGGTAGAATGGCCAGCCCGCTGCCGTCGAACCAGTCCAACATGTCCAAGGACGTTCTCGCCCCTGGATGGCACTACTCGCTCACCGACGCGAACGCGTACAACGAGTGCGGTGGCAAGGTCGACTTTTTCATTCCTCCCACGCCGCAGCTGCCGGAGGACCAGCCGCAGTCCAATGGGGGTGACGTCTCGCTCCGCTCCGAGGCGCATCTCTCTGTGCCCTCGCTGTCGTCGGCAGGCGACAAGTCTAGAGAGAAGGACAAGGACGGCACGCTCGTCACGACTACCATGGTGTCACCATCGACGACGTCGCTCGTGCCCCCTGACGCCGACCAGGCGGTCGACGACGACTACCCCCTGTCGCGCGCGACGTCTTTCGAGGCCAGGAGACCCATGCGCAGAGGCAGGCACCGTAACCACCAGAGCACGAGCGGGATACCGACATCGACGCCGAGACCTATAGGCCAGACGCTTAGAGCCTTTGGCACGGGCGTCAAGACGCTGACGTTTGGTGGCACACAGTCATCGCCTGACCACGACAACATCCACGCGCAGCAGCAAGGGCACCAACATACACCGTCGTCCGCTGCCGCCGACTCGCCATATACGCCGCAACACCAGGTCAGCGCCCACTCGCTGCGCGAGCATCGCAACGTGTTTGGGCTGCGCAGAGCTCCTGCCCAAGACGGCAACGCCACGTCCGACGACGACCACAACCATTTCCGGCGCCTGATAGCCAAGGGCCGCGGCGCGACCATAGACCGGTTTGCGCGGCGCGGTGTCTCGGGCGTGCCTGCGCCAACCACGCTCGACCCACGGCGCGGCTCGCGCGTCGCCGAGATTCAGAATCTCCAAACTGCACTCCAGGCGGCCGAGATGCAGGAGCTGAAAAAGTCCAAGCGCAATGAGCTTGCCCTCCAGACTGCTGAGCGGATCCACCAAGTCGAGTCGGAGCTGTACGCCGACCGCGAGGAGTGAGTAGTGTGCGCTTTTGCCGTGGCTGACTCCAGGTACCTCCGCGCTGTGCAACAGCGTCTCGAGCAGGTCGACCAGACGTCCAAGCAGATGGACGCGTCGATTGGCCACTTCCTCGGCCAGTTAGACCAGGTGCGCAGCGTGTTCAAGACGGCTGCCGACGTCGACGTCAGGTTTGAGAACCTAGAGGGGCTACGCAAACCGCAGCCGCGGCGTGACACGGACGACGAGGAGGCCGACAGCCTGTCGCCTCTGCGCGACGAGTCGGACGTTGGCGGGTTCTCTGACCGCAGTCAGTGGGTGCAGCGTCCCCGCCCGCGGCGCATGTCCAGCTCTGGCATGCAGAACCTCAACCTGCCCTCGTTTGCGTTCGGGCTGCAGGCGTGGCCGAAGCGGTCGACGGTGGACCCTACGTTGGGGATATCGCTCGACCCGATTGGGCGTGTCGAGCTGTCGTGCGACAAGGCGCGAGAGGCGATCGAGAGCATGCGCAGCCAGCGCGCCAACGCCACAAGACGGCTGCAGGACATGGTCAACACGGTCAACAAGCTGATCCGGCAAAAGGACGTGGTGCGCGCGTGGGCCAAGGCCGCCAACGAGCGCATCGCAAACCTCAAGGCGGAACGTACCAACATTTCACTCAAGATCCGTGGCGGCGTCAAGCCGCGGATGTGGCGGGCGACAGACGTCGCGACAGACCTCTTAGCGCGTTCCGTCATGGGCATCTTCTCGGTCGGTGTGCGTACCGGTCGCGTCTTCAACTCTGTGCGCGGCCGGTCGTGGGTCGCGTGGTCGTTACTCGGCGCTATCGTGTCCATGCTGATAATGTTTTACTTTGTCGGCGACGCGGTGGTAGATACTGGTCACGTCGCCGCGGCGGCCACATCGCCGGCGCCGCACCTCGCTGCACTCTTTGCCTCCCCGCAGGCCATCCTCTCGTAGACTACACATACCTACTTTTACACCATACACCTGTTTGTTCCCATCACATTCCCGTTTCCGTTTGGGTACATTGTACTACAGTAGCATCGTGTGTGTTATGCATCCTTCGCATAGACCAAGCAGACCAGGGTGGGCGATAGGCGAGGCAAGCGACGACATTCCTCGACCTGGCAATCGCCACCCAAGCTTCAAAAGAGACCTCCACTTTGTATGTCCGGTTACGTAACGCCCATCTTACGCCACCCGAGATTGTGGTGGTCGCACACAGTGACAATAGCCGATATGGACATTGACACTCACTCAACAGCATACACTTCATCACCCTCGCACGCTCCCTCGCGCTCGCCCTCGCGCTTGCCCTCGCGCTTGCATCTCGTCGCACCGTGTGGCGTCAACTTCGACGTCGACGTGATTGCAAGGGGCGTGCCGGGGAGGGGTGTAAAACAGCAACACCATTCCGACCTAATCAACAACTTCCTCACTAGACCTTATCCGCCGCATTCCCTCGCGCCATGGCCCAGCCGCAGTCACAACCGCCACCGCTGACACCACCTCGCAGCAGGGATCAGGTAACGGCACAGCGCAGTGCACCGGGATGGGCCACGTCCTCGCCCCCGCGCGCCGCTGTAGCCGCCATGCCTCCCGCCGAGAACAACACGGTGGACACCGTGACACCAGTCCCGTCAACCCGCCCCGCGCCGGCCACTTCCACCGTCCCCGACCCACCGCCTCCGAGCCACGTTCCCTCAACAACATCGACTGATGCTCCCTCCGCTGCTGCAACATCACAGCATCTGCCGCCGGTTATACACGTCGCTGATCCTGGCATCGCCGCGTTCTTACGCCGCGCGACCGAGGCGGCGACGCGGCGCTCACAGACGCCCGTTCCGGAGGCGACGACCTCAGCTGCTGGCGATGATGAGACGGCGCCAAGCGTCCCCACCGAGACTGATAGCTCGAAGAAGCGCCCACCAGCACTGGACATCGACGCGGCCAATACTTTCGCTGGGACCTCGGCCAATCTGTCCCTCTCGACCGAGGATGAGGCCAGTGCACAGCCAGAAGACGTGGCCACCGGCTTGCCTAGACAAACACAAGCCACTCCTGGGACAAGCTCGTCAGCTGCAATCGACCTCACCGTCGACTCGCCAACGACGGATACGCCGCCCAACGCGCCGATCGGCGACGCTCATCTCTCCCCACCGAACCTGGCTGAGCAGTCCCAAGGCGTATATCCAGCAGCACACATGTCTGCCGACGATTACGCGTTTGGTACCACCGACTCCGCGGCAGCCTCATGCATGCCGACCGGCGCTGCCACTGCCACTACCGAAACTGCGCCAATGCCATCGACCTCGGGCAACACCACGTCCCCGGCCCAGTCTATCGCGACCGCGGCGTCTAGCGTGCACCAGGGGCTGACGCCCACGTCTAGCGCAGCAACAGTAGCCTCTTGGCCTAAGCTGGCCCCGCGACCGGGCTCCGATCAATCGTCCCTGCTCCAGCGCCAGGCAGTGCAGGGCAGCCTCACGCCACAACACCAGGAGCAGCGAGCCCAGTGGCTCGTGGACCTGGCTGCCCAGCGCGGGCAGGGAAGCCAGAGTGCACAGACGCAGTCGAGCCAGTGGAATCCGCAGATGATCGCCGCGAGTCATCAGAAACAACCCCAACAACAACAGCAGCAGCAACAGCGGGCCCCGAAGCCCAATACCGTAGCGGTCCCAATTTATCTCCCGCAACAGGCAGACCACCTTACCTCACAACAGCTCACGGATTTCATGCAGAAGCAGGCTGCGGCGACAAAGAGGCTTTGGGAGGAGACGCAGATGCAGTCGCAGATGCAGTCGCAGCAACAGACTCAGCAGCCGCAGATCCAGCAACCACAGGTTCAGCAACCGCAGGGTCAACAGCAGCAGGCGCTGCAGCATTTACAACACTTGGCTCAGCAACAAGTGTCTCAACACCCTCAGCAACTTCATCAACAGCCACAACAACAGAACGCCCCGCAATATACTCGGGAAGAGTACAAACAACTCCTTTGGCAGCAAGCCCATCTAAAAGCTCAGCAAGCTCAGCAGCAGCAGCAGCAGCAGCAGGCTCGACAGCAAGCCCAGCAACAACAGCACGCTCAGCAGCAACAGCGTGCTCAGCGACAGCAGCCAACTCAGCTGCAGCAGTATCCGCAGGCCCAGCACACACAGCAGTTTCGGCAACAGACACAACCAGCACAGGCTGTCACGCCGCACCTTTCAGCCAACATGCAGCGCCCCACTGTTGCCAGCTCTGCCCCTCCCACAAGCACACACTTTGTCCAGAATGGTCGCTTTTCCCAGGGGACAAACCAGACTCCGCCGATAACCAAGGACGACATGCTGGCTGTCCAGACGGCAGCGCTGCAAGCCCGCCTTGCTGACGCCGCGGCGCAGCGAGAAACGCTACCGCCGATCACTCAGCCGGGTGTCAACTCTGCGCCGCCGCCCGGGAGTGGATCCTCCCAAGTAGGCCATCACTCAATGCCGCAAACTCCACAGCTGGACATTCTTCAACATCTTCAAAACGAGCTTCAGGCGCAGTATAGGAACGACAAGGAAGCGCGCAAGAACTTGGCCGTCGAGCGCAATACGCGCTTTGGCACAGCCCTTGCCGCGGCCGTCGCTGTCTACGAGTAAGGATACACCCCATCTGTCGACTGACATACCAGTGAAGCACTAGATCAGGCCGACAATCGGACACTTGAACGCTCCCTTGTCATTGCCCGGGATGCACTTTGCGTGCATTCGGCACGGAGTGCTGAACGCGTCAGCCAGCTTGAGGCAGACCTTCAACGGGAACAAGGTGCCCGATCCAAGGCCGAGATAGACAGGGCGGCGGTGCAACGCCTACTGGATGACCAGAAACAGATGTACCAGCGAGACGTTGGGACGCTGCGAAACGAAGTGGCGCAAAGCAAAAACAAACTCGATGAGCAGAGCCAAAAGGGTGAGAACCAGGCGGCCATTGTGTCCGCCTCGCTCCAGGCACAAAAGACCGAGCACGACAAGGTCATCGCCCCCCTCCGCTTAGCACTTGTCAACTCTGAACAGATGCGCATCAAGCTGCAGAAAGAACTTGACGAGCTCAAGACCAGCCATAGCCAGTGCCAGGACCGCATCCACCGTAACAACGCCAAGATGGCCGAGCTCGCGGACGCCGAAACTCGCCATGTCGCCGACGCAGTCGCCGCCACCAGGGCTGAAGCAGAGAACGAGATCAACGCGCTCAAGCGGAAGAACGAGAGGGAGTCGGCGACGGCGAAGCGGGACGTGAACAAGGCCGACAAGCTTGTGCGAGAGCTCAAGGCCAAGTGCGTGGCCCTTGAAGCGAAGCACACCGAGCTGGAGGAGGGGCTGCGGCGGGAGACGGCGCGCACCGACGCCGCAGAACAGAAATGCGCAGCGCAGGCGGCCGAGCTCGAAGTGGCCCGCGAGCATCTATCGGACTTTGAGAGCGGCGCGCGCGTTAAGGAACTCGAGGACGACGTGGAGCGGCTTGTGGCGAACAAGACGCGACTGCAGCAGGACCTCGAGCGCGCGCAAATGACGGCGCAGCACAATGCCGAGCAGGTCCAGGCCGTCGCTGAGGCGGTGGACTTTGTCTCTACCAAAGCAGGGTTTACGTTTCCGTCTGTGGCGGCCCGCGAGCTCACCGCCGAACAGTCCGCCAAGGCGGTGAGTATCCTCAACCGCGTCGTGATGGGGCTCATGACCGCGCGGGACCGCGCCAACGAACGCAAGGGCAGAGACCGCGGTGCGGATGTCAAGCAGCTCCAGCGTAGTTGTGACGAACTCTTACTGGAGAAGGACAAGTTGGTGGAGGAGCGCGACGCGCTGCGGAGGGAGCTGGATGCGGCGAAGGAGAAGGTCAAGGCGGCTGAGAAGCAGAGCCAGATAGCCGCGCCGGCGAGCAGGATGCCCAACACGACGCCGGCGAAAAGTACTAGCGCCACGCCTGCGAACAAAAGTACCAACGCAACGCTTGCGGCCCAAAGCACCAATGCAACGCCTCAGACGCTGCAGAAGGAAACTGCTCAACTACCTTCAGGCTCAGCGCCGCAGACATCTCGAGCTATGAACCCGCCGGCAACGCCCAGCAGCCAAACAGCGGAACCTGCGCGAGCGACTTCAAAGACAGCTCCAACAGCCACTCCACAAGCTCCAAAGGCTACAACGTCAACGACCGCTGCGAGCGCGCCGACAACCATGTCGGCTCCGGAGGCGCCTCGGCCGAGCACGCCCAGACGACGTAATGGTAGGTCGTGGCCTTCCTCTTCCTTGCTGACGCCAGACCGCGACACAGCGACGCCCGTTACGCCGCTGGCAGGAACGAAGCGGCTGCCAGCCGATACGCCCGAGGGAGATATACCGCCCTCTCAGCGTCGGCGTCTGGGCCTCACGCCGTCGGAGGAGGACCTCTTCAAGTGGATCCGCGAGAACCACGCCGTGTTCCACGGCCGCAAGCCAACACCCGAGACGCCGTCGCACTGCAAGCTGTGCCTGTAAGTTTTAGGTATGACGGATGTAGCTGACTGCAGCGTTGAGTATGGCCGAAGCCACCCCAAGGTCGCTGTCGAAGAGCGGCCCATGACGCCGTTCGGCAGCGAGGACCCCGAGGATATTGCGCAGCACCTCCTGCTCGAGCACGCACGGCAGATAGCGATGATACGCGAGGATAGAAACCGGGCGCGGCGCAAGTCGTCTGTCGCCCGATGAGCGGCGAGTGCGCTGCAGTAGTGACATGTTGTATTTTATTGTGTGTAACAAGTCCGCGCGTTGGCGGGATGTGATATATTCATGGCACAAGCACTGTTGAATGGTCGCAACGTACAGTACAGTATATCTACACATGCTGCATAACAAGGCAGAGGGCGCCGGCGCACTCCACCACTTGACCACGACTAGTGCCTGCGGCTGCGCTTGGCTTTGCACGCCTTGGTCGTAGCGAGCAATGACGGCAAGGCCGCAGACGACGCAGACGAGTTAGTGGTAGCGTCGGTCGCAGCGGGGCCAGTACCGTCAGCAACGAGGTTGTTACCGGGGACCTTTGCCTGTGCTTCCTGAGTGTCCCAGAGATCGTCCTGGGCGCCGTCCTTGAACCCGTAGTCCGCGTTATAGTACGGCGGGTCCTTGAAGCGGTCCTGGAAGTTGTTGTTACCCTCCTTCTGAGCCCAGTAGTGCATTTGTTTTGGCCCGCGCGTGCAGTTGGACGGGTCATCAACGCACTTGACAGCCGGGCGGGGGGCCGGGAGGGGCGTGGCGTTGACGTCGGCGTTGGTTACGTTACAGCGGTATCCCAAAAAGTACATTTCGTCAATCTTGCCGCCCTTGGTACTGTGTACCCATCCCCAGGCGCAGTGGCATCCTCCAGGGGGACACGGTGGGAGTCCAGCGGGGATGTGGTAGTCGACGTTTCGCAGCCAGGGCGAGCGCGCGTGCGTGGAAAGCACGACAAAGTCCTCGGGCTTGATCTTGCTCACGTCCGCCTCGTACGCTATCGCGATAGCCGTCCCCTTCAGGTCCTTGCACTCTTCCACGGGCGTGTCGTACGGGTCCGCGCTGTGTAGTACTCCGGAATTGGTCGTGTCCGGGTCCCAGTACTTGCACGCCCTGTACGGGTTCGGGTCGTAGTGCGCGCCCCACGTAGTGTTGATCTTGTCGCACGCGAGCTCCGCCTTGAATACACCACCAGAAGGCAGCTCCATTAACACCCCGTCCTCTGGCCGTTAGTACGTCAGCTGACCCGCTTGTGCCCACCTGGTGGCTCGTCGATGTACCCGTGAAACCACCAGTCCTTGAAGGCCAGGTCGCTCAAAGGCTGCACGCCCTTGACGCCATACGGCTTGTCCTTTTCCCATCTGTCGTGAGCCAACCCACTTCACCGCGGTCTTACCCGTAGGACGACGGGTGCCAGAGCGCAATGTGCGCGGCCGCAGGCAGCACCAGCGCCAGCAGCCGAAGGACCGCAAGCATGAGTGAGCCAGAAAATTAAACCTGTTACGCGGAACGAAGATGTGCGCAGGTGCCAGATCTCGCGCAAACAAGTGACAGATGGAACAACACGCCCGACCAAGTCTTCCTGAGGTTTTTATGCATCTCAATGTGCGCAAGACGTAAAGGCCCCAGGCAGTCTTAGTGTGCATACACGCGCATATGGCGCGTCGCCAAGCCAAAGAGCCGGCAAAGTTCTGAAACGCGTTGGTTCACGGCACTGGTGTCGCCCCTCGGAGTGCCACAATGACACGCGCGGGGCATAGTGCTTCCGCCCAGCTACGCTTGTGCCGAACACTACCCAGCGCCGTGTAAGCCTCAACAACCACCAGGGGCAGTGTGCGTTTGTGAAGCATAATATGGCGCGCATTCTTATCCCCCGTCAATGGGTTCAAGGGGAGTTTCAACCTCTGCCTGACGTACTCCGCCCAGGCCACTGGACACGCACGACTCTTCCATTTCCCTGGGGCTTCTCGAACGTACGCTTGTAGTTCCCCACCTTGGTAACTCGCCCGCTCGTTCCTTGGTCTCAGACTCCACTGCGATGCCCATGCTCCACTACTAGCCTGTCGGACGTGCCACGAGCGTCGTCTTCTACACGTCCTCGCCCTCTGTCGTCCACAACGAGTGATATGCGCACCCAACTACTTTAGCTTCGATAACAGCACACTTCGCGCCAATTACTGTACTATTGTATCTGACATCATGGTAGCACTGTTTACATGCATCTTCGTCCCTGCGCGTTCCTTCACCGTCCCATGCAGCATCTACGCAAACGCCTTGGAGATGTCGCTGCCGATCGAGTAGCCCGCGACCTTGTCCCAGTCGACCTTTTGGCGCGTGACGGGGAGGGCACGGCGAAGGCTGCGGTTAGTGTGTGCAGATGAAAAGCTTTACTTGCGCTGCCTGACGGCAGCGGGGCGCTACTTACGAGCGGAAAGCCTTGTCGCTGAGGTTGGTGTACACGTCTCCCAGCTCCAGCTGGTACTCTGTTTCGATGCGGGCGAGGTTAGTGACGATAGCGGAAGCGAGGGCGGCAGCGTCGGTTTCAGAAGGAAGGGGGAACGATGCGCGGTGCGCAGTCGCAAGCTGCACGTTGCCCTGCTCAAAGTAGTGTACGTCGACGTTGATCTCGCCGTCGACGGACCCCGCGCTCCGGTCAACGACCCAGCGCGTCCGCCAGCGCCCCGTCCAAAAGTTGCTCGCGTTGAACCGGTTGCCCACGATCTCGAGCGTAAACGTCGGGTTGGCCAGGGGTTCGTATGGAGTTGCGGTCTCCTCAGGCGCCGTCGTCGCCGGGGCACCGGCGACACCCGCGCTCGCGTCAACTGACGCGCGACGTGGCGTCACTTCGCCATCACGCTTGGCCTCGACCTCGCGCGCCTCGGCCGCCGCCTCGGCAGTGACATTCGCCGGGCCGGCATCCTCTGCGTCCTCGTGCGCGACCGCCTCGGCCTCCTTGCGTTCATGCACTTCCGCCTCCTTTCCATTGATGCGCTCCTCTTGTGCCACAGCAACGTCCTCGTCGAGGGTGTCAAGCGCACCCGGGGCGTCGACCTCGTCCTTGGGACCACGCGGCAGCGACGCCGCAACGGGCGTCGACTCGGCCTCGGCAATGCCCGCAGGGTGCCGCTCAACAGGGTCGTCGGGGCACTCTCCCTCACCCTTGGCTGCGGCGACGCTGTCGCCCGCAGCTGCCGTCTCCGCCACCTCCTCGTCGAGGCGCTCCAGTCCACCCTTCGCATCCACCTCGTCGACCGACGTGCGGTCGTCCAACGAATCGCCCGCTGCCGGCGTCGGGTCCTCCTCACGCATCCCCCACGGACGCTCCTCGCTCCCGTCGTCGACTGGGGGTGGCGAAATCGTTCCACTGGCCTCGGTGATGTCCGCCGCCGGGACAGAAGCAGCACCGGCCGCCTCGGGCTCCGTCGACGCCGCCGCTTCAGGCTGTTCGGACGGCAGCGGCAACTGGTTCGTCGACACGGACGCGATACCCTGGGGGAAGTGGTTACGCGCGTACTTTCCCAAGCTCTCAGCGAGGGCGGCGCGGAAGGCATTGTCGCCCTCAGGCAGCGCGATCGGCTCGTAATCCGAGGGCACGAGGGCAGCATGATCGTACACAAAGCTCCGCCCGGCGTCGTGGTCGTAGAACCGCTCAGTCGCGCCCGACGTCCCGGGGACGATGAGAGCTTCGCTCAAAATGGTCTAATGTCAGTGGGTGGGGCACACGCGCCGCCTGGTCAACAGCCACGAGCAACTGCGCTAACGCTCAAGGCACATGGACCGCACGTACCGTGTGCGCAGGGACGCCGTCCGCCTCGGCGTGCTCGACGACGTGCAGCTGCGCGAGATTGTACTCGCGCAGCGCGGGGACCGCAAAGGGCATGAGCGCATCGTCATCGCCAATAATCGCGCGGATATCTGTCGTCAGCGAAACATTGCCAGCAATCGGCACGCACTGTTAACGACATCGCTGGGGGGTTAGCTAGGTTGCGCCTGCTGGACTCACTTGACCTCGCCCGGTGGGCTCTGGGTGATCAGCGAGACGGCCTTCTTGATCCTCTCCTCGGGAGTAAGCTCGGCCATTGCTGAGTAGTGTTGTGTCGAGCTGGCAGACACTCGTGCGAGTAGAGTCAAAGGGAGGAGGAGCGTTGGCAGCGGCTCACAGTGGCCGGCGGTGCGCGCTGTGGTGACGTTGCGGGGAAGGGTGGAGGGTGAGCCTGACAAAAGGCCACGTGTTGAGCATGCGAGGTGTGCCTGACATTTTTCTCCGGAACTGGGGGTGAGGATTGGCCGTGCCACCGTACGCACCTGGGTCACCCAGATCTGCGGATGGCATTTTTCCATCGTCCACAACAAACACACGTTCAACACAGCATATACAAAATGGGTGGCGGCAACGTGAGTCAAGACCAACGAGGGCTACTCGAGGGTTGTCTAGTGACTGGCATGGCCGACGATTTCGACAGCTGCATGGCGGCGCTCGTTGACCATGCTTCCGGCTACCCCGGCCTCACCTCTCTCTTCTTGTGTACAGGCTGACGTCCAGGGAGCTAAGGCGCAGCAGGCTCGCGAGCGCAAACAGGCCAAGGCGCCAAAGGGTTCTACCTCGCAGACCAAGTCGAACGCTGTGAGTTGTCAAATTGTTGTTGTTGGACGGCACAGCTGACGGCAGGCGGCGCAGAGCATCATCTGCAACGTCTGCAAGGCGACGTTCCAGGGCACCTCCAAGCAGCCTACGTGAGTACGCTCGCTTTCGACGACTGCTGACGCGCGCGCAGGCTCCAGACGCACGTTGACGGCAAGCACGCCAAGTTGAGCTTTGCCGACTGCTTCCCCGGCTTTGCGACCGCGGCTTGAGTGTAGTTTCTGTGGGTTATGGATGTTGTCTCTATCTGGTGCAGGTGTGTGGGGCGTGTGCTACCTCGACAGTCGTGATGCCTCTGTCTCCACTGTCGTACTGCATTCGAGCAGGAGGTGTCTAGCAGCGCGGCCTACTGTAGGCACGGCGGCGCATACCGGCGTGGGAAGTGCTGTTCGTGAAGAAGATGCTGAGAAAAAGGGGCTGTTGTTGACCTGCTGCTGCCTCCCAGTAAAGTATATCTCAGTTCCCCCTGCGTCTCGAGTCTCGCTTTAGCTGTCCGCACGCCGCGATGTCCAGAGCCTGTAGAGGCACAACAGAGACGATACTTCTGTGCCCGCCTGGGCGTTTTTTCTGCATGCTCTCTGTGGAACTGGCACATCTCTCACTCCCTGCTGCCCACAACAAGGCGAACCATTTTCATGCATGCATTATGGCTCTTGGGTTGTTGATGTCTCTCGCCGGAGTGCTCCGATGTGCGCCACATTGCACATACAGGATCTTGTTGGGTGGCGGTTGACTGGACCGGGGCGTGGTGGAGGTTGACCTCCAAAATACGTCCTTGGACGGACCAGACGATCATCCTTCTCTCACTCCCTCTTGCTTCCAGACACACGCCGATAACGTCCTAACGATGCCGCCAAAGAGAAAACCCGAGCCGAGCGCTCGAGCAAAGAGCAGCAGCAGCCTGCTCAACTTCTTCTCGCGCGCCGACGCGTCATCGCCCAACGGCGACGCCGGTGGTCGGAAGGGCAAAGCCAACGCTGCGGTTGCGTCCGTCGGCGAGTCGGCGTCGCACCCCGTTGTGATCAGTGACGAGGAGGACGATGTGCCGCGTAAACGACGCCGAAGAGAGCCTGAGCCGTCTTTAGCGCCGCGTAATGGCAAGCTGTCCGCACACGCGTCGCAAGTCGCCACCGCCGATCAGGCTGGCCCGAGTGACGGCCCCGAAACTCTCGTCGCAGAGTGTATGATGTGCAGCGCACCGTTACCGACGGACGCAGCGGTGAGCTGTGAGAAGTCATCGCAGCTGACACCAGACGGCCGAAGCTCACGTCAACGCTTGTCTCGACGCTGGCGTGGGGTCATCGCGTCGCGATGTTCACAATGACGCCACGCCGAGGAAGGCGCCGGCCAAGAAGTCATCATCGCCTGAGATCGTCGTCCTCTCACCTGATCCGGACCCGCCACCACCCAAAGAAAGAGGGAAGACACCTACAGCAACCCCGAAGGAACGCGACGAAACGCCCAGGCCCATCACGAGCATCTCACACACTCTGCGGACGACACCGGACCCGCCAACAAACGGCAAAGCCAACGCCTTCTCCGTGCTCATGTCGTCACATAAGGAGAAGGAGACGTGGGCCGAGGCCGATCAGCCCAAGGCAGTTCCTGGGCGCCGGCGCGCCGCTCCCTTTTACAAGGTGAGCCAACTCGTATATGTAAGGTGATTAGCTGACAACAGGTTCTTACTGGTATGCCCATCTCGGTTGACGCGTTCTGCTATGGCGCAATCCCTGGTGTCACGGCATACTTTCTCACACATGCGCACTCGGATCATTACACAAGCCTGTCCAAGAACTGGCGCCACGGCCCCATTTATTGCTCACAGACCACGGCCAATCTCGTCGTAATCATGCTCGGCGTTGACCCTCAGTGGGTGGTGAGTTGTCTTTATAGGTCCATAGCTCACGTCAGCACGGGATACCGGACAACGTACCGTACACTATCCCTAACACCGGTGGTGTAACGGTGACTCTTATTGAGGCGAACCATTGTAAGTCAGATCAAAATATGATGCTTGATCTGACCTCAGGCCCGGGCTCTTCTTTGTTCCTGTTCGAGGGCAAACAGACTGTTCACGCAGGCGACTCGTCTTTCCGCTCGCCATACGTCGGCAGCAAGCGCGTATTTCGATATCTTCATTGCGGTGATTTTCGCGCGTGAGATTTCAAGTTCCGTCGCGTAGCTCACCACAGATGCCCCAAGCATGTGCTCCATCCAGAGGTTGCCCGTGCACCCGTCGACTCGGTGTACCTAGACACGACCTATCTTAATCCACAGTACTTGTTTCCGCCACAACCGCTGGTCATTGAGGCGTGCGCGGAGCTGGCGAAGAAGATAGCCGTCGACGATGTGGACGTCAAGCCCAAGATTGAGGCGGCTGAAGCGGGGGACGACGAAAACGAGGAGGCCGAAATGCCCGGCGAGATTGAGTTTGAAGAGGACGAGGACATCAAGCCTGACATTGGCGACGAGGACTATGGCGCGGCCGACGGTGAAGAGCCCTGCGGCGACGAGGTATACGACGACGAGGACATCAAGCCTGACTTGGACATCAAGCCTGACTTGGACCAATACGAGACGATGCCTGACGTGGAGCGAGCGGAGGTCCCCGAGGAAACCGAGCAGAAACCCAATGTAGACACCGAACATGATACCGACACCAAGCTTGACGCCGACTCAAAGCTTGAGGTCGACACTAAGCCTGACCCCGACGTCAAGCCCGACGTCAAACCGCACCCCGCCGCACTAGCTTACGGTATCCTTGAGAGGTCTGTGGCAATGATGGAAGGCTGGCTTGGCAAGAACCCGTCCAACAACGCCGTGGCGCGCAAAGGCGGGCGCGTGCTGGTGCTCGTAGGTACCTACACGATCGGCAAGGAGCGCATTGTGAAGGGTGAGTCCGGAGTTGTGCATTTCTGATCGACACAGCGATTGCGCGGGCGTTAAGTGCAAAAATCTATTGCGAGCCACGCAAACGCGGGATTCTCCGCGCACAAGACGACGAGGAGCTGCACGCAATGCTAGGCGACAACCCTCGCGAGGTGAGCTGTGACGTTCTCTAACCAGCTGACGCCAGTGCCAGGTGCACCTCGTGTCGCTCGGGAACATTAGCCTTGAACGTCTACAACCGTACCTGAACGCGCTCAAGCCCCACTTTGACAGGGTGCTGGCGTTTCGCCCTACAGGGTGGACGTACCGCGCACCAGCGGGCACGAACATGCTCCCCGACGTCAACTTTGTCATCAAGCGCGACCAGGCGCGCGGGTTTACCGACGTGTCGCTGCGTCCCATCCGCGGCTCCTCGCGCCAGTTCATGATGTTTGGTGAGCTGAGAGAGTCCTTCGAGCTGACCGCAGGCGTGCCGTACTCGGAACACTCGTCGTTCTTCGAGCTCACGTGTTTCTCGCTCAGTGTGCCTGGCAACGCCAAGATCATCGCCACGGTCAACGTTCAAAACGAACGCAGCCGCGCCAAGATGCGCAAGTGGTGAGCTGCCGAAGCCCGCCATCACAGCTGACGGCAGGTTTGAGAAGTGGGCGGCGGAGAAGGCCCGCCGGCGAGAGCGCGGGGCGCCGCCGGTGGTCGAGTATCGCGACGAGACATATGTGAGCTAATTTGCGCCGTAAGTCAGCTAACAGCAGTGGTGACATAGTACATGTTGTATGTGCAGACGTGACAGGATGCTATTGTATCATGCTAGCGTTGAGGACCGGAAGAAGAGCAAGGGAACACTGCAAGGGGCGACGAATGGAGCAAGGGAGCACTGTAAGGGACGGCGACGCTAGGACGGCCGCCAGATGGCCTGGAGGACTGCACGCGTGGCGTTACACGTACACGATTTTCCCGTCTCGCCTGCGCCGTTCCAGAGACAGCAGGCGGGAACGTAGGCTGCTGCGATGGCAGCACGGACAGCGGCGTGCGCGGCAGGCGGCAAGCCATCTATGCTGTTTGCCGTATCCTCGCGCGCCTCCTCTGCGCGGCGTAGGACGGGGACGAAAACATGTTGCGGCGCGCCGTGGCCGCGTAGGAGGTCGAGGAGCTCGCACGACGCCTTGAACGACGCGAGGGGGAGGTAAACGCGGCCGTGGGCAGCGTCGCGCGACGCGTTCGCGGCAATGGAGACAAGGTGCATTCCCCTTCCGGCGATACGAGCCGAAACAATGGTATGCGCGCGCAGAAGCGTGTGGACCGGCGTGCCCGGGGCTAGGCCAGGCGCGTGCGCCACGGCGTCAGGGTGTACGCTGCCCGACCACGTATACGCCTCGACGGGGCGTAGCGGCGTCGGCGAGGGGTCGAGCGTGCTCCATGCCGCGTAGCATGCGGCTGTCGCCAGCCCGCCACCTACAGCACCGGCGTACGCCTCCAGGTGCGCCTGCGTGGCGATCGGCAGGTGCGCTTCGAGGTTACGGCACCGCGTGAACTCGTCTAGGGGCACAAACGCCCCGTCAATAGCGAAACCTTTGCAGACTTCGAGGAAGGGGAAGAGGGGGCACAGGCGGGTGACGAGCGCACTGAAGAGGTAGAATGGCAGGTGGTGCTCGGCGTTGAGCGGGACAGTGCACAGCGTTATTGCGCGCTCGAGCGCCGTCGAGCCCTCGTAGCATTGCACGAGGTGTAGTTTGGCTGCTGACAGGGCACGCCTGCGCGCCGCGAGCGTCTCGGTGATGTCACCGTCCTCCTCGGACATGAGCGAGGTCATGGCGGCGTACCACCCGTTTATGGCTGTGAGGGTGATGCGGAGTTCGCGCGGCGTGGCGAGAGCCACGAGGCGGAGGTATGGTGGTGGTGGCTTGGCGACGACGAGCGCCGAGAGGACGCGGGCGTCAATGTTGGGCGGGGCACGGAGGACGCGCGCAACGAGTGCGAAATGCGCGGGCCAGAATGGCGGCGGAGCCGGTGGAAGCGAGGGCGACAGAAGACAAAGGACGTGGGCGTGCGCCACTAGGTGGAGTGCCAAGACTATCGCGAGCGCGCTCAGCACGTCGCGCGCAGCGTCCTGCAGCGGGATACCCGGCATCTGGGAAAGTAAACTCCGCAACGACCACTCGAGGGCTGAGGCGTTGTATCGTGTAAACGTGGCGCTGGCATTAGCGGGGCCACGACTTGGCAGGCTTACATGAGCACGACCGGGGTGGCGACGGCCAGTGCGGCAAAGTCGGGCGGCGCAACCCGTCCACCGAGCAGCGTAAGTGTTGCCAGGACGGGAGCGACGGCAACGTATACGGCGCCGAGGCGGGCATAGTTTGTCGCAGGGGATGGCGAAGCGCCCGTAAACTCGAGAATGAGGTGGACGCCGCCCGCCGCAAACGCGAGACACATCGCGGCCGCCAGAGGCCGGCGGTTGAGCGTGCGCACCTCGGTCGGGGGAAGTAGACGCGATCCCTCTGTCACCACCTCTTCGGTCTCGGGCAGCCGCGGCGTGAACGGTAAAAGGTACGCTCGGCTGACCGCGCAGTGGACCAGCCCGACGGCGAAGCCCTTGGCCCCAGCTGCCAGCAGCATATGTACACACCCCTGCGGCCGTGGCTGGCCTGCTAGCGTGCCCGCTGCCTGGTGTCAGCCCGTTCTCGCCACTCCACACTCACTATCTCCAGCGCGGCGAGCGCAAGGCCCACGCCCATGGCTACCATCAGGGCGAGGCCGTCGCGCTGGCCCAGGACCGGCCCCGCGACGTACGCTGCCCCAGCAAGAAGGCAGGCCGCGGTCCTGCCGTCAGTAATTGCAAACACACGATAGCTCACAGCTCTAGACGCATGGTCGATAAAGAAGCGTGTATGGGTAACAAACAGGTAGAACCCAAAAGACACAAAGACTCATGAGTCATGACGTCGCGTCTGCATGGATCAACTTGTCCCAGGCACGGACCGCGTCGTGAACTCTACCAGCGTCTCCGGCCCGGTTCCGACATTCACTAGAACGTCTCCGTAGTCCCCGGCGGCGACGACTGCTCGCGACCGACACCCGCGCCAATACAAAATACATCGTACAGATGAATGTACACTACTAAGAAGCGTTGAGCCCTGTCGTTTTCTACTCCCGCTCTGGAGTTTGTACTGTAAATACCGCGTCGGGTGGCAACATGGCCACCCACAGCTACGATCCGGTTTTAGCTTATAGGAAACACCGCCTAGTGCCGTGCCATGCTCGGCGAGCGGATAAGCGTGAGGAACTCCTCGCGCGTCTTCTGCTGGTTACGGAAGCACCCGAGCATCGTCGACGTGACAGTCGAGGCGCCGGGCTTCTGCACACCACGCATCGACATGCACATGTGGCTGCCGTCAGCACAGAATCATGCGTGCGTCACTCACGTGGCCTCCATGACTACGGCAACGCCACGGGGGCGGATAGCCTCCATGATGGCAAGGGCGACCTGGCGCGTGAGACGCTCCTGGACCTGGAGGCGGCGCGAGAACGTTTCGGCGATACGCGCGAGCTTGGACAGACCCAACACCAGCTTGTTGGGGATGTACCCGATCGAGATCTTGCCCGTGAACGGCACCAGATGGTGCTCGCACAGCGAGAAGACGTCAATGTCACGCACAATGACCATCTCCTCGTGGTCCTCGGCAAACACGGCGTCGTTGATAACGTCCACAAGCCGCTCCTCGTACCCCTTGGTCATCCACATGAGCGCCTTGGCGTACCGCTCTGGCGTCCGCAGCAGACCCTCGCGGTCCGGGTCCTCGCCAATACATTCCAGCACGGTGCGGAGCGCGCCCGCGAGCACCTCGAGGTTGGCCGCCTTCTCGTCAGGTGTCGAGTGCAAGCGGAGGTGTGTGCGTGCGGCTGGACGTCAGTTGGGGGTAGCACGCCTTGCTCACCTGGCCAGCCAAGGCCCTCCTCGTCGGCAATGCCGCCCTCGGGGACACTGGCGTCGCGGCCCACGGGCAGCGACGTCGCCGGTGCCTGAAGCGCCATTTTGACGTCGTCATTGAACTGTGCGTCGAGGGCGTCCGCCTCGGTCGACTCGTCTGCATGCGTTGGTGGCGGCGAGGCGGCGCGAGGGTGCGGCGTCGACGCGCCCGACTGCGGCCGGAAACCGTAGCCCTCGCGCTGCTGCCGGGGGTATAACGGTGAGCGTGCCGAGCTGCCCGACGCCGCAGACGTTGCCGAGGCGCTGGACGAGGGCACGCCGGTGTGAACCTGCTGCTGCTGCTGCGGCTGTGGCTTGGCACCGAGTCTGTCTTTGGAGTCGAGGTTCAAGCCGCGCATGTGCGACTCGAGCACCGACTGAGTCGGGGGACTGCGCGCATTGCCTGTGGTGCGGCCGCGTTCCCAGTCGCCCGTGGACGACTCGGACAGGCGGTCAAGTTTGTTCACGTTGGGCACGGGCACGGCCGTGGTCCGTGGCTTTGCCGGTGGCGCGGACATGATACGAGACGGAGGATGAGGATGAGTCTAGAGTGAGTTGTCGGCATCACATGTACCCCGGCGAGGCTTGACCGACTTCCGACTCCATCGACTCCGATCTCGACCAACAGTGTGTTTGCGTCACATTCCGATAAAGGGACACAAAAATCATCTCCGCGAGCACGTGATTAGTTGAGAAGAGAAGAGGAGGAAAGAATAAGGGGCCAGGCACCGTTTATAAAATCGTGAAATGTCAGTTGTGCTTCGGAGTTTAGCCACGCGACTTAACTCCTACGCCAGACGGGTGCAGGCGGAAGCTTTTCGACGCACCCTTGGGCTCACCCAACACTCATCGCTACCTGGCTCGATCTGCTCCCGCTCGCTGGTGCGTGCTCGCTGGGTGCAGGGTTGCTCGTCGTCTTTGGCAGGTTTGAACCCAACCCCTCCTCCTCATCCTTCAACACCTTAGACAAACCAAAAATGGTGAGTCCTAGACGCACACCAGTCCCACACAGGTCATCGGCGGCAGCACGACAGCGGCAGAGGGCGGAACCCGAGGCAGCGACGACGCGGGATGCGGATGCGAGACGATTGCGAAGATTGGTCGACCGAAATAGTCGAACGAGTGCTCCGTGGTGGCAAAAACTGCGTTGGGATGGGGAGAGCGGCGTTGAACAGCTTTGCGGGCTGCGTACGCCGCGCTGGCTGTGTGCGAGGCCGTCGTGAGCGACGCCGCGGACAACCCGAATTCCACATCCCGCGCACGTCTTGTGATGTGCCCCGAATCGACTGCGCCCGACTGCCCGCGTTCTGCCCGCTCGACCTGCCGTCTGCTGCCTTGTCCGACCTGGGACTGCGACGTCCACCGCAAAAAACATCCACTGACATTTAGACCAAGCGCACTAAAAAGGTTGGCGTTACCGGCAAGTACGGCACTCGTTACGGTGCCTCGCTCCGTAAGACGTGAGTTTGTACACTGCAGACATGACCTGACGCCAGCGTCAAGAAGATGGAAATCACCCAGCACTCGCGCTACGCCTGCCCCTCGTGCGGCAAGGTGAGCTAAGCCGAAAAGAGTCCAAGCTAACGTCAGAACGCCGTTAAGCGTTCGGCCGTCGGTATCTGGAAGTGCAAGGGCTGCTCGAAGCAGTACGCCGGCGGTGCCTACACCCTCGGCACACCCGCTGCCGCCACTGTCCGCTCCACCATCCGCCGTCTCCGTGACGTCGTCGACGCCTAAGCGGGGGTTCGAGCTGTATGGTTGGATGGATGTATAGCATTGCCACTGGAGAGGTTACAACTCGGCGCCGCGAAAGCGCGCTGATAATTGATGTTGAGTTGGGCGACTGACATCTTGACGAGACGTCACAAGGGAGCGAGTCTGACATCGGTTCCCATACAGGCGCAACTACTTACCACTGCGAGGTTTACAGAGTCTTTGCAAGAGTACCCCGCGACCTGGGCCGTTCATTCGTCGATCCCTGGTCGATTGAGACGCCATCGTATGCGCTGGGTCATGTTCCTTGACCGACGGCTGGCTTGCAGCCAAGCGGCGCGGCAGCCGTCGAACGGACTTGGCGACCTTTAGATGCCAAACTCTCACAAAACCAACCTAGCGAACCAGACTCGAGACTCGTTGCTCACGTCGGCGTCGGTGATGACGGCGGGGCGGTCATAGTCCACCTCATCGTATTCGTTAAACTCGTGATGCGGCATGCGCTCATAGGTCACGAGCGGGTGGCAGAAGCCGTACAGAAGGCTTACGAGGAAGGGGAAGATGGGGTCGGAGGGGCTCACGTCCGCAATGTCCGTCCCGTCGGGGAGGCCCGCGGTCCGCGAGCCCCGCGGAAATGTGAGCGCGAGGCTGCCCTGCCATCATTAGCCTTGCGGTCTTGATGCGTGCTCACAGGAATCCGATCCGGCCGCGAGAAGGGGCCCGGGAGATGTTCGGGTATCAGTGGCACCGGTCCAGTGTGTCTTGGGGGTCAACGGGGAGGTAAGGATGGAGAGGACGGGCGGCGATCTGCTCGGGGGGAAAGGTATCGTAGAAAAGGCTGGCGTCAGGTCCGCAAACAGCATGAACATGCCCATCACCGCTGACGCGGTACTTGCGCAGCAGAGCTTGGCCGGCCTTCATGCGCTCGCGCGTGACAAAGCTCTCTGGGTTGGGTTCTATACGTTCCTCGTTCTCGTCGCAGCCGAGAATGGCGAGATACATCTGCACGATGGGTGTGAGGCTGGTGTCAGCCGCGCTAGGAAGGCGCGTACGTGCTCGGGTCTGCCGTGAGGGAGAACGTGTGCGAGGAGGCAAGAGTCGCGTCCGGCGAGGCGTCGAGCGAGGAGGTAGGCGTGTCGAGGGACGCTGAGGGAGGTGTTGCAGGTGGGCGCAGCGCCGGCATGGTTGATGATGGCGACGACGAGCTCGTCATTGTTTACGAGTCAGATAAGATGAGAGACAGTGTGCCAGTCCGGGCGTCCGCGGAGCCCCATCCTCGCGTGGTCCACGTGGAGGCGGACTGAGGACAAGAGGCGCGAGGCGCGTGAACAGTGTTTACCGCGAACGGCTGTTATTGACACTTCGTGGGCTGACGCGACCTTGGCATTACACCATCACTCACTTTGCAACGATGAGCACGGGCGCGGCGGTAAGCGTTTTGGGAGCTTTGGAGCTGACGATAGACGGCGGCCGCGCGCACGGCGTCATCGCGCGACGGCCAGTCGCATGCGCCAAATGGCGACACCGTCGGCGCCGAAGTCAATCCCGCGATGCAAGCGCTTCTCACGCGCGCAGTGGACCTGTCGTCCTTCGTGCAGCTATACGAGGCGCCATCGGGCGCGGCGAACATGGGTGGGAGTAACAGCAGTGGCGCGGGCGGGATCCAAACTCGCAGTGGCCGCATATCCCGACCTCCCGCACCGCCCGTACACGCAGCGTACACGCCCGAAGCGGATACACCGGGTACCGACGGAGGCGGGTACGCTTCTGGCGAGGGACCACAGAGTAGTGGGCCGCTTGGGCGCCCGCCGATCGACGCCGAGGAACGGCTTAACCGCCAGCGCCAGCGGAATCGTCGTTCCGGTGAGTCGGTAGTGTTTGCCCCCACTTACGCAGCGTTCGAATCACGGCAACGCAGGAAAGAGGCGCAGGACGAAACACGGCGCCAGCTCGAGGATAAGAGCGCGCAGATCGCCGAGCTTGCCGACAGGTGCAAGGAGCTCGAGGCGCAGTGCGTTGGTCGCTCAGGTCCAATGCTGACAACAGGGTACGTGAGCTCCAGGCGACGCTGCAGGCACACGGCCTGCCTCTCCCAACGGTTCCGGGACCAGCGAAACGGCCGCCATCGCGATATTGGGACGACCCAGGCTCCTCGGCGCCGTCGCGCTATGCGCCGCAGCCAGATATGGGCCATCCTCACAATGCACACCAACATCACGCCCCGCAACACCACCCCCAGAACCACATGCAGACCCTCCCCACGCGCCAGCAGCAGTATCTCTACGAAAACGGTCTCGAGGCATTAGCCAATGCCGCGCTGCCGCATCTCCCGCCTGTGTCGTCGCCAGACGTGCGGTCGCTCGTGGCCGCCAACGCCGCTGCGGCGGCCAACGGCCCACCGTCAACCTCCGCGACAGAGCGGCGGCCAACCGGTGGCAACGGCAACACCAACACAGCCCTCGGCGACCTCACGTCAACGCTCACCCCGACGCTTACGCCGTCACTTACCACACCCGCCCCGCCACCACTGTCGGCTGCAGACCCCGATATCGCCGCAGCGCTCGAGGCACTCAATCCCCTAGCGCACGAGTGGCGGCTCGACGACGACGCCATCTCCCTCTCGGCGCTTTTCAACATTGACGACCTGGGCGAGGACGCCAACGACGCGGATTTCGTGCCGCCCACATCACCCAAGGCGGACTCGTCCGACGACGAGGACGGGGACGAGGATGACGACGGCGACGGTGACGGTGACGGCGACGGCAGTGACGAGCGGCCTCGGAAACGCCGACGCGTGGGCTTCGCTGACGAAACGGACGGTGCGCACGACGCGGACGCAGACACGGATGACGAGGATCTGTTCCTTCCCATCGAAGACGTGCCGATCCCCATAGACGAGCTGTACCGCGACGCGCTGTCTGCGCTGGGTGTCAGCACGCAGGAGGAGCTTGCGGCCGTAGTGTCCAAAATTGTCGAGACGGCATCCCGCGGTGGCGTCACGCCCGAACAGGTCGAGGGGTTACGCCGCCTCATGCGTCTCGCCGAGGCGCAGGGCGCTAACCGCGGCGATCCGGCCTAGCACCCTTCGTACACCCGTCCATCATGTATCACATCGGTGTCAATGTCACATGTATAATATGCCGTGGCGACGGTTGCCACAGCGTAGTGTGGTGTCTGCTCAGTTTGATACCAACCGTCTCTGCGCTCACTCGCGCCCCAACTCGCTGCGCTCGTTGGCGCGCTCATTGGCGCTGACGCCGGCGCTGTGGAATAGGAATAGTGCATCAATGCCTAGTACAAGCACGTGTCCGCAGTGTGGCGGCATGCGTCCATCCCGGGGGCCAATCTAGAGCCCTCGGCCTCCATCGCGCCTTCATGCGCCTCCTCCGACGTCCGTGGCCAACGCGGGCCAATTTTCTGCTCTCTCTCTCGCGCGCTCGCTGGCGCAAACACCGGCTCGTCTGTCAACTCGCCCGCGGCGAGTGACGGAGCCAGCCAACTACACCTTCTCTATGCCGCGCCGCTTACTGCGGGCCGAGCAGGCCAGCAGCCTGCATCTCCTCGGGGGTCATGGTGGTCGACTCGATCATGACTCCGACGCCGAACCGGGACGTGTTCTTGGCGTGGTCGAGCTCGCCACCGACGAGGAAGGCGAACGCCGGGGTGAAGCGCTGCTCGAGGTGCATGCCGACCTTGCCGGTCGAGTCGATCTGGCCGCGGAAGGTGGCCATGCGGAACTCGTACTTTGCGGCGAGGGTCGTAAGGGCGTCACGCTTGGCGGGGCCCATGAACGACGCGGGCTGGATCTGGGTCTGGAAGTCGAGCGCAACGTCCACCTTGTCGCTCAGGCGCTGGAAGTAGGTCGTCTGCACGTTGCCGGTCGGCTGGAGCTGCGCAGTGGCCGTCCACGACGGCACGAAGGGCACGCCCGCGGGCTGGGGCGCAGACGCAGGCATAATGTCCGCCGTCGTGGGCTTGGGCTGCGGCTGCGACGTGTACTTGAGCAGGTACGACGTCGCGGGGATGACCTCGGTGGGCGACTTCTGGATGATCGTCTCAAAGCCGAGCGACAGGCGCGACGTGAACGAGTGGAGCAGCGACACAAAGTGCAGACCGCTGCCGTCAAGGGGGGAGGGGTTGATCGTCTTGAGGTTGAGCGAGTAGTGCGGGCCGAGGTGGTCGTGCTCGATCTGGAACATGGTCTGCCCGGGGGCGGAGGAGAGCTGGGGTTAGCGGCGCACGCGCGAGCACGAGCACGAGCGAAGCGAGTGCGAGTGCGAATGCGTGCGGCGTGAAGGTATGCAACACTTGTACCCCACAGAGCCAGGCAGTGTCGGGGAACATTGCCTGCGCCGACACACAACTTCGACATCGGCCTTTGCCGCAGCCAAGAGCGCATCCCGCCTCAGCACCTCGCCGCCTGCGGCGAGTTCGGCGCTTCGGCGCTTGCTTCGACACTCACCTGTCCCTGGATCTTGGTCACATCAGTCGAGTTCCAAGTACGGTTGGCGCGCATGTTGACGCCGCCCGAGGACGGGTCCCACTGTCCGTGAAGGAAGTTCTTGTTGGTCGCGTAGAGAGCGCCGAGCATGTAGGCGTTCTTCTGGGGACCAAGGGTGAACGCGTGCGAAATCTGAAACGCGGGGCTGATGGGCGACACGACCTTGGACAGGTCGGCGCGGGCGCCCTCGAAAAAGACGTGCGACAGGCCCGTGTCTGCCATTAGCACGAGCACAAACACGAGCAGCGCAAGCGCTACAAGAGAGCTCTTGTCAATCCCAGCTACACAGCGCAGCGCATACCCCCGACACAACAACGAGCACGGCAGCGGCGCTGAAAAGCGCTTGGCGGTTCGGCGAATTTCGGCAGCACCAGGCGCTGTGCAAAAGACGCTTTGCAAACTTGCAGCAGCGCCGAGGGTGCGCCGGCCTAGCATTCGGCGCACCTCGCAGGGTGTGCCATCGTTTACTCTCCTGCTGCTCTTCGTGCCGCGCCGGCTGCGCGCGACAGTGTTTCGCCGGGGTCGATACAAGCGTCTCGGTCTGCCGGACGACTCGGCTGCACCGAGCCCTCCTCTCTACTCACTCTGAACATCGCGGGTGAGGTTCTCAACGGTACCGGGCTGTCCAAGACCAATGTACTCCTTCCAGTTGTGGAACTGTTCAAAGGTCTGGGCGACGGGCGCCGCGACGGGGTCGAGAAGGCCTGCAAACGAGTCGAGGATGTGCGGCGCAGGGGGAGGCGTCGCGAGGGGCTCCTTCTCGAACGAGGCGGGGGGCGGCGGGACGCCGGCAGCAGCGTGCGGGACAGAGGCCATGATGCTGGAGGGGGAGGGGGTGGGTGTGAAGAGGATGGATGCAAGGATGTCGCTTGCTTGCTGAAAGAGATTGATTCGGGCGACGACGTCCAAGCGGCGGAAAACTCGACGCCGCCGCCGTCACCCTGGCTCTCACCCACCCACTCCCACCGTGGGCCAATTTGCTTCCGTGCGGAGATTGGCGTGTGGCACCGGCCCGGCCGTAGATTGCGCCTTGCGTGCAGTAGACAATTTCCGCCACCTGCACTCACTCGGCGCCATCGCAACACCATGCTCGGGACTGGGACAAGGGGACACATGGGGACGGCTTCGGGCGCAGCCACGACCTCGGCAGAGGCATTGACGCTCTCGGCGTCGCTGTTCCACGCCGACGTCGACACGTGGCTTCCAGCGGGGTTCGGGGTGGAGCGTAGCGCAGCGGCGCGCGAAGCCGACTGGGCAGCGGCGCGGTCGTTCGGTGCCGGCGGCGAGAGACTCGGCCTGGGTCATCCCGACCTGGCGAACCCCGACGCGCGTCGCGCAGCAGCAGCGAAACGCGCAGGCGAAAACGTGCTTCGAAAAGCCATGAAACGCAAGTCGGGCAACGACGACGACGAGCACAAGCCAGTTCCCGCGGCACCGGCGTCCGACTCGGACGAGGGCGAGTCGCGTACCCGCGCAGTAGGCAAGAAGAAACGCAGGACGCAAGACGCGTTTGCCCGCGGCGCAGCACAGAATAAAGTCCACCCACTGCTCAACCTCCAGAACCCCATACCGGGGTACGACGCGCCTGCCGCGGCCGCGCCGACCAAGGCCAAGTCGCCACAAACACAACCCCTCACGCTCGGCGACGACGTCAACCCAGCCGCGGCGCTCGCCGCGAGTCTGTCCAAAACAAGCCACGCTCCCGCGTCCATGCGCGTGTCCGCCCCACGGCGGCCCAGCGACGCCGCCAGCGCTGAACAGCCCGGGCTTGCACTCACCAAGGCCGAGAAGAAACGCGAAAAGAAAAAGCGGCAAAAGGCCAAGAAGGCTTCCGCCGCCGCCGCGACATGACGCCGCAGTTAGTGCGCTCGCACATTACACCTAGTGCGGACGAGGACGTGCTCATGCGCCGCTACCCTCAACGAATGGGCTCGCCGTCTCGGACAGCCAAGCAGTGGTCAAGGTGCCGCTCAACGCAATGTTGACGATTCCGGCGCAAACACGATGGGGCCGATACCCGTCGTCCCGAGAGTTGCGTCCAGTTCCGTCACAGCCGCCATGACTCCAAGGGGTATTTCCTCTGAGGCGGTGAACATCGCCTCGGCAAGCCGCCCCACCCAACCCCTCAGCGGTTATCGTCTTGTCTCCTTATCGCATCTATACCCTGCATCTCACAACCAACACACTCAGCCTATGGCATTTGGCGCACCCACACAGGGCAAAATACACTATGCATAATGGTATCCTATATCGTACACCAAGCGAGGCATCGTAGAGCATGTGTACAAGTGTGTGGCGTGGAGGGCAAGACGCCTGGCTGCGCCTCGCGCGCCGCGGCTAGCGCAACGCACGCCGGCTGGCAGCCCTTACGCTTCCGCGCAGACTGAGCGTCCTCAGACCACGGGCATCTTCGCCGTCTCTATCGCCTGGGGCAGTGGCGGCTCGGGCCTCGGCGGCCTCGGCGAGCCGCTCGATCAGTGACCCCGAGTCGATCGGAGACGCCGCCGCGCTACCTGCCGCGACCGCCGCTGTGGCGGGCACGGCGAGCGCAGGTGTGGGTGTACGTGGTGTTCGTGGGGCGTCACGCCATCCGCCCGGCGATGTCGGCGTGCTCGCCCCGCCCAAGGTCGTCGGCGGCGCAAGCGATACACCTGCCCCCGTTGTCGTCGTCGCAGTCTTATCCGGTGCCAGTCGACTAGACGCCATTGGCTTGACGCGCTTAGGCCGCGGCGTTGCCTCCACCTCGACCGCCGACTCGCCCTCCTCCGCCCCTGCGGCGTCGCGGTACCACCGCCGCGACAACGACCCCAACCCGCTCCCTAAACTCTCCGCGATCGCCACTACGCCCGTGCCGACAGAATACCGCGAGTTGGGCGGCACGGCGATGGCCGTAGCGGCAGCGGCGGCGGCGGTTCCAGCCGGATCGGGGTCTATCGCCGTCGAGCGTATAGAAGAGTCGCTCAGTCCTCGGGGTCGTAACGTACGCGTGATGGCTGGTTCGGCGTCCTCGTCGGCCCCCGTGCCGTGGTCCAACACGGCGTCTACAATCGTCGACATGCGGTCCTTCGGTTCGGCGGCGCGTACGGACCGACCATCAAAGTACTGCGAAGACGCATGCCGCATACGCGCCCTCGTAGCCGGCGACGCGTCGAGCGCCGAGCGATTAGGTAACCCAGTAACCTGCGCGCCGGCAAAGATCCCCAGGAGGTCTGACCGCCGTGGTGCCGCCATCGACTTGTGTCTACGCGGGCTGGGCGGCACGGCGGGCGGCACGGCGGTACCGGCCTCGCCTTGCGTTCGCTGCGGAGCCGACACGGACCGCTCGCCGCCAGGACTCGGCTGCGTCGAATCGGCAAACACGTCCGCACCGCCAACAACAGCAGTGAGGCGGCTCTGCTTGGGCGTCGCAGGCGCCGCACGACGAATCACGCCCGAACCGCCAAACTCGACGGAGACCGTCGTCGTCGTAGCGCTCGTGCTCGCCTGGAGCTTGGGCGCCGCCCGAGGCTTGCTTGGGCGCGTCGGGCTTGGCTGCGTATCCTGCACCTTTGGCGCAGGCGCGCTCAGCCACGACGTGATCGGCGCAGCGATCCATCCCAGGGTGCCCTGTGTAGCCGGGACCGCGTCGTCGTCTGCAAACGCCTTGGCACGCAGCTGCTTGGCCAGCTTGGGATTAACAGTCACGTCGTTGACGACGCCCTGCAGCTCGAGCACCTCGGTGAACACGTCCTTGAGCAGCTTGAGGAGCGTCGTCATGTCACGCCGCGTCGTGGAGGATGCTTCGAGGACGTGCCGGAACCGGTGGCGCATCCCGCCAACCTCCGCCTGGAGCGCTGCGATCGTCGCGCGCGAGACATGCCCCACGTCGCCAGGCAAATTTTGCTTCTTGAGGCGCCCGTTGAGTGTGCGCACCTGCACACCATGTAACCGTATGAGAATCTTGCTTAAAAAGTCGATCAGCTCGGCAAGCGTAGATCCGGATGCTGTCGTCGTGCGCGAGTTGGTTCTCGTGTGCCGCAGCGAGCCCGGGTCAGGTGATCCGCCGAGAAGAGGCGACTTTGTAGACGACGACAGCGTGGCGGTGTCTGGCGCCTCGTGCGCGGACGCCTCTGGGATCGGCTCGATGGGATCCGTCTGCACGCCCGTGCTCTTGGACAGCAGCAGCAGCGTCCGGCGGCCTATGCGCTTTTCCCGCACTTCGGGGTAGTGTACGCCCGCAGCGGAGGGGATCTCGAACTGACCGCCTTCCAGCATTGGCGAGAGCGAGTCGTACACGCTCTTGGGCGACGTCATGGTCGTGGGAAGGAGCACGCTCGCGCGTTTGCGGCTGGCACGGCTGGCCTCGGACGCAGTGTCCCCCGCGTCGTCGGTACAGCTGCTCATCTCCGCCGACATGTCGGCCGAAACGTCGACACCAGTGTCCACCATCAGCTCCTCGGTCTCGCCGCTGGGCCCGACACCGCGTTCCGAGACGTCACGCAACGACCGCAGCTGCACACTTCGGCGGTGTCCCGCGCTGCTTCCACTGCGTGCCAGACCGGGTCGCTTGGTCTTGACAACGCCGTTAATGGTATAGGGGATACCGCCCGAAAACGAGTTGCGCTTGCCGCTGCTTTCGGCCGCACTGCGTGGGCTAACGCGCTGCTCGGGCGACACGGCGGTACTGTTAGAGTCGCCGCGCACGAGCGGAGACGAGCACTCGGCGGGCGGAGGCGACGCGACGCTCGGCCACTCGGCAGTCGACGTGGACGTAAAGCTCGGCGCTAGCGAGCTCTGCCGCCTGTGTTGTGGGCGAGGAGCCGCCGCACTCGCGACTCTAGCGTGCATTGGTCGTGGGAACTCGCTGTTGACGATGGGGTTGGAGCCGGTCCGCACGTGGTTTACGCTCGAGCGCAGGTCGATACTGAGAGGCCGTGATCGCGGATGCCGGCTGCGCGCCTCCTCGAGCTCCTCGCGCAGCTGCCGGTTCTCGTCCATCTTGAGCGCGAGGTTGTGTGACAGCTCGGCCGTGTCGTGCTTGAGCAGCGCGTTAGACGCCACAAGGTCCTCGAGGGTTCGCTGGTACTCGGGAATCTCGGACGGCGCGTCGGCATGAAACGTCTCGGACAACTGCAGTGAGCTCATCGAAACGCTAGTAAGCTCACCTCCTCGTGCAAGGCTTGAAGGCGCTCCTTGGCGTTGGCAAGCAGGTCCCGCGCGTCCTTCTCGCGAGCCGTCTTGAGAGCCTCGGCCTCGCCGCCGGCTACAGTGAGCTGCATCTCGAGGTCGGCTGGGGTAAGTTTTCATTGCCATCACACGACCCACCGATCCGGTCCTCGGCCATTTTGCGCCATTTGGTCTGGTCACGCAGTCGGCGCGATTCGGCATGGTACAGGTCCCGCGCGTCCTCGAAGCGCTGCTCGGCCTCCGCCAGACGCTCCTCGAGACCACCAGCCGACGCACGTATTGCCTCGGTCGCGCGTAGTTTGGTCAGCTCACCGCGGACCTGCGTGAGCGCCTGCTGCGTCAAGGTATGCGCATGCTTCTCCCTGATGTATTTCTGCTGTAAGCTAGTGATGGAATGTCACCTCACCTTCTCTAAGGAGTCCAGCAAGTGGGTGAGCTCGGTGTACTTGGCCAGCTGGGTCGTGTTGGATCGTTCGAGGTTGGCGACATGCCGCAGGCTGTCGGCAAGAGCTTTGCGTTTTATCTCGAGCTGGTGTTAGCTATGGCTGACGGACCGCTCACCTGCTGCTCGCTGCGCGCGTGTTTCTTGTCGAGCGCCTCGTAGCGCTGAAGGAGTACCGTGCCGATCTCTGCGTGTCAGCGTTGATCATTCCTCGGAAAGAGCATGGGCGAGGCTGCGCATGCATGTCCAAGCGCAACGGGGCGCAGCACGCCCCATGTAGAGTGATCGGCGTGTGTGTCGGTGACGCGGCGCCAGTCGTCGCTGATGATGGCCAAGCGCCACCGCCGCTTCCGCATGCGCACGCACGACTCACCGCCGCAAAGCTTGAGCTTGTCCTCGAGCCTGGTACGCGACGCCGCGGCGGGACATTCGTCTTTGAGGCCAGCGCCCGCTGTGCCCGCGGCGCAGCAGCATCGCGCGAGATCGGGCTCGCTCTCCGCAAGGTTGTTAATGTCCGTAAGCTGACGCGCGATGCCGTCGAGCGTCTCGGCGGTGCGTCTGAGTGTCGTGCTTGCGCTGGGCGAGATGTCTGCGTCGGACGTCGAAAGGGCGGGTTGCTTCGATGTGGAAGTGGGGAACGTTGGTCTGGAACGGAACGGTGATCCGCGCAGCGTAGCGTCTCTGGATGGCGAGGGAGATGGGGACCACCCCGACGCCGACACGGACGATGCCGCCGACGATGGGCCGCTGTCGTCGTGTGCCTCCATGGCGACGACGGAGGTGGGTGCAAGCTGTTACAGCTGCTTGTGTGGAAAAGTGGATAGGAACAGGATGATGTGAGGAGGAGTCGGGATGAGCAAGACAAGAGAGGGGGATGGACGCGCCCAGGGATGTCCTCGTTGCAGCCCACAGCGTTCAGGCGCCACCGCCGAGGCTTTTGGCATAAACAAATCAATCTCAGGCACACAAGACATCTTTTGGGTCAGCATCCTCTGCCGGCATTCAACAGGGTACAGTACAACCGCCGTCTGTAGCGTACAGCGTCCTGCGCAATTGCACAGCCGGCCACGATTCCTCGTGACCAAACAGGTCAAAAGCGCGGTGCGCTCGGCAAGTCACTGTCATGTTGGCGGCGCCAAGTGTGCAAGTGCTGTTCCAAGTCTGTGCGGACCCCACTTTGTGCGCAGTCCATCCCTTACACCACACCATCTCGATCAACATTCCAGCAAAGCAGACACCAATGCTGGCAACCGTGTGGTTGCGTTGCGCTGCTTGATGGGGAGATCATTGGCACTGCACCTCGCTAGACGCGTCGCTCGCTCCGTGACATGCTCCAACCACAGGCATGCACGCGTCGAGGTTTATAACGCACCAGGTCTGTGGGTTGTGACATTGCCGTGCCTGAACACCCGAGTTGAGACAACGCAAACAAGCATCAACCTCGGCTCAGCAACACAAAACACAATACAGTCGGCTCTAGCGTCCAGCACCTAACGTACCTCGGAGAACTTGTAAATTCCACAACATGATCGCATGTAAGAGTGGTAACTATGGAGAGCATGGATATGTCACCCAAAAGGTATGGCACATGTATGCAGAGTGGTACTGTAGCACCTGACACGAGCCCTCTAGCGCCTGCGCTTGCTTGCTCTGTCCTCGTCACGGCGGTCGTTGGCGCGGCCCAAGATTGAGATACCACCCGTGCCGCCCCCGCCGCCACCTCCACTACCGCTCTTGTCTCCTCCTCCGCCCTTACCGCGCCCACCGCGGCGGTCGTGCTCGCCGCGCGGAGGCCGGTCAAACGTTCGGTCGCGCTCGCGGTCCCTCTCCCGGTCATGGCCTCTGTCGACCCAGTCGCCGTCGCGGCGCTCCCGCTCGCGATCGCGGTCACGTGGCGGTCGTTGCTCGCGCGGATCGGTGTCCCCTGACGAAGGACGATACAGGTCTTCGGGACGACCATTGCGCCGCGCGTTGCGCGGTCCACCTGCTCCTCCTCCCCCACCGCCGCCTCCACCACCTCCACCACCGCGTTGACGGTCGCCCTCACGCCGCTTGCCGCGGTCGTCACCACGCTCGCCGCGATCCCGAGCGTCTCCCCTGTCGCCACGAGGACGTGGTCCGTCAAGGGGACCGAAGCGCTCCTTGTACGCATCGAGCTCGGCACGCAGCTCCTCCACGACGGTGAGGTTGTGGGCGAGGTCGGAACTGCCGTCAGCAAAGCCCTGCACCATACCCACTCCAAAGTCTCAATTATTGTCTTTGATTCTTCGCGTCAGCAGCCATCACGAACAAGCACGAACCCTCCAGTGTCCGTAGCCACTCGTCGCCGTCAACGCGGCCAGCCTCGGCCACCATGTCACCCAGCTCGTCATTCTCGAGCATGAGAGAGCGGACGCGCTCCACCACCGCAGCGAGATCGACACCGTCGCTGGGCGCCGAGGGAGCCGACGGCGCAGTCGACGCTGGGCGTGCACCCGCTCCACCAACGGACGGAACGGGCAGCGCAAGTGGGAGCGTGGCAGTCTCGCCCTGCTGCGGAGAGTCGATAGGTACTGGCGTGGTGGCAATGCTCGAACCAGGCGACAGCGGACCCACTGGCCGCGCTGCATTGCCGAGAAACGTGTACCGCAGCGCGGCATTGTCGCGTGAGAGTTCCTGGATGTGACTTCGGAGTAGGGCAAGAACGGGGATTAGGTCTGATGGGATGTATATGGGTGCGGAGGGGAATGTGCCGCCGCCGGACTCTGGCGCCGTGCCGAGGCCGGTGTCGGCGTCGGCCACGGGTATAGACGTGCTGTGTGCTGGGTATCGGGCATGAAGCTGGCGCACCTGGTCGGCAAGGCCATCGCGTTCACGTTCGAGCTCGAGTACGCGCTGAGCGAGACGCAGCTCGTTATCCGATGGGAGGGGTTCGTCGAGTTCAGGCTCGGGGTCGTGTTCTGCTTGCCCGCTGACGCTTTCCTGTTCGTGTGAGTGTGGGGCTAGGGACGCAGAGGTATGCACCATTTCGTGGTCTGGTATTTCGTCTTCAGCTGCGATCAGTACAGAAGCAAAGTTGAAGTAGCTTACCGAGCGAGTAGTCTACAAGGTCCTCCAAGTCGTTGCTCATGGTCCAAGATGCATTACCGCGGGAGGCGGGGAGAGGTGCCCGCGGAGCTGAGGCGAGGGGTGGGAATGGGGAGTCGGAGGGATTAGAAGGAGTCGTGTGCCATGTGTACAGACTGTGTCGAGTCGAGGCCGAAGCGCCGGGTCGAGAGCTGCGGATGGACAAGCTGATGCCGTTGCAGCTGTTGTTGCAAGGGGTGCTAATGATGTTAATGGGATGTGAGAATGGCGACGACGACAAGAGAGTGTGTCGACAGGTCGGTCGATTGTCGCAGGAGAGTGTGCGTCAGGTTGTATGGTGGTGTCGCTCAGGCACGATCCGGGACCAAAACACACGGCCCCACCGCGTACCGCGTTTCAGATCCTAATGCAGACGTTTAGGAATGTTCCTAAAGCCAGGGGTATTAGCGGGATCAGATTTCACGTGGCCCAGTGGTCGTCGATCGTTACGTCATTGGACGTAGCTGCAACTACGGCTACAGTAGGAGATTAGAAGAGGCCGCTCGCACACGACGCAGCCAACAGCATCGAGAGCATTTCTCACCACAACACTTGCAGCGACAACCACCTCACCAACCGCCACACTCAACAATCCATACGCCATGGCTACGTCTGCAAACCCCCAGTTCGAGCGCTTCTCGCCCATGACACAGGTGTGCCTGCACGCCGGGCTCAAGGTGTCGCAGGCAGCCTCCATGATCGTGCCCCCGGCCTACATCCTCGTGGCGTTTGTGCGCCGGCGGCCCGTCACTGTCACTGGCCTTATGCACCGCAGCGTCGCCGCTGTCCTCGCAGGAAGCGGAGCAGGCTACGCCGTGGGCTATTTGCGCCTCAGGGGCCAGCCGCCAGAGGCTATCGAGGACAGGGTGTACCGTCTGGTACGTAACGCACTGCCGACCGACTTTCTGACACAGATAGAAGCACAACGCTAGCCAGGTGCGCTGCGACGACTACTCGGTGATTGGCGGTGCGCTTGGAATGCTCCTCTCGCCAGCCATCTTTTTGCGTCGTGCCCCCATGCTCAGCCTCGTAGCTGGCGGTGCCGCAATCGGCCTCGGTGCCGGCGTGTGGGCCCACATGTTCCAGTCTGTCACCCAGGGCCAGGAGCTTGCTGCCAAGGAAATGGTAAGTGTGTGTGTGTGTGTGTGTGTGTGTGTGTGTGTTTGTGTTGTGCAATGGCGTTCTGGTCATTGCCACTGCCGTCTTCTTGAGGCGAAGCTTGAGACATGCGCTAACACACAGGTTAGTGAGCTACCCGAGCTTCCCGGCGCCGGCAAGGACAAGAAGTAGACGGTCGCATTGTGATTGCGGGTCGAGCAGCTCGAGGTCGATCAACAAGTAATGGTAGCGTTTGGGACCGGTGTGAGCAGTATGCTGTACCGCAGTAGTCGAACACGCCAATGTGCCACCCGCCGGTGAGGACTGTACCCAGGACATTGCAATGGTGGCGGGGGGCAGAGTGTGGCAAAAATCTTTGGTGGCAAATGTCAACCGTGGGCCCGGGTCTACCCGATGAAGAAAGGAAGCGAGCTGCTCGTCGCGTTGGTCTGTGCACTAACCCTCGATCCCCCTTGATTGCTGTGTAACTCGAGGTGGCGCGAGACTGACTATATCTGACACAACCTACACCCATGATTGTGTGTTGATCCTGGACTGATGACTGACCATGAACGTGACACACGAGGCCAGTCTGATTCGGATTTCCGTTTTACACACACTGATGCTCTGTGGCGGAAGGGGAATGGCAGCGCACGGACCGACAAAAGTTTACCAGGCCTCATTGTCTGGTCGGAGGAGGTAAGCGAGGTGAGCAGTCGGGACTGCGACGAGGATCGAGGCGTCGCGCATGCCCGAGGTTGTATTCAGATCGAGAGGTGGCAACGACGCCACCCTCCTGCGGCTACACACTACGCAAGTCTGTGCGCGTTCAATGTAGCCACAGCGTCAATCGACCACCTCTGTAGACAAAAAACTGACAAATACCACGACGACGCACGGTTCTCTTCTGATGCTGGGCAGCTCCCACACTTTGACACTCTGCTCCGCCGTTCAGACCGCTCACGCCCATCAGCCCGTGGCGTCCTGCAAGGCTGTCGCACCGCTGTGCGCCACCCTATGCTCTCAGGCGCTCTGGCTGTGGTGACTGAACAGCGTTCGTACCTCTGTGATCGTGTCGCATTGTCCCACGCACATGCGCACATGCACATGCACACACGCGACGACCACCTTGAGCTGTTGCCACCAACAACAACCTGGGCGCCCGTGCACCTGCACGCCACAACGCCGTAAACCCCAAGACATGCAAACACATTGACCGTGCTACCCTTGAGCGCACATACCACAGCGACACAGCAACAGCAACAGGAACTGGGCACAGACAGAGTATGTGCGTGTGTTTGGATGGCCGCGCGTCCCCACAAACACTCGACACACACGGGCCTTGCCCATGCCATGCAGCGTGGCCTCTCTCACCCGCTTGACGCTGTCGAGGCCCTTGAGCCTTGAGGCCAATTGCGCCGTTCCCCCGCGTCCCCCGCATAAGCCCACTACATCCAGTCCATTCCCTTGTACGCGTTGTTGCTTCTGTCTTAGTCGACACTCATCACTTCACACTCACTTCTATCGGAACCGTGCCTCAATTCCTTGACTTGACTCTCTCTCTCTCTCCCTCCTTATTCATCACATCCTCCCTCTCTCTCTTTGCATTGTCCGCCAACCCACCCATTCGCCTTCGCCCCTGCCTCGCGTCGACTCGATCAATCCACCCTCCCCATTTCTCCTCTCCTCCCATCACTCGTCTAACACCGCAACAGAACCCAAGGCAAACGGGAAAACCCGCGCGGCTCGGCTCCACTGCCCTCCCGCTCCTCTTCTGCCGGCTGGCCCCCTCTCCCCTGCTGCCCACCCCCTGGCGGGCAGGCAAGAATAGAGTGCGAACGCACGACCCACTCGTTCTGCTGTCACCAGACAATACTGACTTGACCCCAGACCCTAAGTCGTGCACGAGGCAAGACAGCCGTGTTGCCCGTGTCCTGCTGCTGTCTGCTGCTGCCTGCCGTCGCGGCACAGTCTGTTGTCGGTCCCAGGCATTGCGGCATTGCCACACGAACAGTCTGCCCTTGGTGAGCTCGTCGCCACTGACGTCGATCCCTCTCTTGTCTAAAGCCCCTCACAGCCCACAGCTTCCTCCCCCTACTAACCCCACCACTCCTCACTCTCAGCCTCACTTCTCGTCCCTCGCATACCAGGGCAGAGGCGTCTAGCCAAGCTGTGGTGTTCGGCTCCGTCCTGTGGTTGCGGCGGCGGCGGGGGGTTGGCAGGAGGAATACATAACCCAGTGAGTCGACTTTGAACACCCCTCTTTCTCCCTTCACCTCATTTCTTCGTTTTCCTTTTCTCACATTCCTCCTCAATCATCTGGCACCTTCCACTTTTGATCTTTGGTTATTGACTAACCACAACTCGCTCATCGACACCCTTGTCGCCGTCAACGCCGCCGTCGCCGCCACTCCACAACAACAACACACACCTACACGCTTTGCACACACCCACAATGTGGTCTCATCAGTGGCTCCCCCGGTCGTTTGGCGGGTCCAGCTATGACCCGTACATGACGCACTCGTACTGCAGCCAGGTGTGGGGTTCCAAGTCAGTTTCTGGCGCATATGGTTATGCCACTGGGCTCAACTCACTCTACAGTTCTACTCTCCAGGAGGAAGGCCTAAAGTCGCTCGTCCAGTGGTACACCAACCACGAGAACTACATGGCGTCTCGTGAGCAAATCAAGCTCCTTGTCGACTTTGCGGAAGACGAGTCCAAACGGAAAATCATCCTCGCCGTCCTCAAAGACCGCCTCGACTTTGGGTGGCCATACAACTACAAGGCACTCGACGTCCTGAGCGCTTTGCCACCTGCCTACCTCATCGACATGCTCGATAAGCTCAAGCACTTTGAGGACCCACACACTGGCATTGAGGGCTACAACTGCATCAAAGAGGTGGCCAAGTTTGTCGACAAGGTCCGCAAAGCGAAGGAGAAGAAGGACAAGGACGAGCTCGAGAAGAAGCAGAAGGAAATGCTCGCCATGTGGGGTCCGCTCTGGACCAACACCCAACCTCTCAGCTACCCGGCCCACCTGTGCTTCCCGACCACGCCTCAACCGTCCGTTTATTACCCCTACACGCCACCCACGGTGCCTACCGTCTCTTGGGAGAGCAAGGCCCCCTCTGGTTGGAGCTCGTATGTCCCCTCCTACGCCCGCAGCCACATTCACGACCCATCACACTACTACTACTGCCCCTACGTGTAAACACGTTGGCCAACTCGATTCAACTCGTTTCAGGTCACTCGCGGCAGTGGTATCAAGCATCGCCGTCCCAACTTTTGCCCGGTAGAGCAAGATCACTGACACAAATTACAGAAGCAAGGCGACCCCCGTTGGACCTGCCAGCGACCCATTCTCACGCATGACTTTTCTTGCGCTTCAACCGGACGCCTCTGGCAAGAGATACCCCGAGGCCATTGTCTATTGTCCGGAAAAGAAGAAGCCCTAACGTCGTTCTTTGCGCACCTGCTGCCCATGGGCCTCAGCTGCTGCTGCACTCTGGGGAAATCTGCTGTGGTTGTGTAACGCCCCGCGCGCACACTTGATCCACCAATATCCCCAACCAAGATCAAGGCGTCGTTTGCCACTCTCCAACCCTGTCACCTGTGGCGCACTTGAACGCAACCGTGCCTCCTCCTCGGCGGTCGTGCGCGCAACTTGAAACGCCTCGCCACTGGACAATTCGCAGCTCGAAACAAGTGTGTCCATCCCTGCAGCCACCGCACTGTCCTCTGGACGTGTGCGCCACACCTCGACAAGGTTTGATCAAGGTTTTTCTGGTTCTCGTATCTCGTTCCTGCCCCACTCTCATCGTCACATGGTTTTTGTAAATGACCGAGAAACAACGTCATGCAATTTAGTTCCGCATTCCATGTTTTGGCGGCGTCGGCGATCAATTGATTGTGTCACCGTGGTTGTTGGTCGTCGTGCATCTTGCATCGTTACATTGCTTCTGCGCGTGTGTCGTGAACGTTCTGGTGCATGCCTGATCACGCCTACGCTCCGCTAGCCGCTACCGCCTCCTCCCCTTCCCACGTCGAGAACCCCATCCACTCACGCCACTGGTACCACCGCCGCCGCCGCGTTGCCCTTCTCGTCGTCGTCCTCCTCGCGTTTGCGCCCGCCATCCTGCTCGCACTCTCGCTAAAGACGGCCCGCGTGTGCGTCCCGCTCAGCCTCACACACGTCTCGACACGCCTGCACCGCGCGGTATCGTGTGCTGGCCACCACGCTGTTGCCGCCGCCGCCCAACATTCAGCGGCGCCGTCGTCCACCACTTCAGCCCTCTCCCGGCCAAGCTTAGCCGCCACCAGCGCCTCAGCTTTCGCAGCAACTGCCGCTGCCAACTCCACACGCCCCTTGGCGACCAACCCAGCTATGTCGACCGACAGCCGCCTGACGGACTGGCTCGTGAGCCAAAAAGACCTGTTCGTCGGCGACCTGAAAGCCGGACGCGGTAAAGGATGGCAGTTGGCAATGGGTAACGAGGCAGGCGGTGAGTACACACCGGGCGACCATAGCTAACGGTTCAGACCTTGACTCGATTGCGTCGGCGATAGGGTACGCGTTTCTTGCCAGTGCACTCCGCGGCGAACGCGTCATGGCGCTGGTCATGACGCCGCGTAAACTCATGCCCCTGCGACCTGAGAACAAGATGGCGCTCGCCGCAGCACATATCCCGGAGGACGTTCTTCTGCATGTCGAGGACCTGCCCATCAAGCCCGCCGAGTTGATCCCCGCGGGCGTGGGTATCGTCTGCGTCGACCATAACCGCCTCCAGCCGATATTCGGCGCCGACGCGTCCTCGTTCAACGCCGTGACGGCCATTGTAGACCACCACGAGGACGAGCGCCAGAGCTACGGCGCCAAACCCCGCGTCATTCACGTCCCTACCGGCTCGTGCTCGTCTCTCGTCGCCGAGGAGTTTGAGCCCGAGTGGAAGGCGGCGCTGCAGGGCCCAGCTGGTCTCGCTGGCTCCCCCGTGCCACCCGAACTTGCCACACTCCTCCTCTCCGCCATGATGATCGACACGCAGGGTCTCCGGCCTGGTGGAAAGATGACCGTCACCGACCTCGAGTCGGCAAAGTTCCTTTACCCCCTTTCGACTTTGTGTCCCCGTGCGCCGGAGGACACTGAGCACGGCATCCTCAGTGCGGCTGCCGCGGCGTCGGCCCAATTTGCGCTTGGCGTACCCCCGCAGCTCATAAACTTTACGGACGCCCTTGTGGAGGCGAAATTTGACGTCTCCAATATGACAGAGTACGATCTCCTGCTGCGCGACTACAAGCAGTATGCTTGGGACACACAGTCGCCGATATACCCCCGCCTCGACGTCGGCCTGTCCACTGTGCCCGTCCCACTCGAGACGCAGCTGCACCACCAGAACGGCTGGGCCGACTACCTGGACGTCGCGGACAAGTACATGGTGGAGCGCCAGATCGACGTGCTCGGCGTCGCGACGACGTTCAAGACGAAGAAGGGCAAGGGCCGCCGCGAGCTGTTCCTGAGCGTGCGCGCCGGGGGCTCGCTCGCGGATATGGACGCGGCGGAAAAGGTCATGAACGCGCTCGTCGCTGGCCTCACCGCCGACATTGACACGTTCGACCTCGAGACGTGGGGCGGAAAAGACGGGTACAAGGCCGAGCTCGCTGCCGAGGCGCCAAAGCTGCTCCTCTGCGGCACCCGCATTGCCAAGGTCTGGAACCAGAAGAATCACAGGAGCACACGCAAACAGCTCGCCCCCGCGATGCACGCCATCATCTCCACCTTGAAGTAGGAGGGGCGTCTTTAAAGGTTCTACCCAGGCTGGGCTCTTTTGGATTGTTATGCGCGGATCGTTTGTAGAAGGGTATATGGATGCATGCACGTTTGCTTGCTAGAGTCCCACGCTGACTTGATACGCAAAGAGACTGGGTGCCACGACGCGTACGCCCCCATGGCAGGTCCACGGGCGTCAGAACATGCCATTTGCTGCGGCGTCATGGCTCGGCGTCGCAGTGGCGCTGGTGGCCGCCGACAAAGACCCAGTCGGCGCGCTGGCACTCGCGTGAGCAGTACTTTGCCCAGCCGCACTTGCACGTGAACACTGGCCGGCGGCGGAAATCGGTGCACCAGCGACACGTCTCTTTTCCGCCCCACGGCCCGGGTCCGGATGGCCGCTTGGCCACGCCGCGGTGGCGCGCAAACCACTCGTCGGCGGTCATGGCGTGAAACAGCTGTGGTTTCTTGAACGGGTTATCCGTGCTCTCGTGCGTGAACTGCATGCCGTTCTTCACGCACAAGCGAATACTCGCCTCCGACGTCGACGTCGGGTCAGCCGACACGCGCACGCATCCTGCCTCCTCAAACGCGAAGCGCAGGACCTCGCTGAACGCCTCGGACGCCAGACCCTGGCCCCATACCTGCGGGTGAAGCTCGTAGAATAGCCGCCCCTCAAGCTGCGCCGCTGCCGTCTCGTCGTACGTAGGATGCGTGTACACCTCGCCCTTTTGCGGCCCGAGATGCGCGTCGTCCGACGTCTCCAGAGACAGCGCAAAGTTGCCTTCTGTCAGTGCACATTGCGCGACGATATTATACCCACCCAAATACCCTTCAGCGTTGGGAAGGCGGTTCGCAATGCGTACTTGCCCAGGCGGCGCGACCTTGATACTCGGCGGGTCCTTGGCCGTGATGGCGAACACCCACTCGTCGCGCCACGCGCCCGTCTTTTCGAGCGCGGGCACAGACGCGGCAACGTATCGCCGCTGAAACGAGTCCCTGATGTCGGACGCCGACGGCGAGCCATACCTGTGGTCAACGCGGTCTCAATGCCTTGCTTACAGCTGGGTCTTTTGCACCACCGGCTCCATCTTTATCCGCCGGATGGCCGTCGTGTCGCCCAGCCCGACCTGCCGCAACACAAGCCGCGGCGTGCGCAGTGCAAAGTCGGCACAGGCGGGCGTACGCAGCATGTTCAGCTTGGGCCGGTCCTGCCGTCAGACCACGCCCAAATCCTCACCTACCCGTTCGTTGAGCAGCGCCCACGGCTCGATCGAGAACGTCCGCGCACCCCGCCGCAGCTCAGCAGCCCACTTGGCCGCAACCTCGGCTGTCTCTTCGGCGCTCGGCGTAACTTCTGGCGGCACACCACCACCACTCCCGGCATAGTCTGCTTTCTCCCATCAGCCGCGACCAAGCTCGACCCCCACCTTTTTCTTCTTTGGCTTCTTCTTCTTCTTCTTCTTTGCCGACGCGTCGTCCACGCCCAGATCAACCACGTCGTCGTCCTCCGAGTCCGACCTGTCGGCGCCGGGCGCCACGTTCGCGGGCACCTCCTTGCCCGCTGCTGCCGCAGCTTGATCCGCGGGCATGTCGTATTTTGAGCGATGCCGAGTGACGATCAAGGCTTCGGACATTTTGACCGCGACAGTGTGGCCCCGCATCCTCACGTGATCTGACAACGATCGATCGCCACCTCTATCGACAACGACGATGAGCGGTGACGTCGGGGCGACATTGCCACCAACTCGCGACAACAAACCCGCCCAGTGCCCATTCCGCGCGCCTCGCGATGAAGTCCAAGCCACCGCGGCCAGAACTCACGACGCGGCGGATCTCCGCTGAGGACACCAAGAACTTGCGGCAGGCTGTCCTGTGGCCTACCATTGCGCGCGACGACCAGTTGTATCCATACGACTCTGATCCGCGGACAGTGCAGCTGGGGGCGTTCCTCTCGAGCACGCCCGCGGACACCGACGTGCCAAACGCGTACCTTCCCCGTGGAGGAGGCAAGTGCCGTGCGCCTGCAGCACACACGGAACACACAGCGTTGCACGCGCCCGCGAGCTCCGATCCGTGCGATCCAACATGCACGGCTGAGGCCGCCGCCTCGGGCGATCCGGGCAGCGCCGACCCATCTCACCACGGCGACCACCACCACCACGCCCACGTACGCCAGGAACCTTGCGGTATCCTCACCCTCGTCGTCGAGCCGTACCTCGGCCACCGCGACGGCAGCACCTCCTTCCCCGAAACGCAGATCCAGCTGCGCAAGTTCGCTGTCATCCCAGAACTACAGGGACACGGTGTCGGCCGTCGCATGCTCGAGGCCGCCATCGCCGAGGTCGGGCGTATGCGCGACGACCTCGTTCGCCTCGCAAAGGCCGAACCTGGCCCAGCGCTTCTCCACCTTGACGCTCGCAAAGAGCAAGTCGGGTTCTACGAACGCGTCGGGTGCAAAGTGCTCGACCCGGAGGTGTTTGCGAAGCGCGGGGCAGGTGGGCAAGGGCCAGCAATCAACCATGTGCGGATGGGCCGGGTCGTGCAGTAGCGGAGGTTTGCAAGTTAGTATGGGCTGGGTCGTCACCTTGCAGTAATGAGTGTGACCCCGAGATGTACCAGCCGCTGCAGGCGACCGTGCTGGTCACCTCAACACTTGGCGAGGGTGATGCAACAACTACGTCGACCACTGAGGTGAATGTCGATAGATAGACAAGACTCGGCGACGCTGAGGGGCCCAAGCGGCACGGCGGGCGCGACAGCGGCTAGGAGAGTGGCGGCGAGTGGGCAGGTAGGCGAGACCAATAGCGCCGACGGCGCCGACATACCAGGCTGCGCTGTCCTGCACCCTGGAGACACATGTCTGACACAAACACTGCCTTCTGACTCGAGCCAATGCCAGAGCTGATATGTCATGGTTCGCTGCCTGCCGCCTTTAAGTACAAGTCCAATCAACACCACAACACGTGCAATTGCCTCCAACTCTGACGGAAACTGCACATCATGAAGGAATCACCTTACCACACCACCCATAGAGTACTTCCCTCATTGTCTATAGATTGTAGTTTCCTCCATTGCCATGTTACTATACAGTCTGGTCTCTACTTCTATGATGCCACCCTAGCCTTACTCATATGCTGACACCAACTCTGTCTGATCCTCAAGTATCAAGCTGGCAGCAACCCCATACCACCCCAACCAGTGGACTTACACCAGTCTCACGTAGAGATGATACCACATGCTGACAAGAGCCTTGATCATTTTCTTAGATGTACACAGTTGGTGACATGGTATTTAAAGTTGCGTTTTACCACTTCATGCTTGAGGAGGATGGTCCAGCTCCAATGTAATACAGGGGTGAACCGTTGGCTCAGGCAAATAGTTCCTTCAACAGCTGAACCCACTGATCACCTTGAACCTTGGCTTTGCTGGACAAAGTAATGTATCTGTATGAAAGCCTGCTCTATTGTGGTGTGAATAGGGTGTGATGTTTGTATCCAAAGGCTAGCTATTCTTTTTGAGGCATGGGCAAGAATGGCTGCTTGGGTGTTACTGTTACCAACCATGTGCATCTGAGAGACTGACTGATGTCACCAACTATACCCATCATAGAGCCAGACTGTGATGATCATGACAAATTTGGTGTGACGATCCACCACATGACGACCGACAACAGCCACAACCACGTGGATGAGCCTGACAGGAGTAGGCCTCGTGACCATCGCCGTCCAGTCACGGGAACCTACTCTAGCTGCCCATTGCCCACCACTCGCAACCCCGGTCACTTATAGTCCATAGTCTCCTCGGAGTCAAGCTTTCTTCCCTAGAAATCTTGACTCCTGTATTCTACTCCGTGTTCTCCGCAGCCTTGTTGAACAGTGGGCACTGGCGCCCGAGTACAAGGACCGATATACAGCGAGAGCCTACGATCGTAATCATCGGGAGCGCTTCCGCCTGCGCGACTGGGGCGCACATGCATAACCAGTCACTAAATACGACGCCGACCTGCCCTCCCCCTACCCAGGCAGGTACGCGGCGTCACATTTGGTATCATCCCTATGGGATGGTAGTCTTCAAACCAGTTGGGGTTCTGTGGGATAGTGTGAGGTTGCTAGATCAGGGATGACTGGAAGTCTCCAAGTTCTAACTAGTCACACACTAATTTGTTTGTTTGCCACATCCTTCCGAACAGAGAGTGCTCCTACAGGGGCTATGCTCAGAGAGGAAGAAGAGGTTAAGTGGGAGTAGTGCGCAGTAGAAGGGAGCGGGAGAAGTGTGTAACATCAAAATAGATATGGATCAGAGGAGTTTATATATAGTTATTTACCAGAGTCTGGGTACACAGGTAACTTGGTAAGTTGGGCATGTCGGTGCGGGCAGTTTGGGAGTGTCGGTGTGCCCAAGGTTACCTTGTTTGCAGGTAGCAGTGTACCAGAAGGTGGCAAGTAACCAATAGTGTCATGTAGATAGTGTCGGGGTTGGAGAAGACGACAGAGAAAAGGTGAGGGACGCAGCAGTGTTGACTGTCCTTGGTAGTGTCGGTGCATGTTGAGGTGTTGTGGTTGGCTGAGTTGTAGGTATGTCATGTCCAAGGCAGAGGCTGTATGACAGAAGGTCTTGTCCGTGGCAAAGGTCATTGTGGCAAAGGTTGTTGTGGCAGGATGTGGCACCTTTGGCTGTAGCTTGACATGTGGGAGGGAGGAGAGCATGTTCTTGATGTTGGCTATAAGGTCTTGTCGTTGACATTGTCATGTGAGAAAGGGTGTTTTGTTGGGATGGTTGAGGGTTTCTTGTGGCGTAGGCAGCATGAAGTGGATCTAGGTCAGAGATGGTGGTGTTGCAGGGTGAAGGTTCGTTACAGTGCAGCAACTGTTCTTGCCTGACTCCAGTCATGCATGCCTTCCAGTCACTCCCATGGCATACCCACAACCTGTGCCTATATTACCATATGGTTTCGCTCATTCCAGCTAGTGTGGTTGGTCGCCGCAGGAATTGTTTTGCCACGAACGTACATTGGGTGCAGTGACCGTTCTTGCCTGACTCCAGTCATGCATGCCTTCCATTCACTCCCATGGCATACCCACAACCTTTGCCTATGATACCATATAGTTTCGCTCATTCCAGCTGGTGTGGTTGGTCGCCGCAGGAATTGTTTTGCCACGAACGTACATTGGGTGCAGTGACCGTTCTTGCCTGACTCCAGT